>CM049435.1:41524911-42774911 GCA_026929855.1 Poa annua | reverse complement strand
ACAATAGATACATGATCAATCTTTAATTACTGACAGAAACAGAGACGGACAATAATGATGGAAAATTGTGAGCGACATGGCCTTTCAACATGCTTTTTGCTAGCCTTGATTTCTATACCATCCACAGGTGGCAATAGGGAGAAACCAGCCCGAGCATTCTATTTTTCTTTATCCTCCTGTTTACATAAAATAATCGCTAATGAATCAACCATCAGCCTAAAAACCAAAAGGAATTAGTAAATTCAGATTGATGCGCGCCTGAATACCTGCAGAAGTGATCTCCTGACACGCTGTGCTTTGGCTCAGGACATGGCGTTGTCAGTTCGGTTCCACGCTGTGCTTTGGCTCAGGACATGGCGTTGTCAGTTCGGTTCCTTCGTGGGGCGAGAGGGGCAAGGTCCAGCGTCAGGAGAAGATAGGTAGGCCGATAGCATTAAATGGGTGCATTAGGAGAAAATTAAGTAGTTTACAGATGATGTCCCATGTTGTTAACTATTAGAAAAGCATCATATGGGCGTCCCATAAGCTGTCATTATTCTAGATCAAGAGCATAACTGATGCCGATACATGTCATAAGCCATCAGAAAATGAACCATGGGTGTGTTACAAGCTGTCAATATGCTTAACCATCAGACAATTAATTCAGGGAAATGAACCGTGGGTATGTCAGAATTGTCGATGTTCTTAACCTTCAGAAAACAAAATCAAGGGGAATGTTCTCAACCTTCAGACGCGGATCGACATTACTAACCTTGAAATCTCTCTCCGGTGGATTTGGCAGAGACGTCGTCGAGGACTGCCTGGCCGGGGTCAAAGACGGCGACGGCCACCAGCCGTGTAGGTGCCGCAACGCCGGCGCAGCCGTCTTGCCAAGGTGGTCCAGCTCCAGGCGGGTAAGCTTTTCCTCGCGCACGCCGTGGTACCCGACCTGCACGGAGTCGTCGCCGTCGGTGGCGGCCTGCGTCACCATGTTCTCGTCGTCCCGGAGCGGTCAGGGCGAAGCGCGTGGGTGGATGAGAGGAGCGGCAGCGGGGCGTTTGGCATCCCGCTCGGCGCAAGGGAAGGGGAGGAGGAGAGGAGCCCAGACGGCGGCGGCAGTCATTAGCGCAGCGGCGTAACTGCGGGGCGCAATCTACGGATCCAGTAGAGAAGTTAGCGCAGCGGGATATGTAAAGAGGTAAATGGGGAGACCTCTCCCGTGCGTTTGGATCTGTGGCCGTCGGATGGATACCTTACCACGCGATCTGGACCGTGTGTTCTGCGGTAGCATTTCCTCCCGAGCCTCTTCTTTCCTGCGCCGTTGTGAGGTGTATTTCTTTACCCACGGTTTGCTCAGATCGACCCAACTTCTCAGCAGATCGGTCGCCGTTTTGTGGCTCTTTTCTTGGGTTGGTCCACATGTCAGTCTGTCATTCTGCCTCTTCGTGCGGTTCTGGTTTTAGACCGTCGTGTGTGGGGCTCTTTTTGGGCAGGCCCTCTCATTGGGTTGGGCCACCTGTCGGTCGGTGCTACTGTCTTCGTGTCCGGTAGGGGTTTGATTTAGGCCGGCCAGAATATCGGGTTCTAGATGTTCGTATGGGGATTTCTTCTCAGAGTGGCCAGAAAGTCTTGCCATCCTCCTCGCTGTCGACTTCGCCATGGTAGCCGGGTACAGCTTCTACGGCGTGTTTGGTTGGGGGGAATAAGAAGTAGGGAATGGGAGTTCCAGGGACGTGGGACTGAGAATCTGTTGATTGGTTCGTGGTCATGGGAATTGAGGAGGGAAGTGGAAGGGGAATTAAGGAGGTCTACTCCCTACAATCTCTTCCCTGGTAGGAGCAGGTAATTCTAGCAGGGATAGGGAATTGAAGAAAAATAACCGCCGAGCAAGTCACGCACACAGGTGTGCCGCCGCTAGATGATTAGATCTCAGCGACCACCAAGGCTCGGCGCTGCCACATTGCAGCACTACAGGTCGCAACGGTGCGACCACACACGCTGCTCGACCATGTCCAGTGCATCGGCAGGTTCTCAGGTGTCGTCCAGGAAAAGTGGATCGCCGTCAAGGACGTTGCTCTTTGGCTCTTTGCCATGGGCGTCTAGGCCTTATAGTCCGTAGAGACGACGAAAGGCTCACAGCAGCTAAATGCGTGAACGAAAAAAAAACTTCTTGCCAAATGCCCCCTAGTAATTCCCACGCCACACCAAACATGGGATTAGGATTAACTAGTAAAATGCCCGTGCGTTGCAACGGGCAGCGACTTTGTTCGCAATATAACTCGTCCTATAAGAATTGCAAAATGCCCGCGCGTTGCTACGGGTTGCTTATGAAACAATTTAATGAATAATTTTTTGAAACCAAATAACTGTTTAGGTTTATCCAAATGTGGTAAGAGTAAGGTCACTATACTGCCAATTGGTGCATCTACAAATACATAATCAATTTCAGAAATTAACAGAAAATTACATATTTATCTGGTTATCTTGTCAATAATAACAGATCACATGTTCTTATCAAATTTGAGACCCAAGCTCAAAGTTCAAGTACAAAATCAGCATTACCTTCCCTGCCATCTTGAAGAATGACGTTATCAGTTAAATAATTCTAATGCATATGAGCAACTTGGTAAATAATGTACCTAATTGCAGCAAAGACGCTATCAGTATAGAAGCAAACTTGCACAAATAGAGAATTAATTTTCATTTTACATAAATAATGCCATTTAACACAACATATGTTCCACTAATCAATCATGATAAATAAACTCACATGAATCATCTTATGAATTTAATGGCCTTGCTCCTTTCACAGCATGCATCTATGTCCTTCACTTTATATCTCTATATCACCAAATTATTCCGACCGCTACTCTGTATATATAAAGATAGTCTGTGTAGTAGAATAATGTCACATGAGATTTGAGGTACTGAAATTAGGAACGGTTTTCATGTCATTTCCTTCTGCCCTTAATTTGACTCGTCTTGGAATCAAAGCACACACTCGACCATGCTGTCAACTTGGAGTATTCCATAAAAGCACACACGCAACAATGCTTAATGATGTATTAAGCGCTATGACTTTTAAGAAAAATGTAAACACTAATGAGCAATCTACTAAAGCTTATAAAAACCTGGAGTATGAATCCACTAAAGCTTATTCAGAGATAAGCAATTCACCATTGTCATATTTTCAGGAAAATCAAGATCCAACTGACCACCATGATTGTACTGGATCGTAGAAAAAAGACAGAAAATCCATCTCAACTGTCAATATACTTCCCCGCCAGTCACCGCCTCTCGCCGCCGCCGCCCATGGTCGCCGTCGCGCTCCTCTCCGTCGGGGCCCCGCCGCTCCCGCCCACGACCGCCTGCCATGGCGTCGGTGAAGGCCAGCAGCCCGGCCGCCTCGGCCCCATCTGTTGGCGACGTTGCCTCGCGCTCCTCTCCGTCGTCGGCTGACGGGCGGATACGGGAAGGCGACACCGACGCCCGCGAGCGCTCAGCGGAGGGCCAGGTCGGCGACGACGTCCTCCTGGGAGTTCTTGCCGCGGATGCCGCTGCGGGGGCGGGCGACGGCGGCCACCGCGGGGACGGGCGACGGCGAGCACGCGGTCCGCCGCGGCCGTGGATCTGAGCGGCCCCGCCATGGATGGATTCGTCCACCTCCCAATGTAGCTGCGCCGGATGGGGAAAAGCCATGGAGTTATTTCTTTCGTTGTAGACGAACAAGCGAACCGGTATACATAGGGACCGCGGGTTAATTTCCTACTCTCTGAGGGACTAAAACGAAAAAACGCCACGACGTACCATGGACACGGTAAGACATATTATATAGTGAGATAATCAACTTCCCCAACTTAATCTCGCGACAAACTCCCCGCTCCAAACTCCCATTCCCTGTCCCTGAAAGTTGCCAAACACACTGCTACAGTCATGGCGCCCTATTCCTTGTCTCGATTGGGGAGCACGCACGCCTCACTTTTCTCAATCGCCCCTCTCTCTCGTCTTCTCCGCTTCTTCCTCCCACCTACTGTTTCGTCCATGGAGTCTGGGATCCAGGTTCAGATCCGCCGCCGCCCCATGGTTTTCGATTTCGATTGGGGGAGAGGAGCTCGCGGTGGCTTTGGTTGAGGTGAGACATGGTTGACCGGTGGGGGTTCCATTTCGTTGTCTTTTTTCTCTCTTTTTTCTCTGGTTTTCGGTTCGTTGGCTTTGGTTGAGATCGAGATGGATTTGGGGAAGAATAGATGGAGACGCTCGGCGCGGACGCCGCACATGACGGCCTTGCTGGGAGGTAACGCTGGTGGTGGCCGGGAGTAGCGCAGCCCGGTGCTCGCAACGTCGTCGCGCGTTGTGCTGTCACAGGGAGGGGCGGCTGGTGGCCTGCTGCAGTACTGCTTCACTCCTGCTCTCAGGTACACACTCCTTCTCTTGCCACCCTCCGCTCTGGATGATGAACATATGAAACCATTGCTTGATACCGAGCCCCCGTCTCCATATCAGGTTACCCAATAATGTTTTCTCTTTTGAACAGATGAGCAAGTGTCATAAGCATATAATATTGCTATTGAGATATGAAGCAAAAAATCCAGATCACAATATGTGGACAAGGGGCTTCATTATATTAAAGGTACAGTCTTAAAGTTTTCTTACATTGAATCCAGAAAAGATCTAGATTTTGGGCGGTTTGGCCATAATTAAGTGAGTTGGCTCATTTCTACAGGAGACTTTTGTTTGTTGGCTTGATTCGTTGGCTTGCCTTTTCTTTTTCTTTCGTTGGCGCGATCTATACCTGGTTGGTATTTTCTACACAGCCATCAGCCCATCATCAACACACAACGAGGTGAAAGTTTTATTCTCTTTATTTCATTGTTTCCGGTTGTCCACTTCTTTAGGCCAGGAACTATCTTCAGTTTTCCTATTTACCCTCCATCCACAGACCTGAAGAACTAGCTGATGATAGTCCGGAAGCACCGTGGAGGCTGCAGTAATGGTACAAGAAGACCTAACCGGAGTCCATCACCAAGAACGTAACTCATCTGTCCCACATGGAATCTTGATTGAAAATGTGCAGTTGCAGATCTGCAGTAATTATGATTCAATATTTATACTTTGTAGTTGTTGATTGGGCTAAATATTTATTATTGCACTTATTACTTGAATCAGTTTACCGCTGGAAGTGAAAGATTGGACCAAATTCTTGCTCTTGGTGCATGTGAAGGTTTGAGCTTTATGCTTTGTACCATATTGAAGGTTGGGGGATAATTTTTGTTTTATAAGAATTACTTGCAGCTATATTGTCACATATTTCGTTATTTTCATACATCGCTGATTTCGTTTTCACTGCTCATTTTTGCTTATTTCATAGTACCATGTTTTTCCCATCATGAAATAGTTCAAGTAATTGGTGATGAATAGCTGATTTCCCAATTCCACTTGATTTGCCTGTTAGGATCAAGATATATTTTTATATATGTGCTTCGTTTCTCCTATTTATATGGATATGTCACGGTAGTTAGCATAAAGCTCTTGTGGAATTCCACTTTGTAGTTAAGCCTATTGATCTTTCACTATGTTACTTGAAACGTCTACATGCACTTTTTAGCCAGTGCTGCACACATCCCTTTTATATTTAGTTGCAGCTTGGAATGTAGATAGGTTGTTGTTGTAGCTATTTTTACATTGGGAAAATAGTGAATCTGTTTGATTTGCTGTTCTGTAAAATCTCTTGATCTTGCTTTGTAATATTCAATAAAGATTACATGCTTTCTACTCCTTTGGGTACATTTATGTACTGATGGATTTTAGTGCTAAATAGGAGCAATTGAAAAGGCACAGTTGAGACATTCAAACATTTCCCGTGGCAACAAACCTAATCTTTCTCATTAGAAATATTTGCGATTGAATTTATTATTGATCTTGCCGTACATCATGATATGCTTGATGTAAACTAATACCAATTGATCGTGTGATTTGGATCCTCTTAGTGAACTCTGTATCATTTTTAGTTCATTTATTTGTTAATGTTAAGTACTCCATTTATATTCAAGTTTGACGTGGTTCTTATTTATAGTGGATATGTGGTTTGCTGCCAGTATTGGAATGAATTAATAGGCTCTACAACAATGTGTAACTTGCTTTTTGCAAAAGGAAAGGTGCTTTGTCATGTTGGAATATATATTTTGTTCTCAATTGTGGATTTCTGTTATTTTGCCCTGAATTTATGTTTTGCTCATACAGTCAAGCTTATTCAAACTGGTGGCCAAGAGATGGTATATTGAGATCTGAACAGGATAATTGGCTTGCATCATTCCGGGTTTGAAGGTAGATTTCTTTCCTTCATGTTAAGTTCCAGGTTTCAAGGTTCCAAAGATAATTAGGAATGACTCTTATTCACTCTCAGGGTATATCATTTTTGTGGTCATGTCGTAGTCTCGCAGATCTTTTTTGTGTATGAATGCGCTCTGGGATCACTTGCTATACAGAGTTGCCACTTCTCTATTGTCTTTCAGGTTGTATGGTACTTGGAATACCACCTCATGCTAATGTAGCAACAGCCTATCATGTAACTTATCTTATACAATGGTTTGCTCAAGCTGTATTGCTTTTGTATATATTATTATTATTATTGGCATCATAGTTCACAAGTGGATTTATGGTGTCACGCTGGGCCATTTTTTAGTTTTGATTAATTTGTCCAGTATTTGTTGTTATATTTTCTTTAGATGCATCAGTAGTCGTCCACTGTATATCATATCAGCAGTAATCAATCTAGGTTTGCTTTCCTAAAAAACATAATGGATTTGGAGCTACAACGTTTTGTTTACTATTTCTAATTTTAGTACTAACTATCATTACTGTTACAGGAAGTATCTTATTTGCCCAGTGCCTTATCTTACATTCCTTTTGTTTTAATTTTGCATTTGTAGAATATAACTATGACGAGCTACAACTTTATATCCCTTTTTTCTGTATGCCGAATCATTACTGCCATTTCCTAATTGATTTAGGTCCCAATTGTGCTTGGCAATTGTGAAATTTAAAATGCTACAAATATGAAGCTACAGAGAGACCAAATATGGTGTACGGTTCTCTTGCATGAAGAGAACGATGTCTAGCCACTAAGTTTGTCATAGAACAATAGTTTAGCTTATGCCCCCATCCTAGATGGTTTCTAGGTTGTTATTACTTATTAGACTATCCCTGCATAATGCTCTTTTGATTAGATGACGGCACACTCTGATATCTTAGTGGTGTTAATACCTTTATTTTATCCATTATGTAGGTAATGCCTTGGTACTTATGTTAGCCTTCTAGGACAGAAATCCACATTACTTTATTTACATGAGGTTGTTAGTTAATGTCGTGTATGATGGTGCCAAGTCTAAATTGTACTTAAATGAAAAGGCATCATCCTTTGGATTATTTCCCATGTCCCTACTTTTGCTGCTCAGGTTTCTAATATGATATTGTTTAGATTATACTCATGTTAATGTAGCAACTAAGAGTGTAAGGATTAACACATTATATTTTCCTTGGTCTTATCCCATTTATTACAGTTCTTGATTTAGATATCTACCTTGTGAGTGCCATAGTGTGTTTCAACCTTGAAAGTCATGTCTAGAGTGAATGCTTTACTATGTATGAATTATCCACATTAGATAGGAGTAATTCCTTTTAAGATGACATCCTCTTTTTTTACATGTACTTTAGGATTTTACAGTTTGCAGTAGTATTAGTATTGACTTGCAGGATTTCGTTTTCATGCTCATTTTTCTCTAGCTATCATCATTAAAATGGTCACCTGATTGCTGATTCAGTAGTAGTTTTCATGGTCTGTAGGCTTTTGATAGCTTTAACATAATGTGTATTGATTGAACTATCTATTCTAAGCCAAGTACGTAGAACTTATGTCTACAAGCGATGTGATATCATGTAAACATTGCTATATGAAATGTTATTGGCTGCATTCTTAGTCTATTTATCAGCTGAATACTTATATTCATGTAGATCTGAACAACCATTGCTATATGAAATGTAATTGCATGCATTTTGTGTCTGTTTATCTGCTGAATACTTATAGTTGTATTGAATTACATGTCATGTTGTACTAATGAAGCCTGAAATGACGTTCTATCCACTGATTACCAATGCGAAAGGCGGGTGACCAAGGCAAGCTGCACCCTGAAATCTCTTACAGTTTGTTCATTTTGTAACGAAAGACCTATATATTCTGAACAACCCTACTGTTGTGAACTGTGTATATGGAAAGAGTATTGTGCTTTGCTCTGAAATTTTGTATTGACACTACTTTGTATAGTAACTGTTAACTACTGTGTCATTAAGAATGTTTGTCATGAGGTTTTGCAAATCGAAAACCAGTGTCAACGTCGGGTGGCGCGCGGCAAGCCGCGCTAGGGGATCTAGTGTTTAACTAAACCTGGAAAGCAGCCCCGGCCGACTCCACCGGCCAGACGGTCGCCGACTTGGCCGCAGGCGTAACCTCTGCCACACGATACGCGGAGGGTGACCGAAAGAAGAAGCGTGATGTCTTGCGCTTTAAGAGCATCTCCACCGGGGCGTCTAAAGGACCTTTGGGGGCCGGACACGAAAAACGTGCACCAGCGGCACTCCCCAAAGCCTCGTCCCGAGCAATTTTATGTCCGGCACCCCCAATCGGGCCTCTATACTTGGAGGCCCTCCTGGGGTGCCGGACATCGACTCGCGCATGGTCCTGACAGCGCTGGCCCGCCCGTCATACACACACGCGCGTCTCCCCGTGTTAACGAACGCTGTGCAGGAGGCCGTTGCGCCGCGTTTAATGTCTGATAAAGGACACTCCGATGACCCCTTGAGTTGTGCCCGATCTTTCACCGCAAGAACCACCGAGATAACAAATCTCCCAACAACGTGAGCGATACACGTAGCCTGAAGATGGGGAACGCCAATCCTGCGAGCAACTCGACAATGAACGACGAACCTCACGCTGAATCAACACGCCAAAAGCTCGACAACCCTTGACAGATTCAAGGACCTTCGCGCACACAAGATTACTCTTGACAATTCAAGAACTCTCTTGTCTTTATTGATGGATAACTAGACGAACGTCCAAGACGCCGTCATACACGCCGGTCCCTTGGGACGAAGGCGACCTTGAACACAATGTTCTACATATTTTTCAACTCCCCTAATATTATGGCACCCCCTCTGGTTATAAAGGCCAAAGGGGTAGGAGCCGCTGAAACCTAACATGGTTCCACTCAGACACCTAAACCTAATTGGACTCAAACTGATACAAACCGACCCATGGTTGAGTTCGGCCATGTTTGGCACGCAGGACCTAATTAACAACACCTTAGACTTATATTTCTATTACATATGTCCTAGCGTGTCAACGGACCAATGTAATGCCGACGATGCCCGTATCATCCTCCCCTTCTTAGAAAGGCGTTGTCCTCAACGCCGGAATGTCTTCTCCAGCGCTTGTGGCGTCAAATCTGCACATCGCCAGGATCCTTCTACATCCTCAAGTTTTCGCCGGCCTGCCACACCACATCCTCCCTCTCGGCTAGCTAGACTTGCTCTTGGCGCCAACCAACAACCGGACTGAGACACAAAACTTTCGGACTGCAGCGCAAACGCACCACGCAAATCACCCCAAACACAACAGGACAATTCCTGCACACCCAGGGTCCAAATCAACTGAATACGCTTGCGGAGGCAATCTGAAATTGTTGGGAACAGACTTGGCACATCATCCAAAACAAACAGCACAAATTGTTGCACGCCAAGGATCCAAATGATTGAAGTCCACCACCGATTTGAAATTAAAATCAGTGTCTTCTTCTCGTTTTCCTTCTCCGTGCACAAAATCTGTACAGCCCATGCCGGACAGCACACACCAACCTGGAGCAGAATACGTACAGCACTAGAATTTTGGGATTCAGCAAATCATGATCCAAATGTTCCACCAAAACTCACGTATATTTCCCCTCTTTTTTTATTGCTGCATGCACTCGTTCCAAGGAAACCAACCGACCTCCTCTCTCCTATTTCCACACTACGTGATTTTTTTTTCAAACAGAGCAGCCACGTACGGGATCTGATGTCTTCTTTCCTTTTCTATTCTTTTTTTACATGCGGAAACAAACTTTCCTTGGCTGGAAATTCGGATCCCACCAAATACGGAACATAATCAAATCCGAGATATCCTCCTTTTTCCTATTTCCTTTTATTCCGATCTGAAACGGAAAGAAACGTAACCACGCAAACTAGGAAACAACAAGATCTTGTACGACACCAATTACCGAGCGCTGGTCGCTCCTTTCCTTTTCCCATGCCAATTCACGACTGCAGATCAATCCACGACTGCAGATCGATATGAACATGACAACAACGAGATGCAAATCCATGCCAATTCGTCGTCCTTCCTCCAACCAATTCCAGCAAAAACAAATCTGCCAATCTGTAACAAACCTGCAGATCGATCTTCAACTGGACGAACTCCCTCGCGGTGATCAACCTGGCGCTCTGATACCACGTGATAAAAGGACACTCCGATGACCCCTTGAGTTGTGCCCGATCTTTCACCGCAAGAACCACCGAGATAACAAATCTCCCAACAACGTGAGCGATACACGTAGCCTGAAGATGGGGAACGCCAATCCTGCGAGCAACTCGATGATGAACGACGAACCTCACGCTGAATCAACACGCCAAAAGCTCGACAACCCTTGACAGATTCAAGCACCTTCGCGCACACAAGATTACTCTTGACAATTCAAGAACTCTTTTGTCTTTATTGATGGATAACTAGACGAACGTCCAAGACGCCGTCATACACGCCGGTCCCTTGGGACGAAGGCGACCTTGAACACAATGTTCTACATATTTTTCAACTCCCCTAATATTATGGCACCCCCTCTGGTTATAAAGGCCAAAGGGGTAGGAGCCGCTGAAACCTAACATGGTTCCACTCAGACACCTAAACCTAATTGGACTCAAACTGATACAAACCGACCCATGGTTGAGTTCGGCCATGTTTGGCACGCAGGACCTAATTAACAGCACCTTAGACTTATATTTCTATTACATATGTCCTAGCGTGTCAACGGACCAATATAATGCCGACGATGCCCGTATCATCCTCCCCTTCTTAGAAAGGCGCTGTCCTCAACGCCGGAAGGTCTTCTCCAGCGCTTGTGGCGTCAAATCTGCACATCGCCACGATCCTTCTACATCCTCAAGTTTTCGCCGGCCTGCCACACCACATCCTCCCTCTCGGCTAGCTAGACTTGCTCTTGGCGCCAACCAACAACCGGACTGAGACACAAAACTTTCGGACTGCAGCGCAAACGCACCACGCAAATCACCCCAAACACAACATGACAATTCATGCACACCCAGGGTCCAAATCAACTGAATACGCTTGCGGAGGCAATCTGAAATTGTTGGGAACAGACTTGGCACATCATCCAAAACAAACAGCACAAATTGCTGCACGCCAAGGATCCAAATGATTGAAGTCCACCACCGATTTGAAATTAAAATCAGTGTCTTCTTCTCGTTTTCCTTCTCCGTGCACAAAATCTGTACAACCCATGCCGGACAGCACACACCAACCTGAAGCAGAATACGTACAGCACTAGAATTTTGGGATTCAGCAAATCATGATCCAAATGTTCCACCAAAACTCACGTATATTTCCCCTCTTTTTTTATTGCTGCATGCACTCGTTCCAAGGAAACCAACCGACCTCCTCTCTCCTATTTCCACGCTACGTGATTTTTTTTCTTCAGACAGAGCAGCCACGTACGGGATCTGATGTCTTCTTTCCTTTTCTATTCTTTTTTTACATGCGGAAACAAACTTTCCTTGGCTGGAAATTCGGATCCCACCAAATACGGAACATAATCAAATCCGAGATATCCTCCTTTTTCCTGTTTCCTTTTATTCCGATCTGAAACGGAAAGAAACGTAACCACGCAAACTAGGAAACAACAAGATTTTGTACGACACCAATTACCGAGCGCTGGTCGCTCCTTTCCTTTTCCCATGCCAATTCACGACTGTAGATCAATCCACGACTGCAGATCGATATGAACAGGACAACAACGAGATGCAAATCCATGCCAATTCGTCGTCCTTCCTCCAACCAATTCCAGCAAAAACAAATCTGCCAATCTGTAACAAACCTGCAGATCGATCTTCAACTGGACGAACTCCCTCGCGGTGATCAACCTGGCGCTCTGATACCACATGATAAAAGGACACTCCGATGACCCCTTGAGTTGTGCCCGATCTTTCACCGCAAGAACCACCGAGATAACAAATCTCCCAACAACGTGAGCGATACACGTAGCCTGAAGATGGGGAACGTCAATCCTACGAGCAACTCGACGATGAATGACGAACCTCACGCTGAATCAACACGCCAAAAGCTCGACAACCCTTGACAGATTCAAGGACCTTCGCGCACACAAGATTACTCTTGACAATTCAAGAACTCTCTTGTCTTTATTGATGGATAACTAGACGAACGTCCAAGACGCCGTCATACACGCCGGTCCCTTGGGACGAAGGCGACCTTGAACACAATGTTCTACATATTTTTCAACTCCCCTAATATTATGGCACCCCCTCTGGTTATAAAGGCCAAAGGGGTAGGAGCCGCTGAAACCTAACATGATTCGACTCAGACACCTAAACCTAATTGGACTCAAACTGATACAAACTGACCCATGGTTGAGTTCGGCCATGTTTATCACGCAGGACCTAATTAACAACACCTTAGACTTATATTTCTATTACATATGTCCTAGCGTGTCAACGGACCAATATAATGCCGACGATGCCCGTATCATCCTCCCCTTCTTAGAAAGGCGTTGTCCTCAACGCCGGAAGGTCTTCTCCAGCGCTTGTGGCGTCAAATCTGCACATCGCCACGATCCTTCTACATCCTCAAGTTTTCGCCGGCCTGCCACACCACATCCTCCCTCTCGGCTAGCTAGACTTGCTCTTGGCGCCAACCAACAACTGGACTGAGACACAAAACTTTCGGACTGCAG
Organism: Poa annua; assembly: GCA_026929855.1. Lineage (NCBI taxonomy): Eukaryota > Viridiplantae > Streptophyta > Magnoliopsida > Poales > Poaceae > Poa > Poa annua. Next base: position 42,761,865 of record CM049435.1, on the reverse strand, counting down.
CGCAAACGCACCACGCAAATCACCCCAAACACAACAGGACAATTCCTGCACACCCAGGGTCCAAATCAGCTGAATACGCTTGCGGAGGCAATATGAAATTGTTGGGAACAGACTTGGCACATCATCCAAAACAAACAGCACAAATTGCTGCACGCCAAGGATCCAAATGATTGAAGTCCACCACCGATTTGAAATTAAAATCAGTGTCTTCTTCTCGTTTTCCTTCTCCGTGCACAAAATCTGTACAACCCATGCCGGACAGCACACACCAACCTGAAGCAGAATACGTACAGCACTAGAATTTTGGGATTCAGCAAATCATGATCCAAATGTTCCACCAAAACTCACGTATATTTCCCCTCTTTTTTTATTGCTGCATGCACTCGTTCCAAGGAAACCAACCGACCTCCTCTCTCCTATTTCCACACTACGTGATTTTTTTTCCAGACAGAGCAGCCACGTACGGGATCTGATGTTTTCTTTCCTTTTCTATTCTTTTTTTACATGCGGAAACAAACTTTCCTTGGCTGGAAATTCGGATCCCACCAAATACGGAACATAATCAAATCCGAGATATCCTCCTTTTTCCTGTTTCCTTTTATTCCGATCTGAAACGGAAAGAAACGTAACCACGCAAACTAGGAAACAACAAGATCTTGTACGACACCAATTACCGAGCGCTGGTCGCTCCTTTCCTTTTCCCATGCCAATTCACGACTGCAGATCAATCCACGACTGCAGATCGATATGAACAGGACAACAACGAGATGCAAATCCATGCCAATTCGTCGTCCTTCCTCCAACCAATTCCAGCAAAAACAAATCTGCCAATCTGTAACAAACCTGCAGATCGATCTTCAACTGGACGAACTCCCTCACGGTGATCAACCTGGCGCTCTGATACCACATGATAAAAGGACACACCGCTGACCCCTTGAGTTGTGCCCGATCTTTCACCGCAAGAACCACCGAGATAACAAATCTCCCAACAACGTGAGCGATACACGTAGCCTGAAGATGGGGAACGCCAATCCTGCGAGCAACTCGACGATGAACGACGAACCTCACGCTGAATCAACACGCCAAAAGCTCGACAACCCTTGACAGATTCAAGGACCTTCGCGCACACAAGATTACTCTTGACAATTCAAGAACTCTCTTGTCTTTATTGATGGATAACTAGACGAACGTCCAAGACGCCGTCATACACGCCAGTCCCTTGGGACGAAGGCGACCTTGAACACAATGTTCTACATATTTTTCAACTCCCCTAATATTATGGCACCCCCTCTGGTTATAAAGGCCAAAGGGGTAGGAGCCGCTGAAACCTAACATGGTTCGACTCAGACACCTAAACCTAATTGGACTCAAACTGATACAAACCGACCCATGGTTGAGTTCGGCCATGTTTGGCACGCAGGACCTAATTAACAACACCTTAGACTTATATTTCTATTACATATGTCCTAGCGTGTCAACGGACCAATATAATGCCGACGATGCCCGTATCATCCTCCCCTTCTTAGAAAGGCGTTGTCCTCAACGCCGGAAGGTCTTCTCTAGCGCTTGTGGCGTCAAATCTGCACATCGCCACGATCCTTCTACATCCTCAAGTTTTCGCCGGCCTGCCACACCACATCCTCCCTCTCGGCTAGCTAGACTTGCTCTTGGCGCCAACCAACAACCGGACTGAGACACAAAACTTTCGGACTGCTGCGCAAACGCACCACGCAAATCACCCCAAACACAACAGGACAATTCCTGCACACCCAGGGTCCAAATCAGCTGAATACGCTTGCGGAGGCAATCTGAAATTGTTGGGAACAGACTTGGCACATCATCCAAAACAAACAGCACAAATTGTTGCACGCCAAGGATCCAAATGATTGAAGTCCACCACCGATTTGAAATTAAAATCAGTGTCTTCTTCTCGTTTTCCTTCTCCGTGCACAAAATCTGTACAACCCATGCCGGACAGCACACACCAACGTGAAGCAGAATACGTACAGCACTAGAATTTTGGGATTCAACAAATCATGATCCAAATGTTCCACCAAAACTCACGTATATTTCCCCTCTTTTTTTATTGCGGCATGCACTCGTTCCAAGGAAACCAACCGACCTCCTCTCTCCTATTTCCACACTACGTGATTTTTTTTTCAAACAGAGCAGCCACGTACGGGATCTGATGTCTTCTTTCCTTTTCTATTCTTTTTTTACATGCCGAAATAAACTTTCCTTGGCTGGAAATTCGGATCCCACCAAATACGGAACATAATCAAATCCGAGATATCCTCCTTTTTCCTGTTTCCTTTTATTCCGATCTGAAACGGAAAGAAACATAACCACGCAAACTAGGAAACAACAAGATCTTGTACGACACCAATTACCGAGCGCTGGTCACTCCTTTCCTTTTCCCATGCCAATTCACGACTGCAGATCAATCCACGACTGCAGATCGATATGAACAGGACAACAACGAGATGCAAATCCATGCCAATTCGTCGTCCTTCCTCCAACCAATTCCAGCAAAAACAAATCTGCCAATCTGTAACAAACCTGCAGATCGATCTTCAACTGGACGAACTCCCTCGCGGTGATCAACCTGGCGCTCTGATACCACATGATAAAAGGACACACCGCTGACCCCTTGAGTTGTGCCCGATCTTTCACCGCAAGAACCACCGAGATAACAAATCTCCCAACAACGTGAGCGATACACGTAGCCTGAAGATGGGGAACGCCAATCCTGCGAGCAACTCGACGATGAACGACGAACCTCACGCTGAATCAACACGCCAAAAGCTCGACAACCCTTGACAGATTCAAGGACCTTCGCGCACACAGGATTACTCTTGACAATTCAAGAACTCTCTTGTCTTTATTGATGGATAACTAGACGAACGTCCAAGACGCCGTCATACACGCCGGTCCCTTGGGACGAAGGCGACCTTGAACACAATGTTCTACATATTTTTCAACTCCCCTAATATTATGGCACCCCCTCTGGTTATAAAGGCCAAAGGGGTAGGAGCCGCTGAAACCTAACATGGTTCGACTCAGACACCTAAACCTAATTGGACTCAAACTGATACAAACCGACCCATGGTTGAGTTCGGCCATGTTTGGCACGCAGGACCTAATTAACAACACCTTAGACTTATATTTCTATTACATATGTCCTAGCGTGTCAACGGACCAATATAATGCCGACGATGCCCGTATCATCCTCCCCTTCTTAGAAAGGCGTTGTCCTCAACGCCGGAAGGTCTTCTCCAGCGCTTGTGGCGTCAAATCTGCACATCGCCACGATCCTTCTACATCCTCAAGTTTTCGCCGGCCTGCCACACCACATCCTCCCTCTCGGCTAGCTAGACTTGCTCTTGGCGCCAACCAACAACCGGACTGAGACACAAAACTTTCGGACTGCTGCGCAAACGCACCACGCAAATCACCCCAAACACAACAGGACAATTCCTGCACACCCAGGGTCCAAATCCGCTGAATACGCTTGCGGAGGCAATCTGAAATTGTTGGGAACAGACTTGGCACATCATCCAAAACAAACAGCACAAATTGCTGCACGCCAAGGATCCAAATGATTGAAGTCCACCACCGATTTGAAATTAAAATCAGTGTCTTCTTCTCGTTTTCCTTCTCCGTGCACAAAATCTGTACAACCCATGCCGGACAGCACACACCAACCTGAAGCAGAATACGTACAGCACTAGAATTTTGGGATTCAGCAAATCATGATCCAAATGTTCCACCAAAACTCACGTATATTTCCCCTCTTTTTTTATTGCTGCATGCACTCGTTCCAAGGAAACCAACCGACCTCCTCTCTCCTTGTCGGCCCAATGAGGACCGGGGTGTGCATAGCCCACTCACTACCGGCCTCGCCCGCGACAGATTCGACAAAACGACTAAGGACCAAGCTACCGCTTGGAGAGACCCTTGAGAGGCATCTCCTCTTGAGGGCCTGAAGAGGAAGTCAGGGCCTGAAGAGGACCCCGCGCTTCGAGAGACTCCCCAAGGCTCTACACGCCTGGAGAGAGGTCAGCAGGAAACCTCTCCACAGGCCACCACGGCCCTGTGGAGACACTTCGCGGCTAAGCAAGCGCTGCGGGGCGCACATGGCCCCTGCAGCAGCCGCAGAGTGACGCGAGCATCCTAGTTGCCGTTCTGGTGATAAAGGAGTCAACAAAGCCGCGCCGCCTGCGCCAGGACAGCCAGGACTTTCCTCTTTCGTGATAAAGCGGCTGGACGGCGCAACGCTCCAAGAAGATCGTCATCATGGGCTTCACCACGACCTCTGCCGCGCCTGCGAGCCGCTCTGCACCGTCTGCAGCCTGTCGGCCACGGCGCGCAACTTTAGCACGAATGGACCGCGTCCATGGACGGATGAGCCGCGGTGGACTCCCGCTCCTTCGCGCCACCGGCATGTGGGAACCCACCAGCACGAGGATGGAGCCCGGGGCGCCTATAAAAGGAGCAGAAGCTCCACCATAGAAACGGATTGATCTCCAATCGGCTGACTGCTTCCTAGTCCCGGGGAACCTTAGCCAAGCGCGTAGGATAGCCCGCTGCTGGAGGAGGAAGACGACCATTGTGTCCCTCTCCAAGCACCAAACTGCCTCACGAGAGCCCTCGGCAAGCTCATTGTCTTGTAACCTCCACAGTGCAATACAGACAAGCAGGAGTAGCGGTGTTACCTCCTCCTGAGGGCCGCGAACCTGGGTACGGGCTGGCGTCCTTCTCTGTCGTGGTTGTCCCTCTCCAGGCCCGGCGAGCACCGTCGTCGTGCCTCTCGAGGGTCGTTCGACCTCCGCGTTCAGTCCCCCCTTCGAACCTCTCTTCAGGGTGTGACTACCCCTGTTCCGTGGGAGTCACTCTCCGACATTTGGCGCGCCAGGTAGGGGGACTGAGGCACGTCTTCGACCTCCGAACTCCGCGCCATGACGGACACCCGCGCGACGCGCGCCAACCGGCGTGCCTCTGAGAGAGCTCACACCGAGCCCGGCACTGCTCCCACCCGTGGCCGCCGTGGTCGCCCCCGTGCGGCCGAGCGCGCTGGCACCGGCCCGCGCGTGGAGGAACCGTAGAGCGAGGAGCACCGCGGCGGAGATCAGCGCGACGACGAGGACCTCTCTGAGCGCCGTGAGGACGCTGAGTCCTCGCACCCGTCCCGGCGCCAGAGCGTGTCCACGCGGGAGCACCAGGAGCCCAACCCGCAAACCGCGCTGCTCATGGCCCAGGAGCTCCTCCGCTACCGGCCAAGTGCCGAGGCACACGACCAGTGGTTGGACCGCCTCCACCACCTCGTCGACATCGCGACCACGCGCCCTGCTCCGTCGCGCTCCATCGTCCACCACTCCGGCCCTGCAGGGGCGGCCGCACCAGGTGCGCCCCCACCGCCGCCAGGACCACCCCCGGCCGCGGCACAGAGGGCTCCCTCCCATGCTTCTTCGCCGCACGACTGCTAGATCGTGCAGCGCACCGCGCCTGACGCGCGTGTGGGCATGGAGCGACGCCGCGACCTCCAAAACCGCCTCGTCGAGGAGCTCGGCCAGGCGGGGCAACAAAACCGCAGGGCCCTCCAGGGAGGAACGGCCACCTACGCCACCGGCTGCATGGCCTTCACGCGCGCCCTGCGTCGCGTGGTCTGGCCGCAGAAGTTCAGGCCAGCGCTCCCCAAGGGCTTCGACGGGTCCACCAACCCTCTCGAGTTCCTGCAGCTCTACACCACCTCCATCCAGGCTGCAGGGGGAGACGACAAGGTCATGGCCAACTGGTTCTCCCACGCCCTCAGGGACTCTGCGCTGTCCTGGCTCCTCAACCTGCCTGAGGACTCCATCGACTCCTGGGAGGAGCTCTGCAAGCAGTTCGTCGCCAACTTCAAGGGCACGTACGAGCGCGCACTCACCCACAACGACTTGCGCGCTGTGGTGCAGAAGAAGGATGAGACTCTTCGCAAGTACATCCAGCGCTTCAGCCAGGTGCGGAACAAGATTCCGAACATCCCCGACACCCAGGTCATCGCTGCCTTCCGCGAGGGCGTCACGAACCGCAGGATGCTCGAGAAGCTCGGCATCCACAACAAGCTCGCCTCTGTGGTGAAGCTGTTCGATCTGGCGGACAAGTGCGCCAAGGCTGAAGAGGGACTCCTCTTCGTCAAGATGAGCTCGCGGGGGGACGACCCTGGCGAGGGGTCCAAGAGCCACAAGAAGAAGGAGGAGCCCAAGCGCAAGGCCACCGCAGTCCTCGCGGCAGAGCCTGACGCCAAGGGCTCCCGCAGGGGTTCTCCCGAGCGCGGCGACAAGGAGGTGGACCACCGCCCATTCTGCGTCTACCACAACAGGCGCGGCCATGCCACCGAGAACTGTCACGACCTCAAGAGGCTGAGCAGGGAGCACGAGCGCGAAGAAGCCAGCGGGGGCCGCGGCAGAGGCCGCGGCTACCGCCGCGACAGCAGAGGCGGACGCGCTGGCGGCTACCAGAGGCCACAAGGCACTCAGGCCAACGCCACTGAGAGGAACAACAACCTCCCTGACGAGGAAGATGGAGGCTACCAGGCCCCAAGGGGAGCCATGGCCTGCATCCTCGGCGGGGCTCAGGCGCCCAAGTCGAACAATCAGTTCAAGCAGTTCGCCCGCGAACTCAACGCTGCGCTCCCGAGCACCGAGACCTCCTGGCCCCTCAAGTGGTCCCAGTACACCATCGCCTTCGACGCCAAGGACCACCCCAAGTCGACCAAGACTGTTGGAACCCTCCCTCTGGTCTGCTCCCCCACCATCAACAACATCACCGTCTCCAAGACACTCATCGATGGGGGAGCGGGCCTGAATGTCATCTCTGTCGAGACCTTCGAGACGCTTCAAGTGCCCTACGAGTGGCTTATGCCCTCCAGGCCGTTCACGGGCGTCACCAGTGGTTCAATCGAGCCCCTGGGCCAGGTCCGGCTGGCTGTCACCTTCGGCACGCAGAAGAACTATCGCACGGAGCTGATCGACTTCGATGTCGCCCACATCGGCCTGCCGTACAACGCCATCCTCGGCTACCCCGCCCTCGCAAAGTTCATGGCCATCACGCCCCACGCCTACAACATGGTCAAGATCCCCGGCAGCGCTGGCACCATTGCCATCCATGGTCATATCCTGGACGCCACGCGCGCTGTCGAGAGCGCCTACAAGGCAGCCGCCATGGCTTTCCCGGCGGACGAGGACATGGAGCCTCTCGAGAGGCCCAAGAAGAAGAAGCAAGTGTTCTCTCAGGAGCAAGCGGCCATGAAGAAGGTGTCGCTGGACACCACCAGCTCGTGGGCTGAAGGCTCGGGGGCTAGCGTCACCATAGGCGCTGCCCTGCCTCCCAAATAGGAAAGCACGCTCGTCGCCTTCCTTCGGGCAAGCTCTGACATGTTCGCATGGACTCCGTCAGATATGTCCGGTGTGCCAAGGGAGGTGATCGAGCACCACTTAGCCGTGTGTCCAGACGCACGCCCCGTCAGGCAAAAAGCACGAAAACAAGCCCCCGAGAAGCAAGCATTCATCGTCAAGGAAGTAGAGAAGCTCAAGGCAGCAAATGTCGTCCGCGAAGTCGCGCACCCCACTTGGCTCTCCAACGGCGTGGTTGTTCCTAAACCCGCTGGAGGAGGCCGACTCTGCATCGACTACACCGATGTCAACAAGGCCTGCCCCAAGGACCCATACCCGATGCCGAGAATAGACCAGATCGTGGACTCCACCGCTGGCTGCGACCTCCTCTGTTTTCTAGACGCCTTCTCTGGTTATCACCAGATCAAGATGGCTAAAGAGGACGAGGAGAAGACAGCATTCCTCACCCCTTGTGGTGTGTACTGCTACACATGCATGCCCTTCGGCCTGAAGAACGCTGGAGCCACTTTCCAGAGGCTCATGAGGATAGTCTTGGGGGCACAAATGGGCAGAAACGCTGAAGCCTACGTCGATGATATCGTGGTCAAGTCTCGAGAGAGAGACACCCTCTTGAGGGATCTCGAGGAAACCTTCGCCAGCCTGAGAAAGGTGAACATCAAGCTGAACCCCGCCAAGTGCGTCTTCGGGGTCCCTTCAGGCAAGCTCCTCGGATTCCTCGTGTCCCACCGTGGCATAGAGGCGAATCCTGACAAGATCAAGGCCATAGAGGAAATGCAGCCTCCCCGCCGACTCAAGGACATGCAGCGCTTAGCGGGCTGCATGGCCAGCCTTGGTCGTTTCATCTCTAAGTTTGGCGAGAGAGCCCTGCCATTTTTCAAGATCATGAAGAGATCGGGCACGTTCAGGTGGACCCCTGAGGCGGACAAGGCCTTCGAGGACTTAAAGAAGTATCTGGCCAGCCCTCCGGTCTTGGTGGCCCCCAGGACAGGCGAGCACCTGAAGCTGTACCTCTCAGCCACCCCTCAGACCGCAAGCGCCGTCTTGGTGGTCGAAAGGGAAGAGCCTGTCCTCCCCAAGAAGAGCACTGCCACTCCAAGCCCAGAACCCCCCGACAAAGACCCCGTCGAAGGAGCAGCCTCGACAGACCCACTGCCGGGCCCACCGCCTCAAGTCGAGTCTGCTCCCACCACCCCTGTCGAGACGCCTCCACAGGCAGATCTCAACAAGGGCCCTGAAGAGCCTCCACATAGGGCTGACGCTGCGCCACCTCAGACAACCCTTGTCGAGCACCCCGTCTACTTCGTCAGCACAGTGCTGCGGGACGCTCGCGAGAGGTATCCAATGCAGCAGAAGCTCCTCGTCGCGCTCCTTATCGCCTCCAGGAAGCTGAGACACTACTTCCAGGGTCACCCGATCACGGTGGTCACCGCTTTCCCCCTGGAGCAAATCCTGCGCAACCCCAACGCCACTGATCGTGTCGCAGGATGGAACATCGAGCTGCAGCCATTCAACTTGCGCTTTGACACCACGAGGGTCATAAAAGGAAGAGCGCTGGCTGACTTCGTCGCCGAATGGACTGACCCAAGCCCTGAGGAGCCTCGCGAGGCAGAAGCCGAGCCCTCGGGTGACACAGTGCCTAGCCACTGGACCATGCACTTCGATGGAGCCTTCGCTTGCCGCAATGGCGGAGCAGGCGTCGTCCTAACTTCGCCCAAGGGTGACAAGCTATACTACGCTGTCCAGCTGTGCTTCACGATCGACAAGATCTCCAACAACATCGCCGAATACGAAGGCCTCCTCGCCGGCTTAAGGGCCGCCATCGCTCTAGGCGTCAAGCACCTACTCGTCAAGGGAGACTCCCAGCTGCTCGTCAACTTCTCTAACAAGAGCTACATGCCAAAAGACGACCACATGGCCGCATACCTTGAAGAGGTCCGCAGGCTCGAGAAGCACTTCAGGGGCATGGAGCTCATGCACATACCGAGGAAGGAAAACCAAGAGGCTGACGACATCGCCAAGCGAGCCTCGCGAAGGCAACCCCAGCAGGCCGGCGTCTTTGAAGAGAGGCTCGCCAAGGCATCCATCAAGCAGCCTCGAGAGACCACAGCCGCAAGCGCAGACGAAGCGCTCCCACCGCCTCCTGAGTCTGGGGCACCTGATTGCGGTCCCAGCACAGGGGAGCGCCTGTTGCTGACGGCAACCCACCAGGCCTCAGGCTGGATTGATGAGCTCAAGGACTACTTGGTGAAAGGAATCCTCCCTGAAGAAGATGCTGACGCAGAGCGAATCGCTCGACAGGCGAAATCCTACTGCATCCTCGAGGGAAACCTCTACCGCAGGCGCCCAAATGGTATCGCGCTCAAGTGCGTCCCTCCTGAGGAAGGCCGAGAGCTGATCAAGGACATCCACAGCGGGGAGTGCGGCCACCACTCATGTGCGCGCACCCTCGCAGGCAAAGTCTTCAGGAGCGGCTTCTACTGGCCTCAGGTGCTTCAAGAAGCGGTCGCCATTGTGCAAACCTGCGACGCCTGCCAATTCCACGCCAAGCAAATTCATCAGCCGGCGCTGGGGCTTCAAACCATCCCGCTCTCCTGGCCGTTTGCGGTCTGGGGGCTGGACATCTTGGGCCCCTTCCCAAGGTCGCAGGGGGGCTATCGCTTCCTCTTCGTGGCCATCGACAAGTTCACCAAGTGGACCGAAGTTGAGCCAGTCCGCACCATACCAGCTGGGGCCGCGGTGAAATTCATCAGGAGCTTGGTCTGCCGCTTCGGCGTGCCCAACCGCATCATCACTAACAATGGCTCGCAATTCACCAGCGGCATCTTCCGAGCCTACTGCGACAAGCTCGGCGTCAAGATCTGCTTCGCCTTGGTGGCTCACCCACGCAGCAACGGTCAAGCCGAGCGAGCGAACGCAGAAGTCCTCAAGGGCCTCAAGACCAGAAGCTTCAACGTCCTCAAGGGCCACGGCAAGGGCTGGATCGTCGAGCTCCCTTCAGTGCTCTGGTCCATACGCACAACTTCCTCAAGGCCTACAGGCGAAACGCCGTTCGCCCTGGTCTACGGAGCTGAGGCAGTCCTCCCCGCAGAAATCAAGCATGGATCACCACGGGTCCTTGCCTTCAATGAGGACATCCAAGAGGGCCTCCACAACGATGACCTGCTGTTCCTCGAGGGACTGCGCCGTCAGGCCGCCCTCAGAGCGGCAGGGTACCAGCAAGACCTGCGACGCTACCACAGCCGCCATGTGCGCTCACGCACCCTTGAGGCGGGCGACCTCGTCCTCAGGCGAATCCTCTCTAGGGAAGGCCTCCACAAGCTCTCGCCGATGTGGGAAGGTCCCTACAGGGTCTCCCACGTCGCCAGGCCTGGCGCAGTACGCCTCGAGACCGAAGACGGCATCCCCGTCAAGAACCCGTGGAACATCGCGCACCTGCGCAAGTTCTACCCGTGATCATTGTCACGCCCGTGATCATTGTCACGTCAAGACATCTGGCTGAAGAGGCAGCTTACGGCTCCACCTCCAAGCATTTTTTTGTCTCTAGAGGTTAAAAGCTCACGGCTTAAACCTCCAAGCCCCAAAGGCTTCTCTCGAGGGTCAGCCCTCCGAGCTCTCCATGTAACGAGCCGCCTCAGGCCGTTGAGAGTCTCTGCCACTAATGGGTGGTCCCCATGCCTCGACATGGTCAAATACATTAACTTGGCAACTCCAAGCATAATGAAACAATTTCGTTCCTAAGTGAACTATGCGCTACGGCGCCGCTATGTAATATTTTGGTGGTGAGTTTATTCCAGCATTATTTTCTCTATTGAAAATGGGCACTTATATCTCTCCACATGCGCACCTCGCGAGCGGGGGCTGAGTACGGTGCCAGTGCCTCAAATGACACACCAGCAGCACTGCAAAACCCAAGGATCCAAGCTCTGGCTGGAGGGCAAGCTCCCACAAACACGCCATCTCTACAAAGGACCTTGGTACTCTCTCTCCTCGCAAGGAACGCCTGAGGGGACCTATAAGCGCGCATTAGTCCCTAGTACCGTGCACAAGCGTTTGGGTTTGCCCCTCTAACATCTATAGGGAACAAGCGTCTCTACAAGCCTGAGGAAGCAGCAGGGAAAAACCCTTGAAGAAGACCTCCTCGCCAGGCTAAAAAACCTCTACAGGGCAAAAGCCTCGAGAAGCTAAGTCCCACACTCGTGACTCGAGAGCCTTTTTCTCCCCAAGCGCACGTTTGCCCCTCGAGCGATTTCATTCTCCCTTGTGCTTCATGGGCTACTCGCACGTCTAAGGGGGGCACTTGAGCATCGCGACTCAGGGCTCTTAGCTCTCCAAGCCTTAAACTCCCCCCGACCTTGCTGAGTCATTGCTCTAGCATACCGCAGTGGCGGAGTCATAGCGCGAAGAGATGGGTCCTAACGACGCAGAGAAAACATAGACATGAAAATAAGGCAGAAAGGGCCTCTCGAGGGGCACACAAGTTAACATCAAGTACGCAAGGAGTATATTACATGCCCAAAATGCATAGTGTCTAAACATAAAATTGTTTCAGATACAGGCGCTCAAAGGCGCAATGAATCAAGGGCTCAGGCGGAGTCCGCGCCAGCATGCTTCTCCTCCTCAGCGTCTTCCTCCTCGGCAAGGGCGGCCTCCTCCTCGCTGTCCTCCGTAGCCACCTCTGCGCGCTTGAAGCGATTGCAGAAGGCCTCGACCTGCTCGCGGAGGGAGTTGGAGACCCGCAAGACCTCCTCGCCCGTGCGCTCCTCGGTCACCGTGGAGAGGTCGAAGCCGGGTGTGAGGAGCCGGAGGTTGGTGAAGAGGCGGTCAACAACCACCCCTAGGAGCTGGCGGCTCTCGACCTCGATCACCTCGTGGAGGTCGGCGACGGGGCTCTCGAGGGCCGTGAAGAGCTGGTCGAAGTAGACCAGATACATGGCAGCGTCGCCACGGCCGCGAACCTCAGCGTGCGGCGCCTCCGCGCCAAGCTGAGCTGCAAGCTCGTTGCCCCTGGCCACCAGCGCCTGGAACATACGCTCCCGCTGCTTCGTGAGCATGCGAGCCGCCTGCGCGGTGTCCACAGCCTCCGTCACCTGCTTGGCCGCTGAGCCCGCCTGCCCCTCCACGTCCTTGACAAGGGCGTCCAGTTCCAGGACAGCTGCCCTGCGACCGTCCTCCGCCTGGCGATAGGCCTCCTTGGCGCGCTGGAGGCGGGCCTCGAGCTTGGAGTTGGCCTTCTCGAGCTCCGCGATCCGCTTGGCATCGGTAGCGTGCTTGGCCTTGAAGCGGTCCTCCTGCTTCTTGGCCTTGTCGCGGTACTCCTTGGAGGTGGTCCGCCTGAACTCCTTCTCGCGCTCCGCGAGGGCCGCCTCCGCCTCCTTCTTCTTCTCGGCGAACCGCTGCTGGAAGCGCTCCAGGGTTTGCTTCTGGGCGGTGACGTTCTCGTCATGCCTCTGGAGCGCTTGAGCCAGGTCGCTCTCGCGCGCCTCGAGCTCTTCGCGCTTGGTGGCGAGCTCGCCCTCCGCCTGGAGCCGCTGCTCGTCGCGTTGCAGCACGTCCTTCTCCCTGGAGGCCAGCAGCCGCTCGCGCTCGGCAAGGCTCTTGCGGTCCTCCTCCAGAGTCTCCTGCGCGACCCGATGGACGGAAAGGAGCTGGGACTCCAGCTGGGCCAGCTCGCGACGTTTCTGCGCCAGCGAGCCCTCCATAGCTTCGCACTCGGCCTTCACCTCGGCGAGGATATCGGCGGCCGCGTTGCGCTCGTCCTGGAGAGGGGCAAGGAGCTCGTCAGCGTCACGGATGGCCCCCTCGCGGACCTCCTTGGCGAAGCGGACGGCCTCCTCGCGTGCGGCCTGGAGGGCCAGATCCTCCTGGCGGCGGGCCTCGACCGCGGCGTGGAAGCGCGCCCACGCCCCCGCAAGCTCGTCGCGCTGCTGGGTGAGCTGGGCGTCCTCGAGGGCAAGTTGCGCCTCCAAGCCCTCTAGGGACTCCCTCACGACGCGGAAGGCAACCTCGCGGTGCCCCTTGCTCCAGTCCCAGCCGCCAAGGACCAGGTCGCGGCATGTGGAGGTGCCTGCCCCTGCGCCGAGCCTGGAGAACTGGGCCTCTGGGCGTGCCTGGGGGCTAGGCCGCGCTCCGTCCCGCGCGGCGCCCAAGCTGGCCTCGCCGCCCTCGTCGCCCTGGCGCGTCATCTCCTGCGACTCGCTCCCTGCGGCGGGGCGTGGCGGAGATGGAGGAGCTCCCCCTGCAGATGCGCCCGCGCTTGGCGGGCCCTGGTCCGTCCCGGCCTCTGGCTGCGCGGGAGGCGTGGTCGCGCGAGGTGGAGTAGCCTCGCGGGCCGGAGTTGGCTCACGCGGTGGCTTGGCCGCGCGAGGCGGAGTAGGGGCGCGAGGAGGGCTAGCAACCCGCTCCTCCTGCGCCTCCACCACCATCGGCTCGGGGGGCGGCGCAGCTGCCTCCGCCTGAGGCGCAGCTGCCCCCGCTAGAGGCCCAGCTGCCTCCGCTTGAGGCATCTCTTCAGTTGGGCCTGTGGAGGCCGTCTCCACAGGCCTCGCGGCCTGCTCAGCCACGACCTCAGCCGTAGCTTCCTTCACTTCTGCTGCCTTGCGAAGCCTACGGCGTTTCGCAGGCACAAGGTCGCTGGCAAGCATCAGGGGATGATCGTCAGAGATACAGGAAGAAGGAAAGAGCAATAATCAAGCAACCAATAGCTACAGGTGCTTACCCGGACTGCTTGGCGCCGGTGTCGACCCACGCCAAGCCTGGCGAGCGCCAGGAGGGCTTGGCCTTAGCACCTGACCCCTCCGGGGGCGCCTCGGCTTTCCTCTTGGAGGGGACGTTAGAGGGCCTCACGCCAGGCCTGTCGCTGGCCGCCTTGGACCGAGGCTCGCGACGCCCTGGCGAGGCCTCCTCGTCAGAGGCCTCCTCCTCGGCCTCCTCCTCCTCCTCCGCATGGCGCGTGGGCACCACCACGAAGGCGTCATCATCATCACCTGACGAGATGTCGCAAATGTCGTCAGTAAAGGGCCCGGCCCTCGAAGAGGACACCTCCCCTGCCGCGGCCTCCTCCTCGCCTCGCCCAGCTCCTGAGGCAGAGGGCGTCTCTTATCCCTCCGCCTCCTGCACCACCAGCACAGGCACCTCCTTTCCCGCCGGACCTGACGGGGAGAACGAGGGCATCCCCTCTAGAATGGCCAGGCGCTCGGTCATGTTGTACTGGTGCAGAGGCCGGAGCGTGATAGGAAGCTCGTCCATGGCGGGCACCGCCGGGTTGATGAAGAGCGCGGACAAGACGTTGTCGACTGCGTCCTTGTCGTTGTCCTCACGGTGGAGCCGCATCTTGTCCTGGGGACCGGAGTACATCCACATGGGCGTCGCGTGCGCCTGAAGGGGAGCAATGCGGCGCGTCACGAAGTCCGCGACGATGATCTGCCCCGTGAGGCCCTCCTCCCGAAGGTAGCTCAGGCGGCCCATCAAGATTGCGTTCTGCGCGCCGCTGAAGGGGGCCTAGCCCCAGTTCGAGTTCTTCACGGGCGGCGCTTCAGGGACCTCGAGGAAGGCGCAGGGCTGCTCCACCCCGACAAAGAACCATCGCTGGCGGAAGTCGTCCACCTTCTTCATCACCGACGTGATGGCCTTGCCCTCGCTCCACGACATGGGGATGTAGACACTCCCCATGCCATCCACGATGCGGAATGAGACGCATCCAGAGCGCTCATTCTTCGCCATGTTCCGGAGCGCGTAGAAGCACCGGAAGAGGTCCACCGTGGGCTCCAGGCCCAGGTACGCCTCGCAGAGGTAGGCGAAGACGGCGAGGATGAGCACGGAGTTGGGGTGGAGGTGCAGCAGCTGGATCTGGTAGAAGGCAACCACCGCCTCCAAGAACGGAGAGAATGGCGGCACCAGCCCCGCAGCAACACAGTGCTGGAAGACGGGGAAAAACCCTCGCGGGCGTTTCCCGTGCGCCGCGGCCTTGAGCGCGGTGGCGCCGTGCTCGTTGGTCCGGTCCGCCACCAGGAAGCGGACCTTGTCGAGGGCCTTGTCGTTGACGCGCACCCCTAGCAATGCCGCGCCATGCGCGGCCTCGGCAGGCGCCGCCTGCGAAGAAGACCCCGCGGCCGCCTTGCCCTTGTTCTTGGCCGGACTCATCGTCGGAGAAGAGGTGAGCGCGGCGCGGGGAGAAACTGGAGGAGAAAGGAGAAGAGTGCGCCGGAGAACAGGAGCGGAGAGCTCGGGGCGGATGACTTCTGCGAGAGAAAATGGAAGCAGTAACGGCTCCCTGCTCCGGCGCGAAGGCTTTATGTCCCGTCGAGGAGCAGTTACCGGGGCGTGGTGGGACCCCCCACGACGCACGCCCCAGATCGTGCGCAACCGTTACTCGTCTGAGTGACGCGTGGCTCGGCCCGGCCGGACACTTTGGGCCCACGACGCTTCGGCTCCGGTCATGGGCTCAGCCGTGCCCATCGCGGGCCCGGGGGCTACTGTCGGCCCAATGAGGACCGCGGTGTGCATAGCCCACTCCCTACCGGCCTCGCCCGCGACAGATTCGACAAAACGACTAAGGACCAAGCTACCGCTTGGAGAGACCCTCGAGAGGCATCTCCTCTTGAGGGCCTGAAGAGGACCCCGCGCTTCGAGAGACTCCCCAAGGCTCTACACGCCTGGAGAGAGGTCAGTAGGAAACCTCTCCACAGGCCACCACGGCCCTGTGGAGACACTTCGCGGCTAAGCAAGCGCTGCGGGGCGCACATGGCCCCTGCAGCAGCCGCAGAGTGACGCGAGCATCCCAGTTGCCGTTCTGGTGATAAAGGAGTCAACAAAGCCGCGCCGCCTGCGCCAGGACAGCCAGGACTTTCCTCTTTGGTGATAAAGCGGCTGGACGGCGCAACGCTCCAAGAAGATCGTCATCGTGGGCTCCACCACGACCTCTGCCGCGCCTGCGAGCCGCTCTGCACCGTCTGCAGCCTGTCGGCCACGGCGCGCAACTTTAGCACGGATGGACCGCGTCCATGGACGGATGAGCCGCGGTGGACTCCCGCTCCTTCGCGCCACCGGCATGTGGGAACCCACCATCACGAGGATGGAGCCCGAGGCGCCTATAAAAGGAGCAGAAGCTCCACCATAGAAACGGATTGATCTCCAATCGGCTGACTGCTTCCTAGTCCCGGGGAACCTTAGCTAAGCGTGTAGGATAGCCCGCTGCTGGAGGAGGAAGACGACCATTGTGTCCCTCTCCAAGCACCAAACTGCCTCAAGAGAGCCCTCGGCAAACTCATTGTCTTGTAACCTCCACAGTGCAATACAGACAAGCAGGAGTAGCGGTGTTACCTCCTCCTGAGGGCCGCGAACCTGGGTACGGGCCGGCGTCCTTCTCTGTCGTGGTTGTCCCTCTCCAGGCCCGGCGAGCACCGTCGTCGTGCCTCTCGAGGGTCGTTCGACCTCCGCGTTCAGTCCCCCCTTCGAACCTCTCTTCAGGGTGTGACTACCCCTGTTCCGTGGGAGTCACTCTCCGACACTCCTATTTCCACGCTACGTGATTTTTTTTTCAAACAGAGCAGCCACATACGGGATCTGATGTCTTCTTTCCTTTTCTATTCTTTTTTTACATGCGGAAACAAACTTTCCTTGGCTGGAAATTCGGATCCCACCAAATACGGAACATAATCAAATCCGAGATATCCTCCTTTTTCCTGTTTCCTTTTATTCCGATCTGAAACGGAAAGAAACATAACCACGCAAACTAGGAAACAACAAGATCTTGTACGACACCAATTACCGAGCGCTGGTCGCTCCTTTCCTTTTCCCATGCCAATTCACGACTGTAGATCAATCCACGACTGCATATCGATATGAACAGGACAACAACGAGATGCAAATCCATGCCAATTCGTCGTCCTTCCTCCAACCAATTCCAGCAAAAACAAATCTGCCAATCTGTAACAAACCTGCAGATCGATCTTCAACTGGACGAACTCCCTCGCGGTGATCAACCTGGCGCTCTGATACCACATGATAAAAGGACACTCCGATGACCCCTTGAGTTGTGCCCGATCTTTCACCGGAAGAACCACCGAGATAACAAATCTCCCAACAACGTGAGCGATACACGTAGCCTGAAGATGGGGAACGCCAATCCTGCGAGCAACTCGACGATGAACGACGAACCTCACGCTGAATCAACACGCCAAAAGCTCGACAACCCTTGACAGATTCAAGGACCTTCACGCACACAAGATTACTCTTGACAATTCAAGAACTCTCTTGTCTTTATTGATGGATAACTAGACGAACGTCCAAGACGCCGTCATACACGCCGGTCCCTTGGGACGAAGGCGACCTTGAACACAATGTTCTACATATTTTTCAACTCCCCTAATATTATGGCACCCCCTCTGGTTATAAAGGCCAAATGGGTAGGAGCCGCTGAAACCTAACATGGTTCGACTCAGACACCTAAACCTAATTGGACTCAAACTGATACAAACCGACCCATGGTTGAGTTCGGCCATGTTTGGCACGCAGGACCTAATTAACAACACCTTAGACTTATATTTCTATTACATATGTCCTAGCGTGTCAACGGACCAATATAATGCCGACGATGCCCGTATCAATGTCGAGGCGACTAGACGGCGCCACGCCTGTCATCACGCGCCGCAGACCGAAGCGACGCCTCGCAATAACGCGGCGTCGCTTCCAACGCCGCAGACGGAAGCGACGCGTGCTGGAGTCGTAGCGGCGGCGCCCTGCAGACGCTTCGTAGGCGAAGCGGTGGCCGCGTTAATGCAGGCCATCCAACCCCGCTCCTCCGGCCGCTTTAAAACACGACGCAGCGCATACCTCATCTTCGCACAAACACTTCTCCCTCTCTACCTCTCCCCCAAGAACATAGGCCACCATGGCGGGCAGCCCCGGCGGGCAGCATCGCCACGAGTAGCTAGAGGAACTCCGGCGTGTCAACGAGGAGGCGGAGATGGCCAAGGCGTTCCAGCGAGTCTTGTGGCGTGAGGAGGCCGAGAACGCGCCTCCGTACCGCGCGGCTGAGCAGCCGCCACCAGCTGCCGGTGTCCGACGACGACACCCTTCCGGACGGCTGGGTGAGGAGCGCCGCCAACATTCCGGTGGCGCCGCGGCTCAGCGGCCAGGACCGCGTCGAGTTCGTCAGCCGCAATTGGACGGAGATGCCGTACGAGCAAAAGCTCGACGCCAAGTACTCCATCTCGGCGCCCTACTGGCAGGCCGTGGTGGACAAGGAGTACGAGGCGCGTCGTAGCGGTCGACGAGAGCTGCCCGTTCTGCCTCTACAAACGACGACGCCATCAGCAGCGTCACCGTCACCGAAGAAAGGCGCCAGCGACGAGCTGCTAGCATCTTGCTCAGCAGCGTCGCCGTCACCGAAGAAAGGGACGCCGAAAGCCGAATAGGCTTCCCATCAAACGCACCGCCGCATGTCACGGCGGTGAATCGAACACGGCGCCCGCGAGGCCAGAGGCCTCGGCCGGCTCAGCCGAGGCTACGAGACCGTTTCTACAGGTTGTAGCCGATGGGAACGGTGATGAGCAATGGCCAGAAGTGAAGCGTCGTTGCTTCCCTGGCTTGGTTCGCATCTTCTCCCCCTCGTCGGCCACGAAGCGGCATCTCTTCTCCTCGCCGACGCGTGTAGCACATCATAGGCCTTCTCTCTCGCATCTTCTAGGTCTAGTTTGTTAAATCTTGTTTAGATTTGAAATTGTAAGTTTGTTAAATCTCGTTTAAATGATGTTTGTGTTGTTCATCGGCGGCGGTTCGTGCGCCCGCAAGATGTTCGACAGTGTGCTCGCGATTGGGGGTGGGCCTTTGGGGAGTGCCGCTATGGGCGGCCTCTAAATGTTGACCGGACACATGTCCGACACCACTCAAATGAGGCCCAATTGGGGTGTGCCGGACACACATTTAGAGGGCCCGACGGAGATGCTCTAAAAAAAAGAAGCGTGCCGTCTTGCCGTAGTTTTCACGGGCAATACGCCAATACATGGAGCAAAATATTAAGGGCCCTTGCTTTTTGGTACTCCAATTGATCACAAAATTGCAACTTTGGCCACCGAACCGTTTCTTTGTTCTTGGGCTTTGCTATCTATGAATGTCCGTTTCTTTGTATAGGACCACAGCTAAACGTCGGGTGTTATTCTCAAAAAAAAAAAAAAAAGCTAAACGTCGGGTGTCGTTATTTAGAGGGACCTTTGCAAAGGGAACCGGAGGTTCACGAGCACGCCACACGTGGAGGCCTCCGGGTTAGGCGCGTACGTGCGCGCTAAGTCGCGCCAAACCTGCCCACCACGCAGCGCGCTGTGCCCGCGATAGTAGCAGCATACATGTACAGGGCTAGTACCATCAGACGGACTAAGCCTCCGCATGCATGTAGAGAGCACGGTTTGGTTAGTCCCATCGATCGGAAGCAGTGGCGGACCCAGAAATTGAAGTTAGCGGGGCAAATAATTTAGGACAACTTTTTTTAAGCATAAATGCAAGTGTATCCAACATATAAAACTGTCTCAAATGATTTCAGTTTTCGGATAATATTCAACTACTAAGAACATGAACATCTAAAAGAAAAAACTCCAATATGACCGGCTGGTTGCTTCACTATGACCCAAAACTCCAAGTAGAACCATAATCTCCTTAAGTTGAAGAAGGAATACGAGGTGATCGAGGTAAATGTCCTCGGCGATTTCTCAAGGCATGAAAATGAACCATAATCTCCTTGTCCTCAATGTTTGCAAATATCACACGTTCAACAAAGCAAACCATCAAATCATTGAGCTAATCATCACCCATCTTGTTTCGAAGATCCGTCTTGACAATATTCATGGCTGAGAAAATCCTCTCAACTGATGCCGTCGCCACTGGTAATATCAATGCAAGTGTAATTAGGCGATAAACGCCTTGCGGTTCTCATCGCGCCCCTCTTGCGGGTTATTAACCATGCGCCATCTCCTCCTATCGCCGGCGCCGGAACTGCTGCCGCCGCTGCCTCCTCTTCTTTTTCCTCTTCCTCAAGCTGCAGGGCAATTAAGTAGGCCTCCTAAACTAGGTTTTCCATCTCCAGGTCGTCCATGGCCAGAAACGCGGTGGCCGGCGACGCCGGCCAGGTTCTGACGGGCAGACTGCAGCGGGGCACGCCGGCGGCTGCTGATCGTGGTTGGGGGCATGGAGCCGTGGATGTGAGCTAGGGATTGAGAATTGGGAGGCAGCAGGGTGGGGAATTTTTGCTCCAATCGAACACCAGGTGACAGGCTCGTGCGCGTGGTGTGCTGAAATTAGAAAATGGGCCTTTCAATGCTCACGTAAGCCCACAAAGGGCAGCCTTTCTAGCCCATTATTACCTTCTTCTCCCGTGAACAGACCAGTTCGACAGAAACGTCAATGGAGCTTCTCCCCGTCGCATGAAAACGCCCTGGGGTACCCTGCTCTGCACCGGAGAGCCAGGGCGGCCGCCCCTGCTCGCCCCTATGGTGGGTCCGCCACTGATCGGAAGCATGCACGAAGCCTCATGCTGTGTATGTACGAAGGCCCCCAAAGGTAATGTACAAAAAAAATAGAATAACAGTGCACGTATTATGAGTACAAAATACATACAGTATGATGTACAAACTATATAGAATATGTAGTACAAACTAAAAACCATACAAAGTATGAAAGTACACGGATAGTACAACTACATAAAACATAATGTACACATTATCAGAACTGGAAGTACATAATATTTGTCGGCCCAGTGGATTCTAGGGTGTGCATAGCCCACTCTCCACGGGCTGCGCACGCGACAGCGTCTACAAAACGACTAAGGACCAAGCCAACCGCTTGGAGGGTTCCCCCCGAGGGAGAAACCCCTACGGGGGACCTGAGGCGCTGGAAGGGGCCCGAAGGGGGCTCCCCCCGAGGGCGTCCCGCTCGAGGACTCTCAGCCGGTCCGGCCCCTCTCCCTCGAGAGCCTCAGGCCCCTGAGGGGATACTTCGCGACGAAGGAAGCGCTGCAGAGCGCACATGGGCTCTGCTGCGGCCGCAGGGTGACGCGCGCATCTGCGCGCACGGCAGCAACAGCGTCACAGTTGCCGCTCCCATGTAAAAGGGGTCAACAAAGTTCTGTGTCCCCTGCGCCGCCAATGAAGCTTTTCTCTTTGGTGATAAAGCAGTTGGCCGGCACAACGCTCCAACGACGACGTCACTGCGGGCACACCCCACGGTCTCCGCCGCGCCTGCGAGCCGCTCTGCCAAGTCTGCAACTTGTCGGCCACAATGCGCCGCTTTAACACGGAAGAGGCGCGTCCAAGGACGGAGGAGACAGCTGCTCTGCCACGATGACAGGCTTTGCGACCATGGACCGAGTCCATGAACGAGCAAGCAGTAGTGCACCCCCCTCCGCCACTGGTGGCCATGTGGGAACCCGTCCACTGCGCAGATCGCAGGGATGAGGCCCGGGGCAGCTATTTAAGGAGGAGGGGCACTTCCATAGGAGGGGATCCGAAAAACTCGATCCCCAGCTCAATAGCGTCCTCCACCTCCGGACCCTCTGGAGGCCCGGAGGCTAGTTGTACAACAGTCACCACAGTGCAATCGAGACAAGCAGGAGTAGCGGTGTTACCTCACCTTGAGGGCCGTGAACCTGGGTAAGGGCCGGTGTCACTCTCTGTCGTGCAGTTCCGCTCCAGGCACCGCGAGCAACGTCGCGGCGTGCATCGAGGGTTGTTTGACCTCCGTGATCAGTCCCCCTTCGAACCTCTTCCCGGGACGAGACTACCCCTGTTACGTGGGGGTTCATTCCTCGACATTTGGCGCGCCAGGTAGGGGGCTGAGGCGCGTCTTCAACCTCCGAACTCCGCGCCATGATGGGCACCCGCGCGACGCGCGCCAACAGGCGCACCTCCGAGAGAGCTCACACCGAGCCCGGCACTGCCCCCACCCGCGGCCGCCGTGGTCGCCCCCGCGCGACCGAACGTGCTGGCACCGGCCCGCGCGTGGAAGAGCCGGAGAGCGAGGAGCACCGCGAAGGAGACCAGCATGACGACGAGGACCTCTCCGAGCGCCGCGGGGACGCTGAGTCCTCGCACCCGTCCCGGCGCCGGAGCGTGTCCACGCGGGAGCATCAAGAGCCCGCCCCACACACCGCGCTACTGATGGCTCAGGAGCTCCTCCGCTACCGGCCAAGTGCCGAAGCGCACGACCAGTGGCTGGACCGCCTCCACCACCTCGTCGACATCGCAACCACACGCCCCGCTCCGTCGCGCTCCATCGTGCCTTCCGGTCCTGCAGGGACGGCCGCACCAGGTGCGCCACCGCCGCCGCCGGGACCGCCCCCGGCCGCGGCACAGCGGGCTCCTTCCCATGCTTCCTCGCCGCACGATGTGGGGACCCCGGACTAGCTGTCCGAAATACCCTTGTGCCTACAACATCAGCGATCCCATGATCAGTCTGTCGCTGAGCACAATCAACTGGTATCAAAAGAACATCCATAATTTCCGAAGGAATTACTTACTCGATTGAAGCCATAATCTTCAATAAGTTATTGCAGCGGAAAACACCAATCAACGTGGGGCCCGAGTCATTTGCCAAGACACCTACAGGCAGCTGACTGGGAAGACGGCCTAGTTCGCACAGACGTCATCGGTCTCTCGGTCTTCATCTTGCTTCTTCTTGAACTCTGGACATGGGAATATCCAGGGACACAGCCATGAGTACATTTACGTACTCGCAAACTACCCCAACATGGGCATGCACTATTCTTTTATTTGTTTAAATAAAACTTTGTTTGCCTTGAAAAACTCTATATCTTTATTGAAAAAGGAAAGAAGGTCTTCAGAACTTTTCCCATAAATCTGCCTTTGTAAGGAGTCTCTTTAAAACTTTTTCCCAAAAGGGGCATCTTTGTTGATAAAGGTAAGAAGTCTCTTTAATAAACATTTTATCGAAAAATCACCATTTTATCTGTTTCTCCAAAACTCCTCCTTTTCCTGACCATAAACCGTCATGATACATATTCTCCAACAACCTCATACCGATCCGTTGGTATAGGTGTATGGAACATTCTCCACTTCATTTTCTTTTTAAAACTCAAATCTTTTCCAAAACTTGCACATGGTCAAAGTAGGGCCTCTCAACTGTCCATATCCGAGGACTCGGCTATTCGAATAGTTTTAAACCCTCTGCAGAGGTAGCACGCTTTTCCCACACCCATCCGATAACTCATCGTGTCTGCCACGTCTCGCCATACCAGGGGTATGCGAAGTTGAGTCACCGACCCTAGTCTGTCCTTTGCTCATGCTAGTATAGGATCCTGCCCATATGATACTTTCCATCGACACTTAACCCAGCCCGTCGGAATCTAAGTGTGAGGACTCATAGGTTTTATCTGGCGGTGTATAGGGGACATCCTTCTATCCTCCTCCTTATCTTTTCATAGAATTTGAGCGAGGACCCAGGTCAAGGTAGGTCCTCAGACCATCCCTCCATGCATAACGGAGTCATCCCCGTTGATGAGGTATCCCATACTAATATGAGCAAATTATATGACTAAGCCCTTTCCCATATGTGGGTAAATGTGGTCGCACAGAGTATCGGTTGATTGACGTAAGTACAAAGACACAATGTGCGTTTTATCAAAACCACCATTCTCCTTTTCTCCAATTCATCACCACATCTTGGTGCTCCATGTCCACACAAGTATTTTCAAAGGAGTTTTGAGTAAACAATATTTTTCCCATCCTATAGTTTGAAAAAGAATTTCCATCTAATATCTCCATATAGGGTGTCAAAATAATATACTTGTATTTTGGAAAAGGGTTTTCAAAATCATAGCTTTAGTGGCAACCACCACATAAATCACATATGCTCTTTATAAGTTAAACATGTGACCCAAAATAGATGTATAAAGATGCAAGCTCAGGGAATAGCTTGCCTGATTCCAGTATGATGTTCTTGGACTTCTTCTCACTGCCCAACAAATAAATACCATCCTCCTCCGATAAATCCTCTCCAAATACCACTTCGGTAGCGTTTATATCTAGCGTCGCAAACATAAAAATAGAACAACACTCAATAAGCAAACCATACCACAATTGGTATACAAAAAGATATTCAAACCACATCATAGCACTATTTTAACTAAACGACCAACTAGGATATATATTCACAAGGGCATTATACTAATCAAGAGTATAACACCATACACATGCCCAAACAAGATAGCACAAAGATACCCTCAATTAGAGGTAATTCACAAACCCCTTTTCCTAACTAGGAAATACTTCAAACAAAAGTTAAGTCACCAATTAATCTCTATAATTTAAATACCTCACCAAGCTAAGGTGGATGCACTAACAAGATATTTAAGCTAGTATTCCACTCCAAGACTATCAAGTCCATCAAGCCATTGCAAACATATTACTCACCAATGTGTCTAACAACTAACACTAACAGTACTAACATATTATAACATGCTAAACAACAACAACTAGCAAGCAACAGCAGCACAACAATCATTACAGCAATACCACCTTAAATGCTCTAAATAGCCACTTCATATATCAAGCAACTCATTTTGGTTTCAATTTAATTGAATTAGCCCTTATTTGATTATGTCTTAATTATGGCAGAAACTAGTTGAACATGTTTAATTACATATCTTAAGTTCTGTTGATCACAAAAATACAAACTAAAATTCTACAGAAAGCTACTGATGTGTAGAAGACAACACAATTTGATTTGGATTAATTGGAGTTACGAAACTCCCTACACAAGGTTTTGAAACCAGCAACTAAATAAGTAAGTTTTGGCTTCCACAGATGTTCTGTCGATCCTAAAATTAAACCCTTTTAGGGGCATGTGAACATGGCTATATGTGAGCTAACAAAATTGGTCCTAACTCGTTTGGGTTAACTAGTAAACATATTTCTTTGTTTTAGTCCAGAAGGGTTTAGCTTAAAGACCACAACCAAACTTGCTTAATTAATTCTACCAAAATTAGGGTAGCTACTACATGGCAGTACTAAGCTGATAAAATTGGTTTGGGAATTTTTGGAATATCAGAGTATCAGAAACAAACAAGTTTAGAATTTAAATCCTTTATGGCATTTTGAATAATACATTTTTATTATTTATCTAAATGAGGTGAAACCAATTGGGTTGGTTAGATAATTTCATAAACATTCCAGAACATTTTAATTTGATTTATTTGGAGTTATAAATATCAAGATATTGAATTTACAAACTTAACCATATTTCTGTCATTTTTAGTATTTACAGAAAAAAGGCCAGAAAAGACCTAAACCTTCTAATTATCACCACAGTCAATCAATGACTCCTAAATTCAAACCAAGCTATTTATATGTTCTCCTATACATATAGAAGACAAACCAATTGGATTCAGTCCAAAATTCATCTCCTAAAAATCTACAAAAATCACCAAAGTGCCACTGGTGTGTTTACAAGAATGGATAGAACTTCTGTTTTAGGTTTCATTTGCATGCAAGGCTTACATATCTAGAAAGGTATCACTTCAGGCTATCCATAGAATTTTAGTTTGCAATATTTGGATTTATAAAACTCTAGATATTAACTATTTAGTGAAAAAGATACTTTTTACAAGATTGAATCTAGACAGCACTTAAAGTCATATTTTTGCAAACAACCAGTGTGGCATGTTTAAGAAAACACACAGGAATACTACAAAATTTGAAGCACTCCAATATCTATCTCAGATTTACCACAAAAGATTTAAAGCTACACTGCAATTTTTAACAGAAATGAAATCACATAATGCATTTACTGGAAAAAAAATGAGGTTGGGCCGGATCTGGCCCAGACCTGGCCGTGCGAAGCAGAGGGCAGCCCAGCCAGCGTCCCACGCGCGGCGAAGCGGTACGAGGCGTCCTCTTCTTCCTCGACACGAACAGAGGCTCGGGGAGGGAGATGGCCGGAGCTCCGGCGAGGACGGCGACGGCGCTCCGGTGACCCTAAAATAAAATGGCGATGTCCCGGAGTTAGAACACGAGGAGGGGATCTCAGGGGGACGAGAATGGCGGGGAATGGTGGACGGAGGTGCTCGCGGGCTAGAAGGAACGGCGGCGGTCGGAGCGGAAGAGGATGAAGACGGACAGCTCGATTCGCGGCTTCCCGCGGCGATTCCTTGGATGGGGATGCAGAGGGAGACTAGGAGGAGCTAGGGGTGGTCTCTAATTGGCGCGGGGTGGTCTCTATCGCCGGCGAGGCGCGACGCCCCGCTCGGCTCCGTCTCGGCTCGGAGGAAGAAAAATGGGAGGGAGAGGAGAGGGAGAGGAAGCCCGAGGAGGAGAGGAGTGTCTCGGGGGGGGGGGGGGGGGTTTATGCTCGCCCTCGAGCGGCAGGGGAGAGGAGAGGAGGTGGGGGGTCCGGGCGGCGGCGCACGTCGCCGGGGTGTCTTCGGACATGTCGGCGGCGGCACGGGCGCGTGCGACAGGGAAGCGCGGCGCCGATGCTGGGTCTAGAGGGGGCAGAGGAGTGAGGGGCAGAGGGGGGGTCCGGTCAGCAAGAGCACAGCGAGGGGGGGGGTCTGGCGGCGAGCCACGGCGTCGGGGAGCACGGCGACACGCCCTCCTGTAGCCATGCCGTGCTGCGGCTACAGGAAGGAGATGGGGGTTTCACAAAAAGGCCCCTGGCAAGTTATTTTCCATCACATCCAAGTCCTTTTCTATTTCTTTTAATTCCTTTTGAAAACCAGTAGCTTTTAGGGATTTTATTTGGGTTACTAAAACATTTTATAAAAATTTGAAAATATTTGGGTAGGCCCCCATATACATGTAGAAGCTCCACAAAATTTGGTATTTGAAAATAAAATGTTTTGAATAACTTTTGTTCACAGGGTTTAAATATGGCATTTTTCTTAAAAACAAATTTATAATCCTTAAGAAATTTTAAAGCAAGTTCAAAATATTATCTTTGAACTCTTGGAACTTCCTTGACAAATATATTAACTTCAAATAATTTATAAGTTCATAGAGAAAATATTTGTTTGAAGGAAATAGATAGTTATGTAGGGAAAATAATTTATTTAGATCATTTCTTCAACTCCTGATCTAAATTTCCATTTGTTGAATAATTTTAGGGGTTTTGCTTTATTTAAGTCACATACCAATTTTGTTGTCAAGTGTGTGTTTTTAATTTATTGCTCTGGCACATTGAATTAATTATACTCACAAGCAACAACACAACAAGATCACCACAATCACAAGGATGATGCATTCAAGACAAACAAGTCACACACACAAAAAGGAGCAGCCACACAACGTCAAACATAGCAATGGGAAGGAAAACACAATCCTCAGTGCAACATTTCAAAAGTTTTTGTTGGTTCTGAATTTTGGGTCTAATAAAAATAAGTTTTTCTTGGTTCCAAAATTTGGGATGTTACAAACCTTGCCCCCTTAAAATAAACCTCGTCCCGAGATTTGCAAGGTGGGGTAACAGGGGAGTGCGAGGGCATGTGTTTTAGGCTGGTTACACTTCCGAGGTTGTGCCTTCATTATTTAGTTCACCACGTGTGATCTTGACAATTTTATGTTGTGAGGCTTTCTCTGTTGATAAAATTATGTGCTGAGTTCAGATCCTTTATGATGGGGTTGTCTTGACGATTAACTCGTATGGATAGTCTTGGCTGGATGTTTCCGGATTCTACAGGGCCAAGGTGCACAAATCTAATTACCACGTTCTGGTATACCTATTGCAGGCCTTCCCCCCTTAAAAGGGGGTCTTGAACTGGTCTTGTGGAGAGTCGCAGCTGGAGTTGACTTGGAGGCAACCTTCTCCTGGAGTAGCTTGTCGACACCTGTCTTTGTATTTGTCCTTCTTCAGCTGAATAAGGGAGGGACTTCATTGTTGACTTTCTTATTTGGAACTTGAATATCTCCTGAGTCATATACTTTCTTTTAAGAAAAATTTATTGTCCTTTAGTTGGGTTCTAACACCATTTATTTCTATTGGTTGGGTGTATAAGAATGTGGTTGTCTTTTATGACATCGAATGGCCTTAGTCATATAGAAAGAATTTGTTAACAAGGTAGCTAGTCTTGTCAACAAACTACTTTTCATATTCCAGAGGCTGAGATGTACTGGATTATCTGGCGTTCTATTTAGTTTGGGTATGACACTCAAGTGTTTGAGCATATAAAAGCGATTTGTTAACAAGTTCATGAGGCTTGTTACCAAATTACTTGTATACAACACGAACATTGGAATATCACACTATTTTTTTTAGAGAGATTAATAATAACAGCTTCTGATGTATGAGTTTCCGAATACTCAAGGATAGTCCGGTATATTAATTACTTGTTACCAATTTAAGAAATCTCTTTTTAATCTCTTTGACGCAGTTCCTTCTTCTTGCGGTCTCTGAGCTTGAATCTTCTTAGCAGTTCCTCTTCGAGATCTTGACGCACTTGCTCCAGATGGTGCTCGAAGGCCATTATCTGATTTTTCCGGTTAGGTTGCAAAAATTTCAGGTTATTGGTTAAAGATCGGGGGTCTTTTGTATCTTGCAAAATTGTCAGTTCTTATCGGGAGATGGTTGAGATAAGAAGAATTTTTCAGAAAATATTTCCTAAGAGGCTCTACACCTGCAACAAGGTGCAACTGACGAAAAGGAATTTTTATAAAAAGAGAACTCTGGTTTTACTTTATGTTGCCATTAAGACGTGATTGTGAACGCACAAGAAAATCGACACACTAACAGAGAAGTCTCAAACAAACAACAGAGAAGCATAGTGCACATAAGCAAAGAGCACACAAGGTACATTTAGTACCAAAGAATGTCCTACTCGTGGTAATCGGGTAGTACACCCGAGGGTCCTATCATGTTTTTCCTATGGGCCTTGGTTGATAGGGTTGGTGAAGCCTTCACTTTGTCGCCTTCGTCTTCAGCTGGAGAAATTGAGATTATCGAAGGAGTAACTGAGTGGAATTGTTGATATTGAGTTGAGGTCTTCGGGGGTCTCTTGCTGTGTTGATATCGATAATATTGGTACTGGCGGATCCATCACCTCGATGTGGAATGTTGAGTACTTGCAATGGAAGCTTCTTCTCGTAGGTGCTAGCTAATTAGGTCTCACTTGGGTTCATCGTCAAGTATTTTGAACGGGTAAGAGGGATTAGAGAAATCCTTGGAAAATCTTAAAATAGAGGGATGAGACTCGGAAATATTTGAGAAGGTGAGAAGAGTGGAAGTCATTTTTGGACTTCCTTAGATAAAAATATGTTTTTGGTAACAATATATTTTTAACAAAATATTTCTTTCCTAACTAACGTCCATGCTAACTAAGGTCTGTTACAGTCAACGATGGCTCTGATACCAAGTCTGTGGGGACCCCGGACTAGCTGTCCGAAATACCCTTGTGCCTACAACATCAGCGATCCCATGATCAGTCTGTCGCTGAGCACAATCAACTGGTATCAAAAGAACATCCATAATTTCCGAAGGAATTACTTACTCGATTGAAGCCATAATCTTCAATAAGTTATTGCAGCGGAAAACACCAATCAACGTGGGGCCCGAGTCATTTGCCAAGACCCCTACAGGCATCTGACTGGGAAGACGGCCTAGTTCGCACAGACGTCATCGGTCTCTCGGTCTTCATCTTGCTTCTTCTTGAACTCTGGACATGGGAATATCCAGGGACACAGCCATGAGTACATTTACGTACTCGCAAACTACCCCAACATGGGCATGCGCTATTCTTTTATTTGTTTAAATAAAACTTTGTTTGCCTTGAAAAACTCTATATCTTTATTGAAAAAGGAAAGAAGGTCTTCAGAACTTTTCCCATAAATCTGCCTTTGTAAGGAGTCTCTTTAAAACTTTTTCCCAAAAGGGGCATCTTTGTTGATAAAGGTAAGAAGTCTCTTTAATAAACATTTTATCGAAAAATCACCATTTTATCTGTTTCTCCAAAACTCCTCCTTTTCCTGACCATAAACCGTCATGATACATATTCTCCAACAACCTCATACCGATCCGTTGGTATAGGTGTATGGAACATTCTCCACTTCATTTTCTTTTTAAAACTCAAATCTTTTCCAAAACTTGCACATGGTCAAAGTAGGGCCTCTCAACTGTCCATATCCGAGGACTCGGCTATTCGAATAGTTTTAAACCCTCTGCAGAGGTAGCACGCTTTTCCCACACCCATCCGATAACTCATCGTGTCTGCCACGTCTCGCCATACCAGGGGTATGCGAAGTTGAGTCACCGACCCTAGTCTGTCCTTTGCTCATGCTAGTATAGGATCCTGCCCATATGATACTTTCCATCGACACTTAACCCAGCCCGTCGGAATCTAAGTGTGAGGACTCATAGGTTTTATCTGGCGGTGTATAGGGGACATCCTTCTATCCTCCTCCTTATCTTTTCATAGAATTTGAGCGAGGACCCAGGTCAAGGTAGGTCCTCAGACCATCCCTCCATGCATAACGGAGTCATCCCCGTTGATGAGGTATCCCATACTAATATGAGCAAATTATATGACTAAGCCCTTTCCCATATGTGGGTAAATGTGGTCGCACAGAGTATCGGTTGATTGACGTAAGTACAAAGACACAATGTGCGTTTTATCAAAACCACCATTCTCCTTTTCTCCAATTCATCACCACATCTTGGTGCTCCATGTCCACACAAGTATTTTCAAAGGAGTTTTGAGTAAACAATATTTTTCCCATCCTATAGTTTGAAAAAGAATTTCCATCTAATATCTCCATATAGGGTGTCAAAATAATATACTTGTATTTTGGAAAAGGGTTTTCAAAATCATAGCTTTAGTGGCAACCACCACATAAATCACATATGCTCTTTATAAGTTAAACATGTGACCCAAAATAGATGTATAAAGATGCAAGCTCAGGGAATAGCTTGCCTGATTCCAGTATGATGTTCTTGGACTTCTTCTCACTGCCCAACAAATAAATACCATCCTCCTCCGATAAATCCTCTCCAAATACCACTTCGGTAGCGTTTATATCTAGCGTCGCAAACATAAAAATAGAACAACACTCAATAAGCAAACCATACCACAATTGGTATACAAAAAGATATTCAAACCACATCATAGCACTATTTTAACTAAACGACCAACTAGGATATATATTCACAAGGGCATTATACTAATCAAGAGTATAACACCATACACATGCCCAAACAAGATAGCACAAAGATACCCTCAATTAGAGGTAATTCACAAACCCCTTTTCCTAACTAGGAAATACTTCAAACAAAAGTTAAGTCACCAATTAATCTCTATAATTTAAATACCTCACCAAGCTAAGGTGGATGCACTAACAAGATATTTAAGCTAGTATTCCACTCCAAGACTATCAAGTCCATCAAGCCATTGCAAACATATTACTCACCAATGTGTCTAACAACTAACACTAACAGTACTAACATATTATAACATGCTAAACAACAACAACTAGCAAGCAACAGCAGCACAACAATCATTACAGCAATACCACCTTAAATGCTCTAAATAGCCACTTCATATATCAAGCAACTCATTTTGGTTTCAATTTAATTGAATTAGCCCTTATTTGATTATGTCTTAATTATGGCAGAAACTAGTTGAACATGTTTAATTACATATCTTAAGTTCTGTTGATCACAAAAATACAAACTAAAATTCTACAGAAAGCTACTGATGTGTAGAAGACAACACAATTTGATTTGGATTAATTGGAGTTACGAAACTCCCTACACAAGGTTTTGAAACCAGCAACTAAATAAGTAAGTTTTGGCTTCCACAGATGTTCTGTCGATCCTAAAATTAAACCCTTTTAGGGGCATGTGAACATGGCTATATGTGAGCTAACAAAATTGGTCCTAACTCGTTTGGGTTAACTAGTAAACATATTTCTTTGTTTTAGTCCAGAAGGGTTTAGCTTAAAGACCACAACCAAACTTGCTTAATTAATTCTACCAAAATTAGGGTAGCTACTACATGGCAGTACTAAGCTGATAAAATTGGTTTGGGAATTTTTGGAATATCAGAGTATCAGAAACAAACAAGTTTAGAATTTAAATCCTTTATGGCATTTTGAATAATACATTTTTATTATTTATCTAAATGAGGTGAAACCAATTGGGTTGGTTAGATAATTTCATAAACATTCCAGAACATTTTAATTTGATTTATTTGGAGTTATAAATATCAAGATATTGAATTTACAAACTTAACCATATTTCTGTCATTTTTAGTATTTACAGAAAAAAGGCCAGAAAAGACCTAAACCTTCTAATTATCACCACAGTCAATCAATGACTCCTAAATTCAAACCAAGCTATTTATATGTTCTCCTATACATATAGAAGACAAACCAATTGGATTCAGTCCAAAATTCATCTCCTAAAAATCTACAAAAATCACCAAAGTGCCACTGGTGTGTTTACAAGAATGGATAGAACTTCTGTTTTAGGTTTCATTTGCATGCAAGGCTTACATATCTAGAAAGGTATCACTTCAGGCTATCCATAGAATTTTAGTTTGCAATATTTGGATTTATAAAACTCTAGATATTAACTATTTAGTGAAAAAGATACTTTTTACAAGATTGAATCTAGACAGCACTTAAAGTCATATTTTTGCAAACAACCAGTGTGGCATGTTTAAGAAAACACACAGGAATACTACAAAATTTGAAGCACTCCAATATCTATCTCAGATTTACCACAAAAGATTTAAAGCTACACTGCAATTTTTAACAGAAATGAAATCACATAATGCATTTACTGGAAAAAAAATGAGGTTGGGCCGGATCTGGCCCAGACCTGGCCGTGCGAAGCAGAGGGCAGCCCAGCCAGCGGCCCACGCGCGGCGAAGCGGTACGAGGCGTCCTCTTCTTCCTCGACACGAACAGAGGCTCGGGGAGGGAGATGGCCGGAGCTCCGGCGAGGACGGCGACGGCGCTCCGGTGACCCTAAAATAAAATGGCGATGTCCCGGAGTTAGAACACGAGGAGGGGATCTCAGGGGGACGAGAATGGCGGGGAATGGTGGACGGAGGTGCTCGCGGGCTAGAAGGAACGGCGGCGGTCGGAGCGGAAGAGGATGAAGACGGACAGCTCGATTCGCGGCTTCCCGCGGCGATTCCTTGGATGGGGATGCAGAGGGAGACTAGGAGGAGCTAGGGGTGGTCTCTAATTGGCGCGGGGTGGTCTCTATCGCCGGCGAGGCGCGACGCCCCGCTCGGCTCCGTCTCGGCTCGGAGGAAGAAAAATGGGAGGGAGAGGAGAGGGAGAGGAAGCCCGAGGAGGAGAGGAGTGTCTCGGGGGGGGGGGGGGGGGGGGGGGGTTTATGCTCGCCCTCGAGCGGCAGGGGAGAGGAGAGGAGGTGGGGGGTCCGGGCGGCGGCGCACGTCGCCGGGGTGTCTTCGGACATGTCGGCGGCGGCACGGGCGCGTGCGACAGGGAAGCGCGGCGCCGATGCTGGGTCTAGAGGGGGCAGAGGAGTGAGGGGCAGAGGGGGGGTCCGGTCAGCAAGAGCACAGCGAGGGGGGGGGGTCTGGCGGCGAGCCACGGCGTCGGGGAGCACGGCGACACGCCCTCCTGTAGCCATGCCGTGCTGCGGCTACAGGAAGGAGATGGGGGTTTCACAAAAAGGCCCCTGGCAAGTTATTTTCCATCACATCCAAGTCCTTTTCTATTTCTTTTAATTCCTTTTGAAAACCAGTAGCTTTTAGGGATTTTATTTGGGTTACTAAAACATTTTATAAAAATTTGAAAATATTTGGGTAGGCCCCCATATACATGTAGAAGCTCCACAAAATTTGGTATTTGAAAATAAAATGTTTTGAATAACTTTTGTTCACAGGGTTTAAATATGGCATTTTTCTTAAAAACAAATTTATAATCCTTAAGAAATTTTAAAGCAAGTTCAAAATATTATCTTTGAACTCTTGGAACTTCCTTGACAAATATATTAACTTCAAATAATTTATAAGTTCATAGAGAAAATATTTGTTTGAAGGAAATAGATAGTTATGTAGGGAAAATAATTTATTTAGATCATTTCTTCAACTCCTGATCTAAATTTCCATTTGTTGAATAATTTTAGGGGTTTTGCTTTATTTAAGTCACATACCAATTTTGTTGTCAAGTGTGTGTTTTTAATTTATTGCTCTGGCACATTGAATTAATTATACTCACAAGCAACAACACAACAAGATCACCACAATCACAAGGATGATGCATTCAAGACAAACAAGTCACACACACAAAAAGGAGCAGCCACACAACGTCAAACATAGCAATGGGAAGGAAAACACAATCCTCAGTGCAACATTTCAAAAGTTTTTGTTGGTTCTGAATTTTGGGTCTAATAAAAATAAGTTTTTCTTGGTTCCAAAATTTGGGATGTTACACACGACTGCCAAATCGTGCAGCGCGCCGCACCTGACGCGCGTGTAGGCATGGAGCGACGTCGCGACCTCCAAAACCGCCTCGTCGAGGAGCTCGGTCAGGCGGGGCAGCAAAACCGCGGGGCCCTCCAGGGAGGAACGGCCACCTATGCCTCAGGCTGCATGGCCTTCACGCGCACCCTGCGCCGTGTGGTCTGGCCACAGAAGTTCAGGCCAGCGCTCCCCAAGGGTTTCGACGGGTCCACCAACCCTCT
The DNA here is from genome assembly GCA_026929855.1 of Poa annua. Lineage (NCBI taxonomy): Eukaryota > Viridiplantae > Streptophyta > Magnoliopsida > Poales > Poaceae > Poa > Poa annua. The sequence continues at coordinate 42,726,823 of CM049435.1, read as the reverse complement.
CGAGTTCCTGCAGCTCTACACCACTTCCATCCAAGCTGCAGGGGGCGATGACAAAGTCATGGCCAACTGGTTCTCCCACGCCCTCAGGGACTCCGCTCTGTCCTGGCTTCTCAACCTGCCCGAGGACTCCATCGACTCCTGGGAGGAGCTCTGCAGGCAGTTCGTCGCCAACTTCAAGGGCACGTACGAGCGCGCACTCACCCACAACGACTTGCGCGCTGTGGTGCAGAAGAAGGGTGAAACTCTTCGCAAGTACATCCAGCGCTTCAGCCAGGTGCGGAACAAAATTCCAAACATCCCCGACACCCAGGTGATCGCTGCCTTCCGCGAGGGCGTCACGAACCGCAGGATGCTCGAGAAGCTCGGCATCCACGACAAGCTCACCTCTGTGGTGAAGCTGTTCGATCTGGCGGACAAGTGCGCCAAGGCTGAAGAGGGACTCCTCTTCGTCAAGATGAGCGCACGGGGGGACGACCCGGGCGAGGGGTCCAAGGGCCACAAGAAGAAGGAAGAGCCCAAGCGCAAGGCCACCGCGGTCCTTGCGGCAGAGCCTGACGCAAAGGGCTCCCGCAGGGGTTCCCCCGAGCGCGGCGACAAAGAAGTGGACCACCGTCCGTTCTGCGTCTATCACAACAGGCGCGGGCACGCTACAGACGACTGCATCGACCTCAAGAGGCTGAGCAGGGAACGCGAGCGGGGAGAAGGCAGCGGAGGCCGCGGCAGAGGTCGCGGCTTCCGCAGGGACGCCAAGGGCAGGCGCGATGGCGGCTACCAGAAGCCGTCGGGCACTCAAGCCAACGCCGCCCAGAAGAACAACAACCTCCCCGACGAGGAAGATGGAGGCTACCAGGCCCCGAGAGGCGCCATGGCCTGCATCCTCGGCGGAGCTCAAGCGCCCAAGTCGAACAATCAGTTCAAGCAGTTCGCCCGCGAACTCAACGCCGCGCTCCCGAGCACCGAGACTTCCAGGCCCCTCAAGTGGTCCCAGTACACCATCGCCTTCGACGCCAAGGACCACCCCAAGTCGACCAAGACCGTTGGAACCCTCCCCCTGGTCTGCTCCCCCACCATCAACAACATCACCGTCTCCAAGACGCTCATCGACGGGGGAGCGGGCCTGAATGTCATCTCTGTCGAGACCTTCGAGACGCTTCAAGTGCCCTACGAGTGGCTTATGCCCTCCAGGCCGTTCACGGGCGTCACCAGCGGTTCTATCGAGCCTCTGGGGCAAGTCCGCCTCGCGGTCACCTTTGGCACGCAGAAGAACTACCGCACGGAGCTGATCGACTTCGACGTCGCGCACATCGGTCTGCCGTACAACGCCATCCTCGGCTACCCCGCCCTCGCGAAGTTCATGGCCGTCACGCATCACGCCTACAACATGGTCAACATTCCCGGCAGCGCTGGCACCATCGCCGTCCATGGCCATGTCCTGGACGCCACGCGCGCTGTCGAGAGCGCCTACAAGGCAGCCGCCATGGCTTTCCCGGCTGACGAGGACATGGAGCCTCTCGAGAGGCCCAGGAAGAAGAAGCAGGTGTTCTCTCAGGAGCAAGCCGCCACGAAGAAGGTGCCGCTGAACACCACCAGCTCGGGGGCTGAAGGCTCGGGGGCTAGCGTCACCATAGGCGGCGCCCTGCCTCCCAAATAGGAAGGCGCGCTCGTCGCCTTCCTTCGGGCAAACTCTGACATGTTCGCGTGGACTCCGTCAGATATGTCCGGCGTACCAAGGGAGGTGATCGAGCACCACTTAGCCGTGTGTCCAGACGCACGCCCCGTCAAGCAAAAAGCACGCAAGCAAGCCCCCGAGAAGCAAGCCTTCATCATCAAGGAAGTAGAGAAACTCAAGGCGGCAAATGTCGTCCGCGAAGTCGCGCACCCCACTTGGCTCTCCAACGGCGTGGTCGTCCCTAAACCCGCTGGAGGAGGCCGACTCTGCATCGACTACACCGATGTCAACAAGGCCTGCCCCAAGGACCCATACCCCATGCCGAGGATAGACCAGATCGTGGACTCCACCGCTGGCTGTGACCTCCTCTGTTTTCTGGATGCCTTCTCTGGTTATCACCAGATCAAGATGGCTAAAGAGGACGAGGAGAAGACGGCATTCCTCACCCCCTGTGGTGTGTACTGCTACACATGCATGCCCTTTGGCCTGAAGAATGCTGGGGCCACCTTCCAGAGGCTCATGAGGATAGCCTTGGGGGCTCAGATGGGCAGAAATGCTGAGGCCTACGTCGATGACATCGTGGTCAAGTCTCGAGAGGGGGACACCCTCTTGAGAGATCTAGAGGAAACCTTCGCCAGCCTGAGAAAGGTGAGCATCAAGCTCAACCCCGCCAAGTGCGTCTTCGGGGTCCCTTCAGGCAAGCTCCTCGGATTCCTCGTGTCCCACCGCGGCATAGAGGCAAACCCTGACAAGATCAAGGCCATAGAGCAAATGCAGCCCCCTCGCCGACTCAAGGAAATGCAGCGCCTTGCGGGCTGCATGGCCAGCCTCGGTCGTTTCATCTCTAAATTCGGCGAGCGAGCCCTGCCGTTTTTCAAGATCATGAAGAGGTCGGGCACATTCAAGTGGACCCCTGAGGCGGATAAAGCCTTCGAAGATTTAAAGAAGTATCTGGCTAGCCCTCCGGTCTTGGTGGCCCCCAGGGCAGACGAGCACTTGAAGCTGTACCTCTCAGCCACCCCTCAGACAGCAAGCGCCGTCTTGGTGGTCGAGAGGGAAGAGCCTGTCCTCCCCAAGAAAAGCACTGCCACTCCAAGCCCGGAACCCCTCGACAAAGGCCCCGTCGAAGGAGCAGCCTCCGCAGACCCACGGCCAGGCCCATCGCCTCAAGTCGAGCCTGCTCCAACGACCCCTGTCGAGAGGCCTCCACAGGCAGATACCGACAGGAGCCCTGAAGAGCCCCCCAGAGGGCCGGTGCCGCGCCACCTCAGACAACCCTCGTCGAGCACCCCGTCTACTTCGTCAGCACGGTGCTACGGGACGCTCGCGAGCGGTATCCAGTGCAGCAGAAGCTCCTCGTCGCGCTCCTCATCGCCTCCAGAAAGCTGAGACACTACTTCCAGGGCCACCCCATCACGGTGGTCACCGCTTTCCCCCTGGAGCAAATCCTGCGCAACCCCAACGCCACAGATCGTGTCGCAGGGTGGAACATCGAGCTGCAGCCTTTCAACTTGCGCTTCGACACCACGAGGGTCATAAAAGGAAGAGCGCTGGCTGATTTCGTCGCCGAATGGACTAACCCAAGCCCTGAGGAGCCTCGTGAGGCAGAGGCCGAGCCCTCGGGAGACGCGGCGCCCAGCCACTGGACCATGCACTTCGATGGAGCCTTCGCTTGCCGCAATGGCGGAGCAGGCGTCGTCCTAACCTCGCCCAAGGGTGACAAGCTTTATTATGCTATCCAGCTGTGCTTCACAATCGACAAGATCTCCAACAACATCGCCGAATACGAAGGCCTCCTCGCCGGCTTAAGGGCCGCCATCGCTCTAGGCGTCAAGCACCTACTCGTCAAGGGAGACTCACAGCTGCTCGTCAACTTCTCCAACAAAAGTTACACGCCGAAAGACGACCACATGGCCGCATACCTCGAAGAGGTCCGCAAGCTTGAGAAGCACTTCAGGGGCATGGAGCTCATGCACATCCCGAGGAAAGAAAACCAAGAGGCCGACGACATCGCCAAGCGAGCCTCGCGGAGGCAACCCCAGCAGGCCGGTGTTTTCGAAGAGAGGCTCGCCAAGGCATCCATCAAGCAGCCTCGAGAGGCCCCACCCGCAAGCGCAGGCGAAGTGCTCCCACCGCCTCCAGAGTCTGGGGCGCCTGATTGCGGTCCCAGCACAGGGGAGCGTCTGCTGCTGACGGCGACCCACCAGGCCTCAGGCTGGATTAATGAGCTCAAGGACTACTTGGTGAAAGGAATCCTCCCTGAAGAAGATACTGATGCAGAGCGAGTCGCTCGACAAGCAAAGTCATACTGCATCCTCGAGGAAAACCTCTACCGCAAGCGCCCAAATGGTGTAGCGCTCAAGTGCGTCCCTCCTGAGGAAGGCCGAGAGCTGATTAAGGACATCCACAGCGGGGAGTGCGGCCACCACTCATGTGCGCGCACCCTCGCAGGCAAGGTCTTCAGGAGCGGCTTCTACTGGCCTCAGGTGCTTCAAGATGCGGTCGCCATTGTGCAAACCTGCGACGCCTGCCAATTCCACGCCAAGCAAATCCATCAGCCGGCACTGGAGCTTCAGACCATCCCGCTCTCCTGGCCGTTCGCGGTCTGGGGGCTGGACATCCTGGGCCCCTTCCCGAAGTCGCAGGGGGGCTACCGTTTCCTCCTCGTGGCCATCGACAAGTTCACCAAGTGGACCGAGGTTGAGCCGGTGCGCACCATACCAGCTGGGGCTGCGGTGAAGTTCATCCGAAGCTTGGTCTGCCGCTTCGGCGTGCCCAACCGCATCATCACTGACAACGGCTCGCAATTCACCAGCGGCATCTTCCGAGCCTACTGCGACAAACTTGGCATCAAGGTCTGCTTCGCCTCGGTAGCTCACCCACGCAGCAACGGTCAAGCCGAGCGAGCAAACGCAGAAGTCCTCAAGGGCCTCAAGACCAGGAGCTTCAACATCCTTAAGGGTCACGGCAAGGGTTGGATTGACGAGCTCCCCTCAGTGCTCTGGTCCATACGCACAACCTCCTCGAGGCCTACAGGCGAAACGCCGTTCGCTCTGGTCTACGGAGCCGAGGCGGTCCTCCCCGCAGAAATCAAGCATGGATCGCCACGGGTCCTTGCCTTTAATGAGGACACCCAAGAGGGCCTCCACAACGACGACCTACTACTTCTCGAGGGACTGCGCCGTCAGGCCGCCCTCAGGGCGGCAGGGTACCAGCATGACCTGCGACGCTACCACAGCCGCCATGTGCGCTCACGCACCCTTGAAGCGGGCGACCTCGTCCTCAGGCGAATCCTCTCCAGGGAAGGTCTCCACAAGCTCTCCCCGATGTGGGAAGGCCCCTACAGGGTCTCCCACGTCGCCAGGCCTGGCGCAGTACGCCTCGAGACCGAGGACGGCATCCCCGTCAAGAACCCGTGGAACATCGCGCATCTGCGCAAGTTCTACCCGTGATCACAGTCACGCCAGGCATTTTTTGTCTCTAGAGGGAAGCTCACGGCTTCACCTCCAAGCTTCTCAAAGCTTCTCCCGAGGCCCAGCCCTCCGAGCTCTCCTGCAAATGAGCCCCCGCAGGCCGCAGTGAACCTCTGCCACTAATGTGTGGTCCCCATGCCTCGACATGGAAGGAACGTTAGCTTGGCAAACCCAAGTGTAATGAACCGATTTTCGTTCCAAGTGAACCTTGCGCTCCAGCGCCATTTTCGTTCCACGTGAACTTTGCGCTCCAGCGCCATCTTCGTTCCAAGGGAACTTCGCGCTCCAGCGCCATTTTCGTTCCAAGTGAACTTTGCGCTCCAGCGCCATCTTCGTTCCAAGTGAACTATGCGCTACGGCGCCGCTATGTAATATTTTGGTGGTGAGTTTATTACAGCTTTATTTCATTTATTGAAAATGGGCACTTATATCTCTCCACATGCGTACCTCGCGAGCGGGGGCTGAGTACGGTGCCAGTGCCTCAAGTGACACAACAGCAGTACTGCAAAATCCAAGGATCCAAGCTCTGGCTAGAGGGCAGGCCCTCCCAAGCACGCCATCTCTTCAAAGGACCTTGGTACTCTCTCTCCTCGCAAGGAACGCCTGAGGCGACCTATAAGCGCGCATTAGTCCCTGATGCTGTGATCTAGCGTTTCGGCTTGCCCCTCTAACATCCACAGAGAGCGAAAGTCCCCACCAGGCCTGCGGAGGAGAACCCTCGGCCCCTGAAGGGGAGAACTCCGCCAGAGAAGGCCCACACCGGGAAAACGCCTCGCGAAGCTAAGTTTTTCGCCCACCTCAAGGGAATCCTCGCATTTTTCTCATAAGCACTCTGGGTCCCTCAAGCGGTTCTTTCCTTACTCTCCGTGGACTGCTTGCGCGTCAAAGGGGGGCCCTCAGCATCGCGACTTGAGGGCTCTTACCTCCCCAAGCCTTAAACTCCCCCCGGCCTTGCCGAGTCCTTGCTCGAGCATACCGCAGCGGCAGGAGTCATAGCGCGAGGGGAAGGGTCCAACGACGCAGAGCGAAAAAGGCATAGAGATGAAGCAAAGACCCCTCGAAGGGAGCGCACACTTAATCGATAGCAAAATGTTTATGAAGTGAAGAAGTAAATTACAAGGTGGAAAATGAAATTCCCTAACGGGCAAACGCCCCTAAAAGCGCTGCAAGCGCGACGCGTTGCAGGAGGAGATTAGTCGGAGGCCTCAGCGTCGTCCTGGTCGCTCTCTTCTTCCTCCTCGGGCTCGCCCCCCTCGCCGCCTTCCTCTGCAGCGGCCCGCCGGAAGCGGCTGCAGAAGTCGTCCACCTGGTCGCGGACGGAGCTGGAGGCTTTCCACGCAGCGTCCCCCTCCAGTGGCTCGGTCACCGTGGCGAGGTCGAACCCGGGCTGGAGGTGGACGAGGTTGGAGAAGATGCGGTCCACCGCCACCGCCAGAAGCTGACGGCACTCCTCCTCAACCACGTCGCGGATCTCCGCGGTAGGGCCTTCAAGCGCCGCGAAGAGCTGCTCGAAGTACAGGAGGTAGGTGGCGGCGTCGGCGTGGCCCTGAGCTGGAACGCTTGGCGCCTCTGCCCCCAGCTTCGCGGCAAGCTCACGACCCCGTCCCGTCAAGGACAGGAACATGCGCTCCCGTTGCTGCGACAGCACCTGCGCCGCCTGGATACTCTCCGCCGCCTCCACCGCCTTCTCCACGGCAGGCCCCACCTGCCGGGTCATCTCCTCCATATCCCCCGTGAGGGCGGCGAGGTCCCGGGAGGTGTCATCTCGGGCCTTCTCGGCGGCGAGGCGGCGATCGGCCTCGCGCTTCACCTTGGCGGCGAGCTTGGCGTTCTCCTTCTCGAGTTTCTTGACCCGGGCGCCGCTCTCCTCCAGCCTCGGCTTGAAGCGGTCCTCCTGCTTGGAGAATTTCTCCTTGTAGTCCTGGGAGACGGCGGCGCGGATCTTCTGCTCTTTCTCCCGGAGAGCCTTGTCGAGCTCCTCCTTCCGCTCGGCAAGCCGCGTGTTGGCGCGCTCCACATTTCCCTTGTGGGCGGCGACATCGCGCTCAAGCTTGCTGAGCGCCGTGGCGACGCTGTCCTCGCGGGCCTCGAGGGCCGTGCGCTGTCCGGACAGCTCCTGCTCCCTCAGCGCCAGCTGCTCGTCGCGCCGGCGAGCATCCTCCTCGCGCTCGCTCAAAGCGCGCCCGCGGGCCTCCAGGCTCGAGCGGAGTTCGTCGAGGGCGGTCTGCACCACCCCGGCATCCGCCAGGATCTTCTTCTCGAGCTCGAAGAGCTCGGCACGCTTCGCCGCCAGCGAATGCTCCACGGCTTCCCGCTCCGCCTTGGCCTCGGCGAGGTCCTTGGCAGCGGCTCGGCGTTCAGCCCTCAGGGGCTGAAGGAGCTCCTCAGCTTCACGCAAGGCTCCCTCGCGAACCTCCTCGGCAAAGCGCGCCGCCTCCTCGCGCTTCGCCTGAAGCGCCTGGTCGCTCTTGCGCCGGGCCTCTACCGCCGCGTGGAAGGCGGCCCAGGCGTCGGCGAGCTCGTCTCTCTGGCGGGCGAGCGCCTGGTCCTCGGTGGCCAGGTAGGCCTCGAGCCCCTCCAGGGATTCCCGCACGAAGCGGAAGGCGACGTCGCGACGCCCTCGACCCCAGTCGAACCGGCCCAGAGCAAGGCCCTGGGGCGGACCGCGCGGCCTAGAAGGGCCCGCGCCCGCGTCCGGCTCCGCGGTAGACGCCCTCGCGTGGGCCTGGGGGCTCGGAGGCAGGACCTCTTCCGTGCCCGGTCCCCGGCCCCCTGTGCTTCCCCCCTCGTGCGGCACCTCACGATCCGCCTCCGGGGCAGGGGCGTGAGGCCCGGCCCTTGCGGTTTTCTCCTCCCCCGCGGTGCCCGGTGGCGGCGGTGGAGTGCCCTCCCTGCAAGACTTGGGAGGGCTCGGCGCCGACTCGGCACCCGCAGGAGCCTCTGGCTGCGCTGGCGGGGCAGCTGCGCGGGGAGGAGTGGGCGCCCTCTCCACCTGCTCCTCCACCCGCTCTGCCTCGGGTGGCGGCGCAGATGCTTCCGCCTGAGGTACCTCCTCCCGAGAGCCTGTAGGCCTCGAGGCCTCCGCCGCCGCGGCCTCGCCGGCCTCAGCCTCTGGTGCGGCGTCAGGGGCGGCCCTCTTCACGTCTGCGGCCTTCCGAAGCCTGCGGCGCTTCGCAGGAGCGGGGCTGCTGTGGTGAAAGGCAAAGAATTGGTCAAGAAACAAGAGCAAGCAAGCTGGACTCAGAAAGGAAAGAGAAGAGTAAAAGAATCTTACCTCGTCTTCTTGGCGCGGGTGTCCACCCACGTCATGCCAGGCGAGCGCCATGAAGGCACAGCCCGCGCCTCCGCCTCGAGGGCCTCCTCGGCTTTCCTCTTGTGGGGAGCGTTCGGGGGCTCCCCGGCGGGCCTGTCGTGGGCCGCCTTAGTCCTCGGCTCGTAGCGCCCCGCCGCGGCCTCCTCGCTGTCGCCGGAGGAATGCTCGTCAGCCTCCCCCGCCGGGGGCGCAACGCCGGCAGAACTACCCACGCCCGCCGAGCTCCCTACGCCGGCAGAGGGCCCCGCCCTCGTCTCCGCGTCGCCCTGCTCCGAGTCAGACGCGCTTGGCGACTCGGTGGTGCCCGCTGGCATGGGCCCCTCCTCCTCTTCATCCCCCGCCAGGCCCAGCGGGGTGAATGCGGGCGCGTCCGTCAGGATGGCCCGGCGTTTGTCCGGAACCTCAAAGAGGGGCCGTATCGCTACGTGAACCCTCTCGGGCACCTCCGGGTTGACGAAGAGGCCTCCTAGGATGACCTCGACGACTGCGGGGCGGTGGTCGCTAAGGTGCAGCCGCAGCGAGTCTGTAGGCCCTGAATACGCCCACATCGCCTTCTTGTGCGCCTGCAGGGGGGCGATGCGGCGCCTCACGAACTCCGCCGCCACCATCTGGCCGGTCAGGCCGTGCTCGCGAAGCGCCTTCAGGTGGCCCACGAGGCCGGCTATCTCCTGCCCCTCCAGGGAACGCATGCTCCAGTGGGTGTTCTTCACCGGCGCCGCCTCGGGGACCTCAAGAAGGGAGCTCTCCGAGGGAACGCGGATGAGGAACCACTTCTGCCTGAAGTCCTCCACCTTCTTCGACACCGCCGTCACAGGCTTGTCGCCGTTCCAGGCCATGGGGATATAGACATCTCCCATGCCGTCCGCGATGCGGAAGGATACACAGCCCGTCCGCTCCTTCCTCGCAGTATTCCGCAGAGCGTAGAAGCTTCGGAAGAGAGCGATGGAGGGCTTCACTCCCAAGTACGCCTCACACAAGAAGGCGAAAATGGAGAGGACAAGGATGGCATTGGGGTGGAGGTGCAGAAGGTGGACCTGGTAGAACTCGAGGACGGCCTCGAGGAAAGGAGAGTACGGCGGCACCAGCCCAGCGAAGAGAGTGTGGAGGAAGATGGGGTAGTAGCCGGCGGGAAAGCGTCCGGTCCGTGCAGGCAGAATGGCGCTGGCGCCGTGCTCGTTGTGCTTCCCGGCGACCAGGTGCTGGATCTTATCCAGCGCCGTCGCGTCGATGCGTGCCCCGACCAGAGCGGGGCCGAACTCCGCCTCTCCCTGTGCGCCATGGCGGGCCGAGGCCGCTGTCTTCTTGCCCTTGGATCCTCCCATTGTCGGCGAAGAACGGGAGCTCGGGGGACGGAAGGAGTCGGCCGGAGATGGGGAAGATTTACTGGAGATGGGAGTCTAGGAGGCGGAGAACCGATGGACTGGAGAGACAAGACAGGACGGGGTAATGACTGCGGCTCGGACAGCGCGCGGCTTTTAACCCCGTCCGTGCGGTTACCGAGGCGCGGTAGTGGAGATCGTGGCGGGCGTGGTGGCCCCCCCCGCTACGCACGTTCCCGCCGGAGTAGCCGAGACGCCGCGAATCCTCCACCAGGTGACGCGTGTCCCGCGGCGCTTCGCCCGCAGCTCCGGGCCCGCGACGCTTCGCCAGCGGTTTTGGGCCCCACGACGCTTCGCCTGCGGTTTTGGGCCCCACGACGCTTCGCCTGCGGTATTGGGCCCATGACGCTTCGCCAAGTCCCAATCGGCCTCGACGTGCCCATCATGGGCCCGGGGGCTACTGTCGGCCCAGTGGATTCTAGGGTGTGCATAGCCCACTCTCCACGGGCTGCGCACGCGACAGCGTCTACAAAACGACTAAGGACCAAGCCAACCGCTTGGAGGGTTCCCCCCGAGGGAGAAACCCCTACGGGGGACCTGAGGCGCTGGAAGGGGCCCGAAGGGGGCTCCCCCCGAGGGCGTCCCGCTCGAGGACTCTCAGCCGGTCCGGCCCCTCTCCCTCGAGAGCCTCAGGCCCCTGAGGGGATACTTCGCGACGAAGGAAGCGCTGCAGAGCGCACATGGGCTCTGCTGCGGCCGCAGGGTGACGCGCGCATCTGCGCGCACGGCAGCAACAGCGTCACAGTTGCCGCTCCCATGTAAAAGGGGTCAACAAAGTTCTGTGTCCCCTGCGCCGCCAATGAAGCTTTTCTCTTTGGTGATAAAGCAGTTGGCCGGCACAACGCTCCAACGACGACGTCACTGCGGGCACACCCCACGGTCTCCGCCGCGCCTGCGAGCCGCTCTGCCAAGTCTGCAACTTGTCGGCCACAATGCGCCGCTTTAACACGGAAGAGGCGCGTCCAAGGACGGAGGAGACAGCTGCTCTGCCACGATGACAGGCTTTGCGACCATGGACCGAGTCCATGAACGAGCAAGCAGTAGTGCACCCCCCTCCGCCACTGGTGGCCATGTGGGAACCCGTCCACTGCGCAGATCGCAGGGATGAGGCCCGGGGCAGCTATTTAAGGAGGAGGGGCACTTCCATAGGAGGGGATCCGAAAAACTCGATCCCCAGCTCAATAGCGTCCTCCACCTCCGGACCCTCTGGAGGCCCGGATGCTAGTTGTACAACAGTCACCACAGTGCAATCGAGACAAGCAGGAGTAGCGGTGTTACCTCACCTTGAGGGCCGTGAACCTGGGTAAGGGCCGGTGTCACTCTCTGTCGTGCAGTTCCGCTCCAGGCACCGCGAGCAACGTCGCGGCGTGCATCGAGGGTTGTTTGACCTCCGTGATCAGTCCCCCTTCGAACCTCTTCCCGGGGCGAGACTACCCCTGTTACGTGGGGGTTCATTCCTCGACAATATTGGTTTATAAACTACACATAATAGAAAGTACAAATTATACAGAACACGAAGTACAAACTACACAGAATACATAGTACAAAAGTACATACTAACAGAAACTAGAGTACATAATACTGTTGTACAAACTACTCATAATAAGAAGTATAAAATTACATAGGTAGTACAACTACATAGAAAAAGAAGTACAAAAGTACACATAACAGAAAGTATAAATGTACACAAAAGTGGGAGTACAAGTACACGTAACAGGATGTACAAACTATACATAACCGGGTGTACAAAAAAAAGTTCGTCAAAATCTATCAACATGGGATCTAGTTTTGAAGATCTTGACGCGAGGAACTCAAAAGTGAAAACAGTTCGTAATTTGGATAAACGGTTCTCGAGGTATTTCATTTTCAAAATTCGGATTCGAAAAATAAAAGGGAAAATTGTATCTCCACGTACATGCATACCCTAATTTCTCTCTCATACTCCCCACTTTCAATCTAATTGCGACACTTGGCATACATGCAGATAACTAAAATTGTGACATGTGTGAAGAAGCCGACACTTGTCACGATTAAAACGATGGCGGAGTTCCCTTTGCAAAGGGAAGCCTTTTTTTTAGTGATTTCCCTAAACGTCCCTTTCAGTGTGAGTTAAATTGTTTATTACTGTGCTCTTTTTGTCTTCCACCGTAAAATCTAAAATCTGATCAATTTCATGTAAGAAGAGTACACAGAAGTTCCTAAATTTTTAGTGTGACATGTCCGTGGCATGGAATGCAACGACCCTATCAAATTCAACAACAAAAAACGAGAGATCACAAGGTTCAAACCGAGAGAACAAATATAACACCAAATTCCACTATAGTAACGGTAATTCCACGGTTCATGCTGAGTCTATTTTTTGCATCTACGGTACACGAGGCAAATGGAATTTGCGTCTAGTGGTGTTAACTTTCCTATTAAGATTAGTGATGGTAGAGTGCTGATATGGAACAAAGATGATTCTAATATGTCTAGGATCCTGGTTAAGATTAGGGTCTATGACATTGATGCTATCCCCATGAGTATGGTCATTGATGACCCAAAAGTATAGGGGGTGTATCGTAGTACTTTCGATAAATAATAGTGTCGAACCCAACGAGGAGCAGAAGGTGTTGACAAGCGGTTTTGATTAGTAATTCACTGTAAATACTAGCAGGCAAGTTTTTTGGAGTTTTTGATATAGCAGATAAATAAAGTGCAATAATAATAATTGCAGAGAGTGGCCCAATCTTTTCTATAGCAAAGGACAAGCCGGTAGGTTTACTTATATTGACCAAACGTTCTTAAGTACACACGGGAATTCTGTCTAGTGCTTTCGCTTCATATAGATGATTAATCTTTAGTGTTTTGATAAGTGTTGTGTGGGTGAACCTATGCTAATGCACCGCCCTTCCTAGGACTAATACATACTTGTGATTATACCCCTAGCAAGTATCCGCAAATACTAGAAAGTAATTAAGATAAATCTAACCACAGCCTTAACTCTGAGATCCTACCATCCCTCATCCATCGAGATACCAATGGGGGTTTAGGTTTCTGTCACTTCGGCAACCCCACAATTAATATTTGAATACACAGTGCATTCCCCTAGGCCCATAAAGGTGAAGTGTCATGTAGTCGGCGTTCACATGACACCACTAGAAGAATAACACCACAACTTAAATATCAAACCATTAAATATTACTCAACATAGTTCACTACTAACATCTAGACTTCTCCCATGCCCTCAAGAACTAAACGAACTACTCACAACACATCATATGGAACATGATCAGAGGTGATATAATGCTGGATAACAATCTGAACATAAACCTTAATTCAACGGTTTCACTCAATAGCATCAACAACAATAGTAATCAACACCGGGAGAGTTTCCCCTATCAAATAGACAAGATTCAACCCTAGATGTTAAAGCCGGAACGGAGTGGAGTGATGGAGATGACGGTGTCGGCGGTGGAGATGATGGTGATGATGATCCCGATGAAGTGCAGCTCGATGACGGTGACGATGGCGACGATTTCCCCCCCTCCGGGAGGGAATTTCCCCGGCAGATTTCTCCCTGCCGGAGAGCTTTTTCTCTCTGGTGTTTTCCGCCTCGTGGATGCAGCGGAATATTTCCTCGACGATATGTCAGGTCTTAGGGTTTCGGGGGGATGAAGTACGCGAAAGGGCGACGCAAGAGGTGGGCCAGGGTGGCCACACCACGTGGCGGCGCGACAGCAAGGGGGGCGCGCCACAATATGGTGTGGCCCCCTGTGGCTCTCCTCGGTCTCCCCTTTTGGCTCCCTCCTTCATCTGACAAACTAGGAGGTTCCTGATGTTCTTCGCGGATTTCTGATCTTCGCAAATATGGCGTCCCGATGGTCTAGCAGAATTCTGACTCCGGTGATCAATTCTCCAATAATCATCAAACATGCAAAATATATGAAATAAAATAAGTATCATCTCTAAACATGAAATATATCAATGAATAACTGCAAGATTGAATTCTATAAGATATGTGATGCACCGGTGTGGTGTTGTTGGGAAACCCCAAGAGTAAGGTATGAAGTAGTGCAGCAGCAAATTTCCCTCAGTTGTGAAACCAAGGTTTATCGAACCAGTAGGAAACTAGAATTCTTCCGAAGGTTGCTGCGGTTGACCTTGGCAGGGCGCACTACCGGTGTGAACCACAAACGTGGAACCTACACACAACACAACGAAGATACTCTGCCCCAACTTAACAGTGAGGTTGTCAATCTCACTGGCTTGCTGTAACAAAGGATTAAACGTATGTGTGGAAAATGATGTTTGTTTGCAGAGAATGAAAGTAACATGATTGCAGTAGGTTGTATTATCAGTTTAAGGAAAAGGACCGGGGTCCACAGTTCACTAGTGGTGTCTCTCCATAAATAATAGCATACATGCGGGTAAACAAATTACAGCTGGGCAATTGACAGAATAAAGAACTGCATAACAATGCATATACAAGTCATGATTTCTAGTGTGAGATTCATTTGGGCATTACAACATGATACATAGACCGTTATCCAACTTCATCTATGACTAATAATCCAACTTCAGGATAGCATCCGCAAACACCTTTCAATATTAAGTTGCAAGCAACAGATTATTGCATTAAGTAAAGCGTGTAATGTAAGTAGCACAATTATCCTTAGACAAAGAACTACTGTTTTATCCCTAGTAGCAACAGTATATTCACAATCTTAGAGGTTGCTGTCACTCCCCCAGATTAAATGAAGACATGAACCCACTATCGAGCATACATACCCCCTCTTGGAGTCACAGGCATCTACTTGGCCAGAGCATCTACTAGTAACGGAGAGCATGCAAGATCATAAATAACGCACTCACATAATATATAATGAAGCAAATGACATAGTACTCAATTATTCATCGGATCCCAGCAAACACAACATGTAGCATTACATAAAGATGATCTTGATCATGATAGGCAGCTCACAAGATCTAAACATGATGGCACAATAGGAGAAGACAACCATCTAGCTACTGCTATGGACCCGTAGTCCAAGGATGAACTACTCACGCGTCAGTCCGGAGGCGGGCATGGTGATGTAGAGCCCTCCGGTGATGATTCCCCTCTCCGGCAGGGTGCCGGGAAGAGCTTCTGAACCCTCCCAAACTAGGGTTGACGGCGGTGGCGGCTCTGGAACGTATCGTGGAAAAGTATTCGGGCTCTAGGTCTTGTATTGTCGGGGGGTATTTGTAGGCGAAAGGGCGAAGGCGGTGGAGGCCCGAGGGCCCCACACCATGTCCCGGTGCGGCCAGGGGGGGGGGGGGACCCGCGCCGCCATGTGGTTTGGGCGCCTCGGTGCCCTACTTCGTCTCGTCTTCGGTGTTCTGTAAGCTCCCGAGAAAAATAGGGACTTTGGTTTTTGATTTGTCCAATTCCGAGAATATTTCCTTAACAGTTTTTCTGAAACCAAAAACAGCAGAAAACAGGGATCTGGCACTGTGGCATCTTGTTAATAGGTTAGTCCCAGAAAATGCATAAAAACCATATAAAGTGTATATAAAACATGTAGCAATTGGTATAATATAAGCATGGAACATAAGAAAATATAGATACGTTGGAGACCTATCAATATGGTCTCAAACAGTGGAGTAAAAGTCTATCCCAATTGAACAAAATCATTGATTCTTCCAATTTTGTTTTGGCTCTACTGGATGGTCTAGAGGATCAGAGGTTGTTGTCCCTCCGGGAATCTAACTTCAGGAAATTACTTAAATCCCACTTGATTAAGTTGCTTGAAGCTAAGAGGATTTATTGGAGAAATAGAGCAAAAATCAGGTGGGCTAAATTGAGTGGTGAAAATACTAGGTTCTTCCATACTTATGCTACAAAAAGTTACAGATCTAACTATATTGCCTTGTTAAATACCGAGGACAATAGGCTTGTATGTGAACATGAGGATAAGGCTGCTATCCTTTGGCAAGCTTTTAAGCAACCCCAAGAGGAAGGTATGAAGTAGTGCAGAAGCAAGTTTTCCCTCAGTTGTGAAACCAAGGTTTATCGAACCAGTAGGAAACTCGAGATCTCCCGGAGGTTGTTGAAGATGACTTTGGCAGGGCGCACTACCGGTGTCAGCAACGAACGTGGAACCTGCACACAACACAACCAAGATACTTTGCCCCAACTTAACAGTGAGGTTGTCAATCTCACTGGCTTGCTGTAACAAAGGATTAAACGTATGTGTGGAGAATGATGTTTGCTTGTAGAGAATAAAAGTAACAGGATTGCAGTAGGATTGTTTATCAATTTGAGGAAAAAGGACCGGGGTCCACAGTTCACTAGTGGTGTCTCTCCATAAATAATAATAGCATACATGCGGGTAAACAAATTACAGCTGGGCAATTGACAGAATAAAGAAGTGCATAATGATGCATATACTATAATTATGATGGCTAGTGTGATATTCATTTGGCCATTACAACAATATACATAGACCGTTCCAACCGCATCTATGACTAATAATCCACCTTCCGGTTAGCGTCCGCACCCCTTTCAGTATTAAGTTGCAAGCAACAGATTATTGCATTAGGCAATGTGTGTAATGTAAGTAATACAAATACCATTAAATAAAGTATTACTGTTTTATCCCTAGTAGCAACAGTACATCTACAACCTTAGAGCTTGCTGTCACTACCCCAGATTAAATAGAGACATGAACCTACTATCGAGCATAAATACCCCCTCTTGGAGTCACAAGCATCTACTTGGCCAGAGCATCTACCAGCAACGGAGAGCATGCAAGATCATAAACAACGCACTCACAAGATATATTATGAAGCAATAACATAGTACTCAATATTCATCGGATCCCAGCATACACAACATGTAGCATTACATAAAGATGATCTTGATCATGTTGGGCAGCTCACAAGATCTAAACATGGTAGCACAAGAGGAGAAGACAACCATCTAGCTACTGCTATGGACCCGTAGTCCAAGGATGAACTACTCACGCATCAATCCGGAGGCGGGCATGGTGATGTAGAGCCCTCCGGTGATGATTCCCCTCTCCGGCAGGGTGCCGGGAGGAGCTTCTGAACCCTCCCGATCTAGGGTTGACGACGGCGGCGGCTCTGGACTTCGTGGAGGAAAAAGGTGCCTCTCCTACGTCTTAGATATCCGAGGGGTATAAGTAGGCGAAAGGGCGAAGGCGGCGGGGCCTCGAGGGCCCCACACCCTGTGCTCGCGCGGCAGAGGGGGGGGGGGGGCGCCGGGAGGGGGTGTGGGCCCCTCGGGGTCCTCCTCCGTCTCCTCTTCGGTGTTCTGGAACCTCCCGGGGAAAATAAGCACTTTGACGTTTTGTTTGTCCAATTCCGAGAATATTTCCTTAACAACTTTTCTGAAACCAAAAACAGCAGAAAACATGCAACTGGCACTGTGGCATCTTGTTAATAGGTTAGTCCCAGAAAATGCATAAAATGATATAAAAGTGTATATAAAACATGTAGCAATTGGCATAATATAAGCATGGAACATAAGAAATTATAGATACGTTTGAGACGTATCAGAGGCCCATTTTACCAAGGAAGAGATTGATAATGTGGTGAAATGCATGCCCACTGACAAATCTCCTGGACCCGATGGTTTCAATGGAGCTTTCTTGAAATGGTGTTGGAACCAGGTTAAAGAGCAATTTTATCAGTTATGTTTCAGTTTTTATGAGGGTAGTCTGGACATTCAGAGCATTAATTCTGCTTATATTACTCTTATTCCAAAAAAGAGTGACCCATAGTATGTTAATGACTACAGGCCAATATCGTTGGTTAGCCTGACCCTCAAACTGTTGACTAAATTGCTGGCTAATAGAATGCAGAAGGTGATTGTTCAGGCTTTACACAAAAATCAATATGGGTTTATCAAGAGTAGAACTATCCAAGATTGCCTTGCTTGGGCATTTGAGTATATTCATCTATGCCATAAATCTAAGAGAGAAATTGTTATCCTCAAGTGAGAAAGCTTTTGATAAGGTTGAGTATAATGCTATCTTGCAAATGCTGAAGAGTCTTGGCTTTGGTATTAAGTGGCTGGGTTGGATTGCACAGATCCTCCACACTGCCTCCACTTCAATTCTTTTAAATGAGGTTCCTGGAAAGAAAATTTGGTGTAAAAGAGGTGTCAGACAAGGAGATCCTTTGTCCCCTTTGCTTTTTGTCTCCACGACTTAGTTGTTGCAGTATGTTATAAATGAGGCTTGGCATTCTGGAGAGCTTGATCTGCCACTCGATTGCTCATATGGATTAGATTATCCTGTAATTCAATATGATGATGATACTTTACTCATCTTGCCTGCCTACCATGAACAATCGAGAAAGCTCAAGATTATACTTGACAAGTTTTCCTCCTCTACTGGTTTGAAGATTAACTATAGTAAATCCTCTTTGGTACCAATCAATGTTGATCATGACAGAAGCATGGTTTTAGCACAGTCCATGGGGTGCAAGGTTGAGGCTCTGCCTTTTACCTATCTAGGGCTCCCAGGGCTCCCATTAGGTACCACAAGGCCTAGGATGGGTGACCTGATTGGTATCCTTCACAGAATTGACAGAAGGTTGGCCGGTATTTGATACGTCTCAAACGTACATATAATTTCTTATGTTCCATGCTTATATTATACCAATTGCTACATGTTTTATATACACTTTATATCCTTTTAATGCATTTTCTGGAACTAACCTATTAACAAGATGCCACAATGCCAGTTCCTGTTTTCTGCTGTTTTTGGTTTCAAAAAAGTTTTTCTGGAAATATTCTCGGAATTGGACGAAACAAAAGCCAAAATCCCTATTTTTCTCGGAACGATCCAGAAGACCGAAGAGGAGACGTAGTGGGGCCACGAGGCAGCCACACCACATGGTGGCGCGACTCCTTCCTTGGTCGCGCCGCCACATGGTGTGGGCCCCTCGGGCGCCCACCGACCTTGCCCTTTCGCCTATAAATACCCCCCGACGGAAAAACCCTAAAGGGACAAACACTTTTCCACGAAACATCCCGTAGCCGCCGCCGTCGTCAACCCTAGTTCGAGAGGGTTCAGAAGCTCTTCTCGGCACCCTGCCGGAGAGGGGAATCATCACCGGAGGGCTCTACATCACCATGCCCTCCTCCGGACTGATGCGTGAGTAGTTCATCCTTGGACTATGGGTCCATATCAGTAGCTAGATGGTTGTCTTCTCCTCTTGTGCTATCATGTTTAGATTTTGTGAGCTGCCTATCATGATCAAGATCATCTTATTGTAACGCTACATGTTGTGTTTGTTGGGATCCGATGAATATTGAATACTATGTCAAGATGCTTATTTATATCATGTGTATGTTATTTATGATCTTGCATGCTCTCCGTTGCTAGTAGATGCTGAACGGAAGTTGACCACCTATAGGGGGGGGGGGGTGAATAGGTGGTGACCAATTTTTATAACCTTTTCAGTTTTAGGCTTGCAAAATGTAAATTGTCTAGATATGCTACTAGGTGAAAAGAAGTGCTAGACAATAAGAAAACAAAGCAAGAAAGATATAGCAGTAAAGGAGAGTGGAACGAGACAACCAAAGGAATACTCGGAGACGACGATTTTATCCCGAGTTCCACCACATAGGTGTACGTCTCGTTGGAGGGGTGTGAGCAACCACAAAGGTCAGCTCAACGCCACAAAGGCCTCACCATATTCTCCGATGAATTCGACCACCAAGGTCCGAATCCACCCTTCCACTAAGGCCTCCTTTAAGGGCGGAGAAGATCCCGTACAAATCTGTGAGGCACACACCCACAACTGAATCGGGGGCTCCCACAACGACCACAAAGGTCCAATGCACAAAGGAATCCACAAAGGAACAACTAGCAACAAGTTGGATCTAAATTATCCGCAAAGGAACCCTAGATCCGTGGCCCCTCGAGTAAACGAAGGGGGAAATCAAAACGCTTCGGTGGAGTTGTAGATCTGGTGCTTCTCCTTCGGATCCCCAAGTATCAATGGATTTCGTTGGCTAGATTGGGAGATCCATGAGAAATGAGCTTCAGCAGCAATGGAGGAGAGAGAGTATGAAGCTTCAACTGCTCTTGGAGAAGACGAAGTCCTTAAATAGTCCCCCCCCCCCCGAAATCGAGCCGTTGTGTGCTGAAAAAAATCCCTCAGCGGTACCACCGCTGGGACAGCGGTACCAAGGCGAAATCACTCGTCAATTCCAGCAGTACCCAGAGAGGAACCGCTGGGGCCAGGGCAGCGGTACTACCGTTGCACTGGCGGTACTACCGCTGGGACTTAGCCGTTTGAACGGGGTAGCACACCAGCAGTACTACTGGAGTGGTACCGCCTGATACCGTGACCTATGCAGGGGACAAAATAAATTCCAGCGGTACCACCTGCGGTAGCTGGCGGTACTACCGCTACTGCTTCCCAGCGGTTCCAAGGCATAAGTACTTTTCAGCAACAGCGGTACCTGGTGGTGCTACCGTTGCTGCCAGGCCAGCGGTACTACCGCTGTGTCCTTCGTCGAAAAACGAAGGTCAACAGCGGTACTACCGGAGTGCTACCGCCTGGTACCGGAAGGTATGCAGTAGGTTTTTCAACATCCCAGCGGTACTACCGCTAGACAGAAAAACAGAATTCCCACACAGAATCCAGGGGGAATCTATCCCCTTTTTCAACTCTTGATCAAACCTATAAACCCTGCAATTACTTAACAACTCAATTAGTCCTGTTGATGTGTTGTTAACAATCTCTAAAACCAATTAGAGAGGAGATGCACTTTCAGATGCTCTGGCCAAGTAGATGCTTGTGACTCCAAGAGGGGTTTTTTATGCTCGATAGTGGGTTCATGTCTCCATTTAATCTGGGGGAGTGACAGAAACCTCTAAGGTTGTGGATGTATGGTACGTCTCAAACGTATCTATAATTTCTTATGTTCCATGCTTATATTATACCCATTGCTACATGTTTTATATACACTTTATATGTTTTTTATGCATTTTCTGGGACTAACCTATTAACGAGATGCCACAGTGCCTGTTCCCTGTTTTCTGCTGTTTTTGGTTTCAGAAAAGCTGTTAAGAAAATATTCTCGGAATTGCACGAAACAAAAGCCAATACCCCTATTTTCCCCGGAAGCATCTAGAACACCGAAGAGGATACGGAGGAGGGCCACGACCCCTCGGGGCCCCACCTCCTTCGCCCTTTCGCCTATTTAAACCCCCCGACGGGAAAACCCTAAAAACCCGAACACTTTTCCACGATACGTTCCAGAGCCGCCGCCGCCGTCAACCCTAGTTCGGGAGGGTTGATACGTCCATTTTGCATCACTATTTTATATCATAATTTACTATTATTCATTGGTATATTTCATATTTGGAGATGATACTTATGTTATTTCATCTATTTTGCATGTTTGATGATTATTGGAGGATGGATCACCGGAGTCTGAATTCTGCTGGAAAAAGCACCGTCAAGATACAATATTTGCAAAGACCAGAAGAACAAAATAAAAAGATGGAAGTTCCTATTCTTCCAGATGCCAGAGGGAGCCAAAAGGGGAGAGCCGGGTGGGCCCCAGGGGGCCCACACCATGCCCAGGCGCGGGTCCCCCCTCTGCCGCGCCGAGAGGTGGTGTGGCCACCCTGGCCCACTCCTGGCGCCGCCCTTTCGCGTACTTCATCCCACCGAAAACCTAAGACCTGGGGGACGAACGAAAAACTATTCCGCCGCCTCCACGAGGCGGAAAACACCACAGAGAGAAAAGCTCTCCGGCAGGGAGAAATCTGCAGGGGAAATCCCTTCCCGGAGGGGGGAAATCGTCGCCATCGTCATCGAGCTGCACTTCATCGGGATCATCATCACCACCATCTCCACCGCCGACACCGTCATCTCCATCGGTCCACTCCGTTCCCGCTGTAACATCTAGGGCTGAATCTTGTGTGTTTGATAGGGGAAACTCTCCCGGTGTTGATTACTCTTGTTATTGATGCTATTGAGTGAAACCGTTGAGTTAAGGTTTATGTTCAGATTATTACCCATCATTATATCACCTCTGATCATGTTCCAAATGATGTGTTGTGAGTAGTTCGTTTAGTTCTTGAGGACATGGGAGAAGTCTAGATGTTAGTAGTGAACTATGTTGAGTAATATTTAATGTTTTGATATTTAAGTTGTGGTGCTATTCTTCTAGTGGTGTCATGTGAACGTCGACTACATGACACTTCACCTTTATGGGACTAGGGGAATGCATTGTGTATTCGAATATTAATTGTGGGGTTGCCGGAGTAACAGAAACCTAAACCCCCATTAGTATCTCGATGCATGAGGGATGGTAGGATCTCAGAGTTTAAGGCTGTGGTTAGATTTATCTTAATTACTTTCTAGTATTTGCGGATGCTTACTAGGGGTATAATCACAAGTATGTATTAGTCCTAGAAAGGGCGGTGCATTAGCATAGGTTCACCAACATAACACTTATCGAAACACTAAAGATTAATCATCTATATGAAGCGAAAGCACTAGACAGAAATCATGTGTGTCCTCAGAAACGTTTGGTCATCATAAGTAAACAAAACGGCTTGTCCTTTGCTGTAGAAAGGATTGGGACACTCGCTGCAATTATAATTGTTGCGCTTTATTTACTCGCACTTTATTTATCTGTTATATCAAAACTCCTAAAAACTTGTCTGCTAGTGTTTAAAGTGAAATTCTCATCAAAACCGCTTGTCAGCACCTTCTGCTCCTCGTTGGGTTCGACACTCTTATTTATCGAAAGTACTACGATACACCCCCTATACTTGTGGGTCATCAAGGGTTCAGAAGCTCTTCCCGGCACCTTGCCGGAGAGGGGACTCATCACCGGAGGGCTCTACATCACCATGCCCGCTTCCGGACTGATGCGTGAGTAGTTCATCCTTGGACTACGGGTCCATAGCAGTAGCTAGATGGTTGTCTTCTTCTATTGTGCCATCATGTTTAGATCTTGTGAGCTGCCTATCATGATCAGATCATCTTTATGTAATGCTACATGTTGTGTTTGCTGGGATCCGATGACTAATTGAGTACTATGTCATTTGCTTCATTATATATTATGTGAGTGCGTTATTTATGGTCTTGCATGCTCTCCGTTACTAGTAGATGCTCTGGCCAAGTAGATGCTTGTGACTCCAAGAGGGGGTATTTATGCTCGATAGTGGGTTCATGTCTTCATTTAATCTGGGGGAGTGACAGCAACCTCTAAGATTGTGAATATACAGTTGCTACTAGGGATAAAACATTAGTTCTTTGTCTAAGGATAATTGTGCTACTTACATTACACGCTTTACTTAATGCAATAATCTGTTGCTTGCAACTTAATACTGAAAGGTGTTGCGGATGCTATCCTGAAGGTGGATTATTAGTCATAGATGCAGTTGGATAACGGTCTATGTATCATGTTGTAATGCCCAAATGAATCTCACACTAGACACCATGACTTGTACATGCATCATTATGGAGTTCTTTATTCTGTCAATTGCCCGGCTGTAATTTGTTTACCCTCATGTATGCTATTATTATTTATGGAGAGACACCACTAGTGAACTGTGGACCCCGGTCCTTTTCTTTAAACTGATAATACAACCTACTGCAATCCTGTTACTTTCATTCTCTGCAAACAAACATCATTTCCCACACATATGTTTAATCCTTTGTTACAGCAAGCCAGTGAGCAACAATGGCGTCCAAAGAATTTATACTAATAGCATTACTACCACTATTATGCAAACTAACTTACATTGGTTTTTAAATTTTCTTTTCAAAAGTATCATGTCCTAATGCAATATAAATTTCATAGAGATCTCTATTTTTTTTGTTGTTTTCCATTTAGCCTAACTAGTGAAATAAAAACAAGAGACAAAAAGATAAAATTGCAGAATCTAAAGTAGATACCTTCCAACGCTTACCTCCCCGGCAACGGCGCCAGAAAATAGCTTGATGTCTACGCACGCTTCTATTCTCGTAGACAGTGTTGGGCCTCCAAGAGCAGAGGTTTGTAGAACAGCAGCAAGTTTCCCTTAAGTGAATCACCCAAGATTTATCGAACTCAGGGAGGTAGAGGACAAAGATAACCCTCTCAAGCAACCCTGCAATTAAGATATAAGAAGTCTCTTGTGTCCCCAACACACCCAATACACTTGTCAGATGTATAGGTGCACTAGTTCGGCGAAGAGATAGTGAAATACAAGTAATATGGATGATTATAAGTAGTAATTGCAGTCTGAAATAAAAATGGCAGCAAGCAAACATGTAGCAGAACAGGTTGTAAACGGTGTTTCAATGCTTAGAAACAAGGCCTAGGTATCATACTTTCACTAGTGGACACTCTCAACAATGACATCAAAGCTGACTAATAGATACTACTCTCAAACACTCTCTTGTTGGATGATAAACATCATTCACTGCGTAGGGCTACAAAAGCACCCCCAAAGTCTGAGTAAACTAACACCACAGCGTCATAAAGGAATCACACACGGTGCGCACACTGTCACCTTCACAACCGTGAATAACCCCAGAGTTCATATTAAAGTAACCTCTAGAGTGCATAATAGATAAAGAGTAACATCAGATATTCAACTAGATTACAAAGCTCATGATCACATAAAGATCACACCATGGGAGAGAGAGATAAACCACATAGCTACCGGTAGAGCCCGCAGCCCTGGGGGAGAACTACTCACTCCTCATCGTGGGAGTCAGCAATGGCGATGGAGATGGCCGTGGAGTCGATGGAGATGGCTCCGGGGGCAATTCCCCGTCCCGGCAGGGTGCCGAAACAGAGACTTCTGTCCCCCCGAATTAGTGTTTTTGGTGGCGGCGGAGCTTCGGGACTGTTCTCTAGAAAACGACGATTGATCTATGGTTTTTGGGGAAGAGGTAATATATAGGCGAAAGGGCGGCGCAAGGGGGTGGACGAGTCGCCCACACCACGTGGCGGCGCGCCTCCCTTCTGGCCGCGCGGGGACATGGTGTGGGGGCCGTGGGCCTCCCCCAGGTCTGCACTTCTGGCTCCGTGCACGAGTCGGGAAAATAGGAAGATTGGCTTTTGTTTCGTCCAATTCCGAGCACTTTGGTTTTCGGGCCTTTTCTGCGATATACAGACATTATAAACAGAAACTGGCACTGTGGCATCTTGTTAATAGGTTAGTCCAATAAATGCCATAATATGATATAAAGTGTATATAAAACATGTAGTAATGGGTATAATATGAGCATGGAACATAAGAAATTATAGATACGTTTGAGACGTATCAAGCATCCCCAAGCTTAGTTCTACTCGTCCCGAGTAGGTAAAACGATAACAACAAATAATTTCTGAAGTGACATGCTTTCAGAAAATCTTGATCATATAATAATGTAAAGCTCATGTTATGAATGAAGTGATTCAAGGTAACGGTCTATAGTTTGCTAACAAATAGACAAGGAGTAAACAACTAAATCATATAAGTTAAAACTTTTCATGGATAGTACTTTCAAACAAGCATCAAAAAGATTTGCATAAGAGTTAACTCATAAAGCAATAGTTTCTAAGTAAAAGAGCATTGAAGCAACACAAAGGAAGATATAAGTTTCAGCATTGGCTTTCAACTTTCAACATGTATATCATATAGATAGTTATCAACACAAAGAAATATAACAAGTGCAATAAGTAAGCATATAAGAATTGTAGCACACAGTTGACACAAGTGTTTGCTTCTAAGGTAGAAAGAAGTAGGTAAACTGACTCAACATAAAGTAAAAGATAGGCCCTTCGCAGAGGGAAGCAGGGATACAAACATGTGCTAGATCTTTTTAATTTTTATAGGTTTTTGAAATCATATAGAGAGCATAAAAGTAAGTTTTTGAGTGGTGTTTGTCGTTTTCAACGAATGGTAATGGGCACTCTACCCCCCTTATCAGCCAGACTTTCAAAAGCAGCTCCCATTGAAGGACGTTATTTCTACCAGCAAGACAGATCATCCCTCTTATCTCTTTTGTTTACACACGCAGTTAAAAGCTGGTATTATTGCTTGGCTGATTAAATCAGGGCAAAAATGTGAAGAGAATGCAGCGGTTAAAGTTGTAATTAATTTGGACTGGGCACCCCATTTGCCAGCTCTTTTTGCAAAGTTAATGGATAAGCGGTGTATATGCCACTAGTCCGGTTGGTGAAAGTCTGTCTAAAAGCAAATGACAAGGTTGATATCCGTAACACCACATACTTCCTCATGAGCTAATAAACATTGGCACAAATAAGGGATAATAAGTTTTGAATAAAAGGTAGAACACGAAGTATTTGCTTGGAATGGCAGGAAATACCATGTAGTAGGTAGGTATGGTGGACACAAATGGCATGGGTTTTGGCTCAAGATTTTGGATGCATGAAAAGCATTCTCTCTCCGTACAAGGCTTTGGCTAGCAAGGTTATTTGAAGCAAACATAAGTATAAACTATGACAGCAAGACGTATATAAAAACATATTGCAAGTATTATAAAACTCTACACTGTCTTCCTTGTTGTTCAAACATGTTTACTAGAAAATATCTAGACCTTAGAGATACCAAACATGCAAACCAAATTTCAACAAGCTTTACGGTAGTTCTTCACTAATAGGTTTTAACTACATGATGTAAAAGCTTAAACATGATCTGTTTGAGAGCTCAAAACAATTGCCAATCACCACAACATACTAGATAACAATCTATAAGACCATGTATATCTTTTCATTATACCATCTACCACATTTAGCATTTTCTGTTTCCAAGCAAACACCAATCAACTTATTTAAACATAAACTCTACAAGTATTTATCAATGAGACAAGAGAGTATAACATAAGAGAACTAACAACTCTAAACAAGAGATGCATGAAAAACAAGAGCTGAAAGTATTGAAGTAAAATAGAAGAATACTAAACAAATATAAGTGAAGAATACGAGTATTCATAAGAAAAAGCGGAGCGTGTCTCTCTCCCACAAAGGAATGCTAGGATGAAAATAACAAAAACAAAAACAAAAACAAACAGACGCTTCAAGTAATGCAAATAAGATGTGACGGAATTAAAATATAGTTTCACTAGAGATGACCTGATAGTTTGTTGATGAAGAAGGGGATGCCTTGGGCACCCCCAAGCTTAGACGCTTGAGTCTTCTTGAAATATGCTTGGGTGACCCACGAGGGCATCCCCAAGCTTAGGCTCTTTCATCTTCTTGATCACATCATATCATCTTTCTCTCTCGATCCTTAAAAACTTTCTCCACACCAAACTCAAAGTAGACTTCATTAGAGGGTTAGTGCATAATAAAAAATTCTCATATTCTGCATTGACAAAACCATTACACATGCTACTGGACATTATCTACAGCCACTGGTATTTTATGGAACAAAAAGATCCATTCAAAAGCAGCAAAAGGAGCAATGCAAAATAAATGGCAAAATCTGTCAAAAACGGAACAGTCCGTAAAGACGAATTTTTTCGAGGCACTAAACTTGCTCAAATCAGAAACTCAAAATTAATGAAAGTTTAGTACATATCTGAGGATCACGCTCAGGAAATATAAGATTTTTCAATTTTTCTGCAGAGAGTTATGAATTAAACGGTGGACAGCAGAAAACTGTTCCTGTGCAGGAATCCAAATCTAGCATCAACTTTCTACTAGAGGCTTAACTTGACACAACAATGCGATAAAATAAAAATACAAATAAATTGCTACAGAGGTAGACATGTTCCTTGACTCAATATAAAAGAAAAATGACAGAAATAAAACGTGGGCTGTCTCACATAAGCGCTTTTCTTTAAAGCCTTTTAGCTAGGCAAGGAGATTTTTATGATGCTCTCATAAAAAATGAGAGTTGAAAAACAAAGGAGAGCATCAAGAGGTAAACATCAAAGACATTTAAGTCTAACCCACTTCCTATGCAAAGGAATCTTGTAATAGGATAAATTATTGAAACATAAAGCAACTATCATAGAAAGATAAAACAAATGAAACTTCAAAACATCCAACATAAAGAGAGGTATTTTAGTAACTTGAAAACTTTTACAACCGTATTTTCCTCTCTCATAATAACTTTCAGTAGCATCATTGATTAAATCCACAATATAACCATCACATGAAACATTCTTATCATGATCCATATGCATAAAAGTATCATTATTTCCCTCATAAGAAAAGTTATTCTCATTAATAACAATGGGAGCATGATCATCATAAAGAACTCGAACATGATAGACAAGTTGTATATTAAAAGGATTGGTTTGAGTAATTCCTCTATAACTATGAAAATTTTCAAGAGGATAATTGTAATTATAACCCATGTCATAGTATTCTTTATAATTATCAAAGACTGGAGGCATAGTATCATCATAAGCAGTAGAATAGTTATCCTCCGAAGTGTGTTTATTTGTAAACATATCATCATTTTTACTAGAAGGAGAGGTATCAAATATATAATCATTAGTAGAAAAAGGATTTTCAAACACCTCATCCCCAAGCTCAGAGCTTTCTATATCATCATGGGGAGAAACATGGATAGTACTAATAGTATAAGGATTATTAACATCATCATTTTCAGAATTAGTATCCCAGAGATCTTCAATATCAAAAGAAGTGTGCTTTTCCCAATCATGATCACTAATATAAATAACAGGCATAGGTTCATCATCAAGTTCAGAATCATCGAATTCAGAATTATAAGTATCAATTGTAATAGGAGCAACATGTTTGGGAGAAGATACCGTTTCGTCTCTCCTTTTACTCCTCTTCTTCTTCTTCTTCTTCTTCTTCTTCTTCCTCTTCCCATTTTTCTTCTTCTTTTCCTCTTTAGGAGGGAGAGGCTTGAAAGGAAGCTTCTTCACATAACCTGGTTTAGTATTAGGGACAATGGAAGAAACTTGGGGGAACTCCTCTCTTTCATTAATAATAACAAAACACATATTAGTCCTGTCATACTTTGGTAAAGTCTCATCCTTTATAATATTTTGTATGTAGGTGTTAGCATGGCAATTATTAACACAATAGAGATAACATCCATGCAACACACTATTCATATCAAGATCACTCATATCTAACAAAGAAGTTTTTCTTGATAACTCTTCACACCCCAAAAATAATGTAAGTTCATCATGTTGATTAGGAGTGATCATGTTATCACAATACAAATTTGCAGTACTCATTGGATTCGAAAGGCTATTATATCATGACCTGAACATTGAAAATTAAAATGACCCACTTTATAGCAAAGTTCACAAATAAAAGGATGGAGGGCACAAACTTTTTCACCAAGATCTCTTAGAGCCTTGTACCACGTTCTAGTTTTTTCATTCCTATGATGGATACAATATTCATCTTCGATTTGATTAATTTCACAAGGTCTATGCATTCCACAAAAATTAACATGCTTATAAGAAATAGTATTTTCAGCAGTTTGAGCATGTTTATTGCAATCATTAACAACAATTTCATTTTCCATGCAAGTGTCTTTGAAAGGTTCATGATACACTTCCTAATTTTCTTTAGGAACATTAATATGAGAAGCAAAGGTTCTAAAACAATCAACAATAATTTGAGAATCAAGACCATATTTGGCACTAAGCTCTTGAAAACCAGCAGTTTCAACGAAAGACTTAATGCAATCATATTCATATTTTATACCTGATTCTTTACCTTTGTCATTCTCCCAATCTTCAGCATTGTTTTGAATTCTTTCAAGAAGATCCCATCTAGCTTCAACCTTCTTACTTGTGAAAGAGCCTTCTGAACAGGCATCTAGATAATCCTTGCAATGTCCTAAAAACCTTGCATAAAAATTATTAACAATTATTTTCTCAGGAAGCTCATGGTTAGGACATTTGAGTATTAATGTTTTCAGCCTTCCCCAAGCTTGAGCAATGCTTTCTCCATCACGAGGCCAAAAATTAAAAATGTAATTCCTATCTAAATACAATTCATAAGGAGGATAAAATTTAGAGTAAAAGAGATATTCAAGCTCCTTCCATTCCAAATGATGAGGATCATCTAGTAGCTCATACCACTTCCTTGCTTTGTCCTTAAGTGACAGTGGAAATAATTTCTTCATGACATTTTCTCTTGATAAACCTGCAAGCTTAAACAACTCACACAATCCTTTAAGTTTCAACAAGTGGTCACTTGGATGGACTGTTCCATCTCCTACATAAGGTTCATCCATAACCATTTCAACAATTTCCATAGGTATTTCAAAAGCAATACTTTCAGTAGATGGATTTAGAATATCACAAGCATCATTAGAATTATCACATATTGGAGGTAAAAAATTATCAAGGCAAAATAATTCCTCCAAAGCTGAGGAGCAAACAAGATCATTTTTATATAAACCAATTTCCCCAAGCATAGGCTTTTCCATAGCCTTAGCAACAATGGTGTCCAAAGAATTTATACTAATAGCATTACTACCACTATTATGCAAACTAACTTCCATAGGTTTTTAAAATTTCTCTTCAAAAGTATCATGTCCTAATGCAATATAAATTCCATAGAGATCTCTAATTTTTTTTTCCATTTAGCCTAACTAGTGAAATAAAAACAAGAGACAAAAAGATAAAATTGCAGAATCTAAAGGAGATACCTTCCAACGCTTACCTCCCCGGCAACGGCGCCAGAAAATAGCTTGATGTCTACGCACGCTTCTATTCTCGTAGACAGTGTTGGGCCTCCAGGAGCAGAGGTTTGTAGAACAGCAGCAAGTTTTCCTTAAGTGAATCACCCAAGGTTTATCGAACTCAGGAAGGTAGAGGTCAAAGATAACCCTCTCAAGCAACCCTGCAATTAAGATACAAGAAGTCTCTTGTGTCCCCAACACACCCAATAAACTTGTCAGATGTATATGTGCACTAGTTCGGCGAAGAGATAGTGAAATACAAGTAATATGGATGATTATAAGTATTAATTGCAGTCTGAAATAAAAATGGCAGCAAGCAAACATGTAGCAGAACAGGTTGTAAACGGTGTTTCAATGCTTAGAAACAAGGCCTAGGGATCATACTTTCACTAGTGGACACTCTCAACAATGACATCAAAGCTAAATAATAAATACTACTCTCAAACGACGATTGATCTAGGGTTTTTGGTGGTGACGCCTAGGGATCATACTTTCACTAGAGTCTTCTGTCCCCCGAATTAGTGTTTTCGGTGGCGGCAGAGCTTCGGGACTCTTCTCTGGAAAACGACGATTGATATAGGGTTTTTGGGGGCAGAGGTAATATATAGGCGAAAGGGCGGCGCAAGGGGGTGGACGAGTCGCCCACACCACGTGGCGGCACGCCTCCCTTCTGGCCGCGCGGGGACATGGTGTGGGGGCCGTGGGCCTCCCCCAGGCCTGCCCTTCTGGCTCCGTGCACGTGTCGGGAAAATAGGAAGATTGGCTTTTGTTTCGTCCAATTCCGAGCACTTTGGTTTTCGGGCCTTTTCTGCGATATACAGACATTATAAACAGAAACTGGCACTGTGGCATCTTGTTAATAGGTTAGTCCAATAAATGCCATAATATGATATAAAGTGTATATAAAACATGTAGTAATGGGTATAATATGAGCATGGAACATAAGAAATTATAGATACGTTTGAGACGTATCAAGCATCCCCAAGCTTAGTTCTACTCGTCCCGAGTAGGTAAAACGATAACAACAAATAATTTCTGAAGTGACATGCTTTCACACAATCTTGATCATATAATAATGTAAAGCTCATGTTATGAATGAAGTGACTCAAGGCAACAGTCTATAGTTTGCTAACAAATAGACAAGGAGTAAACAACTACATCATATAAGTTAAAACTTTTCATGGATAGTACTTTCAAACAAGCATAAAAAAGATTTGCATAAGAGTTAACTCATAAAGCAATAGTTTTTAAGTAAAAGAGCATTGAAGCAACACAAAGGAAGATATAAGTTTCAGCATTGGCTTTCAACTTTGAACATGTATATCATATAGATAGTTATCAACACAAAGAAATATAACAAGTGCAATAAGTAAGCATATAAGAATTGTTGCACACAGTTGACACAAGTGTTTGCTTCTAAGGTAGAAAGAAGTAGGTAAACTGACTCAACATAAAGTAAAAGATAGGCCCTTCGAAGAGGGAAGCAGGGATACAAACATGTGCTAGCGCTTTTTAATTTTTATAGGTTTTTGAAATCATATAGAGAGCATAAAAGTAAGTTTTTGAGTGGTGTTTGTCGTTGTCAACGAATGGTAATGGGCACTCTACCCCCCTTGTCAACCAGACTTTCAAGAGCGGCTCCCATTGAAGGACGTTTTTTCTACCAGCAAGGCAGATCATCCCTCTTATCTCTTTTGTTTACACATGCAGTTAAAAACTGATATTATTGCTTGGCTGATTAGATCAGGGCAAAAATGTGAAGAGAATGCAGCGGTTAAAGTTGTAATTAATTGGGACTGGGCACCCCATTTGCCAGCTCTTGTTGCAAAGTTAATGGATAAGCGGTGTATATGCCACTAGTCCGGTTGGTGAAAGTCTGTCTAAAAGCAAATGACAAGGTTGATATCCATAACACCACGTACTTCCTCATGAGCTAATAAACATTGACACAAATAAGGGATAATAAGTTTTGAACAAAAGGTAGCACACGAATTATTTGCTTGGAATGGCAAGAAATACCATGTAGTATGTAGGTATGATGGACACAAATGGCATGGGTTTTGGCTCAAGGTTTTGGATGCACGAGAAGTATTCCTTCTCAGTACAAGGCTTTGGCTAGCAAGGTTATTTCAAGCAAACACAAGTATAAACTATGACAACAAGACTATTTTTATTACTATCTTGTTTGCTTAATATCAAAAATACAAAAAAATTAGTTACTTGCATTACTATTTTTATTTCGGTTTAGTTTTATTTTTGCTAAAATGTTGCTTCCTAAGTACACCCTGAAATTCTTTAATCATGTTAGCAGGCATAAAGATCTTGAGGAGAAATCCATAGCAGAACTTGCCCCAAATTATGAAACTGCTGCAGCATCTTTAGTTCACATATTAGAGGCTAGGTTTGTTAACATTCACCCCATAATGCAACAAATGTTTCTTAACCTCCATGATGTTAAAAATGCTGAAAAGAAATATTTTATTATGGAAATCTTGCTTAAAGAATTTGGTGATGTTGCTATAGAAGCTAGGAAAGTCTTCGATCGTTTTAATATGCTAGGCTCATGTGTAGATGTTATTAATGCACTTGAAAATTTGGGGAAAACCGAACCTACTAAGGGGGAGGAAATTAAAGTACCAATACCTGTTAAACTTGTAGCTATGCATGAAGCTTTGGAAGAAAATTTTGATTGGATTGTCCCTCAAACCCCTTTGATGAAAGTAGTAAACCTAAAAGTAATGAAAGAGGAACCTCTGAACCTTATATAGATAAAATACAATGCATAGTTGAGAGGATTTCCGTTCTTGATTTGGATAACACTTGAGTTACACTTTCTGTGCCTAGCTGAAAGGCGTTAAAGAAAAGCGCTTATGGGAGACAACCCACTTTTTTGTTCCTGTTATTTTATTTTGTTGTGTCAAGGAACATGTCTACCTCTGTAGCAATTCCTTTATATCTTTATTTTATCGCATTGTTGTGTCAAGTTAAGCCTCTAGTAGAAAGTTGATGCTAGATTTGGATTCCTGCGCATGAACAGTTTTCTGCTGTCCACCGTTTAATTCATAACTCTCTGCAGAAAAATTTAAAAAATCTGATATTTCCTGAGCGTGATCCCCAGATATTTACGAAACTTTCATTAGTTTTGTGTTTTCTGATTTGAGCAAGTTTAGTGCCTCAAACAAATTCGTCTTTACGGACTGTTCTGTTTTTGATAGATTCTGCCATTTATTTTGCATTGCTCCTTTAGCTGTTTTTCAATGAATCTTTTTGTTCCATAAAATACCAGTGGCTGTAGCTAATGTCCAGTAGCATGTGTAATGGTTTTGTCAATGCAGAATATGAGAATTTTTGATTATGCACTAACCCTCTAATGAAGTCTACTTTGAGTTTGGTGTGGAGTAAGTTTTCAAGAATCAAGAGAGAAGGATGATATGATGTGATCAAGAAGATGAAAGAGCCTAAGCTTGAAGATGCCCCCGTGGGTCACCCAAGTATATTTCAAGAAGACTCAAGCGTCTAAGCTTGGGGATGCCCAAGGCATCCCCTTCTTCATCAACAAACTATCAGGTCATCTCTAGTGAAACTATATTTTAATTCCGTCACATCTTATGTGCTTTACTTGAAGCGGCTGTTTGTTTTTGTTTTTGTTATTTTCATTCTCTGAATCAAATGGATCCTAGCTTTCCTTTGTGGGAGAGAGACATGCTCCGCTTTTTCTTATGAATACTCGTATCCTTCACTTATATTTGTTTAGTATTTTTCTATGTTACTTCAATACTTTCAGCTCTTGTTTTTCATGCATCTCTTGTTTAGAGTTGTTAGTTCTCTTATGTTATACTCTCTTGTCTCATTGATAAATACTTGGAGAGTTTATGTTTAAATAAGTTGATTGGTGTTTGGTTGGAAACAGAAAAAGCTAAATGTGGTAGATGGTATAATGAAAAAATATACATGCTCTTATAGATTGTTATGTAGTATGTTGTGGTGATTGACAATTGTTTTGAGCTCTCAAACAGATCATGTTTAACCTTTTACATCATGTAGTTAAAATCTATTAGTGAAGAACTACCGTAAAGCTTGTTGAAATTTGGTTTGCATGTTTGGTATCTCTAAGGTCTAGATATTTTCTAGTAAAGGTGTTTGAACAACAAGGAAGACAATGTAGAGTTTTATAATACTTGCAATATGTTTTTATATACGTCTTGTTATCATAGTTTATACTTGTGTTTGCTTCAAATAACCTTGCTAGCCAAAGCCTTGTACTGAGAGGGAATGCTTCTCGTGCATCCAAAACCTTGAGCCAAAACCCATGCCATTTGTGTCCACCATACCTACCTACTACATGGTATTTCCTGCCATTCCAAGCAAATACTTCGTGTGCTACCTTTTATTCAAAACTTATTATCCCTTATTTGTGTCAATGTTTATTAGCTCATGAGGAAGTATGTGGTGTTACGGATATCAACCTTGTCATTTGCTTTTAGACAGACTTTCACTAACCGGACTAGTGGCATATACAGCGCTTATCCATTAACTTTGCAAAAAGAGCTGGCAAATGGGGTGCCCAGTCCCAATTAATTACAACTTTAACCGCTGCATTCGTTTCACATTTTTGCCCTGATCTAATAAGCCAAGCAATGATACTAGTTTTTAACTACATGTGTAAACAAAAGAGATAAGAGGGATGATCTGCCTTGCTGGTAGAAATAACGTCCTTCAATGGGAGCCGCTCTTGAAAGTCTGGTTTACAAGGGGGGTAGAGTGCCCATTACCATTCGTTGACAACAACAAACACCACTCAAAAACTTACTTTTATGCTCTCTATATGATTTCAAAAACCTATAAAAACTAAAGAGCTCTAGCACATGTTTGTATCCCTGCTTCCCTCTACGAAGGGCCTATCTTTTATTTTATGTTGAGTCAGTTTACCCACTTCTTTCTATCCCCGAAGCAAACACTTGTGTCAACTGTGTGCAACAATTCTTATATGCTTACTTATTGCACTTGTTATATTTCTTTGTGTTGACGACTATCTATATGATATACATGTTCAAAGTTGAAAGCTAATGCTGAAACTTATATCTTCCTTTGTGTTGCTTCAATGCTCTTTTACTTAGAAACTATTGCTTTATGAGTTAACTCTTATGCAAATCTTTTTGATGCTTGTTTGAAAGTACTATCCATGAAAAGTTTTAACTTATATGATGTGGTTGTTTACTCCTTGTCTATTTGTTAGCAAACTATAGACCATTGCCTTGAGTCACTTCATTCATAACATGAGCTTTATTACATTATATGATCAAGATTGTGTGAAAGCATGTCACTTCAGAAATTATTCTTGTTA
This sequence comes from Poa annua, assembly GCA_026929855.1. Taxonomy (NCBI): domain Eukaryota; kingdom Viridiplantae; phylum Streptophyta; class Magnoliopsida; order Poales; family Poaceae; genus Poa; species Poa annua. Next base: position 42,690,997 of record CM049435.1, on the reverse strand, counting down.
TCGTTTTACCTACTCGGGACGAGTAGAACTAAGCTTGGGGATGCTTGATACGTCTCAAACGTATCTATAATTTTTTATGTTCCATGCTTATATTATACCCACTGGTACATGTTTTATATACACTTTATATGGTTTTTATGCATTTTTTTGGACTAACCTATTAACAAGATGCCACAGTGCCAGTTCCCTGTTTTCTGCTATTTTTGGTTTCAGAAAAGCTGTTAAGGAAATATTCTCGGAATTGCACGAAACAAAATCCAATACCCCTATTTTCCCCGGAAGCATCCAGAACACCGAAGAGGATACGGAGGAGGGCCACGAGGCGGCCACACCTGTTGGTGGCGCGGCTCCCTCCTTGGCCGCGCCACCACATGGTGTGGGCCCCTCGGGGCCCCACATCCTTCGCCCTTTCGCCTACTTAAACCCCCCGACGGGGAAACCCTAAAAACCCGAATACTTTTACACGATACGTTCCAGTGCCGCCGCCGCCGTCAACCCTAGTTCGAGAGGCTTAAGAAGCTCTTCCCGGCACCCTGCCGGATTGGGGAATCATCACCGGAGGGCTCTACATCACCATGCCCGCCTCCGGACTGACGCGTGAGTAGTTCATCCTTGGACTACGGGTCCATAGCAGTAGCTAGATGGTTGTCTTCTTCTATTGTGCCATCATGTTTAGATCTTGTGAGCTGCCTATCATGATCAAGATCATCTTTATGTAATGCTACATGTTGTGTTTGCTGGGATCCGATGAATAATTGAGTACTATGTCATTTGCTTCATTATATATTATGTGAGTGCGTTATTTATGATCTTGCATGCTCTCCGTTAATAGTAGATGCTCTGGCCAAGTAGATGATTGTGACTTAAAGAGGGGGTATTTATACTCGATAGTGGGTTCATGTCTTCATTTAATCTGGGGGAGTGACAGCAACCTCTAAGATTGTGAATATACTGTTGCTACTAGGGATAAAACATTAGTTCTTTGTCTAAGGATAATTGTGCTACTTACATTACACGCTTTACTTAATGCAATAATCTGTTGCTTGCAACTTAATACTGAAAGGTGTTGCGGATGCTATCCTGAAGGTGGATTATTAGTCATAGATGCAGTTGGATAACGGTCTATGTATCATGTTGTAATGCCCAAATGAATCTCACACTAGACACCATGACTTGTACATGCATCATTATGCAGTTCTTTATTCTGTCAATTGCCCAGCTGTAATTTGTTTACCCTCATGTATGTTATTATTATTTATGGAGAGACACCACTAGTGAACTGTGGACCCCGGTCCTTTTCTTTAAACTGATAATACAACCTACTGCAATCCTGTTACTTTCATTCTCTGCAAACAAACATAATTTTCCACACATATGTTTAATCCTTTGTTACAGCAAGCCAGTGAGATTGACAACCTCACTGTTAAGTTGGGACAAAGTATCTTGGTTGTGTTTTGTGCAGGTTCTACGCCAACTCAGCGCTTAGCAAGAATTTCTGGCGCAGTTGACACCTTCGGAAGAATTATAGTTTCCTACTGGTTCGATAACCTTGGTTTCACAACTGAGGGAAAGCTTGCTGCTACTACATCATCACACCTTCCTCTTGGGGTTTCCCAACGTGCCTGTATAGCATCAATGTACTATTTCTACTAGGGATAAAACAGTAATGCTTTGTCTAAGGATAATTGTGTTACTTACTTTACACACTTTGCTTAATGCAATAATCTGTTGCTTGCAACTTAATACTGAATGGGGTGCGGACGCTAACGGAAAGGTGGATTATTAGTCATAGATGCGGTTGGAACGGTTTATGTATCATGTTGTAATGCCCAAGTAAATCTCATAGTAGACACTGTGACTAGTATATGCATTGTTATGCAGTTCTTTATTTTGTCAAATGCCCAGCTGTAATTTGTTTACCCGCATGTTAGTTATTATTTATTATGGAGAGACACCACTAGTGAACTGTGGACCCCGGTCCATTTTTTTACATCGATAATACAACCTACTACAAACACTGTTTCCTTTCATTCTCTGCAAACAAATATCATTTTCCACACCATACGTTTAACCCTTTGTTTTCAGCAAGCCGGTGAGATTGACAACCTCACTGTTTCGTTGGGGCAAATTACTTTGGTTGTGTTGTGTGCAGGTTCCACGTCAGTGTCGGATTCCCTGGTGTTACGCCGTGCCATATTCCGCCACCAACAACCTTCAGAAGTGTCTTCATCTCCTACTGGTTCAATAACCTTGGTTTCATATCTGAGTGAAACTTGCTGCTGCACTCATCATACCTTCCTCTTGGGGTTTCCCAACAAACACCACCGTGTGCATCAGTATTGCAGATACTTTGTCCTATGATGGTCGGCTTGTTGTTATCAAATCAATTATTTCTACAATACCAAACTTTGCTATGTGCACATTGAAGTTGCCCTTAGGTTTTATTGACTATATTGAAGGCTCTACCAGAGGTTTTTTTTGGAGAGGAAAGGACATACATAAGAAAGGTAAATGCCTAGTGAAATGGGAGAATGTGTGCAAGCCAAAAAAAGTGGGTGGCCTTGGAGTTTTGAACCTCAGAAATCAGAATATCGCTCTCCTCATGATATACCTTTTCTAATTTATGAATAAGGATGATTTACCTTGGGTAAACCTTATCTGGCAAGGTCACTATACGCAGGATAAATTGCCTCAGAATTGTGGCCCTGTGGGTTCTTTTTGGTGGAAGGACTGCCTGAAAATCATGAATACCTTCCTGGAAATTGCATCTGTTGCACCTGGAAATGGAGGAACTGTTAGATTATGGATGGATCAGTGGATTGATGAGATTCTTAGACATAAATTACCTCATTTGTGTTCTTTTGCTAAATCTCAATCTATCTCTTTCAAGTAGGCAGTTGCAATCTGTGTGGATGAAGACATTGCAAACTTGTTTCATACCCCCCTATCGGTTGTTGCTGACCAACAATGCGATCAGTTAGAAACTTTGTTGACTGCTAGAACTGGACATGTTTCGATGGATAAGTGGACACTGGCTAATAACAATAAGCCTTATTCTAGTAAAAGAGTCTATGATACTTTGATGCCAAGTGAGTTGGCCCCCACCCCCTTTAGATGGATCTGGAAATCATGTGCTCTCCCCAAACACAAGATCTTCTTTTGGCTGCTGCTGCAAGATCGGTTAAATACCAGGGATTTATTGTCTCGAAAGCAATTTGTGATTGAAGATTATAGTTGTGTGCTCTGTGCACAGGGAGCAAACGAGGACTACATGCATCTACATGCATCTGTTCTTTGAGTGTGACTTCAGCTGCAATTTTTGGTGGAAGCTGTCTGTGGAATGGAATAGTGATCTGGATCTTTATACCAATGCTGATAGAAGCTAAGAAATCATATAACTTGATCTGTTTCAAGGAAGTGCTTCTGGTTGGCTGCTGGAGCTTGTGGAATCATAGGAATAGAAGTATTTTTGATAATCAACCTGTTTGTTTGGATAGTTGTTTCCAGGACTTTATTTACTCTTTTAAGCTTATTATGCATAGAGCTAAACCTTCCCTTAAAAGAGGCATGACCAAATGGGTGGACACTTTATGAACATTTTGTGTATTCTGTACATTGGTTAATGTGAAAATAGAAAATTAAACAGTAGGGATTTTTCTCTACTGTTTTGTGCCTCAAAAAAGAAAATAAAAAGAAAAGAGATGATCTGTGTACTAGTTGCTATTTTGTCCATGGTAGATGATGGCATCCTTCCTTCACTTTTCCTAATTAATTTTAGCTATGATATGAACATGTATATATTTATTATTAGCGAGTCTGTGCAGGGTAGTCTTTGCAATTTTTTTATTTCCTATCTATATGGCGTGTAACACACAAGAGAAAGTGACAATTCTCAACTATTTGAGACGACGTGTTGGTTTAGCGAAAAAGTATAATTTATGGATTTAGAAAAACCGAGTACATCAAATACACATGTATTTTGAGTCTGACTTTGATAATCAAGTTCTTCACGTAATATAAATTATATGCCACAAAATATATGCAGTTGGAAGCCCCATTCAAATGTTAATACAATGGTACTTTATTTACGGCATATTACTTATATTTTACTGGTAAAATTGGTGGTTATATGAAAATAAGAGGGAGCTTGTATACATGAACAGAGGGGTGCTAGAACAACATAACATAATGCTTTAATTTACACGTTTTTCTTAACGAGAAATCTAATCAGCAGGCGCTTTCTATTTGGCATAAGTTGACGCACCAACGCGAACCGTCCATCTCTTTTCTCCCTCGCATCTGTTCCTGATGACGCAGCGCAGAGTCCCGGCCTCTGATTCTGCACACGACTCAGGCTCCCGATCTCAATCCTCTTCCCCACTCTACCGGCGAGCCGCTGTCCACCGCGGCCACTGTCGTCAGGAACAACCGCCGCCAGGGCCCGCCGTTCCCTTCCTCGGCTCTGACAGCCCTCATCCAGGTCTCCCCCTCGCTCGGGAGTGAGCGTGCCTCCCGTCGCCGGTCGCCGGGCAGCTTGCCTCCAATCCCATCGCTTGGGGCCCTGGGTCGGAGTCAGCTCTCCGGTGAGCTCGCCTCCATTCCTGTCGCTTGGAGCTCGTTTGCCTCAATCCCGTGTGGAGACCCTCTGCTCCTCATCTCCAGTGCAGAGCAGCAGAACACCACCTCACAACCCCATCGCTACCTGTATCCAGTGGCCTAGTAATTACCAGCCTCCATCCACTAATCCTTAGCCAAAACGTGGCCCAGTTTGCTACTAGGACGTACATGTACATATGTACATGGTGTTTTAGTCATCAAGTATTTTTGAGTGAGCTTCCTTCCTTTGCTATCCGCATAATCAGTAAAGAATTTTAGGATACATTATCACGGCTAGTGCTGGACTTGGATGAGAGATTAGCCTTGCTATTGCGGTGTGCACCTAAGTAATTAAGCAGCGGTGCATTTTTTTAGATGGAGTGCATATCATTTAATAAGTTTAATAAGATAGAGCATGTGTTTCATTTTTACCTATCCAATATTGATTAACTTACCACCCGGTACTTATAAAGTTATCCAACACGAAATTAATATAGTTACCATACTCTTTCGGTAATATTTACCCACCCAATACTGATAAACTTACCACCCGGTACCTATTAAGTTATCTAGCCCTCGGGAGCTAGTAGTGCCTTGTGTGGTTACCCTACTCTATCGGTAATAGTTAACCATCTGTACCGATAAAGTTACCACCCTATTATTGATAAAGTTACCATCTGTACATGTACCGATAAAGTTACCAACCTAGTACTGATTTGAGTTACCAACCTAGTACCAATGGAGTTACCCTCCTAGTATCGATGGAGTCACCCTCCTAGTACCGATGTAGTGAAAGAGCATTTCCCCTCATGTGTGGTTTTGGTAATTGATGACAACCTCTATGGACTAATGTTTGCATTGAGATATCTTTATAGATCGTGTCCATGGGAATGGTGGAGTTCAGGTGTTGGACTCTTGAAGCTCATGTGTTGAGTGGAGCATATTGCAAGTATGTCTTGAAGGATTCAAGACATCATATTAGTGAAGAAATGTTGGAAGATACAAGGTTGATCAAGATGTTGATCAACACACAAAGCTACAAGATGTACCAAGAGGGATCATGTATCTCTTGGGATGGTAAACACGTGTTCGTATAGCTTTGTGAACTAACCCATGATATATGTGCGTGTGGTATCTTTATGTGGGGTTAGGTATCTTCCCATGGGCTTGCATCAAATGAAGATTTCATATAGCTCATGGAGGATGACGTCATGTGGTAATCGTCATCAAGTATAAGGTGTGCAAGACCAAGAGAAGCTCTTGAAGAGATCCTATGCTTGGAGCTTGCAATGGAGGCATGAAGACGAAGCTAAGCGAGACTCTCCCATAATGGAGTATGGGGGAGTATTTGGAGATGTCTTCATCAAGCATGTGCTAGCAAGCGCAATCAAGAAAGGTGATCCACTTGAAGAGATCAAGATAGTCATCATCTAACTCAAGTGGAATGCTCAAGGCAAAGGTATGATCTTGATAGGGCTATAGGATAGATAGGCGTACTATCAAGAGGGGCTCTCAAGTGAGTAACTTGATCGCATCGTTGTGGAGAGCTCAAACCTTTGCATACTTGGCATATCATATTTCTTGGTTCTTATTTGGCTTTTATGGTGGTGAGGAACTAGAGCTTGGTTCATCTCCATGTCAAGCTCTTGTTCATCGAAAACAGTTTTACTTTGGAAAACTTGTTGGGTTTTCGGTGGCGGAAATATTGCCGGTTCAACCGTGAGGAAAGTCCCACACCTTGCCATGTGTGGTGATTTTACTCTATTTATGGGTGCCTATCGTCGCTATCTTTCCAACAAAATTGGTCTCACCTCATTCGGAGTTCATTTGCAAAAGTTATAGCTGTTTTCGTTTCGGTGTTCTGCTGAACCGGATTATTGGGGCCGGATATTTCGCTCTACCGGAATATCCGGTTGCCCAGCTCGTCCAAGAAAACGGCTAAGGAAAGAAGGAAAAGAGGTGCTGGACTCAACCGGAAATTGTGGTCGGATATTTTGATGACCCGGAATTTCCGAGTTGCCCTCAAAGAGCCTCGCGAAAACGGCTAAGGAAAGAATTGTTTTCAGCACTGACTCCAACCAGCTCGGAGATTTTCTTTGACCGGATATTCCGGGTGACCGGAATTTCCGAGTCTCACTTAAACCGGAATTTCCGAGTGTCGAAACAGCCAACGGCTATTTTTCCTGCAGGGCTATAAATACCCCTCCCCTTCTTCTTCCTCAGCTAATCCAAGGCAGCACGTTTTCCCTCTCTCTCCTACTCCATTGTTGACCTTGGAAAGCTCACTTCCCTCTCAATCCCTCCATAGATTCTTGCATATTCTTTAGGGAAAGTTGAGAGGAGATCTAGATCTACAATCCTACCAATCCATCTCTCCTCTAAGTGAGGGGAACCTAGTGGATCTAGATCTTGGAGTTCCTTTGTGGTTCTTCTCTTTGTTCTTCCTCTCTTCTCCCCCCACAAGCATTAGTTGCTTTTGGTGGGATTTGGGAGTGAAGGATTTGACTCCTTTGTGGTTTCTTGTGTTCTTCCTCTCTTATTCCCCCATAAGCATTTGTTGCTTTGTTGGAATTTGAGAGTGAAGGACTTGAGCACTTCGTGTGCTCTTGCCATTGCATTTGCATCGGTTTGAGCCCTCCACGAGGATTCGTGGTGGTGATACTTGTGAGCTTGTTACTCTTGGGTCATTGGACCCTAGACGCCTTTTGTGGCCGGCCTTTTGTGGCCAAGACCTTTTGTGGTCAAGACCTTTTGTGGTCACTTGAGAGCCCCCAATTAAGTTGTGGGTGTGTGCCTCAAGACTTGGGAGCCCCCAATTAAGTTGTGGGTGTGTGCCTCAAGATTGTTGTAAGGGATTCGATCTCCGCCCAAAAGGGGATCAATAGTGGAAGGTGAACTCGCAACCTTTTGTGGTTGAGTTCATCAGGAGAAGAAGGTGAGCCTTGGTGGCGTTGCGGCTAACCTGTTGTGGTTGCGCACACCTCTCCAACGAGACGTACACCCTTTGTGTGGAACTCGGGAATACATCCTCGTCTCCGCGTGCCTCGGTTATTTCTATACCCGAGCTCTTTACTTATGCACTTTACATTGTGATAGCCTTCGTGCTTGAAGTCATATATATATATCTTGCTATCACCTTGTTACTTGTATTGCTTAGCATAAGTTGTTGGTGCACATAGGTGAACCTAGTATATTTAGGTTGTATGCTTGCTAAAGTAAAACACTAGTTTTATTCCGCCTTTATCAAGCATACCGGAATTTCCGGTCCATCTTGGCTCGGAAATTCCGGCTCCCCGGAAAAAGTTTTAAATCGCCTATTCACCCCCCCCCCCCCCTCTAGGCGACATCTGTCCGTTCAATTGGTATCAGAGCCAGGTTATCTCATTATTAGGACTAACCGCCTAGAGATAAAGATGTCGTTTAGAGATCTAGTGCACAATCCCACTTATAGATTCGATGGCACAAATTATGATGTTTGGAAAATTCGCATGCTTAATCTTTTTAGAGACATGGGTTCAAATTTAGAGAGTATTGTAGATATGGGTTTTTCTCCTCCAAAGGATTCACAAGAATTATCTTTAGAGGATGAGAAAAACTCTTATCTCGATACTCTAGCATCTAATGGTCTCATATGTGCTTTGAGCGATGTAGTCCTTGCGTCAATCATGCCTTTTCGGAGCGCTCATGAATTATGGACAAAACTTCAAGATATATATGAGGTGTCCAACATTACCAAGGATGATTGTCTTCCTTCCACCTCCGGCCGTGATGAGCTCACGTCTTCTTCCACTTCACCGACATGTGGTTTGCCACAAGGTAATGATATGGTGAGTGGTGATAGAAATTGCATTCTTGATGGTGAATCCACTATTGACTATACTTCACACCCATCTTCTTGCAATGCCCTATCTTTGGACTCAAACACTTCTAGCACCCCAAATGTCATACATGCTAGTGTTGATAGTCCTTGCATATCATGTAGTAGTTGCTTAACTAAATCTCATGATGATATGCTTTGCTTGTCTTGTTGCCATGACAAAAATGTTTCTATTTCCTCTAGTACTCGTTTATCTAACAATGTAGAGGAATCCCAACAATTGTTGGAACAAGACATGGATCTCAATAGCGCTTCAAGTAATTCTTCATCATCTTCATCAACTACTAACTTTTGCCTAATGGCTAAGGAGTATAAGGTATCTCCTACCTTGAATTCCAATACATCTCATGATGATGACAATGATGATGATAACAATGATGAAAATGATAATGATGCCTCCATTCATGAGAAGTTTGATATTGTCTCTCATGCTCTCTTAAAGAATAAAAATGCTCATAAGAACTTCTTAGAAATCATGACTATCCTTTTTGAGCACAATGAGACATTTGAGGCCTTGGAGACCCGTTGTCATGAAGGGTGGGGTCTTGCTTGTGATTCCGCGGGTGAGATCCACAATCTTGAGAATGCTCTTGAGGAAGAGCAAGAAACTCGGGTTGCTCTCAAGGAGAGATTTGAATCTAGTGAAGAGTTAAATAATGAAATAATTGCTAAACTCACTAAAGAACATGACCATGCTATTGCTAAATGTAATGTGCTTAGTAAAGAAAATGCTACGTTAAATGATAAGCTTGTCATGTTGTCTTCTTCCATTTCTAATAATAATGATGCTTGTGCTACTAACTCCACTTTGTGTGAAGCATCTATTTTGAAGGAGAATGTTCAGCTAAGGGCTCAACTTGATTTGCTAACAAGTAAGTATGGGAAGTTGGAAGAAACTCATGAAAAGCTTTTTAGCTCTAATGAGGATCTTCTAGCATCCCATGCTAGGCTAAAGTTAGCTCATGAGGCGGTCACTATGAAGGTAACATCTTGTGAGCCTCTAGTGGACACTAGCACAACTTCTACTACTAATGCTTTATTGCAATGTGCTAGTTCTAGTAATTCTACATCACATACTATTGCTAAATCTTGTGATGAATTACATTCCTTGCCTTGTTGCTCTAACAATGTAGCATCTACTTTCTCTAGTATTTGTGTTGAAACTAACCATGTAGAGGAACTCAAAGAGCTCAAGGCACAAGTCACTTCTTTGAAGAAAGACTTGAAGAAGTGTCATGAAGGGAAGTCCACCCTCGACAACATGTTGAGAGTGCAACAACTTCCTCATGACAAGAGTGGACTTGGATTCAACTCCAATAACAAGAACAAGTCCAATGTCAAGATGAAGCACAAGTTCGTCAAGAAGAAGGGCCAAGAACAAGTAATTGATTCGGCCAAGATTGTGTGCTTCAAGTGCAAGGTTGAAGGGCACCATGTTAGATCTTGCCCGTTGAAGAAGAAGCCTCTTAGTGAGAAGCAACAAGGGAAGCTATCTCAAGTCCAAACTCAAGCTTCCCAAGTTGAAGAACCTCCCCTTCCCAAGAAGAAAGGTAAAAGCCGACTTTGCTACAATTGTCGTGGGAAGGATCACCTTGCTTCTTCATGCACTCATGGTAACTTATCCAACCCCACTACTATTGATAATGTTCATTCCCTTCGGAAGGATAAGGATGGCAATGTGTTTGCCAAATTTGTTGGTACTCAAAGTGGTGTCAAGAAAAGAACCATTTGGGTTGCCAAGCCTATTGTGACTAACCTCTTAGGACCCAACTTGGTTGGGGACCAACAAGCTAAAACTTAATCAATAGGTGTTGGTGGAGGACATTGGAGACTTGACTACATCATGAAGAATTAAGGGATCTTCATCATCCATATTCTCTCAAGTCAAGTCAATTGGATTATATTGTCTTAGCATATATCCAATGCTCCTCCTTGCGGTAACTTGTATTTAATTCATATGTATACATTGAAAGTTACTTGCACCCTTGCATGTGTTTGGTTTTGTACCTTACAAGTGTTTTATATGTGTTGTGCACTCTACTTACTTATGATTGAGTAATCAAGTTTGTGTATGTTGGTTTGCACACTATATATATTTTGAGCCTCTTGTCTATTTGCTTTCATCTTAATTGGCTCTTATAGGGATATTATTGGACTATCCCATTTTTGGGGGAGTGATGTGCTTTTTTTTTGTAACTCACTATCCTAAAAATGTGTATTCATGAGGAATACCACTTAGTGGTGATATATCAATGTTATCTATTCTCTTTGTGGTATGTCTTACTCATGAGAAATTCAAATTCTAATGTCCATTAATTATCTCTTAGATTTCTTTTGCCTCTTGTTAAAAAGAATGGTTTATCACATTATGGGGGAGTAATAAGCTATGTGCATATTACAATCCTAGAAAATGTGAACATGTGAGGTAGTGTCACCTAGAGTTGATATTGTTGATTATCTTGTTCCTAGGTGGCATGGTACTCAAACAAGTTCCATATTTGCTTAAATGCTTTTTGTTCACCCATCTTTTGGTATCTTGTTTGTGAGAGAGTTTCTTGATGCTTAGTATGATCATCGATTATTTGAAACCATCAAGAATCTCTAGATAAGCATGTTTTTCAATTCTTTTATTTTGCCACATGCTTATGTTTTGTGAATATGATCTTGAATACATATATGTCTAGTACCACCGAGAACTATCCCCATACAATCATTGTCTTTGACAAGTGATAATTATATTTGTGGTAAATTCATTGATCATCTTCACATTGGCTATTGTTCATAAATTGTCTTATTTTATCGCCAAACTTTGTTTTGATATAACCACCCTTTTGTCATCCTTGCTACCTTTGGATTGTTTGTTGCTCTACTCATAATTTGTGTAGTGCTTTCTTGAGTTAGGAAAAGTAAGGATCCCATTCTTGTGCGTTTACACTCAAAGTTTTAATTCTAAGTAATGCACTATTCTTGGGGAAGCTATCCTACATTGAGTAGAACATCATCCTTTTATTTGATATCGGGTCTTATTGATTTTCTTGAACTTTGTGTTCAAAAAGATATATGGAGAGTGATGATCTCATTTGTGTGCATTTTGTATTCATATACAAGATCATAAAGAATGCACAAATTTTGGGGGAGCAATCCTATATGTTATTGAACATTAGTTGTCTTCAATGGGTATTTGATCCCGATGACATGTCTCTTTGAAAGACAAACATTTTTCGTCTTGGTACTTTGTGCCATCATGAAAAGTGTAGAGGGATTGGTTTATTTGTTGGAACCTTACTCTTCTTTGTGGAGTTGGCTATCTCATCCCATGGTTCTTAGTCTACGTTCTTGGATGAGATAAACCTTCGAGCATGTTTGTTTGATTTATTTCTTATGCTCATTGGTTTAGCCTTGACCTTGTTTTCATGTGTTATCTTTTCAAATTGGTTTCTCCAATCATGTGTTGATTTGAGTCTTTGATATAATGTGGACAAATCTTTCTCTTGCCACACTTTTGTGTAGCTTCTTGATTTAATTGGTGTTTTGTCCAAATTGTATCTCATTTGGTTCTTGAAAGTTTTGTTCATGCATATGTATTATATGTATATCTTATGGCATGCTTACTTTCGTTGATCCAATATATAGGATAAACTCCATCAAATCCTAAATGGTTAAGATGTGCATGAAAGTCTATTTCATATCAATATGCACATATTTATGTGGAGTTTGTCCTATGTGTTGTAGTTGCTCTAACTACTTTGGACCCAATTAGTTTGGGTACCATGGTGTACTTGATTTATTTTAGGTACATGGGAGATGCATTGGAAGCTTGTCACATATTAAAGAAGATGTCTTCACCATGTGCTTTTTGGAGCCAAGCTTGGATGATTGTGAACTCTCATCTTCTACACCGTCAATGCTATCTCGGTAACAAGTATCTAACTCATGCATATAGTTCTAGCTCTCAAACCTTGTGTAGGTTGTTCTTTGGCATGAGTATCTCTAAGTTGCATTTAATATGGTTTTTGCAAAGTTCCTTTCAAAACATCTTCATTGCAAATGTGAGCAAGCCGGGATGATTACACATCAAGGGGAATATATATAATCATTTTCATGATTCACCGATCCCCAATATGTTAATCTAGCAAATCTTTTTCAAAGTCTCTCATGTGCAATATAGATGAATTCTCAAAATCATTTGCCTTATGTGATATTTGTTATCTTTCTCGAAGCATCTCAACTATCACTTATCCTATGTGGGTATTTGTGATGCTTTGAGAATTTGGTGTTGGAAGTTCATCTATGCCCTCTAAGATTAATTTGAGCTATGTGCTTTGCATTTATGCAAAAATCTTATCGGTGTATTTATGACTTCCGCTTGGATACCATGTGCTTTACCGTGTACCTACATTGTGTGTGCATGTTTCTTTGTGGACTTAGTGTCTACTTAGAAACTTATACACATGAGTGTAGTTACATCTTTAATTGGTATTCAAAATCTTTAGTGATCACCTTTTATTACTTTCTTGATTCTTTGGTGATCTCTAAAAGGCACAAGTTTTGTTTTTCTATTGGTATCACATTGCCTCTTAATAAGCTTGTGATCCTATTTGATGTATCCTCTTTGGTGTGCTTGTATGCGAAATACATGATATGCACTATGTGCCTCATATTTTGAAAGACTATAGTGATGCCTTGGCTCATCCTTGTTTTAGTCTCCTAAAATGTATTTCCATGTCACACCCATCCTTTCTTGTTTGAGCAAGTCTTCATTTGTCACTTCTATTTCTTGTTGCTCAACATTTGTTTGTGTTCAAAATTATCTAGGAGGAAGTGAGGATTCCATGTTATGCACACTATATTGAAATACAAATCTTTCATTGTGCATGTACCTTGGGGAGTTCCCTCTTGATTTTTAGAACACTTGGTTGATCTTATCATAATATCTTCTTGTGCTCAATTGTTTTGTTCGGATCCCTTGATTGCTTGCTTCTTTGTGAATGCATCCTTCTTTTGCAATTGTTATCCTTCTAGTGGATTTCAATTGGTATCTTTCTTGTGCAATCTTTGGATCCTCAATATAGTTTGATCCCCTCCATCTATTCGTCATTGGATATGTGCATTTGATTTCACTCATATCATGAGAAATGCATAAATTATGGGGGAGCTCTTACTATATTGGCCTTCTAATTTTCTCGCCCATTTCGGTAATGGATGCCAATGGGGGAGAGATTTAGAGGGTTTAAGGGAACACGTGTTTGTTCCCTTTCCCTTGCATCCTTGCTTCGCTTAGTGCATTGCATGTTTGTTCCCTTTCCCTTGCATCCTTGCTTCGCTTAGTGCATTGCATGGTTGTTCAATTCCTTATATAAACCCTCGTAAAAGGGATTGTCATCAATTACCAAAATGGGGGAGATTGAAAGAGCATTTTCCCTCATGTGTGGTTTTGGTAATTGATGACAACCTCTATGGACTAATGTTTGCATTGAGATATCTTTATAGATCGTGTCCATGGGAATGGTGGAGTTCAGGTGTTGGACTCTTGAAGCTCATGTGTTGAGTGGAGCATATTGCAAGTATGTCTTGAAGGATTCAAGACATCATATTAGTGAAGAAATGTTGGAAGATACAAGGTTGATCAAGATGTTGATCAACACACAAAGCTACAAGATGTACCAAGAGGGATCATGTATCTCTTGGGATGGTAAACACGTGTTCGTATAGCTTTGTGAACTAACCCATGATATATGTGCGTGTGGTATCTTTATGTGGGGTTAGGTATCTTCCCATGGGCTTGCATCAAATGAAGATTTCATATAGCTCATGGAGGATGACGTCATGTGGTAATCGTCATCAAGTATAAGGTGTGCAAGACCAAGAGAAGCTCTTGAAGAGATCCTATGCTTGGAGCTTGCAATGGAGGCATGAAGACGAAGCTAAGCGAGACTCTCCCATAATGGAGTATGGGGGAGTATTTGGAGATGTCTTCATCAAGCATGTGCTAGCAAGCGCAATCAAGAAAGGTGATCCACTTGAAGAGATCAAGATAGTCATCATCTAACTCAAGTGGAATGCTCAAGGCAAAGGTATGATCTTGATAGGGCTATAGGATAGATAGGCGTACTATCAAGAGGGGCTCTCAAGTGAGTAACTTGATCGCATCGTTGTGGAGAGCTCAAACCTTTGCATACTTGGCATATCATATTTCTTGGTTCTTATTTGGCTTTTATGGTGGTGAGGAACTAGAGCTTGGTTCATCTCCATGTCAAGCTCTTGTTCATCGAAAACAGTTTTACTTTGGAAAACTTGTTGGGTTTTCGGTGGCGGAAATATTGCCGGTTCAACCGTGAGGAAAGTCCCACACCTTGCCATGTGTGGTGATTTTACTCTATTTATGGGTGCCTATCGTCGCTATCTTTCCAACAAAATTGGTCTCACCTCATTCGGAGTTCATTTGCAAAAGTTATAGCTGTTTTCGTTTCGGTGTTCTGCTGAACCGGATTATTGGGGCCGGATATTTCGCTCTACCGGAATATCCGGTTGCCCAGCTCGTCCAAGAAAACGGCTAAGGAAAGAAGGAAAAGAGGTGCTGGACTCAACCGGAAATTGTGGTCGGATATTTTGATGACCCGGAATTTCCGAGTTGCCCTCAAAGAGCCTCGCGAAAACGGCTAAGGAAAGAATTGTTTTCAGCACTGACTCCAACCAGCTCGGAGATTTTCTTTGACCGGATATTCCGGGTGACCGGAATTTCCGAGTCTCACTTAAACCGGAATTTCCGAGTGTCGAAACAGCCAACGGCTATTTTTCCTGCAGGGCTATAAATACCCCTCCCCTTCTTCTTCCTCAGCTAATCCAAGGCAGCACGTTTTCCCTCTCTCTCCTACTCCATTGTTGACCTTGGAAAGCTCACTTCCCTCTCAATCCCTCCATAAATTCTTGCATATTCTTTA
Organism: Poa annua; assembly: GCA_026929855.1. Lineage (NCBI taxonomy): Eukaryota > Viridiplantae > Streptophyta > Magnoliopsida > Poales > Poaceae > Poa > Poa annua. The sequence goes on along the minus strand of CM049435.1, from coordinate 42,675,583 downwards.
GGGAAAGTTGAGAGGAGATCTAGATCTACAATCCTACCAATCCATCTCTCCTCTAAGTGAGGGGAACCTAGTGGATCTAGATCTTGGAGTTCCTTTGTGGTTCTTCTCTTTGTTCTTCCTCTCTTCTCCCCCCACAAGCATTAGTTGCTTTTGGTGGGATTTGGGAGTGAAGGATTTGACTCCTTTGTGGTTTCTTGTGTTCTTCCTCTCTTATTCCCCCATAAGCATTTGTTGCTTTGTTGGAATTTGAGAGTGAAGGACTTGAGCACTTCGTGTGCTCTTGCCATTGCATTTGCATCGGTTTGAGCCCTCCACGAGGATTCGTGGTGGTGATACTTGTGAGCTTGTTACTCTTGGGTCATTGGACCCTAGACGCCTTTTGTGGCCGGCCTTTTGTGGCCAAGACCTTTTGTGGTCAAGACCTTTTGTGGTCACTTGAGAGCCCCCAATTAAGTTGTGGGTGTGTGCCTCAAGACTTGGGAGCCCCCAATTAAGTTGTGGGTGTGTGCCTCAAGATTGTTGTAAGGGATTCGATCTCCGCCCGAAAGGGGATCAATAGTGGAAGGTGAACTCGCAACCTTTTGTGGTTGAGTTCATCAGGAGAAGAAGGTGAGCCTTGGTGGCGTTGCGGCTAACCTGTTGTGGTTGCGCACACCTCTCCAACGAGACGTACACCCTTTGGGTGGAACTCGGGAATACATCCTCGTCTCCGCGTGCCTCGGTTATTTCTATACCCGAGCTCTTTACTTATGCACTTTACATTGTGATAGCCTTCGTGCTTGAAGTCATATATATATATCTTGCTATCACCTTGTTACTTGTATTGCTTAGCATAAGTTGTTGGTGCACATAGGTGAACCTAGTATATTTAGGTTGTATGCTTGCTAAAGTAAAACACTAGTTTTATTCCGCCTTTATCAAGCATACCGGAATTTCCGGTCCATCTTGGCTCGGAAATTCCGGCTCTCCGGAAAAAGTTTTAAATCGCCTATTCACCCCCCCCTCTAGGCGACATCTGTCCGTTCATGTAGTCACCCACTTTGTACTGGTAAAGTTAACCACTCTGTACTGATAAAGTTATCCACATAGTATTAACGGAGTACACAACTTGTACTGATAAACTTATCCACATAGCACTGATAAAGTTACCCATCCAGTACTGCTCCATGTGTTATCCACAACGAAATTGATGCAGTTACCCTACTCCCTCGATAAAACTTATCCACCAAATATTAATAGAGTTACTCACACTGTACAGATGGAGTTACCCACCATGAAGTTACCCATGTGATCATGATATAGTTATCCACCACAGAATCGACGTAGTTAGCATACCGGTACTAAACAGTTAACCACCATGTACTCATGAAGTTACCCACAATATATTGATGGAGTCACCCATTTGTTCATGATATAGTTATTCACCACAAAATCAATATAATTCTCACGATAAAAATTACCCATCGATGAAGTTAAACATGTATTCATGGCATAGTTATCCACCATAAAATCGATATAGTTACCATGTCCTCTAAATAATTATTACACACCTAGTAAAGTGAGATATACTTTTAAACCGAAAATTAATCATTACCTGGGTGGGTAACTTACATAAATACAGCCCGATAACTTACATGTTAATGGGTGGGTAACTTTTGGGACATAAAAAAATATCATCGAAACATATCAACATGGGATCTAGTTTCGAATATCTCGACGCGACTAGTCCAACGGTGAAAACAGATCATAAATCTGATAAACGGTTTGAGCTACAAAACATTTTTGAATTTTTGATTTTTACATTTAATGCGTGATGATGTCAGCAATTTAGGATTTTAGTGCATGCATGTAAAATATTGCTATTTCTCTCCCACGCGAGGATCGCTAGCTGAGATTTTTTTTGTCGTTTTGTGCGTGGAGCTGTGGCACACAGCATGCGCCTGCTAGATAGTCTCCTCCTTTCTTAATGTTAAACATGGAGGATGAAATGCAAATGGTACGAGGTCCTTCAAGAAAATTGACTAAACCACAGGCCCTTCAAGGAAAATATTTGCAAATACTTAACTGCCCAGCCGTCCGCAGACAGCGCATTTCAGGACCAAGACCAGAATTCCTCGATTGTTTCAAACGAAGAAAGCTAAAACAGCGGGTAATTACCATTTCTACCCTCGCCCCTCCCTCCCCAACTCGCCGTCGCGACGCAGGAAGCCGCCGCGCCGTCATCGCCGACGGCGACGGCACACGTGGTCCAAGCAATCGCGAAGTAAACTGCGCGAATCGCGTAGAAGAGAAGGGAGAAGGTCGGAGGAAGGCGAGAACTTGCAGCAACCAGCTAAGCGAAGGGGGTAGGTAACTAAGCGGGGAGGAGGCCAAGCGGAGCCAGTCCAGTTGGCTGGTGCTACGGCCGCCGACCTCTCCGGCGGCGAGATCCCTTTGCTGGAGCTGAGGGCTTCCTGCCCCCCTCCGATCCTAGCCTGATCTGCCCATGGTACTGTCCGGATCGTGTACTTGTTTATGCTTTTGCTTCCCTAATTACTAGCTTAGGTGCTCTGTGCTTCGCTCCAAGTGTCCGCGGATCGGATAATTATTGCTAGGGTTGGAGGTTTTGGATTGGTCCTGAAGGCTTGTGGGTTATATGAAGGAGTTCTCGAGGATTCCGGCCTCCGAATTGACAAATTTACTAGCCTATTTCTACTTTTATTACATGACGTGCCATAGTTCACAGTACATTAGGTATTATCGAGCCACTTTCAAAGGAGCTTCTTCTCATACTATCTTTTTTTGAGAAGGGATAAATCCCAGCCTCTGCATACTATCTGGATAGCTAGTATCCTTTAGTGGTGAATTAGTGGTACTGTGATCAGTCTGGGGCGTTGTTCCCACTTCACTTTGTGCGAACGAGTCATTTCCCCCGAATTACACCGATGACAGAAACTATTGGTCTAAGCTCTCATCCACAGCAATGATTTTTCAGCAGTAATGCGACGCAGAATGGGACACCCAACCCCTCTACTCTGAAATATCTTACCTTACATGGCACTTCTCTATGTGTGCAATTGATGTCTGAGCTGGAAACGAAGGCATACCTTTCATATGTCAACGTGCATTTTTAGGTTATGTGTTTTTAGGGCTCTATTGTTTCCGTAAAATGAGTGATCGAGTTTTGAACTGGTACGTGCGAGTGAAGCTCAAACTACAACATGACAGATGTGATGTCTAAATATAATCTACATAGTTATAATCTGGCCCCTATAAAATTAGCTCTCGTTTCTCTCAGTTAACAAAAGAAACCCCGGTGGGTTTTCATATTTTTGCGTGTTACTATGGGAGTTCCGTTGTCAAAGAGAAGTAGGTTCTATTCCCACTGATTGATTATATATTTAAATAAAACCATCCCAACATCCTCATTCTTTGGGGTTGACTTTTATTTATTTATTACAGGAGATATTTATGATGAAATTTTGGCGAGTTGTTCTCGTGCTTATTTTGCTGGGAGTAGTTCTTTCTTGTAGTTTTCAGATGTGGCATGGGTTATCATATGCTATTTTTTGCCTAGCTTCTTGTCATCCTAGCCCCCCATAACTTCGTAAGCTATATTCCCGATCGTTCATCTACCTCCTGTTGGAGTATGAATATATTCCCCACCTTTCTGTCGCAGCTAAGCTTTTTGGTGAAATGTTCGGTGCATGAAACTCAATATTCTATTAGACAATTAGATCCAAGATGTCCTGAGTTCGAATCCTGCAGGCAAAATTTTAGGAAAAACATAACGGTATCTGAGTTTGAGTCCATGCCAAAACCTAGAGTTGTAGGAAAAAATAATTATAGCCAACTTGAAATGATGTCATATGTTTCTTCGAAAAAACACAAAAAAACTTTGTGTCTTGATGCGTTGATAGAAGAAAAGAATTATTTCTAAACCAAGAAGGGCCACATCCTAATTTACAGCACCATGCCCCTAACCCTAAGATTGGGAATAGCAGCAAAAGACCCATTGACCCCGCTATCTCCACCATCGGGCCTTGGCCATGAATCATGATTGTGTCGATTAGGCTGGCAATGTCGACATGCACGCCGTCGAATATGACCGCGGCGCGTTTCTTCCAAATTTGACCCCGCTATCTCCACCATCGGGCCTTGGCCATGAATAATGATTGTGTCGATTAGGCTGGCAATGTCAACATGCACGCCGTCGAATATGACCGCGGTGCGTTTCTTCCAAATCTACCAAGCCGTGCGCATGATCACTGAAGAGATGCCCTTCCTCGCAGAGGTGGATGCTGAGTGTATGTGTGAGTATATGGCTCACCTTCGCCTTATAGCTTAAGCTTATGGGTGAACCGGTTGGTGCATGGATTTAATTCACTTTTTTGTGCCGTAACATTGCTTACTAATAATAGGATAAGCATTCATCAGGCCTCAGTGCGTCGTGTTGGGCACAGCCAGCAGCAATTCAAAATATGTTTTTCTTACCCATTCTCTCATTAAATATGTATGACCGTTCAACAAGACGTGCCAAAGTTCACTAGCATGAGTGCGGAAGGCAGAGTCGATCACCCATTAAATCTAAGGTTACTAAAAGTTCTAGTATGCTTTGACAACACTTTGACTACGGCATCATTTCATTTTGCAGGGAACTCCGGCTAACATCGTTGTTGGTTCTCATGTCTGGGTGGAGGACCCAACTCTAGCATGGATAGATGGCGATGTTGTCAGCATAAAAAACAACGAAGTTCATGTGCAGACATCAAATGGGAAAAAGGTGTTCCAATTTCTTATGCATCTCGCGAATCTTTATCTCGTTTGAATTAATTAGACATTGTTTTCTTAGTAGTTAGTACTTAGTATATCCTTCTTAACCTTCTTGGACTGTATTACACTGATCAGTTTAAATCTACAAAAAGGAACCTTATGGCCCTGGTCACTATTCACACATGATTTCGCTAGGGCTTTAGGTTTTATTTATTTCTTGGCAGAAAATGGATTGTGAATTTCATCAGTGCTTTTGTACAGGTTACTACGGACAGATCAAAAGTTTTCCCCAAGGATATGGAAGCTCCACCAGGAGGAGTGGATGATATGACAAGATTATCATACTTACATGAGCCTGGTGTTCTACAGAATCTTGCTACGCGTTATGAACTGAATGAAATATATGTGAGTCCTTATCTTTTGTGTGAAAAATCTTAAAATCGTGTAATTTGCACCGCACATGATAACCATTCTGCTCCATTCTCAGACTTATACTGGTAGCATATTGATTGCCATAAATCCATTCCAAAGATTGCCACATCTTTATGATACCCACATGATGGAACAATACAAGGGCGCAGATTTTGGAGAACTGAGTCCTCACGTCTTTGCAATTGCAGACGTTGCTTATAGGTGAATTATTTTCATACAATATTCATTTACGTTGTCATACATGGCCCAATATCAATACCTATCCTGATGCAATTTATTAATGTCATGGGAAACCAGGGAGATGATAAATGAAGGGAAAAACAATTCTATATTGGTCAGTGGAGAAAGTGGTGCTGGCAAGACTGAAACAACAAAGATGCTTATGAGATATCTAGCACACTTAGGTGGGCGATCTGGAGTAGAAGGGCGAACTGTAGAGCAACAAGTTTTAGAGGCAAGGGCGTTCAACCTCTCTTTGTACTTTCTTACTAATTGTGGCTTTGAAATGGAAAACATGTGCAATTGGCGATTGTCTTATACCCAATAGTATTTCAGTCCAACCCAGTTCTTGAAGCTTTTGGCAATGCAAAAACTGTGAGGAACAATAACTCGAGGTAATTGCTTGCTCTATTGTTTTATATTTATTTTCGTTCAATGGAATTGTTTGTTCCCTTTTTTGGGAGATCACCAGCTGGTTGTTTGACATCCTGACTGGTTTTGTAATTTATGGTGAAGTCGCTTTGGTAAGTTTGTGGAGATCCAATTCGACAAGACTGGACGAATATCGGGAGCTGCTATCAGAACTTACTTGCTGGAAAGATCCCGTGTATGCCAAATAAATGCTCCGGAAAGAAATTATCATTGCTTTTATTTTCTCTGTGCTGCACCACCTGAGGTATTTTCACATTGACTCACTATTGCTACCTGACTATTTGCCTTTTGTATATGTAATTTTATGTAGTCTAAAAGATCCACTCCTTAAAATGGATTCATGTAACTTGCAGGATACCCAGAGGTATAAGTTGGCTGATGCTAGATCTTTTCATTACCTCAATCAGTCAAGCTGTATTGAGGTCGAAGGAATTAATGATGCAGAAGAGTATTTAGCAACAAGGAGGGCCATGGACATAGTTGGAATCAATGAGGAAGAACAGGTCAGTGTCGTTTATACTGAAGCTATTGAGAATACCAGTTTCAGTAATAATGACATACACCATTATCGATTTATTTTACAGGAAGCTATATTCAAGGTTGTAGCAGCTGTACTTCATATTGGAAATATAAATTTTGCCAAGGGAAAAGAAGTTGATTCATCTGTGATTAAGGATGATAACTCCAGATTTCACCTTAACACTGCGGCCGAACTATTAGAGTGAGTACATTTTCTCCTTTCAAAGGAGGTGCTGTACCTTTTATTTTCTACATTTTCAGTGACCACAGATCAAAATGCTGACAAGTCTCTTGCAGGTGTGATTGCAATAATTTGGAGAAGGCACTAATTACACGAGTAATAGTTACCCCTGAAGAAATTATTACTAGAACACTTGATCCCGAGTCTGCACTTGCTAGCAGAGATGCATTAGCAAAAACAGTATACTCCCGATTGTTTGATTGGTAATGATACTCTGGCAGAAAACTTGGATTTTATTTACTATCAAATCTTGACATTTTGCATTGTTACCGTGACCTATGGACAGGATTGTGGAAAAAATTAATGTCTCCATTGGACAGGATCCAAATTCTAAACAATTGATTGGTGTTCTTGATATCTATGGGTTTGAGAGTTTCAAAATTAACAGGTTAGTGTTTTCCACCTTTCCTGAATTTTATGACAACCCAGTTCACAGAATTTGCTAAAGCAAGTGGCTACATTCCTCTGAACAGTTTTGAACAGTTATGCATCAATTATACAAATGAAAAGCTGCAGCAACATTTTAACCAGGTATTTCATGGATTTGGTTTCGACCATGTCTTTTCTTCTTGGATATTCCTTTATTTTTTTCGAACATGTACCACATTACGTGTCGTTCTGTAGTAGAAGAAGAGCACTGGCAAGGCGCTTAAGTTACACACTACTCCCTCCGTTTTTTAATATAAGATGTTTTAGCCTTTTTTCACATTCACATGTCCAAACTTGTATCTAGACATGTTTTAGTGTCCATATTCAATCATTTTTGTGTGTATCTAGACAACATGTGCAATAGCTAAAACATCTAATATTAAAAAACGGACGGAGTAGATCACAAAAGTAGATATTTCTGATCTTGGATTTAACTTGTGATGTTGCCTTGCAGCATGTGTTCAAAATGGAGCAAGAGGAATATACGAGGGAGGAGATAGACTGGAGTTACATAGAGTTTGTTGACAATCAAGATGTGTTAGACTTGATTGAGAAGGTACATATTTCTCCATATTTTTCATACTATGGCATAGCGCACAAAATGCAAGGTAGTTATCATGTAACTTCTGAAGGCAAATAGAGACTGAAAGTTCAAAAAAGTCATTTGGAACTCGGGCTACATGTAGCCCTTTATTTTAATTCACATTTTTTTAACTCTGAAATACTTTTTTGAATGTTCAAAATAAAGGGCTACATGAAGCATGGGCTTCTAACGACACACTCCTGAAAGTTGGGCTATCTAGGTTATTTATGTTTATCCTTGTAAAATTGGTGGGTTGAAGGATAAAGAAATGCTGAAATTCCTCAGAAGCCCTTTAGGCTAAAAGAGGAACTTTTGTTCTGTAAATTGGAAACCCTTTGGGCTCCACCATCTGTGAGTTGGTCAATTTGAGGGGGACTTTAGGCTTTAAGCTAATGTGGCGCCGCTGCTTTGACTGCATAGTCTGTGCCAGCTCAGGACACCTTTTCCCTAGCAGCACGCCTTGCCCTTGCTGCAAAGCTCCTAGTACAACAGCCTCCGCATCTGGCATAACTACTTGAAGGGGGAATGTACTGGGAGGGTAAGGGGGATGGCGAGACCACAAGACCGGACGAGAGTAGGCACGAGGGGACAGCAGTGGTTGTTAAGGCCGAGAGGGGAAAGATGCGGCAAAGTGTGGTGAACGGATGCTACATAGGTGCCACATCAGCTGAAAATAAACATGCTGTTCCTGTGTCCGTTAAAAGTTGAGTCTGTTTTATCTGGTTTTAGAGTTAAGGGGTGAAACTTATACTTCTTAAAGAGCTAAGGGTTGTAAAATGGATTGATGGGGGTTTGGGCTTAAGATTTGATGCGCAAACAAAGTATTCGAATAATTGAAACTAGAGCAAACACATTGCTCATTGCAAGTATTCTGTCTATGTTAGTAGCAGTAACGTGTTCTGCTATTTTCAGAAAGGCGGATTGATTGCACTTCTGGATGAAGCATGGTATGTTTCCTAACTTCCAATAACCATTCCAGTGCAAGCAACATAGATTGCTTTAACAATGATTTCTAGTATGATTGTATAGTATTTGAACTGAAATCTGACATCTTGTGTCTTACAAAGTTTACTAAATTTATGTGCACAGTATGTTTCCCAGATCAACACATGAGACATTTGCGCAGAAACTTTATACAACTTTTAAGAATAACAAGCGATTCGTCAAACCAAAGCTTTCACGTACAGACTTTACAGTCGTCCATTATGCCGGTGATGTAAGCTTTCTTTATCAAATTGATAAGTATGGTCATATAGAAAAATACAGGTATCATACTGATTGGACAATTTCTTGTACCGTCCACAGGTGACATACCAGGCTGATCATTTCATAGACAAGAACAAGGATTATGTGGTGGCTGAACATCAGGATTTGCTGAATGCTTCTTTGTGCCCTTTTGTAGCCGGTTTATTTCCTTCACTCCCTGAAGAGTCGTCAAAGTCTTCAAAATTTTCATCTATTGGTTCACGTTTTAAGGTGAACTTCAACTTGATTCTGTAGAAGCTATTTAGTCTATAGTTTATTAAGCACCAATCTCTTGAGTTAGAATAGCATATGGTCTCACTTGTATTAGCTTTGGCCACTTCACCATTTAATACGTTACTGTGAGCTAGAGGTGATCTTATTCGGGATCTGACTAGGTACAGTCCTGATTTGGTTTGGGCCACTTGAGCTGGGGCAGGCCATCCTGTTAAGCTAGCTGGATTGGTAACCCACAGGCTTGTACCCTAAAAATGCGTAAAATCATACCAAGACGGGATAATAGAGATGTGCCTTTAGCACTGTTCTGCCCATTTACTAACTGTTGTAGTTATCTCCTGTAACCATGTCACAGTTTCAAGTAATTATGATTTTGCATGGTCCAGTATTTCAAATAGAGAAAGTAAATCTTGTGATTCTCCTTAGTCTTAAACTTGTCTCCACTTTCTTTCTGTTGACATTCTTTCCGTATGATTCTCAGCTGCAACTTCAATCTCTCATGGAGACCCTGAGCTCTACTGAACCCCATTATATTAGATGTGTGAAGCCTAACAATCTCCTCAAGCCAGCCATTTTTGAGAACACAAACGTGATACAACAACTACGATGTGGAGTAAGAGTCATATACTCTTCCATTATTCTTATCGTACCTTCTGTTGAACTAATACTGACTTTGCAGGGTGTTCTTGAAGCTATCAGGATAAGCTGTGCTGGATACCCTACTAGAAAAACATTCTATGAATTTGTTAATCGCTTTGGTGTTCTTGGCCCCGAACTTCTAGAAGGAAGGTAAGCCATGTACACAGAAACCAAAATAATGTCTTCTGCTCATTTATTGGACACTTATTTTTATCTTTCAAGCTATTCATTAGTGTTTGTTTTTATTTGTATATTCCAGCAATGATGATAAGATTGCATGCCAAAAGATTCTGGAAAAAATGAAGCTGGAGAATTACCAGGTAGGACATGGAACCACTATCAGTGTGAATCACTCATTTCATTTGACTCGGTGGGGCTTCATACCATTTCGATTAGGATAGGAGGCCAAGGACATTTATCACCATGCAATGATATCGGAGAATAAAATATTATTTCTCTTTATATTACTGAATGTTCTTACATCTGTACATACAAATTCCCAAATTTGACTCCCAAAACAATATGTGAGATGTTTCTTCTGTGTGATTCTTATCTACTGTCCTATCTGTGACGTCTATCTTGACATCTATAAAAGAGAGGGTGCGTCAGGAGCTGCTTCCATCTTCCGGATGTGGATTGCAGCACTTGTCTACTTGCAAAATCAATCATGTAAAAAAATGTTGGAAGTAGAATTGTGTCCCTCTCAATTCTTATGTAGTCTATTTGGTTGATTTCCAGATAGGAAAAACAAAGGTGTTTCTGAGAGCTGGACAAATGGCTGATCTGGATGCACGAAGGGCAGAAGTGTTAGGAAAAGCAGCAAGAATTATACAGAGACTAATGCGTACATATATTGCACGGAAACAGTTTGTTCTGGTTAAAAGATCAGCAACATGTCTACAATCTTTCGTTAGAGGTACCACCCTTCTCTGTTTGCAGCTTAAAGTGTCGACTCGCTGGCCGATGGTCCATGTAGGCAGGATGATCGTATTGTCATATCCTGTAACACAGTTGCTGTACCATTCTACAGATTTCATGTGCTCATCTTTTTCCTTGTTGTAACCAGGGACTTTGGTTCGTAATTTATATGAGTGCATGAGGAGAGAAGCAGCAGCACTGAATATACAAAAAAACGTGCGTCGTCACAAAGCACGCGAATCTTATTTGCTACTGCAAGCAGCTGCAGTCACGCTGCAGACAGGCTTAAGGGCAATGTCTGCTCGCAAAGAATTCAGATTCAGAAAGGAAACTAAAGCAGCTGTCCATATCCAAGTATGTCCTGTTTTGGTCAAATTGCTATTAGTTATATTCATCATTTTTTACTAAGCATTCCGTGGCCCAAGGTCCATCAAATTTCTGAAACTTCACTACTCTCTACCCTGACCCATTATTTTAAAGGCAACCTGTAACATGACATTTTGAACACAGGCTCGATGGCGTTGCCACAGAAACTATTCGCATTACAAAAATCTGCAGCGAGCAGCTCTTACTTACCAGTGTGCCTGGAGACAAAGGCTTGCAAGAAGAGAGCTCAGAAATCTCAAGATGGTAATACCCTTACGCTTTGCATTCCTCCAATGTTCTTTACCATGGCACTTGCGGCATGTCTGTGTAATTCATGAATCATCTGCAGGCTGCGAGAGAAACAGGGGCCCTCAAAGAGGCCAAAGATAAACTTGAGAAGCGTGTCGAAGAGTTAACATGGCGCCTGGGACTGGAGAAGAGATTAAGGGTACCTGTGATTTGTTCATTTGAGTCCTAGACTCCTAGTACTGGTCCCCCTGTTTGGACTTTGGTAATATGGAAGTTTATATTTGATATTTTTGCAGACTGACCTTGAGGAAGCAAAAGCTCAGGAAATTGCTAAGCTGCAAGGAACATTGCGTGATATACAGCTGCAAGTTGAAGAAGCAAAGTCCATGGTCGTTAAGGAAAGAGAAGCAGCCAGAAAGGCAATTGAAGAAGCACCTCCAGTGATCAAAGAGACTCCTGTATTGATCGAAGACACTGAAAAAGTTAACTCTCTAACAGCTGAAGTAGATCAACTGAAGGTATGGTGGCAGCTGAATCAGTTGTACTCGTCTCATGCAATTATTTTATTTATCTGGTATTCCCTCCATATCACAAATGGCTGACGTTTTGGACATTGCCGCTGTCTTCAAGATGTAACTTTGACCAATATATGTATAAGAACTAAAGGGTAACCCAGGGTTGGAATTCGGAAACCTATGTTTGTTGTAAGATAAAGGCAAACTTAGGCTGGATTTTGATTTTCACAGGCTTTACTGCAAACTGAAAGGCAGGCCACAGAGACTGCAAAGAAAGAACACGCTGAAGCTGAACGAAGAAATGAAGAACTAATGAAGAAATTTGAAGCTGCAGAGAAAAAGATCGAGCAACTTCAGGACACTGCCCAGAGGTACAACCCAAATAAAACTAGCGGTTATTGTTTATTCGACTTAATGTATTGCTTGTTAAGGAGGATGCCTCTGTTCATACTTTTATTAGCAGTTTAATACTGTTTATTTATTCTGCATAAATATTTAATAGTATTATCGTGCAAATGTAAACAGGCTGGAAGAGAAAGCAACTAATATGGAGTCTGAGAACAAGGTGCTTCGTCAACAGGCTGTTGCAATTTCTCCTACCGCAAAAACATTAGCTGCATATCCTAAGTCTCCTTTCCAAGTATGTCCTTTCCCTGGTACTTGCATTCTGTACAAATATATTCTTATTTTCATCATAATGACCTAATATTTCAAATGCACTGACTTTGTTAGCCGAGAACTCCGGAAAATGGGAATGCTCCAAATTTGGAGGTGAAATCATCACCAGTAAGTGGAAAGAACATGACCATACAGATGATTTAAAATTCATAAAGTAACTGATACGATAAATAACTCATGTATTGAAATCTTTCTACAGAATGTAACCCCCATCCCACTGAATCTCAAAGAGCTTGAGGCTGAAGAGAAACCTCAAAAATCACTTAATGAGAAGCAACAGGTATGCTATTTGTTGACTACTTTGTTTGCTCCATCTTACCCCTCAAAAGAAAGTTATGCACCTTTTCCTGTTTGATCCTGAAAATGTTATCATTTGTGTCATTCTAATGATATATCTTTTTCATCACATATGATTTTTCAGTTAACATTGTATATATGCATATTATGCTCCAGGAAAACCAGGACCTGCTAATCAAGTGTGTATCGCAAGATCTGGGATTCTCCAGTGGTAGGGCTATTGCAGCTTGTGTTATATACAGGTGCCTTCTGCACTGGAGATCATTTGAAGTTGAAAGAACTGGTGTTTTTGACCGTATTATTCAAACAATTAGCACTGCTATAGAGGTAGGAGTACTCATCGCTTGTTTCTTGGGAAACCCTTCTTTCTGTTAGAAACAATTCATTTTGGTTAGTTTGATTTAATTGTGAATTGATACCTTAGGCCTTCATGATGGACCTTGAGCTACATATATCAAATAAAAACAGCAGTAATAAATATTCAAATTTAAAAAATACTGCAACAACGCAGATTTATATTCTCCTTTTCCAGTTATTCTCTATTATGCTGCTATATTGCTATATACTCAAGTTCGAATTGTTCCTTTCCAAAGGTCCCGGACAATAACGACAAGTTAGCATATTGGCTATCCAATTCATCCACATTACTGCTGCTACTACAACGGACACTGAAGACAACTGGAGCAGCTGGACTCACTCCTCAGAGGCGACGGTCAACTACTGCATCATTTGGGAGGGTTTTTTCGGTAAAACATCTTTCTCCTATCCAGTTCTTTGCTTCTTGTTTTCTATTCTATAGTATGAGAATTTCTTAATATCATCGCTCCTAAAAACACAAGGGAATTCGAGCTTCACCACAAAGTGCCGCGCGACCTTTTCTTGGTAGTCGCTTGATTGGAGGACTAGGTGATCTCCGTCAAGTTGAAGCCAAGTATCCTGCTCTGCTTTTCAAGCAGCAGCTCACAGCCTTCCTTGAGAAGATCTATGGAATGATTAGAGACAATCTGAAGAAAGAAATATCTCCATTGCTCGGTCTTTGCATCCAGGTATGGCTGTTGGCTCTACAATTCCTTTTATTTCACATCAAAAGGGTAAACTTCAGGGTTTGTTTACTGTTACTTGCTTGCAGGCACCAAGAACATCTCGTGCAAGTCTGATAAAAGGATCTCGTTCTCAAGCAAATGCCTTGGCCCAACAAACTCTTATCGCCCATTGGCAGAGTATTGTGAAAATATTAACAAATTACCTGAATGTTTTGAAAGCCAATTATGTATGTTACCTGAAACTATAAATGGACATACTATTTTCGAGTGAGAATATGCATTAACATCTAATTTGTTGATATGCACAGGTCCCTTCATTCTTAATCAGCAAGGTGTTCACCCAGATATTTTCGTTTATTAACGTTCAGTTGTTCAATAGGTAAGATATGCTCTTGCTCTACTGGCGGTACATTTTACTTCTTTTGCCTAGGATTTTAAGATATTCCATATCTTGTAGTCTGCTTCTCCGGCGTGAGTGCTGTTCATTTAGCAACGGAGAATATGTAAAAGCTGGATTGGCGGAGTTAGAGCAGTGGTGCATTTATGCCACTGAAGAGGTAGATGTTGATGATTTTTTAACTTTGTGATATTTAATTTGTGTGCTAACTTTTTGTTGTCTATAGTATGCAGGTTCTTCCTGGGAAGAATTGAAGCATATTAGGCAGGCTGTTGGATTCCTTGTATGTGTTCTATACTTATTGGAAGCATTATTTGCAACTTTCTGTGTGAACGTTGTATGAGCTAATGGGTTGTATGCTTGTCTTATTAGGTAATTCATCAAAAGCCAAAGAAAACATTGAAAGAAATCACCAACGATTTGTGCCCTGTAAGTGACTTTGAACTCAGATGAGCTTTGCGAGTCATTAAAGCATATGTTGGTTATGAGTTATGAATTGTCACATATTGTGGAAACTTTCAGGTCCTTAGCATACAACAGCTATATCGGATTAGTACAATGTATTGGGACGACAAGTATGGCACCCACACAGTTTCATCAGATGTAAGTTTGCTATACTTGAATTAATTGCCGGCTGTGTTCCTTCACCACTATAGTTCCGGTTTGAACGGTGGAAAAAAATGATTGTAGGTCATCTCAAGCATGAGAATAATGATGACAGAAGACGCGAACAATGCAGTGAGCAGCTCTTTTTTGTTGGATGATGATTCAAGGTTATTTCCTGTTCCAGGTTCAGTAATTAGTCCACACAGTTATTTCATTGTTCCGATCTAACGATGATACTTGAAACCACAGCATTCCATTTTCGGTGGATGATATCTCAAAGTCCATGACAGAAATCGAGGTAACGGATGTTGATATGCCACCTTTGATCCGAGAGAATTCTGGCTTCACCTTCCTACACCAAAGAAAGGACTAAATGGGTGGTTCTTCAGCTTGCGGATCTCTTCCACATTCCTTTCCCCACTCAAGACCTGTGCACAGATCATGTACATATATGCATGCCATTTTTTTCTTCTATACAAATCAAATCTAGTCTGGTCAGGGTAATTGTAGATCAATTTGATATTTCTTGTTAGGTCCTCGGTTTGATTGATTGGTTCTTTCTTCAGTTTGGTCTCCCTTTTTTCTGGGAGTTCAATTTTATATTGAAATGCCAGGGGTCGGATGCCCCTGGTCAGATCCTGAGCTTCTATTGGAAAAGCTCGTGGTCCTTTTAGCCTCTGGAAAGGTTTTCCACAGCTAAGAGTCGGTTATTTTGTGTCGTTCATTTTAATCCCCACTGTATTGTAAATTGGCATTGCAAAGATCATATATGAAAAAAATACAGTGACAACCGAGTTGGTGTACTTTGTTTAGATACTTTCTATCATCTGCTGTTCAATTCACAATCGTACTTTGGTGTTTCATCGTCTTCTGGACACGTAGAGATCATAAAATCTTTCAGATAAGATGGCAGATCATATGTTAACTCTGAAGAAATTTGCACACTTGCATTATTTTTCTCGACATACTTTGACTTAATTCGAATCAGATCAAAGGAGAGGGGGAGTGATGAGAATGCAGATGCAGGTCTGACTCCACCATATTTGTAGGATCCAAACTGGAGTTTTTTTTATTAATAGGGAGTCACTTCCCGGCGAAATTTCATAGATGACATAACATGAAATAAAGAGTGCTAGTTCTATGTAGAGAGAAGTTTAGGCCCTGTTTGAAACAAAAGAAAATTGTAGGAATTTTGGAGGAAAAAAAATCTCATAAGAATACATTTTTGTGGTATCGTTTAGAACAAAGGAATAGGAACTCAGATTCCTTTGAAATTTCTATGGGACAGACTATTTCATAGGAATTTTTGGAGAAAAAAAAACAGGGTCTTTGATCTTTCTGTGTCTACAATTTCTGTGTTTTTCATGTGTGTCATTCAAACAATACTTAGAATTTTTTCGAATGGTTTTGGTTCATATAGGAATTTAGGAAATATGACACCTCTATTTCTACGTTTTTCCTATCTCTACGTTTTAAACGGGACAACAGGGCCATGAAAAAAAAATGAGTTCTACCAACTCTACAAGTTTGATTCTCAAAGACATACTGCTGCAAACTACGACGGTCAATTCTACGCTAAGATATTTACTACAGAAATTCAGTGGAGCTCGTTGAAACCCTGCTTGTTTGGGTTGCTAACTTTCAAATGGGATTGCCACTCGAAACAGTTTATCTATTGTTGATGGTGATCAGAAATTCAGTGGAGCTCGTTGAAACCCTGCTTGTTTGGGTTGCTAACTTTCAAATGGGATTGCCACTCGAAACAGTTTATCTATTGTTGATGGTGATATATTCTCTATGATGTTTTGTATGAGATCTTGATGATATCCTCTCAATTAGGTAAATTATTTGTTTAGAACGAGGTAATTTTTTTTGTCTTTTCTATTGATATAGGAGAAGCAAACACGGAGTGGACGAGACCAAAAAGAAAAACATGTCCACAAAGACATGATAAAAAATAATGCCAGATATGTATAGTTCGTGAGGTGGTGTATCCCAAACCCCTCGGATGATAAACTTACGGTGCATCACGTGCAATTTTCGTTGAACTCGTGGTGCAGTAACATAGTTTGTGAAGTGTTGATATTTCGGACGAGTGATGGGTAAGCTCGCAACTAAGCCGAAAGGCTAGCATATGATGGATATAGCATGTAGGGTCTCCCCCCGTGTCATGACCAAACATTTAATACTCGCACAAAACTAGCCAGAACAACGAATTGCGGGCGACCAAACATGGATGTTCGTTTTGTACTGTGATGCAGACAAACCCATTGTGGTCAACCAAACATGTTAGAACATGATTCAAAGGCTCTATAAGTAGGATCACACAAGACCGGCTTTGACTTAGATGTGCGACTTTCCGGGCCAGCCAAACTTAGGGCTATAACTGACACGAAGCCAAACGTAGAAAAGATGAGAGTCCCATTATTTGGTGCATAGGCTCTTAAAATGTTAGGATGATTCCAACGGGCCGACGTAAACCGACACGCTTGCGCATTTTGTCCGTTTGGGTCGTCAAACGGACATGCGTCCAACCCATGTGCGCCTCTCCATGGTCAGTGCACCCAACGGGCCGATACATTGTGTCCATGCGGGCCAGGCTTTTGGCTATTTTGATCACATCTTCGACCATTTCCATCACAATTGAATCATTTAGGCAATACATCAAGCAGACAATCCAAAAAAATATAATTCAAATAGTTGTAAATAGAATCCAAATAGTTGTAAATAGTTATTACATTCCAGATAGTTAAGCAAATAGTTAACCAAACAAAAGCCACTCGAAACAGTTTATCTATTGTTGATGGTGATATGTTCTGTATGATGTTTTGTATGAGATCTTGATGTATATCCTCTCAATTAGGTAAATTATTTGTTTAGAACGAGGCAATTTTTTTTGTCTTTTCTATTGATATAGGAGAAGCAAACACGGAATGGCCGAGACCAAAAAGAAAAACATGTCCACAAAGACATGATAAAAATAATACCAGATATGTATAGTTCGTGAGGTGGTGACGTGGTGTGCTCATGGTAATCCCAGAGTCGAGTACCCTAGCTAGATTTTGAGGGAGAAGATGTGTGCACTGGTAGTTCCGGACGGCTGACAAGCGAGGATTTACCCAGGTTCGGCCCCTCATTGTGAGGTAAAGACCTACTCCCGCCTGTCTGATTATGATGATATATGAGGTTACATGGTGGCCGCCCGGACGATGTGGTGAGAGGCGTTCTCTCTATGCTATACCGTATGCTATGTCTAATTGTGGGCGTGTCCTTTTGTCTACCCCTTCCTGTCTTTATATATGCAGCAAGGGGGGGTTTTACATGAGAGTCCTAATAGACAACGAATAGGAGTCTTTGTCTTGTGCTTCAAGTTATTCCTGGGCCATACCGGGTATGCCAATGGTGGGGTGCCCGGAGGGTATGCCCACGTCACTAGCCCCCGAGTGTCTGGTTGATTCGAAGTATTCGGCAGAGACTCAAAACAGTATGTCGAGTAGGCGTAGTCGATGCGTCGGGTGAGTTGATGACCATATGATGATTGAATTACTTCGTGAATTGAATCATTTATAAGAAATCCAGTGTATGTCCAATAATAAATCCGGTGCAGGTTATTGAGAACCCGACTTTGATAAATCCATGCGGGCTATAGAGAACCCGACTTTGAGAAATCCGTGCGAGTTTTAGAGAACCCGACTTTGAGAAATCCGTGCGAGTTATAGAGAACCTGACTTTAAGAAATCCGTGCGAGTTATAGAGAACCTAACTTTAAGAAATCCGTGCGAGTTATAGAGAACCCGACTTTGAAAATCCAGTGCGCAGTACTCGAGCCTGCAGCGAGTGCCCTCCCGATGGGAGTATTAATAAAATATGAGTTGTCCAAACATGTGCTCAACTTGGAATCGGTCTTTGCGCCCTTGATGCGTTGTCTGGTGCTTTCGACTCGGAAGCATGTCGGGTGCGCGTCCAGCGCTCCCGATGGGAGTAGCCCCCGAGTGCCTGGTCGATTTGCGGAATCGGGCAGAGACTCATAGTCGAAAAATTCATCGGGTACCTTTTGCTAGAGAAGTTTGTTAGTCGGAAGTGCATCGACTTATGCTCGTCGGGTGCGCGTCCAGCGCTCGTGACGGGAGTAGCCCCCGAGTGCCTGGTCGATTCGAAGAATCGGGCAGTGACTCATTTGCATATGTATGTCACCATCTGACTCTTTGCTCATCTTGTTATGTATATTTTGAGTCGAGATTGTCTCGATTGTGCTTGCTGAGTCGGAAACACGCCGACTGATGTTTTGCGTGAACTTTTCTACGTATTTTTGCGTCGAGATTGTCTCGATTGTGCGTGCTGAGTCGGAAATACGTCGACTAATGCTTTGTTTATTTTGTCTTGTCTAGGGATATCGACATAGTAGGCCTGGTATACTCGACGGATCGGGACCAGTTAACTGCACTTTCGGGCAACACCTTACTAGCCTTCAATCAAATTCGAGTCCCCGGGCTCGAACTTGGAACAGACTGGACAGACTCGACTCATGCCGTTGAGGTCTTACTGGATCGTTCTGCAGTTTCGACTTTGCTACCCAGCGCGTCCGTCAGGATTTTTCATCGTGTCTGCTGACACGGGAAATTATAAGGACTTAGCACTGCCGGAGTGGTCCCTAGCCCTGCTCGACTGATCGGCGGGTCTTACCTTTGCATCTTTGCATGCAGCATCCGAAACATCATCGACTGACGTAGCTCGGGAATTCTTTTGACTTTTCTGCCTTTTGCTTTCGACTGAGTCGAGTCTCTTGATCGACTATCGACTGATGTTTTTGTCTTTGAATCAATCGGGTGCGCGACAGCGCTCCCGATGGGAGTAGCCCCCGCGATTGTGCTTAATTGCTTGCAGTTGAGGATAATCTCAAAGCTTTGAATCTTTTGCAGCAGTCAACAAATTTTTGATCCGCTCTTTGTCTATGAAACGGTCGAGTGACCAATTTGTATCAGTTTGATTGCCACCCTCAAATCGACGAGGCGGTCGAGTGACCAGCCTTGTCTTGGTTTGATTTTCATCTTCGAAATCGACGAGGCGGTCGAGTGACCGGTTTTGACTTATTTGTTACGACCTGTGCGGCGCAGCCCCCGAGCATTCGGGTGTGTCCGATGTTTGTGTATTTTCCTTAACCTGCGCGGCGCAGCCCCCGAGTGTTTGGGTGTGACCAAGGTGAGTTTGTTAAGACATGTGCGGCGCAGCCCCCGAGCATTCGGGTGTGTCCGATGTTTTGCAGTGTTCAATCGGAAGAAGTCGACGCGGCGGACCGGAGTCGATGCGGCGTAATGTGCGGCGAACAGTTTGATGCGGCGGACCGGAGTCGATGCGGCGGAGTTGTTGAAGATGCTGGAGTCGCCTTATCGCGTGGAGCCACGAATATGTTGTTTGTTGTTGACGATGAAGCGCCAGCCCCCGAGTGCATGTGGCGCCCTCCTAGGGAGCAGGCTATTTGTGCCGATACCGCAGGCGCGATCGTTGTTGTGATGGTCGATAAAGTTGTTGTCGAGGCACGGGCGTCGAAATTTTTTCGAGTGAGGTTGTAGTCGATGATGATGCGGCTGCGATGGTCACGAGTCGAAGGTGGTCGAGGTTGAAGCGGGCTGTCGCGCTCTTGTTGTTGATGATTTGATCGACAACCCCCGAGTATGAGGTGCGCCTGTTTCCGCGTCGATGTCGGTTGTCGGGCGGCCGATGAAGATGCGCAGTGTCTCCACACCATGTGTCGCCGCTATCAGTCGCCAGTCCGTCGGGTACGCGCGCGTCGAAGCCGATGCGCCGTCGTCGAGGCGGACCCGACGAATTCTAATCTTGCAAATATATGCAAAATAGTGCAGGCCAAATACAAAAGTTTTGCGTATAATAAAATTTAATGTATATGGAAGTAAATAAATAGAAAGGATAGCACCTGATACTTGAGGGGGGCACGACCGTAAGTGGTGGCGAGGCTGCAGTTGCCGCTACTGCGAGTCAGCAAGGGGCGCGACTAGAGAGCTGCCTTTTCTTTCGCGTGCAATGACAAGCTGATTTTCTTTTTTCTTGGAATCAGCCTCTCCCGTCCTTGTACATAAGTACAGTAGCATTGAATCACCTCGTCCCACATGGATTATTTTTTTCCACGTGAGTGCTAGCAGAGTAGCACTCGGTTTGCATTTTTTTTCCGTACGTGACCTGCCTTTTTCTTTTTCAATCTGTAAACGGATCGGGACCCGTGCTGTGTTGGACTGCTAATCCAATCGATCTCCAGACTAAGGGTGTGTTTGGTTGGGTGGCTAGCCACCAAGTGGTTATGGGTAGCCACTTTTTATGCGAAGCAAATCTCATAGTGTAGACGGATCTTCTCGGTACTCCTGATTGCTTGTGCGAGTCGCCGCTTAGATCTCCGGGTGAATTTCATGAACCGTGGAAGCTGGCCGATGGCGTGGGTGCAGCAGACAAGACCGGATCGATCTGTACAGAGGAGCTGCGATTTAAGCGCTGATCCATGGCGGCTGGTCGCCGCCTAGATTTGATGTTTGTTGCTGTTGTAGATTGGATCGGACCAACCGCATATGGGGACAATATTGTCGTTGAGCCCCCGTGTGCTGATCTGATACGACGAGTCGCCGTCGTTGTCGATGAAGATTGGGCCGCCGCAATCGTGAATCCAGCGCGCTGTTCTTCCCACAGACGGCGCCAATTGACGTGGTGTGCCCACGGCAATCCCAGAGTCGAGTACCCTAGGCAGATTTTGAGGGAGAAGATGTGCGCGCTGGTAGTTCCGGACGGCTGACAAGCGAGGATTTACCCAGGTTCGGCCACTCATTGTGAGGTAAAGACCTACTCCTGCCTGTCTGATTATGATGATATATGAGGTTACATGGTGGCCGCCCGGGCGATGTGGTGAGAGGCGTTCTCTCTATGCTATGCCGTATGCTATGTCTAATTGTGGGCGTGTCCTTTTGTCTACCCCTCCCTGTCTTTATATGCAGCCAGGGGGGTTTTACATGAGAGTCCTAATAGACTACGAATAGGAGTCCTTGTCTTGTGTTTCAAGTTATTCCTGGGCCATACCGGGTATGCCAATGGTGGGGTGCCCGGAGGGTATGCCCACGTCTGGTGGTGTATCCCAAACCCCTCGGATGATAAACATACTATTGGGGGGATCATAACCCGGTAGGCCCACCGACATAGAAGATCGGCCGGCTTGGCAGGAAGCCTGGGCCGGATTAAGCGTAAAGGAGATGGGCCGGGTTCCACGTAAGTCGGCGTGCGACGTGTGACTTGGCAAGCAAGCAAGGAAGGATCCCGAAGACTCGGAGTCCAAGTGCAAGACGGAGTCCTGATAAGTAAGGCGAAGACTTAGAGGACTTAGAGTAGAACTCGACTACGGGAGTAACCCGGAGTCCCGCTTGTACTTCCAGGAGACCCGGCCGCCTATATAAGGGGGTCTGCTGGTTCCTAGAGGGATAAGTCGAAAGCCCCGAGCAATACCTAGATCCACAGATTGTAATCTCGAGACCCAGAAGCTAAGGCGCCGAGTCCTCGAAACCCAATATCAATAAAGCAAAGCAGGAGTAGGTCTTTACCTCAAGAAGAGGGGCCGAACCTGGGTAAACCCTTGTTTCCCCACGCCTCGCTAGAAAAGCTCCCAATGTCAGAAGTCGCTATGTCCCAATACTCAAGTTTCCACCCGGAAACATCTGTCGTGACAATCCCACGACACTTACGGTGCATCACGTGCAATTTTTGTTGAACTCGTGGTGCAGTAACATAGTTTATGAAGTGTTGATATTTCGGACGAGTGATGGGTAAGCTCACAACTAAGCCGAAAGGCTAGCATATGATGGATATAGCATGTAGGGTCTCCCCCCGTGTCATGACCAAACATTTAATACTCGCACAAAACTAGCCAGAATAGCGAATTGCGGGCGACCAAACATGGATGTTCGTTTTGTACTGTGATGCAGACACCCATTGTGGTCAACCAAACATGTTAGAACATGATTCAAAGGCTCTATAAGTAGGATCACACAAGACCGACTTTGACCTAGATGTGCGACTGTCCGGGCCCAGCCAAACTTAGGGCTATAAATGACACGAAGCCAAACATAGAAAAGGTGAGAGTCCCATTATTTGGTGCATAGGCTCTTAAAATGTTAGGATGATTCCAACGGGCCGACGTAAATCGACACGCTTGCGCATTTTGTCCGTTTGGGTCGTCAAACGGACATGCGTCCAACCCATGTGTGCCTCTCCATGGTCACTGCACCCAATGGGCCGATACATTGTGTCCATGCGGGCCATGCTTTTGGCTATTTTGATCACATCTTCGACCATTTCCATCACAATTGAATCATTTAGGCAATACATCAAGTAGACAATCCAAAAAAATATAATTCAAATAGTTGTAAATAGAAGCCAAATAGTTGTAAATAGTTATTACATTCCAGATAGTTAAGCAAATAGTTATTACAATCCAAATAATGCAGCAAGTAATACAATATGGTCCATAAATAGTTTTATAGACCAAACAGATAAATAATTTGCAGCAAATGGAACTACCGATTCCTGTAGTGCTACCACACATGCTACACCAAATCATTTTAGAGTTGAACACGGGTCGCCTTCTCACGAATGGAAGTCGAAGAACTGAGCAAAAGTAGACACTCCATGGGGGTTCAACCAACTCACATTTAAACCACCATACCTGATCTTCAAACATCACGCTCATCCTCCACGGTCATGTTGTGCATGATCACACAAACGGTCATCAACTCCCACATAGTCTCTGTGCTCCATGTTTCAGCAGCGTGCCGAACAATAGGTCATCGTGATTGGAGGGCATCGACCACATCCTTTCTAGAGCTCTCTTGTTCTTTGGCAAATCTCTTTCTCTTCTCACCATTTGGATTAGAGATTGTCTCACAAATGTAGTCTATGTAGGGTAGATGTCATCAGCTAGATAGTATGACTTGTTGTACGTGTGCCCATTGACCTCATATGTCATCTGGGGGTATTTGCCATTGGAGAGCCTGTTGAACACCGGAGACCGCTGAAGCACATTGATGTCATTGTGCGATCGGGTCATGCCAAAAAACGAGTGTCAAATCCACAGATCTTGTGATGCCACGGTCTCATGTATGACTGTGCACTCTCCAATGTGGCCCTTGTACTGCCCCTGCCAAGAAAATGGGCAGTTCCTCCACTCCCACTGCATACAATATGCTGCCAATCATCTCAGGAAAACCTTTGGACTCGTTGATCGACAAGAGCCGGGCCGTGTCCTCAATAGTGGGCTCCC
Source organism: Poa annua (assembly GCA_026929855.1). Taxonomy (NCBI): domain Eukaryota; kingdom Viridiplantae; phylum Streptophyta; class Magnoliopsida; order Poales; family Poaceae; genus Poa; species Poa annua. The sequence goes on along the minus strand of CM049435.1, from coordinate 42,651,482 downwards.
TCAAGTACTCAGGGTTGGATACCTGAACCACAACTTTGCAAAACTTGTACATTGATTGTAGGCACGTGGACTTAATCATCCGCACGTACTCGTCCACAAGATCGCCGACAACTACATATGCAAGCATGTGGATTGCGGCGGCGCATTTCTGATATGACGAGAAGCCAAGGATATCAAGGGCATCCCTTCTGCATATGAAATAATCATCGAAATGCATCACCCCCAACCGTATATGGTTTAACAAGTACCTTCCCATACTTAGGGGTGGGCATATTAACCGATAAGCGATGCACCGAACCGAAAGAACCGGGACCAAAACCGAATAGAGCAGAACCGAAAAAATGGAAACTGAATTCGGTGCTCAGTTCTGGGAAACCGAATTAAATTCGGAGAAATCGGTTTTGATACTCGGTTGCCCGAATGGACCGAATTCACCGAGTTAAATGTACGTGGCCCAAAATATATGTCATAGCCTAGCCCGTTAGTGGGCTCTGGAATAGATCAGCCCACTTTTGTAAGTTCCCAAGGTCCCTAACGATGCTAGCATGCTAGCTTCTCGAATTCTCTACAGCTCCCATGCGACGCGAGAAGGGGCCATGCGCTCGCTCCCGACCTCCGCATCCTAGATCAGCCGCCAGCGGCGGTTGTCCAGATCAGCTCCTCGAAGCTCTCTCCTTTCTAGATCGGCAACCAATGGCGGTTGTCCAGCAGCCAACGCAACTACATCTCCTCCATCCCTATTCTGCCGCAGGTGATTCGGCATCTCCTCCCCGTCTCACTTTTCCTGGTTCTTTCAGCTTCTTTTCTTTTCCATCCGCTCGCAAGTTTGGTTCCCATTCGACCTGCGATTACTCAAATTTTTAGAAGACTTACAAAGATACGTGCCGGTAAAATCCTATTCGGTCAAACCGGAGCACCGAACCAAATTTACGGTGCCCGAAATTCTCGGTTAGCTATTTCTCAGTTAACCGATCGGTCCGCAGTTTCCCAAAACCGAAATAGGTATCAACCCAAAGTACCGAACCGTCCGGTTCGGGGGAACTGAATGCCCAGGCCTACCCATACTGAAACAACGTCAAAAGATCTTGGGGTGGGGGGGGGGGGGGGGGTATATGTGGGTTTCACCCGACGAAAGTAGTCGTCGTAGAGCTGGACGTGGCCAGCTCTTCGTTTCCGGTCCAAGGTCGGGGCATTGCCCGACAACGGCCCTATATACATTGGCCGCATCCTCTTAATGAACTCGTTGACGACGAGGGAGGCAACAAGGACGTCACTCTCATCATCAGACGAGTCGTCGGAGGAGGACTGGTACATGATGTAGATCTTGTAAAATTAGTCATTGAAGCTATCTATGGCCGGGTTCATACCTTGTTATCGGGGCTAACGGCCGAACACCTTATGGGCGACGTCGCGTAGCGGGTGTTCCAGGCCGTAAGGTCGCGAGATTCACCGGCCGCGGTGGGGAGGAAGCTGCCCTATGATGGCGGGGCAGAGGAGTAGGTGGGCGGCTGCCCCGAAATGGCATGCAGCACCAACTCAGGATATCGACGACGCGGTGGCGCCAGCCGCCGGGAGGGGCGAGGAAGTAGTAGAAGATTGTGGTTGAACAATGACCTGACTGTCAAATCAGGGGCGGACTCGGGGGATAGAAGAGCTATCTATTTTTTGTGCGTGGCCGACACAAACTACCTTAATTTGAGATGGATCGCGGCGGACTGAAAAATAGATAACGACCCGTTTGCGTCTCTGATACCCACAAGTGTAGGGGATCGTTGAAATCTTCGATGTGTAAGTAAATTATCGATCCCACGAGGAGTAGAAGGTATAAGTTTTTATCCTTTCAAATAAGAGTGTCACTATTCTTATTATCTATACACTAGACAAAGTAAAATGATGCAAGTGTTTTGGGTTTTTGGTGTAGAGTTTGCAAGTAAAGTAAAAAGCTGAAAATAAAATATGACAAGTGAAAGCTCTCAAAGAGAGAAAGCCCAATCCTCTATGCAGCAAGAGGACAAGCTTAAGTGTGTGTTTCTTATGTGTGGAAAACGTTCCCAAGGGCTACATGGATTTCATGGCATAGATATTTCTAGAACAACAAGGTAAATATTTTGTCAAGTTTTAATCTTCTTTGGACGGAGCCATAGTTTAGGTAAAGCTAAATAAATAGACTAAACCCACTTATGATGGATCATGTGGCCAAGTAAATGAATACACAAGAGTTATTAAGACATAAAAATCCCACCATAGCATTACACTCTAAGGTCCCAGATATTAATCCCCTCCTAATGGAACTTCATGTATTAGACCATAGGCTTAGTTGTCAACTCCCAGGTCCTACCCAATCCATTACATAGTGTGATCACCTTATGCATTCCTCAACCTATGCGTGCACTCATATATTGTACAATAAGACAATCATCAAAGATAAAGACTTGACCAAATACTCAAACATGTTTAGTGAAATCATTGCCAATCCATCCTATGCCCCCAGGAACATGAGAGAACTACTCACAACGCGAAGACATGATATGATTCAATGGCATAAGTGGTACAACATAATCTGAAAATATAATCTCCCCACAAAACAATGACAAGTAGCAATTCACACACATGTAGAACAGTACTTAGACAATAGCTAGGGTTCGAACAATCTCAAACTATGAGGGGGATGAAGTGGATCATGAAGATGGTGATGGAGATGGTGCTGGTCTTGACGGTGGTGTTGATGGAGACTCCGGAGGGGGGATGGAGGAGCCTTCCGTAGGTGATCCGACGATGTTTCCCCCCTCCAATTTTCTCCGACGGCAGCCTTCTGTCTCTCTGTTTCTTGGTTTCGTGTTTCTCCGCCGCCTCCTTGCGAAACTCCTCGGGGGACTATTTTTATAGTCGATTTTAGGTCAAGATGAAGCCACGAAGATGAAAACGGACGGCATCGGAGCCACGAGAGCCCAAAGGGGGTGCTCCACGCGGCCAAGGAATCTGGCCGCGTGGGCCCACCTCTTTTGGTCCTCGGACTTGCATTTTCTCGCTTCCTTCGCTCCTACGCTTTGTTCCTTCCAAAAAAATGAGCTCCGTGAAATCTTAGGTCATTTGGACGTCGTATGCTTCTTGAAAGTCAAAAACATGGAAAAAGGGGTTTTCTGGTTCTGCAGGGTTAATTCCAAATAAATGGGGAAAGTGTGAATTATCCCCCAAAATCATTATATAACATAAATATAACCCATATATGATGCAAATAAGTTGTAATATCAAGTAATAAAATGTAAAGTTCATGTATGCATTTTACATGCATCAACATCCCCAAGCTTAACCAATACTCGTCCTCGAGTATGAAGGTGATAAAACTAACATGGACTTGACATTTTATTACTATCAAAGGATATCAAAGATGATTATTATTGCTACATAGAGTCAAATGATTCATTCTTAATAAGGAGTAGCAACATACAATATATATTATCAAGTGATATAAAATATTCAAGGTAATGATGTTCAATGATAATTCACAAAGTGTAACATAGAAGAAAAGTTCTATGGACCAAATGAATGCATAAATGAAAGGTAAAAAGATATCCTAAGTTGGTCATAGAGTATTATTATAGAAATCTGAATATGAAAGGTGGCCACTTTGGAAAGATAGATAAATAAGTAGAGGAATAACATGCAAGAGTATTATCTAGCTTCCAAATGCTTCAACTTAAGCTAATGTTTGCCATGTAGTGCCCATTGGTGTGAAGTTCTCATTACCCCTATCATAGCATCTTTAGTGATTAATAGTTGAAAGTGAAAGCAAATATGAGTTATGTGCTTGACAAAGTATGGGTCAAAAAGCCTCATGACCATTGAAAACAAAAACCTCTCCGACTGGCTACTCAACTTAGGCCACAAAGCAAGTGAAGATTACAGTCATCGTGAATGAAAGTGGCATCATAGAGAGTTTCACCCCGGGTACCCTTTGCCCCAGGACATGGAAGTGGGCACATGTCCAAATGACAAAGCAAGCAAACAGTGGACATCTCTACATCTCTTTCTTTACTCATGCTTTTTTCTTGTAAATGCTTTTTCTGTTGTAAGATGTGTCATGGATTCCTCCACTATGGTTATGGTGCAAATTTCCACCATGGACCACATGGCTTGGGTTAGCCGTCACAGGTGTCTCTCTAGCCAATATTACCACTCGCCCGAACTTACTAAGTTTCCATTTTCATTTCACGCAATGTTAGGCATCCATCACCAAAGGAACATGATATCAACTTTTATAGATAATAAAGTGCAATGTTGAAAGCTTTCCACGTGTCAGCACGTATGAGCTAGCTCCCAACCAAAGACCTTTGTCAATCCCAAAACATCATAATCTTAATCACAATGGGTCAAGTTTATTAAGTGCATAAAAAGTAATGCGTGCATCAAGTTCGTGAGAGCTTTTAAACCAACTTAACCCATGACAATCCCAATAACATAACCATCTTAATTTGGAAGCATAGATAAAACAATATAACATGGTAAACATACTTGGAATAGCATATTAGCTAATAGATAGATATGGTGGACTCACTGGAAAAACTTTGGTTGACGGTGTTGGAAAACAAGTTTTTTACTTGTTGGAATTTTTGGGCTAGCAAGAGGGAGAAAGTTGACCATCTAAATGCATGCATAAGTGTCCATAGAGCTAATCATTCCATGTTAAACAAAGTAAAGTATCATTCAGCACATAAAACATGAATAAGAAATAACTCTTGATAAAACACTTGCATATTAATATTCATTAAAAAGCACATGAATCATGCAACTATATGTATCTTTTTAAATCAACTCAAACATCCTCTTCCCAATATTTTTAATAGCATCCAACTTAATTCAAATAAAGTTTCCAGCACCTCTCTCATAAAATAAATGATAATGATGATCTTATTAAAGACAAAACAAAAATAAGAAGAACAATAAAAAGACGCTCCAAGTTTATACGATAGTAATGCGTTGATAGAAAACAGAAAAATAGACGTGTGCAAACCGAGAGTGTTTGGTCCAGTGGGGTGCATTGACATCCCCAAGCTTATGTTTTTCACCATCCTTAGATAGCTCTTGGTGCATCTCCTCTACTCCCTGTGAAAAACTTTCAACACAAAATTTTCTCCCATCTCTTTTTTGTGGGGTGACATTAGTAGGCACAAAACAATTGAATTGCTTGCAGCATGAAATCTTTAAACAAAAGTGTAAAACATGTCCAGAAAGTGTATAATGTTGTATTCTTTCTCATATACTCAATTGGATCAAAAATATTCAACTTAAAAGTTCAAAGAATGCATAAAACAAAATGGGACAGAATCTGTCCAGAAAAACAGCAGCAGCAAAACACATTTTTTTACCCCACTTAAATATGTCGTAAAAATCTTAAAAAATTCACGCTTACAGAGGACGAAAAGTTGCAACTACAGTTCAAATTTCAGCTCATTCGGACTTGCAGAATAGGAATGAAAAATCATGCCGTGCACAGATTCGTGCTGAAATAAAATCTCCGAATACAAAAAAGCAACCTTTTCAAGCCAAAATGGGTAAAACTTGGCACTTTATTGAAAATTCCAGAAACTAAACTAAAAACTAAGTCTCTTGTTACAGCAAGAGGACACAAAGAAAATCAAAAATAAAACAACCGGGTTGCCTCCCATAAAGCGCTTTCTTTATAGTCATATATCTAGGCTTACTTACTTGGTATCAAGATGGTTGGAGTGAGGTGGCTTGGCATCCCCAAGCTTGAATTCTTGCACTTACTTGATATGTGTAGGGTGAGCCTAGGGGATGCATTCCCAAGCTTGAGTGTTTGTCCCTCTTGATCTTTGTTCATCTCCCTCAACTCTTCAACTTGAAAATTCTCTTTACACAAAAATTGTCGGCCCAGTAAGGACCGGGGTATGCACGGCCCACTCCGTACAGGCCTCGCCCGCGTGGAACTTCGGCAGGACGACTAAGGACCAAGCTACCGCTTGGAGGGATCCTCGAGAGGCATCCCCTCTCGAGGGCCTGAGGAGGACGCCAGGGCCTGAAGAGGACCCCGCGCCTCAGGAGACTCCCCAGGCGAAACCCGCCTGGGGGGAAGTCAGCAGAAAACCCCTCCACAGGCAACCGTGGCCCTGTGGAGACACTTCGCAGCTAAGCAAGCGCTGCAGGGCGCACATGGCCTCTGCAACGGCTGCCGGGTGACGCGAGCGTCCCAGCTGCCACTATGGTGATAAAGGGGTCAAAAAAGCCGCGCCGCCTGTGTCCAAGACTTTCCTCTTTGGTGATAAAGCGGCTGGACGGCGCAACGCTCCAAGGAGGTCGTCATCGTGGGCTCCACCACTGCCTCTGCTGCGCCTACGAGCCGATCTGCAACGTCTGCAGCTGGTCGGCCATGGCGCGCTACTTTAGCACGGATGAGCCGCGTCCATGGACGGGGGAGCCGCTGTGGACTCCCTCTCCTTTGCGCCACCGGCGTGTGGGAGCCCACCAGCACGAGGACGGAGCCCGGAGCGCCTATAAAAGGAGCAGGAGCTCCGCCATAGAGGGGGATCGGGCAATTGCACCTCCAATTGATCTCCAGTCGGCGAACCGCCTCCTGGACCCAAGAAGCCTTAGCCAAACACATAGGACAGCTAACTGCTGGAGGAGGAAGACGACCTGTACGTCCCTCTCCAGGCACCAAACTGCCTCAAGAGAGCCTTCGGCAAGCTCAGTGTCCTGCAACCTTCACAGTTCAATACAGACAAGCAGGAGTAGTGGTTTTACCTCCTCCTGAGGGCCGTGAACCTGGGTACGGGCCGGTGTCCCTCTCTGGCGTGATTGTCCCACTTCAGGCTCGGCGAGCATCGTCGTCGAGCCTCTCGGGAGCTGTTAGACCTCCGTGTTCAGTCCCCCCTTCGAATCTCTCTTCAGGGTGAGACTACCCCTGTTACGTGGGAGTCACTCCTCGACATTTGGCGCGCCAGGTAGGGGGACTGAGGCGCGTCTTTAACCTCCGAACTCAGCGCCATGATGGACACCCGCACGACGCGCGCCAACAGGCATACCTCTGAGAGAGCTCACACCGAGCCCGGCACTGCTCCCACCCGTGGCCGCCGTGGTCGCCCCCGCACGACCGAGCGCGCTGGCACCGGCCCGCGCGTGGAGGAGCCAGAGAGCGAGGAGCACCGCGGCGGAGACCAGCGCGACGACGAGGACCTCTCCGAGCGCCGTGAGGACGCTGAGTCCTCGCACCCGTCCCGGCGCCAGAGCGTGTCCACTCGGGAACACCACGAGCCCGCCCCGCATACCGCGCTGCTCATGGCCCAGGAGCTCCTCCGCTACCGGCCAAGCGCCGAGGCACACGACCAGTGGCTGGACCGCCTCCACCACCTCGTCGACATCGCAACCACGCGCCCTGCTCCGTCGCGCTCCATCGTGCCTTCCGGCCCTGCAGGGACGGCCGCACCAGGTGCGCCCCCACCGCCGCCAGGACCACCTCCGGCCGCGGCGCAGCGGGCTCCCTCACATGCTTCCTCGCCGCACGACTGTCAAATCATGCAGCGCACTGCGCCTGACGCGCGAGTGGGCATGGAGCGACGCCGAGACCTCCAGAACCGCCTCATCGAGGAGCTCGGCCAAGCGGGGCAGCAAAACCGCAGGGCCCTCCAGGGAGGAACGGCCACCTATGCCTCAGGCTGCATGGCCTTCACGCGCGCCCTGCGTCGTGTGGTCTGGCCGCAGAAGTTCAGGCCAGCGCTCTCCAAGGGTTTCGACGGGTCCACCAACCCTCTCGAGTTCCTGCAGCTCTACACCACCTCCATCCAGGCTGCAGGGGGCGACGACAAGGTCATGGCCAACTGGTTCTCCCACGCCCTCAGGGACTCAGCGCTGTCCTGGCTTCTCAACCTGCCGGAGGACTCCATCGACTCCTGGGAGGAGCTCTGCAGGCAGTTCGTCGCCAACTTCAAGGGCACGTACGAGCGCGCACTCACCCACAACGACTTGCGCGCTGTGGTGCAGAAGAAAGATGAAACTCTTCGCAAGTACATCCAGCGCTTCAGCCAGGTGCGGAACAAGATTCCAAACATCCCCGACACCCAGGTGATCGCTGCCTTCCGCGAGGGCGTCACGAACCGCAGGATGCTCGAGAAGCTCGGCATCCACGACAAGCTCACCTCTGTGGTGAAGCTGTTCGATCTGGCGGATAAGTGCGCCAAGGCTGAAGAGGGACTCCTCTTCGTCAAGATGAGCGCGCGAGGGGACGACCCTGGCGAGGGGTCCAAGAGCCACAAGAAGAAGGAAGAGCCCAAGCGCAAGGCCACCGCGGTCCTCGCGGCAGAGCCTGACGCGAAGGGCTCCCGCAGAGGTTCTCCCGAGCGCGGCGACAAAGAGGTAGACCACCGTCCGTTCTGCGTCTACCACAACATCAAGCTGAACCCCGCCAAGTGCGTCTTCGGGGTCCCTTCAGGCAAGCTCCTCGGATTCCTCGTGTCCCACCGTGGAATAGAGGCAAATCCTGACAAGATCAAGGCCATAGAGCAAATGCAGCCTCCCCGCCGACTCAAGGACATGCAGCGCTTAGCGGGCTGCATGGCCAGCCTTGGTCGTTTCATCTCCAAATTTGGCGAGAGAGCCCTGCCATTTTTCAAGATCATGAAGAGATCGGGCACATTCAAGTGGACTCCTGAGGCGGATAAAGCCTTCGAGGACTTAAAAAAGTATTTGGCTAGCCCTCCGGTCTTGGTGGCCCCCAGGGCAGGCGAGCACCTGAAGCTGTACCTCTCAGCCACCCCACAGACCGCAAGCGCCGTCTTGGTGGTCGAAAGAGAAGAGCCTGTCCTCCCCAAGAAGAGCAATGCCACTCCAAGCCCAGAACCCCCCGACGGCGACCCCGTCGAAGGAGCAGCCGCCACAGACCCACTGCCAGGCCCGCCGCCTCAAGTCAAGCCTGCCCCCACAGCCCCTGTCGAGATGCCTCTACAGGCAGATCTCGACAAGGGCCCTGAAGAGCCTCCGCAGGGGGCTGACGCTGCGCCACCTCAGGTAACCCTCGTCAAGCACCCCGTCAACTTCGTCAGCACAGTGCTGCGGGACGCTCGCGAGAGGTATCCAATGCAGCAGAAGCTCCTCGTCGCGCTCCTCATCGCCTCCAGGAAGTTGAGACACTACTTCCAGGGCCACCCCATCACGGTGGTCACTGCCTTCCCCCTGGAGCAGATCCTGCGCAACCCCAACGCCACAGATCGTGTCGCAGGATGGAACATCGAGCTGCAGCCATTCAACTTGCGCTTCGACACCACGAGGGTCATAAAAGGAAGAGCGCTGGCTGACTTCGTCGCCGAATGGACTGACCCAAGCTCTGAGGAGCCTCGCGAGGCAGAGGCCGAGCCCTCGGGAGACACGGTGCCCAGCCACTGGACCATGCACTTCGATGGAGCCTTCGCTTGTCGCAATGGCGGAGCAGGCGTCGTCCTAACTTCGCCCAAGGGTGACAAGCTATACTACGCTGTCCAGCTGTGCTTCACGATCGACAAGATCTCCAACAACATCGCCGAATACGAAGGCCTCCTCGCCGGCTTAAGGGCCGCCATCGCTCTAGGCGTCAAGCACCTACTCGTCAAGGGAGACTCTCAGCTGCTCGTCAACTTCTCCAACAAGAGCTACACGCCGAAAGATGACCACATGGCCGCATACCTCGAAGAGGTCCGCAAGCTTGAGAAGCACTTCAGGGGCATGGAGCTCATGCACATCCCGAGGAAAGAAAACCAAGAAGCTGACGACATCGCCAAGCGGGCCTCGCGAAGGCAACCCCAGCAGGCCGGTGTCTTTGAAGAAAGGCTTGCCAAGGCATCCATCAAGCAGCCTCGAGAGGCCACAGCCGCAAGCGCAGACGAAGCACTCCCACCACCTCCTAAGTCTGAAGCACCCGATTGCGGTCCCAGCACAGGGGAGCGCCTGTTGCTCACGGCAACCCGCCAGGCCTCAGGCTGGATTGATGAGCTCAAGGACTACTTGGTGAAGGGAATCCTCCCTGAAGAAGATGCCGATGCAGAGCGAATCGCTCGACAGGCAAAATCCTACTGCATCCTTGAGGGAAACCTCTACCGCAAGCGCCCAAATGGTATCGCGCTCAAGTGTGTCCCTCCTGAGGAAGGCCGAGAGCTGATTAAGGACATCCACAGCGGGGAGTGCGGCCACCACTCATGTGCGCGGACCCTCACAGGCAAGGTCTTCAGGAGCGGTTTTTACTGGCCTCAAGTGCTTCAAGATGCGGTCGCCATTGTGCAAACCTGCGACGCCTGCCAATTCCACGCCAAGCAAATTCATCAGCCGGCGCTGGGGCTTCAAACCATCCCGCTCTCCTGGCCGTTTGCGGTCTGGGGGCTGGACATCTTGGGCCCTTTCCCAAGGTCGCAGGGGGGCTACCGTTTCCTCTTCGTGGCCATCGACAAGTTCACCAAGTGGACCGAGGTCGAGCCGGTGCGCACCATACCAGCTGGGGCCGCGGTGAAATTCATCAGAAGTTTGGTCTATCGCTTCGGCGTGCCCAACCGCATCATCACCGACAATGGCTCGCAATTCACCAGCGGCATCTTCCGAGCCTACTGCGATAAGCTCGGCGTCAAGGTCTGCTTCGCCTCGGTAGCTCACCCACGCAGCAACGGTCAAGCCGAGCGAGCAAACGCTGAGGTCCTCAAGGGCCTCAAGACCAGGAGCTTCAACATCCTCAAGGGCCACGGCAAGGGCTGGATCGACGAGCTCCCCTCCGTGCTCTGGTCCATACGCACAACTTCCTCGAGGCCTACAGGCGAAACGCCGTTCGCCCTGGTCTACGGAGCTGAGGCAGTCCTCCCCGCAGAAATCAAGCATGGATCGCCACGGGTCCTTGCCTTCAATGAGGACACCCAAGAGGGCCTCCACATCGACGACCTGCTGCTTCTCGAGGGACTGCGCCGTCAGGCCGCCCTCAGAGCGGCAGGGTACCAGCAAGACCTGCGACGCTACCACAGCCGCCATGTGCGCTCACGCACCCTTGAGGCGGGCGATCTCGTCCTCAGGCGAATCCTCTCCAGGGAAGGCCTCCACAAGCTCTCGCCGATGTGGGAAGGTCCCTACAGGGTCTCCCACGTCGCCAGGCCTGGCGCAGTACGCCTCGAGACCGAAGACGGCATTCCCGTCAAGAACCCGTGGAACATCGCGCACCTGCGCAAGTTCTACCCGTGATCATTGTCACGTCAAGACATCTAGCTGAAGAGGCAGCCTACGGCTCCACCTCCAAGCATTTTTTGTCTCTAGAGGTTAAAAGCTCACGGCTTAAACCTCCAAGCTCCAAAGGCTTCTCTCGAGGGTCAACCCTCCGAGCTCTCCATGTAAACGAGCCGCCTCAGGCCGTTGAGAGTCTCTGCCACTAATGGGTGGTCCCCATGCCTCGACATGGTCAAATACATTAACTTGGCAACTCCAAGCATAATGAGACAATTTCGTTCCTAAGTGAACTATGCGCTGCGGCGCCGCTATGTAATATTTTGGTGGTGAGTTTATTTCAGCATTATTTTCCTTATTAAAAATGGGCAATTATATCTCTCCACATGCGCACCTCGCGAGCGGGGGCTGAGTACGGTGCCAGTGCCTCAAATGACACACCAGCAGCACTGCAAAATCCAAGGATCCGAGCTCTGGCTGGAGGGCAGGCCCTCACAAACACGCCATCTCTACAAAGGACCTTGGTACTCTCTCTCCTCGCAAGGAACGCCTGAGGAGACCTATAAGCGCGCATTAGTCCCTGGTACAGTGCACAAGCGTTTGGTCCTGCCTCTCTAACATCTATAGGGAGCAAACGTCTCTACAAGCCTGAGGAGGCAGCAGGGAAAAAACCCTTGAAGAGGACCTCCCCGGCAAGCTAAAAAGCCTCTACAGGGCAAAAGCCTCGAGAAGCTAAGTCCCACTCCTGCGACTCGAGAGCCTTTTCTCTCCAAGCGCACGTTTGTCCCTCGAGCGATTTCGTTCTCCCTTATGATTCATGGACTACTCGCACGTCAAAGGGGAGCACTTGGGCATCGCGACTCAGGGCTCTTACCTCTCCAAGCCTTAAACTCCCCCCGGCCTTGCTGAGTCATTGCTCTAGCATACCGTAGTGGCGGAGTCATAGCGCGAAGAGACGGGTCCTAACGACGCAGAGAAAACATAGACATGAAAGTAAAGCAGAAAAGGCCTCTCGAGGGGCAAACAAGCTAGCATAAATAAGCTTAAAGAAGTATATTACAGGCCCAAAACGTGCAATGTCTGAATATAAAAAAATTTGTCTCAGATACAAGCGCTCAAAGGCGCGACAAGCAAGGCTCAGGCGGAGTCCGCGCCAGCACGCTCCTCCTTAGCGTCTTCCTCCTCGGCAGGGGCGGCCTCCTCCTCGTTGTCCTCCGCAGCCACCTCCGCACGCTTGAAGCGGTTGCAGAAGGCCTCCACTTGCTCGCGGAGGGCGTTGGAGACCTGCAGGGCCTCTCCAGCCGGGCGCGCCTCGGTCACCGTGGAGAGGTCGAAGCTGGGCGTAAGTTGCCGGAGGTTGGTGAAGATGCGGTCGACCACCACCTCCAGAAGCTGGCGGCTCTCGACCTCAATCACCTCGCGGAGATCGCCGGCGGGGCCCTCGAGGGCTGTGAAGAGCTGGTCGAAGTAGACCAGGTACATCGCAGCATCACCACGACCGCGAGCCTCGGTGAGCGGCGCTTCTGCGCCGAGCTGGGCCGCGAGCTCATTGCCTCTCGCTACCAGCGCCTGGAACATGCGGTCCCGCTGCTTCGCGAGCACGAGGGCCGCCTGCGCGGTGTCCACGGCCTCCGTCACCTGCTTGGCTGCAGAGCCCGCCTGCCCCTCCACGTCCTTGACGAGGGCGTCCAGCTGTCGGCCCAGTGGATTCTAGGGTGTGCATAGCCCACTCTCCACGGGCTGCGCACGCGACAGCGTCTACAAAGCGACTAAGGACCAAGCCAACCGCTTGGAGGGTTCCCCCCGAGGGAGAAGCCCCTACGGGGAACCTGAGGCGCTGGAAGGGGCCTGAAGGGGGCTCCCCCCGAGGGCGTCCCGCTCGAGAAGTCTCTCCCCCTGCTGGGAGCCGGTCCGGCCCCTCCCCCTCGAGAGCCTCAGGCCCCTGAGGGGATACTTCGCGACGAAGGAAGCGCTGCAGAGCGCACATGGGCTCTGCTGCGGCCGCAGGGTGACGCGCGCGTCTGCGCGCACGGCAGCAACAGCGTCACAGTTGCCGCTCCCATGATAAAAGGGGTCAACAAAGTTCTGTGTCCCCTGCGCCGCCAACGAAGCTTTCCTCTTTGGTGATAAAGCAGTTGGCCGGCACAACGCTCCAACGACGACGTCACTGCGGGCACACCCCACGGTCTCCGCCGCGCCTGCGAGCCGCTCTGCCAAGTCTGCAACTTGTCGGCCACAATGCGCCGCTTTAACACGGAAGAGGCGCGTCCAAGGACGGAGGAGACAGCTGCTCTGCCACGAAGACAGGCTTTGCGACCATGGACCGAGTCCATGAACGAGCAAGCAGTAGTGCACCCCACTCCGCCACTGGTGGCCATGTGGGAACCCGTCCACTGCGCAGATCGCAGGGATGAGGCCCGGGGCAGCTATTTAAGGAGAAGGGGCACTTCCGTAGCGGGGGATCCAGAAAACTCGATCTCAAGCTCAATAGCGTCCTCCACCTCCGGACCCTCTGAAGGCCCGGAGGCTTGTTGTACTACAGTCACCACAGTGCAATCGAGACAAGAAGGAGTAGCGGTGTTACCTCACCTTGAGGGCCGTGAACCTGGGTAAGGGCCGGTGTCACTCTCTGCCGTGCAGTTCCGCTCCAAGCACCGCGAGCAACGTCGCGGCGTGCATCGAGGGTTGTTTGACCTCCGTGTTCAGTCCCCCTTCGAACCTCTTCCCGGGGCGAGACTACCCCTGTTACGTGGGAGTTCATTCCACGACATTTGGCGCGCCAGGTAGGGGACTGAGGCGCGTCTTCAACCTCCGAACTCCGCGCCATGATGGACACCCGCGCGACGCGCGCCAACAGGCGCACCTCCGAGAGAGCTCACACCGAGCCCGGCACTGCACCCACCCGCGGCCGCCGTGGTCGCCCCCGCGCGACCGAACGCGCTGGCACCGGCCCGCGCGTGGAAGAGCCGGAGAGCGAGGAGCACCGCGAAGGAGACCAGCGTGACGACGAGGACCTCTCCGAGCGCCGCGGGGACGCTGAGTCCTCGCACCCGTCCCGGCGCCAGAGCGTGTCCACGCGGGAGCATCAAGAGCCCGCCCCGCACACCGCGCTACTGATGGCTCAGGAGCTCCTCCGCTACCGGCCAAGTGCCGAAGCGCACGACCAGTGGCTGGACCGCCTCCACCACCTCGTCGACATCGCAACCACACGCCCCGCTCCGTCGCGCTCCATCGTGCCTTCCGGCCCTGCAGGGACGGCCGCACCAGGTGCGCCACCGCCGCCGCCGGGACCGCCCCCGGCCGCGGCACAGCGGGCTCCCTCCCATGCTTCCTCGCCGCACGACTGCCAAATCGTGCAGCGCACCGCACCTGACGCGCGCGTAGGCATGGAGCGGCGTCGCGACCTCCAAAACCGCCTCGTCGAGGAGCTCGGTCAGGCGGGGCAGCAAAACCGCAGGGCCCTCCAGGGAGGAACGGCCACCTATGCCTCAGGCTGCATGGCCTTCACGCGCACCCTGCGCCGTGTGGTCTGGCCACAGAAGTTCAGGCCAGCGCTCCCCAAGGGCTTCGACGGGTCCACCAACCCTCTCGAGTTCCTGCAGCTCTACACCACTTCCATCCAGGCTGCAGGGGGCGATGACAAAGTCATGGCCAACTGGTTCTCCCACGCCCTCAGGGACTCCGCTCTGTCCTGGCTTCTCAACCTGCCCGAGGACTCCATCGACTCCTGGGAGGAGCTCTGCAGGCAGTTCGTCGCCAACTTCAAGGGCACGTACGAGCGCGCACTCACCCACAACGACTTGCGCGCTGTGGTGCAGAAGAAGGGTGAAACTCTTCGCAAGTACATCCAGCGTTTCAGCCAGGTGCGGAACAAAATTCCAAACATCCCCGACACCCAGGTGATCGCTGCCTTCCGCGAGGGCGTCACGAACCGCAGGATGCTCGAGAAGCTCGGCATCCACGACAAGCTCACCTCTGTGGTGAAGCTGTTCGATCTGGCGGACAAGTGCGCCAAGGCTGAAGAGGGACTCCTCTTCGTCAAGATGAGCGCGCGGGGGGACGACCCGAGCGAAGGGTCCAAGAGCCACAAGAAGAAGGAAGAGCCCAAGCGCAAGGCCACCGCGGTCCTCGCGGCAGAGCCTGACGCAAAGGGCTCCCGCAGGGGCTCCCCCGAGCGCGGCGACAAAGAAATGGACCACCGTCCGTTCTGCGTCTACCACAACAGGCGCGGGCACGCTACTGACGACTGCTTCGACCTCAAGAGGCTGAGCAGGGAACGCGAGCGGGGAGAAGGCAGCGGAGGCCGCGGCAGAGGTCGCGGCTACCGCAGGGACGCCAAGGGCAGGCGCGATGGCGGCTACCAGAAGCCGTCGGGCACTCAAGCCAACGCCGCCCAGAAGAACAACAACCTCCCCGACGAGGAAGGCGGAGGCTATCAGGCCCCGAGAGGCGCCATGGCCTGCATCCTCGGCGGAGCTCAAGCGCCCAAGTCGAACAATCAGTTCAAGCAGTTCGCCCGCGAACTCAACGCCGCGCTCCCGAGCACCGAGACTTCCAGGCCCCTCAAGTGGTCCCAGTACACCATCGCCTTCGACGCCAAGGACCACCCCAGGTCGACCAAGACCGTTGGAACCCTCCCCCTGGTCTGCTCCCCCACCATCAACAACATCACCGTCTCCAAGACGCTCATCGACGGGGGAGCGGGCCTGAATGTCATCTCTGTCGAGACCTTCGAGACGCTTCAAGTGCCCTACGAGTGGCTTATGCCCTCCAGGCCGTTCACGGGCGTCACCAGTGGTTCTATCGAGCCTCTGGGACAAGTCCGCCTCGCGGTCACCTTTGGCACGCAGAAGAACTACCGCACGGAGCTGATCGACTTCGACGTCGCGCACATCGGTCTGCCGTACAACGCCATCCTCGGCTACCCCGCCCTTGCGAAGTTCATGGCCGTCACGCATCACGCCTACAACATGGTCAAGATTCCCGGCAGCGCTGGCACCATCGCCGTCCATGGCCATGCCCTGGACGCCACGCGCGCTGTCGAGAGCGCCTACAAGGCAGCCGCCATGGCTTTCCCGGCTGACGAGGACATGGAGCCTCTCGAGAGGCCCAGGAAGAAGAAGCAGGTGTTCTCTCAGGAGCAAGCCGCCACGAAGAAGGTGCCGCTGGACACCACCAGCTCGGGGGCTGAAGGCTCGGGGGCTAGCGTCACCATAGGCGCCGCCCTGCCTCCCAAATAGGAAGGCGCGCTCGTCGCCTTCCTTCGGGCAAACTCTGACATGTTCGCGTGGACTCTGTCAGATATGTCCGGCGTACCAAGGGAGGTGATCGAGCACCACTTAGCCGTGTGTCCAGACGCACGCCCCGTCAAGCAAAAAGCACGCAAGCAAGCCCCCGAGAAGCAAGCCTTCATCATCAAGGAAGTAGAGAAACTCAAGGCGGCAAATGTCGTCCGCGAAGTCGCGCACCCCACTTGGCTCTCCAACGGTGTGGTCGTCCCTAAACCCGCTGGAGGAGGCCGACTCTGCATCGACTACACCGATGTCAACAAGGCCTGCCCCAAGGACCCATACCCCATGCCGAGGATAGACCAGATCGTGGACTCCACCGCTGGCTGTGACCTCCTCTGTTTTCTGGATGCCTTCTCTGGTTATCACCAGATCAAGATGGCTAAAGAGGACGAGGAGAAGACGGCATTCCTCACCCCCGGTGGTGTGTACTGCTACACATGCATGCCCTTTGGCCTGAAGAACGCTGGGGCCACCTTCTAGAGGCTCATGAGGATAGCCTTGGGGGCTCAGATGGGCAGAAATGCTGAGGCCTACGTCGATGACATCGTGGTCAAGTCTCGAGAGGGGGACACCCTCTTGAGGGATCTAGAGGAAACCTTCGCCAGCCTGAGAAAGGTGAGCATCAAGCTCAACCCCGCCAAGTGCGTCTTCGGGGTCCCTTCAGGCAAGCTCCTTGGATTCCTCGTGTCCCACCGCGGCATAGAGGCAAATCCCGACAAGATCAAGGCCATAGAACAAATGCAGCCCCCTCGCCGACTCAAGGAAATGCAGCGCCTTGCGGGCTGCATGGCCAGCCTCGGTCGTTTCATCTCTAAATTCGGCGAGCGAGCCCTGCCGTTTTTCAAGATCATGAAGAGGTCGGGCACATTCAAGTGGACCCCTGAGGCGGATAAAGCCTTCGAAGATTTAAAGAAGTATCTGGCTAGCCCTCCGGTCTTGGTGGCCCCCAGGGCAGACGAGCACTTGAAGCTGTACCTCTCAGCCACCCCTCAGACAGCAAGCGCCGTCTTGGTGGTCGAGAGGGAAGAGCCTGTCCTCCCCAAGAAAAGCACTGCCACTCCAAGCCCGGAACCCCCCGACAAAGGCCCCGTCGAAGGAGTAGCCTCCGCAGACCCACGGCCAGGCCCATCGCCTCAAGTCGAGCCTGCTCCAACAACCCCTGTCGAGAGGCCTCCACAGGCAGATACCGACAGGAGCCCTGAAGAGCCCCCCAGAGGGCCGATGCCGCGCCACCTCAGACAACCCTCGTCGAGCACCCCGTCTACTTCGTCAGCACGGTGCTACGGGACGCTCGCGAGCGGTATCCAATGCAGCAGAAGCTCCTCGTCGCGCTCCTCATCGCCTCCAGAAAGCTGAGACACTACTTCCAGGGCCACCCCATCACGGTGGTCACCGCTTTCCCCCTGGAGCAAATCCTGCGCAACCCCAACGCCACAGATCGTGTCGCAGGGTGGAACATCGAGCTGCAGCCTTTCAACTTGCGCTTCGACACCACGAGGGTCATAAAAGGAAGAGCGTTGGCTGATTTCGTCGCCGAATGGACTGACCCAAGCCCTGAGGAGCCTCGTGAGGCAGAGGCCGAGCCCTCGGGAGACGCGGCGCCCAGCCACTGGACCATGCACTTCGATGGAGCCTTCGCTTGCCGCAATGGCGGAGCAGGCGTCGTCCTAACCTCGCCCAAGGGTGACAAGCTTTATTATGCTATCCAGCTGTGCTTCACAATCGACAAGATCTCCAACAACATCGCCGAATACGAAGGCCTCCTCGCCGGCTTAAGGGCCGCCATCGCTCTAGGCGTCAAGCACCTACTCGTCAAGGGAGACTCACAGCTGCTCGTCAACTTCTCCAACAAGAGTTACACGCCAAAAGAAGACCACATGGCCGCATACCTCGAAGAGGTCCGCAAGCTTGAGAAGCACTTCAGGGGCATGGAGCTCATGCACATCCCGAGGAAAGAAAACCAAGAGGCCGACGACATCGCCAAGCGAGCCTCGCGGAGGCAACCCCAGCAGGCCGGTGTTTTCGAAGAGAGGCTCGCCAAGGCATCCATCAAGCAGCCTCGAGAGGCCACGCCCGCAAGCGCAGGCGAAGTGCTCCCACCGCCTCCTGAGTCTGGGGCGCCTGATTGCGGTCCCAGCACAGGGGAGCGTCTGCTGCTGACGGCAACCCACCAGGCCTCAGGCTGGATTGATGAGCTCAAGGACTACTTGGTGAAAGGAGTCCTCCCTGAAGAAGATACTGATGCAGAGCGAGTCGCTCGACAAGCAAAGTCATACTGCATCCTCGAGGAAAACCTCTACCGCAAGCGCCCAAATGGTGTAGCGCTCAAGTGCGTCCCTCCTGAGGAAGGCCGAGAGCTGATTAAGGACATCCACAGCGGGGAGTGCGGCCACCACTCATGTGCGCGCACCCTCGCAGGCAAGGTCTTCAGGAGCGGCTTCTACTGGCCTCAGGTGCTTCAAGATGCGGTCGCCATTGTGCAAACCTGCGACGCCTGCCAATTCCACGCCAAGCAAATCCATCAGCCGGCACTGGAGCTTCAGACCATCCCGCTCTCCTGGCCGTTCGCGGTCTGGGGGCTGGACATCCTGGGACCCTTCCCGAAGTCGCAGGGGGGCTTCCGTTTCCTCCTCGTGGCCATCGACAAGTTCACCAAGTGGACGGAGGTTGAGCCGGTGCGCACCATACCAGCTGGGGCTGCGGTGAAGTTCATCCGAAGCTTGGTCTGCCGCTTCGGCGTGCCCAACCGCATCATCACTGACAACGGCTCGCAATTCACCAGCGGCACCTTCCGAGCCTACTGCGACAAACTGGGTATCAAGGTCTGCTTCGCCTCGGTAGCTCACCCACGCAGCAACGGTCAAGCCGAGCGAGCAAACGCAGAAGTCCTCAAGGGCCTCAAGACCAGGAGCTTCAACATCCTTAAGGGCCATGGCAAGGGTTGGATTGACGAGCTCCCCTCAGTGCTCTGGTCCATACGCACAACTTCCTCGAGGCCTACAGGCGAAACGCCGTTCGCTCTGGTCTACGGAGCCGAGGCGGTCCTCCCCGCAGAAATCAAGCATGGATCGCCACGGGTCCTTGCCTTTAATGAGGACACCCAAGAGGGCCTCCACAACGACGACCTGCTGCTTCTCGAGGGACTGCGCCGTCAGGCCGCCCTCAGGGCGGCAGGGTACCAGCAAGACCTGCGACGCTACCACAGCCGCCATGTGCGCTCACGCACCCTTGAAGCGGGCGACCTCGTCCTCAGGCGAATCCTCTCCAGGGAAGGTCTCCACAAGCTCTCCCCGATGTGGGAAGGCCCCTACAGGGTCCCCCACGTCGCCAGGCCTGGCGCAGTACGCCTCGAGACCGAGGACGGCATCCCCGTCAAGAACCCGTGGAACATCGCGCATCTGCGCAAGTTATACCCGTGATCACAGTCACGCCAGGCATTTTTTGTCTCTAGAGGGAAGCTCACGGCTTCACCTCCAAGCTTCTCAAAGCTTCTCCCGAGGCCCAGCCCTCCGAGCTCTCCTGCAAATGAGCCCCCGCAGGCCGCAGTGAACCTCTGCCACTAATGGGTGGTCCCCATGCCTCGACATGGAAGGAACGTTAGCTTGGCAAACCCAAGTGTAATGAACCGATTTTCGTTCCACGTGAACTTTGCGCTCCAGCGCCATCTTCGTTCCAAGGGAACTTCGCGCTCCAGCGCCATTTTCGTTCCAAGTGAACTTTGCGCTCCAGCGCCATCTTCGTTCCAAGTGAACTATGCGCTACGGCGCCGCTATGTAATATTTTGGTGGTGAGTTTATTACAGCTTTATTTCATTTATTGAAAATGGGCACTTATATCTCTCCACATGCGTACCTCGCGAGCGGGGGCTGAGTACGGTGCCAGTGCCTCAAGTGGCACACCAGCAGCACTGCAAAACCCAAGGATCCGAGCTCTGGCTAGAGGGCAGGCCCTCCCAAGCACGCCATCTCTTCAAAGGACCTTGGTACTCTCTCTCCTCGCAAGGAACGCCTGAGGCGACCTATAAGCGCGCATTAGTCCCTGATGCTGTGATCTAGCGTTTCGGCTCGCCCCTCTAACATCCACAGAGAGCGAAAGTCCCCACCAGGCCTGCGGAGGAGAACCCTCGGCCCCTGAAGGGGAGAACTCCGCCAGAGAAGGCCCACACCGGGAAAACGCCTCGCGAAGCTAAGTTTTTCGCCCACCTCAAGGGAATCCTCGCATTTTTCTCATAAGCACTCTGCGCCCCTCAAGCGGTTCTTTCCTTACTCTCCGTGGACTGCTTGCGCGTCAAAGAGGGGCCCTCAGCATCGCGACTTGAGGGCTCTTACCTCCCCAAGCCTTAAACTCCCCCCGGCCTTGCCGAGTCATTGCTCGAGCATACCGCAGCGGCAGGAGTCATAGCGCGAGGGGAAGGGTCCAACGACGCAGAGCGAAAAAGGCATGGAGATGAAGCAAAGACCCCTCGAAGGGAGCGCACACTTAATCGATAGCAAAATGTTTACGAAGTGAAGAAGTAAATTACAAGGTGGAAAATGAAATTCTCTAACGGGCAAACGCCCCTAAAAGCGCTGCAAGCGCGACGCGTTGCAGGAGGAGATTAGTCGGAGGCCTCAGCGTCGTCCTGGTCGCTCTCTTCTTCCTCCTCGGGCTCGCTCCCCTCGCCGCCTTCCTCTGCAGCGGCCCGCCGGAAGCGGCTGCAGAAGTCGTCCACCTGGTCGCGGACGGAGCTGGAGGCTTTCCACGCAGCGTCCCCCTCCAGTGGCTCGGTCACCGTGGTGAGGTCGAACCCGGGCTGGAGGTGGACGAGGTTGGAGAAGATGCGGTCCACCGCCACCGCCAGAAGCTGACGGCACTCCTCCTCAACCACGTCGCGGATCTCCGCGGTAGGGCCTTCAAGCGCCGCGAAGAGCTGCTCGAAGTACAGAAGGTAGGTGGCGGCGTCGGCGTGGCCCTGAGCCGGAACGCTTGGCGCCTCTGCCCCCAGCTTCGCGGCAAGCTCACGACCCCGTCCCGTCAAGGACAGGAACATGCGCTCCCGTTGCTGCGACAGCACCTGCGCCGCCTGGATACTCTACGCCGCCTCCACCGCCTTCTCCACGGCAGGCCCCACCTGCCGGGTCATCTCCTCCATATCCCCCGTGAGGGCGGCGAGGTCCCGGGAGGTGTCATCTCGGGCCTTCTCAGCGGCGAGGCGGCGATCGGCCTCGCGCTTCACCTTGGCGGCGAGCTTGGCGTTCTCCTTCTCGAGCTTCTTGACCCGGGCGCCGCTCTCCTCCAGCCTCGCCTTGAAGCGGTCCTCCTGCTTGGAGAATTTCTCCTTGTAGTCCTGGGAGACGGCGGCGCGGATCTTCTGCTCTTTCTCCCGGAGAGCCTTGTCGAGCTCCTCCTTCCGCTCGGCAAGCCGCGTGTTGGCGCGCTCCACATTTCCCTTGTGGGCGGCGACATCGCGCTCGAGCTTGCTGAGCGCCGTGGCGACGCTGTCCTCGCGGGCCTCGAGGGCCGTGCGCTGTCCGGACAGCTCCTGCTCCCTCAGCGCCAGCTGCTCGTCGCGCCGGCGAGCATCCTCCTCGCGCTCGCTCAAAGAGCGCCCGCGGGTCTCCAGGCTCGAGCGGAGTTCGTCGAGGGCGGTCTGCACCACCCCGGCATCCGCCAGGATCTTCTTCTCGAGCTCGAAGAGCTCGGCACGCTTCGCCGCCAGCGAATGCTCCACGGCTTCCCGCTCCGCCTTGGCCTCGGCGAGGTCCTTGGCAGCGGCTCGGCGTTCAGCCCTCAGGGGCTGAAGGAGCTCCTCAGCTTCACGCAAGGCTCCCTCGCGAACCTCCTCGGCAAAGCGCGCCGCCTCCTCGCGCTCCGCCTGCAGCGCCTGGTCGCTCTTGCGCCGGGCCTCTACCGCCGCGTGGAAGGCGGCCCAGGCGTCGGCGAGCTCATCTCTCTGGCGGGCGAGCGCCTGGTCCTCGGTGGCCAGGTGGGCCTCGAGCCCCTCCAGGGACTCCCGCACGAAGCGGAAGGCGACGTCGCGACGCCCTCGACCCCAGTCGAACCGGCCCAGAGCAAGGCCCTGGGGCGGACCGCGCGGCCTAGAAGGGCCCGCGCCCGCGTCCGGCTCCGCGGCAGACGCCCTCGCGTGGGCCTGGGGGCTCGGAGGCAGGACCTCTTCCGTGCCCGGTCCCCGGCCCCCTGCGCTTCCCCCCTCGTGCGGCACCTCCCGATCCGCCTCCGGGACAGGGGCGTGAGGCCCGGCCCTTGCGGTTTCCTCCCCCCCCGCGGTGCCCGGTGGCGGCGGTGGAGTGCCCTCCCTGCAAGACTTGGGAGGGCTCGGCGCCGACTCGGCACCCGCAGGAGCCTCTGGCTGCGCTGGCGGGGTAGCTGCGCGGGGAGGAGTGGGCGCCCTCTCCACCTGCTCCTCCACCCGCTCTGCCTCGGGTGGCGGCGCAGATGCTTCCGCCTGAGGTACCTCCTCCCGAGAGCCTGTAGGCCTCGAGGCCTCCGCCGCCGCGGCCTCGCCGGCCTCAGCCTCTGGTGCGGCGTCAGGGGCGGCCCTCTTCACGTCTGCGGCCTTCCGAAGCCTGCGGCGCTTCGCAGGAGCGGGGCTGCTGTGGTGAAAGGCAAAGAATTGGTCAAGAAACAAGAGCAAGCAAGCTGGACTCAGAAAGGAAAGAGAAGGGTAAAAGAATCTTACCTCGTCTTCTTGGCGTGGGTGTCCACCCACGTCATGCCAGGCGAGCGCCATGAAGGCACAGCCCGCGCCTCCGCCTCGAGGGCCTCCTCGGCTTTCCTCTTGTGGGGAGCGTTCGGGGGCTCCCCGGCGGGCCTGTCGTGGGCCGCCTTAGTCCTCGGCTCGTAGCGCCCCGCCGCGGCCTCCTCGCTGTCGCCGGAGGAATGCTCGTCAGCCTCCCCCGCCGGGGGCGCAACGCCGGCAGAACTACCCACGCCCGCCGAGCTCCCTACGCCGGCAGAGGGCCCCGCCCTCGTCTCCGCGTCGCCCTGCTCCGAGTCAGACGCGCTTGGCGACTCGGTGGTGCCCGCTGGCATGGGCCCCTCCTCCTCTTCGTCCCCCGCCAGGCCTAGCGGGGTGAATGCGGGCGCGTCCGTCAGGATGGCCCGGCGTTTGTCCGGAACCTCAAAGAGGGGCCGTATCGCTACGTGAACCCTCTCGGGCACCTCCGGGTTGACGAAGAGGCCTCCTAGGATGACCTTGACGACTGCGGGGCGGTGATCGCTAAGGTGCAGCCGCAGCGAGTCTGTAGGCCCTGAGTACGCCCACATCGCCTTCTTATGCGCCTGCAGGGGGGCGATGCGGCGCCTCACGAACTCCGCCGCCACCATCTGGCCGGTCAGGCCGTGCTCGCGAAGCGCCTTCAGGTGGCCCACGAGGCCGGCTATCTCCTGCCCCTCCAGGGAGCGCATGCTCCAGTGGGTGTTCTTCACCGGCGCCGCCTCGGGGACCTCAAGAAGGGAGCTCTCCGAGGGAACGCGGATGAGGAACCACTTCTGCCTGAAGTCCTCCACCTTCTTCGACACCGCCGTCACAGGCTTGTCGCCGTTCCAGGCCATGGGGATATAGACATCTCCCATGCCGTCCGCGATGCGGAAGGATACACAGCCCGTCCGCTCCTTCTTCGCAGTGTTCCGCAGTGCGTAGAAGCTTCGGAAGAGGGCAATGGAGGGCTTCACTCCCAAGTAAGCCTCGCACAAGAAGGCGAAAATGGAGAGGACAAGGATGGCGTTGGGGTGGAGGTGCAGAAGGTGGACCTGGTACAACTCGAGGACAGCCTCGAGGAAAGGAGAGTACGGCGGCACCAGCCCGGCGAAGAGAGTGTGGAGGAAGATGGGGTAGTAGCCGGCGGGAAAGCGTCCGGTCCGTGCAGGCAGAATGGCGCTGGCGCCGTGCTCGTTGTGCTTCCCGGCGACCAGGTGCTGGATCTTATCCAGCGCCGTCGCGTCGACGCGTGCCCCGACCAGAGCGGGGCCGAACTCCGCCTCTCCCTGTGCGCCGTGGCGGGCCGAGGCCGCTGTTTTCTTGCCCTTGGATCCTCCCATTGTCGGCGGAGAACGGGAGCTCGGAGGACGGAAGGAGTCGGCCAGAGATGGGGAAGATTTACTGGAGACGGGAGTCTAGGAGGCGGAGAACCGATGGACTGGAGAGACAAGACAGGACGGGGTAATGATTGCGGCCCGGACAGCGCGCGGCTTTTAACCCCGTCCGTGCGGTTACCGAGGCGCGGTAGTGGAGATCGTGGCGGGCGTGGTGGCCCCCCCCGCTGCGCACGTTCCCGCCGGAGTAGCCGAGACGCCGCGAATCCTCCACCAGGTGACGCGTGTCCCGCGGCGCTTCGCCCGCAGCTGAGGGCCCGCGACGCTTCGCCTGCGGTTTTGGGCCCCACGACGCTTCGCCTGCGGTATTGGGCCCATGACGCTTCGCCAAGTCCCAATCGGCCTCGACGTGCCCATCATGGGCCCGGGGGCTACTGTCGGCCCAGTGGATTCTAGGGTGTGCATAGCCCACTCTCCACGGGCTGCGCACGCGACAGCGTCTACAAAGCGACTAAGGACCAAGCCAACCGCTTGGAGGGTTCCCCCCGAGGGAGAAGCCCCTACGGGGAACCTGAGGCGCTGGAAGGGCCTGAAGGGGGCTCCCCCCGAGGGCGTCCCGCTCGAGAAGTCTCTCCCCCTGCTGGGAGCCGGTCCGGCCCCTCCCCCTCGAGAGCCTCAGGCCCCTGAGGGGATACTTCGCGACGAAGGAAGCGCTGCAGAGCGCACATGGGCTCTGCTGCGGCCGCAGGGTGACGCGCGCGTCTGCGCGCACGGCAGCAACAGCGTCACAGTTGCCGCTCCCATGATAAAAGGGGTCAACAAAGTTCTGTGTCCCCTGCGCCGCCAACGAAGCTTTCCTCTTTGGTGATAAAGCAGTTGGCCGGCACAACGCTCCAACGACGACGTCACTGCGGGCACACCCCACGGTCTCCGCCGCGCCTGCGAGCCGCTCTGCCAAGTCTGCAACTTGTCGGCCACAATGCGCCGCTTTAACACGGAAGAGGCGCGTCCAAGGACGGAGGAGACAGCTGCTCTGCCACGAAGACAGGCTTTGCGACCATGGACCGAGTCCATGAACGAGCAAGCAGTAGTGCACCCCACTCCGCCACTGGTGGCCATGTGGGAACCCGTCCACTGCGCAGATCGCAGGGATGAGGCCCGGGGCAGCTATTTAAGGAGAAGGGGCACTTCCGTAGCGGGGGATCCAGAAAACTCGATCTCAAGCTCAATAGCGTCCTCCACCTCCGGACCCTCTGAAGGCCCGGAGGCTTGTTGTACTACAGTCACCACAGTGCAATCGAGACAAGCAGGAGTAGCGGTGTTACCTCACCTTGAGGGCCGTGAACCTGGGTAAGGGCCGGTGTCACTCTCTGCCGTGCAGTTCCGCTCCAAGCACCGCGAGCAACGTCGCGGCGTGCATCGAGGGTTGTTTGACCTCCGTGTTCAGTCCCCCTTCGAACCTCTTCCCGGGGCGAGACTACCCCTGTTACGTGGGAGTTCATTCCACGACACCAGCTCCAGGGCAGCTGCCCGGCGGCCCTCTTCAGCCTGGCGGTAGGCATCCTTGGCGCGTTGGAGGCGGACCTCGAGCTTGGAGTTGGCCTTCTCAAGCTCCGCGATCCGCTTGGCGTCAGCAGTGTGTTTGGCCCTGAAGCGGTCCTCTTGCTTCTTGCCTTGTCGCGGAACTCCTGGCAGATGGTCCGCCTGAACTCTTTCTCGCGCTCCGCGAGGGCTGCCTCCGCCTCCTTTTTCTTCTCAGCGAACCGCAGCTGGAAGCGCTCCAGGGTTTGCTTCTGGGCGGTGACGTTCTCGTCGTGCTGCTGGAGCGCTTGGGCCAGGTCCCCCTCGCGCGCCTCGAGCTCTTCGCGCTTGGTGGCCAGCTCACCCTCCGCCTGGAGCCGCTGCTCGTCGCGCTGCTCCACGTCTTTCTCCCTGGAGGCCAGCTGCCGCTCACGCTCGGCCAAGCTCTTGCGGTCCTCCTCCAGGGTCTCCTGCGCGGCCCGGTGGGCGGAGAGGAGCTGGGACTCTAGCTGGGAGACCTCACGGCGCTTCTGCTCCAGCGAGCCCTCCATAGCCTCGCGCTCGGCCTTCACCTCCGCGAGGAGATCGGCGGCCGCATCGCGCGCGTCCTGGAGGGGGGCAAGGAGCTCGTCTGCGTCGCGGACGGCCCCCTCCCGGACCTCCTTAGCAAAGCGGATGGCCTCCTCGCGTGCGGCCTGAAGCGCCTGATCCTCCTGGCGGCGGGCCTCAACCGCGGCATGGAAGCGTCCCCAGGCCTCCGCGAGCTCGTCGCGTTGCTGAGCAAGTTGGGCATCCTCGAAGGCGAGCTGCGCCTCCAGGCCCTCCAGGGACTCCCTCACCACGCGGAAGGCCACCTCGCGGTGTCCCTTGCTCCAGTCCCAGCCGCTCAGGACCAGGCCGCGTTGCGCGGAAGGCCCGGCCCCGGCGTCGAACCTTGAGGATGAGGCCTCTGGGCGTGCCTGGGGGCTAGGCTGCTCCCGGTCCTTCGCCGCGTCCAGGATGGTCTCGCCGCCCTCGTCGCCCGGTCGCGTCGCCTTTTGCGCCTCGCCCCCCGCTGCGGGGCGTGGCGGAGAAGGAGGAGCTCCCCCTGCAGAGGCGCCCGCGCTTGGTGGGCCCTGGTCTGTCTCGGCCTCTGGTTGCGCGGGAGGCGTAGCCACGCGAGGTGGGGTGGCCTCGCGTGCCGGAGTCGACTCGCGAGGCGGCGTAGCCGCGCGAGGCAGTGTAGGAGCTCGAGGAGGGCTGGCTGACCGCTCTTCCTGCACCTCCACCACCAAAGGCACGGGGGGCGGTGCTGCTGCCTCCGCCAGAAGCTCGGTTGCCTCCGCCTGAGGCGCCTCTTCGGCTGGGCCTGCCGTGACCGTCTCCCCAGGCCTCGCGGCCTCTTCAGCCACGGCCTCTGCCGCGGCTCCCTTCACCTCCGCTGCCTTGCGGAGCCTGCGGCGTTTCGCGGGCACTAGGTCGCTGAAAGGAATCAGGGAGCGGTTGTCAGAAATATAAGAAGGAGAATGTAATAATCAGGCAATTAGCGATTGCAGGTGCTTACCCGGACCGCTTGGCGCCGGTGTCAACCCACGCCAAGCCTGGCGAGCGCCAGGAGGGCTTGGGCCTGGCGTCTGGCCTCTCCAGAGGCGCCTCGGCTTTCCTCTTAGAAGGGACGTCGGAGGGCCTCGCGCCAGGCCTGTCGCTGGCCGCCTTGGACCGGGGCTCGCGATGCCCCAGCAAGGACTCCTCGTCAGAGGCCTCCCCTTCGGACTCCTCCTCCTCCGCGCGACGCGTGGGCGCCCCCGTGAAGGCGCCTTCGTCGTCACCTGACGAGATGTCGCAAATCTCGCCCGCTTGGGGCCTGGCCCTCGAAGAGGCCTCCTCGCCCGCCGCGGCCTCCTCCTCGCCTGCCGCGGCCTCCTCCTCGCCTTGCCCGGCTCCTGAGGCAGAGGGCGTCTCTGCCCCCTCCGCATCGTGCACCACAGGCACGGGCACTATCTTCCGCGCCGGGCCTGCCGGAGTGTACGGAGGAATCCCCTCCAGAACGGCCAGACGCTCAGTCATGTTGTACTGATGCAGAGGCCTGAGGGAGATCGGGAGTTCCTCCATGGCGGGCACCGCGGGGTTGATGAAGAGCGCGGACAGGACGTTGTCGACGGCATCCTTGTCGTTGTCCTCGCGATGGAGCCGCATCTTGTCATTGGGGCCGGAATACATCCACATCGGCATCGCGTGCGCCTGGAGTGGGGCGAGGCGGCGCGTCACGAAGTCCGCCACGACGATTTGCCCCGTGAGGCCTTCCTCCCGGAGGTAGCTCAGGCGGCCCGACAGCATCACGTTCTGCGCGCCGCAGAAGGTGGCCTTGCCCCAGTGCGAGTTCTTCACGGGTGGCGCGTCAGGGACCTCGAGGAAGGCGCTTGGCTGCTCCACGCCGACGAAGAACCACCGCTGGCGGAAGTCGTCCACCTTCTTCGTCACGGAGGTGATGGCCTTGCCCTCGCTCCACGACATGGGGATGTAGACGCTCCCCATGCCGTCCACGATGCGGAAGGAGACGCACCCTGAGCGCTCGTTCTTCGCCGTGCTCCGGAGCGCGTAGAAGCACCGGAAGAGCTCCACCGAGGGCTCCACGCCTAGGTACGCCTCGCAGAGGTAGGCGAAGATGGCGAGGATGAGCACCGAATTGGGGTGGAGGTGCAGCAGTTGGATTTGGTAGAAGGCCAGCACCGCCTCCAGGAACGGGGAGAAGGGCGGCACCAGGCCCGCCGAGACGCAGTGCTGGAAGATGGGGAAAAACCCTCGCGGGCGTTTCCCGTGCGCCGCGGGCTTGAGCGCGGTGGCGCCGTGCTCGTTGGTCCGGTCCGCCACCAGGAAGCGGACCTTCTCGAGCGCCTTGTCGTTGACGCGCACGCCCAGCAATGCCGCATCGTGTGCGGCCTCGGCGGGCGCCGCTTGCGATGAAGACCCCGCGACCGCCTTGCCCTTGTTCTTCGGCGGAGTCATCGTCGGAGGGAAGAAGGGAACGGCGCGAGGGGAAGTTGGAGAAATCGGAGAAGAGGGCGCCGGAATGCAGGAGCGGAGAGCTCGGTGCGGATGGCGTCTGCGAGAAGAAGTGGGAGTAGTAACGGCTCCCTGCTCCGGCGCCGGGGCTTTATGTCTCGTCAAGGAGCGGTTACCGGGGCGTGGTGGGACCCCCCACGACGCACGCCCCGCATCGTGCGCATCCGTTGCTCGCCGGAGTGACGCGTGGCTCGGCCCGGCCCGCAGAATTGGCCCCACGACGCTTCGCCTAGACCCAACGGGCCTCGTCGTGCCCATCGTGGGCCCGGGGGCTACTGTCGGCCCAGTAAGGACCGGGGTATGCACGGCCCACTCCGTACAGGCCTCGCCCGCGTGGAACTTCGGCAGGACGACTAAGGACCAAGCTACCGCTTGGAGGGATCCTCGAGAGGCATCCCCTCTCGAGGGCCTGAGGAGGACGCCAGGGCCTGAAGAGGACCCCGCGCCTCAGGAGACTCCCCAGGCGAAACCCGCCTGGGGGGAAGTCAGCAGAAAACCCCTCCACAGGCAACCGTGGCCCTGTGGAGACACTTCGCAGCTAAGCAAGCGCTGCAGGGCGCACATGGCCTCTGCAACGGCTGCCGGGTGACGCGAGCGTCCCAGCTGCCACTATGGTGATAAAGGGGTCAAAAAAGCCGCGCCGCCTGTGTCCAAGACTTTCCTCTTTGGTGATAAATCGGCTGGACGGCGCAACGCTCCAAGGAGGTCGTCATCGTGGGCTCCACCACTGCCTCTGCTGCGCCTACGAGCCGCTCTGCAACGTCTGCAGCTGGTTGGCCACGGCGCGCTACTTTAGCACGGATGAGCCGCGTCCATGGACGGGGGAGCCGCTGTGGACTCCCTCTCCTTTGCGCCACCGGCGTGTGGGAGCCCACCAGCACGAGGACGGAGCCCGGAGCGCCTATAAAAGGAGCAGGAGCTCCGCCATAGAGGGGGATCGGGCAATTGCACCTCCAATTGATCTCCAGTCGGCGAACCGCCTCCTGGACCCAAGAAGCCTTAGCCAAACACATAGGACAGCTAACTGCTGGAGGAGGAAGACGACCTGTACGTCCCTCTCCAGGCACCAAACTGCCTCAAGAGAGCCTTCGGCAAGCTCAGTGTCCTGCAACCTTCACAGTTCAATACAGACAAGCAGGAGTAGCGGTTTTACCTCCTCCTGAGGGCCGTGAACCTGGGTACGGGCCGGTGTCCCTCTCTGGCGTGATTGTCCCACTTCAGGCTCGGCGAGCATCGTCGTCGAGCCTCTCAGGAGCTGTTAGACCTCCGTGTTCAGTCCCCCCTTCGAATCTCTCTTCAGGGTGAGACTACCCCTGTTACGTGGGAGTCACTCCTCGACAAAAATCATCATAAAACTTGATTAGAGAGGTTAGTGTCTCCATAAATTAAATCCACATAAGTACAACAAAGACATATCATGAGTTGATTCTAAACATTAGCTACTGTTACTATGGTTTTGCATTTCTCCTTGATCAAAAGAACCACACAAAACACAAGTAATGAGAGCAATGTAAAATAAAGACAAAATCTGTCAAAAACTGGACAGCCTGTAAAGAGTGAATTTTTAGAGGCACTTACGTTGCTCAAATCAGAAAACTTTGAACTAATGAAATGTGTAATAATAACTGAATATTGCTGTCGTCAAATATCAGCTCGAAAGTCCTTTTCTGTGATTTGATACAGTTTTCGCAGTGAAGATCAGGAATCTGTTTTCTGGACAGCAAATCACTATTGTTTGATACTACCTCTCAAAATAGGTTCTTGCCATAAAGATGAAAAATAAAATACTAAGGTGATGTTACAGTAGTAAACAAGCACCTTGACTCAAAAACTGAAAGCTAAATTGAAGAAATAAAAAAGAAACAAAAAGACCTAAGAATGGTTCAAGAGAAACAAACAAAGAAGAAAGAAAATATTTTTGTTGTTTTTGATTTAGCAAAAAGGAAAAAGAAGAAGCAAATATATAAAACTTAAACACTCATTTTATTTGGTTTTGGCTTTGGGGGAAGTTTTAATGATAAAGACTTTGTAATGATTCCATTGGCATGAACAACACATGTTCAAGGTCGACCCCAACTTCTCCATTACTCATCTTTCTCATTTACTTTCCCAAATTTTATATAAAGTGAAAGTCTTAAACTCATTATTAGAAAACAGTAGGTAAAGTTATTTTGCATGTTTAAAAGATATAAAGGTGTGCCCAAACTGAATAGGAAATGAAATCATAAAGAGCACACCACAAAACCTTAAACCATTAACTTTTAAGTCTAACTCCTTTCCTATGCATTGGCATTTAATATATGAATAAATAGCAGAAATTTTGTGGTAACCAATGCATGTAATGATCAGTAGGTTGCATTATAAATAGCATAAAAACATAAAGATAAGTCTTTCTTCCTCTCTCATAATAGTTATGAGTAGTGGACGCAAATTTCACAAGACAACTGTTGGATTGGTGCAACTTTGCAAACTTAGGGACATAGAGAGGATTATTAAAACTATCATGTGAGCTATTAGCATGTTTTCCTCTCTCATAATAGTTGCAAGAAACATCATAAACGTGGTGGTTGTGGGTGGAATGGTTATTAGTGCAAGATAATTCCAGCTCACACAAGTACTTTTCAACATATAAAAACTTCTCCTCTATGGTGTGAATAGGAGACCTCAAAGATAAAGTAGGACTCTCATGAGTGAGAGTATTATCAAAAGCAAGTATATCATTTTATCCTCGCAAAAAGTAGTAACAACTAAACATGGAGGATTATTAATAAGCATAGGACCATCATCTAAAGCACTATCATATAAAGCATTATCATATAAAGCATTATCATATAGTATGTCTAAACCATATTCCTCATCATTTTTAAAATTATAATCAATAATGTTCTTATTAGGCATAGGTTCATATTCCTCATCATCATCAGAATCACAAAAGCAAAGTGTATTATCAGCAATATATTGAAGGTTACCCTCATCCATAGGTGGTGAAGGTGGAAGTTCCTTCTCTTCATTCTCTAGTTGTTCATCTTTTTCATCATCTTCTTGGGGTTGCATGGGCATCCCCAAGCTTAGGTTTTTATCCTCTTCTTCACATTCTTCCTCTTCCAAGCTTATGTTTTCATCTTCTTCTTCCTTCAAAACATCAGTACTTTCTTGGGAAGCAGTGCCCTTCCAATTATAGTCAGGAACATAAATATTTTCAGAGAACTTGGCTAAGCAATGTTTAAAAATAAATGTGACCTCCTCTCCAAATCTCTTAACTCTAGGGCAAGTTTCATTTTCATCAGCAAAGCTTTGCAATTCAAAAGATGCATAAAAAGCAACAAATTCCTCTACTTGTTCTATCCCTAAATGAGCATAATCATTAGTATTGTAAGATACTATGACATGGTCTTCATGGGACTTACATTGAAATGCAAAGTGTCTTTTTCTATGTTAGAGCAACAAGTTTCATTATAATGGAACCAAAGCCACTGTTCAGCAATATAATTTAATCTTTTCATGAAACCTTTTAGTATTTTCTGTTCTATTGACCATTTAGATTCCTCAGGAATTTTATTAGCTTCCTTATACTCAGCAAGACTCATCATCCATTCCAAATATTTTGTGTTTTATATATATATATATAACTGAAAGTAAAACTAAACTAAATGCAAAACTGAAAGTAAACTAAGGTATATGCAAAACTGAAAATAAATATCTAGTGCAAACAAGAATAAAAACTTAAGCGCTACACTCCCCGGCAACGGCGCCAGAAAATGTCTTGATACCCACAAGTGTAGGGGATCGTTGAAATCTTCGATGTGTAAGTAAAGTATCGATCCCTCGAGGAGTAGAAGGTATAAGTGTTTATCCTTTCAAATAAGAGTGTCACTATTCTTATTATCTATACACTAGACAAAGTAAAATGATGCAAGTGTTTTGGGCTTTTGGTGTAGACTTTGCAAGTAAAGTAAAAAGATGAAAATAAAATATGACAAGTGAAACCTCTCAAAGAGAGAAAGCCCAATCCTCTATGCAGCAAGAGGACAAGCTTAAGTGTGTGTTTCTTATGTGTAGAAAACGTTCCCAAGGGCTATATGGATTTCATTGCATAGATATTTCTAGAACAACAAGGTAAATATTTTGTCAAGTTTTAATCTTCTTTGGACGGAGCCATAGTTTAGGTAAAGCTAAATAAATAGACTAAACCCTCTTATGATGGATCATGTGGCCAAGTAAATGAATACACAAGAGTTATTAAGATATAAAAATCCCACCATAGCATTACACTCTAAGGTCCCCGATATTAATCCCCTCCTAATGGAACTTCATGTATTAGACCATAGGTTTAGTTGTCAACTCCCAGGTCCTACCCAATCCATTACATAGTGTGATCACCTCATGCATTCCTCAACATATGCGTGCACTCATATATTGTACAATAAGACAATCATCAAAGATAAAGACTTGACCAAATACTCAAACATGTTTAGTGAAATCATTGCCAATCCATCCTATGCCCCCAGGAACATGAGAGAACTACTCACAACGCGAAGACATGATATGATTCAATGGCATAAGTGGTACAACACAATCTGAAAATATAATCTCCCCAGAAAACAATGACAAGTAGCAATTCACACACATGTAGAACAGTACTTAGACAATAGCTAGGGTTCGAACAATCTCAAACTATGAGGGGGATGAAGTGGATCACGAAGATGGTGATGGAGATGGTGCTGGTCTTGACGGTGGTGTTGATGGAGACTTCGGAGGGGGGATGGAGGAGCCTTCCGGAGGTAATCCGGCGACGTTTCCCCCCTTCAATCTTCTCCGGTGGCAGTCTTCTGTCTCTCTGTTTCTTGGTTTCGTGTTTCTCCGCCGCCTCCTTGCGAAACTCCTCGGGGGACTATTTTTATAGTCGGTTTTAGGTCAAGACGAAGCCACGGAGACAAAAATGGACGGCATCGGAGCCACGAGGGCCCAAAGGGGGTGCTCCATGCGGCCAAGGAATCTGGCCGCGTGGGCCCACCTCTTTTGGTCCTCGGAATTCCATTTTCTCGCTTCCTTTGCTCCTACGATTTGTTCCTTCCAAAAAAATGGGCTCCGTGAAATCTTAGGTCATTTGGACGTCGTATGCTCCCTGAAAGTCAAAAACATGGAAAAAGGGGTTTTCTGGTTCTGCAGGGTTAATTCCAAATAAATGGGAAAAGTTTGAATTATCCCCCAAAATCATTATATAACATAAATATAGCCCATATATGATGCAAATACGTTGTAATATCAAGTAATAAAATGTAAAGTTCATGTATGCATTTTACATGCATCAGTCGCCGCGTTGGATTTTTTTAGAAACACACGCTGAACGGGAATCCAGCACCTAGGGGGGGGGGTGAATAGGTGCTACTTTAAGTTTTAGTTCTTTTTTAATTCAATCTTGACACAAAGGTTAATTCTCTAGATATGCAACTAAGGTGAATTTACCTATATGACAAGCTAACAAGTAGATACACAAGACATGATAAATATAAGTGCGATACAAGTAAGTAAAGGAGCAAGGAATAGAGGAACCAAGTCGAAGCACGCGGAGACGAAGATGTAATCCCGAGTTCCACCCAAAGGGTGTACGTCTCGTTGAGAGGTGTGTGCCGCCACAAAATGTTGATCACAACGCCACAAAGGCTCACCTTCTTTTCCGATGAACTCAACCACAAAAGGTACGAGTTCACCTTCCACTATTGATCCCCTTTGGGGCGGAGATCGAATCCCTTACAACTACTTGAGGCACACACCCACAACCTAATTGGGGCTCTCAAGACGACCACAACAGGTCAAGACCACAAGAGGTCAAGGTAACACCAAGTAGCAACAATGGTGAACTAGGTTTTCCCAATGGAAACCCTAGCCACGAAATTCTCAAGTGAATGAGGGGGAAATGAAGAACATTTTGGTGAAGTAGTAGATCCGGGCCTTCTCCTTCAATCCTCCAAAGATCAAGAGATTTGGGTGGAGGAGTTGGGAGATCTTGAAGATTTGAGCTTTCACAACAATGGGGAGAGAGAGAATCTGATAGCTAGCTGTTCCAAGGTAGGTGAAGGGGTATTTATAACTCTACCCAAAATATGGCCGTTGGCTGCTTCGATACTCGGAAATTCCAGTGTAAGTGAGACTCGGAAATTCCGGTCACCCGGAATATCCGAGTCGGATAGAAATCTGCGAGCACAATTTCCGATTGGAGTCAACACACGAACGTCTTCTTTCCTTAGCCGATTTTCCACGAGGCTTGAGGGTCACTCGGAAATTCCGAGTCCCGGAAATTTCTGAGCACAAATTCCGGTCCGAGCCAGCACGCGGATGTTTTCCTTCCTTAGCCGTTTCTGGGAGGCTCTTTTTGGTCTACTCGGAAATTCCGAGTCCTGGACATTTCCGAGTGAAATTTCCGGCTCGAGTCAGCACGCCTCGCCAACTTTTTCTTAGTTGTTTTTCTGCGAAGTTCTGGGGACCCGGAAATTCCGAGTCCTAAGAATTTCCGGCTCCAATAATCCGGTTCCTGGGACTTTTTCCATACCACCTTCTTCTCTACTTTTTTGGCTTTGATGCTTATGATAATTGATCATAAACAGACTGTAATACTTAGCATTAGATTAGTACATCATTAGTACTAGCTAGCAGGAACCGTAAGAAGTGAATATATATGAAAAAACTAACAGCAGCTGAGAAAAAGATTTTCTCACCGACGAACTTCCGATCTTCCCCGGAGGGCTGGAGGTCGATGTAGGCGGCCTCCCACCTCCTCCTGCTCTCCTCCGCCTGCACTTCGCAGTTCACAACAGCCAGCATCAGTGAGGAGGCAGAGAGACGGAAACCCTAGGAAGGATGCTAAGACGGAGACGAGAGGACGGGTGACCTGGAGTAGGCAGTGTTGGAGGAGGGCGTCGCGGGTCTCCCAGAACTCATGCTAGAGCGCGTGCGGCCGGCGACGAGCGCCTCCACCCGCGGCAGCATCGCCACGACCCGGCCGTACACACGCAGCCACTCGTCATCCTCGCGGGCCGAGACAGGGACAGCGCCGCCGCCGCCGCCGACGGCCGTGGAATAGCGCGGGAGGGCGGATATGGCATTGGTCAGCCGGCCGGCGGCGCAGCTCCGAGGGGGTGCGGCGAGTGACACGAGTCGGCAGAGCGGTCCAAGTATTTTCTTGTTTCTTCGCGGCATTGAATTGTCCAACGCTCAACCATTTCATTTGTCCGTATTGAAATTCCAAGCTAAAATATCATGTTTGGGTGTCACATGGATTTATGAAATCTACATGAACTAGCTGAATGCCGGTGCTTGCTACGGAATATTAAACATTATATTCCAAAGTGATCATTAAAATTGATTTGTAAATACGGGTGGAGAATTTTGTTAATATCTCAGACACTTTTTTCGTGATATCAAAATTATTTTTTAACTATTTACTGGTCAGTCTTCTTCATCAGTGAAATCTCCAATCCATCTTGCACTTCTAGCCGGCCGTCTTGCACTTCTAGCCTTCATCCACCGATTGGTTCCTGCTCGCCTCCGTTCCTCTCCTGCTGGTGCGACATTGCGTCTCGATGCCGATCGTTGTGGTGTTCCCATGTCGACGAGGAAGTTTTCTAATCTAGCGGCGGCCAGAGCAAAAGATCCCCGCACACGCAACTAAGAACTCTCTTCCTCACCTACACGAGCGACGCCGCAGCTCGTGCGTCGCTCCGCTCATCATCCATGTCTCCAGTGATTTCTTGTCAAGGCCTTGTCAAAGTCACTGCGCCATGCTTCGCTCGACGTTACCACCGTCTTCGTCCAGCGATTTCTTGTCAAGGCTTTGTCAGCGTCCCTGCGCCTCGCTTCGCTCGATGTTACCACCGTCTTCGTCTCGGAACTTTTTCTCTTACCTCTCTTGACCAGGAAAAATTGACTAGAGGATGGTCCCAAAACAAAGCAACTCTTGTATAGAATATATGTTTGTAGATAACTATTTCGACAAACTTTATTTCTAATTAACTCATACTTCTCTCCTCGACATGTTTCTACCTAATCTGTGCTGTTCTAATATTCATGAATAATTGCTTTCGCGAACATGTACCCGTAGAAACAACGGTCACATTTGCATCATGTACCCGTAGAAACAACGGTCACATTTGCATCATGTAGAAACAAAGGGGTATTTGGTACTTTTTTATTTAATAGTTGTTTGAATCTCTCAATGAAATGCAATTTAGCATATATGATAAAAAGCAAAAAATAGGAAAAAAGGAAAACGATACAGAAGTCTCCTATCGAGATTTGAAATAAATAGTTTATATCTGATCATGCCATACCTAGAACGCCAAGATAAATAGATCCAGAGCCACAATTTATAGACAAGTTCATCTCTCACATCTACCATCAATAGACAGAAAAGCAACCAGCAAATAAGAAACAACGGGATTCCCAATTTATCCATCTTATTTACATGAATGGAGATCATTTTCTAGAAAGTCAAGTACTGCACCAATAACAAAATTTGTTTCTCTAGCATTCTGTTTCATGGCCGTCAGCATTAACATCCTTTGAGAGAGAAATATTGTGAATGAACATAAATCGTATCGTAGTGGAGAACATGGAGTATCAATTAATAGACATGGTTCTAAGTAAATCGGGCTATAGAAGGGGATTACTTGATGCCGTCGTGTGACAGGCACCGGTATAGACGGTGGGAGCTTACCCCTGGGATCTAACGCGTGCTTCCGCGACGGTGTCCTGGCCACATGGGAGTGCCATGGACGTGGCTTCACCTTCAACACCGGCTCTGGCAGCCATGAAAGAGACCATACCTCCGAACTGTTGCGCATGGTATCAGACCAAGCTACTCACCACTCCGACCAAGAAAGCTGACCACCCTTTCATGTTGAATATCTGATATGTGGTATAAGCGAGTTATGCCATGCCAACCAAGCACTTTGAACTTGTAACGTGGAAACAATAAATTATCAGTTAGGTATAACTTTGATGAATAACAAGCTCTTGCATGGCATACAACTCCCAGCAGCTCTCCCATGTGAAGCTAATGCCGGCAAGAAATCTTCATCCATGAAGAAATCTGAAAAGAGCAAAACAAGAAAAGATGTGCTGCATATGTGCAGGCAGTGTAACAAAGAAATGATAGCCTATCTTGAAATTATTCCAGCGAAGCAAGGAAAACATGGAACAAGTTAAAGGCAAAACTTTAGCAAATAATGCATACTAGAAAGGAGATGCATCCTGACCTGACCTGCCTGAAGTTGAACTTTCAAATAATTTGAGTAAAAACAGTAGACGGACCCAAAAATTTCATATTGAAGGGTACCAGTCATAAGTGCAGATGAACTGTGTTAGCACACCATTTCAAAATGAAAAACTGCTAGCTGCCAAACAGACCCTCTAAATATTATTTTGTATTTAGCATAAGCATATACTCCCTCCGTCCTAAAATAAGTGTCTCAACTTTGATAGAAAGTGGATGTATTTAGACATAAACATGTCTACATACATCTACTTTCTATCAAATTTGAGACACTTATTTTGGGACGGAGGGAGTACTTCATTGGACAATCGGCTAATATAAGTATGTCCAAGGGTACAAAACTTTGGATTGACTGTTATATCACCTTATGTTGTAAGTACGTGCAGCTCAATTAGGACTTGAATCAACAAGGGAAGGAATTCACTCATGGAATAAGGATTAAATATGAAATAAGAATTAAATGTAGTACTGAACGATAACAAATCATTTCTGTCGCCCAACTTAAAAAATTAAACCGTTAATCATAAGTAAGCCCATAAAACATTTGTAATGAGATGACTAATAGATGGTGGACCGGTCTAAATTTTTTTCTTTTTTGACACGAAAGATGGTAGAGCGTACAATAAAGTTGTAAGTAAATCAGAGATGCAATGCGATATTTTGTTGTAATTATATCTATAAAACTGATGGACATCTTACTTACCAGAAATAAAATAGTGGCCCTGAAAGCGCTCTCGACGACAGTGCCAACATGAGCATCCATGTTGTAATCCTTCAGCTGGGGTTTATTTCAGACATATCATCATCTCCACTAACACAAGCTTCATTATATTCTTGATCTCACGGGCGAGTTCTTGATATTTTTTAGGCTGCAAATAGATAATAGCCCTAGACTTAATAAAACCTTAGGACAATATTACTGTGCTTGCTAGATTTGCGAGTAGTTACGAACATATGAAAACAAATAGTACTTGTTATATCTTTAAAACATTTCTCAAGTATAATCTAGCAATGGAGAATACACAATCCAATAAGATGCTAATAACTGTAACGAACAAATCTATAACTCATAATATCTTCTGACCTTCTTCCATGGAAAAAAAACTATACAATTCATGTAATTTGTTCAAATCATTATACTGATTACTAAATGAACTATAAATCTTGTGATGGATTTCAGCCCACTGTACCACATCATGGTATGAGCAATTAACATAGCTTGTGTTAGGATGATATCATTATGTTTTTAGGTTCTAATATCAACATCTGAATCACATACCGACCAGTTAAGATGCACATATGTCTCTGACATTTTAGCTGTTACAAGAAACAGAGATACAAAGGATCAAAATATATTAACTACAAGATGTACTTATCTACCTAAGTACTTGCATTTAGTAATATCAAATACTTGCTCAGACAATGAGAAATGAACAGATACCATTGGGGTCAGAGCTTCCCGAAA
The DNA here is from genome assembly GCA_026929855.1 of Poa annua. Taxonomy (NCBI): domain Eukaryota; kingdom Viridiplantae; phylum Streptophyta; class Magnoliopsida; order Poales; family Poaceae; genus Poa; species Poa annua. Next base: position 42,611,677 of record CM049435.1, on the reverse strand, counting down.
ATGTAGGTCCATTCACTCACCCTCGCCTCCTTTGGTCAAATTAGCACGTTTAGTATGAAATTAGCAGGCCGCAGTTGTGTTGATGCTGCGCACCTGGGTATTCCACGGAATTACCAACCAATATAAGTTCATCCAGATCGGTAGCACTGCTGAAACGATCTTTTCAATGTTACATATCTGAAATGAATAGAGGACTACCTTTAACGAAATAGATCAACATTGACAAATAAATCAAAATTCTAATAGTATACAGTAAGATATGCACCCTGTATTTTTCAGAAAATAAGCAATTTACATTTTCTTTTCATGAGACGAACGGATAGGAGGCCTTAAGGTGTTTCGTTAAAAAGATAAGCAGTAAACATCATAGCATTTATGAGTTATGAGTTCAGTTGGTTGAGTGTTGACACTACATATTTCAGAATCAAGAGAATTGCCATATTTTTTTATAGACATATATAAAATGGAAGTTAAGGATTGTAAATGAGAATGTATAGCCAAAAACAGAATCTACCTAAAAATGAATACACGTGCAGACGTGCAGTAGTATGTCAGAATGTCGATAGTCTCTTAATAAGTTAATATGAATATGAGAGAAATTCAATTTCAATTGGAGCCTAATAGATGCCATCAATAACATGTAGCTAGATTATCAATTGAATTGGGAAGATGAGCACGACCATAAACATCTAGATTCCACAAGGTCACAACATGAAAGAGAAGATGTGAATCTCAATGTGTTGGCACCGGCAGGATGACGCGACAAGCAGAAGCTGGAAGAGGCATTTGTCAGTCTACCATGGTGGTGACGCGCTCTGACCATGGCAGTCCAGACTTGCTGTGGCGCCTTGGATGTGGATGGCAGAGGCATTCCAGCAGCGCATAAGGAATCTTTACCCAGTCCAAGAAGAAGAAAACCTGCAAAAGAACAAAAGGGTTTAAGCTGAGGTCGATTCAGGCGTTCACATCAGCAGCAAACTGGAGGGCCAATCAACCTGGAGGTGACGGCGATCTGGGAGAGACGAGGTGGGCGGGCTTGGTGGCATCGATCTTGAGCACTTGGTCTAGCAGGATCTGGTGGGGGAGATGACGGTGAGAGAAGGGAGGTTGACGGCGGCGTGCTTCGATGAGCGACGGAGGTAGTGGATGGAGGGGAGTGGTGAGCGGCAGCTGAGAGAGAAGGGGACCGGGGAGGAGATGGCTATCTCTTCCTGTGAGCAGACATCGTCGAACATGAAAAGTTTGTTATGATAAACATGTTGGCCGCTTTTTTTTTAAAAGTTTGTTAAAGGAGAAACATCCGGATCAGGTGTGTTGTTTTTCGGTTAGGAATTTTGAAAATGTTTGTTGTGCATGCGCAAAGTTTGTTAGGCGAGAAACATCAGGTCCGGTTTGAAAGTTTGTTGTGCATGCGTCCGGTTTGAAAGTTTGTTGCGCCATATACCTCCTCCATTTTTTCCTTCCTTTTTGTTTTTTTTCCTTTTGTGAACCGGTATCCACTTATAGGTGGCAGAGCATGTAATTAATTCGAAGTGTGAGGGCAATTGAAGTGTGACACCATACCACGCATTCTGTTTTTTTTTTAAACAAGGCAAAAGCTTTGCCTTTTATATTGATATAGAAGGAGCAAAGACAAAGATAGGCCAAGTCCCAAAAACCACGGGAATAGAACAGTCCCGAAACCTTAGTGGACCCTAAAAGTGAACAAGGAAATCAAGAAACCCATTAGGCCACACACTCACCAAGTTTCTTCGCGCCTGCTAGGATCCAGTTCTTGCTCTCCTCCTTGATGTGTTGGAGGAGTGAAGTCGGCGGCGAGAATTTGTTGTTGAAGATTCTAGCATTCCTCTCCTTCCATATCTCCCATGTGATGAGGATGATTGCCGTTTGCATTCCTTTCCGGGAGGGCGATGGCACAGCCGCAAGGGCCTTCCAGTAGTCGAAGATGGTCGGTTTCGTTGATTGGAGGGTCTAGATGATCGAGGGGCAGTGTAACCAGGAGGCGGCCTCAGTCCAGATCCTTTTGGCATAGAGGCACTCGAAGAGGAGGTGTCGACCCGTCTCCAGAGCACATCTGCAAAGCTGACAGACAGGCTGATGTGGCCACCCCTTGATGGCTAGGCGATCCGATGTCCACAGCCGGTTTTGGACGGCGAGCCACGCAAAGAAGGAGCATTTGGGGGGGGGGGGGGGGGGGGGGGGCAAGTTTTCCAGACGACAGCGAGGAAGGCGCAGGGGAGGATCCGATGAACTGGGTCTTATATGCAGACTTGGCGGAATAGACTCCAGTTGGCGACAGAGTCCAAGTGATGTAATCCTCAGTTCCTTGAGTTAGGGTGATCCCTTGCACAAGGTTCCAAAGCTGAACAAACTGTGAGATGTGGTCAGTAGTGAAATGGTCTACGGCAAGGTCAGCGATCCAATTGTAATCCGATAGGGCCTCATGCACAGTTCTATTCTTGCGTTTGGACGCGGCGAAAAGGGCTGGGGCGATGACCTTGGGAGGCAGCCCCTCAAGCCAAGACGACCCCCAAAACGAAGCTTTGCGCCCGTCGCCGATTGTCACCCTAGTCGCCACGTTGAATAGGCCCCTGTCAGTGTAGTAGTTGGGGGTTTCCGATCCCACCCAAGGCTTTTCAGGGGAGGCCCACTCATACCACAACCACCTAAGTCTCAGAGCCCTAGGGAACTTCTCCAAGTCCAGGATGCCCAGCCCCCCCAAGGCCTTTGGACGACAGACTTTGTCCCAGCCCACCTTGCACTTCCCGCCGCTAACCTTCTTGGTGCAATTCCACAGCTTACCGCGGCTGATTTTGTTGTAGGCCTTTATCCATGTCTTGTCCGCCTTAATCGCAGTCGGCAGAAAGATGGGCATTGATGATATCACAGACTTGACGAGTTCGTTGCAGCCCGCCCTGTTGATGAACTTTCCCTTCCAGGGTTGTAGACGTGAGGCAGCCTTGTCTATGTAAGGTTGAAAATCAGCGCGCCGAAGCCTTCCCAATGCAAGGGACAGTCCTAGGTACTTGTTGGGAAAGAGAGCGATCGTGGCTGGGAAGTCTGCCATGACAGCGGTCAGGTCAATGTCCTCGCAGCGAATCGGGGAGAAAGAACTCTTGTTGAAGTTTGTGACCAACCCGGTAGTAAAGATCGTTAACTAACACACAAAACAAAAGGGATTAAGAAATGTTCTTTCACACGCAAACGCTTATAAACACGTACGTATAGACACCCGTATAAACATACACACACGCAAACCCTACTCCTATTACTATGAGCACCTCCGAGAGACTGGTCCGAATCTTAAGATTGATGAAATCATCACGGGCGCCTCACTGTTGACGGGCACGTCACATATCAGCGTAAACATATCACCGATTAAATTCTGAAATAATCAAAAAAAAATTGCAAACACCTGAGACTTAACCGAGTGGGCTGGTTACACCGCAAAATGAACCAAACCAGTTGAGCTTGACCTCCCTTCGCCGCGTTGGGTGTTTGATTCTACGACCCTTGTTGCCCTAGACTCGCCGGCTAACCGAAAACGTCATATAAACGCAACGACGTCGATTGACGATTGTAGTCCAGTAGTGAACAGTAATTAAAGACTAGCTAATTAACCACCTTCCTTCCGCGCCGCACTGCACCTCTGGCTGTGGGTACGGTAGCAGGTGGGATGGGATTTCCCATCAATCCCACCTCCCATCCCGCCAAATAAACCCTAGTTATCCCATTTAAAACACCCATTACCCGTACGGGCAAATCAATGAAGAGCCCACTAACCCTATGAACAGCCCACAGGTCCGGCGCATATCTGAAAAAAAGAACGCTGCGCTTCCTTCCCAAATCACAGATCGTATTCGTGAGGCTCGATACCCAGCTTCCAGCGCTGCCGGCCGCCGGCTCCCTAGCGCCGCCGCTGGCCTCTCTCTCCGGCTGCTCTCCACCGCATCCCCCTTGCCTGCCTCTCCTGCTGCTCCATCCAGCCGGCTGTTAGCGAATAGGACTTAGTCTTCTCACCGTTGTAACTGACTCCCATCTAGCTAGGATCAGATCCTTAGGATTAGCTCCTCACTCCCACGATCTGTTGTACGTGCTAACGGCACGATCCCCACTAACCTCTGTACTATAAGTACATGTGCTAATACAGCAGGCAACTCATCGAGTGCCATTCTCTCTCTCGCTCGTATCTAGAGTTCTACACCGGCGACTCCCTTCTCCAGCGAGCGCCGACGCCATGACCGCTGGCCAGAAATCGCGCTCCCTTCTCCGGCGAGCCGCCTCCATGGCAGTCGCACTTCGCTTTCCTACCTCTGCTGCAAGACCGGCCGGCCAAGGCCCCTGCTTCCCTGGCTTCCTCCTGCTGCCGACGAGAAAATCCGCATGTCTCCTAGATTAGACGACCGTCGAGTGGCCGGAGTGGCGGAGTGCTGCGGCGATGGGCTCGAAGGCGGGGAGCACGACGTGGAGGGAGCACTACTCGAGACGTGAGCGTGCATTTTTCCGGCGTGGCTAGGAGAGGGCCGACGAGGGCGTTGTTCCGGAGGCTCAGTTCCTGGAGCCCCGCTAGGAGGCGCCGGACGGAGGGCGGGAGCGCACCGGCGGCGGCGGGGAGGTTGAGGAGAACGGGGATGCAGAGGGGAGGCCGCGTGGACTACTATTCATGGGATTTTGATGGGACAAGTAGGACGTACCAAAAAAGCCCAATAAAATTTCAGCATATGGGTAGATGGGTAGTGGGGCAATGGGAAGTAGACATCCCAATCCCATCCCACTTGCATCCATAGCTGTGGGCCGTGCTATCCAATTTCATTCCAACTTTACAGAATGTAAAGACTAGCGTTCGTTTAGCTGCCCACACACACCTCAAATTGTGGATTAGTCAGACAAAACATTTGTTTAACAGAAGAAAAATGAAATGAGATAGTCCATAGTATTCTCCAGCTGTTGGATGAGATGTGAGGGCCGCTTCTACTTGACGTGCCTATAATAAAACGGTTTAGTTGAGATGCATTATTTGATCCAGTGTATATATTTATTAGTAGCACTAACAGACACTGGCCTACCAACGCAGACCTTTGCCAATTCCTCCTTATGGTTCTTTAATTTTTCAGACAAGAAATGCAGCAGTTTCGCTTGCATATACTCTAAAATATTCAGAATCTGCTTCTATTGACTTCGCTGTCGGCACGCACCGCTGAAGTTTCCCCGCTAGGAACGACCTTCAGATTTCCTTTTTTCGCTTTGTTCCTTTCAGCTGTAATGTTTTGAGGTGGCATGTCCTTGTTCCATGGTAAAGAGCAAGTCCGGGCAAGGGAAGGGAAAGTAGCTAGCCAGGAGAGGCTTTGACAGGGCAGGATGCAGCTGCCAGTTGCTGCAAGACGATGTGGTATCTGCTCGTGAGATCGATCGAGCATCTGATCTCACACGCTGGTAAGCTTAGCTAGCTTAATAAATCGATCATGTGTCCTACTCGATCGTGTAATTCTCCATCAGTCTGTTGACCCCCGAGATCTCACACGCATGATCTGCCTGCAAATTAAGAAGAAGAAACCTCATGGAGATCATGGATGGAGATCGGAGGAGGAAGCTAGCCGCGATCACCCGGCCGGCGCGCGGTCAGGACAGCCCGGCGCGGCGCCTGGTCGCCTGGCTGCAACTTTTCTTCAGTGAGTGATCAATCACATCTCGTTCTCAGCTGTCGCCATCGATCGAGCTCGCTGATGATCTAATCGCTATGCTTTTGTTTGGTCGTCTCTTGCAGAGGCTTTTGTGCAGAGGTACAGCTGGCTGGCGAGGTGGGACGCCGCAGGGCGCCCCGCGTTCCTGCTCCTCTTGGCTTTCTTGGTCCAGATGAAACTGCGCCGCTCCCTGTCAAGGCAGAAGTCGCGGCTGCAGCTCCGAGCCACCGCCGCCGTCACCGTGCAGGCGGCGTGCCGGGCGATGTCGGCTCGCCGCGAGCTCTCGATCCGGAGACACACTAGAGCAGCCGTATGCATCCAGGTAACTACATATAAGTACATACATGATGCACTCAGCTGTAGTGCTGTGCCTTGCGTGAATCATACAATGAACATTTTGTCCGTGCTCGTCGAAAAAAGGCGCAATGGCGCGCACACAGGGCGCTGTGGAGCTACCTGACGATGAAGAGAGCCTCAGTGATCTGCCAGTGTGCTTGGAGGCAAAGCATTGCGAGGAGGCACCTCGGCACGCTCAGACTGGTCCTCTCCCCAATTCCTCATCTTCTACTTGCTCATAATTCTTTGAGTTGTTGGGCATCTAAATTTGTTCAAATGTGCAGGCCAATGTTGAGAGGGAGAGGCTTGATGAGGTCAGCAGGCTCCACGAAATGGTGGATGTGCTGCAGCAGGCGGTCGAGGACGCGGAGGTGAGGGTGATCGCCGAGCGGGAGGCGGCGATCAGGGCGATAGCGGATGCGCCTCCGGTCATCAAGGAGACAGTGGTATGGGTGGAAGACACTGAGAAAGTTAACTCGTGGAACACTGAAGTCGGTCGCCTGAAGGTCTCTCACACCAATGCTCCGTCCAGAGATTGTACAATGTGCTATGGCTAATACGAAATTGTGACATTAGTCCAGATAAATAGTGAGATTAATAGTGGTTCTTGATTTTGTGTGCTGCAGGATTTGTTGGGAGCAGAAATGCAGGCGACGTTTGATGCGAAGAAGGCGTTAGCAAAGGCTGAATTGAGGAATGAAAAACTGGCTAGGTTGCTTGGAGTTCAGGAGATTAAGAATAAAACGCTGCAAGATTCTCTCGAAAGGTTTATTTTTGCAGATTACCCTGTCTGTTGCACAAACCATGTTAGCTCCCTGTGTGATAATGGTAGATAATTCGGGTATTTAACAGGATGGAGGAGAGAGCTTCCGATCTCGATGCAGAAAACAGAATGCTCCGACAGGCTGTTGCATCGACCACTGCTATCAAGTCACCAGCTAGTGAAAACCACAAAGGACATGAACTTCAGGTACCTATAATCACAAACTATTCTATTAATGATTATGATGCCAGTGTACTAAAACTGTAAAACATGTCACTGCATGTTGACAGGTAACTCCTGAGGATGAGAAAACAACAAATGGTGCTGTGAAGCCCATGATAGTTTACAGGAGCAATGATATCCATAATGTATGTATAATCCTACAGTTTAGTTTTTCAATAATTTGCGGATACATTGCTAATTTTCCCCAGTGGGATCTTTAACTAGGGTGACAATTCTGAATTGTCTGGCTCAAATGACTCTGAAGCTGAGAAGCAGCAGCAGGTAGGATTCAGGTTCTGAATTGTTTCATAACCTTGGAACAGTATGATAATTCATATGGTGCGCCTTTACGAGATATCACCCTTTAAGATATTTCTAACGATTCTGAAAATCTAGGAGCTTCTAATCAAGTGCATATCTGAAGATCTGGGATTCTCGACCGGAAGGCCTATCGCTGCGTACCTCATCTACCGTTGCTTGGTCCACTGGAAATCATTTGAAGAGGACAGAACCACAGTTTTTGACCGCATAATTCAGAAGATCAATGCTGCAATTGAGGTATGTGACAACGGTAGGCATCATTTTCCGATAAAAGGGAACCTTTCTTAACTCAAAACTCGCATCAGCCCGATGCAACCGATTTTTTTTTACACCTGACCTTTAGCAGACACTTTTATTGTTTATACAAATGTACACATAATTTGATGTCCCTCCTTTCTTGCAAGGCGCGAGACAGCAATGAAACATTAGCATATTGGCTATCCAATTCATGCACATTGCTGTTGCTCCTCCAAAGGACACTGAAAAACAATGGCTCAGCTGCTTTGGCACGTCAGAGGCGAAGAACATCGTCCCTCAACTCACCCAAGGTAATGCTGAAAACTTATCATTTATCCTTAACTTTTTTAGTCAGTATAAACTTTGAATTGTATATTCAATAATACCAAGTTGGAACCTTTCAGGAAAATCAAGCTCCTGGTCATCCTGAGCGTTCAGTTCCAGATGGACGGTTGGTTGGTGGGCTAACTGATATTTCCCAGGTTGAAGCCAAGTACCCAGCACTCGCTTTCAAGCAACAGCTCACGGCATTGTTGGAGAAGGTCTATGGAGTGATCAGGCAGAACCTGAAGAAGGAACTGTCCCCTCTGCTTGGCCTGTGTATTCAGGTAAGCATTGCGCATGTCATAGTTTTCACAAACATTCAATGGATGATCAAACAACTTGCAGATGAAATCTAAACCTTCTGTAGGCACCAAGAACATTCGTCGTCAGCCCCAGAGAATCAGGCTCTCAAGGATCAGACATGGCACAGCAAGCTTCCATGGCACATTGGCAGAGCATCATCAAGATCCTGACGAATTCTCTCAACTTTTTGAAATCAAATTATGTATGCGCCAAAACTAAACTACTGTCCATTATAGCTATTCTAAAGTCGAAACACGCCCCATTTCACGCTTTTTCCATTTTATTTGCAGGTGCCTCCGTTCCTGATCTGCAAGTTGTTCACCCAAGTATTTTCATTCATCAATGTGCAACTATTTAACAGGTACGCACATGCATATGTCATATGTGCTACTTTAGTAGCATGAACAGGTCAACTCACATGATAGTATTTTGTTGTTGCTCAATTGCAGTCTCCTGCTACGGCGTGAGTGCTGCTCATTCAGTAATGGGGAGTTTGTCAAAGCCGGGCTGGATGAGCTAGAGCATTGGTGCCACTGGCTCACGGATGAGGTGACTGCATTTCTCCACCATCGTTCCAACACAGATCTTACAGGAAGCAGTTGGTAACCGACCTTGATCTGAAAACAGTATGCAGGTTCTTCCTGGGACGAGCTGAAGCATATTCGGCAGGCGGTCACGCTTTTGATACTCGAAGATAAGCACAATAAGTCTCTGAAACAGATAACTGACGACTTCTGCCCGGTAAGTCTGAACCTGTGTCCTTATTACTTTCTTATTATAACCATCGCTGTTATGTCATTAATTTTTTGGATGTCTTGCCAATATTAGGCACTTAGCATGCAGCAACTATACCGGATCAGCACAATGTACTGCGATGACAAGTACGGAACCCTTGGCATCCCGTCAGAGGTAGGCCACTCCAACATATACACTCTTGACAACAGATTGCGGTTTGGTTTGTTGTTATTTCTTAGACTGAATGAACGAAACCGTAGGCCGTTTCGAGCATGCGAGCCAAGATGATCGCTGGATCGAGCAGTCCATCGGTGCAAGATGACATCAACTCTTTCCTTCTAGACGATGATTTCAGGTTTCCACTTGATCACCCGCTCCTTGTTTTTCGTTAACTGGCCCGTTTGGAATACTAGAATTTGTTTTTACTCGTTCATGTGGAACAATGATGTGTATTTCTCTATTATTACAGCATCCCTTTCTCCGTGGATGACATCTCGAGGCTGATGGTCCACGTGGACACGGCAGACATGGATCTGCCGCCACTGATCCAGGAGAAAAATGGCTCCCCGTTTGAACTCTGAAAAGAAAAAGGGAAACAACGCCTTTTTTCATGTTGTAGTGATGTACAATTGTACATAGCACCACAGTTTTGAGTTTTGGGTACATAACTAAATATATGTGATTGGTTCTTTTTTTGGCTGGTTTTTGAGTTTGGATTGATTCATTTGGGTTTGCGTGTGTGGACTTGTAAACAAGTGAGCTGTGTCTAACTATGTATAGTCATGCATCAAAGAAAGAAAAAAGAACGAGACTTGGGGTTTTGAGAGGTTGATGCTTGCAAGCAAAGCATACCCTGCTGCCTGTATCTGTGTATATTGCCAGATGTGATACTATGAAGTTCAATGTCGAATAGTGTATATGTTGGAGTGGCCAGAGTGGTTTATGAGTGACCCACTTGGTAGTTCTATGCTATAACTCTGGCAAATGTGGTAGGCCTGTTGAAATGGTATGCTTTTCTGTCACGCTCTGGTACGTTTTCAAAAATCTAATCTTGAAGTTGACGTCTGTTTATGAGCCTATATATCATGGCTTGTTATTCTGGAACCCGCGAGCGCATAGATAAGTGATCACGAGAGGAGCTCGACCACTAACATCAGCGACATTGCGACTGACGGCCATGTAACAGTAATGCAGATCAAGAGGAGGGACGCCTGCTCCTATCACAACCAAGAACTGTTAATTATCTATCAGCCTGATGGATTTCCGGCGGAGTTTTACCAAAATGCTGGGCAATCATCAAGACTGACTTGATGGCTTTGTTTGAGCAATTACAAAATGATAATTTACCGCTGCATAGACTCAATTTTGGAGTTATCACTTTACTTCCAAAAAAAGAAGATGCGAGTAGAATTGAACAATACCGCCCGATTTGTTTGTTAAATGTGAGCTTCAAGATCTTTACAAAAATTGGGACAAATAGGGTAACATCAATTGCACAAAAAGTTATCCGTCCAACACAGACGGCTTTCCTTCCAGGTAGGAACATTCTTGAAGGAGTGGTAATCCTACATGAGACCATACATGAGATACATAGGGGAAAAAATGGATGGTGTTCTTTTCAAAATTGACTTTGAAAAGGCATATGATAAAGTTAATTGGTCATTTCTACAACAAGCCCTTCGTGTGAAAGGTTTTGACCTTAAATGGTGCGATTGGGTAGCTAGATTTTGTCCAAAGTGGGAGTGTTGGAATTCGTGTCAATGATGACATTGGTCACTTTTTCCAAACTCTAAAAGGCCTCCGACAGGGAGGCCCGTTATCTCCTGTGCTTTTCAATATTGTGGCGGACATGTTAGCCGTGCTCATTGCAAGAGCAAAGGAGGATGGTCAAGTTGGTAGTCTTGTACCACATTTAGTAGAGGGAGGAGTATCAATACTTTAGTATGCTGATGATACCATATTATTTTTAGAACATGATCTTGACAAGGCTGTGAACATGAAGCTTATATTATCCTTGTTTGAACAATTGTCTGGTCTGAAAATTAATTTCCACAAAAGTGAAATTTATTGCTTTGGCAAAGCGGTACATCATCAAGATGACTACAGAAACATCTTGGGATGTGAGGTGGGATCTTTACCTTTCAAATACCTTGGTATTCCGATATCGAAAATTGCTTAATAAACAATAGAAGATAATAGAAGATAGGTTTGAGAAAAAGTTGGCTTCTTGGGCCGGAAAACTATTATCTTATGGAGATCGATTAGTATGATTAATTCGGTCCTCAGTAGTTTTCCAATGTTTCTACTATCCTTTTTTGAAATTCCAGTGGGAGTGAGAAAAAGGCTTGACTTCTTTCGTAGTAGGTTCTTTTGGCAAAGTGACCAGCAAAAGCGAAAGTATAGATTGATAAGATGGAATATTATTTGTCGTCCAAAAGATCAAGGAGGTTTGGGTATTGAGATGCTAGATATTAAAAACAAATGCTTGTTGAGCAAATGGCTCTACAAATTGTTAACTGAGGAAGGGATGTGGCAAGAACTACTAACTAGCAAATATCTAGGAGGTAAAACGCTCGCACAAGTGACGGCGAAACCATCGGATTCCCCTTTTTGAAGGGGACTAATGGCTGTAAAACAAGATTTCTTTTCGCGGGGTTCCTTTATCATAGGCAATGGCCAAGGAACCCGGTTCTGGGATGATTCTTGGTTGGGCAATGGGACCTTGGCCGAAGCCTATCCTACCTTGTTTAATATCACACGAAACAAAAATGTGTTAGTAGCTGATGTTTTGAATAATGTTCCACCTTTAAAGTTGTATTTTAGGAGAGCGTTAACAGGATCAAAATGGACATCGTGGCTAGAGTTGGTTCAGAAACTAATGACGATTTCTCTAACAACGGAGGAGGATAAGTTTAGGTGGAATTTGACACCGAATGGCATTTTCTCGGTTAAATCGATGTATGCCGATTATATGAGTGGGCATACACCTTTCTTACGGAAGTATTTGTGGAAGTTGAAGATTCCATAAAAAATTAAAATCCTCCTATGGTTTGTTAATAAAAATGTGATCCTCACCAAGGATAATCTAATTAAGAGAAACTGGAAGGGATGCAAGAAATGTGTTTTTTGCCACAAAGAGGAGACGGTTGAACATTTATTCTTATCTTGTATATTTGCTAAAAAAGTGTGGAGATTGCTCCACTTTACTTTTAATATTTCACCTCCAATAGATATAGCCAATATGTTTGGCTCTTGGTTGACAGGTTTTGATAAAAAAAAAAAAATAGGATACGCATTGGTGTGTCAGCTTTCATTTGGGCAATATGGAATTGTTGAAATGATGTGGTTTTTAACAAAGTTACAAATGTTCACTTTTTACAGTTTGTCAACAAGGCGGTCTATTGGATCACTATGTGGTCTTTCCTCTTGCCCTTGTACGAGCGACCCCTTATGGAGGATGGATGCAACCGCCTTATGGCGGTGGTCCGAGCCATTTTATCCCGCGATGGATGGCAACATGATCGAAGAATCTGCGATTTTTAGTTTCTTTCAATACTTTAGTGCTGCTTTACTTCTCTTGTGTGCCGGTTGCGGCCATGGAATCTGCTACTAAGATTTGTATTCCGAATATCTTGCTGGTTATTTGCAATAAAAGCCGTATGCATCTACCTGATGCAGAGGCTGGGGCTTGTTTCCTTTTCTATAAAAATAATCTAACAGAGTGCGTGCGTATAGCCCTCGTCATAGCCTTTGCTAATTAATCCAGCGCGCAACCAACAGAAGATAGCAAGCCGTTAACGTGATGCACGGGCGGGATGACAATACTATATAACAGACCAAGTTAAAAGCACCTATTTAGGTGCTTTTATGACTTATAACCAAAACCAAAAGTCAAGAAAAAAGTCTAACCAAACACCCTCTAACAGTCTCGTGACAGTACAGGGTAGACCTGCCTGAAACCTGGTTCACTTCCGCATTAGAATTGTTTCTAAATTGACGTTTGACAAAATTTTAGGCACTAATGGATCTTTGTAAAACTTCAACCAGATATGGTTTCTCTCCTAAAACGCCGGTTAAAGTGGCCTTATTTGACAGTCCAAACTAAGCTGAAAACGGTCAAGTCATTTCAAATATGCCATTCACGTTGGAATTTTGATGTTCTTGGTATTTTTACAATCCCAGAGCCTCTGAGATTTTGGATTGGTATTTTACCGATCTTAGAGACTCTGAAATTTGACACATTATTCGGGATGTCTTATTTTAAATAACATACTTGTTTTTTTGGCTAAGTTTGGGCTGTCAAAATACGCCATTCTAACAGACATTTTATGGAGGGTCATTTTTGTTAGAAAATATACAACTACAACGGGCCGACACATCGAGTCCGTCTATACCCATTTCTGTCCGTGCGAGCGAAAATCAAGGTCCAGCGCGACGACGCGAACATACCGATGTCTACTTGCTGTCCGTCACGGCCCATTCTCGGCCTAAACTTGGGTCACATTTGTGTCGGCCTTGGGCACACGGACAATTCTTGTGTCCTCCTTTGTAAGCCCATGGCCTGCCCAACATACCCTAATCTTATCCGCGCCCCTCGCCCCTCCCGCCGTGTAACATCCCGGGATTTAGAGTTCAGAATTAGAGAGGACACATAAGTGTGCATTACATTCATGCATAAGAATTTTCGCGCATCTAGTTTTAAAACACTAAGTGATTGAAGTTTAACTTGAGTAGGTGTTATTCAACTAGATCATCAACTTGAGTGTTATAAACTTTGAGATGATCTTGTCTTAAACCCTATTTTTGGGTAGAGAGATATATGATTAATTGTTAAACCCAATGGAAATCAAACTTGTTACAACAAAACTTTATATTAGGAGTTGATGATAAACTTAGTAATTTCTAGTTATCATCTCATCATCTAGTCTCATAAATTGTGCTAGACATATCTCTAGTACATAGAAATCATGATAGTCTTGAAGACGAATCTGAATCACCTAAATCATAATCAAGATCTTCTTACTTTATCTAGACATCTTATTTTCTTACCTCCCAATCTTCTCGAAGTCATCAGCAAGAGAAGCTACCAAGAAGGAGGATACAACAAGAAGGCTTTGAGAGGTATTTCTTAGATGGGCATAGAAGTATTATGGACGGGCCTCGTGATGCTACTCTCCTGCTTAGGAGTGAGGCTAAAAGGTTGGTTTTATTGGATTTTTAAGAAGTGATCATTGACGCCCGCTTTCTTCTTGCTGATGATATGATTAAGGAAGGTGGTTTGGTTGAACTCTCTTTGCACAAAGTGTTAGTGGGCAAAAGATCTTGCTCTGATGATCATTCCTCGGTTCATGCTGCTAAGTCAAAAGATCCAACAAGGCAAGAGCACAAGGTTGATGGCCACACTATTCCAACCGACAAGGTTAGTCCCCCATGCTAAACTTTGCAAAGGGATTATTGTTTGAGGAAGCTGCCTTTAAAAATTTTGGACATCCAGTAAATTTCAAACCTGGTTGTAGAAGAAGAGAGTTTCTTATGGACATTTCTTTTGCCCGTTCAACTTTCAAATTGAATATTCATACTGTGAGTCTGGTACTACAAAGTTACTTTGGAGGTTCTGCATCTCAGTTTCATGTTCAATACCTGCGGGATAGAGTTTTTCGTTTCTCATTTGCATCAAGATCTGTGGGATTTGAAATATACAATGCTGGCAAAGTTTCTGAATCTTCCTTTGAATTTCATGTTAATCTATGGGGACATGGGGGCCCAAATTGGATGTTTGAAGAGAAAAAATATTATTCTGAACAAGATGCTGAATGGACTGTTGTTTCCAGGAAAAAACAGTCTAAGAAAATCTCTGTTTTTGATCGCCTTGACTTTTAAATTCAAAATCAAAATCATTTTGCGGCCCTTAATTCCCAGAATAAAAAGGATTTGTCACTGATTGTGCCTGATTCTCAGCCAAATCTTGATGAGTCAGTTTCGTTAGGCAATCAAGGGAGCATTCACGAAGAGAAACGGTCTTTTGTCCAAGTTTTAAATGCTGAGAAATTTCAGGCCAAGATAGGCAGGTTTGGAGAAAAATTGAAAATACTAATGGCTAGCTGCCAAGGGTGGGAATTTCGGTTCCAAAATTGTCGGGCCTGCTTAATTGCTGGAAATTTCCTTCCTTCCCTGATTTGGGTCCGGTTGCTTGGGCCAACAAAAGTTTCCTTACCTGGTTCAAAGCCCAAGGCCCACCACCGCTGATTAAGAAGGCAGACTCATTTCAGGAATTAGATGATTCTCTGTCCCCCCCAAATGTTGTCTTCTCGCCTCCCCTGTCTACAGTAAACCCCACCCCGGCGACCACCTCGAGCTCGTCGATGTCCGAAGCAAGTGCCGCAATGGCAAACATTCCCATAGACCCCCGCCCTTTCGTGCCGCGTGGGTTCCAGATTCTGCAGATTGAAGGAAGGAATGGCGTGCAGCGGGTGGTGGTGCCGCGGCGCCCACGGACACATGAAGACATGGCCGTCGCAAGAATCCACCCAATGCCTCCGGGTCAGGTACCTTTCGTGAACATCCATGATGTCCTGACGGACTTCATGGTGAATCAGGCGCATGCAGTGTTTAGAGACCTCCAGCCCTGCCCTTTTGGAGCTGCGTTCGTTCAATTTGCGCACCCGAGAGACTTGGATAGACTAGCTGCTGCAAGTCCTATTCAGTTTGATTATGTCACTGTTTCTTTCACCAAACACAACAGAGGCACCAACTGGAGACGCACCTATTTCAATAGGGAATGCTGGGTCATGATTGTGGGTTTGCCGCTTGATAACTGGAATGAAGAGGATATCGCTGCTGCCTTTCGTGGAATTGCCAAGTTAATTAGCTGGGAAAAGGATCCTAGACACAAAGCTAGGGTTCTGGCAAAAATTAGAGTCACTGAGCTAACTGATATCCCTAAAAGCCTGAGGTTTACTGAAGGAGAATGGGCAGAATTGGAATCTTGGACTTGCTCTGTTGAAATCCTGCAAGAAACTCTCCTTGGTGCTGGCCCACCTGATGAAGACCCTTTGCCTGGTGATGGTGAGGATCCACACCCTTTGCCTGATCCTGAGGACAATGCTGCAGCTCCTGTCAATGCTGAAAAGGATGTTGCTGAAATTGAGCCAGAGATGGATGGGTGGTTTCATTGGGCTGAGCCTGCCCAAAATGCAAACAATGAGGTTCTCCCAATGGAAGTTGAACAGGAGCAAGTGGATATCCTGCCAGGACAAATGCTTGACCAGCCTCCTAATAGTAGCATCACTTCTGAACTTGGGATGTCTGATGGTGAGTTTTCCACCAATAATGAGAACTGTGCTGCCATGCAACTGGTTAATGTTGAGCAGGCCGAAAACTCTGAAGAAGTTGGGCTGCCTGAGACAGTTGGGCCCAATGTTGATCCTCTGCAAGTGGGCCTTGGTAATTCTCCAATTCACCTCTCTGAAGGCAGTAATGAACAGAACTTGGACATGGATGGAAATGAGGTTAACCTGGTCCCACCTGAAGTGGCACACATGCAGCTTGGAATGGTGAAAACCTATTTCTTCCCCATTGAAAATGACCCCACTTTCACTTTCTCTGAGCAAGGCTTACATCTATGGGACAAATATTTTGCTCCAAGGATTGACTTGGCAATATCCAATGAGAAGCTTGCTAAAGTCCCAGTAAGTTGGTTTAACTTTATTACTCTGATGCTTTTGACTCCTGAAAAATTTGACTGGGCAAAGAAACTTGTTAATTCAAAATTGTGGGAAATTCTCTGTGAAAATGATAAATCTGAAAAGGTTTTCACATTCCACATACCTGATAAATGCCTCTCTGATAAAGCACTTATCTGTGAGATTGTTGATGATGCTCAGGAGTCTATGCCAACAATGCAAGGATCTGCTGTGGATAATTCCCCTCCACCTGCCCCAACCAGAAAGAGGAAAGGAAAAGCTCCCATGGTTGAATCAGAGGTAAGAAGGAGCCCTAGAATTCAAATCCTAATTGAAGGATTCAAAAGAAACTTTGCTTGCTCCGACAGAAGATGTTTGCCTTGTAATGCCGCCCCACCTGTTATAAAGCCAAAGGTGGTTAAAAACCTTGCACATTCTTTTTGTAAGGTGGAAGAAAAGGAGTTGGAGAGAAAGGTGACCAAGAAAAGGAACTCCAAGAAACAGCAGGATGATGCTGGACTGGATGGCAGCCAGCAGGAGAAATCCAAGAAATAATTAATGGATAGTACTACTTTTATATTAGCTGGGGTTGTTTGCTGCTGTGTTAGCAGCTGTATTTTGGATATGTTACTTGCTCTTGTAGTTTTGGTTGTGGATCTGATGTATGCTGGTGTTGATGTGGCAGCATATTTTGGACATGTGAATCATATGATCGATGTTATCCTTGTTATGCTTCAGTTGGTTCCTTTATATATGTCATGGATATTATCTGTGCTGCCTGTTATGTGCTGGAGTACCGTTGTGTCTGAGTTTTGGCTATGGCTAGCTTTTATTGGTACAAAGAATTGTCATTCTGTTTTAGCAACGCTGCTGTTGCCAAGCTGCCAGATGAGGGGTTACTATGCGATCAGAAGTCTATTTGTGACTCATTATTTAGCTTGTGGTTGTGGTCTATGTTTCATGGTATACTTAAGAGTGCCTCTGGATATGAACAGTGGATGTCGCCTGATTCGAGGTGGCAATTTATTTTGGATGTGGGGTCTGGGCAGATCAATAACAAATCAGTTTATTAATGGATCACAACAGACTTTGGAAAATAATGAATTGGAATATTCGAGGGATTAACTCAGAGACCAAATGGTTGGCCCTGTTTAATAAAATAGATGAATGTGGCTGTGACATTATCTGCTTACAAGAAACCAAAAGGGAGCATTTTGATCTGCAATACATTAAAAAAAATTGCCCCAAAAAGTTCAAGAAGTTTGAATACTTACCTTCTGTGGGTGCATCTGGTGGACTCATAACTATCTGGAATGGAGCTCTATTTAATGGAGAACTGGCATTTCAAAATGATTTCTCTCTCTCTCTCTGTGAAATTCTTCTACAACCTATCAAATGAAACCTGGATCTTGACAAACATTTATGGGCCGCGCCAAGCAGAAAGAAAGGCAACTTTTATTGATTGGTTTGCCAACATTGACATGCCTGATGGCACTAATTGGATAATTATGGGGGAATTTAATTTCATAAGAAATCCAACTGATAGAAATAAACCTGGTGGTGATGTAAATGAAATGCTTCTTCTCAATGAAGCAATCAGCAACCTGGGATTAATTGATTTTCCTCTAAAAGGTAGAAAATTCACTTGGAGTAATATGCAACAAGAACCTCTGCTGGAGAGATTAGATTGGTTTTTTTCCTCCAATGCTTGGACAGTTACTTACCCAAATACCTCGGTCTATCCTTTATCCAAGCCCACTTCTGATCATGTCCCTTGTGTAATCTCTATTGATACAAAAATTCCAAAGGCAAAGGTCTTTAGATTTGAAAACTACTGGCTTAATCACTCTGATTTTAAAAGCATTGTTCAGAATGCTTGGAACATTCCTGTGGGTTACCAAGACGGTGCAAAAAAGATAAATGCTCAGTTCAAGAATGTCAGAAGAGGATTAAAGCTGTGGGCAAAGAATTTACCCTGCCTCAAGTCTCTCATTGGGAATGTAAATGAAACTATTGAACTACTGGATGTGCTTGAAGAATCAAGAAATCTTTCAGAGTTGGAAATTGATCTCAGAGAGCTGCTCAAATCCCATGTATTAAATCTGCTGCAGAATCAGAATATTTATTAGAAGCAAAGAGGCAAGATTAAATGGATTAAACTTGGTGATGAGAACACAAGATTCTTCCATACTAGAGCTGCAATCACTTACAGGCACAACCATATTGCAGTGCTTCACACTGAGGACATGGCTGAAGTAACTGATCATGATGGAAAGGCTGCCATTCTATGGAACTCTTTTAAAAACAGAATGGGACATTCTGAAAGAACTACACTGCAGTTCAATTTACAGGAAATTCTGAACCACTCTGAGCAACCTGACATTTTTCAGCAACTGGAGATTCCTTTCACTGACAAGGAAATTGAGGATGTCATTGCAAGCCTGCCAAATGATAAATCTCCTGGACCTGATGGTTTTAACAATGAGTTCATGAAAAGCTGCTGGCCTATTATCTCCAAAGACATTAAGCAACTGATTAAGGACTTCCATGAGGAAAAGGTCAATCTAGAGAGTACCAATGCTTCTTACATTGCTCTAATTCCCAAAACTGACACTCCCTTAAATGCAAATGACTTCAGACCAATTTCACTACTAAATAGTGTCCTGAAATTAATTACAAAATTACTAGCCAACAGGCTACAGAAGATTATCCTGAAGCTGGTCCACAAAAATCAGTATGGTTTTCTCAAGTCAAGATGTATCCAAGACTGCCTAGGTTGGGCGTTTGAATACCTGCACCAATGCCACAAATCTAAGGAGGAGATTCTAATTTTAAAGTTAGACTTTGAAAAGGCCTTTGACAAGATTGAACACTCAACAATCCAGAAAATTCTAAAGGCAAAAGGTTTTGGGAAAAAGTGGATCAGTTGGATTGCAATGATTTTAAGCACTGGCTCCTCATCTGTCCTTTTGAATGGGTTACCTGGGAAAAAGTTTTACTGCAAAAGAGGAGTAAGGCAAGGGGACCCTTTATCACCTCTGCTATTTGTGCTAGCAGCTGATTTCCTCCAGTCAATCTTGAACAAGGCTCTGCAGCAAAATATTATTTCTCTACCACTCCAAAATAGTGGTTGCAATGACTTCCCTGTTATTCAATATGCTGATGACACCCTTGTGATAATGAAAGCTGATGCCAATCAATTAATTTGCCTTAAATCTATTCTGCATACTTTTGCAGAGTCCACTGGACTTAAAGTAAATTACTCTAAATCAAGTATGGTCCCTATCAACATGGATGAGGCAAGATTGGTTCATTTTGCTAATACTCTGAACTGCAAAAAAGGTGATCTGCCTTTCACATATCTGGGCCTGCCACTTGGGACAACTAAACCTTCATTGGAATACTTCTTGCCCATGGTCACAAGAGTTCAAAGGAGACTGTGCAGTATTGCGGTTTTTCTTAATTATGGTGGGAAATTACAGATGGTTAAGTCTGTGTTGGCCTCTCTCCCCATTTTCTTCTTAAGCACCTTTGAAGTCCCCCCAACCATTATTAAGCAAATAGAGAAATACATGAGGCATTGCCTGTGGAGAAAGAAAACTGAGGATGTGCAATCGAAGGGTGCAGCAATGATTGCCTGGAAGAAGGTTTGTAAACCAAAGAACCAAGGTGGTTTAGGGGTTCTCAACTTGAAAATTCAGAACAATGCACTGCTACTTAAGAACATGCACAAATTTTACAACAGACATGACATCCCTTGGGTCAATCTTGTCTGGCATCAATATTACTCTGCTGGTCACTTACCTGGTAACAGCTTGGAGGGCTCCTTCTAGTGGAAGGCACATCTCAAATTGATTGATACTTATAAATCAATGGCTAAATGCAATTTAGGAACAGGGGACTCAGTTTATCTTTGGACTGACTTGTGGAATGATTCAGTTCTTCAACACAAATTTCCTCACCTTGTTTCATTTGCCAAGTCTACAAGCAGCACAGTTCAAGAAGCTTTGCAAGTGGCAAACATTGACGATCTATTTCACTTGCCTCTCTCCCAGAATGCATATGACCAATTTTTACAGTTCCAAGAAATTTGCAATGAAACGAGACAAGAGGCCCTGGAAGGAAATAAGGATAAATGGTCCTATATCTGGGGCAATGATGATTTCACTACAAAGAGAGCCTACAAGCAAATGGTGGGCTATCTACAGGTTCCTCCACATTTTAACCGGATTTGGAAATCTTCATGTCAGGCAAAACATAAATTCTTCTTCTGGCTGCTAATGCATGATAGACTAAATACAAGAAACCTCCTGTCAAGAAAGAATTTTCATTTGCAAACATACAATTGTGCAACCTTGCAATGTGCACAGGAAGAGACATTGGTTCATCTTTTCTAGAGATGTCCTTTTGCCGAAAGATGTTGGGACTTCATTTGTCCATAGAGAGTAAGAAATTTATCAGTTCATGAAGCTTTTGAAGACATCAAGGAAAAAATTAAAGTGCCTTTCTTCATGGAGATAATGATTTTAGCCTCTTGGGGTATCTGGATGGTGAGGAATAACAAAATTTTCAAGAATCAAACCCCATCTTTTGCAAGCTGGAAGGCCATTTATTGCCAGGAAATGCAACTTCTTAAACATAGAATGAGGAAAAAACATTCATAGCAGTTCGAAGAATGTTGTCAAACTCTTTGTGACAAGCCTTTTTGTCACTTGTAAATTTCTCTTGTAGGATGCTTTAGTTGCTCTGTCTCTTGTACAGTTGTGATGGGTTATTCGAAAATCGAAAATTGTTGTGGGGTTTTGCCCCTACTGTTTTGCCTCAAAAAAAAGTATTATGCCAACCTTTTATGGAAAAACTGGAAGCTCCTACACCAGAATCTATTTCTTATTAAGCTCTCTAGAAATGGTTCAAAGATTCGAGTTATATAGAAGTAGTTTGATAACAAGCTTTCGCCACCTTGTTAACAAATCACTTCTGTAGGCCCAAACCTTCGAGATGTACCTATTGGCGTGGACCCACTTTAGTAGGGGAACCTCTGTTCCAGTGTTACGACACCTGGGAACACCCTCCTTTTCAAAAAAAAATGTAGCTGAAGAAAAACTGAAAATTTAAACCCGTAGAGGAATATTCATGACGTCAAGTGTGGAGCTGATCTCCAAGATTAGGACATGAAAGAGGCATGCACTCACTTATATTACAATTGAGTTGGAAAGAAAAGGAGAGACGAAGCCATTAAGGTGGATAGAATGAGGGTGTCATCTAGGAATCCATTAACGCTATTTTAATCACGATTATACAATATACCGAACCACGTCCACCAGCACGATGCAAGTAGATCAATGCGCATGAAAGCTACACAATTGTTCAAATGAAAGCCACTCACTCCGGCGTTTTCAATGAATTATGGATGAGAAGGTGTTTTCGGAGTGGGTCTACGGAAGGACATCTCCATGTTAACAAACGGAAGGGCAATTTTTTTGTGAACTAAAAATGTTGTCGCGTGCGCTGCTGTTCTTCTTTGCCTCCGGTGGCCTCTTCTGCTCTGTTTTTTTTTTTAACGGGCTTTTGATCGATGACAGGAGTCAGAACGATAGCCGCCGTGCTCATATTTAAAATTTCCTGACAGTCCTCTCACAAGTACATTTTCATGTTTTTTCTATTCTGAAGCTGGTTATGCCTGCGGCATTTCGTTGTCTACTAGATGGATGTTGCCCAACCACACGAGGCCCAAAATATGGTAACCACAACTGGCCACAATCATCGCAAATCATCCCCTAAGCCGCACCAATCCAAACACCAAAACCCTCGACAGCTCATGCAACACTAGAACAGCGTACATTGCGTAGGAGTAGCATCTTCAACAGGCCATCATCCACAATACCGTACACAGTGTGTAGTACGTTGCACGTACTACAAGTCTACAACATGATGATGATGAAGAAGAAATAAAACAAAAATGCAAAGCTCTATTACTTTCTGGTACCGCAAAAAAAAAAGGAATTCACATCACATCACCTAATGCCTCGTATGGGTAGAGCTTGCTGGCCATTTTAAAACATGCACATCAAACTCTCTCTATATCACTCTGTTCAATTAGAGTAATGTCTCTCTCTCACTCACTCACTAATAAAGTGCTAATAGTCTCAAACACTTCATTGATCCTCTCCATCAGCAATCAATTACCCCATCTCACTGTCAATTCTCCTAGCTACCCACAAAAACCAAGAACAAATCTCGTGGGAAACACGGCAAATGAACCAAGAAGCAAATGTTTTTTTTTATTTTTTTATTTTTTTTATCTTCCTTTTTTCAAGCGTCAATGCAACACTTGGGAAGTCAGAAGTAAAATTAGAAGCCGACGGCGACAGCAGGCGCGGTGGCGGTTGCCGGCGTCTCCGGCATTGACATATCGTCATCATCTTCGAAGAGCGACCCGATAACCATGAATTCCCCGTCCTCCTCCGCCACGGTCACGGTAACTCCTTCCTGGATCTGCAACTTCTCCCGGTACGAATTGATCTTCTCCAGCTTCAGCCCGGCGCGGAACCGTTCGATGAAGTTGTCCGCCTTGGTGTTGACGTCAGGGCTCGCGCAGTACGAAGGCGCCGGCGACGCCGTGACCGACGGAGCCTCCTCCTCGCCCTCCGACATCATCGGCGGTGGAGGAGGCGGTGGCGGCATTGGGGGCGATGGTGGCGGGAGCGGGTAGGTGTAGTAGACGACGCCGCGCCCGGGGTACACTGGCCGGTACCCCTGCGCGCGTGGTGGCTGCTGCGGGTGCGCGTACGCGTGCGCGTGCGCGCGCGGCGGCCGTGTCCTCACTGGGGCAGGCGGTACCGGCGCAGGAGCGGGACGAGGCGGTGGCTGCGGTGGTTTCCTGGATCGGCGCGTTGGTGGTGGCGGGGGAGGCGGTTTCGGCGGCGCGAAGGAGTGGATGCGGCGACTCTTGCTGCCTCCTTTCTTGAAGAGGTTGGAGAAGATGGATGACGGCGGCGGTGGGGGAGGGGGAGGAGGTGGAGGGGGATTGTTGCGGGTGGTGGCTTCGGGGCTCGCCGATGCTTCAGACGAAGGCGACGAATAGTGGTCGTCAGAGAGGTAGTGGTGGTGGTGGTGCCTCTCCCTCTTCATGATAATGCTCTGGCGCTTCTTCTGGTAGAACAGAGCAATGGCGGAGGCCAGTTCCTTTGCCCCGCCCACGCTCCCGCTCCTCTTCTTCTTGCTCCTAGACGACATTGCTCCCGGTGGCGGCGGAGGAGGAGGCGGTGGCGGTGGTGTGCTTGGAGGAAACATGGCAGTTGTTGAAGGGAGCGGGTTATTATCGACCTCTTCGACTATAATCTCTTTCTCCACTTCCTCCATTGTCGGTAGGCTCTCGACGCTGTGCCGTCGACGCCTAGGCCGCGAAGTCGCCGGCGGCAGTGGTGCTGCCGATGCTACCTCCGATAGCGTAGCGTTCAGCTCCTCCGGGCTCCACGTCCTGCTCCTCGCCGGCCTCGCCGCGAGAGTCTCCGCCGTCGGATGCATCCTCTGTACCTCCTCCACCTCAGCCATCTTGGGGAGCCTCTCCGTGCTCCGTCTCCGCCTCCTCGCGTCCTGAGGCACAGCGTTGAGCAGCTCCTCCGGGCTCCACGTCCTGCTCCTCGCCGGCCTCGCCGTAGGAGTCTCCGCCGTCGGATGCATCCTCTCCTCCTCCTCCTCCGTCACCTCAGCCATCTTGGGGCGCCTCTCCCTCTCTGCGCTCCGCCTCCGCCTCGTCGCATCCTGAGGCGCGCGCACCTCGTACTTGTCCACCGGGATCGCGTTCACGTCCGACGTGGTCCTCCTCAGCGCCGGGCGATCCGCGTGCCGCTCGTCTCGGCGTGTACGGTACATCTCGGCGTCGTCGTAGGGGCGCCAGGCCAAGTCCGGCGACGCGAGGCCCCACACGCCGTCGCTGCCGAGCCTCAGCTCCGGGTACGAGCTGCTGCTCTTCATCCGCCGGATCCCCGTCGTTTGCGCGCTGTGGTTGTTGTTGGAGTAGGCGTTGTTGAAGCTGGCCCACACGTCCTCGGTAGACGCCTCGGTGGTGGGCTCAGGAGCCGCCGCCGGAGACAGTACCTCCCGATGGCTCTTCGCCGCCGTGGTCGTGGTCGCGCTGAGGGCCTCCCCGTCGCCATCGCCGCGGCGGCCGAGAAGGCCGCAGAGGATGGCGAAGAGCACGAGGCAGAGGTTGACGACGTCCCAGCCGCTCTTGAGCGTGATCCCTCCGCGCTGGAACCCGCCTGACCCCGTCCCGCCTCGGCGCACCGCGGAGGGGAGGAGGAGGAGCACGATGAGGGAGAAGAGGAGCACGAGGACCCAGACCTTGGCGCCGCCGCCATTCTCGTCGGCGTCGGCGGTGGAGTAGGAGGTGCTGGGACCCGTACCACCAGCGCTCCTTGCCTGCGCGTCGTCCATCCCGCCGCCGCTGCAGATTCCTCGCGCGCACGGTGGAGTCGAGATGCCAAGGCCAAAAGAGCAAAAAAGACCAAAGCAGCAGCAGCGGCAGAATGGTTGATTTGTGTCGAGCTTTTTGGACCTCTCTTGCTAATCTGCTCTGTCTGCTTTCGCTGGTTATATACTGTACGTGAGGCGAGGTTACTCAAGTTGTTTGTCTGGTTATAAAATGAGCTATACAGAGCTAGGCACGAAATCCAAATGATTTGGTTTGGTTGCACGAAAGCTGGGTGATTGTTAAGGCCCGGAATGGATGATTGATTGTTCGATTATCTTGATTGTTTAGCCAGTCTATAGTGTAAATGTGTTGGACTAGGTGAGCGTCAATGTGCTGTTAATCTAAGCACCGGTAGCAGTTACGCGATTCCGTGTGGCCACGAAGCTTCGGTGCCAAGTAGGAGTACACTCTTTAATTAGGAGTACACGCAGACATGCTAATTCGAGTCAAATTGACAGGTGAGCCCGTGGAATATAGAACCAGGGAACGATGAATCTCACCCGTAGAACAACTGTAGACTACATGCATTATTCTCTGATGGGAGTTTCTATGGTGTCTGGTATAATAGCAAAATAAAATGAACGGTTCAAGAGAGTAATTTTTTTTGATAAAGTGAATATATTAATATCATAAAGATATCAATTACATTTAGCCTATGAATCAATAACATGTCCAAAAATACATATACAATGCACACAGACAAAACATAAGACAAAATGCCAAGGTGATCACTATACCTCAGCTTTTCTCGCGCCGGGTCGGGCCTAAAAAAGCTCGGTCCCGAAAAATCTAGTTCTAACGGAGCTTCGATCCTAACTAAAATCGTATTCTGTTATGCCCACGTCCGACTGGACCTGCCTACCGGCCTCGGAATTTAAGCATGTGCTTGACCCGATGTGCAACCCTGACCTGACCCGAGATTTCCAGGACGGGTCAGGTTAGGTCATCCGGGCTGAGCTGTCTATAGCCAGGTCTAGTGATCACTCCCAGCAGCAATATTTAACTATCACCAAAGACAACACCGGACTACAACTTAGGTTTTCCAAAAACAATGCCTTCAAGAATGATTCAATATAAAACATTGTTGTCGCCCGATCAAAGATCTTAGGCCTTCACCATGGAGAAAGACCATGTTACTCCCAAACAATGTTTTCAAAAAGATCATTACGAGGTACAACCAATAAAGACCAGACATTTAGTTTTCACCCTGAAAAACACGATTCGATACTCGAGGAGCACCACCAAATTTGGATTATTCTGGTGCTGCCGCCCCCACTTGTCGAGGTCGCTACTGCAAAACAACAATCATCAGGCTCACAAGAATCATGCACGGTACTCAAACATGAACAATGTCCCTCAGTCATGCCCGCACTATATCTTGTGAAGCAACGTCATCTACGCATCCGACACCCGCCACCGTCCTTATGTTCTTCCAATCATCCGCCACCACCGATGATGACTGTAGATGACCTGTGTCAAAAGAATACAGTTAGGTTGAGACTCCAAGTGCAAAGTGTGTAGTAAGGGAAAAGACTAATTTTCCCCACGAGGGTGACTCGAGGGTTTAATATCGAACTCTCGGGGAAATGAACCAAAAGTTGTTGTCTCCTTATCCTTCTTTATGTAACCTACAAAACAAAGTAAATTGTTTTGTGCCCTCAACCTCACCAAGTGCTTGTCAAGTACAAGGTGTAAGTAAAAGATATAGAAATAAATGCAAAACAGAAATAAATATGCAATGTTAGTAAATAAATGAACAAGGATGGTATAAATGATATGAGATGATGTTTTTGTGGTTTGTATGGTGTTTGCAAAATATAAAAGTATTTTTGTATTTTCGGATTTAATAATGGCAGAAAATGTAAAGTGCAATAAAAGTGTTGGAAAGGTGTTTCTTATGATTAAAAATGGACTGGGGTTCGTGGTTTCACAAATGCACTCTCTCTTTTATATAGTGGTAGATAATGGAGCATATGAATTGACATATGAGATTGCAACAAAGACAAATTATTAATAATATGGGCATCACGTACTAACATAGAGATCTTTTGGTTATTAATCTCTATTATACTCCACCAAGATGCGAACTAAATCATAACACCCCAGTAATTAAGATAAACAGAGTATAGCTTTAAGTTCAATGGCATGAAGTTTAAATAAGAACATGCTAGATCTAGTCATGGTGATAGTGGCAATATCACCCACATACCCCCGGTAGCATGGTATTTCCTTTACCCCCTAGTGAGGGAGCAAAGTAAGATAAAAACCCAAGTGGATCACGGTATTGCTGTCAACTTACAACAAAACCACCCCCCGTTGCTCCAACTAATGCACACGTTCCCCCTTACACGCTCTCATAGACATGTTGGATCAAAACACATAGACAAGAACGGGGTACATAATATGCATCTACTTTCATAACAAAGACATAATATTGGCAATCATCATAACATATATCAACTTAAGAGATACACCACAAAGGTATTACATATATGACCATCATCATGTTCAGCAGCTCATATGGCACTAATTAGTGAAGCTCAATAGAGAGGAGAGATACATAAGTTACTTCCACAAACCCATAGTCCAGGGGTGTACTACTCCCTCTTCATCATGGAGACGGTGGAGAAGTCGTTAGAGAATGTGGAGACCACACCGGCAGCGCCCCGCCGGAGTTTTCCCCCTCCAATCTGCAGCTCCAGGTCTCTGTTTCGTGGTTTCTATGTTTCTGCGGCGCTCCTCTCCGAAAGGGTTCGGGGGGCTATTTTTATAGTCGTTTTTAGGTCAAGACGAAGCCCGGCAGACGAAGATCAACGGCATCGGAGGCTCGAGGGCCAAGATGAGGGGCCCCACGCGGCCAAGGAATCTGGCCGCGTGGGGCCACTCCTTTTGGTCCTCGGCCTTCCACTTATGCTCTTCCTTCGCTCCTAAGCCTTGTTCCTTCCAAAAAATGATCTCTGTGTAATATTAGGTCATTTGGACGTCGTTTGGGTCCCTGAAACATCAAAATATAGAAAAAGGGGTTTTCTGACAACACAGGGTTAATTCCAAATAAATAGGGAAAGTGTGAAAGAGCATTTTCCCTCATGTGTGGTTTTGGTAATTATATGACAATCTCTATGGACTAATGCTTGCATTGAGATATCTTATAGATCGTGTCCATGAGAATAGTGGAGTTCATGTGTTGGACTCTTGAAGCTTATTTGATGACCAAGGTTCCATTCCATGATGTATATGGTGGATGGTCATGTGTTGAAGTTGAGATGTGCAAGACCAAGAGAAGACTCTTGAAGATATCCTATGCTTGGTGCTTGCGATGGATACATGAAGACGGAGCTTAGCGAGACTCTCCCATTATGTGTATGGGGGAGTATTTGGAGAAGTCTTCATCAAGCATGTGCTTGGACGCGCAATCAAGAAAGAAGATCCACTTGAAGAGATCAAGATAGTCATCATCTAGCTCAAGTGGAATGCTCAAGGCAAAGGTATGATCTTGATAGGTTTTCTTTTCTACCGGTCTCATGTAGTTTGTGGAGACCGGGTTATAGGATAGATAGGCGTACTATCAAGAGGGGCTCTCGAGTGAGTAACTTGATCGCATATTTGTGGAGAGCTCAAACCTTTGCATACTTGGCATATCATATTTCTTGGTTCTTATTTGGCTTTTATCCATGTGAGGAATTAGAGCTTGGTTCATCTTCATGCCAAGCTCTAGATCATCCAAATCGGGATTTCATTCGTTCATCTTGTTGTATTTTGGATGTTGGGTTTTGGTGCTTGTCGTGTTCCTCATGACAAGCCCAAGTGCTTCGAAAACGGTTTTACTTTGGCAAACTTCTTGCGTTTTCGGTGGCGGAAATATTGCCGGTTCGACCATGAGGAAAGTCCCACACCTTGCCATGTGTGGTGACTTTGCTCTATTTATGGGATGCAATATTTCCAACAAAGTTGGTTTCACCTCATTCGGAGTTCATTTGCAAAAGTTATAGCGGTTTTAGTTTGGCTGTTCTGAACCGGATTATTGGGGCCGGATATTTCGTTCCACCGGAATTTCCGGTTCCCCAACTCGTCCAAGAAATCGGCTAAGGAAAGAAGGAAAAGAGGTGCTGGACTCAACCGGAAATTGTGGTCGGATATTTTGATGACCCGGAATTTCCGAGTTGCCCTCAAAGAGCCTCGCGAAAACGGCTAAGGAAAGTTTGGTTTTGGTTCTGACTCCAGCCGGAATTTCAGCTCGGAAATTTCATGGACTCGGAATTTCCGGTTGACCGGAATTTCCGAGTCTCACTTATACCGGAATTTCCGAGTTTCGAAACAGCCAACGGCTATATTTCCTGGAGAGGTATAAATACCCCTCCCCTTCTTCTTCCTCAGCTCATCCAAGGCAGCAGGTTTTCCCTCTCTCTCCTACTCCATTGTTGACCTTGGAAAGCTCACTTCCCTCTCAATCCCTCCATAGATTCTTGCATATTCTTTAGGGAAAGTTGAGAGGAGATCTAGATCTACAATCCTACCAATCCATCTCTCCTCTAAGTGAAGGGAACCTAGTGGATCTAGATCTTGGAGTTCCTTTGTGGTTCTTCTCTTTGTTCTTCCTCTCTTCTCCCCCCATAAGCATTAGTTGCTTTTGGTGGGATTTGAGAGTGAAGGATTTGACTCCTTTGTGGTTTTCTTTGTTCTTCCTCTCTTATTCCCCCATAAGCATTTGTTGCTTTGTTGGAATTTGAGAGTGAAGGACTTGAGCACTTCGTGTGCTCTTGCCATTGCATTTGCATCGGTTTGAGCCCTCCACGAGGATTCGTGGTGGTGTTACTTGTGAGCTTGTTACTCTTGGGTCATTGGACCCTAGACGCCTTTTGTGGCCGGCCTTTTGTGGCCACTTGAGAGCCCCCAATTAAGTTGTGGGTGTGTGCCTCAAGACTTGGGAGCCCCCAATTAAGTTGTGGGTGTGTGCCTCAAGATTGTTGTAAGGGATTCGATCTCCGCCCAAAAGGGGATCAATAGTGGAAGGTGAACTCGCAACCTTTTGTGGTTGAGTTCATCAGGAGAATAAGGTGAGCCTTTTGTGGCGTTGCGGCTAACCTGTTGTGGTTGCGCACACCTCTCCAAACGAGACGTACACCCTTTGGGTGGAACTCGGGAATACATCCTCGTCTCCGCGTGCCTCGGTTATTTCTATACCCGAGCTCTTTACTTATGCACTTTACATTGTGATAGCCTTCGTGCTTGAAGTTATATATCTTGCTATCACCTTGATACTTGTATTGCTTAGCATAAGTTGTTGGTGCACATAGGTGAACCTAGTATATTTAGGTTGTATGCTTGTTAAAGTAAAACACTAGTTTTATTCCGCCTTTATCAAGCATACCGGAATTTCCGGTCCATCTAGGCTCGGAAATTCCGGCTCCCCGGAATTTCCGGTCCATCTAGGCTCGGAAATTCCGGCTCCCCGGAAAAAGTTTTAAATCGCCTATTCACCCCCCCCCCCTCTAGGCGACGTCTATCCGTTCAAAGTGTGAAATATTCCCCAAAACATTATAAAACATTGATATAATCCTTATATGATGCAAATATGGATGAAATATGAGCAATACAATGCAAAGTTCATGTATGCATTTTACATGCATCAACATCCCCAAGCTTAACCTATACTCGTCCTCGAGTATGAAGGTGATAAAACTAAACATGGACTTGGCATTTTATTACTTAACAAAGGATATCAAAGATGATTGCCACATAGAGTCAAATGATTCATTCTTTAATAAAGAGTAGCAACATACAAGACATATTATAAAGAGATATTAAATATTCAAGGTAAAGATGTTCAATGATAATTCACAAAGTGTAACATGAAAAAAAAGTTCTATGGACCAAATGAATGCATAAATGAAAAGTAAAAGATATCCTAGGTTGGTCATAGAGTATTGTTATAGAAATATGATTATAAAAGGTGGACACTTTGGAAAGATAGATAAATAAGTAGAGGAATAACATGCAAGAGTATTATCTAGCTTCCAAATGATTCAACTTAAGCTAATGTTTGCCATGTAGTGATCATTGGTGTGAAGTTCTCATTACCCCTATCATAGCATCTTTAGTGATTAATAGTTGAAAGTGAAAGCAAATATGAGTTGTGTGCTTGACAAAGTATGGGTCAAAAAGCCTCATGCCCGTTGAGAACAAAAACCTCTCCGACTGGCTACTCAACTTGGGCCACAAAGCAAGTGAAGGTTACAGTCATCATGAATAAAAGTGGCATCATAGAGAGTTTCACCCAGGGTACCCTTTGCCCCAGGACATGGAAGTGGGCACATGTCCAAATGACAAAGCAAGCAAACGTGGATATCTCTACATCTCTTTCTTTACTCATACTTTTTTTCTTGTAAATGTTTTTTCTGTTATGAGATGTGTCATGGATTCCTCCACTATGATTATGTTGCAAATTTTCACCATGATCCACATGGCTTAGGTTAGCCGCCACAAGTGTCTCTCTAGCCAATAATATCACTCACCCGAACTTACTAAGTTTCCATCTTCATTTCACGCAATGTTAGGCATCCATCACCAAGGGAACATGATATCAACTTTTGTAAAGAATAAAGTGCAATGTTGAAAGCTATCCACGTGTCAGCACGTATGAGCTAGCTCATAACCAAATACCTTTGTCAAGCCCAAAACATCATAATCTTAATCACAATGGGTCATGTTTATTAAGTGCATGAAAAGTAATGTGTGCATCAAGTTCGTGAGAGCTTTTAAACCAACTTAACCCATGACAATCCCAATAACATAAGCATCTTAATTTGGAAACATAAATAAAACAATATAACATGGTAAACATACTTGGAATATCATATTAGCTAATAGGTAGATATGGTGGACTCACTGGAAAAACTTGGTTGAAGGTGTTGGAAAACAAGCTTTTTACTTGTTGGAGTTTTTGGGCTAGCAAGAGGGAGAAAGTTGACCATCTAAATGCATGCATAAGTGTCCATAGAGCTAACCATTTCATGTTAAACAAAGTAAAGCATCATTCAGCATATAAAACAAGAATAAGAAATAACTCTAGACAAGACACTTGCATATTAATATTCATTAACAAAGCACATGAATCATGCAACTATATGTATTCTTTTAAATCAACTCAAACATCCTCTTCCCAATATTTTTATAGCATCCAACTTAATTCAACCCAAACTTCCAGTAGCTCTCTCATAACATAAATAAAAAGTGGTGGTCTCAAACAAAAAACCAAATCGAAATAACAAAAAGAACAAAAACACTCCAAGTTTATACGATAAAGTGCAATGAACGAAAAACAGAAGTTAGACGTGTGCAAAGCGAGAGTATGTTGGTTCAGTGGGGTTGTCTTCACATCCCCAAGCTTATGGTCTTCACCATCCTTGGATAGCTCTTGGTGCATCTCCTCTAATCCCTGTTAAAAAACTTCAAAACACCGTTTCTCCCATTTCTTTTCTGTGGGGTGACATTAGTAGGCACAAAACAATAGAATTGCTTGCTGTATGAAATCCTTAGACAACCATAAGAAACATGTCCAGAAAGTGTATAATGTTGTTTTCCTTCTAATAAAATCAATTGGATAAAAAGATTCAAGTTAAAAGCTTAAAGAATGCATAAAACAAAATGGGACAGAATCTGTCCAGAAAAATAGCAGCAGCAAAACGTATTTTTTTACCCCACTTAAATATGTCGAAAAAATCTGAAAAAATTCAGGCTTACAGAGGATTAAAAGTTGCAACTACAGTTCAAATTTAAGCTCATTCGGAGTTACAGAATAGTAATGAAAAATCACACCGTGCACAGATTCGTGCTGGAATAAAATCTCCGAATGGAAAGAGCAACTTTCAGAGCCTAAATGGGTAAAACTTGGCACTTTATTAAAAATTGCAGAACCTAAACTAAAAACAAAGTCTCTTGGTACAGCAAGAGGACTCAAAGAAAATCTCAAATAAAAACAACCGGGTTGCCTCCCGTAAAGCGCTTTCTTTATAGCCATATAGCTAGGCTTCTTATTTGATATTTAAAGTGGACAAAACTCATGAGGGAGCTTGAACCTTGATGTGTCACTCTTCCTTGGAAAGTGCTCCATGGATTATACCAGGGTCCCATGGTGCTCTCAAACCAATCAAAATAATAGAGAAGTTGAAACCTGGTAGAGAGAAAAACAAAACACAAAAGTAATAACAACGAAGTCTAACTTCCTTTCTATGCATTGGTATTTTGTAAGAAAATATATCATTGAAACACAAAGCAAGTAGCATAGGAAGATAAAACAAGAGCAATTTCAATACTTTCAACTTAGATAATATAGACACATAAAGAGGATTATTAAATTTATTTTGGAATTCATTAGCATGCTTCCCTCTTTCAAAATAGTTATTATGATCAATATCAAGTTTAATTTGCGTTTTCGCTAAAAAATATCATGGTTGCAACAAAGATTTGGAACTAAAGATAATGGCAAACCACATAAGTATCTCTCAACATAAGCAAATTTCTCCTCCATAGTGTAATTAGGAGAATCCAAGGTAGGACTCTCATTAGTAAGAGTACCATCATAACCAGCAATTATATCATTTTTATCCTCACATAAATAAGTATCAACTTCTAAACATAGAGGATTATCAATAAGCATAGGACCATCATATAAAGCATTATCATATAGCATATTTAAGCAACACTCCTCATTATCATCAATACGTTCACTAGTAGCATTAAAAAGTAAAGGAGCATTATTAGTTTCATCATAATAGCATGGGTTATCATATAGGACCATAGCATTTTCAGTTTCACACTCATCATAACATGGGTTCTCATAAATAACAAAAGATTTTTGAGTTTGAGTGTTACTATCATTTGTTGAAGGTGAAGTTGCGAGATCCAACTCTTCCTGAAGCTTAGGTTGGATCATATCCATTTCAATCTCCTCTTCACATACTTCCTCTTCCAAGCTTATGTTTTCAACATCTTCTTCCTGCAAGATATTAGTACTTTCCATGGCAGCAATAATTCTTTCTTTAACATAAACATTATCACTAAATTCCTCTTTGCAAAATTGGAGAAGAATAGAAATGTGTCCTTTCATCACACGAGGTTCATGACTAGTTGCAAAAAAATTATCAATCTGTAAGTCTATTTCATGGGCTGCAACATAAGCAATATATTTCTGAACTTGTTCTATATCAGGACATGAAAATTTATTTTTATGATAACAAGCAATTACAGGATCACTATTGTGCTCACATTGATAGGGAAAGTGTTTATAGTCTTTTTCAAAGCAGCAAGTTGCATCACGTAATTCACAAAAATCAGTAGCCATATCATCGAGATGTTCAATCAATTCAAACATTTTATTTCCTTTTTTGGTTGATCGATATTCATAGTAAGTTCCAATAGTTTTGACATATCCTTCCTCCATAGCTTAGCATACATATTAAAAGCAACACCAGTTTTTATGTATTTTTAATTTTTAATGCAAAACTGAAAATAAAATGACACTAAATAATGCAAACCGAAATAACAAAAGTAAAATAAAATGCAAAACTGAAAATAAAATACTAAACGAAATATAAAAATGACAAAAACAAAACAAAATATAATGCTTTGAAGGTAAAAAGATGGGTAAGATGATTCTCACAGAGGTGCAACCTCCCCAAGCTTAGGTGTTTGCACACGTTGGTGATGTTGACTTTGTTTGTGAGGTATCCTTTCCACTTGTCCAGCAACTCCATCAGAAAATATCTTGCACAGTTGATGAAGACTTGTGGGACAACTCTTTACTTGCTCACTTCCCCGGCAACGGCGCCAGAAAATAGTCTTGATGACCGTAGATGACCTGTGTCAAAAGAATACGGTTAGGTTGAGACTCCAAGTGCAAAGTGTATAGTAAGGGAAAAGACTTATTTTCCCCACGAGGGTGACTCGAGGGTTTCATATCGAACTCTCGGGGAAATGAACCAAAAGCTGTTGTCTCCTTATCCTTCTTTATGTAACCTACAAAACAAAGTAGATTGCTTTGTGCCCTCAACCTCACCAAGTGGTTGTCAAGCACAAGGTGTAAGTAAAAGATATAAAAATAACAAATGCAAAACTGAAATAAATATGCAATGGTATAAATAAAAGTGCAATGATGGTATAAATGATATGAGATGATGTTTTTGTGGTTTGTATGGTGTTTGCAAGATATAAAAGTATTTTTGTATTTTCGGATTTAATAATGGCAGAAAATGTAAAGTGCAATAAAAGTGTTGGAAAGGTGTTTCTTATAATTAAAAATGGACAGGGGTTCATGGTTTCACAAATGCACTCTCTCTTTTATATAGTGGTAGACAACGGAACATAGGAATTGACATATGAGATTGCAACAAGACAAGTTATTAATAATATGGGCATCACGTCCTAACATAGAGATCTTTTGGTTATTAATCTCTCTTATACTCCACCAAGATGCGAACTAAATAATAACACCTCAGTAATTAAGATAAACAGAGTATAGCTTTAAGTTCAATGACATGAAGTTTAAATAAGAACATGCTAGATCTAGTCATGGTGATAGTGGCAATGTCACCCACATACCCCCGGTAGCATGGTATTTCCTTTATCCCTAGTGAGGTAACAAAGTAAGGTAAAAACCCAAGTGGATAATGTTATTGCTGTCAACTTACCACAAAACCACCACCCCCGCCCCGTTACTCCAACTAATGCACACGTTCCCCCTCACACGCTCTCATAAACATGTTGGATCAAAACACATAGACAAGAACGGGGTAAATAATATGCATCTACTTTCATAACAAAGACATAATATTGGCAATCATCATAACATATATCAACTTAAGAGATCCACCACAAAGGTATTACATATATGACCATAATCATGTTCAGCAGCTCATATGGCACTAATTGGTGAAGCTCAAGAGAGAGGAGAGATACATAAGTTACTTCCACAAACCCATAGTCCAGGGGTGTACTACTCCCTCTTCATCATGAAGACGGTGGAGAAGTCGTTGGAGAAGGTGGAAACCACACCGGTAGCGCGCCGCCAGAGTTTTCCCCCTCCAATCTGCAGCTCCAGGTCTCTGTTTCGTGGTTTCTGTGTTTCTGCGGCGCTCCTCTCTGAAAGGGTTTGGGGGTTCTATTTTTATAGTCGTTTTTAGGTCAAGACAAAGCCAGGGAGACGAAGATCGACGACATCGGAGGCTCGAGGGCCAAGATGAAGGGCCCCACGCGGCCAAAGAATCTGGCCGCGTGGGCCCACTCCTTTTCGACCTCGGCCTTCCACTTTTGCTCTGCCTTCGCTTCTAAGCCTTGTTCCTTCCAAAAAATGATCTCCGTGGAATATTAGGTCATTTGGACGTCGTTTGGGTCCCTGAAACATCAAAATATAGAAAAAGGTTTTTTTTGACAGCACAGGGTTAATTCCAAATAAATAGAGAAAATATGAAATATTCCCCAAAACATTATAAAACATTGATATAACCCTTATATGATGCAAATATGGATGAAATATGAGTAATACAATGCAAAGTTCATGTATGCATTTTACATGCATCAACCGACACCATGCAAATCGCAGGCGTCGAAATTGTCCCATGGTGTTAATGAAAAGCAAGGCTACGCTACACAGGCTGATAGTTGCGGGCACGCACGACTAGATGACAACCAATCAATATCGAGATCCAGGAGCTCCATTTGCCAATCCATGAAATTAGACTTCGTGGACATCCACAACTCATCAAACGGTTAGACTAAGGATGATTGGCAGCAAGCGGAACGGCGATTTGGATGGAACAAGACAATTGGGGTCTCTGCCGTTATTCTATGCAGATAAGGAGACCCCCACGCAACCATCCGCCTCCCAACAGGACCGTCCACTCCGATCTCCTCCGCGGGCAGCCTAGGAGGCCACGATCAGCAAACGATAAGGCGACCCGCGTCACCCGCAAGGGGCCGCCAAGACCATTAGCACGCCCACGATACGAGCACCACCGCGCCATTGATGGAAAAGACGCGTGCCCGTGCCGCCTCCCCAGCCCACGCCACTGACCGCCGTGTTAGAGCATCTCCAGCCACACCCCTAATAGCCAACCCAAATGTCCGGGCGGACTGCCCGAACGGCCTTTGGGCCAAAATACTCTACCCAACCAAGGTCCCTAAACCGGCCCCAAACGACCGGGCGGTCCGGCTGTTGCAGCAGTGGAACACGGGGTTTCCCTAGCGCTGCCCAAGTGGGTCCACCGCCTGTGGGCCCAACATCAAGACGAGCAAGGCCAAGGCTCAGCGCAGGGCCTGGCGGGAACACCCCCGCCACCAGCATCCCTTCGGGTACGCAGGACCCCCGGGTCCCCTGCACCCCGGAAGGGAGAGAAGACCCCGAGAGCGCGAGCCCCCGGCAGGGCCGGGCTCCCTCTCGGGTACAGGGCCGTACAAGGAGAAGATAAGGTTTCCACCACCCTCCAGAAGACGGTAGAAGACGCCAGAAGGCTTGGGAAGCAATGCGCGGCCAGGGGACACCACCTACCCACTGTCAGCCCCTGCCCGCGGCTTTCCCCAAAGGTGGCAGAGATCCCACCAACCCGGCGACGGATACTTGGAGGAGAAGAGGCCACGTCACCGTCTCCACCACGGAGAGGGGTTGCCTCCCGCCAAAACCCCTCACGCTCCTCGCATGACCTCTGTGGGATCCCCTTTCCCTATAAAAGGAGGACCAAGGCCATGGCGAGGAGGAGGACTCTCTGGATCTAAGATAGCTTAGTAGGCAAGCAAGCTTCGGTCGACTCGCCGTCGACCCAAGGAGGAAGACAACTGTCAAGCTAGGCTAGAGATAGAGGAGAAGGGAAGGAAGGTGATCTCCTCCGGGCAAGGATCTGTCCTTCTCCTTCCTCCTGGACGAGTTACCCTGCCGGGTACCTCGACGAGCAACACCATTGTAGCCACACCATGGTCCGATCATCTATCCAGACATGCAGGAGTAGGGCTTTTAGCCTCCGGGCAGCCTGAACCTGGGTAGATCGTTGTGTGCTTTCCTTGTTCGTCCACCACGTCGAGATCGGAGAGCGAGTGAGGAACTTGTCCGGCGATCGTCCTCCGGGAGACGTTTCCAGCCTCCTTCACGCCCCTACCGAATCTACAAAGGGGGTGCCTCGCATCCCCGGTGTCCGTCCTTCGAGACACGACATCTGGCGTGCCAGGTAGGGGGCGCAAGCGCTGGATTCATTTGGATCTCAAGCTACACCGAGTTCTTCCTCGTCAAGATCTACTTCAAGTTCTTCTTCAGTGGAAGCGCTTTCCACCTCGAGCTCTTCTTCCTACCGCACAAGAATTGCGGCCAAGATATTCACCCGGTGACGAGATCAACCCTCGGATACTACACCAAGCAGAGGCTCTCTTCGTCCGTGGCTCGGGCGCCAAGTTCGTCTCACCCTCCTCGGTGCGTCTCGAAGGCCACAAGACTGTCACATCCCAAATTTTGGAACCAAGAAAAACTTATTTTACCAGACCCAAAATTCAGAACCAACAAAAACTTTCTGAAATGTTTCATTGATGGTTGTGTTTCCCTTCCCATTGCTATGTTTGAACTGTGTGACTTGTTGTTTAAGTGGTTTGACTAGTAAATATAAGACCCAACCAAGGTGAAAATATATTCAACTCTGGTGATCATGTTATGACAAGAAAAATATTCTATATATATCTTTTCCATTCTTATTTTGGCCAACTCCTTTTCAATGATATTTTGATTTATCAACAACCAAAACTAATATCCAGTATTTGAGAAAGTAAAAGCATTGCCAAAACTATGTGCTCCCAAGGATATGGGGATCTATATGCTACCTCCTACCTATTTCTCAACCCTGATATTTTTCAGGTATATACCACTCCCACTTCATAAAACTCTTATTTTCACTCTATTTTGAACTTAACACTGGTGGGAATTATATTATCCCACATATTTCCTTTCTCAGATCTTTTGAAAACTATTGAGTTATAAGTGGAGATAGTTTTAAACATCATCTTGTCATAACTAAGTGTGATCATTTTTAAGAAAGTATTGTTAACTATTTGAATGGTGATATGAGTAATTCTATGGTTTGAATGGTGTGGACTTGATTGTGAGGTTGATCTTGTTGTGTTGTTGCTTATGAGTATAATTAATTCAAGGTGCTAGAGCAATAAATTAAAACACACACTTGACAACAAATTTGGTATGTGACTTAAATAAAGCAAAACTCCTAAAATGATTCAACAAATGGAAATTTAGATCAGGAGTTGAAGAAATGATCTAAATAAATTATTTTCCCTACATAACTATCTATTTCCTTCAAACAAATATTTTCTCTATGAACTTATAAATTATTTGAAGTTGATATATTTGTCAAGGAAGTTCCAAGAGTTCAAGGATAATATTTTGAACTTGTTTTAAAATTTCTAAAGGATTATAAATTTGTTTTTAAGGAAAATGCCATATTTAAACCCTGTGAACAAAAGTTATTCAAAACATTTTATTTTCAGATACCAAATTTTGTGGAGCTTCTACATGTATATGGGAGCCTACCCAAATATTTTCAAATTTTTCTAAGATGTTTTAGTACCTCAATTTAACCACTGAAAAGCTTCTGGATTTAAAAGAAATAAAAGAAAACAGCAAAAGGACTTAATTGCGAACAGGAGAATTTCTTTCGAGGGGGTTTTCTGAAAACCATCCTCTTCCCTGTTGCGAGGCATGGCAACAGAGGCCGGTGTCGCCGTGCTTCCCGCGCCGCCGTCGCCGCCCGGGCCCCCCCCCTCGCTGCAGTGCTCGCCGCCCGGACCCTCCCTCTCCGCCTCGGCCCTGCTCCTCCGCGACCGTGCCCCCTCCCCCTCGCTGTTCCCCTGCTCGCCCGACCGTGCGACAGAGCACACCGCCCGCGGCCATCCCTGCCCCTGTCTTGCACCGCCCGGACCCCCCCTCCTCTCCTCTCCCCTGCGGCATGGATAAGAAGCCCTCCCCCGAGCCCCGCTCCTCTCACCCCCTCGCCCCCCCTGCTCTCCCTCTCTTCCATTTTTCCTCTGCCTCAGCCGAGCCACGACCGGACTCCGCCGCCACATCGCCGCCGTTCCAGAGCTCCCAGAGAAAATCGAGGACCGCCATCCCCTCCGCCTCGACGTCCTCTACATGCCTGTCCAAGGAATCATCGCGGGAAGCCGTGAATCGAGCAGTGCATCGGCGTCTTCTTCGTCCCCGGCCGCCGCCTTTCCAGGAAGGTTGCGAGCGATTTAGTTCGCCATTCTCCGCCATTCTTGCTCCCCTGTGCTCCCCTTCCTCGGCTCCAACTAATTGACATGGCCATTTCTTTTAGGAACGCCGGAATCGTCGACGCCGTCCTCGCCTTGCCTCCGGCCATTCCCTTCCCGAGCCTCTGTTCGTGTCGAGGAAGAAGAGCACGCCCCGTACCGCTTCGCTCGTGAGTGGGCCGCTGGATGGGCTGCCTTCCGCTTCGCTCGGCCAGGTCTGGGCCAAAGCCGGCCCAATCTGGTTTTTCCAGTAGAGGTAGTCTAGGATTTTATTTCCTGTTATTTTTACAGTGCAACTTTAATTCAATTGTGATGGATCTGTGGTAGATGTTTGAGTGATTCAAATTTTGTAGTATTCCTGTGTGTTTTCTTAAGCATGCCACACTGGCTGTGTGCAAAAATATTGTTTTAATTGTTGTCTAGGCTAAAACTTGTAAAAAGTATCTTTTTCACTAAATATTCCATATCTAGAGTTTTAAAACTCCAAATATTGCAAACTAAAATTCTATGAATAGCCTGAAGTGATACCCTTCTAGATATGTAAGCCTTGCATGCAAATGAAACCTAAAACAGAAGTTCTATCCATTCTTGTAAACACACCAGTGGCACTTTGGTGATTTTTGTAGATTTTTAGGAGATGAATTTTGGAATGAATCCAATTGGTTTGTCTTCTATATGTATAGGAGAACATATACCTAGCTTGGTTTGAATTTAGGAGTCATTGATTGACTGTGGTGGCAATTAGAAGGTTTAGGTCTTTTCTGGCCTTTTTCTGTAAATACTGAAAATTGCAGAAATATGGGTAAGTTTGTAAATTCCATATCTTGATATCTATAACTCCAAATAAATCAAATTAAAATGTTCTGGAATGCTTATGAAATTATCTAACCAACCCAAGTGGTTTCACCTCATTTAGATAAATAATGAAAACGTATTATTCAAAGTACCATAAAGGGTTTAAATTCTAAACTTGTTTGTTTCTGATACTCTGATATTCCAAAAATTCCCAAACCAATTTTATCAGCTTAGTACTGCCATGTAGTAGCTACCCTAATTTTGGTAGAATTAATTAAGCAAGTTTGGTTGTGGACTTTAAGCTAAACCCTTCTGGACTAAAACAAAGAAATATGTTTACTAGTTAACCCAAACGAGTTAGGACCAATTTTGTTAGCTCACATATAGCCATGGTCACATGCCCCTAAAAGGGTTTAATTTTAGGATCGACAGAACATCTGTGGAAGCCAAAACTTACTTATTTAGTTGCTGGTTTCAAAACCTTGTGTAGGGAGTTTCGTAACTCCAATTAATCCAAATCAAATTGTGTTGTCTTCTACACATCAGTAGCTTTCTGTAGAAATTTAGTTTGTATTTTTGTGATCAACAGAACTTAAGATATGTAATTAAACATGTTCAACTAGTTTCTGCCATAATTAAGACATAATCAAATAATGGCTAATTCAATTAAATTGAAACCAAATTGTGTTGCTTGATATATGAAGTGACTATTTAGAGCATTTAAGATTGTATTGCTGTAATGATTGTTGTGCTGCTGTTGCTTGCTAGTTGTTGTTGTTTAGCATGTTATAATATGTTAGTACTGTTAGTGTTAGTTGTTAGACACATTGGTGAGTAATATGTTTGCAATGGCTTGATGGACTTGATAGTCTTGGAGTGGAATACTAGCTTAAATATCTTGTTAGTGCATCCACCTTAGCTTGGTGAGGTATTTAAATTATAGAGATTAATTGGTGACTTAACTTTTGTTTGAAGTATTTCCTAGTTAGGAAAAGGGGTTTGTGAATTACCTCTAA
The DNA here is from genome assembly GCA_026929855.1 of Poa annua. Classification (NCBI taxonomy): domain Eukaryota; kingdom Viridiplantae; phylum Streptophyta; class Magnoliopsida; order Poales; family Poaceae; genus Poa; species Poa annua. The sequence continues at coordinate 42,569,495 of CM049435.1, read as the reverse complement.
TTGAGGGTGTATTTGTGCCCTCTTGTTTTTGGCATGTGTATGGTGTTATACTCCTGAATAATATAATGCCCTTGTAAATATATATCTTAGTTGGTTGCTTGGTTAAAATAGTGCTATGATGTGGTTTGATTACCTTTTTGTATACCACTTGTGGTATGGTTTGCTTATTGTGTGTTGTTCTATTTTTATGTTTGCGACGCTAGATATAAACGCTACCGAAGTGGTATTTGGAGAGGATTTATCGGAGAAGGATGATATTTATTTCTTGAGCGGTGAGAAGAAGTCCAAGAACATCATACTGGAATCAGGCAAGCTACTCTCTGAGCTTGCACCCTAACACATGCATCTATTTTTAGAACATGATTCACTCTTAAGGCAAATACTTTTCCAAAACCTTTTCAAAAAAAAAGTATATGGAAATTATTTTGCCACTCTATGTAGAAATATAAGAGAAATTATAGGATGGGAAAAATAAAGATTGTTTTATTCAAAACCCCTTTTAAAACTCTGTGTGGTTATGAAGCACCAAGATGTTGGTGTTGAAGTGGATAAAAGGAGAATGGAGGTTTTGATAAAACGCACATTGTGTCTTTGTACTTACGTCAACCAGCCGATATTCTGTGCGACCACATTTACCCCACATATGGGAACGGGGCTTAGTCATGTAGTTTGCTCTTATTAGTATGGGATACCTCATCGACGGAGATGACTCCGTTATGCATGAAGGGATGGTTTGAGGACCTACCTTGACCCGGGTCCTCGCTCAAACTCTATGGAAAGATAAGGAGGAGGATAGAAGGTTTAATAGACCGCCGGACAAAACTATGAGTCCTCACACTTAGGGTTTCCGACGGGAAACTGGACTGAGTGTAGATGGAAGGTATCATTTGGGAAGGATCCTTTACTAGCATGAGCAAATGAGAGGCTATGGTCGGTGACTCAACTTCGCATACACCTTGTATGGCGGGACGTGGCTGACACGATGAGTTGCCGGATGGGTGTGGGAAAAGCGTGCTACCTCTGCAGAGGGATTAAAACTATTCGAATAGCCGAGTCCTCGGATATGGACAGTTGGGAGGCCCTACTTTGACCATGTGCAAGTTTTGGAAAAGATTTGAGTTTTAAAAAGAAAATGAAGTGGAGAATGTTCCATACACCTATACCAACGGATCGGTATGAGGTTGTTGGAGAATATGTATCATGACGGTTTATGGTCAGGAAAAGGAGGAGTTTTGGAGAAACAGATAAAATGGTGATTTTCCGAGAAAATGTTTATTAAAGAGACTTCTTACCTTTTTCAACAAAGATGCCCCTTTTGGGAAAAAGTTTTAAAGAGACTCCTTACCAAGGCAGATTTATGGGAAAAGTTCTGAAGACCTTCTTTCCTTTTTCAATAAAGATATAGAGTTTTTCAAGGCAAACAAAGTTTTATTTAAACAAATAAAAGAATAGCGCATGCCCATGTTGGGGTAGTTTGCGAGTACGTAAATGTACTCATGGCTGTGTCCCTGGATATTCCCATGTCCAGAGTTCAAGAAGAAGCAAGATGAAGACCGAGAGACCGATGACGTCTGTGCGAACTAGGCCGTCTTCCCAGTCAGCTGCCTGTAGGTGTCTTGGCAAATGACTCGGGCCCCACGTTGATTGGTGTTTTCCGCTGCAATAACTTATTAAAGATTATGGCTTCAATCAAGTAAGTAATTCATTCGGTAATTATGGATGTCCTTTTGATACCAGTTCGATTGTGCTCAGCGACAGACTGATCACGGGATCGCTGATGTTGTAGGCACAAGGGTATTTCGGACAGCTAGTCCGGGGTCCCCACAAAGACGCTCTAGCATGGCTCGGAAAAGAAAAGGGAACACGTCCACGGAACTCTTACGATATCCCGGCCTTGGCTATATCCTCGAGGGATCTTCTCCTCCACCAGCAGAAGGCCGAACTTTCGGAATCAAGTTCGTTCCACCGGTTGACCGCGCTGGCCCTTTGGTCGGCAAAGGTGGATCCGAGGAATTCGCCCCGGACGCCGAGTCTGACCCTTCTCCTCTAGAACAAGGGTGCTCCGCGGAGACTCCCCCGGCAACCCAGCCCGTTGAGTCGCCCCCGTTAAATGAAGACTCTGGTCAGATCAAGGAAGGGGACTCACTAGAAGAAGATATAAATGAGTACACGCCTCAAGAGATCTACATCCCTCCTAAAAGAAATGGCAAGCCGGGAGTCTTGTGCGGATACCATCAGTCGGCCAACCACAGCCTTGAGGATTACCGGCAGTTCAGGAATGATATTTGCCTTAGGAGCAACCGAGGAGAGTGCTACACCTGTGGAGAGCTCGGACACCTTAGCCGAGAATGCCTTTTCAAATCAGCACGGAAGGCCAAGTCAGTCTCCCGGGTATCCGAGAAAGGAATGTCGCCTCGAGCTTCCTCCGATGCCTCCACGCAAACGGATGACTCCCCGGGAAGCGGCCTGCCGACCTTCTGGCAGCCCGCTCAAAGCACCGCCTCCATGCGGGATTTTGCCGCGGGAAGCACCTCGGACGGACAGTGGGAGCTCCCTAGGCGCATGGTCACCATTCAGATTGGACTAGAAGCATCTCCCCAGAAGTATTGGATTTCTCAATGGATGGCCTCAGAGGAATCTAAGCCTGACACCTCTACAACTGTGGACCCGGCACCTGTGCCTCATCAATAAAAATGAGATTGGTTTTCGCATCTCAAGCCTGAGTCGCTGGATTAAAATGGATTTTTCTGATAGGTCCCTGGACCGACGTCTTCATTACGTCAGTAAGTGTTTCTGGGTCTTCTCGCCGGAAGGATTTCTATATCTGGAAAAGGAACCAGAGGTCTCTGGACCGACGTCTCCATTACGTCAGCAAGTATTTCCGGGTCTTCTCGCCGGAAGGTTTTCTATGTCTGGAGAAGAAATCCAGAGGTCTCCGGACCGACGTCTCCATTATGTCAGCAAGTATTTCCGGGTCTTCTCGCCGGAAGCATTTCTATATCTGGAGAAGAAGTCCAGAGGTCTCCGGACCGGCGTCATCACTACGCCAGCTAGCTGCCGGATCGTCCGAGTGGTGAGCTCTGAGTATTGGAAGAAAAATGAAGGTCCCTGGACCGGCGTCTTCACTACGTCAGCAAGCTAGCCGGTTCACCCTTGTGGTGGTCTCCGGGTTCCTGGGGAACAAAAATGGTCCCTGGACCGGCTCCGGCCAGTAACAGCCGTGCCTAGGATGGCACTACGGGTCAGACCCGGGAATCGGCTATCTCGGCTCAAGGCTCTGTTTCCTGCCGTATTGGGCAGACAGAAAAGAATTGCGCCCGAAATACGGCGTAGAAGACACGCCACGGCGGCAACGCGACCAAATACCGAGATAGCCGAACGACTCTACAAATCGAGCTAAGTGCCTTCACCTTACTTGTTTTGTCTCTTTATACTTTGGCTAAAGCGAATGCGGGAGTAAACCTGGGGCAGCGCCTTCCCGGGCACCGCTGTCCGTTTCCCTCTGGCAGCGGGGTCGTGGGCTGAGGATTGTGCGGTCAGGAACGATGGTTCTTTTGGGGGTTGCGCCCTGTGTCGGCCCGCCAGATAATCTGGGGGTACACGGCTGGTTAGCGCTCTGGCCGGAAAAACCTTCCCGAGAGCGTCAAGCCTCCACGGGTATAATGCAGATAATTCAATGCAAGGAAAGGATACATACAGTCAAAAGCATCAAAAGTTAAGTTTGCCCTCAGGCGATACATAAAAACGCAGTTCACAACACCGGGTGTTGCCTTTCTTGATTACAGGGGGCCCAACAGCTCATAAGCCGCCTTCGCGGGAGAAGCGCTCCATGATCCTCCTCACCTCGGCAGAAGCTCTCGGCGAGAGTTCGGCGTTAGGAGAGACGTGGTCCATCTCCTCGAGCAGGGAGAGCTGCGGGTGACGCTGTCGTAGGGCAGCCACCAGGAAGGTCACCGCCTGCCGAGCAGCCCTCTCACCAGCTAGGCGGGCGGCCTCGCTCGCCTGGGAACGGAGTCCTCCCAGAAGATCCGCGACGCGCTCCAGGAAGGAAGGATAGCCTCTGAAAGAGCTAGAAAAACTCCCCAGAGCAACGGGAGGATGGGTCACCCGCAAGGCCACCAGCTCCCCGGAAATCCTCCTCGCAGCGGCGCTCATGGCGGGCAGAAGGCCCAGCATTTCACGCTTGGAAGTCGCCATCTTGTCCCGATCCTCCGTGGCTTTCTTCAGCTGCTCGCCTGCTTCCTACTGGCGAGCTTGGGCAGCCTGCGCTGCCGCTCTGGAGGCTTCGGCGGCCTCCCTCGCTTCGGCCAGCGCGGCGTCTTTTTCCTCGCGCTCGCGGGCCCAAAGAGCGCCGGCGCGCTCGAGTCTCCCATCGCGCTCGGAGGCAGCAGCCCTCAGCTCGGCGACCTCCCGCGCCAAACCATCGGTGCGAGCCCTCTGCTGAGTCCGCTCGCCGCGGACCCTCTGATAATCCCTGAGGGCCTGATCCTGGCTCTTTTTCTTGTCCCCCAGTTCCTGCTTCAACTGGGAGACCTGCTCGGAGAGCAAATCCACTTGCTGCCTCAGGCCCCTCCTCTCATGTTGGGCCCTGTTCTCGGCAAGGGCCAGGCTCCGTTCCAGGCGGGCCGCACCCTGCTCCACTTCCCAGCGAAGCTGGGAGTTCTCCTCCCGGCTTTCATTCTCGGACTCAGCCAGCGCGAGCGCCCGCACTTCCAGCTCCCGCTCGCATCCCCGGACGCGCTGCTCCCGAGCATTCAGCAGCTCGTCCTCCACGACCATCCTCCGCTCCTGGGCCCCGAGAGCTTCCGACTCGGCCGCCAGCCGCCTCTCCAGCGCTCTCAGCTCGCCCTCGCGGCTGGCCTCCGGGGCCGCCAGCAAGCGCAACTGCGCCTCCGCAAACACCAGAAGTTCTCCCAGGCCGGCGAACAACCTGGGAGTGCTGGCGCTCGCGCCGATCTCTCGATGACCGCCTAGGAGCACTCCACTTCCGTCCGGGACCTCGACCCGGGAGGGAGCACCCGATCCGGCGCGGTCCGGGCCTGAACCTTCCCGGGGGTCTACGCCGCGCACTCCCCCGGGGACTTCAGCGCCCAGCGCTCCGCTCACCGAGGTCACCGGGAGCACCGCCGCAGGCCTCGCCGGGGACATGGCGAGCTCAGGAGCCAAGACGTGCTCCCCGATGTCCCCGGCGCCCTCTCCTTCACCCGCGCGGACGCGTTTGCTGGAAGCCTCCGGCGATTGGTCCCTGCACACAATAAAGAAGGAGATTCAAGACGGCGCCTCGAGCTAACGAACTCTCCCAGGGCGGGACTGACGGGAAAGGAGGCTTACCTTCTCCTTCTCCTAGGTCCGGAGAAGCTCCAGTTCCTGCCCGCCAGATCTTCGAAGACACCTGGCGTCCGGGAGCCCGATCCGCGGGGCTCATTGCTGTCCTCCGGGGTGGGCAGACTCATCGACGCCTGGGGACTTCCCCTCACGGACGATGAACCCGGCGAGGCCGGCCGATTCTCTGGAGGCGGTCCCACTTCCCCACCAAATGGCTCTGGGACCTCGTCATCGCTCTCCCCATCGGAAGAGACAAGCTCCTCGGGGGAGACGTCTCCTAGCGCCAGTCCCTGCCTCGGCAAGTCGTCGCCAAGCCGCCTTTGCACCTTGGGCTCCGGAGGAGGGTCAATCGTCGCCGTACCCTTCAGCCCGTACGCGTTACACGAAGGCATGGAGAGTATCACCTCGTCCGCCAGAGGGTCCTCGAACAAGGGCAGGACACCACCCGGGAGAGCAACGGATGCCCGGGGCGGAAGTACCCCCAGGGTTTTTCTCCAGCTAGGTTCGGGAACCCGGAACCCTTGCGCAAGGTCACTGCACCCCACCTGATGGATCTTCCAGATTGGGCGGTCTGTGTGCTGCAGCGGAGCAATCCCTCGACGGAGGAAATACGCCGCGATCATGGCGCACGTCACCCCCTGCTCACGAAGGAAAGCGAACCTGGCGACCGCCGCGGACAAGGCTCCATCTTTGGGGCTCAGTTTTCTTGAGTGTGCCAGACGCTGGGCCGGGTAAGCGGGAGTCTCCAGGTGAATGCTCGCCCCCGGCGTCCGGACGAAGTACCAGTCTTTCCTCCATTCCCCGATGGGACCGGTCGTGATCATCTCGGGGTACTGGTCCTCGACGCCGTCCTGGAGACGGAAGGTCACGCCCCCGGCTACCCACTTGGATTTGCCAAGGCGGGGAACGAAGAAGTGGCGGAACAAAGCCACGGACGGCTTGATCCCCACGAACGCCTCGCAGGCGTAGGCAAAGACGGCGAGGTTCCGCACCGCATTGGGATGCAAGTGCAACATCATCAGGCCGTACGCCTCCAAGACGACCAAGAAGAAGTTGGAGAAGGGCGGAAGGAGTCCCATCATCGAAAAGATGTGGAAAGTGGCCACCGCACCTTCGTACTCGCCCCCGTCTCCAGGGTACACCACCACCTCCGCGCCGCAGAAGCACGAGGCCAAAGCGCACCGGACTTCGTCCATGGCGGCTTCGGCGGAGAACCTGCTCGGGGAGAAGAGCGCCCGAGCGACCCTCGGCGAGGCCGCCGCAGCCTGGCTCGCGGCGGAAGACCTCTTCGGCACCGCTCGGCGAGATCTCTTGGGAGCCATCAGTGGTCCGATGGAATGGATCTAGATTGCGGCGAAGAAGGCGAAGAGAGTGGGAGGAGTTCTTCGGGCAGACGAGAGGTGAAGATTCGAAGGCAATGACTAAGGGGGGAGAATGGCGAAGGCTAGAAGGCAGCCGCTCAGGGAACCGCTAAGTCAAGGCCTACAGGCCCCACGCGTCACGTCGCGGCCCCGTTACTCCGACTGGCGCGGGGATCGAGGGGGCGTGCCGACTTCGGCGCGACCCGACCGTTGATGCACGACCACGTCCGAAGCCCGCACGAATCGCACCGTGCGGCACGACGCGTCCACATCCCAGGCCCGCGCGAACCGCAACGGGCGGCTCGACGCGGTCGCACAAGACTCGAGGGCTCGCATCTACTTCGACACGGCGGGCCCCACAGACTACCAGGCGTCGGACCCACTTTGACCTTTTTGGCCATAGCCCCGGCAGCCTCAGAAGACCGAAGCCGCCGGGACCATGCCCGGGGGCTACTGTCGCAGCAGTGGAACACGGGGTTCCCCTAGCGCTGCCCAAGTGGGTCCACCGCCTGTGGGCCCAACATCAAGACGAGCAAGGCCAAGGCTTAGCACAGGGCCTGGCGGGAACACCCCCGCCACCAGCATCCCTTCGGGTACGCAGGACCCCTGGGTCCCCTGCATCCCGGAAGGGAGAGAAGACCCCGAGAGCGCGAGCCCCCGGCAAGGCCGGGCTGCCTCTCGGGTACAGGGCCGTACAAGGAGAAGATAAGGTTTCCACCACCCTCCAGAAGACGGTAGAAGACGCCAGAAGGCTTGGGAAGCAAGGCGCGGCCAGGGGACACCACCTACCCACTGTCAGCCCCTACCCGCGGCTTTCCCCAAAGGTGGCAGAGATCCCACCAACCCGGCGACGGATACTTGGAGGAGAAGAGGCCACGTCGTCGTCTCCACCACGGAGAGGGGTTGCCTCCCGCCAAAACCCCTCACGCTCCTCGCATGACCTCTGTGGGATCCCTTTTCCCTATAAAAGGAGGACCAAGGCCATGGCGAGGAGGAGGACTCTCTGGATCTAAGATAGCTTAGTAGGCAAGCTAGCTCCGGTCGACTCGCCGTCGACCCAAGGAGGAAGACAACCGTCAAGCTAGGCTAGAGATAGAGGAGAAGGGAAGGAAGGTGATCTCCTCCGGGCAAGGATCTGTCCTTCTCGTTCCTCCTGGACGAGTTACCCTGCCGGGTACCTCGACGAGCAACACCATTGTAGCCACACCATGGTCCGATCATCTATCCAGACATGCAGGAGTAGGGCTTTAAGCCTCTGGGCGGCCTGAACCTGGGTAAATCGTTGTGTGCTTTCCTTGTTCGTCCATCACGTCGAGATCGGAGAGCGAGTGAGGAACTTGTCCGGCGATCGTCCTCCGGGAGACGTTTCCAGCCTCCTTCGCGCCCCTACCGAATCTACAAAGGGGGTGCCTCGCATCCCCGGTGTCCGTCCTTCGAGACACGACATCGGCACACCCCAAACCCAACCCAAATCTGGGCGGGTTTGGGGCCGCCCGGACGCGTCCACCCTCTGGTCGCTGACAGCGCGGACCCTCCCTTGACCGGCCTACCCGAGCCTACTGGAGGGAGGATCTAGCCTTTGACCGGCGTCGGCATTCATGGCGGAGCGGCCAGCGGCCAACGCCCAACCGCCGGGCGGAGGCGGCGGCCGAAGCGCATCACGCCCAGGTGCGCGCTGTGACGGACCAGTGGAGAGCTCAGGCGGAGGCGGAAGAGGGAAGGATCCGCGTGGAGGCGCAGCGCAAGGAAGAGGCGGCGGAGCACCATGCGGCGGAGGCACAGCTGAAGGCGGAGGCGGCGGACCGCCTCTTCATGAGGCAGATGAGGAACCGCTCCGGGTTCCTCGACAAGCAGATCGAGGCCGAAGCGGCGTTATGTGAAGGCCGACCATACGCCGGGGCCTCCTCCTCGTCTTCATTCGGGCTCTTCTCCGACTCCGAGCAGGGTTCTTGTCCCGCTCCGGCCGCCAGTGCGGGCGGCTCCACCGGCCCAGCGGGAACGGTCATCGTCCTATCCGATGACGAGTAGGGAGATAGAAAAACCGGAAGTAGTAAGGCGGCAGCAGGTCCACATCGTAGTGTAGCATATGTGGACGTTGCATGGTTTTTTAGTAATTTGACATCTAGATTTTAGGGGTTGTGGTTGTAGAAGCATGTTTTTAGGGGTTGTCCGGTCGCCCTCCGCGGACACGATGCGTCCGGGCGTAGTTTGAGGTCTGATTTTGGGGGGTGCGGTTGGAGATGCTCTTAGGAAGGGTGGGGTCGCCACTGCCACCGACGTCGACCGGGCTTCGTCCTACGGCAGCGAGGAGAGGGAGGGGAGGAGGAGGTGGTGGCGAGGAAACAAGGGCTCCCGGCCGCGTTGCGGGAGGAGCGTGGAAACCCTAATTTATTCGTACGTGACTAATCCTCAAGAGTGTAACTATGTACCATGCCTACTTTGTGTCCGTTGTCGCGACGCCAACAAACTGTGTGGAAACGTATGATTGTTCTAGAGTTTGTTTTTGCGAGAGATGGCGTGCTGGCTGTTGTTAGCTGAAGCAAGCAATGTATGTGTGCGCTAGCTGTTGCAACAAGCTGCCTGTAAGTTGTAACGTCCATCCGCGTGTTTCCTCCCGGAAAATGCTCCTGAAACAAACGAACGCGGCTCATACATTGAGCAACTGAAGGCGGCTCCCCTTTCAGCAATCTCCTCGCTGGCGGGATTTCGGTACGGTATCACGGAGGAAACAGAACATCCCCATTTGAGCTTGGTTTTTTTCTCGATTACTTGAGTTGAGTGTTGCATCGCCGATTCCCTCCTGGCTCAGCTCAGCTAACCCATCTTATTTTCGGAGGTGGTCATACTACGCAAGCGACGATCGATCAGTGAGTGGCTTCCAGCGGAGCAAATACTGGAGGGCCCCTCTTGGCTCATCATTCACGCTACCCATACCAAACTGCATACAAACCCAAAGTAGGAGTAGCGCTCACTTAAATACTTCCATTGTCCTGATATCCTGCGGAGTGCATCCATAATTTTCTCCTGAAAACTCTACTACACTTCATTCATAGTAGTACGCGTGAAGTGATGTGATTAATCAAAAGTGTTCCCAGATTTATGTTACTCCTGCATTTAATATCCATTCATTCTATTTGTTCTCAATGCATCATTTTATTGTGACATTGATACTAGTGCACGCATGAGAAATTCTCACCATAAACTGAGGAGTGGCACTGTTCCATGGTGACGGTTAAGAGGTTCCAACATAAGAGCATTTCCGCCTGGACCTCTAAAGGACCTCTCAAATGCCCATTGGAGGTAAACGCTCCCAACGGCACCACCAAAGTTCGGTCCCGAGCCATTTCATGTCCGGCACCTCTGCAAGGGCCTCCAAATTTGGAGACCATCTCGGGGTGTCGGACATCAGTTTGAGACCCCCTCTGATAGGGGTGGCTCGACCATCATATACACAAACCGCGCAAAAGCAGTTAATGACGCCGTGCATGAGTTTGTTCCACCGGCGTAAATGGGGAGGCGTTTCCGGAGGCGACGAAGGGACAGGATGATAGTGCATCTACCCCGGAAGCGTCTGTCGCACGCGACTCCAGCCTTTCTCGGCTTCCCAATTGCCTGTGTGGCGGAAACGTGTCGCCTTCATTAACTCTGACACGACGCGTCCTCCCCTACCTGCCGCTTCCCACCCAGCGCGACCGCTTCCCGCCTCCATTTCCCGTTTAGACCATCGCCCGACCCGGCTATAAAGAGCACCCCCGTCATGCAGCCAGCACACCACACCACAACACCATGGTGAGAGGACGCGGCAATGGGCGAGGGCGCGGTGGTCAGGGTGGGGGGCGAGGCGGCAATGCCTCGTCGTCAGTGTCACCCTCACCGTCCACTGAAGACCGGTTCCCGGAGCCGCGTGGCTTCGAGTTCATGGTCGACATGTACAATGGCATCGAGGGGCGCCTGAGGCTCCTGGCGGCCCTCGTGCATAAGCTCGAAGACAGGGTGCCACGTATACTGCATCTGAGGATGGAGGACTGCGAGAACGTTAGCTGGGCGGTGAAGACAGCCATCAGGGACTTGGGGTATTTGTACGTTGCCAAGGGATGGAAGACATTCGCCAATGCGTACAAACTTGAACAGGGGTACTGGTTGTGCTTCGAATTCGACGTAACGACTTCTTCGTCAAGGTCTTCGACTGTACTTTATGCCGGAGGGAGGCCATCGTGTATAGCGACGACGAGAGCAGGTTTGAAACAAGTTGCAGTTATAGTAATACCAACAACTTAAGAGTGTGCTTTTTGGGATGTTGCTGTGGGCTGCGGCCTCCATTTAACTGGACACCTATCCCGCAGGCTCAATTGAGGGTGCCAAATACGAATTTAGAGGCCTGGTGGAGATTCTCTAAGGATGACCCCAACGGGCCGACCCAAACATACATGCCTATTGTCTGTTTTTTATCCGTTTGGGTCGCCGAGCAGACAGGTCTTATTCGCGCCTGTCCGTCGTTCGAGCGAGTGCGCGCAACGCGCGCGACCCATCGCAAAATTTATTTTCGTTTTTTAACAGGCCTTATATGGGCCATTTTTCATTAAAGGTGGCGGTGGGCCACAAACGGCCGATTATAGTAATAGAAAAAAAACTAATCCTCGCCATCGCTAGGATCGAGGTCGACGTACTCCGGCGCTTTCCAGAGGTGTTGCGGCAGCTCCACTGCGGCCCTGTTCTGGCGCGGTGGGGTGGCCGGCACCCGGTCCTGGTCCTGCTCCAGCGCGGCGGCGGGGTTGCCGGTCCACGTCCAGCTCTGGCCGTAGATCGGTCGGAACCAGTCTGGCATTGCGGCTCGCTCGGACGCGAGCGCGCGCTTGTACGCCTCCTCCTCCTCGATGCGCGCCAGGTCCGACGACTCGGGGAGGGCTGGCCCCAGCCCTATCCAGCGGTCGAGCTCGTGGTCGTTCTTGGCCCTGCGGAAAGGCCAGTCGCGCGGCACCGTGGCGAGCTTGGAGGTGGTTGCGAGCTCGGGCTGGGCGGCGGAGGGCGGTTAGGGTTTGACTGTGCGCGAGTGGGGGAGCAAGTGGGGATTGCGGCCACCATTAGTAAAAACCGCGTGGGGGAGGGCGGTTGGCGCGGAGTCACTGCCGTGTGGGCCAGTGGGAGGACAACACGCGGACACGCAGACGCTACGTCGTTGTCTTTTGAGACCCAAACCTGCCCAAATTTGGTCCAGGAATGGGTCGATTCGGACGCTCAGCAGACCAAAATCGATTTTGCGTCCGCGCGTTGAGCCTTCGCTTCGACGCACATGGATCACGGCGGAAACGGGTGGACTCGATGGATCGCCCCGTTGAGTCATCCGAATAGGGCAGCTAAAGTCCACACAAAGCAGCACTAGAAACGGTCAAAATCAGGTGTGATGCAGAAAAAAAAAGGTGTAGTTTGGACAGTAGCTAGCTAGTAGGCATGAAGAGGTGGAGAAGAACTGAGAACACGAAGTACGGTTATCTCGTATCGGTATATCAACCCATATGTACGGTGTCCCGACCACAATAACAGCGATCGCATCTTGAAAAAGCGTACGAGTGTGATTCCCATGCTCGATCACATGCCTCATCAATCATCATGCGGAATCAAGAAAGGAGAGAGACCAAGCTGGGAAAAAGGGCACTGCCGCAGCAGCAGGTCAGGTGATGCTTCTTCAGTGATGCAGCCATCTATGACGTTGCTCCTATTTTGATACTAGCTAGTACGTATTTCTTCTTGAATATACTGTACTCCGGTCGTTAGTATCGATCGGTCGGACCATCTGCTCGTAGTCTGCTTATCTTAATTCCTTCATGTTGCTGCGATAGTAGCTTTTTGTTGGGTGTTCCGTGGTGGACCGCCTCGGTTGTGCTTGTGATTGGATAGAGGTGTTTGGACGGTGGACGGTAGGGACCCTGGTCTTAATCCCGGTAGTTGTCACTCCACTCATCAGGGTCAGGGTTCCATTCGATGGATGGATGGTCGAAAGCGCTGCTGCACCAACGGCTTGACACGCATGGTCGCCGGTACCTCCTCATATGGGTGTCGGGTTAGGTCGTCATTCCAACATCTTGGTGTTAATTTGGTCTTGTGCTGTTGCTTGCTGCGATTCTATACAAGTGATTTCCTAGTGGCACTGTGTGACATCGCGTTTCTGGTTCTAAGTGTACATGATACCATTTGATTGATCCCCTAAATTTGTTGCCGCCACCTTGATCGAACGGTCAAGCAAACGACCGCCTTTTTTTGTTCCGAGGAAAGAGGGGAGCTGAGAGAAGGTTGGTGCGCACTTTCCAGGAGCCTAGCTAGCTAGCTTGCCTTTCAGTGCAAATCATTGCTCCACGCCTTCCTTAGCTGAGATTACGTACTGTAGTCGTTACTAATAAAACTGGCAGGTGATGTACAGACATGTGAACGATGTTTGCGTACAGACATTCGTATACATGCCCAAGTCAAGCCACGTTACTGACGTACGGAGTAGTAGACAGTAGTGCCGATCATCGGTCCGCGTTGGTTGGTTGGGAGTTGCATGCCCGCGTACGGAAGGAATCGCCCCCAATCCCCATGCCATGCATGACTTGCGCCGCGCCCGCGTCGTGATCTCTTTGTGTTTTTCTTCTTCTTCTTCCTGCTCATTCATTCATTTCGTGAGTCAAGCTCTCGATCGCGTCTCCCTCGATTTCGTGCGTGTCTAATGCTGCTAACTCGCTAAGAGCGTCTCCACCGGGCTTTTAAATGTGTGTTCTTTCATGGTGCTGAACATGTGTCCGGTCAACATTTAGACGCTACCCACAGCGGCACTCCCTAAAGGGCCACCCCCAATCGCGAGCACACTGTCGAACATCTCGCGGGCGTGTAAAATAAATTGCAAACTAATTTAAAAAGTTCAAATTTCATTCATTTTTATTATATATTACATTTGTTTTGAATGAATTTGAACCCTAATAACCCTAGCATAGCCCTAACCCTAATCTAAACTCCGTCGAGGCCGCCCTGGCCTGCCTCGCCGTCCTGTGCAGCTCTGGCTAGGCGCGAGCGCACACGCCTCTCCTGCCGGAGCGTGCTCTCCGCCCGGCGCATGTTGGCCCTCTCGTCTGCAGCCTCCCTCGCCTCGCGCGCCCGGCGCAGCTCGTCGATAACCGCCAGCTGGGCGGCCTCCATCGAGGCCCGGTCCGCTTCCCGCTCCGCGGTCACGGCATTGAGGTCCGCGTACGCCGCGCGCTCGGCGGCCACGAAGGCGCGGCAGCGATCGTCTCGCTCCGCGGTCTCGAGGGAGGCCTTCAGGATGGCGGCCTCGACGGCGTCGCCAACCGCCTCGTAGGCTGCGGTAAACTAGGTGGCCGCCTGCTCGGCGCGCCAGGTGTCGAACGAGTTCATGGCGACGACCTGGTCGGGCCACATCGGCGGCGGCAGCTCCTGCTGTGGCGCCGGCTCCTGATCCTGCGCCGGCTCTTCCTCCTACGCTGGTTCCTCCTCCGGCGGCTCCTGCTCCTGCTGGTCGTCGATGTCATGGACGTTGTTCGCCCAGTCCAAGGGCATGTCGTCGACGACGACAGGCTGGAGCGCCAGCTCCGGCGCCTGGTCCGGAGCCTGCTCCGGCTGGTCCTCCTACCTCAGAGGGTGAGCGCGGCGCGCTGCCTGGGTGATGGTGGACCAAGTGGTCTGGAGGCGGCGAGGCATGGTTCTTGGCTCGGGGCTACGGAGGCTGCGGGCACGGCGGAGGAAGTGTTGGTGTGGTGAGGCTGCGGGCACGGCGGAGGAGTGTTATATAGGCGGGGAGGGAAACGGAGGGGCGGGAAGCGCTGGCGGTGGGCGGGAAGCGGCGGGTGGGTGAGCACGCGTCGCTTCGGAGTAATGTGGCGGCGACGCGATTCGGCCACGCCGACGCTTGGGAAGCCGGGAAAGCCTGGGCGCCGGCGTAATTGTGAGGCATGTCGCAGACGCCTCGCCGTCCCGTCGCTTCGTCGCCTGCAGAAACGCGTCGGCATTAACGTGGGCGGAGCGGCCTCCTGCACCGGCACAATTTAGAGCACATCATCGCGTCGTATGTCTATGACGGGTGGGGCGCACCTGTTGGAGGCCATGTCCGGTCGATGTCCAGCACCCCCAGGAGGGCCGTGCCGGATATAAAATCGCTCGGGGCGAGACTTTGGGGGGTGCCGTTGGTGAGCGTTTTTCGTCTCCGACCCCCAAAGGCCTTTAGGGGGTCCTTTAGAGGCCCCCGGTGGAGATGCTCTAACCACCGGCTGGACTCACAAGACCCACCATCAAAGTATGTTTCTATGAAAGAAATATCATACATGCCCATGATCTAACGATATTTTATTATGATTTCTGGCTAAAAGGTCTGGTTTTACGAGTAACCGAATAAAGGATGTCGACTAAGAGATAATCAAACAAAGCTTAATAATAAAAGATCCATATAAAGTTATGTCCATCATTTTGATGCAGAGCTAGCATGAAGGTTTACCCTCCATTTTGAAGATTATTTTTCATAGGATCAAAACCAAAAGTTATATCGACGAAGTCATCGTTATTGAGCTTCTCCTATTGCATCTTGATGTTCATCCATGTATCTCGTGGACACACGGGAGAAGATCAACATGCACGATTTGAACTAGCCTTAAAGGTTTTTAAGAGCAGAGTAAAATGATTAAACATGTCCATACATAACCTAAAATATCTACTCTCTTTGTTTCATAATATAAGATATTTCACGTGTTGTTTAGATTCAGAATAAAATGAGTGGGTATATACACTAAAACATGTCTAGATACATGCGAACTGAGAGAATACATAGTTTGTGTTAGCTCTCATATTTGTGATCATTAAGCTCCCTTGCAAGTGCATTTCGCACGTTGTAGCCTACTTCAAGGAGAAGGAGTATCAACCCATTGTTGTTGTTGGTCTCAAGTCGTGTGAGTTAATTATCACCTCAAAAGGGAAGAACCTAATTTTTTTTTTGACGAAAATACAGTCGGAGCTGCTTTTTCATTAATATAGAAGGTTTGTACGGGGTACAAGGCAGCGTGACACGCTAAGGATGGTAGGATACAAATACAACAGCTACAGCAGTGTTAAGAGAGTACACTAAGGGAGATCAGTCCGGTTCCCTGGGTCTGTGCAGCAGATAGCTCGCGTTGCATCGGCCGGCCTCACGCCACAGATTGGCAACTTACACGATCTCTACTTTTATGTCAACCATTGTAGCAGCACGCTCCTGTAAGATACGAGCATTGCGCTCCTTCCAAATAGACCACCAGACAAGGTGAACCAGTGCATTCCAACGCTTCTTGAGTGGTTTCGGCGTCATTGAGTGGGTGTCGGCTAATGAAAGGCGGCCACACCGATGCTTAGTCGGTACTCGGTAGACATAAATATAAGAAGATTGAGAGCATAAAAGGATGAATTTAAAAACCACCCATATATAAAACGGTCAACACCATCTTCGATAAGTCAAGCCGAAGCATCGAGCAATAATCCAAGGGATCGGAGAGGCGTCGATCGCGTGGAACCAAAACATCACGAGTTCTCTGCTGGCTTTTGGTTGCATTGATCGTGATAGCCATACAACAACAATATTCGTGGGATTTGACCCATAGGGGTGTGCTAAACAGGTTCTTAGGCATCGCCTAAATCAACCTATCTATGGTTGCACTTGTTCAGCTCATAGAACGTCAGTTTGTCCTGTGATTTCTACTATACAATCTACTCAATTTCAGGACTTTGTACTGAATGCTGTAATTTGCACATGAGCTGAATAGAGTTGACGCCTCTGGCGTCATCAGTTGTTCAAAAAAGAATACGACCACTGCTCACAAGAGGCCTACAAGTTTCCACCTAGCAGCTTCGTAATCTTACACAATGCCACCCAGCACAAGCGCCACCGTCGAGGATAGACTATCGAACACTCTATTATTGCGCTGTTGATCATATAATCAGGAGGAAAATGGACCGGATCTTCTTAGCCTCCTTCGCCGGTCAGCAGCCAGCAGTCATTGCCTCCATGGATTTCCTTGTGCTACACCACGGAACCAAAAAACAAATGAAATATATAGTTTACTTCACTTTATGTCAAACTAATTCAGTTTGGACAGCAGCTGCCTGTAGATTTGTAGTGTCACGCCTTTCAAGGTTGAAGTGAGAAAGGTGAGTCGATGGTTATCAACTCGAATATTTATAAGTAGGGAAGAAAACGGGATACATGTTAATGTTATTGCCTTGCTGGAATACATTGTGTATTTGTGTTCTTTCTGTTTTCCGTCGTTGGCCTCTACAGACCACCACCATGAGTCCTCATTTTTTTCTACGCTACAGTATCTCTCCGACATGAAAACGAGAGGTACGAGATGATGTTTGAAATTCCATGAGATTCCTGTAAAATGAAAGAATCGTGAACTAACACCCCTAATTAGAGGATTCCAGTAAAAGGCCATAAGAGTGTGAGGTGAGGTTTCAAACAAACGCAAATACCTTCCCGCGGAGTTCTTTTTCCTCCATTGCCAGATCGCGAGTAGTTTCAAGAGGAATCGGTGGACTTCAGCCAGCCCACACTCCACAGGGATCTTCCGATTTAACACTGTGTGCTTGTGTCTGTGTCTGTGTGTACATGCGCTCTACCCTGCATCATTCTCAAAGAACGATGGATGTCTCCGCTAATTGATCTTTTGTAATTGCACCAAAAACACTAGAAGAGACACCCGTGCTCACGCTAGAGAACATCAGCCAGCATTCATAGTAAATTTGAAGCTGAACTGCTACATACGCACTACACCGAGAAGTCAAGAACAGTGTTGCTAATATGATGAAACCAAACATAAGAAGATTGCACATAGTTGTCAGTTAATGGCCTCACCAAGAATTACAGAACAATTTTCTGGAGCTACAATGGCAGTTCGAGCCACAGTACCAAAAATTTCAATAAACCAAACTTATAAGTGTCTGTGTGTACATGCGCTCTACCCTGCATCATTCTCAAAGAACAATGGATGTCTCCGCTAATTGATCTTTTGTAATTGCACCAAAAACACTAGAAGAGACACCCGTGCTCACGCTAGAGAACATCAGCCAGCATTCATAGTAAATTTGAAGCTGAACTGCTACATACGCACTACACCGAGAAGTCAAGAACAGTGTTGCTAATATGATGAAACCAAACATAAGAAGATTGCACATAGTTGTCAGTTAATGGCCTCACCAAGAATTACAGAACAATTTTCTGGAGCTACAATGGCAGTTCGAGCCACAGTACCAAAAATTTCAATAAACCAAACTTATAAGTATCTTCAACAGTTATGACCGGATCATTTAGATGATATGGGTACCATTCAAGAAACCAAAAATTGACACCCCTCAATATAATACCCTCATAAATAGAACATAGAAAGGCATAGAAACATCACGGACTATGATTCCTCATTCTTGGATGCCAATCTGATGTTCTTGCCATCAACAGAAAACCTGGAGCTTGAAGCTATCTGCACCAACAACAAAACAGTAATCGTTTAGCATCACTGAGCAGGAGTCCCAAATAGGAAACAAGGGAGGAAACGAGTATCAAGCTACAATTTTTTTCCAGGCTGATTACCTTCTGCGTTAACAGAGCATGCAGCTGCTCCTTATCTTCGGACAGACCACATTCCAAAAGTTCCCTGAAAACTAGCTTTTGTAGCTTCTTTAACTTCATAACTCCATCTGAATTCTGAAAGGAAGTACCAGACAAACTATTAACAACTGGTAGTTCCGAGGACAAATACAAAATGGACAAAAGAAGGACATCCTACAAAGAAGGGCCACCAAGCTTACTGTCTCCAGAATCTTGGTAATAATTTTCTTCCACTTGATTTTCTGCTTTTTAGCATCTTGATGGTTGGTACCATTAACTACTTCATTTGTAGCACTCTTGCTCTTTGTTTTTAGTTCTCCATTTTCAGACTGTATCAGCTCTCCAGTCTTCAAGTTCAATAAGTTTTGTCTTTTGGCATTATCTGGCTCCTCCAAGGCTATACTATCTGTTCTCTTTCTTTTCACAGCATCTTTGTCAACATCTTTTTCACTGTCGTCTGTAACCTTCCCATCATTTTGTTGTGGAGGCTCCTTCGTTTGTGCTCCACCAATTTCCTTGCCGTTTGGAGTTTGTTCAGGTCCAGTTTCTTGCTTTTGAGAAGCATGGTAGGCTTTTGCTTTTGCTCTATGTTTCCTGCCATCAGCATGCCCCAAGAGAGTTTGCTGGCTAGTGGTAGTTGTATTGCATAGACTGACATACAAACCCAGTACAGGTATGTTAGATCACATATTAGTGAAAACTGTGACAGCTTAAGCTGAAATGGCCTTACTTCACGGCTAAACAAGGAATACCTTATCTAAACGACAATGACATGATTGCTCTATACATCCCAAAGTTTAAGCAGATCCCCCAAACTATGGCGGTCGTGAAGGGCATTTGCCACTAAAATCAATCGAAAAAATTAATTTAGGTGGATCTGTAGCTTGTAGAGCTTGTTAACCATTCTCAGTTGCCATTTTGGGCGTGATCTGATACGGGCAATAAGCTATTGATAGCTCATACGTGACCAATATAATTTAAATCATCTTATAATCATCCAGTCAAGCTGTTTGTGAATGGTAACCAGAGCACACACAAGAGCACGATTATGAACAGCAAGTGTAATATAAACTTCAATGATTAGGAACTTATCTATATATAGTTCAGAGCTACTATTAGGGAGCAGGATTGTACTAGATAAAATATGCAAATTTCATTGTGCATATGCTGATGGATCAATTAGCATACCTGCAGAACCAAGGATGGCGTGTTGACAGCCCAACGTTGATATCAACATCAGCATTTGGCTTTGGCTTGTCCGGCTTTCCCTGTGCACTGTTGGATAGCTTGTTCTGTCCCTTGGGACCATACTTCTCCTGAGAGGATAATACATCAGAGGAAGGAGTAGACGATCAATAAACTACAAGCTTCTCGACAACCTTACAAAGCCATACATGATGCAGAACTCACTAAGCTCTGGGAAATGCACTTGTGAAAAAATCATCCAAGAATACTGATATATGCCCTAAACTAACCCTTGAATTGCAGATTTGAGTATCCACACAAGCTGACCTATCAGTCTATCACACTGAGAAACCTAAGCCAAATCATATAAAAAGCCACCTAATAGCCACCGCAGGCTGCCACCTCTACATATAAGCTTACACACGAATTATCCCAATCCAACCACCGACAAATTAGCATAGTATCCTCAAATTTGACGGCCAAACGTGTCGGACTACGGAGAGAATCACTGGAACTCACGGCCTCGGAGATGCACTGGGTGTGCCCCTGGACGGTGTCCTGGTTGAAGACGGCGCCGCAGTCGATGCAGGAAAGCTGCACAGAAACAAACCATCCATTCGCATGTCAGGAACCCAATAATCAAAACCAAATTTGACGCGGAGCGAAGGAGGGGCGGGAAGCGGGGACGGCGCAGAACCTTGTATGCTGAGCATGAGCGGAAGTGACCGGCGAGCTTGGGCTTCTTGAGGTCCGCGCCGCAGTCGTCGCACTGGAACCAGACCATTGCGGCGTTCCGGAAGCTTCCAGAATGCGTCGTGTGTTAGGGTTTTGCTTTGGGGACTGCGGAGAGGGGGCGAGGAGAATGGGAAGAGAAATGGGGGGTTTTCCCTGCGGCCGTGGTGGTGGATTCTTCTTGAGAACCGGCCCAACAACCCATCTACTGCCTTGGGCCAAGGCTTTCGCGGGCTCGTAAAACTTAGCGAGAAACGGCAACCTTCATCTGTATTTGTATTTTAAGGTATTTTAAGGGCATGGGAGGGATTATCCCCGAAAAATGCCCACTACTCTGTTTACTTCTAGTGTATTTTAGTGTATGAGAGGAGATAATATCTAAATAACCCCCGCCAACCAACCCATTTTTGCTCAAAACAAAAACTCTAGTCCATGCTAGTGTATTGTAGGGGAAGAGTATTTGTGGGGATGTGTGAGAATTGGGTGTTCAACAAATCCCCTTCTATCCCCACTCTTCCCATCTCCTAAAATACACTTGAGATAAAGAAGGCCTCAGAGAGAATATTCTCTCTCAAAAAAACAAGCAGAGAGTAATAATGTCTCAACGCGAAATTGCTTTTCGTCGTGAACGCGTGACGGGAACCCACCCACGTTGTTCCTCCTCATGTCCCGTCCCTAATTTATGTTCCTCCCCCGAGACACAGTAGACTAAGACGACATCATTGACGCTACATCGAAGAAGGCACCCACTTAACGATGGGGTGTGTGTGTGTGTATGGGGGGGGGGGGGGGTGCCGCGGCTTTGATCCTGGCTGCGATGGAGACATGCGGTTTGGCCAGCGGTTGTAGCGGGGCTGCACACTCATCTTCCTCATTCGTCCTCTTGTCATTTAGCGACCGGAAACCGCGTGACGACTCACACACACGTAATCTAGACGAGCTTGTCTCTACGTAACACATAACATGGCTGATGAGTTAGGTAGAAAAGTGAGTGGTAAATAATTTGTTCAAATAACAACATTGAGATGGCGCGGGCAACGGCGAGTCCAGGAAGAAAATGGAGGGTGGGCTCAAAGTTAACACCGAGTAAAATAAGGACCCTTTTTGACGAAAAATAGCCATTATCTCCTTATCCTATAGGGCAAATATAAGTTCAAACATTTCTAGATTACGATTGGACATGTTGTTTAGTATTTACTGGAATTTTCCTTTATTAATATCAAATGAGAACAAAAAATTTAGAACTTTTCAGTAAAATAGACCTTATCTCCTAATTTAAACCGCAATATTTGGCAAAAAACTGTTTTGATAATCTTTATGGCCAAAAATATTACTCAAGTGATGCAGTTGTTGTAGGGAGAATTACTTGATACACATGTACTTGCTCTTCATTTTTACAAATCTAAAAACAAATTGCATTGGACGCCAATAAATCAACAACAGAGGAACAAACGAACTACTAATTACTGTCTCCGTCATATTAGTTTTTTTTTGAAATTACGTCATATTAGATAACTAATAAACCAACGGCAGTGGACACGTCCGCGCGTGGGCCTAACAGCTGATTGCAGCTTGACGAGCTTGTGTGCGATATGTGCAAGTTGGACAGATATTAGATGGGCTCACGAGTTGAGATAATGGGCTGGACCAGATTAGTAGTACTAATTTTTTTTTCCATTTTTTAGAGGGCAGGCTCCAGCCTGTTAAAGCCTGCCTAGTAGACTCGCCTTTGGGCGCGGGTATCTATCATTAGATATGCCCTTCAATAATTCAGATATAAATCTGGAAGTCCACCTATCAAGGTCCACTTATTTTTTTTACGGAAGGCAGCGAGCGCTGCTTTCATTTGATATAGAGGTCCATTTATGCATAACAAGTAGTGAAACCAAATTTAGTCTCATGCTGCTAGTATAAATAGTTAAACGAATCTCGTGACTCTCTCGGGGCATGCACAATGCAAGATGCTTAGAGACGTGTTTACAAAAATAGTCCGATTTTTATTTAATCATTGGTACTTATTTACACCAGGAAGATGCCTAACTAGGCATCTTTCCTACACAAATAAGCACTCGTGCTTGAGAAAAAGGTTAGTTTATTTTTGTAAGCACTTCTCTAAGCACGCTACATTGTACATGACCTAAGGTGGAGTTTCGTTGCGTGCATAATCTAACAGACTGGTCAAAGGTAAATTTTGGGCATTCAATTGGCTACATGGGAACTCGGGCCCTTCCGACACCTGCTTAAACCACACATCCGTAGACCCGCTAGCAGTGGCGGAGCTTGGAGACAAATAAGCAGGGGTGAAAACACTAAATGACCAGGTTCTCTTTGAATTGAAAGATTTTCATTTTTTATAGGAATATTAAAAGATTTCAATCCATATGAATTTTTTCTAATGAATCTCTTTGGATCAAAGGAATGACACCTCCAAAATTCCTATGCATTTTATTCCTACATCCCAATTTCATAGGAATGACACCTCCACAATCCTCTGTTTTACATCTGTAATCCTATCAAATTCTTGTGTTTTTCCAATTCCTTTGTTTTCTATTCCTGTGATCTAAAGAAGCCCATACACTTGTTACCATACCCGGTCCTCATTAATTTGATCTTAACAACTCTATAAGTTTTTTTTACTTGACTACACAAGTTGAAGGAGCTACAAAAATGTTGGGGGGAGGTCGATTGATGCATGTGAAAGTGGACGGGAGAAATACCTCCTGCTCAATTGAGGTCTTATCCACCTCTCCCTCCGCCATCTCCTTTCACCAGCCGGAAACATCCTCAACAACGAGCAGATAAGCGGCGACATCCCCTTGGGGGTGGTCGACGGAATTGGTGTCTTCCCATTCTACTATGGCATTTAAACTCCTCACCATCTCCTCTGATGTGTGTGAGGCTCAAACCCTAAGGCCCCGCTTGGATGGTCAGGTGAGAAAACCGTTCCGAAATATTATACCCACCGACGCTAGCTTTTTACGAGGGCCTAGGTACCTTTTTTTAGGTACCTTTGTGGGAATTTCCGATCGGATTGGCTAATATACGACCAACCAATCGAGGCCTAAAACTGTTAGCTCGGATCAGTGAGGTTGTATTTACGCTTCTGTGCCATGTTTGTATGCATGTGTATCTCTAAAGCACTACCTCCAATCCACTTTGTGTTAAATCTGCAATAATTAATATGGATCAGAGGCAGCACTAGCTTCTAACACTTTGTTAGCTAATAGCCATATTCATCCCTAGACCAGCGCATTATCAGGTTACTAATAGCTCCTGCCAATAAAAAGGTAGCCAAGAGCTTCAGAGAAACTGTTGGACTGACGGGTTTACATAAACAGAGTTCAAAATTGTTCAAGCATATGTGCATATACCTGGAACATCAAAAGGCTGACCCTCGTGTTAACAAGGAGCAGTTATACTCTGTACAAGAACAATCACCCAAAAGTTAGCACAGCACACTAGAAGACTAGGCACCTAGATTTCATAGTCAGAGAGAACATTACAGAATACTTTATACCACTTGTTCCATTTGTACCCTACAGGCTCAAAATATACATTTGCAGATACATGATGGCCCAGCTTAACAAAAAGAATAAGGGGCAACAAAGGAAGAACAGAAAGTAGGATCACCTCGCCATCAGGAAACATAAACCCTGACGAGGAATTTCGTAATCTGTACTGTATACAGGAATACAGCCCTTGGCAGCCCAAATGATGGAAAAGAAAGAAAAGAACGAACTGGGCTACGTAATGTACTAAGGCGACGGCCTAAACTGATCGAATTTGGATTCTCCAAATCTATATAGATCCCTAGGAATTGTTTTGTCATAAAGGTTGTCCATCAAGCAAGTCGGTTTACGTTTTGCTCTTGAACTTCCTCTGTGCCTTTAGGTCAACCACAATAACCGAGATGTTGTCCTTGCTCCCCTTCTGGAGAGCAAGCTTCGACAAGCATTCAGCAGCTGCTTGAGCAGCTGGGTCCGGGGAGTCACCACTACGTTGGACAGATGACGAGTTTCCGCCATTCTTCTTATGCCATAAGAGTATCCGTTTGCGAGCAACATCGCATACCTCCTCGTTCGACAGTACATCCCAGAGGCCATCACTGGCAAGGACAAGGCACTCATCATCCTTAGCCCGAGGAACAATTGTGACCTCAGGGACAGGAATTATCCATGGCTTCAGATATCTATCGCCTGTAATAGGTATAGAAACATCAGCCCATAACATGTTTATAAACTATGGAACAGAAGTAGGAATCTACATCAAGCAGTGACTGCGCTCGATACATGTAAGTGCAGGAGTAACTCGCAAAAAAATGCCATCGTACAGTCACTGCATAGTTGATGAGGAAAAAAGCACACTAATTGCAAGAGCTAACTGACGGAGAGAATTTAAAGAGGTGCACACAGCTTGATAAGTTGAGTCTGCAGATTCATCCCAGAGATTTACGAACTATACTCCTAGCCCAAGGCAAAACTTAAGTTAGCAAAGAAATCAGTATCTAACGCGGGCAGCAGTACACATTTAACAGTCGTAACAACTCATCTAAGATCATTGTAATTGAACATGGACAACAGTCAACAGATATACATAAAAAGAGAGATATTTTTAGTAGTACTACAAAACTAGAAGAGACTACGATGCAGCCATGCACACAACATTTGCAAGGACAGCAAAATTTGATCAACCAGCATGCAGCAGAACTACCAGGGATAGATGACAGAAGTACAAATTGTCATACTATGAATTGCTGATAGCTCCACTATTGTTTTGTCCTACGGCAACTAGAGAACATTCATATTAAAACTTCTTTGCCAGAAGTCATACGATATATGTTATCTTATGTCTTGAATCTATTACTGCATCTAGGTTTAAATAGATCTTGTTGATAGCTGTCTATCTTCCTGCCTTAATGCAATCTAGTTGGGCAACCACACGGATTATTGCGCTCCACAATCAAACCTCCATGCTTTCATAAGATGCCTAAAGCAAGACTCGATGTGACCAGAGAGCGATGCAGATTATTCGAGGTTAATCTGAATTTGGAACTAGAATTGTCAGAATACATCAATATAAGGAATTGAAATAGTTCCACATTTTTTATGTAGCAAGAAAACTGTAGGATCAGTACACGACATAGATATAAAATACTACAGATAAGCACATGGCAAGTATCCGCACAAGAATTACCCCACGGACACAATACATGGCCAGCTACCAACAACATTTATACAAACCCGGCTAAAAGGAGTCTAGTACAACAATACCATTTGTTTATTGTGTGAGGCAATGAAGAAGAAACACAAAAATACTATTGAGATTTAGAATCAATATGGAGGAAAAAGAGAATGCAGTGAAGTCACTTCGCACTTTGGTACATTCACATGATCAAATTAAAACAGCAATTATAATCTATGAGGGGTAAGACGCGCAGGATTGTCAGTAAATATCAGGAGACACATGCTTGGAAACATTTGCCTAAAACAATAGCCTTATGCCATATCAGGATATGCATATTTTTAATTATTTGGCGCTATAATATAGCAATCTATACTTCTTATAAAGCAAAACCCCACTAACATGCATTAAACTAGTCTATCTCAACATGCAAGGTGTCCACATCATCCACTATTTGAATCATTCATGTCATCACCACATCATCTCACTATTTAAGTCATTCATTATCAATGTCATCCCATATTTATTAATAATATTTATCCATACATGCAACTTATTCACATTATAAATTCTTTAGTCATAATTTTTCCACATCATCAAATTTTAACGTACATAGATAAATGAAGATTTTATACCATTGTGGCTAATCAAATCCCTCATATTACCGTTTTTTCTAATTCGCGCAACAATTTTTTTAAGGTTCCCGCTGCAACACACGGGGTATCTTTCTAGTATTACAAATAAGGAAAGGGCAACACAGGTGCTTCTTAACCAATGAAGCATGAATAAAGATGGAACGAAGTAATTCACATTATAAATTCTTTAGTCATAATTTTTCCACATCATCAAATTTTAACGTACATAGATAATTTAAGATTTTATACCATTGTGGCTAATCAAATCCCTCATATTACCGTTTTTTCTAATTCGCGCAACATTTTTTTTAAGGTTCCCGCTGCAACACACGGGGTATCTTTCTAGTATTACAAATAAGGAAAGGGCAACACAGGTGCTTCTTAACCAATGGAAGCATGAATCAAGATGGAACGAAGTAAGTGGGGCAAGAATAAGAATCTTTATACACAAGAAACTTTGTGTGTTGGGATTTTGCAACAAAAGACAATTTAAATGACTAGGCTATATGAATTTCTTTACGGGATGTTTATCCAATAACACATACTCCATGCTAGATTTCAACAATATATGACATGTTAGGTCTAGACGGACTCCGTTATCTCCCAAGCAGGGGTGTTCAAGTACGGTCCAAACTCAACAAGTGTAACCTATTACTCATTGCTGTGAGCTAGTTTTGCCAGCGTTGTTGGAGCATTCACCTATTTCCATGGTTTGTATCCATACCTAATATTTGAGTACAAAATCAGAGCGGATCAAAATCAATTAGTCGTGCTAAGCCTGTTAGATGCCCAAACAGCTTCCAGCAAAAAATTCACATACTAAACAATTATAGCATCTTTCATGCTCGGAAGAAGATTTTCTCTACTAGTCCCTACACGCATTAGTCCACTATGGCAGAGCAAGAACCTTCTAAGCATACAAATTTGCAGTCACAGCTTACCAACATGAACAATAAAACTGGATAATGCTCTGCCAACGAAACAGTACAAAGCATTTTTCACCAAATTTTTTTGGACATGAAGCGTTTCGCCATTTGGTTAGCAACTAATAAGAATGACCCTGCCTTAATAAGAATTGACGAAAAGACATCCAAAACTCCATCTCATTACAATAGTAACAGAAGGTGGTTTTCATGTCAGCACAACAGATGTTCTGAAAAGGACTATCAAGCATACCAATTGATCGCGACATGGCAAGAACACCGAAAACTCGATAGCCATTCCACTGTATGACCTTGCCACCCGCTGCCTCAATCCTTGCATACTCATCCTCCCTGTTAGGCTGAAACCCAAAGAGCGAGGAAAAAATCATTAGCATGTGAAGCAAAAAGTTGAAGGCAACAACGAAAATAACACAAGTCTCAGGAAGGATGGGAGCTTTACTTTATGATCCACTGACAAGGGCACGGGTTGCTTGCCACGGCAGAGCACTGCCCTTGAGTCTCCACAATTGGAGACAACGATGTGCGAGGAGCAGATGACAGAGACAACCGCCGTTGAGCCCACGGTCTCAGGTGCTACAGGATCTGTGACAGGCGCTGCACTTGTGCCTGCCTCTCCCCCTCCTCCTCCTCTACTGGCTTTACCCGCTACCTCATCATCCACCCTAGTGAAGCAATCCACGAAGGCCTTTTCCCACTGCTTCTTGAACTCCACAGCACCCAAGTTCGCACCAGACACGGAGCCTTCAATCCTGCTCAGCTCCTCCACCAGCGCTGCGTGGAGCCGATCCCGACAGTAATCAGCTACCTGCAAACACACACAGGAATGAAGCAGAACACAACTAATATCTAAGTTACTCTATCAGGATTTGTGCGCAGACTTGAACTTGAAATCAAGTTTTAGGTATTAATGTTGGGTGGTGTTACCTGTGCGCCACCGTGTCCATCATACACACCGAAGAAGTGCGCGGGCAGGCGGAATGAGATGGGATCGAGTCCATCGACCATATTGCTGCCCGTGAGCATCCAGAGCGGCAGGCCGAAGAAGCGCGGCACGGTGACTACCGCGTCCTCCATCTCTGGCCTGCGTCCACATATGGACGTGTACCCCCAGAGCGGCACGCATTCGACGGCGAAGACGCTCCTCCCGCTGGCCGCGACCCTGGCCTCGGCCTCGACGGTGGCCGCGGAGGCCGCCGAGTCCTCGAAGACCACAGCGCCACCCTCCACCCCGGCGGAGAAGAAGCCCAGCCCCACCCCCTCGAAGTCCGCGCTGGCGACGCTGCTGCAGTCGCTGGTCACCGAGCACGGGCTCCCCGCCGCGGAGGCCTCTTCCCCACCACCAGCTGTCGTCGGTGTCTCGTCGTCATCCGTCGCCGCCGGCGCCGTGGTCGTCGTCCTGACCGGCGGCGGCGGCACTGACAAGGTCCCCTCCATGGCGGCGCCCGCCGCCGCCACGGCCACAATCGGTTCCGCGGCCGCGGCGGCGATTAGCGTCGTGAGCCCCGCCGTGGCGGGGCTAAACACCGGCGCGGGAGCCGGGGCAAGCGCAGCAGCCACGGCCACGTCCTCCATCAGCGCCTCCGGTGCGTCCAGTCGCCTCACCTCCCCAGCACCCCATCGCTGGCGCTAGCGCTACAAGTCGGTCCGCGTGCTCTTGTGCTCACCCGGCGGCGCCGGCGCCTCATGTGCGTCCAGATCTGCGCCGATCCAGGTCGAATCCCAAGGAAGCACGGGGGCCGGGGCGGCTATAAACAAGGGAAATCCGCGGATCCAAATCTCCAGTCACGGGCGGTGCCCTGGCGAGGAAGGAAGCAAGGCACACCACGCCGGGGAGCGAGACACCACACACACGCGGGAGGGCGGGCGGGCAGGCGAGGAAGGAGGGAAAGGAGGAAGAGGGGAGAGCGACAGAGCAGCGTGGTAGCAGCGGCCGGTTTACAGCTTACCACTAAAAGCAAAGTGGTGACGCCGTGAAGGTGAAGGCGAAGGCGGAGAAGAGATGGGATGGGAGGGGAAAGTTGGGGACAGGTGTCCAGGCGGCACTGGGATGGGACACGCGGATCGCTGGCCTGGGACGCGTGTCGAGTTGGAGCGTCGGTATTACAGGTGGGTCCACCTGGAGACTAGTACTCCTCCTAGTCTGAGACCTACATGTGGTGCCACCCTGCTGGCTGGCGCAGGGAGCTTCTCGGTATTGGCCAGCAATTATGGCTGCTGGCGCGTCCGACTCAGACATGTGTCTGCCTCCTGCTGCTGCTGTCATGGGTCGGGTGAGGATTGGCTGATTTTGCTGCTCACAAAGACAGGTGACTTTGGGTCGAACCACCACATGCGGGGTTCACATGTCGATGACTCAAAGTCACCGCAAAGTCAGCTAACCTACGGCAGCGAATCTCATTCGTTATGGGTCATGGGATGCCCAATCTTCGAAGCATTTATAGTATTTCTTGCGTACAAACCGCTATTTATTCTAAAACAAAAATTCAACAGACGATTAGGCATCCCTCCCAAATATTATCTCTCCACGCGACACGTCCACCGCATCTGCACCGCGAAAAATGGAAAAACTGTTTCTGTTGGACGAGGGAAGACGTGTTTTGCGTAGGACGAGCACAACTTTTTACTAAAAAGGTTAGTGTCCTATAAAAAGAGCCAAAAGAAATCCGAAAAAATGGGCACGCTTCAGCTCTTCTTGCCGCCACGTGGTCGACGCTGCTGGCGACCTGACGCGACCCGACGTTACGGTAAAAACCTATAGGAAAAATAAACGGCAACCGAACAGCAAGCACCGCATCCCAGCATCTTCACATACTGAAAGAGCACTCTTTGCTCTTCCTGGTTTTTGGTGACAAATGACAACACAAAAGGTGTATTTAATGTGGGTGATGTCTGATGCAGGTTCTAGAACAGGTATATATTTCAGTACTGGCTTTCAGAGTTTTTCAGTCGGAAATGCATCAGGAAATTTCCGGTGCCCGGAAATTTCCGGTCAGTGCCCGGAGATTTCCGAGTCGCCGAAGGTTTTTCACCAAGTCCAGATTGTCAAGCGGTACTGCCACCCAGAACCTCGCAGTCGGAATTTCAGGCGGAAATTTCAGGTGCCCGGAAATTTCCGATGGGAGTCCGGAAATTTCCGAGCTGCTCGATCAAGTTCATCGCCAAGTCAGAAACTGAATCTCTCGCCGGAGATTTCCGTTGCCCGGAAATTTCCGGTCTTCAGTCCGGAAATTTCCGAACTGGACCCGGAAATTTCCGAACTGGACCCGGAAATTTCCGAGCTGGCGGCTGCAAACGGTCAGATCTCGGGAAGGGGTATAAATACCCCTCACCTACTCATGGATGAGTTAGCCCTCTCACTCTCTCTCTGCTCAACAAATAGAAAGCTCAAATCATCAAGATCTCCCAATCCCTCCACCCAATCACGTTGATCTTTGGAGGATTGAAGGAGAAGGCCCCGATCTACATCTTCACCGAGCCGTTCTTCATTTCCCCCTCATTCACTTGAGGGAACACTTGCTAGGGCTTCCACTAGGAAACCTAGCCCATTGTTGTACTTACCTATTGTCTTTGTGACAGATTGTAGCTGTTCGGGAGCCCCCAAGCCCTTTGTGGGTCGTGCCCCGAATCGTTGTTGTAAAGGCTCCGGATTCCGCCTTGAAGGATTCCGATAGTGGAAAGTGAACCAAACCTTTGTGGTGCGGTTCACCGGAGATTTGGGTGAGGCCTTTGTGGCCGTTGAACCAT
Source organism: Poa annua (assembly GCA_026929855.1). Lineage (NCBI taxonomy): Eukaryota > Viridiplantae > Streptophyta > Magnoliopsida > Poales > Poaceae > Poa > Poa annua. Next base: position 42,538,774 of record CM049435.1, on the reverse strand, counting down.
TGTGTTGGTTCACACCTCTCCAACGAGACGTACTCCCATTTAAGGGAGGAACTCGGGAATACATCCTTGTCGTCTCGTGTCTTCACTTCGGTTACTTCTATCCTTATTTATTGCCTTATCATATCTTGCTTAGTTGCTAGCTTGTCATATAGGAAATTCACCTTAGTTGCATATCTAGTGAATTTACCTTTTGTGTCAAGCCTAATTTGAAAAAGAACTAAAATTGAATTAGCACCTATTCACCCCCCCCCTCTAGGTGTCATACCGATCCTTTCAATTGGTATCAGAGCGAAGGCTCTCTTGTTGGGTTTAACCGCCTAAGAGAAGTATGACACAAAGTGAGGATGAGACCGCAAGGCTTGCCGAGGCTAATGAGTCCCTTAAAAAGGACCAAGCCACCGCGGCATCCATGGCCGATATCAAAGCTTTGGAAACAACTTTGACATCTTCCATGGATGCTAGGTTTAATGAGTTTCGTGACTTGCTCAATAAACTCATTAACAACAAGCCCTCGGATATCATCCCGCTTGAAAAGGCTTCTAACTCCGATGAGGGTGGACCCAAGGAGGATAAAGAGCAAAAAGAGAAGGAGGTGAAAGCAAATGATAAGCCTAAGTCATCTCCCAACTTGCATGAGGAAAAGGAAGAGTATCATGCCGTTCGGGGATGGTACTCTCCCGATCCAATTATCACTACCCGCATAAACCCTTTAGGTCCCCCACCTAAGCTTAATGCATTAGCTTTTGCTAGTTGGCAACGCTCAATGAAATCTCATGTCAACAGTGCCTCCATCGAGCTTTGGAGGATTATTGAAGAAGGATACACGGTGGAGGATCCAAGCAACATGACCAAGAGAGAGTTCGCCGAAAAGCAACTAAACGCTTCCGCTCTCCACATGATTGAACTCTCCTTGAGCGACAACGACAAGCATCATGTTCTACATGCCACCACCGCCAAAGAAGCTTGGGATTGTCTTGAGCGTGCCTTCCTTGGAAATGAAAGCATGAAGAGAAATAGATATGAATCTTTGAGCAATGCCGGCGAAGGTTTCTACATGCTTGACAACGAGACACATGAAGAGATGTATGGTAGACTCAAGACTCTTGCCAAAGCCTTTTATGATGTGGGAGCAACATATGTTGATGATGCTTGGGTCAAGAGGAAGTATGAGAATGCTCTCTTGCCCTCGGAGCCAATGGAGTTGAAGTCTATTCAAGGAAGATACAACTACCTTCAATTGTCTTCCCATGAAGTTATGCAAGAAGTCCAAGCCTCCAAGGTTGCCACCAAGAATGCCGAAGATAACCGTGCTAGGGCCATGGGAATGAGACAAGGTCCCTCTCTTGCCTTGAAGGCTAAGGTGACTTGCCTAGATGCCAATGATGAAGTTGAAGCTTGTCCTGGCAACATTGCTCCACATGATCTTGAGCAAGCCCTCAATGGTCACATTGCACTTGCCACAAGAGTGTTTTGGAATGACCCGGCTAGTGCTAAAGCTCGTGTTGATCGAGATAACAACTCAAGTGGCAAGAAAGAGCTTGCCTCAAGGACAAAGACATGCTACAATTGTCATGACAAGAACCACTACATAAGAGAGTGCCCTTATGAGAACCGTGAGCAAAATGGTGGGAAGCTTATCCCAAAGGATCACTCCAAGTTGATTCAAAAGAAGCCCGCAAGACCAAGAAAGCCCTTCTTCAAGAAGGCACCGAGAATTGTGTTGGTGGCACAAGAGGAATATGCCACAAGTGATTCCGAAGATGAAGATGCACCTAACAAAGAGGTAGCCGCATTGGCTATTGTCTCCACTTCATCATCATCTCTCTTTGAATCCCCCAATGAGAACCTCTCCATCAACACCGCTCGTTGCCTCATGGCTCATGTCACCGAGGTATCATCCCCTTCTCCTAAGACTATGCATGATCAATCTAGTCTTGAGATTAAGAAGGAACTAGTTGCTTTCGATACTTTTGTGACTAACTTGCAAGGTGAGGCCAAGGAACAAGTTGAGTCTCTCATGAGACAACTATGTGCGGCCGAAGAACTTCTTCAAGAAAAGAGTAAGATTGAGAGAGAGGATTCCCTCACCATTGCTTCTTTGAATGCTTCCATAGCATCTTTAAATAGCTCTCTTGATGAAGAAAGTGAATATAGAACCACTCTAGAGGAAAGACTTGAGTCTCTTGATGCTAAAAATGATGAAATAATTAGCAAAATCATTAAGGATAGAGATCATGTTTTTGCCAAATATAAAGTGATTAAAAAGGAGAAAGTTGAACTTGGAGTTGCGAATACTATACTTCTTGAGGATATGGAGAAGCTTGATAAAGCTCACAAGGTCTTGAAAACGACCCACTCCATCCTTGTTAAGTCACATGAGCAACTCCAAACTCAACTCTCTAAAACTTGCTCAACTAGCATAACTATTCTTCCTCGTGTTCATGAAAATGTTATTGAAGAAAATGCTAGGTTGAAAGTGGATCATGCTAAGACCTCTATTCCTAAGGGTAACGATAAGGGTTTTGCTTATTTATTTGAGTTAAAACCACACAAAGGAAAGGAAGGTCTTGGGTATGTGGCCGAGGCAAAGAAGAAGGTGAGCAACACCAAGGAGAACAAGACCAAGCCCGCACAAGCTAAGACTAACATTGCGAGTGGTAATGCCACTAGGGGCAAGACCACTCGTAGTGACTTTGCGGGGCATAACAATCCCAACTACATTCTTTATGTTGATTATTATGGTGATGTTTATGCAAAATATGTTGGTCCTTATGATGGTTACATTGATTATTCTATTTGGGTTCCTAAGACCCTTGTTGCTAACCGAAAGGGACCCATTGAGAAATGGGTACCTAAATGCAAGAAATGATTTCTTGTAGGACTATGCTTCCGGTGGATCTAAATGGGTGGTTGATAGTGGATGCACTAGTCATATGACCGGAAGCAAGGAGATCATGATGGAGTTGAGACCAAATTTAAATCACTCAACCGTCTCTTATGGTGACAAGTCCAAAGCCGAGGTAAAGAGTCTTGGCAAGGTGGTAGTTGCAAGGGATATCACCCTTGTAAATGTCATGCTTGTTGAGTCTCTAGGTTACAATCTTATGTCCGTTCGTGCTCTTAATAAGATGAACTTTGATGTCCATTTCACTCTTGATATGGTGGTACTCTTGAGGAGCAAGACTCTAAAGGTCATGTTCGTTGGGTATGTTGAAAATGAGTTGTTTGTGGTTGACTTTTCGGGGTCAACCAACACTCAAGCAATATGCTTATTCGGAAAGGCCGACGTGGGGTGGTTGTGGCATCGCCGCTTATCCCATGTCAATATGAGAACTTTGCAAAGTCTTCACAAGGGTGGCCACATTCTTGGACTAAATGAGAATGTTTCTTTTTCTAGAGATCGTCTTTGTAGGGCTTGTGTTGAAGGAAAGATGCATGATTCTCCCCACCCAAGCAAGACCATCATCTCATCAACGAGGATTTTGGAACTTCTTCATGTTGACCTCTTTGGTGCCGTACCGCAACCAAGTCTTGGTGGGAAGAAGTATTGCTTGGTAATTGTTGATGACTATTCGAGATTCACTTGGGTTTTCTTCTTCAAGACGAAGGATGAAACTCAACAAACCGTCATCGACTTCTCCAATGAAGTTCAACGTCAACACAATGTTCCCATATTGGCCATTAGAAGTGACAATGGCTCCGAGTTCAAGAACTACACCCTAAATGAGTTTCTTAGTGATGAGGGAATTCGTCATCAATATTCCGCTGCGTATACCCCTCAACAAAATGGTGTAGCCGAGAGAAAGAACCGGACTCTTATGGATATGGCTAGGTCCATGTTGGCGGAGTTTAAGTCTCCACTCTTCTTGTGGGCCGAAGCTATCTCCACGGCGTGTCACTCCTCCAACCGGTTATTCTTTCGCAAAGGGAAGAAGGAAACCCCTTATGAAATGCTTACCGGCAACAAGCCCAACATCTCCTACTATCGAGTATTTGGTTGTAAGTGTTTCTACAAAATCAAAGGTGTTCATTTATCTAAATTTGAAGTTAAAGCTTTAGAAGGTATTCTTGTTGGGTACGGTGCGAACTCTCACACTTATAGAGTCTATGACAAATCCTTAGGGAGAGTTGTGGAATCTTGTAGTGTGAAGTTCGATGAGAATGACGGCTCCCAAGTGGCGCAATTTCATGTTTGTGATGTAGATAATGAGGAACCTCAAGATGCCATAAGAAGAATGGGGGTTGGTTTCCATCGCCCCATTGAAATCCATCATGAGCCTCCTCAAGCAAGTACAAGCTCCACTCAAGTGGAGACTCCATCATCACAAGTTGAAGCGGCACCTACTAAGGAAGCAAATGAGACACCTATCCAAGAACAAGAACAAGTTCCTCCTCAAGTTGACAATGAGGCCACACAAGAATCAAGTTCTCCTATTGTCAACTCGAGTCAAGATAAAGTTCAAGAGCAACCATCTACTCCCATTATTGAAGATGTTCAACAAGATGGTCAAGCTCATCCTTCCGGTCAAGACGGGGACTCAAATGATCTAGGTGATCAAGCCGATATCCCACGCAACAATGGGGATATCGAAACCCGCCGTCAAGCAAGAGTCAAGAGAAATTTGGAAATCAAGTGTCACAAGCTTGAAGCCATCATTGGTGATGTATCTCGCAAGGTTTCCACAAGAGGTCAATTGGCAAGCTTTAGTGAACATCAAGCTCATATCTCTATGATTGAACCAAAGAAGGTGTTTGAAGCTCTTGAAGATCCGGATTGGTTGGAAGCCATGCATGAAGAACTCAATAACTTCAAGCGCAACAAAGTATGGAATCTAGTAGAGAAGCCAAAAGATTGCCGCAATGTTATTGGCACCAAGTGGATATTCAAGAACAAGCAAGATGAGCATGGAATGGTTGTAAGGAACAAGGCAAGATTGGTAGCTCAAGGATACTCTCAAGTTGAAGGCATTGATTTTGGAGAGACCTATGCTCCAGTGGCTCGTCTTGAGTCCATCCGTATCCTACTTGCCTATGCATCACATCATAATTTTAAGTTGCAACAAATGGATGTGAAGAGTGCATTTCTTAATGGTCCCTTAAAGGAGTTGGTATATGTAAAGCAACCACCGGGATTCGAGGATCCACACTTCCCAAACCATGTCTACAAACTTGATAAGGCCCTCTATGGTCTCAAACAAGCACCACGTGCTTGGTATGAGCACCTAAGAGAGCTACTACTAGACCGTGGCTTTGAAGTGGGGCAAATCGATCCCACTCTCTTTACCAAGAGAGTAAAAGGGGAGCTTTTCATATGCCAACTTTATGTTGATGATATTATTTTTGGCTCATCTAACAAAGCTTTTAATGATGAATTTTCAAAGCTTATGACCGATAGGTTCGAGATGTCCATGATGGGAGAGTTGAAATTCTTTCTTGGTTTTGAAATCAAGCAATTGAGTGGAGGGACTTTCATCTCTCAAGCCAAATATATTCAAGACATGCTCAAGAGGTTCAAGATGCAAGATGCTAAAGAGAAGAGGTTTCCTATGGACACCAAATGTCATCTTGAACTTAGTCCAAAGGGTAAAGATGTCGATCAAAAACTCTATCGCTCTATGATTGGTTCTTTGCTTTATCTTTGTGCATCTAGACCCGATATTGTGTTAAGTGTAGGAGTGTGTGCAAGGTACCAAGCGGCTCCTAAAGAAAGTCACTTGATAGCGGTGAATCGAATCTTCCGATATTTGGTTTATACCCCAAGGTTTGGTTTGTGGTATCCTAGGGGGTCCAACTTCTCTCTTGCCGGTTACACGGATTCGGATTGGGCCGGTTGCAAGGATGATAGGAAGTCAACCTCCGGTGCATGTCAATTCCTTGGGAAGTCTTTGGTGAGTTGGTCCTCCAAGAAGCAAAATTGCATATCACTATCCACCACCGAAGCCGAATATGTGGCGGCCGCTAGTGCATGCACTCAATTGTTATGGATGAGGCAAACTTTAAAGGAATACGGTGTCCATTGTGACAAAGTGCCTCTTTTGTGTGACAATGAAAGTGCTATCAAGATTGGTCACAACCCGGTGGAGCACTCAAGAACGAAGCATATTGAGATTCGTTATCATTTTATTAGAGATCACATCAACCGGGGTGACATTGAGCTTGGTTATATTCCCACGAAGATTCAACTCGCCGACATGTTCACAAAGCCACTTGATGAAGCAAGGTTCACATTTTTGAGGCATGAGCTAAATATCGTGGATTCGAGAAGCGTCGGTTGATCACCTTGCATGCACACCTCTATCTTATCTCTCTATTTGTTCTAGGTGTAGGCATGGACATAGGGGGAGTGCGGTCCTAATACATTGGACCATCCCTCCCCCCATTATGCCGATAGCAAGTGTTCTTTTATCTCCATTTTCATTTATATGTCTATTGAGCTAAAACGACGAGTAGTGGTTATGTACCCAAGATATATCTTCGCGGTGACATGCCATACACTCCTACATGGTGGCTTCGGCCACCACCCTCTTCTTGAGAAGAGTTGATCTTATTTGGAGCTTATTGTTGTTTCTTGACATTCTTGTTCTTGCATGTGGGAAATCTACTCAAACTTGGCGCTTTATGTTTCATTTGGTTATTGTAAGTTGAGTATGATGTACCAATACCAGGTTGAGGATCTATCCCAAGCCTTTCTTCCTCTCAAGACTTGCTTAATTCTCACTCATGTCCATGTGTTGTCTTTTGCTGTTTGTTGGGCGGAAATCTCCTAGCCACCCTCGGAAATTTCCGAATCACCAGAAATTTTCGACACTAAGTCCTTTCAAAACTCAGCACTGCACCTTGCTGAATTTTGACCGGAAATAGTCTCTGAAATTTCCGGTGACCGGAAATTTCCGAGTGTGACTCGGAAATCTCCGGTCCCTGAAAGTTCTCGGCGCCTAAGTCCTTTTCAAATTCGGCACTGCACTCTGCTGAATTTGAACCGGAAATAGAGCCGGAGATTTCCGGGGCCCGGAAATTTCCGAACCAAGTCCGGAAATTTCCGATGACTCTGTCAATTTCCGCACCAAGTCCGTGTCCAAACTCGGTACTGGATATATCGTGTTTTGAACCGGAAATAGTACCGGAAATTTCCGGGGTCCGGAAATTTCCGAACCTAGGTCCGGAAATTTCCGACTCAAACTTCTCCGGCTATAAATAGGGCACGGGTGGGCTGTTCGAACCGAACAGTTCATCCACCCCGTGCCCCTTCGTTCTCTCTCCTAGCCTGATAAGAAGATCTTCCTCGATCCACCCCTGGGCCGTTTCTCCGTCGATCTCTCCGGTTCTTCGCCGGATCTACTTCTCCTCGTCGCGGGGATCGTTTTCCTCCGCGCGGTTTTCGCAATGTCTACCGGTAACTCCTCTGATTTCAAATCTAGGACGAAATCTCTTTTCGTTTAACCTAGCCGATTTAGGAGGTTGTTGCTCGTTTCCTTTGGTAGAACTACTCCTCTTCGCTTGATCTACCTTCCACGTGCACAGATCTGTTTTTCATTCATAGATTTGGTTCAGTTTTTCAAAAATTTCGCGCAGACCGGAAATTTCCGGTTCAGACTCGGAAATTTCCGACCCCTCGGAAATTTCCGGACTTGGCTCGGAAATCTCCGGCCTGTCCAAAATTCTGAAAAACAGACAAAAGTTCTGTGAATTTTTAACGGCTCGTGTACTTTCTCCTACGCCTTCCTGGACATGAGTGCTTATCCCACTTGCTTTCTATCTGCTCTATGCTGTTTGTGTGCAGGTTCTTCTACTCGAGGAGGTCGCCTCAAGTCCTTGGCTCATCGTCAGAAAGGAGTTCACTCTCGACCAACCAGTGACCCCTCAAGTGATGAGAGTGAGCTCCCTCCTGCAGCACAGCTCAGAAAAGCAACTGGGGCTAACAAGAAGAAGAAGCCCGAGCTTCAACTTTCAGATTTCAACAAGACCAGCTTTCGCAAGTGGCGCAGTGAGCTGTCTTATGAGGCTGACCAGGATGATCCCAAGTTCTTCTGCACAGAGATGGCATGGCTGTATCGTGAGGTTTATCTCAAGTTCTCCAGTAAAGCGCCAGTTTGCCCGATGAGATGGATCAACTTTGACAAGCTCATGAAGAAGGCAGATTACTTTGGGGGAGCTGTTCAGGTTTGCAGGGTGCTGGGTTTGGAGCATCTCATGGAGACTGAGTGCAGCTACAACGTGTCCATTATTCATCAGTTCTATGCGACCGTTGTTTTTGACGATTCAGAAGATATTGGCATGACATGGATGACTGGCACACAGCGCTTGACCTCCTCTTTCCGAGAGTTTGCCAGGATTCTTTGTTGTCCCTTCAGTGGGAGCTCTGTGGCAGCTGGTGAAAGGATGCATCTTCAGGGCGTGGCCTACAACAAGAACGTCATGTCTGATCTATATATGCCTGGTGGAGAGATTGGCTCGCAACATGGTTTGCTGCCAATTTATGATATTCTCCTTCGCATGTTCCGCCACACCATTGCTCCCATTGCAGGCAATGCTGACAACATCGCTGGCGGTCTTGTGAACTTGATGGCTAAGGCTCATGAAGCCTTTATTGGAGAGTATGAGCTGGACAAGGAAGAGTACAAGATTGATATCATGGACTTCATTTTTCAAGAAATGAGTCAAGCCATCTTTGAGAGGAAAGTTCCCCCATATGCTCCATATGTGATGCTTCTCATCAAGCGCAAGTACCAGTTATCTGAGGAAGATGGCGGCGATATGGATAGTGCTCTAGGATGCATTCCCCACACTGCTGCCAACCTTGTTCAAAAGAAGGCTCATGTGGTTCAAAAGCAAGCTACACTTCAAGAGATCGATGAGGATGATGTGTTTGGTGGTCCCACTCGCCAACCACGCCGCCACAACATCAAGAAAGCTGAAAAGAAGAGTCGCCCGTGGATGGTTCGAGCCATGGAGAAGGTTTTGAACATGAACTGCTGCATTCACAGTGAGAACTATGCCATCTACCAGCAGAACCACCGCATTCTCAAGCAGCAGGAAGAAATTCGAGCTCATTTGAAGATGCCGCCTCCAAAGAGACCTCTGAGGCCCTTAGTACCTTATACTGAGTGGAATTCTGAAGACTCCGTTGGATTCACTTGGGACACCACAGTGCCTGAGGATATCGAGGTGGATCCAACAGCTGATGATGTTGAGGAGGAGGAGCACAGTTCAGATTCCGACTCTTGAGTCTCGGGACGCTAGTGGCTGCTTCCTCCCTTTTTGGTATCTTGATGCCAAAGGGGGAGAAGTATCTCATAGGACTCACGGGATTTGCTTGGGAGGGAGCACATTTTTTTTCTCATTTGCTTTGTTCGAGTGCTCCCTATTCTTATCATTTGGACCTCTTTAGTGTCATGTTTGTGAGACATGCGGAACTCTTAAACTCCTTGTAATAGCTAGTTAATTTTGGTAAACCTTGCATGCCACTTTATATTTGTGAGTATATTTTCATTGCTTGCGTCGTTTGTAAAATCTAGGGGGAGCAGTGATCCTAAGTTGTGTGCATTTGGTATTCAAGAACATCCCAAAGATAATGCACACGCTTAGGGGGAGCCCGTCTATATTTTGCAAATCCGCTCTCCTTTTGTTTTGTCATCTTTCACCAAAAAGGGGGAGATTGAAAGAGCACTCTTTGCTCTTCCTGGTTTTTGGTGACAAATGACAACACAAAAGGTGTATTTAATGTGGGTGATGTCTGATGCAGGTTCTAGAACAGGTATATATTTCAGTACTGGCTTTCAGAGTTTTTCAGTCGGAAATGCATCAGGAAATTTCCGGTGCCCGGAAATTTCCGGTCAGTGCCCGGAGATTTCCGAGTCGCCGAAGGTTTTTCACCAAGTCCAGATTGTCAAGCGGTACTGCCACCCAGAACCTCGCAGTCGGAATTTCAGGCGGAAATTTCAGGTGCCCGGAAATTTCCGATGGGAGTCCGGAAATTTCCGAGCTGCTCGATCAAGTTCATCGCCAAGTCAGAAACTGAATCTCTCGCCGGAGATTTCCGTTGCCCGGAAATTTCCGGTCTTCAGTCCGGAAATTTCCGAACTGGACCCGGAAATTTCCGAACTGGACCCGGAAATTTCCGAGCTGGCGGCTGCAAACGGTCAGATCTCGGGAAGGGGTATAAATACCCCTCACCTACTCATGGATGAGTTAGCCCTCTCACTCTCTCTCTGCTCAACAAATAGAAAGCTCAAATCATCAAGATCTCCCAATCCCTCCACCCAATCACGTTGATCTTTGGAGGATTGAAGGAGAAGGCCCCGATCTACATCTTCACCGAGCCGTTCTTCATTTCCCCCTCATTCACTTGAGGGAACACTTGCTAGGGCTTCCACTAGGAAACCTAGCCCATTGTTGTACTTACCTATTGTCTTTGTGACAGATTGTAGCTGTTCGGGAGCCCCCAAGCCCTTTGTGGGTCGTGCCCCGAATCGTTGTTGTAAAGGCTCCGGATTCCGCCTTGAAGGATTCCGATAGTGGAAAGTGAACCAAACCTTTGTGGTGCGGTTCACCGGAGATTTGGGTGAGGCCTTTGTGGCCGTTGAACCATTGTGTTGGTTCACACCTCTCCAACGAGACGTACTCCCATTTAAGGGAGGAACTCGGGAATACATCCTTGTCGTCTCGTGTCTTCACTTCGGTTACTTCTATCCTTATTTATTGCCTTATCATATCTTGCTTAGTTGCTAGCTTGTCATATAGGAAATTCACCTTAGTTGCATATCTAGTGAATTTACCTTTTGTGTCAAGCCTAATTTGAAAAAGAACTAAAATTGAATTAGCACCTATTCACCCCCCCCTCTAGGTGTCATACCGATCCTTTCACATACCCATCAAATGGCTCGCAAAGGCCGGCCCTTCGACCGCACCCATTTGTTTAGAGCATCTCCACGTAGCTTTTTTACAAATAATATCACGATATATTTATATATTTATAGTAGTGAATAGTACATGATGGATACATAAGTTGACTCCAGCAATTATAAAATAAAGTCTAAAAGAAACTAGCAAATCTTTAAGGTCGTCTTTCTTCCATGACACAGTCATCTACTTTTCTGAAGATAACCGAAGAAAAACATATATAACGAACCATATACCTGATAATACCAATTTGGGTCCTACCATAATTTTAATTAGAGCCGCAGTGCCAAGGCTACACGCATGCACCCAACCATGAAAGTAATCATGCTGCAAGAGTACCAACATCAGTATTTCAGGGAAAAGAAACCGAACAGCCTGATCGACGTCATCGGGAGTCGAGAGTACGAATCACCATTGTCGAGTACGTAGTAGTCAGGACAAATTTTGTGAGAAAAACCCTCCTTGCGATAACCATGAGAAGAATCCAAACCGATCTAGCAAACCGATCTAGTAAATTAAGATCTGGAAAACAGTACCTATAAAACTTGAATCTTACAACACCACTAGTCACACCGGGAAGAATATCTCGTTGTCGAACAAAGTGTCGAAGATTACTTATTGTATACGATGTCATCTCTATTGATGTGGGCGAAATAGAAGATGACTATCAAAACCCCAACTTAATCTTTGAAAAACACTATTATTATTGGAAAATTCCACCCATAGATCGGGTTCCCCACCCCTCCTGACGCCGGCAAGGCGGGCCGGAGGAGGGGAAACCGATGATCTATGGAGGAGTCAAAGTTGGAGGCGGCGGCTAGGTCATAGAGAGGCGGCGGCTGTCTGTCGCGCGGAGTCATACATCTGCCTTAGTTTGTTTCCATCGCGCATCTCCACGTAGCTTAAACATACGATCTAAATTCTTTCCGAACAGGTGTAATGATGGACGACGTTACTTCCCACTCGCAAACGTCCAAATCATTAATTTAGAAAATAGATAATTTATAAATAATGGCGACGATTGAATGTTGATTGAATGTTTCAAGCACGATTGGTCACAGTCAGCCCCAAATTCAGAGTGTCAGCCACGATTGGCCTTACTAGACCACAAACGCGAAGATCGGGCAATCAAAATATGCCAAAATACACCATGAGGTGTCGCTGCAGGCACCCTAGATGTCGTCGGCGGTCTGGGGCATGTAGCCATTGTCAGGCTGGGTCAGGTCAGGTTCGACCTCGTCATGAACCTCGGGGTCGTGGCCACCCTGGTTGTCTGGTTGTCGTTGGTCGCGACGGGTGGGGCAAGCCTGAGTTCTTGCAGGATCGCGCAGCGGAACACGGCGTGTGGCGACCCTTCTAGTGACCTTTTCTTAACGACCATGACTTTTTTGCCGTAGATTTATGACCATTTTAAACTTATTGGTCAATTTGGGATGGGTAACTCTGAAAAAGTATGACCTTTTATATTAGAAAGGTTATAGTGACCATTTTAAACTTATTGGTCATAACCCATTTGGGATGGGTAACCCTGAAAAAGTATGACCTTTTATATTAGAAACGTTATAGTGCGTTCACACCAATTGGTCATAAAATCTGGCATCAATACTCTGTAACCTTAATTATAGACTATAACGAGCAATTTAATTGGTCACACTGATACGTCTCCAACGTATCCATAATTTCTGTTGTTTCATGCTTATATTTTTTTGAAACTTTTCTACTGTGGGGGAGCCCCCCACAGCCACTTTTTCCTCCTCTTTATTAGAGATATAAAAACATAATTACAAGGTATTTAAAATCATGAAAATCAGTAAAGGTTATCTAGCCATGATGTCAGATTAGCAGCTACAGAATACTTAACTCTAAATTTTAGTAAGGTAACCTCATGTACAAAGCAAGACTTCTGTTGGGGGGATCATAACCCGGTAGGCCCACCGACATAGAAGACAAGCCGGCCTGGCAGAAGGCCTGGGCCGGAACGAGCTTAGAAGAGACGGGCCGGGTTCCACATAAGCCGGTGCGCAACGTGTAACTTGGCGTACAAGGAAGGATCCCGAAGACTCGGAGTCCAGGTGCAAGACGGAGTCCCGATAAGGAAGGCGAAGCCTTAGAGGATTTAGTGTAGAGTTCGGTTACGATTGTAACCCGGATCCCCGCTTGTACCTCCAGCGAGACCCGCCGCCTATATAGGGGGGCGGGGGTCTCCGGGTTCCTAGAGGGATAAGTCGAAAGCCCAAGCAATACCTAGACACACAGATTGTAATCGAGACCCGGAAGCTAAGGCGCCGAGTCCTCGAAACCCCATATCAATAAAGCAAAGCAGGAGTAGGTCTTTACCTTAAGAAGAGGGGCCGAACCTGGGTAAACCCTTGTTTCCCCACGCCTCGCTAGACAAGTTCCAGATGTCAGAAGTCGCTATGTCCCAATACTCAAGTTTCCACCCGGAAACATCTGTCGTGACAATCCCACGACAGTTGGCGCCCACCGTGGGGCTCGAACCCACGACCACAAGTTCCATCCACGAAAGGTGGGTCTAATGTGCTTGAATATCCAATTATTCCTCTGCTTCCAGATGCACCAGTAGGCAAGAACCACAATCTCTATGAAGCATGGTCCTTTAAAACTCTTTTTTGCATGTGCTAAAACCCGTGTCTCATTTCCACCATGAGTCCATGAGATCTGGAGGTAATTCCATATTCTAGTACTGAACAGACAAGTGAAGAACAGGTGCCTCCAGTCCTCCAGCACATGTGCTGCACGTAGCACACAATCAGAAGAGTCACCAACATTCCAATGCCTTCGAATTAACATGTCCTGAGTATTTATTCTGTTATGCAGGAGTAACCAAGCAAAAAAATTATGCTTGGACTGGCATTTGCTCTTCCAAATCCAACAGGAAGGTGGGTGAGTATCCATAGTAGAGAAATACTGCTTGTAAAATCTACTAGGTTTATATTTACCATCTCCCAGCTTACACACCCAGACATCCTCAACTTCCTCATCCAACACTACCTCCTGGAGCATTACCATTAGCTGATTGTACTCATCAAAAGCCTCTCTTGAAAATGGCAAGGAAAAATACTGTAGCATGTCATCTCTTCCCAATTGCAACACGTTTTATACACACTTTATATCATTTTTATGCATTTTCTGGGACTAACCTATTAACAAGATGCTATAGTGCCAATTCCTGTTTTCTGCTATTTTTGGTTCCAGAAAAGTTGTTCTGGAAATATTCTCGGAATTGGACGAAACAAATTGCAAAGTCCCTATTTTTTCCGACACGTTCACGAAGTCCGAAGAGGAAACGAAGAAGACCCACGAGGGAGCCACACCTGGTGGTGGAGCGGCTCCCCCCTTGGCCACGCCACCACATGGTGTGGGCCCCTTGGGCGCCCACCGACGTTGCCCTTTCGACTATAAATTGCCTCCTCGGGAAAACCCTAAAGCCCCGAACACTTTTCCACGAAACATCACGTAGCCACCGCCGTCGTCAACCCTAGTTCGAGAGGGTTCTGAAGCTCTTCCCGGCACCCTGCCGGAGAGGGGAATCGTCACCGGAGGGCTCTACACCACCATGCCCGCCTCCGGACTGATGTGTGAGTAGTTCATCCTTGGACTATGTGTCCATAGAAGTAGCTAGATGGTTGTCTTCTCCTCTTATGCCATCATGTTTAGATCTTGTGAACTGCCTAACATGATCAAGATCATATTATTGTAATGCTACATGTTGTGTTTGCTGGGATCCGATGAATATTAAATACTATGTTGTTGCAGCAGTGGAACACGGGGTTCGCCTAGCGCTGCCCAAGTGGGTCCACCGCCTGTGGGCCCAACACCAAGACAAGCAAGGCCAAGGCTCAACGCAGGGCTTGGCGGGAACACCCCCGCCACCAGAATCCCTTCGGGTATGCAGGACCCCCGGGTCCCCTGCACCCCGGAATGGAGAGAAGACCCTGAGAGCGCGAGCCCCCAGCAGGGCCGGGCTCCCTCACGGGTACAAGGCCGTACAAGGTGAAGATAAGGTTTCCACCACCCTCCAGAAGACGGTAGAAGACGCCAGAAGGCTTGGGAAGCAAGGCGCGGCCAGGGGACACCACCTACCCACTGTCAGCCCCTGCCAGCGGCTTTCCCCAAAGGTGGCAGAGATCCCACCAACCCGGCGACGGATACTTGGAGGAGAAGAGGCCACGTCGCCGTCTCCACCACGGAGAGGGGTTACCTCCCATCAAAACCCCTCACGCTCCTCGCATGACCTCTGTGGGATCCCCTTTCCCTATAAAAGGAGGACCAAGGCCATGGCGAGGGAAGAAGACTTCTCTAGATCCAAGATAGCTTAGTAGGCAAGCAAGCTCCGGTCGACTCGCCGTCGACCCAAGGAGGAAGACAACCACCAAGCTAGGATAGAGATAGAGGAGAAGGGAAGGAAGGTGATCTACTACGGGCAAGGATCTGTCCTTCCCCTTCCTCCTGGTCGAGATACCCTGCCTGGTACCTCGACGAGCAACACCATTGTAGCCACACCATGGTCCGATCATCTATCCAGACATGCAGGAGTAGGGCTTTTAGCCTCCGGGCGGCCTGAACCTGGGTAGATCGTTGTGTGCTTTCCTTGTTCGTCCACCACGTCGAGATCGGAGTGCGAGTGAGGAACTTGTCCGGTGATCGTCCTCCGGGAGACATTGCCAGCCTCCTTCGCGCCCCTACCGAATCTACAAAGGGGGTTCCTCGCATCCCCGGTGTCCGTCCTTCGAGACACGACATCTGGCGCGCCAGGTAGGGGGCGCAAGCGCTGGATTCGTTTGGATCTCAAGCTACACCGAGTTCTTCCTCGTCAAGATCTACTTCAAGTTCTTCTTCAGTGGAAGCACTTTCCACCTCGAGCTCTTCTTCCTACCACACAAGAATTGCGGCCAAGATCTTCGCCCGGCGACGAGATCAGGCCTCGGATACTAGACCAAGCAGAGGCTCTCCTCGTCCGGTGCTCGGGCGCCAAGTTCGTCTCACCCTCCTCGGTGCGTCTCGAAGGCCACAAGACGCTCTAACATGGCTCGGAAAAGAAAGGGGAACGCGTCCATGGAACTCTTACAATATCCTGGCCTTGGTTATATCTTCGAGGGATCTTCTCCTTCACCAGCAGAAGGCCGAACTTTCGGAATCAAGTTCGTTCCACCGGTCGACCGCGCTAGCCCTTTGGTCGGCAAAGGTGGATCCGAGGAATTCGCCCCGGACGTCGAGTCTGACCCTTCTCCACTAGAACAAGGGAGCTCCACGGAGACTCACCCGGCAACCCAGCCAGTTGAGTCGTCCCCGTTAAACGAAGACTCTGGTCAGATCAAGGAAGGGGACTCACTAGAAGAAGATATCAACGAGTACACGCCTCAAGAGATCTACATCACTCCTACAAGAAATGTCAAGCCGGGAGTCTAATGCGGATACCATCAGTTGGCCAACCACAGCCTTGAGGATTGCCGGTAGTTCAGGAATGATAGTTGCCTCATGAGCAACTGAGGAGAGTGCTACACCTGTGGAGAGCTCGGACACCTTAGCCGAGAATGCCTTTTCAAATCAGCACGGAAGGCCAAGTCAGTCTCCCGGGTATCCGAGAAAGGAAAGTCGTCTCGGGCTTCCTCCGATGCCTCCACACAGACAGATCGCTCCCCGGGAAGCGGCCTGCCGACCTTGTGGCAGCCCGCTCAAAGCACCGCCCCCGTGCGGGATTCTGCCTCGGGAAGCACCTCGGACGGACAGTGGGAGCTCCCTGGGCGCATGGTCACCATTCAGATTGGACTAGAAGCATCTCCCCAGAAGTATTGGATTTCTCGATGGATGGCCTCAGAGGAATCTAAGCCTGACACCTCTACAACTGTGGACCCGGCACCTGTGCCTCATCAATAAAAATGAGATTGGTTCGCATCTCAAGCCTGAGTCGCTAGATTAAAATGGATTTTTCTGATAGGTCCCTGGACCGACGTCTTCATTACGTCAGTAAGTATTTCCGGGTCTTCTCGCCAGAAGGATTTCTATATCTGGAAAAGGAACCCAGAGGTCTCCGGACCGACATCTCCATTACGTCAGCAAGTATTTCCGGGTCTTCTCGCCGGAAGGTTTTCTATGTCTGGAGAAGAAGTCCAGAGGTCTCCGGACCGACATCTCCATTACGTCAGCAAGTATTTCCGTGTCTTCTCGCCGGAAGCATTTCTATATCTGAAGAAGAACTCCAGAGGTCTCCGGACCGACGTCATCACAACGCCAGCAAGCTACCGGATCGCCCGAGTGGCGAGCTCCGAGTATTGGAAGAAAAATGAAGGTCCCTGGACCGGCGTCTTCACTACGTCAGCAAGCTAGCCGGTTCACCCTTGTGGTGGTCTCCGGGTTCCTGGGAACAAAAATGGTCCCTGGACCGGCTCCGGCCAGTAACAGCCGTGCCTAGGATGGCACTACGGGTCATACCCGGGAATCGGCTATCTCGGCTCAAGGCTCTGTTTCCTGCCGTATTGGGCAGACAGAAAAGAATTGCGCCCGAAATACGGCGTAGAAGACCCGCCACGGCGGCAGCGCGACTAAATACCGAGATAGCCGGACGGCTCTACAAATCGAGCTAAGTGCCTTCACCTTACTTGTTTTGTCTCTTTATACTTTGGCAGCGCCTTCCCGGGCACCGCTGTCCGTTTCCCTCTGGCAGCGGGGTCGCGGGCTGAGGATTGTGTGGTCAGGAACGATGGTTTTTTTGGGGGGTTGCGCCCTGTGTCGGCCCACCAGATAATCTGGGGGTACACGGCTGGTTAGCGCTCTGGCCGAAAAAACCTTCCCGGGGACGTCAAGCCTCCACGGGTATAATGCAGACAATTCAATGCAAGGAAAGGCTACATACAGTCAAAAGCATCAAAAGTTGAGTTTGCCCTCAGGCGATACATAAAAACGCAGTTCACAACACCGGGTGTTGCCTTTCTTGGTTACAGGGGGCCCAGCAGCTCACAAGTTGCCTTCACGGGAGAAGCGCTCCATGATCCTCCTCACCTCAGCAGAAGTTCTCGGCGAGAGTTCGGCGTTAGGAGAGACGTGGTCCATCCCCTCAAGCAGGGAGAGCTGCGGGTGACGCTGCCGGAGGGCAGCCACCAGGAAGGTCACCGCCCGCCGAGCAGCCCTCTCGCCAGCCAGGCGGGCGGCCTCGCTCGCCTGGGAACGGAGCCCTCCCAGGAGATCCGCGACGCGCTCCAGGAAGGAAGGATAGCCTCTAAAATAGTTAGAAAAACTCCCCAGAGCAACGGGAGGATGGGTCACCCGCAAGGCCACCAGCTCTCCGGAAATCCTCCTCGCAGCGGCGCTCATGACGGGCAGGAGGCCCAGAATTTCGCGCTTGGAGGTCGCCATCTTGTCCCGATCCTCCGTGGCTTTCTTCAGCTGCTCGCCTGCCTCCTCCTGGCGAGCTTGGGCAGCCTGCGCAGGCGCTCTGGAGGCTTCAACGGCCTCCCTCACTTCGGCCAGCCGCGGCGTCTTTTTCCTCGCGCTCGTGGGCCCAAAGAGCGCCGGCGCGCTCGAGTCTCCCGTCGTGCTCGGAGGCGGCAGCCCTTAGCTCGGCGACCTCCTGCGCCAAACCGTCGGCGCGAGCCCTCTGCTGCGTCCGCTCGCCGCGGACCCTCTGATAATCCCTGAGGGCCTGATCCCGGCTCCTTTTCTTGTCCCCTCAGTTCCTGCTTCAACTGGGAGACTTGCTCGGAGAGCAAATCCACTTGCTGCCTCAGGCCCGTACTCTCCTGTTGGGCCCTGTTCTCGGCAAGGGCCAGGCTCCGTTCCAGGCGGGTTGCACCCTGCTCCACTTCCCGGCGGAGCTGGGAGTTCTCCTCCCGGCTTTCTCTCTCGGACTCCACCAGCGCAAGCGCCCGAGCTTCCAGCTCCTGCTCGCGCCCTCGGACGCGCTGCTCCCGGGCATTCAGCAGCTCGTCCTCAACGACCATCCTACGCTCCCAGGCCCCGAGAGCTTCCGACTCGGCTGCCAGCCGCCTCTCCAGCGCTCTCAGCTCGCCCTCGCGGCTGTCCTCCGGGGCCGCCAGCAAGCGCAAGTGCGCCTCCGCAAACACCAGAAGTTCTCCCAGGCCGGCGAATAACCTGGGAGTGCTAGCGCTCGTGCCGATCTCTCGACGACCGCCTAGAGGAACTCCACTTCCGCCCGGGACCTCGACCCGGGAGGGAGCACCCGATCCGGCGCGGTCCGAGCCTGAACCTTCCCGGGGGTCTACGCCGCGCCCTCCCCCGTGGGCTTCAGCGCCCCGCGCTCCGCTCGCCGAAGTCACTGGGAGCACCGCCGCAGGCCTCGCCGGGGACATGGCGAGCTCAGGAGCCAAGGCGGACCCCCCGATGTCCCCGACGCCCTCTCCTTCACCCGCGCGGGCGCGTTTGCTGGAAGCCTCCGGCGATTGGTCCCTGCACGCAATAAAGAAGGAGGTTCAAGACGGTGCCTCAAGCTAGCGAACTCTCCCGGGACGGGGCTGACGGGAAAGGAGGCTTACCTTCTCCTTCTCCTAGGCCCGGAGAAGCTCCAGTTCCTGCCCGCCAGATCTTCGAAGACACCTGGCGTCCGGGAGCCCGATCCGCGGGGCTCATCGCTGTCCTCCGGGGTGGGCAGGCTCATCGACGCCTGGGGACTTCCCCTTGCGGACGACGAACCCGGCGAGGCCGGCCGATTCTCTAGAGGCTGTCCCAGTTCCCCAGCAAATGGCTCTGGGACCTCGTCGTCGCTCTCCCCTTCGGAAGAGGCAAGCTCCTCAGGGGAGACGTCTCCTAGCGCCCGTCCCAGCCTCGGCAAGTCGTCGCCAAGCCGCCTTTGAACCTTGGGCTCCGGGGGAGGGTCAATCGTCGCCGTGCCCTTCAGCCCGTATGCGTTACACGAAGGCATGGTGAGTATCACCTCGTCAGCCAGAGGGTCCTCGAACAAGGGCCGGACGCCCACCGGAAGAGCAACGGATGCCCGGGGCGGGAGCACCCCAGGGTTTTCCTCCAGCTAGGTTCGGGAACCCGGAACCCTTGCACAAGGTCACTGCACCCCACCTGGTGAATCTTCCAGATTGGACGGTCTGTGTGCTGCAGCGGAGCTATCCCGCGACGAAGGAAATCCGCCGCGATCATGGCTCACGTCACCCCTTGCTCACGAAGGAAAGCGAACCTGGCGACCGCCGCGGACAAGGCTCCATCTTTGGGGCTCAGTTTTCTGGAATGCGCCAGACGCTGGGCCGGGTAAGCGGGAGTCTCTAGATGAATGCTCGCCCCAGGCGTCCGAACGAGGTACCAGTCTTTCCTCCATTCCCCGATGGGACCGGTCGTGATCATCTCGGGGTACTGGTCTTCGACGCCATCCCGGACACGGAAGGTCACACCCCCAGCTACCCACTGGGATTTGCCAAGGCGGGGAACGAAGAAGTGGCGGAACAATGCCACGGACGGCTTGATCCCCACGAACGCCTTGCAGGCGTAGGCGAAGATAGCGAGGGTCCGCACCGCATTGGGATGCAAGTGCAACATCATCAGGCCGTACGCCTCCAGGACGACCAAGAAGAAGTTGGAGAAGGGCGGAAGGAGTCCCATCATCGAAAAGATGTGGAAAAGTGGCCACCGCACCTTCGTACTCGCCCCCATCTCCGGGGTACACCACCACCTCCGCGCCGTGGAAGCACGAGGCCAAAGTGCGGCGGACTTCGTCCATGGCGGCTTCTGCGGAGAACCTGCTCGGAGAGAAGAGCGCCCGAGCGACCCTCGGTGGGGCCGCCGCAGCCTAGCTCGCGGCGGAAGACCTCTTCGGCACCGCTCGGCGAGATCTCTTGGGAGCCATCAGTGGTCCGATGGAGTGGATCTAGATTGCGGTGAAGAAGGCGAAGAAAGTGGGAGGAGTTCTTCGGGCAGACGAGAGGAGAAGATTCGGAGGCGATGGCTAGGAGGGGAGAATGGCGAAGGCTAGAAGGCGGCCGCTCGAGGAACCGCTAAGTCAAGGCCTGCAGGCCCCATGCATCACGTCGCGCCCCCATTACTCCGACTAGCGCGAGGATCGAGGGGGCGTGCCGACTTCGGCGCGACCCGACCGTTGATGCACGACCACGTCCGAAGCCCGCATGAATCGCAACGTGCGGCACGACACGGCCACGCCCCATGCCCACACAAATAGAAACGCGCGGCACGACGCGGTCGCACAAGACTCGGGGGCTCGCATCTACTTCGACACGGCGGTCCCCACAAGCAACCAGGCGCCGGACCCACTTTGACCTTTTTGGCCATAGCCCCGGCAGCCTCAGAAGACCAAAGCCGCCGGGACCATGCCCAGGGGCTACTGTCGCAGCAGTGGACCACGGGGTTCCCCTAGCGCTGCCCAAGTGGGTCCACCGCCTGTGGGCCCAACACCAAGACAAGCAAGGCCAAGGCTCAACGCAGGGCTTGGCGGGAACACCCCCGCTGATGCACACTGATATGGGCATCGTCGGCATTATATTGGTCCGTTGACACGCTAGGACATATGTAATAGAAATATAAGTCTAAGGTGTTGTTAATTAGGGCCTGCGTGCCAAACATAGCCGAACCCAACCATGGGTCGGTTTGTATCAGTTTGAGTCCAATTAGGTTTAGGTGTCTGAGTCGAACCATGTTAGGTTTCAGCGGCTCCTACCCCTTTGGCCTTTATAACCAGAGGGGGTGCCACAATATTAGGAGAGTTGAAAATCATGTAGAACCACGTGTTCAAGGTTGCCTCCGTCCTAAGGGACCGGCGTGTAGACGGCGTCTCGGACGTTTGTCTAGTTATCCATTAAATTGAGGCATGAGAGTTCTTGAGTCTGTCAAGAGTGTTCGTGCGTGGCGAGAAGGTCCTTGATTCTGTCAAGGGTTGTCGAGCTTGGTGTGAGGCGTGGTGTTCATCATCTCGTTGCTCGCCGTGAGATTCGTTCTCTCGTTCTTCAGGTTGCGCGGATCGTTCCCGTGATTGGAAGAATAGTTATCCGGTGGTTCTTGCGGTGAAAGATCGGGCAAACATCTACATCATGTACATGTTTGCCCGATCTTTCACCGCAAGAACCACCGGATAACTATTCTTCCAATCACGGGAACGATCCGCGCAACCTGAAGAACGAGAGAACGAATCTCACGGCGAGCAACGAGATGATGAACACCACGCCTCACACCAAGCTCGACAACCCTTGACAGAATCAAGGACCTTCTCGCCACGCACGAACACTCTTGACAGACTCAAGAACTCTCATGCCTCAATTTAATGGATAACTAGACAAACGTCCGAGACGCCGTCTACACGCCGGTCCCTTAGGACGGAGGCAACCTTGAACACGTGGTTCTACATGATTTTCAACTCTCCTAATATTGTGGCACCCCCTCTGGTTATAAAGGCCAAAGGGGTAGGAGCCGCTGAAACCTAACATGGTTCGACTCAGACACCTAAACCTAATTGGACTCAAACTGATACAAACCGACCCATGGTTGGGTTCGGCTATGTTTGGCACGCAGGCCCTAATTAACAACACCTTAGACTTATATTTCTATTACATATGTCCTAGCGTGTCAACGGACCAATATAATGCCGACGATGCCCATATCATCCTCCCCTTCTTAGAAAGGCGTTGTCCTCAACGCCGGAAGGTCTTCTCCAGCGCTTGTGGCGTCAAATTTGCACATCGCCACGATCCTTGTTCATGTTCAAGTCTTCGCCGGCCTGCCACACCACATCCTCACTCTCGGCTAGCTAGACTTCTTCTTGGCGCCCTCCATGTTTGGCGCCACCAACGTGATTGAGACACACAACTTTTCTTTCTGACTGCAACGCAAACGTACCACGCAAATCACCCCGAACACAACAGGACAATTCCTGCACACCAAGGGTCCAAATCAGCAGAATACGCCTGCGGAGACAATCTGAAATTATTGGGACAAACTTGGCACATCATCCAAAACAAACAGCACAAATTGCTGCACACCAAGGATCCAAATGATTCAAGTCCACCACCGTTTAAAATCAGTGTCTTCTTCTCTTTCTCCTTCAGCCTTTAATTTCCGATCCAAGGAAAAATCACGCCAGATATCTATACACGCACAGGCGTACGTATAAGGGCGGATTTTTTTTTAAAACTGTTCCCCATCGCTGATCAGATCGGTAATGCTGATACCGCACCGATCTGCCCTCCACTGGCCCCTTTTTTTTTTTTTTTTTAATAAACATCGCTCGGCCGGAAACAACGGAACTGCTCCAATCCACCGATCTGCACTGCTTTCCCATGTAACAAACTCAATCCTTCCTTTACTGCTTCCGACACGAAATCTCCTAGCAAACCAATTCGCAGTCTGCCCTTCCTTTTTTTTTTAACTTGCCTTTCTGTTCGGATTAATTCCACGAAATCCGGATCTGAATCAAATCCGAGATCGCCCCTTCCCTTTTTATTCCTTTCCTATTTCCACGCGGGTAGCAATCAGATAGATCCGATCCGGGCCTTGTACGTACCTAGCGCTGCTTCTCCTTTCCTTTTCTGTTTTCTGCTCGATCACCACACCAATACGCCTAGCTTCCAATCGCAAACAGAAACGGCTAGACCAAAAATCACGGCCCCTCGTGAAACGTGAGGACACCACCTCGAAGCAGCAACTCGCGTATCCCGTACCAACCGACCTCGCGTCCTCGCCGAGATTGGAAATAGAAAAATATTGCAGCTTCGATCTTCAACTCGCCGCGAACATAACAATCGCCACTAGAAATCCCGCTGCTCGCGAAAACAGCTCCTTTCCGCTTTCCGCAAGACAACCCGACGAGATGAAACATCGTGCCAACTCGCCATCCTTCTTCCAACCAATTCCAGCAAAAAATAAATCTGCCAATCTGTAACAAACCTGCAGATCGATATTCAACTGGACGAACTCCCTCGCGGTGATCAACCTGACGCTCTGATACCACATGATGTAGATGTTTGCCCGATCTTTCACCGCAAGAACCACCGGATAACTATTCTTCCAATCACGGGAACGATCCGCGCAACCTGAAGAACGAGAGAACGAATCTCACGGCGAGCAACGAGATGATGAACACCACGCCTCACACCAAGCTCGACAACCCTTGACAGAATCAAGGACCTTCTCGCCACGCACGAACACTCTTGACAGACTCAAGAACTCTCATGCCTCAATTTAATGGATAACTAGACAAACGTCCGAGACGCCGTCTACACGCCGGTCCCTTAGGACGGAGGCAACCTTGAACACGTGGTTCTACATGATTTTCAACTCTCCTAATATTGTGGCACCCCCTCTGGTTATAAAGGCCAAAGGGGTAGGAGCCGCTGAAACCTAACATGGTTCGACTCAGACACCTAAACCTAATTGGACTCAAACTGATACAAACCGACCCATGGTTGGGTTCGGCTATGTTTGGCACGCAGGCCCTAATTAACAACACCTTAGACTTATATTTCTATTACATATGTCCTAGCGTGTCAACGGACCAATATAATGCCGACGATGCCCATATCACACACGGTGGGTGTGTTGTTGGGAGACCCCAAGAGGAAGGTATGAAGTAGTGCAGCAGCAAGTTTCCCTCAGTTGTGAAACCAAGGTTATCGAACCAGTAGGAAATAATGAATTGCCCCGAAGTGTCAACGGCGCCAGAAAAATCGGCGACGTAAGCGCGCCAGAAAATGCTTCCTGGGACGTAGGTGACGTGGAACCTGCACACAACACAATCAAGATACTTTGCCCCAACTTAACGGTGAGGTTGTCAATCTCACCGGCTTGCTGTAACAAAGGATTAAACGTTTGTGTGGAAGAAAAATGTTTGTTTGCAGAAAGTAACAGGTTTGCAGTTTCTGGTTTATCAGATTAAAGAGAAGAACCGGGGTCCACAGTTCACTAGTGGTGTCTCTCCATAAATAATAATAACATTCATGCGGGTAAACAAATTACAGCTGGGCAATTGATAGAATAATGATGAGCAAACCAATGCATATACCAACGTTATGATGTCTAGTGTGAGATTCATTCGGGCATTACAACAATATACATAGACCGTTCCAACCGCATCTATGACTAATAATCCACCTTCCGGTTAGCGTCCGCACCCCTTTCAGTATTAAGTTGCATGCAACAGATTATCGCCTTAAGCACTGTGTGTAAAGTAAGTAAGTAACATCATCCTTAGACAAAGTACTACTGTTTTATCCCTAGTAGCAACAGTACATCTACAACCTTAGAGCTAGCTGTCACCACCCCAGATTTAATAGAGACATGAACCTACTATCGAGCATAAATACCCCCTCTTGGAGTCACAAGCATCTACTTGGCCAGAGCATACACAAGTAACGGAGAGCATGCAAGATCATTAAATAGCACACACATGATATATTATGAAGCAATAACTTTAGTACTCAATATTCATCGGATCCCAGCAAACACAACATGAAGTATTACATAACGGTGATCTTGATCATGATAGGCAGCTCACAAGATCTAAACATGATAGCACAAGAGGAGAAGACATCCATCTAGCTACTGCTATGGACCCGTAGTCCAAGGGTAGACTACTCACGCATCAGTCTGTAGGCGGTCATGGCGACGTAGAGGCCTCCGGTGACGATTCCCCCTCCCAGCAGGGTGCCGGGGAGAAGTTCTGATCTCTCCCGAATTGGCGTTGACGACGGCGGCGGCTCGGGACCCGTGGAGGAAAATATGAACACCGTGTTAGGGTTTTTAGTCTGGGGGGTATTTGTAGGCGAAAGGGCGAAGTCGGTGGCGCCCCGAGGGGCCCACACCTGGTCCTCACGCGGCCAGGGATGCTGCCGCGCGAGCACGTGGTGGCGCCGCCTCGGTGGCCCACTTCGTCTCGTGTTCGGCTTTCTGGAACGTTCCCGATGAAAAACTGACTTCAGAAAAGAAATCGTCTAATTCCGAGAATATTTCCTTAAGTACTTTTCTGAAACCAAAAACAGCAGAAAACAGGGAACTGGCACTGTGGCATCTTGTTAATAGGTTAGTCCCAGAAAATGCATAAAACTATATAAAATGCATATAAAACATGTAATAACTTGGTATAATATAGCATGGAACATAAGAAATTATAGATACGTTGGAGACGTATCAACATCCCCAAGCTTAGTTCTACTCGTCCCGAGTAGGCAAGAACGATAAAAGAAGAATAATTTATGAAGTGACATGCTTAAACACAATCTTGATCATAATATAATGTAAGGCTCATGTTATGAATGAAGTGACTCAAGGCAATGATCTATAGTTTGCTAACAAATAGACAAGGAGTAAACAACTACATCATATAAGTAAAACTTTTCATGAATAGTACTTTCAAACAAGCATCAAAAAGATTTGCATAAGAGTTAACTCATAAAGCAATATTATCTAAGCAAAAGAGCATTGAAGCAACACAAAGGAAGATATAAGTTTCAGCATTGGCTTTCAACTTTTGAACATGTATATCATATAGATAGTTGTCAACACAAAGAAATATAACAAGTGCAATAAGTAAGGATATAAGAATTGTTGCACACAGTTGACACAAGTGTTTGCTTCGGGGATAGAAAGAAGTAGGTAAACTGACTCAACATAAAGTAAAAGATAGGCCCTTCGCAGAGGGAAGCAGGGATACAAGCATGTGCTAGAGCTTCTTAGTTTTATAGGTTTTTGAAATCATATAGAGAGCATAAAAGTAAGTTTTGAGCGGTGTTTGTCGTTGTCAACGAATGGTAATGGGCACTCTACCCCCCTTGTCAACCAGACTTTCTTAAGAGCGGCTCCCATGAAGGACGTTATTTCTACCCAAGGGCAGATCATCCCTCTTTTCTCTTTTGTTTACACATGTAGTTTAGAACTAGTATCATTGCTTGGCTGATTTGATCAGGGCAAAAATGTGAAGAGAATGCAGCGGTTAAAGTTGTAATTAATTGGGACTGGGCACCCCATTTGCCAGCTCTTTTTGCAAAGTTAATGGATAAGCGGTGTATATGCCACTAGTCCGGTTGGTGAAAGTCTGTCTAAAAGCAAATGACAAGGTTGATATCCGTAACACCACATACTTCCTCATGAGCTAATAAACATTGACACAAATAAGGGATAATAAATTTTGAATAAAAGGTAGCACATGAAGTATTTACTTGGAATGGCAGGAAATACCATGTAGTAGGTAGGTATGGTGGACACAAATGGCATAGGTTTTGGCTAAAGGATTATGGATGCACGAGAAGCATTTCCTCTCAGTACAAGGCTTTGGCTAGCAAGGTTGTTTGAAGCAAACACAAGTATAAACTATGACAACAAGACGTATATAAAAACATATTGCACGCATTATAAAACTCTACATTGTCTTTCTTGTTGTTCAAATACTTTAACTAGAAAATATCTGGACCTTAGAGATACCAAACATGCAAACCAAATTTCAGCAAGTTTTACGGTAGTTCCTCACTAATAGGTTTTAACTACATGATGTAAAAGCTTAAACATGATCTACTTGAGAGCTCAAAACAATTCCCAAGCACCACAACATGCAAGATAACAATCCATAAGAGCATGTATATCTTTCTTTATACCATCTACCACATTTAGCATTTTCTGTTCTCAACCAAACACCAATCAACTTATTTAAAAGATAAACTCTCCAAGTAATTAAACAATGAGATATGAGAGTATGATATAATAAAGCTAACAGCTCTAGCAAGAGATGCATGAAAAACAAGAGCTAGAAAGCATTGAAGTAACATAGAAGAATACTCAACAAATATAAGTGAAGAATACGAGTATTCATAAGAAAAAGCGGAGCGTGTCTCTCTCCCACAAAGGAATGCTAGGATCCATTTTATTCAGAGAATGAAAATAAAAAAAACAAAAACAAACCGACGCTTCAAGAAAAGCACATAAGAAGTGGCGGAATTAAAATATAGTTTCACTAGAAAGGACCTGATAGTTTGTTGATGAAGAAGGGGATGCCTTGGGCATCCCCAAGCTTTGACGCTTGAGTATTCTTGAAATATGTTGGGGATGAACCACCGGGGGCATCCCCAAGCTTTGGCTTTACTATCCTCTTGATCACATCATATCATCCTTCTCTCTTGATCCTTGAAAACTTCCTCCACACCAAACTTAGAGTAAACTTCATTAGAGGGTTAGTGCACGAAAAATTATGATATTCTGTAGGAACACAATTGCTACCAATGCTACTGGACATTAGCTACAGCCACTGATACTTCATAGGATAAAAAGATCCAATCAAAATAGCAAAAGAGGCATTGCAAAATAAATGGCAGAATCTGTCAAAAACAGAACAGTCCGTAAAGACGAATTTTTTCGAGGCACTTAACTTGCTCAGATCAGAAAACTCAAAACTAATGAAAGTTGCATATATATATATCTGAGGATTACGCACAAAAAAGGCAGATTATTTGGATTTTTCTGTGAGGAGTTACGAATTAAACGGTGGACAGCAGAAAATTGTTTCTGCGCAGGAATCCAAATTTAGTATGAACTTTCAACTAGAGGCTTATCTTGACACAACAATGCAATAAAATAAAGATACAAAGGAATTGCTACAGAGGTAGGACAAGTCCTTGATACAAACAAAATAAAATAACAGGAAATAAAAATGGGTTGTCTCCCATAAGCGCTTTTGTTTAACGCATTTCAGCTAGGCACAGAAAGCAAAACTCAAGTATTATCAAGAGATGAAGCATCAACACCATAATTTGAACGAACAATAGAATCAAAAGGTAGCTTCATTCTCTTCCTAGGGAAGTGTTCCATACCTTTCTTGAGTGGGAATTGGTACTTGATGGTACCTTCTTTCATATCAACAATAGCACCCACAGTTCTAAGAAAAGGCCTTCCCAACACAATTGGACAAGATGGATTGCATTCAATATCCAAGATAATGAAATCAACGGGGACCAGGTTATTATTAACCATAATGGGAACATCATTAACTCTCCCCAAAGGTTTCTTCAAAGCATTATCAGCAAGAAAAACATCCAAATAGCAATGTTCCAATGGTGGTAAATCAAACATATCATAAAGCTTTTTAGGCATAACAGAAATACTTGCACCAAGGTCACACAAAGCATTACAATCAAATTTATCTACTTTCATTTTAATGATGGGCTCCCAACCATCTTCTAACTTCTTAGGGATAGAAGCTTCAAGTCTTAATTTATCTTCCCTAGCTTTAATGAGAGCATTTGTAATATGAGTAGTAAAAGCCAAATTAAGAGAGCTAGCATTAAGACTTGTGGCCAACTTTTGCAAGAACTTAATAACTTCGGAGATATTACAATTATAAAAATCAAAATTATTATCATCAAAGCAAACCGAACCACATTCTCCCATGTTCTTAAAAATTTCAGCACTTTTATCAACACTAGTTTCAGCAGTTTTGGGTAATTTTAAATTTTTGGAAGAAGTAGAGGAGACATTTCCAACACCAACTATGTTATCATTGATAATAGGAGGCTTACTAGCATGTGAAACACCATTATTTTCAGAGGTAGTAATAGTAAAAACTTTAACAATATTAGCCTCTTTATCTAGTTCTTTCTCTCTTTCCCATCTAGCACGTAATTGGGCCATCATCCTAACATTTTCATCTATTTGAACTTGGATAGCATTAGCAGTAGCAAAGGGATTATCATCAATATTTTCAGGTTTAGCAGCCATTTTATTAATTAAAGAAGATTGTGCTGCAGACATAGAGCAAATACAAGTTTCAGCATTAGTCATTTTTCCTTAAAGACCCGAAATCTCCCTATTTAATTTTTCCATTTGATGACTAATATTTCTCAACATATTAGATTGTTCTTCCATGGTTTTAGTGAACACTTTATTTTGCTCATATTGGTTTTGCATAAAAACTTTAGTAGCTTTTTCAATCTCTAGAATCCTTTCCTCACTAGGCATTTTACCATAAGAATTACCATATGAGTTACCATTATTAGGAGGATAGGGCTTATAGTTGTTATTACCATAATTGTTCCTATAGGCATTGTTGTTGAAATTGTTGTTTTTAATAAAGTTCACATCAACATGCTCTTCTTGTGCAACTAAAGAAGCTAAGGGAACATTATTTGGATCAACATGGGATTTACCATTTGCAAGCATAGACATAATAATATCAATCTTTTCACTCAAGGAGGAGGTTTCTTCAACAGAATTTACCTTCTTACCTTGAGGTATCCTTTCAGTATGCCATTCAGAATAATTCACCATCATATTATCCAAGAGTTTTGTTGCAGCCCCCAAGGTGATGGACATAAAAGTACCTCCAGCAGCCGAATCCAATAAGTTTCTTGAAGAAAAATTCAGACCTGCATAAAAGGTTTGGATGATTATCCAAGCAGTCAGTCCATGGGTTGGGCAATTCTTTATCAAAGATTTCATTCTTTCCCAAGCTTGAGCAACATGTTCATTATCAAGTTGTTTAAAATTCATGATGCTACTTCTTAGAGAAATAATCTTAGCAGGAGGATAGTCTTTTCCAATAAAAGCATCTTTACATTTAATCCATGAATCAATACTATTCCTAGGCAATGAAAGCAACCATTCTTTAGCTCTTCCTCTCAAGGAGAAAGGAAATAATTTCAGTTTTATAATATCACCATCTATATCCTTATATTTTTGCATTTCACATAGTTCAACAAAATTATTTAGATGGGCAGCAGCATCATCAGAACTAACACCAGAAAATTGCTCTCTCATAACAAGGTTCAACAAAGCAGGTTTAATTTCAAAGAATTCAGCTTTAGATGCAGGTGGAGCAATAGGTGTGCATATAAAATCATTGTTGTTGGTGCTAGTAAAGTCACACAACTTAGTATTCTCAGCAGTACTCATTTTAGTAAATTAATTAACAAACCGAAATAACCAAAATAACAAAAAATGAAAATAAAATAGCAAACCGAAATAAACAAAGTAATGCAAGTAACTAATTTTTTTGTATTTTTGATATTAAGCAAACAAGACAGTAATAAAAATAAACTAAGCAAGACAATAACAAAATAAAACGACTGGAAGTGCGAAAACTCCCCTCGTAGAAGGATCTTCAAATCACCGGCAACGAAGTTGACGGAGGAGTGTGAAGGTCTTCAAAGGAATTCTTATTTCCGCGGCAACGGCGCCAGAAAAATGCTTGATGCACACGGTGGGTGTGTTGTTGGGAGACCCCAAGAGGAAGGTATGAAGTAGTGCAGCAGCAAGTTTCCCTCAGTTGTGAAACCAAGGTTATCGAACTAGTAGGAAATAATGAATTCCCCCGAGGTGTCAACGGCGCCAGAAAAATCGGCGACGTAAGGGCGCCAGAAAATGCTTCCTGGGACGTAGGTGACGTGGAACCTGCACACAACACAATCAAGATACTTTGCCCCAACTTAACGGTGAGGTTGTCAATCTCACCGACTTGCTGTAACAAAGGATTAAACGTATGTGTGGACGAAAAATGTTTGTTTGCAGAAAGTAACAGGTTTGAAGTTTGTGGTTTATCAGATTAAAGAGAAGGACCGGGGTCCACAGTTCACTAGTGGTGTCTCTCCATAAATAATAATAACATTCATGCGGGTAAACAAATTACAGCTGGGCAATTGATAGAATAATGATGAGCAAACCAATGCATATACCAACGTTATTATGTCTAGTGTGAGATTCATTCGGGCATTACAACAATATACATAGACCGTTCCAACCGCATCTATGACTAATAATCCACCTTCCGGTTAGCGTCCGCACCCCTTTCAGTATTAAGTTGCATGCAACAGATTATCGCCTTAAGCACTGTGTGTAAAGTAAGTAAGTAACATCATCCTTAGACAAAGTACTACTGTTTTATCCCTAGTAGCAACAGTACATCTACAACCTTAGAGCTAGCTGTCACCACCCCAGATTTAATAGAGACATGAACCTACTATCGAGCATAAATACCCCCTCTTGGAGTCACAAGCATCTACTTGGCCAGAGCATACACAAGTAACGGAGAGCATGCAAGATCATTAAATAACACACACATGATATATTATGAAGCAATAACTTTAGTACTCAATATTCGTCGGATCCCAGCAAACACAACATGAACTATTACATAACGGCGATCTTGATCATGATAGGCAGCTCACAAGATCTAAACATGATAGCACAAGAGGAGAAGACATCCATCTAGCTACTGCTATGGACCCGTAGTCCAAGGGTAGACTACTCACGCATCAGTCCGGAGGCGGTCATGGCGACGTAGAGGCCTCCGGTGACGATTCCCCCTCCCGGCAGGGTGCCGGGGAGAAGTTCTGATCTCTCCCGAATTGGTGTTGACGACGGCGGCCGCTCGGGATCCGTGGAGGAAAATATGGACACCGTGATAGGTTTTTTTAGTCTGGGGGGTATTTGTAGGCGAAAGGGCGAAGTCGGTGGCGCCCCGAGGGGCCCACACCTGGTCCTCGCACGGCCAGGGATGCTGCCGCGCGAGCACGTGGTGGCGCCGCCTCGGTGGCCCACTTCGTCTCGTGTTCGGCTTTCTAGAACATTCCCGATGAAAAACTGACTTCAGAAAAGAAATCGTCCAATTCCGAGAATATTTCCTTAAGTACTTTTCTGAAACCAAAAACAGCAGAAAACAGGGAACTGGCACTGTGGCATCTTGTTAATAGGTTAGTCCCAGAAAATGCATAAAACTATATAAAATGCATATAAAACATGTAATAACTTGGTATAATATAGCATGGAACATAAGAAATTATAGATACGTTGGAGACGTATCACCCGCCACCAGCATCCCTTCGGGTACGGAGGACCCCCGGGTCCCCTGCACCCCGGAAGGGAGAGAAGACCCCGAGAGCGCGAGCCCCCGGCAGGGCCGGGCTCCCTCTCGGGTACAAGGCTGTACAAGGAGAAGATAAGGTTTCCACCACCCTCCAGAAGACGGTAGAAGACGCCAGAAGGCTTGGGAAGCAAGGCGCAGCTAGGGGACGCCACCTACCCACTGTCAGCCCCTGCCCGTGTCTTTCCCCAAAGGTGGCAGAGATCCCACCAACCCGGCGACGGATACTTGGAGGAGAAGAGGCCACGTCGCCGTCTCCACCATGGAGAGGGTTTGCCTCCCGCCAAAACCCCTCACGCTCCTCGCGTGACCTCTGTGGGATCCCCTTTCCCTATAAAAGGAGGACCAAGGCTATGGCGAGGGAAGAAGACTTCTCTGGATCCAAGATAGCTTAGTAGGCAAGAAAGCTCCGGTCGACTCGCCGTCGACCCAAGGAGGAAGACAACCACCAAGCTAGGCTAGAGATAGAGGAGAAGGGAAGGAAGGTGATCTCCTCTGGGCAAGGATCTGCCCTTCTCCTTCCTCCTGGTCGAGATACTCTGCCGGGTACCTCGACGAGCAACATCATTGTAGCCACACCATGGTCCGATCATCTATCCAGACATGCAGGAGTAGGGCTTTTAGCCTCCGGGCGGCCTGAACCTGGGTAGATCGTTGTGTGCTTTCCTTGTTCGTCCACCACGTCGAGATCGGAGTGCGAGTGAGGAACTTGTCCGGCGATCGTCCTCTGGGAGACGTTTCCAGCCTCCTTCGCGCCCCTTCCGAATCTACAAAGGGGGTGCCTCGCATCCCCGGTGACCGTCCTTCGAGACACGACATATGTCAAGTTACATATTTTAATATCATGTGTATGTTATTTATGATCTTGCATGCTCTCCGTTACTAGTAGATGCTCTGGCCAAGTTGATACCTGTAACTCCAAGAGGGAGTATTTATGCTAGATAGTGGGTTCAGTCTCCATTTAATCTGGGGGAGTGAAAGCAAACCACTAAGGTTGTGGATGTGATGTTGCCACTAGGGGTAAAATAGTGATGATTTGTCCAAGGATAATTGTGTTGCTTTCATTACGCACTTTACTTAATGCAATAATCTGTTGCTTGCAACTTAATACTGAATGGGGTGCGGACGCTAACCGGAAGGTGGATTATTAGTCATAGATGCGGTTGGAACGGTCTATGAATCATGTTGTAATGCCCAAGTAAATCTCAGAGTAGACACTATGACTAGTATATGCATTGTTATGTAGTTCTTTATTTTGTCTAATGTGGACCCCGGTCCATTCTTTTACATTGATAATACAACCTACTGCAAACACTGCTCATTTACATTCTCTGCAAACAAACATCATTTTCTACATTATACGTCTAATCCTTTGTTTTTAGCAAGCCGGTGAGATTGACAACCTCACTGTTAAGTTGGGGCAAATTATTTTGGTTGTGTTGTGTGCAGGTTCCACGTTCGTTGTTGACACCGGTAGTGCGCCCTGCCAAAGTCATCCACCAACAACCTTCAGAAGCGTCTTCATCTCCTACTGGTTCGATAAACCTTGGTTTCATACTGAGGGAAAACTTGTTGCTGCACTCATCATACCTTCCTCTTGGGGTCAACCAACGAACGTGTGAATTCACGTCATCAAGCTATTTTGCTGGCGCCGTTGCCGGGGAGAAGGAGCACCTCTACAAGGGGAGTCTCTCACTTCCAATCTCTTTACTTTGTTATTTTCCTGCTTAGTTTATTTTTATTTTTATCTTATTTGCTTCTTTATATCAAAAACACAAAAATATTAGTTACTTGCATCTAGTTT
Source organism: Poa annua (assembly GCA_026929855.1). Taxonomy (NCBI): domain Eukaryota; kingdom Viridiplantae; phylum Streptophyta; class Magnoliopsida; order Poales; family Poaceae; genus Poa; species Poa annua. The sequence continues at coordinate 42,504,251 of CM049435.1, read as the reverse complement.
ATTTTCAGTTTATTATCATGTCTAGTCCTATTCCTGTTACTATGTCACCTGAGGAATTGATCTTCACTTTTAAACAAGGAAGTGAGGAGAGTTTTAAAGAAGCTTGGTCTAGAATTTTTTGTTCTTATGGTAAAACTGAGCCCAAAATGACTTTAAGCATGCTTCTTAGTAATGTTTACTTTGGACTTGTTCTTTGTTATAGATATGCTTTGGATGTTGTAGTAGGGGGAGATTTTCTTCATTGTGATGGGGATTAAGCTTTTAATGCCATTAAAAAATTGATTGCATCTTGTTGCCCAACTAATAAATTTGATACGGGCCTTGAGATAATTCATGCTAGGTTAAAAACTCTTGAGACAAATATATCTTGTTTAAAAGAAGGTTATAATCAAATTCGTGAATATTATGATTATGTTCCAGTAAATTTTGAACCTTCAATGTGGACCCCTACAATTAAGATTGCCGTTTATGGTGAAACTTTTCATGCTCGTTGTGATATTATGTCTGAATTTTGTCATATGCCTAAACATATTCATGAAACTTTGAATCTTTGGAGACTTTCTGAAGGTGGAGAAGGAATAACTCTTACTAATAATACCGTTATATTTCCCCTTGGGATAGTTGAAGGAGTGTTTACAATATTTCTAGGAAGAACAATATCCACTGATTATCTTGTTATTGAATGTGTAGGAACAGGACAAATCACACTTGGAAGATCTCTGTTAAAACTCTTGGGAGCAACAATAGATGTGGAAAAAGGCACTCTGAACTTCACTGCCTCACCAGGATGCGGTCATGTATTCCCAAAAACCAAGAGTAAGAACAAGAGTAAGAAAAATAGACGTAGGGCCCGTGGTAATAATTTTGATGCTTCTTCACTTGGAAACACTTGATTTTCACTTTCTATGCCTAGCTGAAAGGCGTTAAATAAAAGAGCTTATGGGAGACAACTCATTATTTTATTTCTGTCATTTTTCTTTTATTTGAGTCATGGAGTTTGTTTACCCTTGTAGCAACTCCTTTGTATCTGTAGATTTGGATTTCTGCACAGGAACAGATTTTTGCTGTCTGCCATTTACTTCGTAATAAACTCCAGAAAAATCGAAATGTCGTGAATTTTTTTATGTCTGATCATCAGATATGTACGCAACTTTCATTAGTTTTAAGTTTTCTGATCTGAGCAACTTAAGTGCCTCAAAAAAATTCATCTTTACGGACTGTTCTGTTTTGACAGATTCTGCCTTTTATTTTGCATTCTCTCTTTTACTAGGTTTGAGTGGATTTGTTTGCTCCACAAAACATCAGTGGCTGTAGCTAATGTCCAGAAGTATTGGTGATGATTGTGTCCATGTAGAACATATGAATTTTTGATTATGCACTAACCCGATAATAAAGATTACTTTGAGTTTGGTGTGAAGCAAGTTTTCAAGGATCAAGAGAGGAGAATGATATGATATGATCAAGAAGAGTGAAAAGCCTAATCTTGAGGATGCCCCTGTGGGTCACCCAAGCATATTTCAAGAAGACTCAGGCATCTAAGCTTGGGGATGCCCAAGTCATCCCCTTCTTTATGTACAACTTATCAGGTCATCTCTAGTGAAACTATATTTTAATTTTCTCACATCTTATGTACATTACTTGGAGCGTCTGTGTGCTTTTATTTTTTGCTTTGTTATTTTCATTTTATGAATAAATTGGATCCTAACATTCTTTTGTGGGAGAGACACACGCTCCGCTTTTTCATATGAATACTTGTATTCTTCATTTATATTTATGGCGAAAGCTGAAAGCCGCAGCACTTATTTATTTTATTTATGGCGAAAGCTGAAAGCCGTAGTTGTTATCTTGTGTTTGCTTCAAACAACCTTGCTAGCCTAAAAACCTTGTATTGAGAGGGAATGCTTCTCGTGCATCCAAACCTTGAGCCAAAACCCATGTCATTTGTGTCCACCAAACCTACCTACTATGTGGTATTTCCTGCCATTCAATTTAGAAAAGTTGAACTCAAGTTTTTCTCCAGCACACTTAATGAACACTTTCTCTTTAACCAAATTAATTTCAGCACCAACAGTATGTAAGAACGGTCTACCAAAAATGACAGGACAAAATAAATCTTGAGGACAACCAAGCACAATAAAATCAGCATGATATTTTATCTTCCCCACTAGTATTTCAACATCTCTAACAATTCCAAAAGGACTAATATAATCTTTATTGGCAAGTTGAATTTTCATACCTGTCTCTTCCATAACAATAGGATCAACGTTCGGATTGATTTCAAGATAAAGAGAATATGGAATAACACTAATACTTGATCCAATATCACATAATCCATGATAACACGAAGTCCCAATAGAACATGATATAACAGGCTTACCAAGCTTGGCCTAATTGCCTTTAATAATTTTAGTAGCATCTTCACATAAATAAACATCAATAGGATGTTCTTCGTTTAATTGTTTGATAACCGAAATTTGAATTTTAACTTCCACCTGTTCAGAAGGCTCAGAACATTTTCTGTTACTCTTGTTAGTAACAACAATAAGCAAATTCTTCTTAATTTTATTTGGATATGGGGGTGTTTCAACATACTCCTCAGTCGTCACAGATGACACTGGTTCTACTTGTTTAATAACTTTAGGAACAACAATAGATTGTTTAACAGGTTCAACATAAACTTCATACCAAGTTTTAGGAACACCCATATGACTAACAAAACCTTTAGATATTTCAATCATAACATAAGGATCAAGACCAAAAGTATCACTCAAATTTTTAAATAAAGTGGAAGTAGAGAAGTGCTCTACACATGAATATCCATAGTCCAAATAGGGTTCATTACCTTTATCAAGATCCCAATGACCAGTGTTCTCAGCAATAGTCTCCAATAAATTCCATGCTTCTTCTTCAGTATTATTTGTAAAACTTCCACCAGATGAATTATCCAGAGTTTCCTTCTGCTTCATAGGTAGCCTCACATAAAAGTTTATCATTATAATTTTCCTTGTAAGATCATGACAAGGATTCTTGCGAAGGAGCTCCTTTAATCTCGCCCAAGCTTGAGTAATACTTTCTCCCAGATGTGGCCAGAAATTAAATATATAGCAGCGGTATTCATAAGCTTCTTTAGGAGTAAAATATTTAAGAAAGAAAACCTTCCACAACACATTCCATTCATTTATAACTTCTTCATCCAAAGACCTGAACCAAATACGAGCATTACCAGATAAAGACAAATACAATAGCTTCCTTTTTACCTGATCATCAGAAATATCAGCAAGCCTAAATAACCCACATATGTCTTCAATTGTCTCAATGTGTTCACGTGCAGACTTAGTTCCATCCCCTGAAAATGGATTCTTCATAACTCTCTTAACATGACCAACAGGAATTTTATATCCCACTTTAGGTCTCTCAGGCACAGTAGTTTCTACCACTTTTGGAGTGGTAGCATAAGCATTTTCATATAAAGCAAGTTGCAAATCATGACGATTCATAAAAGCCATAGTAACAATAAGATAACAACATCAAATAAAATTCAGCTTCCAAGTTTCCTTACCAAACTTCTTACTAATAGCACTACGCTTCCTAGCAACGGCGCCAGAAAAGTATCTTGATGACTCCCAAGTGCAGGAGATCAATTGTAGTACCTTTCGATTAGAAAAGGTTGTCGAACCCACGCAGAGCTGAAGGTATTGGTTAGCAAGGATGATAAATAAAACAATGAAAGATGCAAGTGTTTTGGGGATTTTTTGTTGTATGGTTGCAAAGATAACAAAAATGCTGAACGCAAATAGTACTAGTTGAAAGCTCTCAAAGAGAGAAAAGCCCAATCCTCTATGTGGCAAGAGGACAAGCTCAAGTGATGCGTGTCTTATATTTGGAAAACGTTCCCGAGGGCGGCATGGATATTGCTAGGCATAGAGATTCATTAAACAACACGTTGAATATCTTGTCAAGTTTTCATCTTCTTTTGGACGGAGCCATAATTTAGGTAAAGCTAAATAAATAAACTAAACCCTCTTATGATGGGTCTTGTGGCCAAGTAAATGACTGCACAAGAGTTATTAAGACATAAAGTCCCACCATAGCATTACACTCTAAGGTCCCCGATATTAATCCCCCATAATAATAACTTCGTGACTCGGTCTCAGGTTTACTTGTCCTCCCAAGTCTCCCTCACTCTATTATACTACGGTGTTTTCCTATGAGCCCATATAGGTGAAGTGTTGTGCAGTCGACGTTCGCACAACACCATCATAGAATCACATAAAAAGATAAACACTAGACAAAATACCAAAACATGTTATATATAAATCATTGCCAATTCATCCTATGCCCTTAGGAACATACGGGAACTACTCACAACGTGCAAACATGATCATATTCAGTGGCATAAGTGGTACAACACAATCTGAAAATATAACTCCACCTCCAAATAATGACAAGTACTCAATCACAAACATGAATAGGAGCACAAAACAAGTATCTAGGGTGTAGCAACTCTCAAACTGCGAGGGGGACGAAGTGGATCACGGAGTTGATGGTGGAGATGGTGCTGGTCTTGGTGATGGTGATGATGGAGAGGCCCCTTCTCCGGAGCTCCAGAGCAGCAGGATATGACCCCCTTCGAAGGGAATCAGGAGTTTTCGCCGCCGACGCGGCCTCAAACGGTCTTGGGAACGTTAGGGCGTAGGTTTTCGGGCGACACGGAGGTCGTGATAAAAAGCCCCGAGCGAGGAAGTGCCCGAGGCGCTAGCTGGTGGGCCCCACGTAGCCAAGGAATCTGGACGCGTGGCCCCCCTTTGGGGCCTCGTGGCTCTTCCTCCTTCGATCTTCTTTCATCTGGCGTTCTTCCGATGAGAAAACGACTGTGCAATTTTCTTTTTTCCAATTGGGTCTCTGTAGCTCCCGAAACAATAAAAACAAGAAAAAGGAGGTTTTCCGCCTCCCAGATATTAAATACCAAAAATGGGGACTTTGTATGAATGTCCCCTAAATCATCTAAAACATTGATATAATGATGCCAATAACATTCTAATATGATAATATGAGGTGTATAAATGATGATATAAAATGCACGCATCAACTCCCCCAAGCTTAAACCTTTACTCGTCCTCGAGTAAGTAAGGACATGGATCATTACATGCATCAATGGACTTATGGTTGATAAATAAATACGGGCATTGTATCATCATCATGTTCAGTTGTAAAGCAAGATAAATGGACTAAAACCCATATACATGAGGGCCATATAAGTAGAAGCTGTAGCAATCACCCCTCAGTTTTGAACATAAATAACCATTGTATGTTGGACAATTGAACCATACTCTTTTTCAATGCAATTGCTCTTATTTGCAAGCATTATACTCTTCTATACTTTGCTGAAATTTAAAGACAAGATAAACTCTCATGGAATAAGTAGTTAAAAGAAGACAAATAAAAGATAAATATGATATGGCCTATCACCTTGCTTCTCTAGTAACTAGTACAAACTTTAGTCATGGATATTTCAATCAAGTTCTTATGCTCAACACAACCTTTGTCTCACACTTTCCATGGCTAACCGAATCCTCGGGTGCCCACCTTTTCATTCACTTTTCAAGAGCATAAGTATTGAAACATCCATGATCATTAATTTGCTCAAAAGATACTAGGGTCCAACAAGAGTGTTTCATATTTCCTTTCGTTAACCTTCCTAACTATTTATTCTACAAGACCATATCTTTACATCAAACTATTTTCCTTCATGTCATATTGACTTATTCTTTTGATGAGATAATTCTACAAGTGTCCAACATACTCAAGTTAAATAAGTTCAAGGCAAGATGTGACCGAAACTTCTAAAATATACCACGCTCATTTGCATGAGTGTTTCCCATAAATCTCTAAAACAAGAGACTCATAGATGACACCATATTGTCGGCCCAGTGGATTCTAGGGTGTGCAGAGCCCACTCCCCACGGCCCTCACACGCTCGGCACCTACGAAACGACTAAGGACCAAGCGGAACGCCTGGAGAGACCCTCGAGGGGAAAGCCCCCTCGAGGGGACTTGAGGGGCAGCGAAGGCCTGAAGGGGTTCCACCCGAGGCTGCCCCACTACAAGGCCCTCTCCCTTGGAGAGGAGCCAGCACAACTCCACCCCTCGAGGCCTCCAGGGCCCTGAGGGGATACTTCGCTGCGAAGGAACCGCTGCAGAGCGCACATGGACTCTGCAGCAGCCGCAGAGTGACGCGCGCGCCCGCGCGCGATAACGACGGCGCCGCAGTTGCCGTTCCGGTGATAAAAGGAGTCAACGAAGCTCTGTGTCCCCTGCGCCGCCAACAAAGCTTTCCTCTTTGGTGATAAAGCGGTTGGCCGGCGCAACGCTCCAACAGCGACGTCACCGTGGGCACCCCCACGATCTCTGCAGTACCAACGGGCCGCTCTGCAAAGGCGGCAGCTGCCCTGCCACGAAGACAGGCTTTACGACCATGGACCAAGTCCATGGACGGCCGAGCTGCGGTGCACCCCGCTCCTCCGTTTCGTCGCCATGTGGGAACCCGTCCACTGCGCAGGACGCAGGGATGAGGCCCGGGGCACCTATATAAGGCAGGGGAGCGCCACCGTAGCGGGGGATCCGGATCCGATCCCCGATTCGATCAATCGACCATTCATCCTTGTACACCCCACTGCAGCTTAGTCTAGCCCAGGTAGCGCGAGGAAGAAGAAGGCCCGAACCTTCTCCCCTCCGCGCTTCGCATCGCCTCGCGAGAGCTCGCGGCAAGTTCGTTGTACTGTAGCCCCTGCAGAGCAATACAGACAAGCAGGAGTAGCGGTTTTACCTCACCCTGAGGGCCGTGAACCTGGGTACGAGCCCGAGTCCATCTTTGTCGTGCTATCCTCCTCAGGCACCGCGAGCAACATCGCTGTGCCGGCTGACGGTTGTTGACCAACGTGTTCAGTCCCCTTCACGAACTTCACCCCCGAGAGTGGTTATCCCTGTTCTGTGGGAACAACACCTCGACATTTGGCGCGCCAGGTAGGGGACTGAGGCGCGTCTTCAACCTCCGGCCGGCTTCCGCGCCATGACGGACACCGGCGCGACGCGCGCTAACCGGCGCGCTGCTGAGAGAGCTCACACCGAGCCCGGCACTGCTCCCACCCGTGGCCGCCGCGGTCGCCCTCGCACTGCCGAGCGCGCCGGCACCGGCCCGCGCGTGGAGGAGCCAGAGAGCGGGGAGCACCGCAGCGGAGACCAGCGCGAGGACGAGGACTTCTCTGAGCGCCGTGAGGACGCTGAGTCCTCGCATCCGTCCCGGCGCCAGAGCGCATCCACGCAGGGACACCAAGAGCCCAACCCGCACACCGCGCTGCTCATGGCCTAGGAGCTCCTCCGCTACCGGCCAAGTGCTGAGGCCCACGACCAGTGGTTGGACCGCCTCCACCACCTCGTCGACATCGCGACCACGCGCCCTGCTCCGTCGCGCTCCATAGTACACCACTCCGGCCACGCAGGGATGACCGCACCAGGTGCGCCCCCGCCGCCGCCAGGACCACCTCCGGCTGCGGCACAGAGGGCTCCCTCCCATGCTTCCTCGCCGCACGACTGCCAGATTGTGCAGCGCACCGCGCCTGACGCGCGAGTGGGCATGGAGCGCCGCCGGGACCTCCAAAACCGCCTCGTCGAGGAGCTCGGCCAAGCGGGACAACAGAACCGCAGAGCCCTCCAGGGGGGAACGGCCACCTACGCCTCGGGCTGCATGGCGTTCACCCGCTCCCTGCGCCACGTGGTCTGGCCGCAGAAGTTCAGGCCAGCCCTCCCCAAGGGCTTCGATGGGTCAACCAACCCTCTCGAGTTCCTGCAGCTCTACACCACCTCCATCCAGGCTGCAGGAGGAGACGACAAGGTCATGGCCAATTGGTTCTCCCACGCGCTCAGGGATTCCGCGCTGTCGTGGCTCCTCAACCTGCCTGAGGACTCCATCGACTCCTGGGAGGAGCTCTGCAAGCAGTTTGTCGCCAACTTCAAGGGCTGGATCAACGAGCTCCCTTCGGTGCTCTGGTCCATGCGCACAACTTCCTCAAGGCCTACAGGCGAAACGCCGTTCGCCCTGGTCTACGGAGCTGAAGCAGTCCTCCCTGCAGAAATCAAGCATGGATCACCACGGGTCCTTGCCTTCAATGAGGACATCCAAGAGGGCCTCCACAACGACGACCTGCTGTTCCTCGAGGGACTGCGCCGCCAGGCCGCCCTCAGAGCGGCAAGGTACCAGCAAGGCCTGCGACGCTACCATAGCCGCCATGTGCGCTCACGCACCCTTGAGGCGGGCGACCTCATCCTCAGGCGAATCCTCTCCAGGGAAGGCCTCCACAAGCTCTCGCCGATGTGGGAAGGTCCCTACAGGATCTCCCACATCGCCAGGCCTGGCGCAGTACGCCTCGAGACCGAAGACGGTATCCCCGTCAAGAACCCGTGGAACATCGCGCACCTGCGCAAGTTCCACCCGTGATCATAGTCACGACATGCATTTTTTGTCTCTAGAGGGAAGCTCGTGACTTCGCCTCCAAGCTTCTCAAAGCTTCTCCCGAGGGTCAGCCCTCCGAGCTCTCCTGGTAACGAGCCACCACAGGCCGCAGTGAACTCTGCCACTAATGGGTGGTCCCCATGCCTCGACATGGAAGGAACGTTAGCTTGGCAAACCCAAGTGTAATGAACCGATCTTCGTTCCAAGTGAACTTCGCGCTCAGGCGCCATTTTCGTTCCAAGTGAACTTTGCGCTAAGGCGCCGTGTCGTTCCCAAGTGAACTTAGCGCTGAGGCGCCGCCGTGTAATATTCCGATGGCAAGTTTTACTTTCGTCATTTTATTTCGCATGTGCGCTTATATCCTTTCCATGCGAATCTCGCGAGCGGGGGCTGAGTACGGTGCCCGTGCCCAAGAGCACCCCAGCAGCACTGCAAAATCCAAGGGACCCTGAGCTCTGGCTAAAGGGCATGCTCCCGGATACACGCCAGCTCTCCAAAGGACCTTGGTACTCTCTCTCCTCGCGAGACACCCATGAGGAAGCCTATAAGCGCGCATGAGTCCTTACTTCTATGCTCTAGCGTTTCGGTTCGCCTCTCTAACATCCACAGGGAGCGAAAGTCTCTCCAGGCCTGTGGGGGAAAAACTCGGCCCCTGAAGGGAAAGATATCGCCAGAGGAGACCTACATAAGGCAAAAAGCCTCGCGAAGCTAAGTTTCCTGCTCGCTTTAAGAGAATCCTTGCATTTCTCTCACGAGCACTCTGCGTCCCTCGAGTGGCCTTTTCCTTCACTCTCCATGGGCTGCTTGTGCGTCAAAGGGGGGCCCTCAGCATCGCGACTCGAGGGCTCTTACCTCCCTAAGCCTTAAACTCCCCCCAGCCTTGCCGAGTCATTGCTCGAGCATACCGCAGAGGTGGAGTCATAGCGCGAGGGGAAGGGTCCAGCGACGTAGAGCGAAAAACACATGGAGTCGAAGCAAAGGCTCCTCGAGGGAAGCACACACTGACTTAATAGAAATTGTTAAAAAGACAAGGAGTATATTACAGACTGAGAAATGAAGGTCTCTAAAAGGCAAATGCCCCTACAGCGCTACAAGCGCGATACATTGCAGGAGGGGACCTCAGGAGGGAGTCAGGCGGAGGCCTCGCCGCCGTCCTGGCCACGTTCTTCTTCTTCAGGCTCGCTCCCCTCATCGCCATCCTCATCCTCCGCTGTGGCCCGCTTGAAGCGGCTGTAGAAGTCGTCCACTTGGTCACGGACGGAATTGGAGGCTTTCCACCCATCCTCCCCCTCAAGGGGCTCGGTCACCGTGGCGAGGTCGAACCCGGGCTGGAGGTGCACGAGGTTGGAGAAGACGCGGTCCACCGCCACCGCCAGAAGCTGGCGGCACTCCTCCTCGACGACGTCGCGAAGCTCCGCGGCGGGGCCCTCGAGCGCCGTAAAGAGCTGCTCGAAGTATAGGAGGTAGGTGGCGGCGTCAGAGTGGCCTTGAGCCGGGACGGACGGTGCTTCTGCTCCCAGCTTCGCGGCGAGCTCGCGGCCCCGCCTCGTCAAGGACAGGAACATGCGCTCCCGCTGCTGCGACAGCACCTGCGCCGCCTTGACGCTCTCGACCGCCTCCACCGCCTTCTCCACAGCGGGGCCCACCTGTTGGTTCATCTCCTCCATGTCCGCCATGAGGGAGGCGAGATCCTGCGCCATGCCATCGCGGGCCTTCTCGGCGGTGCGGCGGCGATTAGCTTTGCGCTTCACCTTGGCGATGAGGGTGGCGTTCATTTTCTCGAGCTGTAGGATCCGGGCTCCGCTCTCGCCAAGCCTCGTCTTGAAGCGGTCCTCCTGCTTGGAGAACTTGTCCTTGTAATCTTGGGAGACGGCGGCGCGGATCTCTTTCTCCTTCGCCTGGAGCTCCTTCATGGCCTCCTCCTTCCGCTCCGTGAGCCGCGTGTTGGCGCGCTCCACATTCCCCTTGTGGGCGGCCACCTCGCGCTCAAGCTTGCTGAGCGCCGCGGTCAGGCTGTCCTCGCGGGCCTCGAGGACCGCGCGCTGCCCGGACAGCTCCTGCTCCCTCAGCGCCAGCTGCTCGTCGCGGCGATGCACATCCTCCTCGCGCTCGCTCAGAGCTCGCCCTCTGGCCTCCAAGCTTGTGTGGACCTCGTCCAAGGCGGACCGCACAGTCTCGGAGTCAGCAAGGATCTTCTTTTCGAGCTCGCCCTCTGGCCTCCAAGCTTGTGCGGACCTCGCCGCCAGGGAGTGCTCCACGGCCTCGCGCTCCGCCCTGGCCGCGGCCAAGGCCTCCGCCGCGGACCGGCGTTCGGCCTTCAAGGGCTGCAGGAGCTCCTCGGCGTCACGCATGGCGCCCTCGCGGACTTCCTCCGCGAAGCGCATCGCCTCCTCGCGCTCCTCCTGCAGAGCCAGGTCGCTCTGCCGGCGAGCCTCCACGGCCGCGTGGAAGGCGGCCCAAGCCTCTGCGAGCTCATCTCGCTGCCGAGCAAGCTCCTGGTCCTCCTGAGCGAGATGGGCCTCTAGCCCCTCCAGAGACTCCCGCACCAAGCGGAAGGCGATGTCTCGGCGCCCTCGGCTCCAGTCCCAACTGCCCAGGGCGAGGTCCTGGGAGGATCTGCCGAGCACGGAGGGCCCCGCACCTGCGTCCAGCTTGGAGAAAGAGGCCCCCGCGTGGGCCTGGGGGCTCGGTGGCAAGTCCTCTGCCCCAGCGTCCGCGCCCTGAGCTCCGGCGCTGTCCCCCTCAGGCGGCATTTCCTTGCCCGCTACCGGGGCAGGGGCGTTATGCCCAGTCGCCGCTGTCTCCTCCTCCTCCGCAGTATCTGTCGGGGGCGGGGGAGGATCCTCCCCGCCGGCCTTAGGCGGGCTTGGGGCCGGCGTGGCGCCCACCGCGGCCCCTGGCTGCGCTGGAGGAGTGGCTGCGCGGGGAGGAGTGGGCACTCTCTCCACCTGCACCTCCACCCGCTCCTCCTCAAGTGGCGGCTCAGGCGCCCCCGCCGGGGGCATGTCCTCCTGAGGGCCTGCAGAGGCCTCCTCCTCAGGCCTCGAGGCCTCCTCTGCGGCGGCCTCGGGAGCAGCCCTCTTCACCTCCGCAGCCTTGCGGAGCCTGCGGCGCTTCGCAGGCGCTGGGCCACTGGCAGTGAGGGGGGAAGATCAGGCAAAAAGAGGAAGCAAGCAAGACTCGAAAAGGAAAGGCAAAAGTCAAAGGCTTTTACCTGGTCTTTTTGGCGCGGGTGTCAACCCACGTCATGCCTGGCGAGCGCCATGAGGGCGCGGTCCGGGCCCCTGACTCCTCAGGGGCCGCCTCAGCTTTCCTTTTGTGGGGAGCGCTCGGGGGCTCCCCGGCAGGCCTGTCATGGGCCGCCTTAGTCCTTAGCTCCTGGCGCCCCGCCTCAGCTTCCTCGCTGTCGCCGGAAGAAAGCTCGTGGACCTCCCCGGCAGGGGGCGCGACACCGGACGAGCTTCCCGCGCCTGCAGGGGGCTCCACCCCCGTCTCCGCGTCGCCCTGCTCCGAGTCAGATGCGCACGGCGACTCGGTGGTATCCGCTGGCATGGGCCCCTCCTCTTCCTCTTCCCCTGCCAGGCCCAGCGGGGTGAACGTGGGCACCTGCGCCAGGGTTGCCCGGCGCTTGTACGGAGCCTCGAACAGAGGTCTTATCACCATGGGAACCCTCGCGGGCACGTCAGGGTTGACGAAGAGGCCACCCATGATGGTGTCGACGACCTCGGGGCGATGGTCGCAGGGGTGGAGCCGCATCGGATCCGTGAGCCCTGAGTACGCCCACATTGGCTTGTTGTGCGCCTGAAGGGGGGCGATGCGGCGCTTCACGAACTCCCCCGCCACCATCTGGCCAGTTAGGCCATTCTCGCGGAGCACCCTCAAGTGGCCCATGAGGTCGGCTATCTCGCGGCCCTCAAGGGCCCGCTTGCCCCAGTGGGTGTTCTTCACGGGCGGCGCGTCGGGGACGTCGAGGAGAGAGCTCTGCGATGGGACGCCGATGAGGAACCACTTCTGCCTGAAGTGGTCCACCTTCTTCGACACCGCCGTCACGGGCCTCTCACCGCTCCAGGCCATGGGGATGTAGATGTCCCCCATGCCGTCCGCGATGCGGAAGGACACGCAGCCCGTCCGCTCCGTCTTCGCAGTGTTCCGGAGCGCGTAGAAGCTCCGGAAGAGGGCCACCGAGGGCTTCACTCCCAAGTAAGCCTCACACAGGAAGGCGAAGATGGAGAGGACGAGGATGGCGTTGGGGTGGAGGTGTAGGAGGTGGATCTGGTAGAACTCCAGGACCGCCTCCAAGAAAGGAGAGTACGGGGGCACCAACCCGGCAAGAAGAGTCTGGAGGAAGATGGGGAAGAAGCCCGCCGGGAAGCGGCCGGTCCTCGCGGCCTGAATGGCGCTGGCGCCGTGCTCGTTGTGCTTCCCGGCGACTAAGTGCTGGATCTTGTCCAGCGCAGCCGCATTGACGCGCGCCCCGACCAGAGCAGGGCCGAACGCCTCATCCTCCTGCGCGTCTGGGCGGGCCGAGGTCATCGCCGCCTTGCCCTTCGATCCTCCATTGGCAGGGAAAGGCAGAAGCGCGGAGGAGCGAAGAGAAGGAAAGGGTTCGCCGGAGAAGGAAGAAGTTCGCCGGAGACGGAAGGCTAGGAGGCAAAGAACTGGGAGACTGTAAGATCAGGGCAGGGTAATGACTGCGGTTCGGACCGGCGCGCAGCTTTATGCCCCGTCCGAGCAGTTACCAAGGCGTGGTCGTGGCGAACGTGGTGGGACCCCCCACTACGCACGTTTCTACCGGAGAAACCGAGTCGCCGCAAGTTCATCTCCAAGCGACGCGTGTCACGGGCCGGCCGGACATATTGGGCCCACGACGCTTCGCCTGGGCCCGATGGGCCCCGTCGTGCCCGTCATGGCCCCGGGGGCTACTGTCGGCCCAGTGGATTCTAGGGTGTGCAGAGCCCACTCCCCACGGCCCTCACACGCTCGGCACCTACGAAACGACTAAGGACCAAGCGGAACGCTTGGAGAGACCCTCGAGGGGAAAGCCCCCTCGAGGGGACTTGAGGGGCAGCGAAGGCCTGAAGGGGTTCCACCCGAGGCTGCCCCACTACAAGGCCCTCTCCCCTGGAGAGGAGCCAGCACAACTCCACCCCTCGAGGCCTCCAGGGCCCTGAGGGGATACTTCGCTGCGAAGGAACCGCTGCAGAGCGCACATGGACTCTGCAGCAGCCGCAGAGTGACGCGCGCGCCCGCGCGCGATAACGACGGCGCCGCAGTTGCCGTTCCGGTGATAAAAGGAGTCAACGAAGCTCTGTGTCCCCTGCGCCGCCAACAAAGCTTTCCTCTTTGGTGATAAAGCGGTTGGCCGGCGCAACGCTCCAACGGCGACGTCACCGTGGGCACCCCCACGATCTCTGCAGTACCAATGGGCCGCTCTGCAAAGGCGGCAGCTGCCCTGCCACGAAGACAGGCTTTACGACCATGGACCAAGTCCATGGACGGCCGAGCTGCGGTGCACCCCGCTCCTCCGTTTCGTCGCCATGTGGGCACCCGTCCACTGCGCAGGACGCAGGGATGAGGCCCGGGGCACCTATATAAGGCAGGGGAGCGCCACCGTAGCGGGGGATCCGGATCCGATCCCCGATTCGATCAATCGACCATTCATCCTTGTACACCCCACTGCAGCTTAGTCTAGCCCAGGGAGCGCGAGGAAGAAGAAGGCCCGAACCTTCTCCCCTCCGCGCTTCGCATCGCCTCGCGAGAGCTCGCGGCAAGTTCGTTGTACTGTAGCCCCTGCAGAGCAATACAGACAAGCAGGAGTAGCGGTTTTACCTCACCCTGAGGGCCGTGAACCTGGGTACGGGCCCGAGTCCATCTCTGTCGTGCTATCCTCCTCAGGCACCGCGAGCAACGTCGCTGTGCCGGCTGACGGTTGTTGACCAACGTGTTCAGTCCCCTTCACGAACTTCACCCCCGAGAGTGGTTATCCCTGTTCTGTGGGAACAACACCTCGACACATACTTTAATATTCATTGATAAACCATAGGGGATACATGATAATGCTCAATGAGCTCACACAAGCCTAAAAGAGATTGATAACTAAATGATAAAAACAAAACACACCATGACTAGATAGATATGATAAACTAGTAAAGATAAAGACTAGGTGAGACTCCCCCAAGCTTGACCAGTTGCTTCTACTTCCTCTTCCTCGGCCCGCTTCTTCTCATAATCCGCCTCCCACTCTTATACTTTCCATGGAAAAGGCCTCCCATTGTAGAAGGATGTAGGTGGATCATTATACCTTAGAGTGGCAGCTTCTGCAATCTTCTTGAAACCCTCTTCGTACTGGCAGTTTTGGTTCTCTACATCCCACATCGGAGATTGATACCTATCCAATTCTGATATGACATGTAGATACCTATCCTCCAAGTCCTTAAGCCTCTCCTTGTATTCTTCAACCTTCTTCTCCAGCTCCAGGTTCATGAAGTGATGAGCATCAAGGCTGCGCTCAACAACAGTGTTATACCTGAAGATCTTCTGTTCTAGTTCATCCAGCCTCTCTTCCTCCGTGCCTGTGGTCTTGGGACCCTTCACCTCCTCCACAAGCAGCACACCTTCCTGGAAGGACAAGGTCTTCAATGGTGCCATCACGGAGTTGAGGTAGTGGTTCACAACGCCTCCCTTGGTGGAGTCTTCTCCCTCTTGGTTGGATCCGGAGCTCGACATGGCTAAACCCTGACAGACAGAAACAACCAAAATAAAGATCGCTCGAGAACGCTCGGTGCGAGATTAGATCGGCGGAAGGGGGTATATATTGACGGTTTTTAGGGTAAGACGAAGCGTCGGAGTCCAAAACGAGACGGAACGGGACTCCGAGGGGCAAAAGGGAAGGGCCCACGCGTTTATTTCCATAAAAAATGATCTCCGTAAAATCTTATGCAATTCCGAGAAACTTTCCAACACAAAACTTACCAATTATTTATTCCGGTATTCTGAAACTGCAGAGTTTCTCTCTATTACCTCCTCCGGTGTCTTTAGGTCCATTTCTTCCACCATTCCGATGAAGCTCTTTCCTGCAATATAATGTTTAAGGCGTTGTCCATTGACTACGTGAGGTTTACCTTTCATGTCACCCTGGAGACGAATGGCTCCTGAACTGTACACCTCTTGTATCACTAGTGGTCCCTGCCATTTTGAAGCTAACTTTCATGCAGATAACTTGAAGCGAGAATTGTATAATAGAACTCGATCACCTACTTTGAATTCTTTCTTCTTAATTTTCTTATTGTGCCAAATTTTAACTTTTTCTTTAAATAACCCAGCACTTTCATAAGCTTCATTTCTCCATTCATCAAGCAGGTTTAAATCAAGAACTCTCTTCTCTCCAGCAGTTTTAAAATCAAAGTTAAGTCGTTTAATAGTCCATCTAGCTTTATGTTCTAATTCAACATGTAAATGACAAGCTTTTCCATAAACCATTCTATAAGGGGACATTACCATAGGATTTTTATAAGCATTTCTGTAAGCCCATAACACATCATTAATTTTAAGTGGCCAATCAGACCTAGACCTATTAACTGTCTTATCCAAAATAAGTTTCATTTTCCTGTTACTTAATTCAACTTGTCCACCTGTTTGAGGACGATAAGGAGATGCCACTCTATGATTAACATCATATTTTGCTAATTTTTTCCTAAGAATACAATGCATGAAATGAGAACCACCATCAGTAATTACAAACCTAGTGATAGTCTCAAACGTATCTATAATTTCTTATGTTCCATGTTTATATTATACCAATTGCTACATGTTTTATATACACTTTATATCACTTTTATGCATTTTCTGGGACTAACCTATTAACAAGATGCCACAGTGCCAGTTCCCTGTTTTCTGTTGTTTCACTTTTATGAAAAGCTGTTAAGAAAATATTCTCGGAATTGCACGAAACAAAAGCCAGAAACCCTATTTCCCCCCAAAAGCATCCAGAATACCGAAGAGGGGCAAGAGGGGGGCCACAGGGCGCCCACACCTGTTGGCGGCGCGGGTCCCCCCTGCCGCGCCATGACGTGGTGTGGGGTCCACGGCCCTCCACTGACGTTGCCCTTTCGCCTATTTAATCCCCCTGATGCACCGGTGTGGTGTTGTTGGGAAACCCCAAGAGAAAGGTATGAAGTAGTGCAGCAGCAAATTTCCCTCAGTTGTGAAACCAAGGTTATCAATCCAGTAGGAGTTGAATGTTCTTCTGATGGTTGTTGCGGTTGACCTTGGCAGGGCGCACTACCGGTGTCAACCACGAACGCGGAACCTGCACACAACACAATCAAACTATTTTGCCCCAACTTGATAGTGAGGTTGTCAATCTCACTGGCTTGCTGTAACAAAAGGATTAAACATATGTGTGGAAAATGATGTTTGTTAGCAAAGAATGAAAGTAACATGATTGTAGTAGGTTGTATTATCAGTTTAAAGAAAAGGACCGGGGTCCACAGTTCACTAGTGGTGTCTCTCCATAAATAATAGGGACAATTGCTCCTGTGCCCTGGTTCTCTCTAGTTTATCCGTCTGTGCCATACCTGCATAGTTTCTCTTGTCTGTGCCCTGGATGGCTCGAAAATCGGCCAAACGCTCCGTTTCCCTCTGGTAACCGTCACTTGGCCTGACTGGTGGGGTCGGCCTGTCGCGGCTCGGTTGGGATTTCCTGGGGTCGGCTAGTGGGGTCGGCCCTTTGACCTTAGATGTGGGCCCAGCGAAGTGCATGCACCCCGTCCCACTTGCATGCATGCGGCCGTACGTGCGCATCCATGCCGTTCCACCAGTGCTCGCCGCGCCTTCAATGGCGTGCCCCCCTGGCCGGCAAAAAGCTGCCTCGCCGCCTACACTGCCGCACCGGACGCGCATCTCCGCCGTTCTCGCGTCTCTCTTGCCTACTCTATCCTGCTGCAAGATGAGCAGTCTGGAGCCGAATCAATGCCCGGTCGCCATTACTGCCGTCTAGACCATGACGCCGTCCAGACCGCTCCTACCATTAAAAGGAGCCATCTCCTTGCCCATTGCGCTCACAAATCCCCTCTTCCTCTCCTAGACACATTCGCCCAGTCCCGTATCTCTCCATGCCTCGTGGTGATGGCAGCTCCACTCACAGCTCGAACCGCCGCCGCCACGTCCCCTATCCTTGGTTTCTTGAGGCGAGCGAGGGAAGCGGCATGGGGAGTGGGCGTGGGCGTGGGCGTGCGTGTACTCCTCCAAGTTCGAGCAGGAGGCGAGCGAGGGAAGCGGCATGGGACGGAGAGTCTCCAAGGAGCAGGGGCATGGCCATTGCTCCCGATCCCATTCCCTTCATCGATCTGTCCGACGAGGACGACGAGGACGACGAGGGTATGGACTGGACCATGGCCTGGAAGGAGGAGGTCACGGAGGTCCTGGACCCGGGTTTGGCCTGGACCATGGCCGACCAGAAAGCCATGGACCTGGCCAAGCATTCCGCCGCCGAGCAGCAACGGCTCAATATCTACTCGGAGAGCAAGGGGAAGAAGGAGGACATGTGGTCGGCGTCAAACAGCATCGCCTCAGAAGAGGTCGATGCCAAGGGCAAGGGCAGGGGCAAGGGCAAGGCCGAGTCGGTGGAGGTTTTCGATGACGAGGACGAGTGGTAGTCCATTTTAGTTATTAGTTGCTTTATTAAGGGCAACTGCCAATTTAGTTATTAGTTGTTGATCTATTTTATAATTTAGCAAGGGCAAGTCCATTTTGTACTACCATGAAATTTGGCAATGACCTTGTGCTTGATGTTTCCAATTGTGTGTGTAAATCCACTTCAGTTTGCAAAGTTTGCTTAGAAATGAGGCCGTTTACCCTACCTTCGGAGCTCTTTTGAAACACATTTTTCAGCGAGTCCACCATTTTTGCTTAGAAATGGGGCCGTTTACCCTACCTTTGGAGCTCATTTGAAACACATTTTTCAGTGACTCCACCATTTTTGCTTAGAAATGGGGCCTTTTACCCTACCTTTGGAGCTCATTTGAAACACATTTTTTAGCGAGTCCACCATTTTTACTTAGAAACGGGGCTGTTTACCCTACTTTTGGACCTCATTTGAAACACATTTTTCAGCGAGTCCAAGCTCATTTGAAAATTTATATGGATTCAAGCTAGATTTGAGCAAGCTCATGGCTATCCCCATTTGGTTTGCCAAAATCCCCATTTAAGTTACGATGACGGGTAACAGCCAAAATCCGCATTTGGTGTGCCAAAATACCCATTTTGTGTCACTGAGTCAAATGGGGGTGGGCGAGCGAAAATCCCCGTTGGGTCCGCCGTGGTCGACTCGTCAGCGGGTGTACAGCCCTTGTCCTACGCGCGCGTCCAATCAGATCGCAGAATGAGCTTCTCGCGGATCGCTCCGAGTCTGCGTGCAGATTCCTTCTAGAGGAAATCGGACGGCTGCAGTTTAACCGACATTTGAAATGAGCTTCAAATATTCAAAAAAAAGTCAAAAAAGGAAAATCATGCGCACATTGTCGTATTTTGTCATATACTAACGACTCAAGTTGAAAAACATGCGCACTGAATTGCTTGAGGACAAGCAATAAGCTAAGCTTGGGGGGAGTTGATACGTCCAAAACGTATCTACTTTCCCGAACACTTTTGCTATTGTTCTACCTCTAATTTGTGTGTTTTGAATGCAACTAACACGGACTAACGCTGTTTTCAGCATAATTGCCCTGGTGTCTCATTTTTGTGCAGGAAATCAACTTTTAGGAAAAATACTAGAAAAATCGCCAAAGTCCCTATTTTGCCTGAAGAGTCCCGGAATCAGAAGACGAGAGGGAGGCGGGCAGCGAGGCGCCCACACCACGTGGCCGCGCGGGGTGGGGCCCTGCCGCGCCGGGAGGGGGTGTGGCCGACTCGGCCACCCCCTCGAGCCCCCCTCTCGGCTACTTAGTCCCTCCTGACCTAAAAACTACTACCACGGAGAGTTTTTCCCAGAAAACCCACCAGAGCGCCGCCGCCACCTCGAAACTCAATTCGGGGACCAGAAGTTCCCGTTCCGGCATTCCACCGGGACGGGGAATCGAAGGAGATCATCGCCATCGTCATCGCCACCACTCCTCCATCAACCATCCATGTTTCCCCCATCCATGTGTGAGTAATCCACCGCTGTAGTCTTGAGGGGATGGTAGGGATTGGATGAGATCGTTCATGTTATAGCTGTAATATCATTAGGGCATGGTGCCTAGTATCCGTTATCGGTGTTTTACGTCATTGTTGCAACTTTTTATGCTTAATGCTTGACACTAGGGCCCGAGTGCCATGATTTCAGATCTAAACATGTTATTGTATCATGAGGATAATCATTGTTTTAGATCATATCTATGAGTTGTTTACACATATTACTGTCCGGAACCCGAGGTCCCAAAGTGACAATAATTGGGACAACCGAGGGGAATGGCTGTGATGTGAGGATCACATGTGTTCACGGAATGTTAATGCTTTGCTCTGGTACTTTATTAAAAGGAGTACCTTAATTACCAGTAGTTTCCCTTGAGGCCCTGGTGCAAACGGGCTGGTAGGACAAAAGATGATGTGCAAGTTTCTCATTGCGAGCACGCACAACTAAATTGGAACACATGCCTATGGTTAATAAATACTTTGATGCTTTATCTTATTTATCTGCAAATGCCCATGACTTGGTTATTATATGAAATATCTCATCCATGCAACGCCCGTTCATCCGTCCCTATGCCTACAGTATTTTAATCCTGCTATCTACTATAATCATCACTGCTGTTTTTATTCTACTGCTGCTGTTATATCACTACTGTTACTGCCATAAAACTGTTGCTACTGATAATCTGTCTCGAGCAAGTATGTTCACAGGTGCAGCTGAATTGACAACTCCGCTGTTAACGCTTATAAATATTCTTTGGCTCCCCTTGTGTCGAATCAATAAATTTGGGTTTTACTTCCCTCGAAGACTGTTGCGATCCCCTATACTTGTGGGTCATCAAGACTATTTTCTGGCGCCGTTGCCGGGGAGCATAGCTTTATTTATAAGTTCACCTGAGTGTGATATTGCTCTCTAGAATTCATTCATCATGGGAAGACCTGGTGATAAGAAATTTCCCATCATACCATCCACTACAAGAAAAGGTACAACTCTGAGTTCTGCTGCTGCTCTTGATTCACCGTCTGTCTTATGTTAGCATGTTACACCGCCTCAAGCTTCTTGCACTGTTACTCCTGCTGAATCTGAAATTACTTATGATGATGCTTCTACTGTTCTTGATGATACTGGTTCATTAGGTCCCTTTTTAGATGCTACGATTGCTAGATCTAAACAATTTGAAAATGCTGAAATTCCTAATGAAGATGCTGAAACACCTGTTAATTCACCCGAGTTTACAAATAATATTGATGATCCTGATGAAATGTATGTGGAGCTTGATGATGATTTTGTTGATGAGATTAATGCTACTAAAGATGCTAGTGCTAGGAGAAGCCTTCTTGAAAAACATGCTGTTAAATATAAATTATCTCCTGATGCCAAATTTGCTACACTCCCATAAACATTAAACATAAAGATTATGATTTCTCTCTTGATTTAGCTCATATAGCTATTGTTGAAAGAGAACCTTTCTATGGAACCGAAAATGAAAGTGCTGTAGAACATATGAATGAACTCTCTACTTTAAGTGGTATATTTTCTGATGATATCAAAATACGCACTTACTTTGTTGCTAAAATATTTCCTTTCTCATTAAAAGGAGAAGCTAGAACTTGGTATAATAATTTATCTCCTGGTTCCATGACTAGTCCCATTGGTTTGCTTGATACTTTCTTTCAGAAATATTTTCCTGCTAGTGCTCAACATGATGCCTTTTTAAGAATTTATACTTTTAATCAAGAGGAGGGTGAGAAATTGCCTAAGGCTTAGACACGTTTTTGCTCCATATTAAAGGCCCGCCGAATCATGATTTGGAGAAAAATGATCTACTTGATATATTTTATAGTGGACTAACTACTAAATCTAGGACATACCTGGATAGTTTTGCTAGTTGTGTTTTCAGGAAACGGACTCCCGAAGAAGCTGAGGAATTATTAGCTAAAATATGCAAGAATCATGATGATTGGGATAGTCCTGAACCTACTCCAACACCTACACCAACACTGAAGAAGAGGGGTATTATTGAATTAAATGATGAAGTGATGAAGGAGGCCAAGAAATCTCTTAAGGAGAGGGCTATTAAAGCTGAAGATGTGAAGAACCTACCTCCTATAGAAGATTTATGTAAGCCGATTCCTCCTACACCATTAATTGAGGTACACTCTCTCCAAAGGTTTGATGATAGAGATATTCCTTACTCTAAACCTCCTGCTCAATGCTTGGATGAATTTGATACTTTTATTGCTAAGCAAAGTAACTTTAATATGAGAATAGAAAATCATTTAATGGAAAATTCTCGAGCTATTAGTAACTTGCATGATGTTGTTGATAGAACCTCCAATGATGTTAAAATACTCATTAAACATTTTCATATGATTCAAACTCAAATTGATCAACTTACTAAAGTGCAAAAAGAATTGTTAGTAAATGCCTCTACAGCTAAAGAAAAACATGTTTGTGAAGTGACAACTAGAGGTGGTAAATCTACTCAAGATCCTTTATATCCTGAGGGACATTCTAAAAGAATTGAACAAGATTCTCAACGAGTTAATGAACCTAGTGCTCCTTGTAAGAAAAAGAAGAAGAAACATAAAACTGTTGTAGAATCCTCTGAACTTGTTAATGATCCTAATAGAATATCTGTTTCTGATGCTGAAACTGAAAGTGGTAATGAACACAATAATAATAGTTCTAATAACAATGATAATAATGATGATTCGGATAAAGAAGAATTAGAAGAGGAACCTGAAAAGCAAAATAGAAATGAAAAGTACAATAAGGAAGATTTTATTGCTAAGAAACATGGTAGTGAAAGAGAGCCTTGGGTTCAAAAACAAATGCCTTTCCCTGGTAAGAAACTTAAAACAAAAGAACAAGAACATTATAATAAATTTTGTGAATGGATGAAACCTTTGTTCTTACAAATTCCTTTGACTGATGCTATTAAATTGCCTCCTTATTCAGAATATATGAAAGATATTGTGTCTAACAAAAGGAAAATTCCTAATGAGGAAATATCTACTATGCTTGATAATTATTCTTTCAATGGCAAGGTTCCAAAGAAGTTGGGTGATCCAGGTATACCAACCATTCCTTGCTCTATCAATAATAATTATGTTAGAACTGCTCTACGTGACTTGGGAGCAGGAGTTAGTGTTATGCCTTTCTCTCTTTACAAGAGACTTTACCTTGATAAATTGATACCTACTGATATATCTTTGCAAATGGCTGATAAATCTACTGATGTTCCTGTTGGTATTTGTGAGGATGTTCCTGTTCAAGTGGCTAACAACTGTTTAATCATGACTGACTTTGTTGTGCTTGAAATGCCTGAAGATGATAATATGTCTATTATTCTTGGGAGACCTTTTCTAAACACTGCAGGGGCTGTTATTGATTGCAATAGAGGAAAAGTAACTTTCAATGTGAATAACAAGGAACATACTGTTTATTTCCCCAAGAAAATGGATAAAATGCCTGGAGTTAATACAATTACTAATGTGAGGTCCATCAAAGTGGGAAGTATTGATTGCCCTTATAAAGAAGAATTCAAAACTATTGTTATTGGATCCGTATCAATACCATATAAGGTAACATGAGTGTCTCACAATGTTTGAATCCTTGTATGTCATCTAAAATTTATTTGGTGGCAAGACTTGATCAACCTTGCTAACAAATATGTTTTAAGTACATGGAAGTGCTAAACAACATTTTTCTTCTCCTCTCTACTTTACCTACTGTAATACTATTTGGCTTGCATAGTTTTTAATTGAATATGATTTGAAAAATAATTTTCATGCATTAAAATTAATATCTTAAAATCCAAAAAATGCCCAGAAATGAAAATTCTTAGAATTTTAAAAAAATTGTGTCAAAATTCCTATTTTTCTGGGAGGAATCTGGGAGGACCAGAGAGTGGCCAGGGGGACCCACAGGGCCACCCACTTAATCTCCTTCCTCCCCTGCCTTCCCCTCTCCCGACCAAACACTCCCACATTCGAAAAAAATCGTGTTCTTGCTGTTCTTGCCCTCGGATTTTCGATCTCCTTGCTCAGCCCCTCTTTGTTGCTGAGATTTGGGGTATTTGCTCTCCGGTATGCGACTCCTCCGCTCATCCAAATGGAATTTTGTTTAGTGGATTATATGTTGAGTATTTTGCTACTGTAGATGCCATGTTTAGGGAGTTTGAATGCTTGTTTCAAGTTGGAATAACTAGTTTTGATGCATGCTTAAGCCTCTAGCAAGTCACTATAGTAGTTTCCCCTCATTTAGTTGGCTAAAAATCAATTTTTATGACATTGGTTAAAAATTTCAGAAAAGGAAAATGCATAACTGTCGAGGTGTGATTCCCACGGAACAGGGATAACCACTCTCGGGGGAGAAGTTCGTGAAGGGGACTGAACACGTTGGTCAACAACCTACGGCCGGCTCGGCGACAGTGCTCGTCGAGCCTGTGGAGGAACAGCACGACAGAGATGGAGTCCGGCCCGTACCCAGGTTCACGGCCCTCAAGGTGAGGTAATACCGCTACTCCTGCCTGTCTGTATTGCCCTGCAGTAGGAACAGTACAACGAGCTTGCCGAGGGCTCTCGAGCGGCAATGCGGAGCTTGAAGGAGGGAGGATGAACCCTTCTTCCTCCTCGAGCTCGCTAAGCTTGGCTAGGCTATGGCAGGGTGTACACGGGTAGGCGGTTCGTTTCTCGATCCCCTCTCTACGGTGGCGCTCCTGCTCCTTATATAGGCGCCCCGGGCCTCATCCCTGCGTCCTGCGCAGCGGAAGGGTTCCCACATGGCGACGAAGCGGAGGAGCGGGGTGCACCGCAGCTCGGATGTCCATGGACTTGGTCCATGGTCGTAAAGCCTGCCTCCGTGGCAGGGCAGCTTTTGTCTTTGCAGAGCGTACAGCTGGTGCTGCAGAGGCCGTGGGGGTGCCCACGGTGACGTCGCCGTTGGAGCGTTGCGCCGGCCACCCGCTTTATCACCAAAGAGGAAAGCCTTGGTGGCGGCGGAGGGGACACAGCGCTTTGTTGACTCCTTTTATCACCAGAACGGCAACTGCGGCGCCGTCGTCATCGCGCGCAGACGCGCGCGTCACTCTGCGGCTGCTGCAGAGGCCATGTGCGCTCTGCAGCGGTTCCTTCGTGGCGGAGTATCCCTGCAGGGCTCGGGAGGCCCTGCCGAGGGAGTTGTGTTGACTTCTCCTCAAGGAAGGAAATCCTTCTCGGGAGGCGGCCTCAGGGGGAGCCCCTTCAGGCCCTTCGCTGCCCCCTCAAGTCCCCTCGAGAGAGCTCCCCCCTCGAGGGTCTCCTCAAGCGTCTGCTTGGTCCTTAGTCATTTCGTCGGCATCGACGCGTGTGAGGGCCGTGGTGAGTGGGCTCTGCACACCCTAGAATCCACTGGGCCGACAGTAGCCCCCGGGCCCACGACGGGCACGGCGAGGCCCATCGGGCCCAGACGAAGCGTCGCGGGTCCAAAACGGCCGGCCTGCCCGCGACACGCGTCACTTGGAGATAAACTTGCGGCGACTCGGTTTCTCCAGTAGAAACGTGCGTAGTGGGGGGTCCCACCACGATCTCCACGACCGCGCCTTGGTAACTGCCCGACGGCGGTATAAAGCTGCGCGCCGGTCTGAATCGCAGTCATTGCTTCCCATTCTGCGCCTCCATTTTCCCAACTCTCGACCTCCTAGCTCTCCTTCTCCGGCGAGCTCTTTTCCTCTCCGGCGAGCATTTCCCTTTCCTTCCTTCCGCTCCTCCGCGCTCCTGCCCTACTCCGACAATGGGAGGATCTAAGGGCAAGTCGGCGATGACCTCGGCCCGCCAAGATGCGCAGGAGGATGAGGCGTTCGGCCCCGCTCTGGTCGGGGCGCGCGTCAATGCGGCTGCGCTGGACAAGATCCAGCACTTAGTCGCCGGGAAGCACAACGAGCACGGCGCCAGCGCCATCCAGGCCGCGAAGACCGGCTGTTTCCCGGCGGGTTTCTTCCCCAACTTCCTCCAAACCCTCCTTGCCGGGTTGGTGCCCCCGTACTCTCCTTTCTTGGAGGCCGTCCTTGAATTCTATCAGATCCACCTCCTACACCTCCATCCCAACGCCATCCTCGTCCTCTCCATCTTCGCCTTCCTGTGCGAGGCATACTTAGGGGTGAAGCCCTCGGTCGCCCTCTTCCGGAGCTTCTACGCGCTCCGGAACACTGCGAAGACGGAGCGGACAGGCTGCGTGTCCTTCCGCATCACGGACGGCATGGGGGACGTCTACATCCCCATGGCCTGGAGCGGTGAGAGGCCCGTGACTGCGGTGTCGAAGAAGGTGGAGGACTTCAGGCAGAAGTGGTTCCTCATCGGCGTCCCGTCGCAGAGCGCTCTCCTCGAGATCCCTAACGCGCCGCCCGTGAAGAACACCCACTGGGGCAAGCGGGCCTTGGAGGGCCGCGAGATAGCCGACCTCGTGGGCCACTTGAGGGTGCTCCGCGAGAACGGCCTGACTGGCCAGATGGTGGCGGGGGAGTTCGTGAATCGCCGCATCGCCCCCCTTCAGGCGCACAAGAGAACGATGTGGGCGTACTCAGGGCCTACGGACCCGATGCGGCTGCACCCCTGCGACCACCGCCCCGAGGTCGTCGCCACCATCATGGGTGGTCTCTTCGTCAACCCTGACGTGCCCGCGAGGGTTCCCTTGGCGATAAGGCCGCTGTTTGAGGTTCCGGACAAGCGCCAGGCCACCCTGGCGCGGATGCCCACGTTCACCCCGCTAGGCCTGGCGGGGGAAGAAGAAGAAGAGGGGCCCATGCCAGCGGATACCGCCGAGTCGCCGTGCGCATCTGACTCGGAGCAGGGCGACGCGGAGACGGAGGTGGAGCCCTCCGCAGGCGCGGG
This sequence comes from Poa annua, assembly GCA_026929855.1. Taxonomy (NCBI): domain Eukaryota; kingdom Viridiplantae; phylum Streptophyta; class Magnoliopsida; order Poales; family Poaceae; genus Poa; species Poa annua. The sequence continues at coordinate 42,477,700 of CM049435.1, read as the reverse complement.
AAGCTCGTCTGGTGTCGCGCCCCCCACAGGGGAGGTCCACGAGCTTTCCTCCGGCGACAGCGAGGAGGCTGAGGCGGGACGCCAGGAGCCAAGGACTAAGGCGGCCCATGACAAGCCTGCCGGGGAGCCCCCGAGCGCTCCCCACAAAAGGAAAGCTGAGGCGGCCCCTGAGGGGGCCGGGGCCCGGACCGCGCCCTCGTGGCGCTCGCCAGGCATGACGTGGGTGGACTCCCGCGCCAAAAAGACCAGGTAAAAGCCATTGACATTCGCCCTTCCTTTCCGAGTCTTGTTTGCTTGTTCTTCTTGACCGATTTTCTCCTCTCTATGCCAGCGACCCAGCGCCTGCGAAGCGCCGCAGGCTCCGCAAAGCTGCGGATGTGAAGAAGGCCACTCCCCAGGCCGCACCGGAGGCTGCGGCGGGTGAGGCTGCTGCAGCGGAGGCCTCTGCAGGCCCTCAGAGGGACACGCCTCAGGCGGAGGTGCCTGAGCCGCCACCTGAGGTGGAACGGGTGGAGGAGCAGGTGGAGAGAGTGCCCACCCCGCCCCGCGCAGCTACCCCTCCAGCGCAGCCAGGGGCTTCGGCGGGTGCCACGTCGGCGCCAAGCCCGCCTAGGGCTCGCAGGGAGGATACTCCCCCGCCCCCGCCAGACACCGCGGAGGAGGAGGAGACAGCGAGGGCTGGACCTACCGCCTCTGCCCCGGAAGCAAGCGAGGAGGTGCCACCCGCACAGGATGGCGCCGGTGCGCAGGGCGCAAGCGTGGAGGCGGAGGACATGCCACCGAGCCCCCAGGCCCACGCGAAAGCTACCCCCTCCAGGCTCGATGCAGGCGCGGGTCCTTCTGCGCCTCGCGGGACCTCCCAGTCCCTTGCCCTCAGCAGCTGGGATTGGAGCAGAGGCCACCGAGAGGTCGCCTTCCGCCTGGTGCGGGAGTCCCTGGAGGGGCTAGAGGCCCATCTTGCCTCGGAGGACCGGGAGCTCGCTCGGCAGCGAGACGAGCTCGCAGAGGCTTGGGCAGCTTTCCACGCGGCGTAGAGGCTCGCAGGCAGAGCGACCAGGCCCTGCAGGCGGAGCGCGAGGAGGCAGCGCGCTTTGCCGAGGAGGTTCGCGAGGGCGCTGTGCGCGACGCCGAGGAACTCCTGCAACCCCTGAAGGCCGAGCGCCGAGCTGCGGCAGAGGACTTGGCCGCGGCCAGGGCGGAGCGCGAAGCCGTGGAGCACTCCCTGGCGGGGAAGCACAACGAGCTCGTCGAGCTCGAGAAGAAAATCCTTGCGGACTCCGAGACTATGCGGTCCGCCCTGGACGAGATCCGCACGAGCTTGGTGTAACATCCCAGAATGTTAATATATTTATTAATGCAAAAATGTGGGCCAACAAAAACTTTTCTCATAAAAAAAAATTGTGTATGTTTAATTCTTGAGAATTGTTTGTTTGCATTGTTTGCAATATTGTTGAGTTCTACCTCTAATTGAAAAATAGAAAGAAAAGAAAACAAATAAAACAAATCACAAAAACAAAACACCATGTGACACATGTCACATTATTTTTCCAAATTAAGAAGTATAAATTTATTTTCACACCAAAATCAATGGAGTAATATTATAAACACTCCTAGTTAATTTTTCACAAACTATTCCCTTTCAAAAATTTAAATTCAAAAGCCCCAATTTCAAATTAGAAATTCATGATTGAGATATTTCAAAATATTTCAAAAAGACTTTGTATCACTTACCAATAATGTAGTTAGCCTAGATCCTAAGTTTGAACCCAAAAGAATAAAGGGAAATAGGAAAATTAAAATAGCAAAATGCTACTGATTTGGTTCGGGCATTTCACCAAACACCCTGTGATCACCACCTCTGCCTCTCCCAAACCGAACCAACTCATGGATCAATCCGAGCAATGTGTTGTTCGTTTGTCAAATTGGAGCCAGCCCTGCACTCCCCTCTTCACCACGACCTCACTGCACGCCGGAGGGAGTCAAACGGTGGCCGGAGTCGCCGTGGAGGTGCCGGCGACAGCCACGGCAGCGCGCACGTCGCCATGTCGCGCCGGGCGTCCGAGGTGGCAGCACCGTAGCGCTCAGCTCCGTGCCCCCCTTCGCTCTCCCTTGCCTCCTGGTCCCCTCTCGCACCCGCAGCACGCACCAGCACCAGCCCGAGCACGCCGCGCCCGCGCCATGCCGCGCACGCCGTGCGCCGCCCAAGCGTGCTCACGGCAGGGCCAAGTGCCCGAGCGCCCGCGCGCGCGCCACGCAGCCACACCTTGCCCACCTTGTTCCCCAGACAGCCCGCAGCGTAGCCGCACCCCTCCACCGGCCTACGGCGAGCACGCACGGCCGCGGGTGCCCTCTGCACCGCGTCCACCGTGCGCCGCCCGGCCGCTATAAATGGCGCCCCGTACCCCTCTTCTCACCGCACCACCCCACTGCCTCTTCCCCCTCACACTCTCCACTCTCTCGTGCGCCGCTAAGGAGCCCAGGCCAAGGCAGCAAGGCCTCAGGCCGCCGTGACCTCCTCGAGCCCGCCGTGCCCGAGGTAGGCGACGACCACGGCCAGGCCGTGTTGCCCATCCCCTTCTCTCCTCTCTGGCCTCAACCTCTTCCCTATACACCCCGCACTCACCCGCCCCTTTTTCCCCTCTGATTCGTGCACAGGATCGACGCGGAAACCTCGCCGGAGTGGGAGCACGGCCGCGGAAGGGGAGCTGCTCGCCGCCGTCGATTGGAGCCGCCCCAGCACGCGCCGCTCGTCCCTAAGCCTCCCCCGAGTCGCCGCCGTCGTTCTGCACCATCCGCACGTCCTCCCGAGCCCCCTAGGTGAACCTCTGTCCACCTCGCCATCGCCGGAGTCGCGCGCCGCCAGTTTTAGGACGCCGGCGTCGCGGCCGCTCGAGGACCGTTAGATCTTGATCCAACGTTAGCGTACCGGTTCGTTTAAAATAAAAAGCATATGACAGGCGGACCCCACCCGTCAGTTTTAAATGGATCCAGCGCGCGCACGCTGAGTCACTGCCCTGTAGGCCCCACCCGTCAGGGATTTCAACATTATCCACTCCTGGTTTTTAATTCGAATTTAGATTTAATTTGAAATCAGTACTGAACTCAAATTTAGAAAATCCATAACTTTGGATTTACAACTCCAAATTAAACAAACCCAACTGTTCTGGAAAGCTTATGAAATTCCCTATCCAACTAAACTAGTTCCACTCCATTTGGATATATAATAAAAATACAATATTCAAAATACAGTAGCATGTTTAAATTCTAAACTTGTTTGTTTCTGATGCTCTGTTAATCCAAATTAGTTGAAACTAATTTTATTAGATCACATTTAACCATGGTTAGTCGATCCCAAAAGGGTTTAATTTTTAGATGAACATAATTTAAATAATAGCCAAAACCTTATTAATTAGCTTCTGAATTCAAAGCAATGTGTAGGGAGTTTGGTAACTCCAAATGACCCAAATCCAATTGTGTCATCTTCTACACATCATTAGCTTTCTGTAGAATTTTAGTTTGGATTTTTATGACCAACAGAACTCAAGCTATGCAATTAAACATGTGCACCAAGTTTCTGCCCTAATTAGGATAGATTTGAATAAGGACATATTAAATTAAGTTGAAAGCACATAGTGTTGTTTGATGTGTGAAATGGTTGATTAGGACCTCTAAGAGTGTATTGCTATAATGATTGATTGAATAGGCTAGTGATTGTTGTATTTGATTGATTGTGTATTAGACGAGAACGTTGCCGGATATATCGAGGAGGAGGGAACTGCCGAACCTGAAGACCAAGACCAAGACCACTTTGCCGAGCAAGGCAAGCTACTCTCTGAGCTTGCACCTAACTTATGCATCTAGATTTACAAGTCATTTTCAAAAGCAAAGGTTTATAAAAATCCTTTTTCAAAAGTATATAGAGATTATTTTGCCACCCTAAGTAGAAGTATATGCTAAAACTATAGGATGGAAAAATCAAGGTTTGTTTATTCAAAACTCCTTTGAAAACTTGTGTGGATATAAAGCACTATGATTGGGTGTTGAAGTAAAGGAATGGAGAAAGGTGGTTTTTGAGAAAAGCACATTGTGTCTTTGTACTTACGTCAACCAGCCGATATTCTGTGCGACCACATTTACCCCACATATGGGACGGGGCTTAGTCATATAGTTTGCTCTTATTAGTATGGGACACTGCATCAACGGGGATGACTCCGTTATGCATGAGGGAATGGTTTGGTGACCTACCCCTGACCTGGGTCCTCGCTCAAACTCTATGAGTAGATAAGGAGGAGGATAGAAGGATGTCCCCTATACACCGCCAGATAAAACCTATGAGTCCTCACACTTAGGGTTTCCGACGGGAAACTGGACTGAGTGTAGATGGAATGGTTCATAGGGGCAGGATCCTATACTAGCATGAGCAAAGGACAGACTAGGACTGGTGACTCAACTTCGCATACCCTGGTATGGCGAGACGTGGCAGACACGATGAGTTATCGGATGGGTGTGGGAAAAGCGTGCTACCTCTGCAAAGGGATTTAAACTATTCGAATAGCCGAGTCCTCGGATATGGACAGTTGGGAGGCCCTACTTTGACCATGTGCAAGTTTTGGAAAAGATTTGAGTCTTAAAAAGAAAATGAAGTGGAGAATGTTCCATACACCTATACCAACGGATCAGTATGAGGTAGTTGGGAAGATATTGCCATAATGGTTTATGATCGGAAAAAGGAGGAGTTTTGGAATAAAACTAATAAAATTGAGATATCTAGTAGTCACAATTTCCTTATCTTCTTCAACAAAGGTACAGAGATGTTTTAGATAAATAAAAGTGAGAAACTAAAAATGGAAATTAGAACACTCATGTTGGAGTAGTTTGCGAGTACATTCAAATGTACTCATACTAGTTTGCTTCTGGCTATTGTCGTAGCCAGACATGGAGGAGTACTACGCCCAGGAGGAGTATGGCGACATCTACGCCAACTAAGGATCTTCTCAAGTCGACTGCCTGTCGGGTCATCGTTAGCTTTTGGATGTCTACTACGTTTAAGTTCCGCTGCTTATGTTGATTTGGCCCTAGAAGGCACCTGTGTAAGACTTGGTCTATATGACCTGTTATGTAAGACTTATTCCGGTATTGTAATGGATGTAAACTTTGGTATTCAGTTCGGATTATGTGCAACGACAGACTGATCACGGGATCGTTGTGTTAAGCATAATCGGGTATTTCGGACAGCTAGTCCGGGGTCCCCACAGACCTGGTATCAGAGCCATCTCGACTTTAGAAACCTTAGTTTAGCATGGTCGCTAGGTAGGAATTACAAAAGTTAAATTCTAAAAGGATGAAGGAATGAAGTATTTTCGAAAAGTGCTTATCTCTCATCCTCTCACTTCTGCAAACTTCTACCCTTACTAAATATTAAGTTTTCCCTTATATATTAAACTTAAAATTTTGCTCACTTGCTGCCTCACTACATTTAAAATTTTGATACACTTGTCATCTCACTAACTTAAAAACTTGACTTAAAACTGTAGATGGCACTCCACTTCACCGAGTTTGTTCAGCTCGAGAAGGACGGCACGTTGATGTTCGAGAAGGACCTGTTCGAGTTGACCAAGCTGTTAGGTCGTCCCACTCCTGAGTTTAAGGGAGCCCAGGTGGACACTCCCGGCAACGGGAACCTGTCTTGGTTGGTCGAGGCATCTGTTCGCGGGAACATCAAGTCCCCCGGATCCAGGACACTCATCTTTACCACCATGGACGTCCACTGGGACGACGGACTGTGTCGTTCCATGGAGCGGATGCTATCCCGGCTTTGTGAGGAGCACAAGGCGGAGTTGGTGAACTCTCGTTTCCAGTTCTACGGGAGACGCACTGTCGACGGACACCCTATTCAGTCCCCTCTACACCCGACGTTCGGAGAGTATATCTTGGACATGGAGATTATGCTCTTTCGCACCCAGGAGGACTTGAGGTGCGCTAGACTTCGGTCTCACTTTGAGCGCCTCTCGCTCAAGGAGAGTCGCGAGAGTGAGGCACAGCTGAAGCAGGAGAAGGTCGCTCTTCTCAACAAGAGGACCCAGATGAGGAAGACCATAGCGAAGCTCCGCAAGAAGGTGGCAGAGCAGGACGAGCTGATCGAGGATTTGGAGCTCCGTACTGATGAAATGGAGGAGGAGGGCGAGGATCTCCGCAAGGAGAACAACGCTTTCCTCAGTGACGATGACGACTATCTGGAGGAGATGGACTATGAGCAGGAGGATGACGAGGAGGAAGACCCAGAGGAGCCACCCTACCAGTCCGACGCTGACGTATCCGAGCCTGAGGTTCCACCTCAGTAGGCGAGTGACTTGAGTACTACCGCAGGATTAGGTCGACCCCCTATCGCTAAACTAGTAGGAGTAGTAGTTCTTTTGGAGAACTTGTACCATGTGCCTTAGCTAAAAAGCAAGGATGTAAGCTTGATGTGATGAACCCTTTGATGTGATGCTTGTGCTATGTCAGTGTGCTAGTCTTGTTAGTATATGAAAAGTATTTTTTTCACATAATCCTTAAGTAATCCACCACTGTATGAAACCAACCTTTATCTCCCCTTAAACAGACCCTCTTGCCTTGCCCTTATACCCGGTGTTCTTCAGGATGGTGGACACCCGTCGCTCCAACCCGGATGGAGGACCACCACCCCCACCGGAACCAACCACCGCCCAACTTCTTGCGCTTATCATGGAGGAACGCCAAGCTGCTCGGGCAGAGCGTCAAGCTCATATCGCTGCCCTGCAGCAGATCGCTGCCGCACACAACAACAACAACAACAACAACCACCACAATGGCAACGGCAATGGTGAAGGAAATCAGCGATCCACTTTGAGTGACTTTCAGAAGACTAACCCACCCACCTATTCCAAGGGACTTCACCCACTAGAGGCCGATGATTGGCTTCGCACCATCAACAACAACCTAGAAATTGCTGCCGTAGGAGAACCTGAGAAGGTGCTTTATGCAACCCACTACCTTGCTGGACCTGCACGGTCTTGGTGGGAAGCTACCAAGGCTCTCCAGCAAGCCGGTCATGCTATCGGCTGGGCAGAGTTTCAGGAGAAGTTCCGCAAGAAGCACATACCCGGCGGACTTATTGAGAGGAAGAAGGACGAATTCCGCAGGCTGCGGCAGGGAAGCAAGGATGTGGTCGGATACCTGGATGAGTTTACGGACTTATCCCGGTACGCTCCTGATGATACTGACACCGAGAGGAAAAGGATGGAGCGTTTCATGGATGGGCTCCATGATGAACTGCAGTGTGCCCTGGTGATCCACGACTTCCTGGACCTGGAGTCGCTCGTGGACAAGGCTATTCAATTGGAGACCAAACGTAAAACTATGTTCGAGAGTCGCAAGAGAAGGATGATGGCCAAGGAAGGTTCGAGCAGTCAGAAGCCTCGTACCTTTCCACCAACCCCGAAACCAGTATATCGACCACCACAACCTACACGCCCCAATTTCCCTACTCGCCCCAACAACCCAAACCCAAACACCCCCAGCAACCCAAACAGCTTCAACCGCCCCAACAACCCTACTCGCCCCGGAGGAAACCCCAACAACTTCAACCGCAACGCCAATGTTGTCTGCTTTGACTGTGGCACTAAGGGCCACTACTCCAGAGAATGCCCCAATCCCAAGAAGAATGGTCCGCGCCCCGATACAACAACACCGAACAATGGCCAAGGCCGTAATGGGAACGGCAAGAACCCCGCACCTCGCGGGAATACTGCTGTTGCCAAGGGACGTCTGCACCACATCAATGCAGAAGAAGCCATGGAAGCGCCGGATGTTGTGCTGGGTACGTTCCTTGTCAACTCAGTACCCGCAACTGTTCTGTTTGATTCCGGTGCTACCCATTCTTTTGTTACCCAAGAATTTGTTGCTAAGGGAGGTTTAATCGGAAACCTCCTACCCAAACCCATGGTCATCCAAATCCCAGAATCCACCATAGATACCAAGTCGTATTGCCCGGACATTTCCCTAGAAATTAAGGGGGAAAAGTTCCTAGTCGACTTAATCATTTTAGGAACCCAAGGTATAGATGTTATACTGGGTATGAATTGGCTAGCCAAGTACCGTGGTCAAATTGACTGCGCCAGAAGAGCTGTAACCCTCACCACCGACAAAGGAGTAGAAGTGAAGTATGTGTCAGAAACCAGTCGACCCCGACCAGAATGCCATGAGGGCATAGCCAGACCCACCCTAGATGAGATCCGTGTTGTTCACCTGTTCCGAGATGTTTTCCCTGAAGAATTGCCTGGTATGCCGCCAGACCGGGATATTGAGTTCATCATTGAACTTATCCCCGGAACAGCTCCTATATCCCAGAGGCCTTATCGGATGAATCCGGAAGAACTGGTTGAGTTGAAGAAGCAGTTAGCAGATATGCTCAGCAAGGGACTTATTCGCCCAAGTGCTTCACCCTGGGGATCACCCATTATTTTTGTAGATAAGAGGGACGGTACCACACGCCTGTGTGTGGATTATCGCAAGTTAAATGATGTGACCATTAAGAACAAGTATCCCCTTCCAAAGATCGAGGATCTATTCGATCAAATGAACGGAGCCCGAGTCTTTTCCAAGATCGATCTTCGGTCAGGATATCATCAGTTAAAAATCCGAGAGACAGACATTCCCAAGACTGCCTTCACCACCCGTTACGGTTTATTTGAATACACCGTAATGTCCTTTGGTCTGACCAACGCCCCAGCCTATTTCATGAATCTCATGAACAAGATCTTCATGGAGTACCTTGACAAGTTCGTGGTAGTTTTCCTCGATGACATCCTTATTTACTCCAAAACCGAAGAAGAGCATGCTGAACATCTGCGTCTAGTTTTAGCAACCCTCCGAGAACACCAGTTGTATGCCAAGTTTAGCAAGTGTGAGTTTTGGCTCAGTGAAGTAGCATTTCTCGGACATGTTGTGTCCGCGGGAGGAATTTCTGTTGACCCAGAGAAGATCCAAGCCATTGTGAACTGGGAAGCCCCAACTAGTGTGACTGAAATCCGAAGCTTTCTCGGATTAGCGGGTTACTACCGCAAGTTCGTTGAAGGATTCTCCAGTTTAGCCAAACCCCTGACCCAACTGCTGAAAAAGGACAAGAAATTTGAATGGACTCAGAAGTGTGAAGAGAGTTTCCAGGAATTAAAGAAGAGGTTGGCCTCCACCCCTGTCCTAATTATGCCAGACGTCACCAAGAGTTTCGACGTGTATTGCGATGCATCACGCCTCGGACTTGGTTGCGTTCTGATGCAAGAAGGCAAGGTGGTATCGTATCTGTCTCGGCAGTTGCGACCACATGAAGAGAATTACCCAACCCATGACCTGGAGTTAGCCGCTGTTGTTCTTGCTCTGAAAACATGGCGCTCCTATCTTGCGGGACATCGTTGCGAGATCTATACGGATCACAAGAGCTTGAAGTATATCTTCACCCAGAAGGAGTTAAACCTGCGACAGAGAAGGTGGATGGAATTAATCAAGGATTATGATATTGGTATCCATTACCACCCAGGGAAGGCTAATGTAGTTGCCGATGCCCTTAGTCGCAAACCCTGCACCCTGAATGCCCTGATCCAAGCAGAACAACCAGCCCTGTTCAGAGAGTTCAAAGATTTTGGACTAGAGCTTGTTAGCCATGGATATCTTGCCAACTTAGAGTTAACCCCAACCTTGATGAACCAAATCAAGGAAGCCCAGAAAGGTCATGAGAATATAGAAGGAATCAAGAAGAAGATTTCTCTCGGTAAAGCACCTGGTTTTACCGAAGATGCTGAAGGAGTGCTGAGATACCAGGATCGTATCTGTGTCCCCAGCATCACGGAGCTTAAAGAGTTAATCCTGAAGGAAGCCCACGAGACCCCCTATTCGATCCACCCTGGCGGAACCAAAATGTACCAAGACCTTCGTGAGAAATTTTGGTGGCACGGAATGAAGCGAGAGATTGGTGTTTTTGTAGCCAAGTGTGATATCTGTCAGCGAGTCAAGGCTGAACACCAGCGACCCGCTGGATTGCTTCAACCCTTGAAAATTCCCGAGTGGAAGTGGGATGAGATTGGAATGGATTTTATCACTGGACTTCCAAGATCCAACAGAGGCCATGACTCAATTTGGGTCATCGTTGATAGACTGACCAAGGTTGCCCATTTCATTCCCGTCCATACCACCTATCGGGGAAATCAGTTAGCAGACCTGTATATTTCCAGAATAGTAAGCCTGCATGGTGTGCCTAAGAGGATTGTATCGGATAGAGGCACCCAATTCACCTCAAGGTTCTGGAAAGCCTTACACGAAGCCCTCGGAACCAAGTTAGCATTTAGCACAGCGTATCACCCCCAGACCGATGGCCAAACTGAACGAGTGAACCAGATATTAGAGGACATGCTTCGCGCATGTGTCCTAGCCTATGGATCCAAATGGGAAGATTGCCTTCCATTTGCAGAGTTCTCATACAACAATAGCCACCAGTCTAGTCTGCAAATGGCCCCCTTTGAAGCCCTTTACGGCAAGAAGTGTCGTACACCCCTGAATTGGTCCGACACCGGAGAAGGCAAATTGTTTGGACCAGACACCCTCCGTGAGGCCGAGGAACAAGTTCAACTTATCCGTGAGCGACTCAAGACCGCCCAATCCCGTCAGAAGAGCTACGCTGACAACCGACGACGTGATGTCACCTTCAATATCGGAGATTATGTCTACCTCCGAGTGACACCCCTTAAAGGAATGCAGCGTTTTCATGTCAGAGGAAAGTTAGCACCCAGGTATATTGGACCCTTCAAGATTCTTGCCCGTCGAGGAGAAGTATCCTACCAATTAGAGTTGCCTCAGGAGCTAGCAGATTATCATGACGTCTTTCACATTTCCTTGCTCCGGAAATGTCTTGAAGTTCCTGACCAGCCTGATGTTTTCAAAAACATCGATCACCAGTCCGTCGACCTGAATCAAGATCTGACTTATCGTGAGACTCCCCTCAAGATTCTCGAAGAAGATGTTCGTCTCACCCGCAGGCGAGCAATCAAGTTCTACAAAGTCCAGTGGACCAACCACTCTGAAAATGAAGCAACGTGGGAACGTGAAGACTATCTTAGAAGCGAATTCCCAAACCTCTTTAGTACCCAGGCCTAGCAAATCTCGGGACGAGATTTATTTTAAGGGGGGAAGTCTGTAACATCCCAGAATGTTAATATATTTATTAATGCAAAAATGTGGGCCAACAAAAACTTTTCTCATAAAAAAAAATTGTGTATGTTTAATTCTTGAGAATTGTTTGTTTGCATTGTTTGCAATATTGTTGAGTTCTACCTCTAATTGAAAAATAGAAAGAAAAGAAAACAAATAAAACAAATCACAAAAACAAAACACCATGTGACACATGTCACATTATTTTTCCAAATTAAGAAGTATAAATTTATTTTCACACCAAAATCAATGGAGTAATATTATAAACACTCCTAGTTAATTTTTCACAAACTATTCCCTTTCAAAAATTTAAATTCAAAAGCCCCAATTTCAAATTAGAAATTCATGATTGAGATATTTCAAAATATTTCAAAAAGACTTTGTATCACTTACCAATAATGTAGTTAGCCTAGATCCTAAGTTTGAACCCAAAAGAATAAAGGGAAATAGGAAAATTAAAATAGCAAAATGCTACTGATTTGGTTCGGGCATTTCACCAAACACCCTGTGATCACCACCTCTGCCTCTCCCAAACCGAACCAACTCATGGATCAATCCGAGCAATGTGTTGTTCGTTTGTCAAATTGGAGCCAGCCCTGCACTCCCCTCTTCACCACGACCTCGCTGCACGCCGGAGGGAGTCAAACGGTGGCCGGAGTCGCCGTGGAGGTGCCGGCGACAGCCACGGCAGCGCGCACGTCGCCATGTCGCGCCGGGCGTCCGAGGTGGCAGCACCGTAGCGCTCAGCTCCGTGCCCCCCTTCGCTCTCCCTTGCCTCCTGGTCCCCTCTCGCACCCGCAGCACGCACCAGCACCAGCCCGAGCACGCCGCGCCCGCGCCATGCCGCGCACGCCGTGCGCCGCCCAAGCGTGCTCACGGCAGGGCCAAGTGCCCGAGCGCCCGCGCGCACGCCACGCAGCCACACCTTGCCCACCTTGTTCCCCAGACAGCCCGCAGCGTAGCCGCACCCCTCCACCGGCCTACGGCGAGCACGCACGGCCGCGGGTGCCCTCTGCACCGCGTCCACCGTGCGCCGCCCGGCCGCTATAAATGGCGCCCCGTACCCCTCTTCTCACCGCACCACCCCACTGCCTCTTCCCCCTCACACTCTCCACTCTCTCGTGCGCCGCTAAGGAGCCCAGGCCAAGGCAGCAAGGCCTCAGGCCGCCGTGACCTCCTCGAGCCCGCCGTGCCCGAGGTAGGCGACGACCACGGCCAGGCCGTGTTGCCCATCCCCTTCTCTCCTCTCTGGCCTCAACCTCTTCCCTATACACCCCGCACTCACCCGCCCCTTTTTCCCCTCTGATTCGTGCACAGGATCGACGCGGAAACCTCGCCGGAGTGGGAGCACGGCCGCGGAAGGGGAGCTGCTCGCCGCCGTCGATTGGAGCCGCCCCAGCACGCGCCGCTCGTCCCTAAGCCTCCCCCGAGTCGCCGCCGTCGTTCTGCACCATCCGCACGTCCTCCCGAGCCCCCTAGGTGAACCTCTGTCCACCTCGCCGTCGCCGGAGTCGCGCGCCGCCAGTTTTAGGACGCCGGCGTCGCGGCCGCTCGAGGACCGTTAGATCTTGATCCAACGTTAGCGTACCGGTTCGTTTAAAATAAAAAGCATATGACAGGCGGACCCCACCCGTCAGTTTTAAATGGATCCAGCGCGCGCACGCTGAGTCACTGCCCTGTAGGCCCCACCCGTCAGGGATTTCAACATTATCCACTCCTGGTTTTTAATTCGAATTTAGATTTAATTTGAAATCAGTACTGAACTCAAATTTAGAAAATCCATAACTTTGGATTTACAACTCCAAATTAAACAAACCCAACTGTTCTGGAAAGCTTATGAAATTCCCTATCCAACTAAACTAGTTCCACTCCATTTGGATATATAATAAAAATACAATATTCAAAATACAGTAGCATGTTTAAATTCTAAACTTGTTTGTTTCTGATGCTCTGTTAATCCAAATTAGTTGAAACTAATTTTATTAGATCACATTTAACCATGGTTAGTCGATCCCAAAAGGGTTTAATTTTTAGATGAACATAATTTAAATAATAGCCAAAACCTTATTAATTAGCTTCTGAATTCAAAGCAATGTGTAGGGAGTTTGGTAACTCCAAATGACCCAAATCCAATTGTGTCATCTTCTACACATCATTAGCTTTCTGTAGAATTTTAGTTTGGATTTTTATGACCAACAGAACTCAAGCTATGCAATTAAACATGTGCACCAAGTTTCTGCCCTAATTAGGATAGATTTGAATAAGGACATATTAAATTAAGTTGAAAGCACATAGTGTTGTTTGATGTGTGAAATGGTTGATTAGGACCTCTAAGAGTGTATTGCTATAATGATTGATTGAATAGGCTAGTGATTGTTGTATTTGATTGATTGTGTATTAGACGAGAACGTTGCCGGATATATCGAGGAGGAGGGAACTGCCGAACCTGAAGACCAAGACCAAGACCACTTTGCCGAGCAAGGCAAGCTACTCTCTGAGCTTGCACCTAACTTATGCATCTAGATTTACAAGTCATTTTCAAAAGCAAAGGTTTATAAAAATCCTTTTTCAAAAGTATATAGAGATTATTTTGCCACCCTAAGTAGAAGTATATGCTAAAACTATAGGATGGAAAAATCAAGGTTTGTTTATTCAAAACTCCTTTGAAAACTTGTGTGGATATAAAGAACTATGATTGGGTGTTGAAGTAAAGGAATGGAGAAAGGTGGTTTTTGAGAAAAGCACATTGTGTCTTTGTACTTACGTCAACCAGCCGATATTCTGTGCGACCACATTTACCCCACATATGGGACGGGGCTTAGTCATATAGTTTGCTCTTATTAGTATGGGACACTGCATCAACGGGGATGACTCCGTTATGCATGAGGGAATGGTTTGGTGACCTACCCCTGACCTGGGTCCTCGCTCAAACTCTATGAGTAGATAAGGAGGAGGATAGAAGGATGTCCCCTATACACCGCCAGATAAAACCTATGAGTCCTCACACTTAGGGTTTCCGACGGGAAACTGGACTGAGTGTAGATGGAATGGTTCATAGGGGCAGGATCCTATACTAGCATGAGCAAAGGACAGACTAGGACTGGTGACTCAACTTCGCATACCCTGGTATGGCGAGACGTGGCAGACACGATGAGTTATCGGATGGGTGTGGGAAAAGCGTGCTACCTCTGCAAAGGGATTTAAACTATTCGAATAGCCGAGTCCTCGGATATGGACAGTTGGGAGGCCCTACTTTGACCATGTGCAAGTTTTGGAAAAGATTTGAGTCTTAAAAAGAAAATGAAGTGGAGAATGTTCCATACACCTATACCAACGGATCAGTATGAGGTAGTTGGGAAGATATTGCCATAATGGTTTATGATCGGAAAAAGGAGGAGTTTTGGAATAAAACTAATAAAATTGAGATATCTAGTAGTCACAATTTCCTTATCTTCTTCAACAAAGGTACAGAGATGTTTTAGATAAATAAAAGTGAGAAACTAAAAATGGAAATTAGAGCACTCATGTTGGAGTAGTTTGCGAGTACATTCAAATGTACTCATACTAGTTTGCTTCTGGCTATTGTCGTAGCCAGACATGGAGGAGTACTACGCCCAGGAGGAGTACGGCGACATCTACGCCAACTAAGGATCTTCTCAAGTCGACTGCCTGTCGGGTCATCGTTAGCTTTTGGATGTCTACTACGTTTAAGTTCCGCTGCTTATGTTGATTTGGCCCTAGAAGGCACCTGTGTAAGACTTGGTCTATATGACCTGTTATGTAAGACTTATTCCGGTATTGTAATGGATGTAAACTTTGGTATTCAGTTCGGATTATGTGCAACGACAGACTGATCACGGGATCGTTGTGTTAAGCATAATCGGGTATTTCGGACAGCTAGTCCGGGCTCCCCACACTTGGAGGCCAGGGGACAGAGCCTGGGCGAGCGCGAGGAGGATGTGCGCCGCCGCGACGAGCAGCTGGCTCTGCGGGAGCAGGAGCTGTCGGGGCAGCGTGCTGCCCTCGAGGCCCGCGAAGAGAGCCTGGCTGCGGCTCTCGTCAAGTATGAACGCGAAGTGGCTACCCACAAGGGGCATGTGGAGCGCTTCAACAAGAGGTTCGCCGAGCAGAAGGCGGAGGCCGAGGCGGAGTTCCAGGCCCGGGAGAAGGCGTACCGCGCCGCCGTCTCCCGGGACTATGCCGATAAATGCACCAAGCAGGAGACCCGCTTCAAGAAGAAGCTTGGCGAGAGCGGCGCCCGGATCCACCAGCTCGAGAACATGAACGCCACCCTTGTCTCCAAGGTGAAGCGTGAAGTGGATCGCTGCCGCGCCGCTGAGGAGGCCCGCAAGCGCACGGAACAGGACCTCGCCTCCCTCATGGCCGACATGGAGGAGATGAACCAGCAGGTGGGCCCTGCCGTGGAGAAGGCGGTGGAAGCAGCGGAGAGCGTCAAGGCGGCGCAGGTGCTGTTGCAGCAGCGGGAGCGCATGTTCCTGTCCTTGACGGGGCGGGGCCGCGAGATCGCCGCAAAGCTGGGAGCAGAGGCGCCGACCGTCCCGGCCCAAGGCCACTCCGACGCCGCCACCTACGTCCAGTACTTCGAGCAGCTCTTCACGGGGCTTGAGGGCCCCGCCGCGGAGATTCGCGACGTGGTCGAGGATGAGTGCCGCCAGCTTCTGGCGGTGGCGGTGGACCGCATCTTCTCCAACCTCGTGCGCCTCCAGCCCGGGTTCGACCTCGCCACGGTGACCGAGCCCCTCGAGGGAGAGGCTGGGTGGAAGGCCTCCAACTCCGTCCGCGACCAAGTGGACGACTTCTACAGCCGCTTCAAGCGGGCCGCTGCGGAGGACGAGGGCGACGACGAGGGGAGCGAGCTTGAAGAGGAGGGACCCGGCCAGGACGACGACGAGGCCGCTGCCTAACTTACTCCTGAGATCCTCTCCTGCAGTTTAGTGCGCTTGTAGCGCTGTAGGGATGTTTATCTTAAAAACTTTTGCTGTTCAATCTGTAATATACCCTTTGGCTTTTGAACAATTGCTATTAAGTTCGTGTGTGCTTCCCTCGAGGAGCCTTTGCTTCAACTCCATGTATTTTTCGCTCTACGTCGCTGGACCCTTCCCCTCGCGCTATGACTCCGCCGCTGCGGTATGCTCGAGCAATGACTCGGCAAGGCCGGGGGGAGTTTAAGGCTTGGGGAGGTAAGAGCCCTCGAGGCGCGATGCTGAGGGCCCCCCTTTGACGCGCGAGCAGCCCATGGAGAGTGAGGGAAAAGGCCACTTGAGGGACGCAGAGTGCTCGTGAGAGAAATGCAAAGATTCCCTTGAAGCGAGCAGGAAACTTAGCTTCGCGAGGCTTTTTGCCTGATGTAGGTCTCCTCTGGCAATGTTTTTCCCTTCAGGGGCCGAGTTTTTCCTCCGCAGGCCTGGAGAGACTTTCGCTCCCTGTGGATGTTAGAGAGGCAAGCCGAAACGCTAGAGTATAGAAGTAGGGACTCATGCGCGCTTATAGGCTTTCTCATGGGTGTCTCGCGAGGAGAGAGAGTACGAAGGTTCTTTGGAGAGGTGGCGTGTATCCGGGAGCATGCCCTTTAGCCAGAGCTCAGGGTCCCTTGGATTTTGCAGTGCTGCTGGGGTGCTCTTGGGCACGGGCACCGTACTCAGCCCCCGCTCGTGAGATGCGCATGTAAAGGATATAAGCCCACATGCGAGATTACATGACGAAAGAAAAACTTGCCATAGAACATTACAAAGCGGCGCCTTAGCGCTAAGTTCACTTGGGAACGACACGGCGCCGTAGCGCAAAGTTCACTAGGAACGAAAATGGCGCCTGAGCGCAAAGTTCTCTTGGAACTGAAATCGGTTCGTCACACTTGGGTTTGCCAAGCTAACGTTCCTTCCATGTCGAGGCATGGGGACCACCCATTAGTGGCAGAGTTCACTGCGGCCTGCGGTGGCTCATTAGCAGGAAGGCTCGGAGGGCTGACCCTCGGGAGAGGCTTTGAGAAGCTTGGAGGCGAAGCCGTGAGCTTCCCTCTAGAGACAAAAAATGCCTGGCGTGACTATGATCACGGGTAGAACTTGCGCAAGTGCGCGATGTTCCACGGGTTCTTGACGGGGATGCCGTCTTCGGTCTCGAGGCGTACTGCGCCAGGCCTGGCGATGTGGGAGACCCTGTAGGGACCTTCCCACATCGGCGAGAGCTTGTGGAGGCCTTCTCTGGAGAGGATTCGCCTGAGGACAAGGTCGCCCGCCTCAAGGGTGCGTGAGCGCACATGGCGGCTGTGGTAGCGTCGCAGGTCTTGCTGGTACCTTGCCGCCCTGAGGGCGGCCTGGCGGCGCAGTCCCTCGAGGAACAGCAGGTCGTCGTTGTGGAGGCCCTCTTGGATGTCCTCGTTGAAGGCGAGGACCCGTGGTGATCCATGCTTGATTTCGGCGGGGAGGACTGCTTCAGCTCCGTAGACCAGGGCAAAAGGCGTTTCGCCTGTAGGCCTTGAGGAAGTTGTGCGCATGGACCAGAGCACCGAAGGGAGCTCGTCGATCCAGCCCTTGCCGTGGCCCTTGAGGATGTTGAAGCTTCTGGTTTTGAGGCCCTTGAGGACCTCTGCATTCGCTCGCTCGGCTTGACCGTTGCTGCGTGAGTGAGCCACCGAGGCGAAGCAGATCTTGAGGCCGAGCTTGTCGCAGTAGGCTCGGAAGATGCCACTGGTGAATTGCGAGCCATTGTCGGTGATGATGCGGTTGGGCACGCCGAAGCGACAGACCAGGCTCCTGATGAATTTCACCGCGGCCCCAGCTGGTATGGTGCGCACCGGCTCGACCTCGGCCCACTTGGTGAACTTGTCGATGGCCACGAAGAGGAAACGATAGCCCCCCTGCGACTTTGGGAAGGGGCCCAAGATGTCCAGCCCCCAGACCGCGAACGGCCAAGAGAGCGGGATGGTTTGGAGCCCTAGCGCCGGCTGATGAATCTGCTTGGCGTGGAATTGGCAGGCGTCGCAGGTTTGCACGATGGCGACCGCATCGTGAAGCACTTGAGGCCAGTAGAAGCCGCTCCTGAAGACCTTGCCTGCGAGGGTGCGTGCGCATGAGTGGTGGCCGCACTCCCCGTTGTGGATGTCCTTGATCAGCACTCGGCCTTCCTCAGGAGGGACGCATTTGAGCGCGATGCCATTTGGGCTTTTGCGGTAGAGGCTTCCCTCGAGGATGCAGTAGGATTTTGCCTGTCGGGCGATTCGTTCTGCTTCTGCGTCCTCTTCAGGGAGGATCCCTTTCGTCAGATAGTCCTTGATCTCGTCGATCCAGCCTGTGGCTTGGTGGGCTGCCGTCAGCAACAGACGCTCCCCTGTGCTGGGGCCGCAATCAGGGGCCCCAGACTCGGGAGGTGGTGGGAGCGCTTCATCTGTGCTTATGGCTGTAGCCAAGTGGGGTGCGCGACTTCGCGGACGACTTTCGCCGCCTCTAGCTTCTCTACTTCCTTGACGATGAAAGCTTGGTTCTCGGGGGCTTGCTTGCGTGCCTTTTGCTTGACGGGGCGTGCGTCTGGACACACGGCTAAGTGGTGCTCGATCACCTCCCTTGGTACACCGGACATATCTGACGGAGTCCATGCGAACATGTCAGAGTTTGCCCGAAGGAAGGCGATGAGCGCGCTTTCCTATTTGGGAGGCAGGGCAACGCCTATGGTGACGCTAGCCCCCGAGCCTTCAGCCCCCGAGCTGATGGTGTCCAGCGACACCTTCTTCGTGGCAGCTTGCTCCTGAGAGAACACTTGCTTCTTCTTCTTGGGCCTCTCGAGGGGCTCCATGTCCTCGTCAGCCGGGAATGCCATGGCAGCTGCCTTGTAGGCGCTCTCGACAGCACGCGTGGCGTCCAGGATATGACCGTGGATGGCGATGGTGCCAGCGCTGCCGGGGATCTTGACCATGTTGTAGGCATGGTGCGTGACGGCCATGAACTTAGCGAGGGCGGGGTAGCCGAGGATGGCGTTGTACGGCAGGCCGATGTGGGCGACATCGAAGTCGATCAGCTCTGTGCGATAGTTCTTCTGCGTGCCGAAGGTGACGGCTAGTCGGACCTGGCCCGGTGGTTCGATGGAACCGCTGGTGACCCCTGTGAACGGCCTGGAGGGCATAAGCCACTCGTAGGGCACCTGAGGCGTCTCAAAGGTCTCGACAGAGATGACGTTCAGGCCAGCCCCCCCATCAATGAGCGTCTTGGAGACGGTGATGTTGTTGATGGTGGGGGAGCAGACCAGGGGGAGGGTTCCAACAGTCTTGGTCGACTTGGGGTGGTCCTTGGCGTCGAAAGCGATGGTGTACTGGGACCACTTGAGGGGCCTGGAGGTCTCGGTGCTCGGCAGCGCGGCGTTGAGCTCGCGGGCGAACTGCTTGAACTGGTTGTTCGACTTGGGTGCCTGAGCCCCGCCGAGGATGCAGGCCATAGCCCCTCTCGGGGCCTGGTAGCCTCCATCCTGCTCGTCAGGGAGATTGTTGTTCTTCTCGGCGGCGTTGGCCTGAGTGCCTCGCGGCCTCTGGTAGTTGCCACCGCGTCCGCCTCTGCTGTCGCGGCGGTAGCCGCGGCCTCTGCCGCGGTTCCCGCTGCCTTCACCTCGCTCGCGCTCCCTGCTCAGCCTCTTGAGGTCAAAGCAGTCGTCTGTGGCGTGGCCGCGCCTGTTGTGGTAGACGCAGAAGGGGCGGTGGTCCGCCTCCTTGTCGCCAGGCTCAGGGGAGCTTCTGCGGGCGCTCTTGGCGGCTGGCTCTGCCGCCAGGACAGCAGTGGTCTTGCGCTTAGTCTCCTCGCGCTTCTTGTGGCTCTTGGAGCCCTCAGCCTGGTCGTCCCCTCGCTGGCTCATCTTGACGAAGAGGAGTCCCTCCTCGGCCTTGGCGCACTTGTCCGCGAGGTCGAACAGCTTCACCACAGAGGTGAGCTTGTCGTGGATGCCCAGCTTCTCAAGCATCCTGCGGTTGGTGACGCCCTCCCGGAAGGCGGCGATGACTTGAGTGTCGGGGATGTTCGGGATCTTGTTGCGCACTTGGCTGAAGCGCTGGATGTACTTGCAGAGAGTCTCATCCTTCTTCTGCACCACAGCGCGCAGGCCGTTGTGGGTGAGCGCGCGCTCGTACGTGCCCTTGAAGTTGGCGACGAACTGCTTGCAGAGCTCCTCCCATGAGTCAATGGAGTCCTCAGGCAGGTTGAGGAGCCAGGACATCGCGGAGTCCCTGAGCGCGTGGGAGAACCAGTTGGCCATGACCTTGTCGTCTCCCCCCGCAGCCTGGATGGAGGTGGTGTAGAGCTGCAGGAACTCGAGGGGGTTGGTGGACCCGTCGAAGCCCTTGGGGAGGGCTGGCCTGAACTTCTGCGGCCAGACCACGCGACGCAGGGCGCGGGTGAAGGCCAGGCAGCTAGAGGCGTACGTGGCGATTCCTCCCTGGAGAGCTCTGCGGTTCTGCTGTCCAGCTTGGCCGAGCTCTTCGACGAGGCGGTTTTGGAGGTCACGGCGGCGCTCCATGCCCACACACGCGTCAGGCGCAGTGCGCTGCACGATCTGGCAGTCATGCGGCGAGGAAGCATGAGAGGGAGCTCTTTGCGCGGCAGCTGGAGGCGGTCCTGGCGGCGGCGGAGGCGCATCTGGTGCAGCCGTGCCCGCACGGCCAGAGTCATGGACCAGGGAGCGCGACGGAGCGGGGCGCGTGGTCGCGACGTCGACGAGGTGGTGGAGACGGTCCAGCCACTGGTCGTGGGCCTCAGCGCTAGGCCGGTAGCGTAGGAGCTCCTGGGCCATGAGTAGCGCGGTGTGCGGCGTGGGCTCCGGGCGTCCTTGAGAAGACGCGCTTTGGCGCCGCGACGGGTGCGAAGACTCAGCGTCGTCGTTGAGGGGAGCGTCCCTGTCATCGCGGTGGTCGCTGCCGTGGTACTCTTCGCTCTCCGGCTCCTCCACATGCGGGCCGGTGTTGGCGCGCTCGGCTGCACGAGGACGACCGCGGCGTCCACGAGTGGGAGCGGTGCCGGGCTCTGTGTGAGCCCGGTCAGCTGCGCGCCTGTTGGCGCGTGACGTGCGGGTGTCCGCCATGACGCGGAAGCCGGCCGGAGGTTGAAGACGCGCCTCAGTCCCCTACCTTGCGCGCCAAATGTCGAGGTGTGATTCCCACGGAACAGGGATAACCACTCTCGGGGGAGAAGTTCGTGAAGGGGACTGAACACGTTGGTCAACAACCTACGGCCGGCTCGGCGACGGTGCTCGTCGAGCCTGTGGAGGAACAGCACGACAGAGATGGAGTCCGGCCCGTACCCAGGTTCACGGCCCTCAAGGTGAAGTAAAACCGCTACTCCTGCCTGTCTGTATTGCCCTGCAGTAGGAACAGTACAACGAGCTTGCCGAGGGCTCTCGAGCGGCAATGCGGAGCTTGAAGGAGGGAGGATGAACCCTTCTTCCTCCTCGAGCTCGCTAAGCTTGGCTAGGCTATGGAAGGGTGTACACGGGTAGGCGGTTCGTTTCTTGATCCCCTCTCTACGGTGGCGCTCCTGCTCCTTATATAGGCGCCCCGGGCCTCATCCCTGCTTCTTGCGCAGCGGAAGGGTTCCCACATGGCGACGAAGCGGAGGAGCGGGGTGCACCGCAGCTCGGGTGTCCATGGACTTGGTCCATGGTCGTAAAGCCTGCCTCCGTGGCAGGGCAGCTTTTGTCTTTGCAGAGCGGACAGCTGGTGCTGCAGAGGCCGTGGGGGTGCCCACGGTGACGTCGCCGTTGGAGCGTTGCGCCGGCCACCCGCTTTATCACCAAAGAGGAAAGCCTTGGTGGCGGCGCAGGGGACACAGCGCTTTGTTGACTCCTTTTATCACCAGAACGGCAACTGCGGTGCCGTCGTCATCGCGCGCAGACGCGCGCGTCACTCTGCGGCTGCTGCAGAGGCCATGTGCGCTCTGCAGCGGTTCCTTCATGGCGAAGTATCCCCGCAGGGCTCGGGAGGCCCTGCCGAGGGAGTTGTGTTGACTTCTCCTCAAGGGAGGAAATCCTTCTCGGGAGGCGGCCTCAGGGGGAGCCCCTTCAAGCCCTTCGCTGCCCCCTCAAGTCCCCTTGAGAGAGCTCCCCCCTCGAGGGTCTCCTCAAGCGTCTGCTTGGTCCTTAGTCGTTTCGTCGGCATCGACGCGTGTGAGGGCCGTGGTGAGTGGGCTCTGCACACCCTAGAATCCACTGGGCCGACAATAACCACACCTTTGGAGAGGTCTTTGAAAGTGATGCACCAAGGGTATCAAGGCCCTCAAGATCAACTACTCGCATTAGGCAATCCTACAATGAAGATATCTTGGCACCGGGCATTGGAGGTGAGAGGGATGATGGGTTTCCAAACTCATCTTCTTTCCCATGCACTGACTTTTTGCGTGCTGCAAGATTACTTGATGATTTCTTGCTTCTTGTGCAGAGGGTGGGCTTGACCACATATATGATGGACGAGAGTCCACAATATGTCAGGCTCACCAAGATTTTTGTTGAGAGCTTTGATTTTAACAATAGAATGTTCAACCCAACTGTTTCCATCAAGATTTATGACAGGCCTATCACTATATCTTTGCGTGAGTTTTGTGATGTGATAGGTACTGCACATTCAGGAACAACCAAGAAGATTCAAGGGGACCCAAGAGAGTTGACGCAGCTCTACCGCGAGGTGACAGATGATGACAGCCGCCGTGCGCAACGCGGCAAGATAAGGAACATCCAATACCCGCCATTAAGTATTTTATTTACTACCTTTGTACTAGCATGCTTGGTCGGGAGAACACAAGTAACATTTCACATCTTCATCTTGCTTTCCTTAACACTGCACTTAACAACAACACTACATATAATCTTGGAGCTGTCATTGCTCGTCGCTTGTCCGCTAAGGGACCCATTTATGGGGGGATCATAGCCTCTCGTATTGTTGCACATCTAGGACTGAGCATTGATCCAAATGATGAATTACTTGCTCCTTATAAACTTGACCTTGATGCAATGAAAGGTCACCAATTTGTTACTATTAGCTCTACTATGGGCCATCTTGTGTATAGGATGGTATTTGCTGACACAGACGAGAGGGAAGTCCCTTTGCCCCAGCCTGGTTTGTTTGATCTTGACAGGAGGCCGTGGTCGATCACAAAGGTGGAGTTGGACGAGAAGTTGAGCGTGCAAGGTTTCTATGGGCAGCACCTCGTCCAGGAAGCACCCGAGGAGGACTACACCTCACACTACGCCGGAGCATCCTCGAGCTCGTACCATGGCGAAGATTCTTCGTCATACTATGAAGACACCTCATCGTGGGCACCATGGGATTGATCTCCACTTAGGCCAAAAGCCTAATCTTGGGGGGAGGTATACCGATAGCACACTCATCTACATATCATTATCATTCGGTACTTTGTATATCCATGTTTCGTTTTCATTTTCGTTCTTTCTTTTATTTGTTCATGCTTGGCATTACTTTCTTAACACTCAAAAAGACCAAAAATATTTCTGTTATTTCTCTTGCTAGTTTTCTGTAGTATCTAGTATTAGTATTCTTAGTATTTAATTCGGTTCAATATGCAAAAACACAAAAATATTTTGCTTTGTTGTTGCTGTTTCGCGCAGGGACAAATTTCTGCTGTCCACCGTTAAATTCATAACTTTTCACAGAAAAATCAGAATGACCTGAAATTTCGTGTGCATGTTCCTCAGATATGTACGCAACTTTCATTAGTTTTGAGTTTTCTGATCTGGGAATGTTAAGGTCCTCGAAAAATTTCATCTTCACATGCTGTTCTGTTTTCAGTTTCTAAATCCGAAAACCCAAAGAGATTTGTTGTTTCTTTTTGGTTTTGTATAGTTTGTTTCAGGGGTTATTACCATCATTACTCCGTGGAGCTTGGTTATTATTTCATATCTTTCAAGCACACAAGTGAAAAGACAATAATGATGATTTATGACAATTCGAGTTGGGTAAGAGGCTGGTAATGAACTCTATTTGTTTTCATTTTTGTACATATACTCATTCATGTGAGCATGCTTAGATGGTTCGCATAAGGTATATGTCTATTGGTGGATGCTTAGTAGTTCATGTTCTCTTATGATCAGTCCCAATTTATTAATGGCAGATAACATGCCTCGTGGATGTTTGCTTGCATTGTTCTGTTTGAAGGAGATATGCCCTAGAGGCACTTAATAAAGAGTTTTATTTATCATATCTCATTTGTTCATAATACGTTTTTGTGTCATGCTATAACTGTATTAAGCGGAAACATTAATACAGGTGTGATACGTAAAACAACTAGGTCCCCAGTAGCCTCTATTTGACTGGTTCATTATGCAATCGATGATGGAGGTTTCCCGATCATGTGACATGGCGTCTATTTGACAATGAAGTCATGTCGTTGGTAGAACGATGTGATGGACATACCCAATATTTGTAGGACGTAGTCATTACGCCTTCGACCGTGAGACCTACTCTTATTGCTATTCCTGGAATACACTTTGATTGCATCAAACGTCATATCTTACATAGTGTGACAATAAAGGTGTCCCTCTCGGGTGTCGGAAAGGAGTATGTTGAGACGGGGGGTCAAGAGCGGGATTTGCCAGTCCCATAGCAGGATAGATACTCTAGGGCCCACTCGGTGAGATTGTGTCAAACGAGCTTGCAAGCGTGTGACTAGGTCACCAGGACATAAGATCATGGACGAGTAGAAGTTAGCAGTGTCGGTAACGAGATCAAGCTAGGTATGGAGATATCTATGAACGAGTCTCGGACACGCTAAGTATCGCATGGCCAAAGGTTTAAGACTCAGACGTCCAGGTTCGATAAGGAAAAGTATTCGTTATCTCGCAGGGATTAATTCTGGGTATCCAAGGTCCACGAATTAGTCATTGATCGGAGAGGAGTCTCGATCATGTCTGGTGAGATAATCGAACCGCTAGGGTAACACGCTTAAGGGGAGTCGACATTTTACCGGAAGAGAAAAATAGGAAAAGAGAGACCGGGAACGTCCCGGGAAAGTTCCGATGGAGATCGGGCAGCAACGAAATAGTTTTCGAAGCCAGAATAAATTATGTAATATGTATTTAATATTAATTAGTGTAATTAATAGTTAAATGTATTTTATTTTAATTTTTTCTGAATTTTTAAAGGCTGCATACCTTAAATGGGCCTTCTAGTGGAAAGAAGGCCCATGAGGGGGGGAAGCCCCCCTCCTTGGTGCGCATGAGGGAGGGGCCGGCCTAGGTGGGCCAAGTGGGGCCCACCTAGGGCCGGCGCACCACCTTGGCCGGCTGGGGTGTGGGATTAGTCCCACACCGCCAGCCTGGCAGGTTGGGCAGCCCCCTGGACCCCTTTATATAGAGGGGTACCCCTGGCCTTTGAAGACACACCAATTCTTCTCTCTCTCTCTCTCTCTCTCTCCTTGGATCCCGTGACTCCCCAGTTTGGAGTTGCGCCGAGGATAAGTTTTCTCCACCATACGCACGCCGCCGCGCTGCTGGTCTCCCGGTCCCAGTCTTCCGCTGCTTCGTCTTTGGATCGGAGCCCGGAGTTCGTCGGCTTCAGCGTACGTGTGTGACGCCCTGCGAGGCACCACGCTAGTGGTGCTAGAGGTCTGCTTCCTCTACACGGCATCGAAGTCTTCGTCGGCTTCATCGACAACGCTTGTGCGGGAGCGTAATCCCCGCTTTTCGGTCTACAAGGGTATGTGCACCGAACCCCCTGCGTACTACTATATCTGCATAGTATAGATTCTGGCTAGTTTAAGGTTATCGATGTTAGGAAAAATTTTGTTTTCTGCATGCGATCCCCTTCAGTGGTATCAGAGCCGATCTATGCGTAGATATAGCTGTGCGCTAGAGCACCCGTGTTTTTCACGGGGGCAACGTTCTTATTATTTGCTACCCTCTCGCGTGCACTTGCACTGCCGGCGGCATCGAGTTGATGAAGCGGCCCGGACCGACCTTACGCGTACGCTTACGAGAGACTGGTTCCACAACTGACATACGGCTGGTTCCGTATATGTGGCTGGCGGGTGTCTGTCTCTCTCTCTTTAGTTGGCTTTGCATTTTCAGTGGAGGGCCCGAAAGGGATGAATAAATATGCAATTATTTGATCGTTGTTGTGGTCATAGGTTCGTAGGTATGAAGCGGTTCTATTTACGAAAGCCCCAAGCCACGTAAAATATGCAAAAGATAAAGTAGAGGCGTCTAACTTTATTTTGCAGGGGCTATGTGATATGGTCAAGGTAGGTTTATTAAATTGTTTATGAACTGTTGGCGCGAAGGAGACCACCGGCGCAAGGACCATATCACGTCGCATTACATTTGATGTTTTGAGTGCATCTTATATTGTGTGTGTATATATATAGTATATATTAGTTACACGGCAGTAGTTATATAAGATGATCCCTCCAAAATACCATGTGTGTTCTCCCTTCAACGTGCACCACCAAGAAAGTTCTACGTTATGAGGCAGGCCGTGATGATCGGGTGTCAGACATATCGTCGTTCGCATACAGTGGGTGTAAGCCACGTTGCACAAGCACTTTCGTTGAAGGTTATTATGGCGAGCCTAGCATGTACAGACATGGCCTCGGAACAAGGTGACCGAAAGGTCGAGCATGAGTCACAGAGTTGTTGTGATTGACATTCCGATGTCTACCTTTGAAGTTGTGTTGCCGGCTCTGATGATGAGGGGTTGCACAATGGATTAGGGTCGTGTAATCACTAAAACGATGAGAGGGATACTCGTTTTGAGTGGGAGTTCTTATAGTTATTTTCGAAAATACTTGAACTCAAAATATTATGAACAAAGTCTTATGTTTTGCAAATTCCATTGTAGATGTCTCACCCACCTTTAACCTAGCCCTGTTCCTTGAGAAAGAGAAGCTTAAGACCAATGGGTCCAACTTCGTATCCTGGTTCCGCGATCTGAAGTCCATTCTGAATACCCACAAGGTGGCTTACATCCTTGAAGCCCCCTTAGGTGATCAGCCAGCAAACACCGCCTCAAAAACTCTTAGGATCGTCCACGAGTTTAAGGCGGAGATTTCCTCTTTTGTCCGGAGTGGCATGCTCTTTGCCATGGAGGTTGACTTGCAGAACCATTTTGAGAACAAGAGTGCTTATGAGATAATCACTGAACTCATGGTTATTTTTGCACGACAAGTCAAGGATGAGAGGTTTGAAGCTACCAAGCTTTTCTTCTCAGCCCAGATGGAAGAGCACGGCAACATAAGTGAGCACTTGGCCAATATGTTTGGCAGCGTTCAGCTTCTGAAAGATCTGGGATATGAGATCCCAGAAGAGCTGGTTATTGATAGGGTGCTGTTGTCACTGCCCCCTAGCTATAAGGACGCCATCATGAACTACGACATGATTGGGACATCAAAATCCCTGTCGGAAATTCTTATGATGCTCAACATGGCCGAATTGGAAATCAAGATGGACAAGATGGTGGTGACCATCAGACCCCTGGAAGCGCAACTGCCCAAGTGTCTAGAAGATAAGAAGGCCGGCAAGATTGTCGAAAAAGAGAAAGGTATATTTGATATACATGTTATTGATGTGTACCTTACCTGCGCCCGTAGCAACACCTGGGTATTTGATACTGGCTCTGTTGCTCATATATGTAACTCTCAGGAGGAGTTGCGGAATAAGCGGCGCCTGGCAAAGGACGAGGTGACGATGCGCGTCGGCAACGGATCAAAAGTTGACGTGGTGGCTGTCGGCACACTCCATCTACATCTACCATCGGGATTAGTCTTGGTTCTGAATAAGTGTTATTTTGTACCAACTTTGAGTGTAAACATTATCAGTGGGTCTTGCTTGTTGCAAGACGGATATTCATTCAAATCAGTATCAAGTGGTTGTGCTATTTCAATGAATGATATCTTTTATGTTAATGCTCCCGAGAGTAATGGTTTATTCTTGTTGAATCTCGATCGTAGTACTCACATCCATAGCATAGATGCCAAGATGATTAAACTTAGTAGCGATACCGCCATGTATATATGGCATTGCCGTCTCGGTCATATTGGTATAAAGCGCATGAAGAAACTCCATGCCGATGGACTTCTGGACTCGTTGGATTTTGGATCCCTCGACACATGCGAACCATGCCTCATGGGCAAGATGACCAAGACACCGTTCAATGGTTTCATGGAACGGGCGTCGGACTTATTGGGAGTCATACATACAGATGTGTGTGGACCAATGAGCGTGTCGACACGCAATGGTTATCGTTATTTTGTCACCTTCACCGATGACTTGAGTAGATATGGGTATATCTATTTGATGAAACACAAGTCTGAAACATTTGAAAAGTTCAAAGAATTTCAAAGTGAAGTTGAAAATCAACTCAACAAGAAAATCAAGCACCTTCGATCCGATCGTGGTGGCGAATATTTGAGTTTTGAGTTTGGCACACATCTGAAGGCCTGTGGCATCGTGCCGCAGCTTACGCCAGCTGGAACACCGCAACGCAACGGTGTGTCCGAGGGACGTAATCGTACCCTATTAGATAGCGTCCGATCTATGATGTCTCTTACCGACTTGCCCGTATCTTTTTGGGGGTATGCGTTAGAAACAGCCGCATTCATTTTAAATAGGGCTCCGTCCAAATCTGTAGCAACGGCACCGTATGAGATATGGCAAGGCCAGAAACCTAAGTTGTCGTTCCTGAAGGTCTGGGGTTGTGAGGCGTATGTTAAGAAACTACAGCCCGACAAACTCGAACCGAAATCGGAGAAAGTCGTCTTTGTAGGGTATCCGCGGGAAACCATAGGATACACCTTCTACAACCAAGCTGAGGGCAAAACGTTTGTCGCGAAGAACGGTACCTTTCTGGAGAAAGAGTTTCTCACCAAAGGAGTAAGTGGGAGGAAAATAGACCTCGACGAGATCGTTGACCCTGAACTCGAAATTCCGAGTGGCGCAACGGAAGCTGTTCCGGAAACGTCCTCCACAGATGGAGTGGGAGAAGATGTCGAGGGTGCTATTCTACCTCGTAGGTCAGGGAGATCTCGGATCACCCCTGAATGGTATGGCAACATGGTTTGCACCGTCATGTTGATTGAACAAGACGAACCTACGAACTACAAAGAGGCTATGGCTAGTACTGAGTCCGAGAAATGGCTTGAAGCCATGAAATCCGAAATAGGATCCATGTATGATAACAAAGTATGGACTTTGATGGAGATTCCTGAAGGGCGTAAGGCCGTCGAGAATAAATGGATCTTTAAGAAGAAGACTGATGCTGATGGTAATGTGACCGTCTATAAAGCTCGGCTTGTCGCAAAGGGTTTCCGACAAGTTCATGGGATTGACTACGATGAAACGTTTTCACCGGTAGCGATGCTAAAGTCTATTCGGATTTTGCTAGCACTTGCCGCATATAATGACTATGAGATATGGCAAATGGATGTCAAAACAGCCTTCCTAAATGGTAACATTGAGGAAGAGTTGTATATGGTACAACCTGAAGGTTTTGTCGATCCAGAAAATGCTGTCAAGGTATGCAAGCTTCAGCGTTCCATTTATGGACTGAAGCAAGCATCTCGGAGCTGGAGTCCAAATCCGTTGAAACGACACCGCATGAATTATGGTATGGCAAGAAGCCTAAGTTATCGTTTCTGAAGGTTTGGGGTTGTGAGGCGTATGTTAAGAAACTACAGCCCGACAAACTCGAACCGAAGTCGGAGAAAGTCGTCTTTGTAGGATATCCGCGGGAAACCGTAGGATACACCTTCTACAACCAACCTGAGGGCAAAACGTTTGTCGCGAAGACCGGTACCTTTCTAGAGAAGGAGTTTCTCGCGAAAGGAGTAAGTGGGAGGAAGGTAGACCTCGATGAGATCGTTGATCCTGAACTCGAGATTCCGAGTGGCGCAACGGAAGCTGTTCCGGAAACGTCCTCCACAGATGGAGTGGGAGAAACTGTCGAGGAAAGTATTCTACCTCGTAGGTCTGGTAGATCTCGTATCGCACCAGAATGGTATGGCAACATGGTTTGCACCGTCATGTTAATTGAACAAGACGAACCTACGAACTACAAGGAGGCAATGGCGAGTCTAGAGTCCGAGAAATGGCTAGAAGCCATGAAATCCGAAATAGGATCCATGTATGATAACAAAGTGTGGACTTTGATGGATATTCCCGAAGGGCGCAAGGCCGTCGAGAATAAATGGATCTTTAAGAAGAAGACTGATGCTGATGGTAATGTGACCGTCTATAAAGCTCGGCTTGTCGCAAAAGGTTTCCGACAAGTTCATGGGATTGACTACGATGAAACTTTTTCACCGGTAGCGATGCTGAAGTCTATTCGGATTTTGTTAGCAGTTGCTGCCTATTACGATTATGAAATATGGCAGATGGATGTCAAAACAGCCTTCCTAAATGGAAACATTAGGAAGAGTTGTACATGGTACAACCGGAAGGTTTTGTCGATCCAAAAAATGCTGGCAAGGTATGCAAGCTTCAGCGCTCCATTTATGGATTGAAGCAAGCATCTCGGAGCTGGAATCTTCGATTTGATGAGGTAATCAAAGGTTTTGGATTTGTCCAAAATTTGGAAGAGACCTGCATTTACAAGAAAATGAGTGGGAGCTCGGTTGTGTTCTTAGCACTATATGTAGATGACATATTGTTGATAGGGAATGATGTGGAACTTCTTAATAGCGTGAAGGATTATTTAAACAGTAAGTTTTCCATGAAGGACTTAGGAGAAGCTGCATACGTCTTAGGCATTAAAATCTATCGTGATAGATCAAGACGTCTATTAGCGTTGAGTCAGAGTACTTATCTTGATAAAATACTGAAGCGTTTTGGTATGGAGAAGGCAAAGAAGGGTTCTCTGCCGGTTATCAAGAATAAAACATTGCGAAAGGCACAATGTCCGGTAACGGAACAGGATAAGGCCGATATGACTAAACATCCTTATGCTTCAGCCATAGGATCGATTATGTATGCAATGTTAAGTACTAGACCTGATGTGGCATTAGCTCTAAGTTTGACAAGCCGTTTCCAGAGTAATCCTGGAATGGCGCATTGGATTGCTGTTAAGAGCATTCTTAAGTATCTCAATAAGACAAAGGAAATGTTCCTTGTCTATGGTGGCTGCGATGAAGAACTTGGCGTAACAGGTTACGTGGATGCAAGTTTCTGCTCAGACCCCGATGACTCTAAGTCACAGACAGGTTATGTGTTCAAGGTGAATGGGGGTGCCGTGTGCTGGAGAAGTGGGAAGCAACCCATCGTCGCGCAATCTACAATGGAGTCGGAGTACATTGCTGCTTGCGAAGCCGCGAATGAAGCTGTGTGGCTGAGGAAGTTCATCATTGAACTTGGAGTGTTCCCGAGCGTGCAAGACCCCGTGGTCCTCTTCTGCGACAATACGGGTGCCATTGCTAACGCCAAGGAGCCAAGGTCTCACTCCACCGCCAAACACATTCTCCGAGGCTTCCATGTGATACGACAGTACGTACAAGGAGGCGATGTGAAGATTTGCAAAGTGCATACGGATCTGAATGTGGCAGATCCTCTGACGAAGCCTCTTCCGCTTGACAAGCATGAAAAACACCAGTTAGCTATGGGTGTTAAGCTTTTACCAAGTTGTAATCTAGATTAATTTGTACTCTAGTGCAAGTGGGAGACTGAAGGAGATATGCCCTAGAGGCAATTAATAAAGTGTATTTCTTTATCATATCTCGTTTGTTCATAATACGTTTTTGTGTCATGCTGTAACCGTATTAAGCGGAAACATTAATACGGGTGTGATGCGTAAACAACCAGGTCCCTAGTAGCCTCTTCTAAGACTAGTTTCGTTGCGCGATCGATGATCGAGGTTTCCCGATCATAGGGCATGGCGCCGGTCGGCAATGGAAGTCATATCGTTGGAGAACGATGTGATGGACATACCCATATTTGTAGGACGTAGTCATTACGCCTTTGACCGTGAGACCAACTCTTATTGTTATTCCTGGAAGATACTTTGATTGCACCAAACGTTGTATCTTAATTAGTATGACAATAACGGTGATACTTTTGGGTATCGGAAAGGAGTAGTTGAGACGAGGGGTCAAGAGCGGGATTTGCCAGTCCGCATAGCAGGATAGATACTCTAGGGCCCACTCGGTGAGATTATGTCTAATGAGCTTGCAAGCATGTGACTAGGTCACGGAGACATGAAATCATAGACGAGTAGAAGATAGTGTTGTCGGTAACGAGGTCAAGCTAGATATGGAGATATCTATGAACGATGCTCGGACACGCTAAGTATCGCTATGGCAAAAGGTTTAAGACTTTACGTCCAGGTTTGATAGATGAAAGTCATTTGTTATATCACAGGGATTAATTCATGGGGTCCAGGCCTACGAGTTAGTCATTGATCGGAGAGGAGTCTCGATCGTACCTGTTATTATATCGAACCGCTAGGGTAACACACTTAAGGGGTTTCGACAAGACAATCGGAAAGGAAAGAGATCACCGGGAACGTCCCGGGAGAGATCCGATGGAGATCGGGCAGCGACGAAATAGTTTTCGGAGCTAGAATAAATTATATATAATATGTTTGATATTAATTAGTGTAATTAATGTCTAAATATGATTTTATATATTTATTTTCGAATTTATTTAGGCTGATTTCCCTAAATGGGCCTTCTGGTCGAAAGAAGGCCCAAGAAGGGAAAAATCCCCTAGGGAATTCGGTGGGGGCTTGGGTGGCCGACCCAGGTGGGCCAAGAGGCCCACCAAGGGGCCGGCGCACCAGCCATAGCCGCACTAGGCATGTGGGATTAGTCCCACATTGCCTGGCTGGCAGGTTGGCTCCCCCCTGGGAGCCTATATATAGAGGGGCACCCCTGGCCTTTTAATTAACCAATTAATTCCCCAATTCTCTCTCGATTTCGTGATTCCCTTTGTCGGAGTTGCGCCGAGTTGAGAGGGGGATCTCTTCCACCATAGCCCGCTGCCGCGCTGCTGGTGTTCCGGTCCAAGTCTTCCGCTGCTCGTCCTGGACTGGAGCTTCGGAGGCCGTCGTCTCCACC
Source organism: Poa annua (assembly GCA_026929855.1). Taxonomy (NCBI): domain Eukaryota; kingdom Viridiplantae; phylum Streptophyta; class Magnoliopsida; order Poales; family Poaceae; genus Poa; species Poa annua. Next base: position 42,444,449 of record CM049435.1, on the reverse strand, counting down.
GTACGTGTGTAACGCCCTGCGAGGTGCTGCGCTAGCGGTGCTGGGAGGTCTGCTTCCTCTACTGGGAGGTCTGCTTCCTCTACACGACCTTGAGGTCGGTTTCGTCGGTCTTCATCGACAACGTTTGTGCGGGAACGTAATCCCCGCTTTCGGTCTACAAGGGTATGTATTCCGATCTCCGTTCGTACTACTATATCTGCATAGAATAGATCTTGGCATGTTTTAAGGATATCGTTGCTAGGGAAATTTTTGTTTTCTGCACTCGATCCCCTTCACTATGACCTCTCCTCCAGCGACGACGAGGAATCCGAGGCCGAGCGCCAAAAGCCAAGGACTAAGGCGGCCCATGACAGGCCTACCGGGGAGCCCCCGAGTGCTCCCCACAAAAGGAAAGCTGAGGCGGCCCCTGAGGAGTCAGGGGCCCGGACCGCGCCCTCATGGCGCTCGCCAGGCATGACGTGGGTTGACAACCGCGCCAAAAAGACTAGGTAAGAGCCTTTGACTTTCGCCTTTCCTTTTCGAGTCTTGCTTGCCTCCTCTTTTTGACTGATCTTCCCCCCTCACTGCCAGTGACCCAGCGCCTGCGAAGCGCCGCAGGCTCCGCAAGGCTGCGGAAGTGAAGAGGGCTGCTCCCGAGGCCGCGCCGGAGGCTGAAGCGGGCGAGGCCGCTGCAGAGGAGGCCTCGAGGCCTGAGGAGGAGGCCTCTGCAGGCCCTCAGGAGGACATGCCCCAGGCGGAGGCGCCTGAGCCGCCACCTGAGGAGGAGCGGGTGGAGGAGCAGGTGGAGAGAGTGCCCACTCCTTCCCGTGCAGCTACTCCTCCAGCGCAGCCAGGGGCCGCGGTGGGCGCCACGCCGGCCCCAAGCCCGCCTAAGGCCAGCAGGGAGGATCCTCTCCCGCCCCCGCCAGATACTGCGGAGGAGGAGGAGACAGCGGCGACTGGGCATAACGCCCCTGCCCCGGAAGCGGGCAAGGAAATGCCGCCTGAGGGGGAAAGCACCGGAGCTCAGGGCGCGGACGCTGAGGCGGAGGACTTGCCACCGAGCCCCCAGGCCCACGCGGGGGCCTCCTTCTCCAAGCTGGACGCAGGTGCGGGGCCCTCCGTGCTGCGCAGATCCTCCCAAGACCTCGCCCTAGGCAGCTGGGACTAGAGCCGAGGGCGCCGAGACGTCGCCTTCCGCTTGGTGCGGGAGTCTCTGGAAAGGCTAGAGGCCCATCTCGCTCAGGAGGACCAGGAGCTTGCTCGGCAGCGAGATGAGCTCGCAGAGGCTTGGGCCGCTTTCCACGCGGCTGTAGAGGCTCGCCGGCAGAGCGACCTGGCCCTGCAGGAGGAGCGCGAGGAGGCGATGCGCTTCGCGGAGGAAGTCCGCGAGGGCGCCATGCGCGACGCCGAGGAGCTTCTGCAGCCCTTGAAGGCCGAGCACCGGGCCGCGGCTGCAGACTTGGCCGCAGCCAGGGCAGAGCGGGAGACCGTGGAACGTTCCCTGGCGGCGAAGCACAGCGAGCTCGTCGAGCTCGAGAAGAAAATCCTCGCTGACTCCGAGACCGTGCGGTCCGCCCTGGACGAGGTCCGCACAAGCTTGGAGGCCAGAGGGCGAGCTCTGGGCGAGCGTGAGGAAGATGTGCGTCGCCGCGATGAGCAGCTGGCGCTGAGGGAGCAGGAGCTGTCAGGGCAGCGCGCGGCCTTGGAGGCCCGCGAGGACAGCCTAGCCGCGGCGCTCAGCAGGCTTGAGCGCGAAGTGGCCGTCCACAAGGGGAACGTGGAGCGTGCCAACATGCGGCTCGCGGAGCGGAAGGAGGAGGCCATGAAGAAACTCCAGGAGAAAGAGAAGGAGCTCCGCGCCGCCGTCTCCCAAGATTACAAGGACAAATTCTCCAAGCAGGAGGATCGCTTCAAGAAGAAGCTTGGTGAGAGCGGCACCCGGATCCACCAGCTCGAGAACATGAACGCTACCCTCGTTGCCAAGGTGAAGCGCGAAGCTGATCGCCGCCGCACCGCCGAGAAGGCCCGTGATGGCATGGCGCAGGACCTCGCCTCCCTCATGGCGGACATGGAGGAGATGAACCAACAGGTGGGCCCCGCTGTGGAGAAGGCGGTGGAGGCGGCCCAGAGCGTCAAGGCGGCACAGGTGCTGTCGCAGCAGCGGGAGCGCATGTTCCTGTCCTTGACGGGGCGGGGCCGCGAGCTCGCTGCGAAGCTGGGAGCAGAGGCGCCGTCCGTCCCTGCTCAAGGCCACTATGACGCCGCCACCTACCTCCTATACTTCGAGCAGCTCTTCACGGCGCTCGAGGGCCCTGCCGCGGAGCTTCGCGACGTCGTCGAGGAGGAGTGCCGCCAGCTTCTGGCGGTGGCGGTGGACCGCGTCTTCTCCAACCTCGTGCACCTCCAGCCCGGGTTCGACCTCGCCACGGTGACCGAGCCCCTTGAGGGAGGGGATGGGTGGAAAGCCTCCAACTCCGTCCGCGACCAAGTGGACGACTTCTGCAGCCGCTTCAAGCGAGCCGCAGCGGAGGATGAGGATGGCAATGAGGGGAGCGAGCCTGAAGAAGAAGAACGTGGCCAGGACGACGGCGAGGCCTCCGCCTGACTTCCTCCTGAGGTCCCCTCCTGCAATGTATCGCGCTTGTAGCGCTGTAGGGGCATTCGCCTTTTAGAGACCTTCATTTCTCAGTCTGTAATATACTCCTTGTCTTTTTAACAACTGCTACTAAGTCTGTGTGTGCTCCCCTCGAGGAGCCTTTGCTTCGACTCCATGTCTTTTTCGCTCTGCGTCGCTGGACCCTTCCCCTCGCGCTATGACTCCGCCGCTGCGGTATGCTCGAGCAATGACTCGGCAAGGCCGGGGGGAGTTTAAGGCTTAGGGAGGTAAGAGCCCTCGAGTCGCGATGCTGAGGGCCCCCCTTTGACGCGCAAGCAGCCCATGGAGAGTGAAGGAAAAGGCCACTCGAGGGACGCAGAGTGCTCGTGAGAGAAATGCAAGGATTCTCTTGAAGCGAGCAGGAAACTTAGCTTCGCGAGGCTTTTTGCCCTATGTAGGTCTCCTCTGGCGATGTCTTTCCCTTCAGGGGCCGAGTTTTTCCTCCACAGGCCTGGAGAGACTTTCGCTCCCTGTGGATGTTAGAGAGGCGAACCGAAACGCTAGAGCATAGAAGTAAGGACTCATGCGCGCTTATAGGCTTTCTCATGGGTGTCTCGCGAGGAGAGAGAGTACCAAGGTCCTTTGGAGAGGTGGCGTGTATCCGGGAGCATGCCCTTTAGCCAGAGCTCAGGGTCCCTTGGATTTTGCAGTGCTGCTGGGGTGCTCTTGGGCACGGGCACCGTACTCAGCCCCCGCTCGCGAGATGCGCATGTAAAGGATATAAGCGCACATGTGAAAATAATTGACGAAAGTAAAACTTGCCATTGGAATGTTACAAAGTTCACTTGGGAACGACACGGCGCCTAAGCGCAAAGTTCACTTGGAACGAAAATGGCGCCTGAGCGCAAAGTTCACTTGGAACGAAAATCGGTTCGTTACACTTGGGTTTGCCAAGCTAACGTTCCTTCCATGTCGAGGCATGGGGACCACCCATTAGTGGCAGAGTTCACTGCGGCCTACGGTGGCTCATTAGCAGGAGAGCTCGGAGGGCTGACCCTCGGGAGAAGCTTTGACAAGCTTGGAGGCGAAGCCGTGAGCTTCCCTCTAGAGACAAAAAATGCCTGGCGTGACTATGATCACGGGTAGAACTTGCGCAGGTGCGCGATGTTCCACGGGTTCTTGACGGGGATGCCGTCTTCGGTCTCGAGGCGTACTGCGCCAGGCCTGGCGACGTGGGAGACCCTGTAGGGACCTTCCCACATCGGCGAGAGCTTGTGGAGGCCTTCCCTGGAGAGGATTCGCCTGAGGACGAGGTCGCCCGCCTCAAGGGTGCGTGAGCGCACATGGCGGCTGTGGTAGCGTCGCAGGTCTTGCTGGTACCTTGCCGCTCTGAGGGCGGCCTGGCGGCGCAGTCCCTCGAGGAACAGCAGGTCGTCGTTGTGGAGGCCCTCTTGGATGTCCTCATTGAAGGCAAGGACCCGTGGTGATCCATGCTTGATTTCTGCGGGGAGGACTGCTTCAGCTCCGTAGACCAGGGCGAACGGCGTTTCGCCTGTAGGCCTTGAGGAAGTTGTGCGCATGGACCAGAGCACCGAAGGGAGGTCGTCGATCCAGCCCTTGTCGTGGCCCTTGAGGATGTTGAAGCTTCTGGTCTTGAGGCCCTTGAGGACCTCTGCGTTCGCTCGCTCGGCTTGACCGTTGCTGCGTGGGTGAGCCACCGAGGCGAAGCAGATCTTGACGCCGAGTTTGTCGCAGTAGGCTCGGAAGATGCCGCTGGTGAATTGCGAGCCATTGTCGGTGATGATGCGGTTGGGCACGCCGAAGCGGCAGACCAGGCTCCTGATGAATTTCACCGCGGCCCCGGCTGGGATGGTGCGCACTGGTTCAACCTCGGCCCATTTGGTGAACTTGTCGATGGCCACGAAGAGGAAGCGATAGCCCCCCTGCGACTTCGGGAAGGGGCCCAAGATGTCCAGCCCCCAGACCACGAACTGCCAGGAGAGCGGGATGGTTTGGAGCCCCAGCGCCGGCTGATGAATCTGCTTGGCGTGGAATTGGCAGGCGTCGCAGGTTTGCACGATGGCGACCGCATCTTGAAGCACTTGGGGCCAGTAGAAACCGCTCCTGAAGACCTTGCCTGCAAGGGTGCGCGCACATGAGTGGTGGTCGCACTCCCCGCTGTGGATGTCCTTGATCAGCATTCGGCCTTCCTCTGGAGGGACGCATTTGAGCGCGATGCCATTTGGGCGCTTGCGGTAGAGGCTTCCCTCGTGGATGCAATAGGATTTCGCCTGTCGGGCGATTCGCTCTGCGTCTGCATCTTCTTCAGGGAGGATCCCCTTCGCCAAGTAGTCCTTGAGCTCATCAATCCAGCCTGTGGCTTGGTGGGCTGCCGTCAGCAACAGGCGCTCCCCTGTGCTGGGACCGCAATCGGGTGCCCCAGACTCAGGAGGTGGTGGGAGTGCTTCATCTGTGCTTGCGGCTGTGGCCTCTCGAGGCTGCTTGATGGACGCCTTGGCGAGCCTTTCTTCAAAGACGCCGGCCTGCTGGGGTTGCCTTCGCGAGGCTCGCTTGGCGATGTCGTCGGCCTCTTGGTTTTCCTTCCTCGGGATGTGCATGAGCTCCATGCCCCTGAAGTGCTTCTCGAGCTTGCGGACCTCTTCAAGGTATGCGGCCATGTGGTCGTCCTTGGGCGTGTAGCTCTTGTTGGAGAAGTTGATGAGCAGCTGGGAGTCGCCCTTGACGAGCAGGTGCTTGACGCCCAGAGCGATGGCGGCCCTTAAGCCGGCGAGGAGGCCCTCGTATTCGGCGATGTTGTTGGAGATCTTGTCAATCGTGAAGCACAACTGGACAGCGTAGTATAGCTTGTCACCTTTGGGCGAGGTTAGGACGACGCCTGCTCCGCCATTGCGGCAAGCGAAGGCTCCATCGAAGTGCATGGTCCAGTGGCTGGGCACTGTGTCTCCAGAGGGCTCGGCCTCTTCCTCGCGAGGCTCCTCGGGGCTTGGGTCCGTCCATTCAGTGACGAAGTCAGCCAGCGCTCTTCCTTTTATGACCCTTGTGGTGTCGAAGCGCATGTTGAATGGCTGCAGCTCTATGTTCCATCCTGCGACACGGTCTGTGGCGTTGGGGTTGCGCAGGATCTGCTCCAGGGGGAAGGAAGTGACCACCGTGATGGGGTGGCCCTGGAAGTAGTGTCGCAGCTTCCTGGAGGCGATGAGGAGCGCGACGAGAAGCTTCTGCTGCATTGGATACCGCTCCCGAGCGTCCCGCAGCACTGTGCTGACGAAGTAGACGGGGTGCTCGACAAGGGTTGTCAGTGAGGTTGCAGCGTCAGCCCTCTGCGGAAGCTCTTCAGGGCCCTTGTCGTGGTCTGCCTGTGGAGGAGTCTCGACAAGGGTGCTGGGAGCAGACTCGACTTGAGGCGGTGGGCCTGGCAGTGGGTCTGTGGAGGCTGCTCCTTCGACGAGATCCTTGTCGGGGGGTTTTGGGCTTGGAGTGGCAGTGCTCTTCTTGGGGAGGACGGGCTCTTCCCTCTCGACCACTAAGACGGCGCTTGCTATCTGGGAGTGGCTGAAAGGTACAGCTTCAGGTGCTCGCCTATCCTGGGGGCCACCAAGACTAGTGGGCTGGCCAGATACTTCTTTAAGTCCTCGAATGCATTGTCCGCCTCAGGGGTCCACTTGAACGTGCCGGATCTCTTCATGATCTTGAAAAATGGCAGGGCCCTCTCGCCGAACTTGGAGATGAATCGGCCAAGGCTGGCCATGCAGCCCGCTAAGCACTGCATGTCCTTGAGTCGGCGAGGAGGCTGCATTCCTTCTATGGCCTTGATCTTGTCTGGGTTTGCCTCTATGCCGCGGTGGGACACCAGGAATCCGAGGAGCTTGCCCGAAGGGACCCCGAAAACGCATTTGGCGGGGTTCAGCTTGATGTTCACCTTGCGCAGGCTGGCGAAGGTTTCCTCGAGATCCTTCAAGAGGGTGTCCCCCTCTCGAGACTTGACCACGATATCATCGACGTAGGCTTCTGCGTTCCTGCCCATCTGTGCCCCCAAGGCTATCCTCATGAGCCTCTGGAAAGTGGCGCCAGCATTCTTCAGGCCGAAGGGCATGCATGTGTAACAATAGACACCACAGGGGGCGAGAAATGCTGTCTTCTCCTCGTCCTCTTTAGCCATCTTGATCTGGTGGTAACCAGAGAAGGCGTCCAGAAAACAGAGGAGGTCGCAACCAGCGGTGGAGTCCACGATCTGGTCTATCCTCGGCATGGGGTATGGGTCCTTGGGGCAGGCCTTGTTGACATCGGTGTAGTCGATGCAGAGTCGGCCTCCTCCAGCGGGTTTAGGGACAACCACGCCGTTGGAGAGCCAAGTGGGGTGCGCGACTTCGCGGACGACATTTGCCGCCTTGAGCTTCTCTACTTCCTTGACGATGAATGCTTGCTTCTCGGGGGCTTGCTTGCGTGCTTTTTGCTTGACGGGGCGTGCGTCTGGACACACGGCTAAGTAGTGCTCGATCACCTCCCTTGGTACACCGGACATATCTGACGGAGTCCACGCGAACATGTCAGAGTTTGCCCGAAGGAAGGTGACGAGCGCAGCGCCTATGGTGACGCTAGCCCCCGAGCCTTCAGCCCCCGAGCTGGTGGCGTCCAGCGACACCTTCTTCGTGGCAGCTTGCTCCTGAGAGAACACTTGCTTCTTCTTCTTGGGCCTCTCGAGAGGCTCCATGTCCTCGTCAGCCGGGAACGCCGTGGCAGCTGCCTTGTAGGCGCTCTCGACAGCGCGCGTGGCGTCCAGGATATGACCATGGATGGCAATGGTGCCAGCGCTGCCGGGGATCTTGACCATGTTGTAGGCGTGGTGCGTGACAGCCATGAACTTCGCGAGGGCGGGGTAGCCGAGGATGGCGTTGTACGGCAGGCCGATGTGGGCGACATCGAAGTCGATCAGCTCTGTGCGATAGTTCTTCTGCGTGCCGAAGGTGACGGCTAGCCGGACCTGGCCCAGGGGCTCGATGGAACCGCTGGTGACCCCTGTGAACGGCCTGGAGGGCATAAGCCACTCGTAGGGAACTTGAAGCGTCTCGAAGGTCTCGACCGAGATGACGTTCAGGCCAGCTCCCCCATCAATGAGCGTCTTGGAGACGGTGATGTTGTTGATGGTGGGGGAGCAGACCAGGGGGAGGGTTCCAACAGTCTTGGTCGACTTGGGGTGGTCCTTGGCGTCGAAGGTGATGTTGGGAGCGCGGTGTTGAGCTCGCGGGCGAACTGCTTGAACTGGTTGTTCGACTTGGGTGCCTGAGCCCCGCCGAGGATGCAGGCCATGGCTCCCCTTGGGGCCTGGTAGCCTCCGTCTTCCTCGTCAGGGAGGTTGTTGTTCCTCTCGGCGGCGTTGGCCTGAGTGCCCTGCGGCCTTTGGTAGCCGCCACCGCGTCCGCCTCTGCTGTCGCGGCGGTAGCCGCGGCCTCTGCCGCGGTTCCCGCTGCCTTCTTTGCGCTCGCGCTCCCTGCTCAGCCTCTTGAGGTCGTAGCAGTTGTCGGTGGCGTGGCCGCGCCTGTTGTGGTAGACGCAGAACGGGCAGTTGTCCACCTCCTTGTCGCCAGGTTCAGGGGAGCTCCCGCGGGCGCTCTTGGCGGCTGGCTCTGCCGCCAAGACCGCAGTGGTCTTGCGCTTGGTCTCCTCGCGCTTCTTGTGGCTCTTGGAGCCTTCAGCCTGGTCGTCCCCGCGCTGGCTCATCTTGACGAAGAGGAGTCCCTCCTCGGCCTTGGCGCACTTGTCCGCGAGGTCGAACAGCTTCACCACAGAGGTGAGCTTGTCGTGGATGCCCAGCTTCTCGAGCATCCTGCGGTTCGTGACGCCCTCCCTGAAGGCGGCGATGACCTACGTGTCCGGGATGTTCGGAATCTTGTTGCGCACTTGGTTGAAGCGCTGGATGTACTTGCGAAGAGTCTCATCCTTCTTCTGTACCACAGCGCGCAGGTCGTTGTGGGTGAGCGCGCGCTCGTACGTGCCTTTGAAGTTGGCGACGAACTGCCTGCAGAGCTCCTCCCAGGAGTCGATGGAGTCCTCAGGCAGGTTGCGGAGCCACGACAGCGCGGAATCCCTGAGCGCGCGGAATCCCTGAGCGCGTTGGGCATGACCTTGTCGTCTCCTCCTGCGGCCTGGATGGAGGTGGTGTAGAGCTGCAGGAACTCGAGAGGGTTGGCTGACCCATCGAAGCCCTTGGGGAGGGCTGGCCTGAATTTCTGCGGCCAGACCACGCGGCGCAGGGAGCGGGTGAACGCCATGCAGCCCGAGGCGTAGGTGGCAGTTCCCCCCTGGAGGGCCCTGCGATTCTGTTGTCCCGCTTGGCCAAGCTCCTCGACGAGGCGATTCTGGAGGTCCCTGCGGCGCTCCATGCCCACGCGCGCATCTGGCGCGGTGCGCTGCACGATTTGGCAATCGCGCGGCGAAGATGCGTGGGAGGGAGCCCTCTGTGCCGCAGCCGGAGGTGGTCCTGGCGGCGGCGGGGGCGCACCTGGTGCGGCCATCCCCGCGTGGCCGGAGTGGTGGACTATGGAGCGCGACGGAGCAGGGCGCGTGGTCGCGATGTCGACGAGGTGGTGGAGGCGGTCCAACCACTGGTCGTGGGCCTCAGCGCTCGGCCGGTAGCGGAGGAGCTCCTGGGCCATGAGCAGCGCGGTGTGCGGGTTGGGCTCTTGGTGTCCCTGAGTGGACACGCTCTGGCGCCGGGATGGACGCGAGTACTCCGCGTCCTCGTGGTGCTCGGAGAAGTCCTCGTCCTCGCGGCGGTTGCCGCCGTGGTGCTCCTCGCTCTCGGGCTCCTCCACGCGCGGGCCGGTGTTGGCGCGCTCTGCAGCGCGTGGGCGGCCGCGGCGGCCGCGGGTGGGAGCGGTGCCGAGCTCGGTGTGAGCCCTCTCAGCCGCGCGCCTGTTGGCGCGCGTCGCGCGGGTGTCCGTCATGGCGCGGAGGCCGGCTGGAGGTTGAAGACGCGCCTCAGCCCCCTACCTGGCGCGCCAAATGTCGAGGTGTAGTTCCCACAGAACAGGGATAACCACTCTCGGGGGAGAAGTTCGTGAAGGGGACTGAACACGTTGGTCAACAACCGTCAACCGGCACAGCGACGTTGCTCGCGGTGCCTGTGGAGGGACAGCACGACAGAGATGGACTCGGGCCCGTACCCAGGTTCACGGCCCTCAGGGTGAGGTAAAACCGCTACTCCTGCTTGTCTGTATTGCTCTGCATGGGCTACAGTACAACGAGCTTGCCGCGAGCCCTCGCGAGGCGGAGCGGAGCTCGGAGAGGGGAAGGTTCGGGCCTTCTTCCTCCTCGTGCTCTCTGGGCTAGACTAGGCTACGGTGGGGTGTACAATGATGGATGGTCGATCGGTCGATCCCGCCTCTCTCGCTACGGTGGCGCTCCGCTTTCTTATATAGGGGCCCCGGGCCTCATCCCTGCGTCCTGCGCAGTAGAAGGGTTCCCACATGGCGACGAAACGGAGGAGCGGGGGGCACCGCAGCTCGGCCGTCCATAGACTTGGTCTATGGTCGTAAAGCCTGCCTCCATGGCAGGGTTGCTGCCGCCTTTGCAGAGCGGCCCATTGGTACTGCGGAGATCGTGGGGGTGCCCACGGTGACGTTGCCGTTGGAGCGTTGCGCCGGCCAACTGCTTTATCACCAAAGAGGAAAGCTCTGTTGGCGGCGCAGAGGACACAGAGCTTTGTTGACTCCTTTTATCACCAGAACGACAACTGCGGCGCCGTCGTTATAGCGCGCAGACGCGCGCGTCACTCTGCGGCTGCTGCAGAGTCCATGTGCGCTCTGCAGCGGTTCCTTCGCAGCGAAGTATCCCCTCAGGGCCCCGGAGGCCTCGAGGGGAGGAGTTGTGCCGGCTCCTCTCCAGGGAAGAGGGCCTTGTAGTGAGGCAGCCTCGGGTGGTACCCCTTCAGGCCTTCGCTGCCCCTCAAGTCCCCCCGAGGGGGCTTTCCCCTCGAGGGTCTCCCCAAGCGTTCTGCTTGGTCCTTAGTCGTTTCGTAGATGTCGTCGCGTGTGAGGGCCGTGGAGAGTGGGCTCTGCACACCCTAGAATCCACTGGGCCGACAAATAGAAGTATGCATATTATAAATGCTTGTTTTAAATAATTCGGAACCGCTCTCAACTTGCTTAGTATGGAAGATAACAAGAACTCTATTGCCATTCGTTGACGGAACAACCACCACTAAAAAACAATTTTTCCTCTGTTTTCAAAAAAATGAAAAGCTCTAGCACATGTTAAATTCCTGCTTCCCTCAATGAAGGGCACATATTTTACTTTATTGTTGAGTCACCATCCTTCTTTAAGCACCTTCTTGAGAGCATAGTTGTCATTCTTAGTGTAATGTGCTTGTCCCAGAATACTATTAACTATCCCTTAAAAAAAAAAGAATACTATTAACTGCGGTATAATTTTGATGCTCTTATCTTTGATATCTTTATTTTTAGTCTTCTCTTGAAACTCAGAGGTGCCTGGGAATTTATGTTTTGCTGTACACATTCGGGCAAGCGAGATACCACCTTGTCATACTTTATTATGAGCTTTGCAACCTTGTGAATTGATATGTTTCATGTTATTTATTATTAGTATGATTGGCATCTCTTCATAGTTTACATGGTTATTAGGTGACACCGTTTGCATATATCTTATTATGAATAATCAAAGCATTTGTCCTCACAATGAGAATATTTACATCATATGAGAAAATGTGTTCGTGAAAGTTCTTTTATCGCACTCAGTTGTTAACTGAATTGCTTGAGGACAAGCAATAAGCTAAGCTTGGGGGGAGTTGATACGTCCAAAACGTATCTACTTTCTCGAACACTTTTGCTATTGTTTTACCACTAATTTGTGTGTTTTGAATGCAACTAACACGGACTAAATCTGTTTTGAGCAGAATTGCCCTAGTGTCTCATTTTTGTGCAGGAAATCAACTTTTACGAAAAATACCAGAAAAATCGCCAAAGTCCCTATTTTGCCCGAAGAGTCCCGGAGCTAGAAGACGAGAGGGAGGCAGGCAGCGAGGCGCCCACACCACGTGGCCGCGCGGGTGGGGCCCTGTTGCGCCGGGAGGGGGTGTGGCCGACTTGGCCACCCCCTCGAGCCCCCCTCTCGGCTACTTAGTCCCTCCTGACCTAAAAACTACTACCACGGAGAGTTTTTCCTAGAAAACCCACCAGAGCGCCGCCGCCACCTCGAAACTCAATTCGGGGACCAGAAGTTCCTGTTCCGGCACTCCGCCGGGACGGGGAATCGAAGGAGATCATCGCCACCACTTCTCCATCAACCATCCATGTTTCCCCCATCCATGTGTGAGTAATCCACCGCTGTAGTCTTGAGGGGATGGTAGGGATTGGATGAGATCGTTCATGTAATAGCTGTAATATCATTAGGGCATGGTGCCTAGTATCCGTTATCGGTGTTTTACGTCATTGTTGCAACTTGTTATGCTTAATGCTTGACACTAGGGCCCGAGTGCCATGATTTCAGATCTAAACATGTTATTGTATCATGAGGATAATCATTGTTTTAGATCATATCTTTGAGTTGTTTACACATATTACTGTCCGGAACCCGAGGTCCCAAAGAGACAATAATTGGGACAGCCGAGGGGAATGGCTGTGATGTGAGGATCGTATGTATTCACGGAATGTTAATGCTTTGCTCCGGTACTTTATTAAAAGGAGTACCTTAATTACCAGTAGTTTCCCTTGAGGCCCCGCTGCAAACGGGCTGGTAGGACAAAAGATGATGTGCAAGTTTCTCATTGCGAGCACGCACAACTAAATTGGAACACATGCCTATGATTAATAAATACTTGGATGCCTTATCTTATTTATCTGCAAATGCCCATGACTTGGTTATTATATGAAATATCTCATCCATGCAACGCCCGTTCATCCGTCCCTATGCCTACATTATTTTAATCCTGTTGTCTACTATAATCATCACTGCTGTTTTTATTCTACTGCTGCTGTTATATCACTACTGTCACTGCCATAAAACTGTTGCTACTGATAATCTGTCTCGAGCAAGTCTGATCACAGGTGCAGCTGAATTGACAACTCCGTTGTTAATGCTTATAAATATTCTTTGGCTCCCCTTGTGTCGAATCAATAAATTTGGGTTTTACTTCCCTCGAAGACCGTTGCGATCCACTATACTTGTGGGTCTTCAGAGGTCTAAGGTTAGAGAGAAGTGGTTTTGTAATTGCAACATGAAATTTTCAAAAACCTCACAAAAGCTTCATTTTGGAGTGACTAAGAAGGATCCATGCTTAGTTTTTCGTTTTCATGTTTTAAACTTGTTTAAATGTTGGTCAAACTTAGGTTTGACCGAATTTGAAATAACCATTATAAATTAAAAAATTATCGAAAATTTGAAAAACCGAAGCACATATTCTTCATATGTCATATACTAACGACTCATGTTGAAAAACATGGTCTACATACATTCAAAATTAGAAAGGCATGTATCTCATGTGATATCGTAAAACTCAAACGATGAGTTATAAGGTTGAAGAGAAGTGGTTTTCGAATTGCAACATGGTAATTTCAAAATACTCACGAAAGTATCATTTTGGAGTGACTAGGAATGGTCTAGGCTTAGTTCGCGCCCAAATGTGTACCAGTGCGCTCCCAGAGCACGCCGTGGCGCGTCCGGAGCACGCCATGGCGCGTCCAGAAGTACAATAACAAATATTACAAACGATTCAAGTTGATAAACAAGGTCTACACACGTTCAGATCGCGTAACTACACAGAGCGCGCATTGTGGGTGCTAGTTCACGTCCAGTTCGGGTCCAGATCGCGCTTGATGTGTTGACACAGATGCACCGATACGTGTAGTTCACGTCCAGTTTGTGTCCGGATATTTACACGTAAAAAGAAAATTAATCGCGTCAGTTCTCGCAAAAAATGCTTCTGATACGTGTAGATGTCTCACAGCGTCTGCAACTGCATTAACCTGGACCAGAAAGACGACGCGCATTAACTGTTCGACACTTGTACTCGACACGTCTAGGGGCACCAGATGATGTGGTAAACATTTACAGGCATGTCAGTTCGACTAGACGTGAAGCGCGGTCACACGATGTCATCATTGCGAATATAATCTGTAAATTCTGTTGTCATGTTACACTGCGTTGGCAAGAAAACAAAGCGATGCGCCTGTTCGGTGCCCCAAGCGGTTATCGATTTACGCGCCGGCGGCAGTGAATTCATCACTATCCCTTCACAAATAAAAACCCCAATCTCATCGCATTGCAGTTCACTCGCTCTTCTCTCCATTCTCAGTTCTCTCTTCTCTCCGAAAAACCCCAACCACCCCTTCTCTCCAACTCCAATGGATCCGTGGTGGCAGAATGAAGCCATCCCGAGCGACTCGGACGGCGAGGGGAACCCATTCCCCTGGTGGGAGGTGGGCAACGGGCACGCCGGCAGCTCCGGCACCAACGACGACGGCGAGGGCGACGACGACGAGCAGAGCCAGGACGACGACTCCGACCCCGACGACTCCGACCCCGACTCCGACGACGACGACCACGATGGGTCCGAGGAGGAGGAGGAGGACCCGGAGTTGGTGAAGGAAGACTAGGAGGAGGAGGACGACGACGAGGAGGAGGAGGAGGAGGAGGATGACTCCGACGACGACTCCGACGACGACGACTACGACGAACCGCCGGCCAAGAAGCGGCGCGTGTAGGCCGAGGCTGGCGTAGTAGCAGTAGTGCATTAGTTGCACTGCTGATTAGTACTAGTATTAGGCTGCCGCCGACGTAGTAATCCTAATATAATCCTATTCGAGTTATAAATCGATTTTCAATTAGTAGTAGCAGTTTCAATTTGAGTTTTCAAATCGAGTTATGAATCCTATATTATAAATCAATTCGAGTTATAAATCGAGTTTCAATTAGTAGTAGTAGCAGTTTCAATTAGTAATAGCAGTTTCACTAAACAATGTCGTACTAATCAACGAATTGTCAGTTAATTCAGTGTTAATTCAGTTAATTCAGTTAATTCGGTGTTAACCGCGTGTAAATTGGGGCCGAAATACCCAACCTGGGCGTTAGACTCGTCCCTTCCTGTCCCCACTTCGCTGGGCCCACATCTAAGGTCACAGGTCCGACCCCACTAGCCGACCCCACGAAATTCCAACCGAGCCGTGACAGGCTGACCCCACCAGTCAGGCCAAGTAACGGTTACCAGAGGGAACCGGAGCGTTTGGGCGATTTGCCAGCCAGGCAGGGCACGGACGAGAGAAACTACGCGGGTATGGCACAGACGGATAAACTAGAGAGAAACAGGGCACAGAAGCAATTGTCCCCAAATAATAATATCATACATGCGGGTAAACAAATTACAGCTAGGCAATTGACAAAATAAAGAACTGCATAACAATGTATATACAAGTCATGATGTCTAGTGTGAGATTCATTTGGGCATTACAACATGATACATAGACCGTCATCCAACTGCATCTACGATTAATAATCCACCTTCAGGATAGCATCCGCAACACCATTCAGTATTAAGTTGCATGCAACAGATTATTGCATTAAGTAAAGTGTGTAATGTAAGTAGCACAAATATCCTTAGATAAAGAACTACTGTTTTATCCCTAGTAGCAACAGTACATCTACAATCTTAGAGGTTGCGGTCACTCCCCCAGATTAAATAGAGACATGAACCCACTATCGAGCATAAATACCCCCTCTTGGAGTCACAAGCATCTACTTGGCCAGAGCATCTACTAGTAACGGAGAGCATGCAAGATCATAAATAACGCACTCACAAGATATATTATGAAGCAAATGACATAGTACTCAATTATTCATCGGATCCCAGCAAACACAACATGTAGCATTACATAAAGATGATCTTGATCATGATAGGCAGCTCACAAGATCTAAACATGATGGCACAATAGGAGAAGACAACCATCTAGCTACTGCTATGGACCCGTAATCCAAGGATGAACTACTCAAGCCTCAGTCCGGAGGCGGGCATGGTGATGTAGAGCCCTCCGGTGATGATTCCCCTCTCCGGCAGGGTGCCGGGAAGAGCTTCTGAACCATCCCAAACTAGGGTTGACGGCGGCGGCGGCTCTGGAACGTATCGTGGAAAAGTGCTCGGGTGTCTAGGGTTATTTTGTTGGGGGGTATTTGTAGGCGAAGGGGCGAAGGCGGTGGATGCCCGAGGGCCCCACAGCATGTGCTGGCGTGGCAGGGGGGGACCCACGCAACCACATGATGTGGGCACCTCCGTGCCCTTCTCCGTCTCGTCTCGGTGTTCTGGAAGCTCCCGAGATAGGGACTTTGGCTTTTTAATCGTCCAATTCCGAGAATATTTCGTTAACAGTTTTTCTGAAACCAAAAACAGCAGAAAATAGGGAACTGGCACTGTGGCATCTTGTTAATAGGTTAGTCCCAGAAAATGCATAAAAACCATATAAAGTGTATATAAAACATGTAGCAATTGGTATAATATAAGCAAGGAACATAAGAAATTATAGATACGTTGGAGACGTATCACCCCCCGACAAATAAACCCTAGGCACCCGATCAAAATTCCACGAAACATCCCGTAGCCGCCGCCGTCGTCAACCCTAGTTCGGGAGGGTTCTGCAGCTCTTCTCGGCACCCTGCAGGAGAGGGGAATCATCACCGGAGGGCTCTATATCACCATGCCCGCCTCCGTACTGATCAAGATCACCATGCCCGCACCCTGTGTTATCATGTTTGGATCTGGTGAGCTGCCTATCATGATCAGGATCATCTTATTGTAATACTACATGTTGTGTTTGCTGGGATCCAATGAATATTGAGTACTATGTCATTTGCGCCATAATATATTATGTGAGTGGGTTATCTATGATCTTGCATGCTCTCCGTTGCTAGTAGATGCTCTGGCCAAGTAGATGCTTGTGACTCCAAGAGTGGGTATTTATGCTCGATAGTGGGTTCATGTCTTCATTTAATCTGGGGGAGTGACAGCAACCTCTAAGATTGTGAATGCACTATTGCTACTAGGGATAAAACAGTACTGCTTTGCCTAAGGATAATTGTGCTACTTACATTACACACTTTGCCTAATGCAATAATCTGTTGCTTGCAACTTAATACTGAAAGGGGTACGGATGTTAACCGGAAGGTGGATTATTAGTCATCGATGCGGTTGGAACGGTCTATGTATATTGTTGTAATGCCCACATGAATCTCACACTAGACACCATGACTTTTACATGCATCATTATGCAGTTCTTTATTTTGTCAATTGCCCAGCTGTAATTTGTTTACCCGCATGTATGCTATTATTTATTTATGGAGAGACACCACTAGTGAACTGTGGACCCCAGTCCATTCTTTTACATTGATAATACAACCTACTGCAAACTGCTTTCTTTCATTCTCTGCAAACAAACATCATTTTCCACGCTATACGTCTAATCCTTTGTTACAGCAAGCCAGTGAGATTGACAACCTCACTGTTAAGGTTGGGCAAAGTATCTTGATTGTGTTGTGTGCAGGTTCCACGCCAACTCCACGCCACCAAGACTTTCTGGCGCCGTTGACACCTTCAGAAGAGCCTTCATCTCCTACTGGTTCGATAACCTTGGTTTCATAACTGAGGGAAAACTTCCTGCTATACTCTCCACACCTTCCTCTTGGGGTTTCCCAACGCTGCGAGAGCATCACCTAGGAACACCAAACCTGGGGGAAATGATGTCCTTCAGCATCTTCATTACTGTGGCATGATCTGCACTTTTGGTTGGAATTGCTTCCACCCACTTTGTAACATACTCCACTGCAACTAAAATGTGAGTATGCTTTGTCTTTGAGGCTGGGAAAGGTCCCATAAAGTCAAAACCCCACACATCAAAAGGCTCAAGTGGCAAAGAATAATTTATAGGCATTTCATTTCTCCTACCAATATTTCCTACTCTTTGACATTTATCACAAGATTTAACATATTTATCACAATCCTTAAATAAAGTAGGCCAATAAAAACCAGATTGCAATACCTTTGCTCCTATGCGATCTCCTGCATGATGCCCTCCATAAGGACTATCATGACAGTCTCTTATAATAGTCTGTTGTTCATGCTCAGGTACACAACGTCTAATGTTACCATCTACACTCTTCTTATAAAGGAAATAATCATCCCAAAAATAATATCTAAGATCATAAAAGAATTTCTTTCTTTGTTGAAGAGTAAAGTGTGGTGGCAAAACTTTGCCAACAATTAAATTTGCATAATTAGCAAACCATGGAGATGCAACTTTAGCCATAGAAACATTAATGTTTGCAAGTTGTTCATTAGCAAAACTTGATTGTCTTCCCTAGCCAACCAGGAGGCTTCCCTAGCCAACCAGGAGGCGAATCGTGGCGCCGTGGGGCCCTGCCGCCTTGGCCTGGAGCGGTGCAACGGCGGGGATTTTTTCGAATTCGCGCGTGTAGGGGTGGAAAGTAGTCAAGCTCCTGCTGAGCTGACGGCCGCTTCGCCTGTCTTGCCAGCCCCTGGCCCCACCCCGTGGTTTCTGATTCGCAGGCGAGCCAGCGTTGCACGCAGCGAGTGTCTCCTTTCCTCGGCTGGACTCCTGTCTGTTTGCGACCCCGCAAGCGCTGGCGCGGACTGGTCTCCATGGATCATGGACTATTCGTCGCGGGGCCTGCTTTCCTTTGATGGCAGCGCCGTGGATAGTGGCAAGGAGCCGTTTTCTCTCTTCGAGGTTTCCATCTCCGATGCTGACAGCGGAGGGATTTGCATGCAGGCCTTTGCTAGGCCAGACAGCGGGCTGGCAGTGGAGGTGGACTCGGCTGCTTCTGACGAGCCGGCCCAATCCCCTGGAGGCCTGGTGGACGCGGCTTGGCCTGCTGGACCGGAGGCGCTGACAGGCCAGCCCGATGGACCGGCAGTGGAGGCCTCGCCTGCTCCATCTGGCACCCAGGCCCAGGATTTTACGGCCTTCTGAGATGCCTGCCGCAAGCCCATCTCTCCGCTCCTGCCCAGGCCCGTGGCGCGCCGCAGTAGGGCCAAGCGGATTCAGGAGGGCCCCATCCGTCGGAGTGGACGCCTGCGTAGCAAGACTGGGCCCGCTGCCCCGGTAAAGCAGCAGCAGAAGACGCTGATTACCAGATTCGGCATCGCGCGCGAAGGAGATGTCATCGAAGATGAGGCTCTGCAGGCCTACCTCGACCTCTTTGCGTCCCCCCTCCCCCAGTCACACATGGACGTGATTCTCAGTCTGTTCGGTTGGCTACCTGATGCCCTCCCCCTGGTGGATGACTCTCCGGCTACCTGCGTGTAGACCCCCCCCCCCCCCCCCAGTTGTTCTTTAGTTTTGTAAACTCTGTTGAATCTCTGCTGTAGCTAACTCTATTTTTAGTGGTCTGAGATCATGTCTTTGTCGTTTGCGGACTTGTGCTTTACCATTTGGAACGCCCGTGGACTAAACTCCCGCGCGCGGAGGCTCGCTATTTTCCAAGTGGTGTCGGTGGCTAGGCCAACCGTGGTGTGTCTCCAAGAGACCAAGATGGAGGTGATCACTGCAGGTATCGTGTATGACTGTTTGGGGTCAAGATATGATTTTTTCTTCCTGCCGGCCATTGGGACCAGAGGGGGCATCCTGTTGGCATGGCAAACCGCGGTGGTTACAGCCGCCAACCCACACCTCACACCCAACACCATCACGGCAAGCATCTCTGTCGGTGCTGGCGATAGTTGGTGGTTCACCGGGGTCTATGGCCCTAAGACCGACGAGGCTAAGCGTTTGTTCCTCTCGGAGCTTCGCGACGTCCGGGACCTGCATGCAGGCCCGTGGGTGGTAGCCGGGGATTTCAACTTGATCGTTGATCCCTGTGACAAGAACCAAGGGGCTCTTCACCGTGGCATGATGGGAAGTTTCCTCCGCACCCTGTCTGACCTCGAGCTGAGAGAGCTCTACCTCAACGGGAGATGCTTCACCTGGTCTAACGAGAGGCAGCAGCCCACGATGGAAAGGCTTGACCGGGTCTTCGTGACTGTGGATTGGGAGGCTACGTACCTTGATGCCTCCCTCTCGGCCTTGTCATCCGGTCCCTCTGACCACTGCCCCCTGTTGCTCAGTCTCGCCCCGGACAGACACTATGATCGCCGCTTCCACTTTCAAGCCTTCTGGCCTAAAGTGGATGGTTTCCTGGGTGTGGTTCACGAGGCCTGGCAGTCTGTGCCGTGGAGCCCTAACCCCTTCAAGAGGTTAGAGGCTAAGCTTTGCCTAACGGCGAAGCACCTCTCTCGGTGGAGCGACCGCTTTGTGGGGCATGTTAAGCGGCAGATTCTGCTCGCTACTGAGGTAATCCTACGTCTTGACGTGGCCATGGAGGGGAGGCCGTTGTCTGATGAGGAGCGCTCGCTCAGGCGTCTTCTCAAGAAGAAGCTGCTGGGTCTGGCCTCCCTGGAGAGATCTATGGCCAGGCAAAGGTCTCGTTTGACGTGGCTCAGGGAGGGTGAGGCCTGCACTCAGTTCTTTAACCTTTATGCGAGCAACCGGAGGAGGAAGAACTACATCGGGCATCTTGTGGTGGAGGGGGCCCAGGTCTCGAGTCATGAGGCGAAAGCGGAGGCCGTGGACAATTTCTTCGCCGATCTACTTGGCACGGCTCAGGACAGACCTTTCACGCTCGACCTGGAGTTCCTCGGGTTGCCTTCCCTGGACCTCCGCCATCTTGAGGTGGATTTCACTGAGGAGGAGGTGTGGAAGGTTGTCAAGTCGATGCCGCTTGACAAGTGCCCCGGCCCGGACGGTTTCACCACCAGATTCTACATGGCATGTTGGAGCGTGGTCAAGGAGGACGTGATGGATGCCTTCCGCTCTCTATCACGCCTAGACGCCCGGGGGTTTGGTGTGCTCAACCAAGCATTGGTTACCCTCCTACCCAAGACCTCGGGCGCCGAGGAGGTGCGGGATTTCTGCCCGATCAGCCTGATCCACGGTTTCGCAAAGTTGGTGGCTAAGGTTCTCGCGGTCCGGGTGGCGCCATCTATCCCCGACTTGGTCGGAGTCCAACAGAGTGCCTTCGTGCGTGGTAGATGCCTACATGACAACTTCATGTTAGTGCAAGGTATTCCACGAAAGCTCCACGGCACCAACAACACGTCGGTGCTCCTCAAGCTGGATATACAAAAGGCCTTCGATACAGTGGACTGGGCCTTCCTGCTGGAGGTGCTGAGGAAGATGGGGTTCGGCGATAGGTGGATCGCGTGGATATGTATCTTGCTCTCCATGACTTCAACTAGGGTACTGGTAAATGGCTCACCCGGTGGTAGGATTGCTAACCAGCGTGGTCTTCGGCAAGGGGACCCTCTATCCCCTCTCCTCTTCACCCTAGTCATGGAAGCCCTTTACCACCTCATTGAGAAAGCAGAAGAACAGGGGTTGCTCTCCCGCCCGTCGGCAACCGGTTTGAAGCACCGCACTTCGATTTATGCTGACGACGTGGTAACTTTCCTACACCCCTCGGTGGATGACCTGGTGGTCTTCGCGTCCCTCCTTCCGGATTTTGGGGCGGCCTCGGGGTTGCACACGAACCTTAGCAAGAGCTTGGCACACCTCATCCGAGGCTCCAACGTGGACTCTCAGCGAGTGGGACAGCTGTTGGGTTGCGCGGTCCAGCCTTTCCCGCTGCGCTTCCTTGGCCTTCCTCTTTCACTAAGGAAGCTCACCCCCAGGCAGCTCCGGTTCATAGTGGAAAAGGTGGCCAATCGCCTACCCAGCAGGGGAGCTGGTCTGATGGACAGGGGAGGCCGCCTGGCCCTCATCCGGTATACCCTCTCAGCTATACCAATCTTCGGCATGATGTCGCTCGACCTCCCACCCAAGACCATTGTGGAGCAAGAGAAGATCCTACGTGGATTCCTGTGGAAAGGACGGAAAGATGTCCACGGTGGACACTGCCTAGTGGCGTGGGAGAGGGTATGTATGCCCAGGGAGTTAGGAGGGCTCGGTATACTTAACCTCAAGAAGATGAATGCGGCCCTCCGCGTGCGGTGGCTCTGGCTTGAGCACACAGATGCTGAAAAGTCGTGGAAGGAGTTTAACATCCAAGTCCCCCGACTGGTCCGCCAAATATTTGAAACGGCGACTAGATCGGTGCTTGGAGATGGAGCCTCCACATTGTTCTGGACCGACATATGGCTCCCGGAAGGTCGCATTCGGGACCTGGCCCCTAACCTTTTTAGGGCGGTCTTGAAGAGGGCAGCCAAGTCCCGCTTCGTGCGCGAGGGGCTTGATGGTGGCTGGCTAGAGGATGTCTCACCCGACCTCGCGGCGCCTGCCCTGCGTGAGCTCCTGGCCCTTGCAGATTTGCTTGGAGGAGTGGCTCTAGACCCTAGCCAACCTGACACTTTCCAGTGGTTGTGGGACGCCCGGGGAGCCTACTCCTCCCGATCCTGCTATGCGGCCTTGTTCCAAGGCTCGGTGGCCATGGCAGGTACCGTGGAGATTTGGCGCTCCAAAGCCCCGTCGAAGTGCAAGTTCTTCCTCTGGCTTGCACTTCGAAGGCGGTGTTGGACTGCGGACCGCCTTGCGAGGAGGGCTCTCCCCCACCCTGCCTCCTGCCCGCTCTGCGACCAGGTGGGCGAGTCCATTGACCACCTCTTAGTGGGATGTATCTTCGCGCAGGAAGTCTGGTTTCGATGCTGCCGCACTTGGGGCTTCGCCGGCTGGGTCCCTAGACCGGACGAGTTCGTACAAGAGTGGATTTCTTCGAGGACAGCTGCGAAAGGTTCGATCAGGGACCTCAGGACAGCGGTGGCTCTAGTTGCGTGGACGTTGTGGACCCACCGCAACGACATTGTTTTCAACGGTGCCTCACCCTCGATGGAGGCCACGCTGGGGGCGATCCAGACGGAGGGCGAGATTTGGAGAATTGCAGGTTTGTTTAGGGGTAGCCTAGGGCAGGCGGAGCGGTGGAGGGTCTGCGAGTAGTCCTTTTTAGTTTTCGTCCGCTTCATTGCGTGGTGTTGCGCGCTCGGCGTCTGTGCCAGCCCGCGTAGTAGCCTTGGCCGCTTGGCCCCTCTTCTATGGAAAATGATATGCCCTTTCGAAGGCATGTCCTTGAAAAATTATCTTCCCCTTTCCTATCAACAATGTGTAAATCAGGTATGTTTTCAATTCTAGAAAGATGATCAGCTACTTGATTATCTTCCCCTTTCCTATCAACAATGTGTAAATCAAATTCTTGCAACAAAAGTACCCATCTTATTAATCTAGGCTTAGCATCTTTCTTATTCATTACATATTTAATAGCAGAATGATCAGAATGCACAATGACTTTGGAATCAATAATATAAGGTCTAAACTTACCACATGCAAATATCACCGCTAAAAATTCTTTCTTAGTTGTGGCATAGTTTCTTTGGGCACCATCAAGTATCTTACTAGCATAATAAATAACATTAAATTTCTTCTCAACCCTTTGTCCCAAAACAGCTCCAACTACATAATCACGAGCATACCACATAATTTCAAAAGGCAAATTCCAATCAGGAGGTTGAATAATAGGAGCACTTATTAAAGCATTCTTCAAAATATTCAAGGATTCAATGAAATCATCATTAAAAGAGAAAGGAACATCCTTTTGCAAAAGATTGGTCAGAGGATTTGATATTTTGGAGAAATCTTTAATGAACCTACGATAAAAACCTGCATGCCCAAGAAAACTTCTTATACCTTTGATATCTTTTGGGTATGGTAGCTTCTCAATAGCTTCTATCTTTGCTGGGTCAACTTCTATTCCTCTTCCAGAAATACGATGTCCAAGAACAATACCCTCAGTAACCATGAAGTGACACTTTTCCCAATTAAGAACCAGGTGTTGGTCTTCACATCGCTGGAGAACTTTATTAAGGTTGAACAAGCAATTATCGAAGGAAGTACCATACACACAAAATCATCCATACAAACTTCCATTATCTTCTCAATATAATCACCAAATATAGCATTCATGCATCTTTGAAAAGTAGCAGGAGCATTACACAAACCGAATGACATTCTCCTATAAGCAAATGTACTATATGGGCAAGTAAAAGTGGTCTTTTCTTGATCATCTTTGTGAACAGGAATTTGTGGGAAACCTGAATAACCATCTAAATAACAAAAGTGAGAGTGTTTAGATAACCTTTCTAACATTTGATCAATAAATGACAATGGATAATGATCTTTACGAGTTGCTTTATTTTACTTCCTGAAATCAATACACATCCTATAACCAACAACAGTACGTTGAGCAACAAGTTCATCTTCATCATTTGGAACAACGGTCATTCCACCCTTTTTAGGAACACAATGAACATGACTAACCCACTTACTATCAGCTATGGGATAAATAATACAGCTTCAATAAGTCTTATTACCTCTTTCCTTACCACTTCTTTCATTTTTGGGTGAAGACAGCGTTGAAAATAAACAACAGGCTTTGCATCTTCCTCCAAATTAATTTTATGCATACATAGAGCCGGGCTTATTCCTTTTAGATCATCAACAGAATATCCAATAGCTGCTCGGTGAGCTTTCAATACATCAAGTATTTTTTCTTCCTCTTTAGCTGAAAGGTTAGCATTAATAATAACAGGGTATATGCTCTTCTCATCCAAATATGCATATTTAAGATTTTTAGGCAAAGGTTTTAACTCAAAACTAGGATCCCCTTTAGGTGGTGGTAACACTCCTAAATTATCAGATGGTGGTTGTTGCCATAATATTTGTTCTAAAACATCCTTTTCTTCGTCATTAAATGTTTCATCTTGATTAAGCATATAATGTTCTACCACGTCTGATGAAGCTACAGTTATATGAGCTAGAGTTTCAATCATATCATTAGCAAATGGCTCTTTCTTTAAATGTTTATCAGTAAATTTAGAAAAGTTGAACTCAAGTTTTTCTCCAGCACACTTAATGAACACTTTCTCTTGAACCAAATTAATTTTAGCACCAACAGTATGTAAGAAAGGTCTGCCAAAAATGACAGGACAAAATGAATCTTGAGGACAACCAAGCACAATAAAATCAGCAGGATATTTTATCTTCCCCACTAGTACTTCAACATCTCTAAAAATTCCAAAAGGACTAATATAATCTTTATTGGCAAGTTGAATTGTCATACCTGTCTCTTCCATAACAATAGGATCAATGTCAGGCTTGATTTCAAGATAAAGAGAATATGGAATAACACTAATACTTGATCCAATATCACATAATCCATGATAACACGAAGTCCCAATAGAACATAATATAACAGGCTTACAACCTTGGCCGAATTGCCTTTAATAACTTTAGTAGCATCTTCACATAAATAAACATCAACATGATCTTCTTCATTTAATTGTTTGATAACCGAAATTTGACTTTTAAGTTCCACCTGTTCATAAGGCTCAGAACATTTTCTGTTACTCTTGTTAGTAAAAGCAATAAGCAAATTCTCCTTAATTTTATTTGGATATGCGGGTGTTTCAACATACTCCTCAATCGTCACAAATGACACTCGTTTCAACATAACTTTAGGAACAACAATAGATTGTTTAACAGGTTCAACATAAACTTCATACCCAGTTTTAGGAACACCCATATGACTAGCAAAACCTTTAGATATTTCAATCATAACATAAGGATCAAGACCAAAAGTATCACTCAGATTTTTAAATAAAGTAGAAGTAGAGAAGTGCTCTACACATGAATATCCATAGTCCAAATAGGGTTCATTACATTTATCAAGATCCCAATGACCAGTGTTCTCAGCAATAGTCTCCAATAAATTCCATGCTTCTTCTTCAGTATTATTTGTAAAACTTCCACCAGATGAATTATCTAGAGTCTCCTTCTGCTTCATAGGTAGCCTCACATAAAAGTTTATCAGTATAATTTTCCTTGTAAGTTCATGACAAGGATTCTTGCGGAGGAGCTCCTTTAATCTCCCCCAAGTTTGAGTAATACTCTCTCGCAGATGTGGCCAGAAATTAAATATATAGCAGCGGTTGTCATAAGCTTCTTTAGGATTAAAATATTTAAGAAAGAAAACCTTCCTCGGCACATTCGATTCATTTATAGCTTCTTCATCCAAAGACCTGAACCATTACGAGCATTACCAGATAAAGACAAATACAATAGCTTCCTTTTTACCTGTTTATCAGAAATATCACCAAGCCTAAATAACCCACATATGTCTTCAATTGTCTCAATGTGTTCATGTGCAGACTTAGTTCCATCCCCTGAAAATAGATTCTTCATAACTCTCTTAACATGACCAACATGAATTTTATATCCCACTTTAGGTCTCTCAGGCACAGTAGTTTCTACCACTTTTGGAGTTGTAGCATAAGCACTTTCATATAAAGCAAGTTGCAAATCATGACGATTCATAAAAGCCATAGTAACAATAAGACAACAGCAGCAAATAAAATTCAGCTTCCAAGGTTCCTTACCAAACTTCTTACCAATAGCGCTACGCTCCCCGGCAACGGCGCCAGATAAGTATCTTGATGACTCCCAAGTACAGGAGATCAATTGTAGTACCTTTCGATTAGAAAAGTTTGTCGAACCCACGAGGAGTTGAAGGTATTGGTTAGCAAGGATGATAAATAAAACAATGAAAGATGCAAGTGTTTTTGGGATTTTTGGTTGTATGGTTGCAAAGATAATAAAAATGCTGAATGTAAATAGTAACAGTTGAAAGCTCTCAAAGAGAGAAAAGTCCAATCCTCTATGTGGCAAGAGGACAAGCTCAAGTGATGTGTGTCTTATATTTGGAAAACGTTCCCGAGGGCGGCATGGATATTGCTAGGCATAGAGATTCATTAAACAACACGTTGAATATCTTGTCAAGTTTTATTCTTCTTTTGGACGGAGCCATAATTTAGGTAAAGCTAAATAAATAAACTAAACCCTCTTATGATGGGTCTTGTGGCCAAGTAAATGACTGCATAAGAGTTATTAAGACATAAAGTCCCACCATAGCATTACACCCTAAGATCCCCGATATTAATCCCCCATAATAATAACTTCGTAACTCGGTCTCAGGTTTACTTGTCCTCCCATGTCTCCCTCACTCTATTATACTACGGTGTTTTCCTATGAGCCCATATAGGTGAAGTGTTGTGCAGTCGACGTTCGCACAACACCATCAAAGAATCACACAAAAAGATAAACACTAGACAAAATACCAACACATGTTATATATAAATCATTGCTCCGTCAAGAACATACAGGAACTACTCACAACGTGCAAACATTATCATATTCAGTGGCATAAGTGGTACAACGCAATCTGAAAATATAACTCCACCTCCAAATAATGACAAGTACTCAATCACAAACATGTATAGGAGCACAAAACAAGTATCTAGGGTGTAGCAACTCTCAAACTACGAGGGGGACGGAGTGTATCACGGAGGTGATGGTGGAGATGGTGCTGGTCTTGATGATGGTGATGATGGAGAGGCCTCCTCCCACGCCAAGGAGGAGAGGTGATGACGGTAACGATGATTTCCCCCTTCTCAAGAGCTCCGGAGCAGCAGGATCTGACCCCCTTCGGAGGGAATCAGGAGTTTTTGTAATGTACCTGCACTTAAAAATATGTCAAGATACCTGTGTATAGTGCAAACCCCCGGATCGAATCATTTGCACACACAGTTTACGATGAATATCACAACATTGTATCATTATTACAAAAATAATCCAGACTTGGTAAAATAAACGGTTCGATACATCTTTGCATAGCTTAAAGCTAGCTTAAAACAATAAAGCAGCGGAAATAAATCTTCAATGAGTATCCATCTTCATGATATGCCACAGGCGAAAACATGTTGGTGGAGACTCGAAACCCAAACGTAGTCCTTACTCTTCGTCAGAAACTTCTGCAACAAATAATAATTTGCAACAGAGTCGGTCAGATTCCATTAAAAATGGATCTGGCAAGTGACACTATGGTGGACACTTAGTGGAATAACTCTATAGCCTATATGCATATTTGGCTGGTGGAGTTCAAGGCTATATATTTTGCATAAAGCCAGTTTTTGCCTAACTCTTTGTAAAATATTTTCTTCAATGTTTGAAACAATATGGCATGACAACCATAGTCTCAACTACCCTTGTTCACCCATCAAATTTTAACTTAGAAATTGGAATGTTGGAAGCCTCCGTGGAATCCTTGATCAGCTGCTCAAATTGTCCGTACCGTGGACACGGCTAAGTACTTAGTTTTTAACTCTGCAGAGGTTGTGCACTTTCACCATTAGACCCAACAAACCCAAACTATCCTCACATTAGACCCAACAAACCCAAACTATCCTCAAGCACACAATTTGTGCTAAGGAAAAGGAGAGAGTTGAGACGAGACTTTTCAGAAGCATTTTCCCATCCCATACTGACTTGACGCGCTCCCATTCTAACCTTCTACCACCACCTGTCAAGTCGGGACGAGTCCATGCAACTTAATCCATCTAGCCAGAGCCCATTGACTAATGGTTGCACGAGAAGCAATCTTCACTTAGAGAAAACTTTGGTTCCTTTCATACCCTTGGTGGCAACCACAAGTGACCATCCCTTAGAGGTCACCCCGAAGGGACAACACTCAACAAAAACCATTGAAAACCAATCCACCCAGGTGGTAAATTAACTTAGTAGAATTAAGCTTTTCAATAAACACTTTTGCATAGCATCAATATTTCTACTAAGTTATCAATAGGATTCTAGACACGACTAGTGTAAAGGAGATAGTAGTTTTAGCGTAGCAATACTATCCTTCTAGACACGACTAGTGTAAAGGAGATAGTAGTTTTAGCGTAGCAATACTATCCAACACATGCATATAAAGAAGTACACTAAGTCATGCATAGAAAATACTTAGGAAATTTATGGGGTGTGCCACTTGCCTTGGCAACAAGCAGAATAGCAACAACAGCTGCAATAGTCTTCGTTTCCCTCCGAATATTCTAACACAACAAACAATACATAATGAACAAACAAGTTTCATAAAACTTCTAAGGAAAATATGTCATGCATGATGTGCAAAATATATTTCTAAGGACTAGAGATGCATGCCATGCCATGAAATTATTCTAAGTTAATGCAAGGCAAGTATTGTTGGTCCAAAAATGACTAAGGACCAGGTCATATTGGGTCAAATTTTAACTAAGGACTAGAAACTAATACAGCAAGTCAAAATAATTTCTAAAGACAAACAACTAAGTGTTCTAGTTGCTAAATTTTTTCTAAGGAAAGATTTATCATTTTTAAGAGGTTGATATTTTTTTGCCAAATAATTATCAAATATTTTCTAAGGAAGAATTTACTTTGTTGAAGAGGCAAAATATTTCTAAGTACTTTTTTCAACTAAAGTGACTAAAGTGATCAAAATATGACTAAGTTATTTTATTATTCGAATAGATGAAGAAAAATAATTTTAATCAATTTTAATTATTAAAATAACACCTAAAAAGCATTTAATCAATATTAATTACAAAATTCATAGAAAATTATTCTACAAAAATATTTGAGTATTCCTACAGCCAATACTTAGACATTAAAATTTATAGCAAAAGAGTTTGATCAATTTTCAATTTTTAATTTGAAGTTTGTTCAAAATACCATTAATGCCACTTTTGAATATCAACAATTTTTAATTCGACAAAACATAAAAGTAATGATGTCAAAAGTTTCTACATGTCATAAGATTTCCAAAAATAATTTTTTCATAAATTTTGGATAAAGGAGTAAAAATTAATGTTAGATCTAAATAGCAGGTGCTAATCTATGAAGAAAACAATTAAAGTCTTCACGCAGAGGTCCCTCAGCGACGTGCATCTCCTGATTGGTGCGGAGCTTCTGTTGATCGGTCTTCTGGATTTGCGGGATAAGCGGGCGCGGACGGGTTGCGGCGCGGGCGGACGGAAGTGGGACGCCGACGTGGCTGCTTCTGATTCGCCCATACCGATTCGATAAAAAGAAATAAAACGGACCTGACGATCTCGATCCAACGGCCGAGATCTGATCTACCTAAAACGAGCGGCGCTACTCGTCGGAGCTGCTCCGATGACCTAAACCGCGGCGACACGACGTTGTACGCTATCTACGGGTTCCCGAGAAGAACGGATCGTACCGTCTCGTAGAGGATGAAGAGGCGGTGTCGGTGGCATGTTGGCAAGCTCTGGTGCGGCTCCCTTCTTCTCCAATCGCTCGCCGGAGATGAAGACGGCGGTGGCTTGCTTCGGTTGATCACAGATGCGACGATCTAGGGCATAAACAAAGCACTGTGGGTTTCAAGACGATACGCACGAATGAGGTAGGAAGGATGGGACGAAGAAGAGGGTTTGGCGTTGCGTTTCCTCACCGGAACCGAAGAAAAACAGCGGCGCCAATGGCGGACGGTCTCGAGCTCGCCTTCGGCAGCCTGGAGGCGATTTCTTTTAGGGTTTGAGGGGGAAAGGTGGCGGCAGGGCTGGGGTATATATATAGGAGGCGGGGGCACGAGATAGAATCGTTTTAAACAAACCGTATCGATCTCGAATTTGAGATGGACTCGGAGCCGGAAAGATCTCGTCGGGAGGTTGGGGATGATACGCGTCGGGGTGACGTCAGCATGTGGGCCCCACGTGTCAGCGAGAGTGAGGAGAGCGAGGCCGGCGCTGGGCTTCTTCTTGGCGGTTGCGTGCTGCGCGCGCGAGGGAGTGGGCCGAAGCTGGGCTTGCTGGGCTGGCTCGGCCGAATTGGTTCTCTCTTCTTTTTTTTGTTTCCTTTTCTTTTTCCAATTCTTTTCTGAAATGTTTTATAACTTTTGTTTTACCACTCCAAATTGACTCAAATAAGAATGCAAAAATTTGTAAAACTAAACTTTACCAAACTAAACTATTTGGTAGCACTTTGCAACATTTTTAAAATTCAAGTTTCAAATTATTTTAAAATTTGAAAACAAAGGTGTAAATGAAAAATGCAATGAAATGATGCATGCTATGGATGCAATTTGAAAGTTTTAAGTTTTTGTGAAAATTGGGATGTTACAGTTTTCGCCGCCGGCGCGGCCTCGGATGGTCTTGGGAAAATTAGGGCATAGGTTTTCGGACGAGACGGAGGTCGTGATAAAAAGCCCCGAGCGAGGAAGTGCCCAAGGCGCCAGATGGTGGGCCCCACAAGGCTAAGGAATCTGGCCGCGTGGGGCCTCATGGCTCTTCCTCCTTCGATCTTCTTTCCTCTGGCGTTCTTCCGATGAGAAAACGACTGTGCAATTTTCCCTATTCCAATTGGGTCCCTATAGCTCCTGAAACAATAAAAACAAGAAAAAGGAGGTTTTCTGCCTCCCAGATATTACATACCAAAAATGGGGACTTTGTATGGAAGTCCCCTAAATCATCTTAAACATGCAAAAACATTGATATAATGATGCCAATAACATTCTAATATGATAATATGAGGTGTATAAATGATGATATAAAATTCACGTATCAGTAAACAAAAGAGAACAAGAGGGATGATAACGTCCTTCAATGGGAGCCGCTCTTGAAAGTCTGGTTGACAAGGGGGGTAGAGTGCTCATTACCACTCGTTGACAACAACAAACACCTCTCAGAAACTTACTTTTATGCTCTCTATATGACTTCACAAACCTATAAAAACTAAAAAGCTCTAGCACATGTTTGTATCCCTGCTTCCCTCTGCGAAGGGCCTTTGTTTTACGTTTATGTTGAGTCATTTTACCTACTTGTTTCTATCTTAGAAGCAAACACTTGTGTCAACTTTGTGTGCAACAATTTTTATATGCTTACTTATTGCACTTGTTATATTTCTTGTGTTGACAATTATCCATGAGATATACATGTTGAAATCAAATGTCGAAACTTAAATCTTCCTATGTGTTGCTTCAATGCCTTCTTACTTAGAATCTATTGCTTTATGAGTTAACTCTTATGCAAAACTTTTTGATGCTTGTCTTGAAAGTACTATCCATGAAAAGTTTTTGCTTATATGATTTTGTTGTTTAATCTTTGTCTATTTGTTAGCAAACTATAGACCATTGCCTTGAGTCACTTCATTCATAACATGAGCCTTACAATATTAATTGATCAAGATTGTGTGGTAGCATGTCACTACAGAAATTATTTTGTTGTTATCGTTTTACCTACTCAAGGACGAGTAGAACTAAGCTTGGGAATGCTTGATATGTCTCCAACGTATCCATAATTTTTGTTGTTCCATGCTTATATTATACCAATTGCAACATGTTTTATACACACTTTATATCATTTTTATGCAATTTCTGGGACTAACCTATTAACAAGATGCCACCGTGCCAGTTCATGTTTTCTGCTGTTCTTGGTTTCAGAAAAGTTGTTCTGGAAATATTCCCGGAATTGGACGAAACAAATTGCAAAGTCCCTATTTTTCCAGACACTTTCACGAAGTCCGAAGAGGAAATGAAGAAGACCCACGAGGGAGCCACACCTAGTGGTGGCGCGGCTCCCACCTTGGCCGCGCCACCACGTGGTGTGGGCCCCTCGGGCGCCCACCGACGTTGCTCTTTCGCCTATAAATTGCCTCCCTCAAGAAAACCGTAAAGCCCAGAACACTTTTCCACGAAACATCCCGTAGCCGCCACCGTCGTCAACCCTAGTTCGGGAGGGCTCTGAAACTCTTCCCGGCACCCTGCCGGAGAGGGGAATCGTCACCGGAGGGCTCTACACCACCATGCCCGCCTCCGGAGTGATGCGTGAGTAGTTCATCCTTGGAAAATGGGTCCATAGCAGTAGCTAGATGGTTGTCTTCTCCTCTTGTGCCATCATGTTTAGATCTTGTGAGATGCCTAACATGATCAAGATCATATTATTGTAATGCTACGTGTTGTGTTTGCTGGGATCCGATGAATATTGAATACTATGTCAAGTTACTTATTTTAATATCATGTGTATGTTAGTTATGATCTTGCATGCTCTTCGTTACTAGTAGATGCTCTGGCCAAGTTGATACTTGTAACTCCAAGAGGGAGTATTTATGCTAGATATTGGGTTCAGTTTCCATTTATTCTTGGGGAGTGACAACAACCTCTAAGGTTGTGGATGTGCTGTTGCCACTAGGGGTAAAACAATGATGCTTTGTCCAAGGATAATTGTATTGCTTACATTACGCACTTTACTTAATGCAATAATCTGTTGCTTGCAACTTAATACTGTGTAGACGCTAACCTGAAGGTGGATTATTAGTCATAGATGCGGTTGGAACGATCTATGTATAATCTTATAATGCCCAAGTAAATCTCATAGTAGACACCATGACTAGTATATGCATTGCTATGCACTTCTCTATTTTGTCAATTGCCCAGCTATAATTTGTTTACCCACATGTTAGTCATTATTTATGGAGAGACACCACTAGTTAACTGTGGACCCCGGTCCATTCTTTTACATCGATAATACAACCTGCTGCAAACACTGTTCTTTTACATTCTCTTCAAACAAACATCATTTTCCACACTATACGTCTAACCATTTGTTTTCAGCAAGCTGGTGAGATTGACAACCTCACTGTTAAGTTGGGGCAAAGTTTTTTCGTTGTGTTTTGTGCAGGTTCCACGTTTGTTGTTGACACCGGTAGTGCGCCGTGCCAAAGTCAGCCACCAACAAACTTTCGAAGCGTCTTCATCTTCCACTGGTTCAATAAACCTTGGTTTCATACTGAGGGAAAACTTGCTGCTGCACTCATCATACCTTCCTCTTGGGGTCTCCCAACGAACGTGTGAATTCACGTCATCACACACTTATATATTGGTGTGGCTGGTCTGACACCTAAGCCATCTTGCCTACGTGTGACTGTCTCTCACCTACATGTCAATGCATATCATCCACATGTCACTGGCTATGTGTCAGTTATGCTTATGTGTCACCACACTAACATGTGGAGCTTATCAACAGGAGACATTGACTGTTGACAAATGGGACACGTGGATATGACATGTGGGACCAGCCTCCACCCAGCCTGTCATGTGGGTCCGCCCATACCCCACCCACCATACATGACAGGTGGGTCCCGTACCACCCCTAACACCATACATGACATGTGGGTCCGGTACCACCCCTAACACCATACATAACATGTGGGTCCGGTACCACCCCTAACATGCGGGTCCCATACCACCCCTAACACCACCACTGAAATGCGGGTCCCATACCACCCCTAACACCATACATGACGTACGTGTGAGTGTTTCTGTAAATCTCACATTCAGGAGCTTCAACAGTTATAGCATAGAAATATGAACATAATTATTAAATCAAATGTATAAATCATTATCTTTTGGATATATATCCATTAATGGTTACATGTTGGAATACCGCAATTACGTTCTCCCCTCCCCTCCAAAAAAAACTTGAAGTGTTTGAACTTAGGCTTAACTCGTCCTTTGAAAAACTTTCTTTGATCAACATTTTAAGCTTGAATTTTAAAATTCTAATAGAATTATCATCGAGTGAGTAACTGATGGGCGTAAAGATAATACGCTTAGGTTGAGCTCCAAGTGCAGAGTTTGTAGATGTGGAAGACTTGTTTTCCCCACAAGGGTGACTGAGGGTTTATATCGAACTCTCGGGGAACTGTGTGTAGAAGCTTTATCTTCTTATCCTTCTCCTGGAATACCTGCAAAACAAAACAAAATGTTTTGTGCCCTCAACCTCACCAAGTGGTTGTCAAGACAAACGTGTGAGCAAAGAGATGAAAATAAAATAAATGCAAAACGAGAAATAAATATGCAATGATGGTATGAATGATAATGCAACGGTGCTAGAAAACAGTGTGGTACTTGACGTGGGACTAGTGGGATAAATCTCTCTAGCAACAACGCCAGAAAACAATGATGGTGGTAAATAAATATGCAAGGATGATAAATATGAATGGTGATAGTGTTTTTGGGTTTTATATGGTGAATGCAAGTAATAAAAGTATTTTTGTATTTTTAAATGGCTGAAAATGAAAAGTGGATAAAAGTTGGAAAGGTGCTTCTTGTGATTAAAAATGGAACGGGGTTCATGGTTTCACAAATGCACTCTCTCTTTAATAAAGTGGTAGATAACGGAACATTAGAATTGTCATATTAGATTGCAAACAATATTTCATGACAAGTTACTAATCATATGGGCATCACGTCCTAGCATAGAGATTTTTTGGTTAATCATCTCTCTCATACTCCACTAATGATGTGAATTCAATCTTAGCACCATAGTATTAAGATAAATCGGTGTATAGCCTTAAGTTCTATGACATGAAGTTAAAATAAGAACATGCTAGATCTAGTCATGGAGAGTTGGCAATGGTCACACCCAACATCCCCGGTAGCATGGTATTTTCTTTTATCCCAAGTGAGGCAACAAAGTAAGGTAAAAACCCAAGTGGATCGCGATATTTTAATGTCAGCTTACCGCACTATCCACACGTTCCCTAGTGAGGTAACAAAGTAAGGTAAAAACCCAAGTGGATCGTGATATCTAATACACACGTTCCCCCTCACACGCCCTCATACAGACGTTGGATCAAAACACATACACACGAACAGGGTACATAATGGGCATCTACTTTCATAACTCAAATAAAACCATTGCAATCGCAAATATTAACTCATAAAAGATCCACCAAGAAGGATAATACATAGATGACCGTAATCATGTTCAGCAGCTCATACGGTGCTAATTAGTGAAGCTCAAAGAGAGGAGAGATACATAAGTTACTTGCACAAACCCATAGTCCAGGGGTGGACTACTCCTTCTTCATCATGGAGACGGTGGAGAAGTCGCTGGAGAAGATGGAGACCACACCGGCACCGCCCCGCCGG
The DNA here is from genome assembly GCA_026929855.1 of Poa annua. Lineage (NCBI taxonomy): Eukaryota > Viridiplantae > Streptophyta > Magnoliopsida > Poales > Poaceae > Poa > Poa annua. The sequence continues at coordinate 42,408,997 of CM049435.1, read as the reverse complement.
AGTTTTCCCCCTCCAATATGCAGCTCCAGGTCTCTGTTTCGTGGTTTTGTGTTTCTGCGTCGCTCTCTTCCGAAAGCCGTCGGGGGACTATTTTTTATAATCGTTTTTAGGTCAAGACAAGGACGAAGATCGACGAAATCGTAGGCTCGAGGGGGGAGATGAGGTGCCCCACGTGGCCAAGGAATCTGTCCGCGTGGGCCCCCCTCTTTTCCTCCTCGGACTTCCTTTTTTTTATCCTTGGCTCTTACGTTTCCTTCCAAAAAATGATCCCGTGAAATCTTAGGTCATTTGGACGTCGTTTGGGTCCCTGAAAGGTAAAAACATTGAAAAATAGGGTTTCTGACTGTGCAGGGTTAATTCCAGAAAAATGGGGAAAATATGAAATATTCCCAAAACTAATATAAAATGATGATATAACCCTTATATGATGTAAATATGATTGGAATAACATGTAATACAATGCAAAGTTCACATATGTATTTTACATACATCAGTAACCGACCGGTATTTCCCGATACCACGGTTAACGGACATCCCAGTCCCCTCCGACAAAAAATCAAACTCGATCCCGTTGACCAAGCTCGGGCCCATGGGAGTGTGACATGTGCTCTCGCACAGGGCCCAAAAATTTTGGTGGTCCAAAATTAATTTGAATTTGCAGGTGATGACTCTCAAGTGCAGGAGATCAATTGTAGTACCTTTCAATTAGAAAAGGTTGTCGAACCCACGAGGAGCTGAAGGCATTAGTTAGCAAGAGTGATAAATAAAACAATAAAAGTTGGAAGTGTTTTTGGGATTTTTGAGCGTATAATTGTAAGAGTAAAAATGCTGAAAATAAATAGTGGCAAGTGAAAAGTCTCAAAAAGAGAAAGCCCAATCCTCTATGTAGCAAGAGGATAACCTCAAGTGATGTGTGGTTTATATGAGGAAAACGTTCCCGAGGGCGGCATGGATGTTACTAGGCATAGAGATTTTTAAAATAAGATGTTGAATATCTTGTCAAGTTTTAATCTTCTTTGGACGGAACCATTTTTAGGTATAGCAAAACAAATAAACTAAACCCCTTATGATGAATCTCATGGCCAAGTTAATGAGCAACAAGAGAATTATTAAGACATAAAGTCCCACCATAGCTGTAAACTCTAGGGTCCCCGATATTAATCCCCGCTAATGTAACTTTATGTATTGTACTGAGGTTTACATGTCCTCCGAAGTGCTACCCACTCCATTACACTACGGTGTTCTCCTATGAGCCCATATAAGTGAAGTGATGTGCAGTCGACGTTCTAACATCTCCATCGTAGAACAACATAAAAGATAAACACTAGACAAAATACCAACACATGTTATATATAAATCATTGCCAATTCATCATATGCCCTCAGGAACATACGTGAACTACTCACAACGTGTAAACATGATCATATTCGGTAGCCTAAGTGGTACAACACAATCTTAAAATATAACTTCACCTCCAATAAATGACAAGTACTCAATCACAAACATGAATAGGAGCACAAAACAAGTACTTAGGGTTCGTAGCTCCCAAACTACGAGGGGGACAGAGTGGATCATGAAGATGGTGATGGAGATGGTGCTGGTCTTGGTGATGGTGATGATGGAGAGGTCTCCTCCCACGCCAAGGAGGAGAGGTGATGACGATGACGATGATTTCCCCCTTCTCCGGAGCTCCGGAGCAGCAGGACCTGACCCCCTTCGGAGCGAATCAGGAGTTTCGCCGCCGCAGCGGCCTCGGATAGTCTCGGGAAAATTGGGGCGTCCCTTTTTGGGTGTGCTAAAAAGCGGAGTCCGAGGGGGTGCTCGAAGGAGCAAATTGGTGGGTCCCACGCGACATTATTCTAGTCTTGAATTGTTTACTGTTTTCGCGAATTAAATCAACTGCTAAATTGTCTAATTATTCAAGAATCCAAAAATCTTATTATAGGTAATTAGCACCTGCTGGCTTTGTCCCGTCTACGAGGCCGCCGTTTCCCTTTAAAGTTGTAATATATAAACGGTGGCGCATGAGAGTGTTATGGTTTCAGAACATGAATTGCTATGCTACCACCAAAGGCAAGCCTGATGATGAGCTTGACCCTGCACAGCAAGAGACTTTTAAGAAGCTCGACATCATGTTTAACCGGGCCCTTTTGAGTATTTTTGACGATTCCATTGTGAACTCGTATATGTGGGATGTGCTCGAGGCCAATTTTGAGGTCTCGGACGCTGGCAGCAAGTTGTACGTCATGGAGCAATTTTATGATTTCAAGATGACTAATGAGCGTTATGTTGTACAGCATGCTAATGAGATACAATAACTCGCTAAGGAATTTGAGCACTTAAAGTGTAATTTACCGGACAAGTTCGTGGCCGGTGGCATTATCGCCAAGCTTCCACTTTTGTGGAGCAACTTTGCTAATAAGCTCTGTCTCGGATCTCATTGGATCACTTGACTTGAAATAGAAAGCGAGAGGAGAGGATACATGTGCTTGAGTTGTGGAGGCTGGTTCTCGTGCCCATGTGGTAAATGAGAACAATTCCAGGGGTAAGAGCAAACCTAATGGTGGAAAATATAAGCCATTACAGCATAACAAACTTTAAGAATAACAATAATAAACCGAGAAAGTGTTCATGTCATCTCTGCAGTCATCTAAATCATCTAAATCACCGGGCACCTGGCTATCCCCACCGTAACGAGCTGAGCGAACCTGAGAACAACGAGCAAGACTACCAATGTTGTTATTGCTAATTTTGAAATGAAGAAATCAGAATACGGTATATTGGGGATCGACACACAATACGACCCACGAAGAGTGAGCGAAATATGTCAACCATGTTTTACGACCCACGAAGAGTGAGCGAAATATGCCAACCATGTTTGTATTTCTCGCGTGTAAATTAAAATTTTCAAATATTTAAGCCATCAGTTCCTGCCTAATTTTTTCACAGGACGTTTACACGACATTCCACTATCTCTGAATGCCGTGCCCAAAATGTTCTATCCTACGGCTAAAAAGAATCACAATGCGCTACATACTTGTTTAATTCATTTTGTACCGAACCGAAGAAAAGAGGGGCATGCGGTGAAGTGATCAGAAGAATGTGGTGCCGGCGAAGCCACGGTGTAGGAGGTTGTGCGCGATGCTGTCCCTCTCCTGCTTGGCGGCCTCCGAGCGCACGGGGTTCTCCGGCGTGGTTTCGTCGTCCTTGAGGTCGAACGGGATCTCCGGCTCGAGCTCCTCGCGGCGCATCTCGCAGATGTTGTGCAGGACGCAGCAGGCGCCCAGCACGACGGGGAGGTCTTGCAGCTTGACCTCCGTGCGCTTCTGCAGGCACGCCCAGCGCGTCTTCAGGCGCGCGAAGGCGTCCACGGCCACGTTCCGGATGTCGCCGACCTTCTCGTTGAATGCGTGCTGCGTCCAGGTGAGGTTCTGGTGCGTGTACGGCACGAGCACCCAGTCCATGAGCGGGTAGCTGGCGCCGCCGACGAGGCAAGCGTCGTGCATCATCCCGGCAGCCGCCCGCTGGTGCAGCATGGATTTCTCGAGCACCTGGTCGTCCGGCATGGATCCCGGCCATCCGATGCAGACGTCGGTGAAGGCGCGGTCGGGGCCGACGACCCCCTGGAGCGTGATGGAGTAGGACGTCTTCTGGTTGCGCTCCGTGTGCCTGCGGTTGAAGTATGCGGCGACGGAGATCTTGGGCGCGATGATGGGGATGTGCGTGGTGTACATGGCGCCGATGACGCCCGGAACACCGAAGGACCTCTCGAAGCCTTCCTTGAACCTGCCGGCCGCTGCCTCGTCGGGCCACTGGAGGAATCGCGGCATGAGGACGGACTTGATGGCGCCGCAGACCTCGAGGACGAGCTTGTGGCAGGTGGAGATGCCGAGGCCGAAGCGCTTGGAGACGAGGCGGAGCGGCTCGCCCGTGGCGAGGCGCCAGATGCAGACGGCGACGCGCTGGCGGACGGGGATGGCCGCCCGGAGCATGGTGTCCTCCTTGGCGACCGCCGAGCCGAGGGCGTCACAGATCATGTCGAAGGTGTCGCGGGACATGCGGAAGGCTTGCCTGAACTCGGCCTCCGGGAAGTCGGGGCTGTTGCAGGTGTCCCACCACGCCTGCGAGCGGTCCTTGACCCAGAGCCGGCGCTGGTGGTGGCCGGGCGCACGCGGCGGCGAGGCTGCGGTGGTCGCGGCGGCCTCCTCGGCGGCGGCGGCGGCGACGACGGCGGTCGCTGCCGAGGCCGACAAGCGCGAGCGGGTGGAGCGCGCGGCGGCCTCGGAGTGGGCGTCGGCGTCGAAGCTGCCCTCCATCTTGGCGTAGTAGTCCATCATGGCCTGTGACTTGTTGTCGGCGTTGGACTCGAGCAGCGCGAGCTCGCGGCGGGAGGCTTCGTCGGCGTTGGTGTCGGCGTCGAGCGCGGCCAGGGAGGTGATGATCTTGGCAATTGAGCGCTTCCTGCCGTTGTTGTTGTTGTTGGTGGTGGTATCGGCGTCCGCGTTGGCGGGCTCGCCGCGCTTCCTGCGGCGATTGTTGTTCGGCATGGCGTCGACGGCGGCTTGGTCGAGCGCGAGCGGCGAGGCGGCGTCCTGGAAGAAAGAGTAGTAGAAGGCGAAGTCGTCGTCGGCTGCTCCACCTACTAGTCCGCTGGTGGGGCGGGCGCCGGATGGGGATCTCATATACCGCACGCTAGCTAGCTGGTAACGCTCGTATGAGAAGTCGCGGTGGTGCTGTCAGCCAAGGAGAGGAAACGAAACGAAAGGAGGGAGGGAGGCGAAATGTTGGGGTTGTGGTTCGAGACTGGTGTGAAATGGGGGCCGATATAAATACGGTGCGATCCATTGAGGCGACAATGGCGATGGCGAGGTGTGAACGCGGAGGAGTTGCTTTTTGGACAAGGAAGAAGGGAGGGAGGTAGGAAAGCGAGACCGGCCCGCGCCTGCGGTGCGTCTTGGTGTGGAGGAACCAGGAAGGTGGGGGCGGCCCGAGGACGCGGTGTGGCAGTCTGACAGCGAGCGGGTGAGATGCGTGCCGAGGGGTGGGTAACGCGGTTTCGCAGGTCGTCCGGTGCGGGATAGGCTGGATCCGCACGACACCGCGTGGACTGGACCGACTCTGACCCCTCCTCGCCACGCCGCACCGGTGAAGAATGGGAACCAGCGTAGTCAATGACATGGCATGTCGGCGTGTACCACCCTCGCCAACCACGGTAAACTCGCAGTAAACATGAGTGCAATGAACGATTATTTGAACTTGGCAGCTATGTGTAAAATAGTTTTCAAACTGAGAAAATGCACCGGGGCTTCTTTAGATCATAGGACAAGAAAACATAATAACTGAAAAAATACAGAAATTTGATATGATTACAGGTGTAAAATAAAAAAATATAAAACAGAATAAAACTATAGAAACGGTCATTTGAATAATATACAAGAAAAACACAAAAAAAAGTCATTAGACCGTACGTGAATAAGTATAAAAAAAATGTTAGTATGGATGTTGAGATTCCTATGAAATTGGGATGTAGGAGTACTGAAATTCATAATTTTTTCGTGGTGTGATTTTGATAAAAAGGAATTCCTTAAGAAAAAACATATGAACGGAAATATTCCAATATTTTATTATCCTTCAATCCAAATAGGACCTACACGGTTGACACGGTATTTCCTGGCGTGGCATTGTCCCATGATGTCGTTCCCTACTTTCATTTTGCCATCATGTCGTTCCCTACTTGAAGTCCCTAAGGTTGATTGCTGATTCAATCGGATCGATTTTTTGTCCGATTTTGTCCATTTGGAATGTCAAACGGACAAACCCATGTCCGTCCCTTTCCGACCACTGCCCCGAACGGACCGGCGCATCGAGTCCGCCCGATCAGAATTTTGGTCATACTGATATTTTTCTCAACCTTCTATTATATTTTCAAAATCTCAACATTGAGCCCGGTCGTCGGCCGCGGCGTCGAACCGCCAGGGAGTTTCCTCTCGACTATTACATTTCTAGTGCGACATTAACTACGTAACTAGTCCTAAAATACAACAAAAATCAACAACCGAACATTGGAGTTAGGCCGCTCATCTAGTGGAGGGGTAAGGCCAAATATTGGCGTCGGCTATGACCGTGGGGACACTAGCTGGTAGCGCTGGCTGTTGCTATCTCTTTCTACCACATGGCCGGGGCATGTGCCGGACTAGTTGCCTCCTCTTTCTCTCTTCTTTCAACACTATGAAATACATAGCAGCGCCGACTTAATGGAAAAACCGGCCGCACATAGGCGCCCCCACCGGTGGCAAGTATGGCATCAATCGGAGCCTCTGCTCCTTTGGCGGCCCCCTTGGCCAACTCCATGTCGTGTTGCTGTTTGTGCCGAGCTGCGAGCGCCCCGGACTCCGCCTTCCTGCGCGCACCGGACCGTCAGCGTGGGCCACGGCCGGACTCATCGGTATCGAGGAAGACACACGCCACTCAGGCTCCATTTGGGAATTTCAATTGTGAGAATGGTATTGTGGGCCTAATCTCGTGTCACATGTGCATAACATGGTAGTCCAGATCCTATATGTGGATGTATAGAGCGAGATTAGGAACCGTACTGATATACTTCTCAATTGTAAGGACTATTTTAAAGCATCTCTACTTGGAGGCCTCAAATGAGAGTGAAATGCATCCACAGTCCTTGAAGTTGTTGGCCATGTCCAAAACAGTCCCTAAATTCAGAATTTGCCTCGGTACAGTCCTGGAAGTTGCTCTCCATGTCCATCTACGGTCCTAGATACGAATGTCTAGCATATAACGCTGACGTGGCAATAAAACAGGCTCACTTTGGTCCTCAAAGTTGCCGACAATGTCCAAAACAGTCCTTGCCCATGTGAGATTCGAACTCAGGACTACCAGGTGCGGACAAAGGAGCGCAGCCACTGGGCCACCATAATGGTTCTGCTCAGTAATGGAACTGATGTAATACGAAGGAACATTAAGTGATTTTTTTAATATCAACAATTCGTGATATTTTATTTATGAAAATATTAATCTAATTAACTACTTTCACTAGTCGAATGGCGCAAACAGTTATCCTACTACAGAATTACTTCCTTTTTTTTTTGAAAATATAGAATTACTTCCTTCTATAACTATGTAAATAGTTATAAATAGTTCCTTCTATAACTATAAATAGTAGACATTCGACTAGTGAAACTAGTTAATTAGATTAATATTTTCATAAATAAAATATCACGAATTGTTGATATTAAAAAATCACTTAATGTTCCTTCATATTACATCAGTTCCAGTACTGAACAGAACCATTATGGTGGCCCAGTGCCTGCGCTCCTTTGTCCGCACCTGGTAGTCAGTCCTGAGTTCGAATCTCACATGGGCAGTTTTCCATTTTTTTATAAGGACTGTTTTGGATATTGTCGGCAACTTTGAGAACCAAAGTGAGCCTGTTTTATTGCCACGTCAGCGTTATATGCTAGCCATTCGTATCTAGGACCGTAGATGGACATGGAGAGCAACATCCAGGACTGTAACGAGGCAAATTCTGAATTTAGGGACTGTTTCGGACATGGCCAACAACTTCGAGGACTGTGGATGCATTTCACTCCTCAAATCATGTTCGGATGGACACTTTATACCGTGTGTCGGACATAAATAGATTCCAATATATGTATGGGCGGTCACAAAAACCGCATCTCCCAATCGGAGGCTCCAAACGGGCATCTCCAACGGGACCCACCTGGCTACTCTGCTCGTTGCACCGCCTGGTGCGTGACCTCTCCGCCACCGAGACGCCCGCACAGTTCTTGCGCGCTGCGGTTCAAGGGTATCGGCGACAACTCCTCCACGTAGAGCCAGACCCAGCTCCTTCTGCGGTCAGATGAGATGGATGTCGAGCCGCGGTCGGGGGACATGCCGCAGTCGGTGTCGCTGTGTCTGACAACGCTGGTTGACCTCCTACCCGTCATCGAGCTCGGCCTCGTCTACGAGATCATGGACCTCTTCACCCTCGAGTCGCGCCGACCGCCACACAGTAGGAGATGCGACCGTGGAGAGATGTGCATCCGTTGCCCATCAGACATCCCACCGCGCTCGCCACCGCACTGGCTGACACCACGGCTTCCACGGTTGCCTTGCTTCCCAACCTCCTTCGCACCTATGATGATGCGGGGCATATTCACGAGGAACGCCTCGTTCAGGAATTGCACGGCGCGGTCATCAGCCCATCTGCCTTTGCCCGACGCCAATTGGAGGACGTTGTTGGGCATCTCCTCTGCGGCCGCATCTCCTGCAGCATGGTAGCCGACGCTGAAAGAGCATTTCCTAATCCTTGTGTATTGTGTGTTAGTTTTTTTGAAACCGTTTTGTGTGTTAGTTAACAATACTAGTGATACACTAATCTGGTGCTAAGTATTGTAGTTGGTTTATGGTCAAATGTCATAAGCATCAAAGCCAAAAAAGTTAAGGAGAACAAGTTCTAGAAAAGCTTCAGGAACCGGATATTTCCGGGCCTCAGAATATCCGGGTCCCTAGAACTTCCAAGAAAACGGCTAAGGAAAAGAAGTGATCGCGTGCTGGACTGAACTGGAAATTCAGCTCGGATATTTCGTTGACTCGGAATATCCGAGTTGCCCCTAAAGAGCCTCGTGAAAACGGCTAAGGAAAAGATGTGCTCGCGTGCTGGACAGAGCCGGAAATTCAGCTCGGAAATTTCCGGGTCTCGGAATTTCCGAGTGACCCCTCGAGCCCCTTGGAAAATCGGCTAAGGAAAGAGGCGTCTGTGCTGGCCAGAGCCGGATATTCAACTCGGAGATTTCAATCTGGCTCGGAATTTCCGGGTGACCGGAATTTCCGAGTCCAACTTATACCGGAAATTCCGGGTGTCGAAGCAGCCAACGGGCATATTTTGGGGAAAGCTATAAAAACCCCTTCACCTACCTTGGGACAAGCGAGCTCTCAGATTCTCTCTCCCCATTGATTGCTCAATCTCAAATCTTCAAGATCTCCCAATCTCTCCACCCAAATTCGTTGATCTTTGGAGGATTAAAGGAGAAGGCCCGGATCTACTACTTCACCAAAGAGTTCTTCATTTCCCTCTCATTTACTTGAGAATTACGTGGCTAGGGTTTCCATTGGGAAAACCTAGTTCACCATTGTAGCTAGTTGGTGTTACATTGACCTTTTGTGGTCTTGACCTATTGTGGTCATCTTGATAGCCCCCAATTAAGTTGTGGGTGTGTGCCTCAAGTGTTGTAAGGGATCCGATCTCCGCCCAAAGGGGATGAATAGTGGAAGGTGAACTCGTACCTTTTGTTGGTTGAGTTCATTGGAGAAGAAGGTGAGCCTTTGTGGCGTTGTGGCCTACCTGTTGTGGTGGCACACACCTCTCCAACGAGACGTACACCCTTTGGGTGGAACTCGGGATTACATTATCGTCTCCACGTGCTCCTACTTGGTTCCGCTAATTCTTACTCACTTACTTACTTCTATCGCACTTACATTTATTATCTTGTCTTGTGTATCTACTTGCTAGCTTGACATATAGATAAATTCACCTTAGTTGCATATCTAGAGAATTTACCTTTGTGTCAAGCCTTGAATTGAAAAAGAACTAAAATTTGTAGTAGCACCTATTCCCCCCCCCCCCCCCCCCCCCCACACTGGTGTCGGATTCCCGTTCAGAGGCACAACCAGGGCTCAAGCGGCGTGCACGGCAAAGCAGACACCACCAATGTTGTCAAACTTGAAGGCCGAGCGGGAGCTGCGGTGGCACGTTAGAGCTGGCTGGGGAGAGAGAGGACGGGAGAGGTTGGATGTGGTACTTGGGAGGAGGAGAGAGATAGGCTGGGTGGCTGACTCGTGTGATTTTTTTGAGAAATCTGTGTGATTTTTGAGTCTGTTTAGACGTCCGACACAGTCTATCTCCCTTCGTATAGGCCGTGACTAGAGTGCGTCAGAAATTTAAGAATTATGATCCGAGTGAGAGTTGTTTGTATCTTAGATTAGTTACAATGGGGAGTATCGTATAGTAGTATCATGCATATGATATTAACTTATGTTACTACTTCCATAATACATAGTAACATATTTATGGTATCATATAATACAACATTTATTAGGTGTTAGACTCATTTGTTATTGGAATCCATTATGTTAATCTCTACTATATAATACGGCCTACCGTGTCCATGGTACGTCGCGGTTGTTTTGCATTTTAGCCCCTCAGAAACTAAGAAATTAACCCGCACTCCCCGCTTAGCGAAAAAACGCCTCGACACCTCGATCCGAAGTCTTCTTCCTATTCCCCTCTGTCTTCTTCCTCTGTTCCTCCAACGTCAGAGGTGCGCGAGCCCGGCTGGTTCGCGCAGCTTCGACATCCCCACGCCGAGGGAAGCCTTGCCGGTGCCAGCGGGGTGGACGGCGCGGGCGGGGCGGAGGTGAACGGCGGGGCGTCCTCAGCCGCGCGGGCTGCGCGTCCGCCATGTGCTCGCGGCCGCGCCTGCCCCGTTCTCGCGTCCACGCCTCCGCCATTCGGAGGTCAACGGCGGGGCGTACTCGCCACCAGATTCAGCGGCCGCCGGGCCCTTCTTCTCCAGCGCGCCGCCGTCGGGCGCTTCCTCCCCGGCGAGGCATCTCCGGCCCCAGCCCCGACGCGTCGCCCCTACGCTGCCCATCCTTCACCCACGCGCTGCCGCCCCAAGAGATTGAAAACTCCTCACAACCGCTGCCATTGGAGGCCGAGGGAGGCATCGCGTCCGCCGTGTGCTCGCGGCCGCGCCTGCCCCGTTCTCGCGTCCACGCCTCCGCCATTCGGAGGTCAACGGCGGGGCGTACTCGCCACCAGATTCAGCGGCCGCCGGGTCCTTCTTCTCCAGCGCGCCGCCGTCGGGCGCTTCCTCCCCGGCGAGGCATCTCCGGCCCCAGCCCCGACGCGTCGCCCCTACGCTGCCCATCCTTCACCCACGCGCTGCCGCCCCAGGAGATTGAAAACTCCTCACAACCGCTGCCATTGGAGGCCGAGGGAGGCATCTTTTTGCGCTGGCTACGTGCTGCTGGGTGTGGAGCCACCGGATATGCGTGCGCCGGTGTTGAATACCGTGCGCCGGGGCTGGATTTGCATACGGATGGGAGCCAGCTCGGCGCCGTGGTGGATTTGGAGCGGCGAAGCAGCAGACCGTGGTTGTCCCCACGGTGCCCCACCGTCGTCGTCCTCATGTTCAGGTACTGCTGCCTCTCTCCTCCTCTTCCTCTCTCTTCTCCGTGGTACCGTGTTTGATCTGGGAAAGAGAGAGGAAAATAGAGCGTGCTGCTTAGTTGAGTGTACCATTTGGTTTTGCCCCAGCTTATAATTATTCAGCATTAAAGAGGTGCTCCCGATGGTTTCATTTGCTTCGTTCTGACCATCGACACAATAGAAAAAAAATGGTGGAGAGCTTTGCTTTGCATCAGGAATCATGCATGAACCTCTGTGCTACTCCGGAATGTGTACACTAAATATTTGGTACCATTTGTACACTGAAAATTTGAACCGTAGGAATACTTAAGTTATTCAGTTGAATTAAGTATATACTCCTAGGAGTATGCACAATTAGGAGTACTTAAGTTATTCAGTTGAATTCAGTCTATACTCCTACGAGTACTGCACAATTAATTGTACTTAAGTTATTCAGTTGAATTCAGTATATACTCCTAGGAGTACTGCACAATTTGTCTTGTTCTTTTGGTTGATACACAATTATGTACCCATTTAAATTTTGCAAATCAGTTAACTTTGTTCATCATATACTGTAGTGATCTTGTGCACCGGAGAGTGCACCGGCGACCTGGGATCCGGTGGTCTTGGGCGCAGAGGCAATCTGCGCCGAACTGATGGAGCGAGGATCAGCGGGAGGGCCAGCGACGTGCCGCAGATCTGCGCCGACCTGATGCAGGGAGGGCCAGCGACGAGAACCAGCTCGATGTCCCTGGCCGGCGACGACCCAAACGAGGTGCTCCTGATCTCGGGATGGCAGTACACGTTATTTCTGGGGATGAGTGAGGGCAGACACGTAATTTGGGTGATTTTTGCACCTCGTCGAAAAATGCTTTAACGTCTTACAATTCGGAACGGATGGAGTACTTTGTTTGTGTTTGTAAGTGTTGGCCGTAAGCGGAGCCATGTCGTTTTTGGAGATGATGCCGTCAGCCACGACGGTCTTCAGTGGATTGTCGACCACTTTGTTACCCGATGAGAGCAACATGAGAAGAAGGCTCTCAACAAACCAAATCGACATCCGTCAAAATTAATCATAATTCGTCTGCGGAGTCCTAGGTGTCTCCAATTTTGGATAGAAAATTTATGCTGTATTTTGGATTCAATTGTCATACAGATTTAAATATGAAGGCTGTTCATTTTATTTAACGTGACGCTATACTACAAAATTGGGGTACGAAATCATTTTGCATTAGTTGATACATGCATTTGCACTTATACGATTATCCACATTCTTTATACATGATTAAGCATGACTTAAAACAGATTTTAAACACCATATTAATTTGCTTTAGACCCGTTGCAACACACGGGCATTTTACTAGTACCTAGTATGATACGACTATCACATCTCTTTTCATTAATTACAGTGACACGTCTGTTTTTTACCAATATAGTATGCATGATACTCTGTGATCTACGGACGGATACGAATACTAGGGCGTTGGCTAGAGCGGCGAGATGGAGCGGCCGGTAAGGCACGGCGTTCCACAAACCGCGGCGGCGCTGCGTACCGTACCGTACCGGCTGACTGTTTGTTTGTTGGCTGACGTATCGGGAAGGCCCGCCGGAGGAAAGGACAGACGATATGCATATCGTGCAGCCTGCTGTGCTCAGCGACGCGCGTTGCTGATTTGTTGGCACCGGCTCGACTACGACGCGGACGTGCCGTAGCTGCATACCGCTGCGCCCCACATCAGAGTGAGCACCACGGAACCACGTCGATGCCTTTTCAAGCTTTTCCGCAGGGAAAAGAAAGCCCGCAAAACCTCTTCGGCAAATAAAATAATGTGAATCACACAGTAAAGCATTCTTAATTAGGTGTATCAACGTGAATCCTGTAAAAGTTTTTAAGAAGCTAGAACCATTTGCAGCGGATATCCCTACAAGAATCTAATAGAATGCTTTAGACCTGAAGTTATCTATAGCAATATGTAAATTTTCATGCGTTACGGTAAATATTTTTTTCAAAAAATGTATTATAAAAAAAGACATTTGATTATGATTTTTTTAAAAATATGTAGGATTAGATTTGCCAGAATAATTGAGAATCTAAATTTAACCACCGTGAAGTGTTTGTATATTTAACAAGAAAAAATTGTTATATGAAAACTGTATGTCTACTTTTTTTATAATGTGAATAGATTACATGTATGCATAGACTTTTATTAATAAATGTAGGATGGTATGGAGAAATGAATGAGTTAAATAGTGGATGAAGTGGTCACTAAATGTGTGACATGAATAAATGAGTGACTCAAATAATGGATGACGTGACACCCTTACGTGCAGAGATAAATTAATTTAATACATGTTAGTAGGCTTTGTCTTATAATAAGTAAGATATATATTTTGGTAAATGTCAATGTGAATCTAAAGCTAATCTCATATGATCATGACCATCTCTTCTCCATCCAACGACTAGAGAGCCATTTGGTCCATCCGGTGTAGTTATTTATCCAGTGAAGCACACAGACGTGGATCCCCTGACGTAAGCACATGGATTTCGTCGGTGCAAGGTATGCAACTTTCTCCCGTGACGCTCTTCGTCACAGTCGAAGCCGCCTCTTCCTTGGCGTTTTAGGTTGATTGTTTGGCATAGGCTGGCACATGCTATTTATGCAGGTTACGGTAAGGGATTCGTCGGTGGTCGTTGGAGGTGAAGTCGGAATCAGTTTCTCAAGAAGGACTGACGATGATGACCCTCGATGACAACCTCGTCGATACTTTTTGTTCTCGGCGATGTGTGTGTTTCGTGTGGGTAGCTAGGTAAACCCGGTGTGCCTAATATGGCCATGATCCATGACGACGTTGGTGCATTTGTAGTGGTTTTTGGTCGGTTCCCTGCTAATTAATAGACCGATCAATTTTCTCCTTCTTTTAAGATAAAATGAGGCAAGTAGCCCGTTTTACTAAAAAAAACTATTGAGTTTCCTTTCAACTTGTTAGGAAGAATTATTTGTAAATGTAAACAATTTTCTGGAATAGTATTTTTTTTAACAAAAAAACTGGAATACTATTCCATCGAGTATGCCATACCATTTTCAGTTAACCTAACATCTTAATTTAATATCATCAAGATAAATCTATCGTGGCAAAACCAGGTGCTCCCTCAAATAGGCTTGTATAGCTTTGATCATATAATATTTGCTTTGTTTTATCGAATGAACGATGCTAATGTAGTAGTCTAAAGGGAGACAAAAAGTGAAAAGGTTGAATCAAGTATGAACGTGCATGGTCGGAAGATTTGCTTTTACTTTTAAAAAGAAAACGTATGAACGTACGTTCACATAAGAGTTGCACAAGTGGAACCAAGCACACGTGTTTCAATATCTGGGATCGTGAATTTGTGATTCGTGAGTGATGAGCCCGTGGAAAAGTCAGTACGAATTACGAAATGCACCACTGAAGAAAGCCAGGCAGCTGGTCGTTTTTTCCCGTACATCAGGTTGTTCAACGAAGAATACACGATGAAAGAGCCCGTTCCGAAGAGAGCTTGGACCTCGTCTCTTTTCCCCACCTACAGTGAAAATGCGATTCTTTGGGCGACCGCGCGTGTGCCAGCTCGCCGCCGGCGATCCGTGCGATTCCTCGCCCTCCGGCGGCCGCCTCGGCGACGGGAGGATGGGGGATCCACGGATCCCGGCGTGTACATAGCCTAGGTGTGCGTGGTGGTGTGCTAGCCGGCGGCACTGAGGAGGTTGCGGTGGTGCCGGAGTGGCTTTTGGTGGCGGTGGTCTCCTTCCCCGATGGTGCGGCTCCGATGGAGCTTCGTCGCGGATCTGCCGTCCCGTCCTCGTTCGTGGCTCCTCGGAGTGCTCGAGAGGATTCCCCCTTCGCCGGAGTCCGTGAGGTGGCGGAGCTGGCGATTGACGATCTTGAAGATGCGGTTGCTGTTGGCCAAGATGGTGCTGCCGTTCGTCGTGCAGGGTGGAGGTGCTCAGGTACCGAGGAGCGTCGACTTCCTGGTCGCGGAGGGGAGCCTCCCAGTCCAAGGTTTCGGAGGTGGTGCGGCGGGTTTCGCCGGCGCAGCGTTCTGCTCGAAGACGGTGGCGCTGAAGCTCGGGAGGACTTCTTTGTAAAATTTCTGTAAGAATCTTGGCTGTTGTAACTGTGTTTTCCTCGCAAAAAAAAGAGAGCCCGTTCCGAGTCTACCAGCAAAAAAAGGGCCCGTTGACTCCTTCTTTTCTCCATCTACCAACCACTACGTTGAGGAAATAATCTCTTTTTAGATGAGAAGCTGAGGAAAAATTCAATAATGCATGCATCGCTTTTCTGGTTCTCCCACGTTGACACTTCACACTTCAGTTCAAAGGAAAAAAGGCACCTAACATAATCTTGGGAATTATCTAGCTCGTTTGGCACCCACCATTTTAATTCATTTGACAAAAACGAAGTGATACCGTCATGTAACTTCATTTGGTAAATAAAGTGACATAGTTAGTAATAAAAATTGCATAACCGATAATATGTATTTGTCGAATTTCCAAATGGAATGGCATGTCTAATTACATGCCAATCATATATGTTGGGTATGGAATCAAAGGCTCTGTTTGATGTCGATATTGTGAGGCTTGGAATTGAATTGTGTTCGATTTCCAATTCAGCAAAGAATCTGAATCTTGTCTGAATTCAAAGTATGTTTTTTGGTTGTTCACATAATTGGCTCCATGGAATCCCAGTGAGGCACCAAATCCAAATGATGTTTGGATGGTCAAGTGTGGAATTGAAATTATATGAGTATGAAGCATTTACACAGGAAAATACAACAAGGTTGGACTACTATTTTTAGCTTCTATCTGCAACACTTCAGTAGCCAGAACAGCCCAGATGACCTGAACACAATATAACACTTCAGTAGCCAATATTCAGCGATTTAGTGATAAACTAATTCTGCAGCCACAAAATATTAAGCTAAACTTGCTTCTGCAAGAGGCCAAGAGGATGCTTTGCTGATTTTGAAGCAAATTAATTGTGAAGATTACTCCTAAACATACAGAATGCACCGCACAACAAAATAAATGATTGGGGATTTAGGGATAGAAGGGGATTGGTATTTCATCTGAGTTGGGAGAGGTCGGTGAAGGATGACCTCTATGCGAGGTCGGTGAAGGATGGCCTCCATCGGAGTTGCTCAGCGCGCCACAGATGGGGGAGAGAGCCAAGGAGGGACGGAGATGGAGGCACATGGAGCAGGCCGCCACAGATTTCCTACGCCGCCGCCGCGTATTTCCTCCCGTCGATTCCGCTCTGTTTTCTATCGTACGAGAAGGTCGAGATGGGGGTATGCGGCTTTTCCGTAGCGTTTGCTAGGTCTTTGGCTCGGAATTTGGAAGGTGCCCGCGGTGCAGTACCAATTTCCGCGTGAAAAAATGTTGCTTTTCAGATGCTAATTCTGTGACCATCCAAACAGAGGAATTGGACATGACAATTCAGAATTCCGAATTCTACACTTCAATTCTGACATCCAAACAAGCACAAAGTGAATTCCATGATTCCGGTTCAAAACGATGGCTACCAAACGATCTCACATTTTTTTTAAAAAAATAGTTTACTAAAACATTTTATACTGTGTGACAGTGGGAGTACAACCGATTGTGTGCACGTAGTAAGCTTGAATTGATCCAGTACCACTAGTAGAAAACGGACCTTTGGTCCAGACTTTTAGTCCCGCACCAATTTGCGGCCGGTACTAATATAACATTAGTACCGGTCCCAGCGGCCGGACAGGCGAACGGCAGCAGTACCGGTCGGTAAGTAACCTTCAGTACCGGTTGGTGTAACCAACCGGAACTAAAGGATTTGGGGCTGGCGCTGCAGCGGCGGGTCCCACGCCGAGAACCTTTAGTACCGGTCTGTGTTACAAACCGGTACTAAAGATGGACATTTAGTACCGGTTTGTGTTACAAACCGGTACTAAAACATTTCGCTATAAATTCCATCTACTTCCTCCAGCCCGAGCTCACTTCACTCTCTGCCTCCTCATTTATTTCTCTCTGTTGTTGCTCGAGCTCGGTGGTGATCCGGCGATTTGTCCAATTTGGTGGCACCATTTTTGGTCAAAAAGGTTAGAAACTTGTTTCTCTTACATTTAATTGGAAACTTCAGTTCATTTAGTGCTAGTTTGAGCTCATTTAGTGTTAGTTTGACCTAGATAGAAAAATGTAGGAAAATCTAGAAATGTATTGTTAGTTTGACCTAGATAGAAAAATTTAGAAAAATCTACAAATGTAGCTTATTTAGTGCTAGTTTCATCATTTACTTTGTGCTAGTTTAGCTAATTTTGTCCTAGTTTAGCTCATTTAGTCCTAGTTTAGCTCATTTTATGCTATAATTACGTAATTAATTGTTTATAGAATTATTACTTGTATAATTTTCTTATTTGTGTAACTTTTTGTTATATATAGTGTCATGGTTTTGACATCTGTCCACACTGGCTCTCGCCCGCTCTATTATTCGGATGTGGTACGATTGCTTGTTATAAGTATATGTTTGTTTAATTTCGTGTTTACAAAAATTATACCGACCAACTTAACGTAGATATATTTTTATCTAGGAGGTAGTTGAACCGGAAAATGAGCCCGACCCTATTTTCGAGTTTTTAGTAGAAGAAAACAATGATTTGAAAGCTAAATTGAAAAGAAGTGAAGATCTTCGTCTCGAAGAGAAGATGAAATGGGAGTTGAAGATTGCCGACGTCGTCGATGATAACGAGATCAAGATGGAGGCAATGCGCTTGGATCACAAGATCAAGATGAATGCAATGCGCTTGAAGCTTAAAAAGTTTAGAAAATATGTCATTAGTCAAGAGGCTTGGTATCATTATGCTGTTGGTTCAATAATTACCTTAGTTGCGATTTTGATCGCATTTGTCGTTGGATTGAAATTCTTTAGCTAGTTCTATGTTAGTTTCAATTAACGAATGTTTTATGAGAACTATGTATTAGATTTGTTTAAATATGGTGAACTTGTATTAATGAATTGGTCACGTATCTATCTATTCATGGTAGATATATATATATAACTATTGTGTAATGGTTTTGTATATATTTACATAATGCAGATGAATCGACAATGGATGTACGTTGACCGACGCACTCCGGAGTTCATGACCGGCGTGCTGGATTTTATCCGTGTTGCTGAGGCAAATAAGCGGGATGGTTTTATGTATTGTCCATGTTGTGCTTGTAAGAATATCAGGAGTTACTCCAACTCAAAAACCATTCACATCCACCTGTTTCAGTCCGGTTTCATGTCCGGCTATAATTGTTGGACCAAACACGGGGAAACAGGGGTCATAATGGAAGACAATGAAGAAGAAGAGGACGATGACAACTATCCTGAGTTTCCTGAATACGACGGTACTACAATGGGGGAAATTGGAGAAGACGCGCCTGACGAAGAGGCGCCGGATGAGCCCGCTGATGATCTTTCTCGGGCCATTGCTGATGCACAGAGAAACAGCGTAAATCAGAGGGAGTGGGTCAAGTTGGAGCGCATGTTGGAGGATCACAAAAAAAAATTGTACCCAGGTGTCGAAGATGACCAGAAAAAGCTGGGTACGACGCTGGATTTGCTGCAATGGAAGGCTGAGAATGGTGTATCGGACAAGGGGTTTGAAAAGTTGTTGAAAAAGATAAAGAAGATGCTTCCAAAGGATAACGAATTGCCCGACAGTACGTACGAGGCAAAGAAGATCGTCTGTCCTCTAGGATTAGAGGTGCAAAAGATACATGCATGCATTAATGACTGCATACTCTACCGCGGTGAGGAGTACGAGAATCTGAATGCATGCCCGGTATGCGGTGCATTGCGGTATAAGATCAGGCGAGATGACCCTGGTGAAGTTGAGGGCGAGCGCCCCAGAAAGAGGGTTCCTGCCAAGGTGATGTGGTATGCTCCTATAATACCACGGTTGAAACGTTTGTTCAGCAACAGAGAGCATGCCAAGATGTTGCGATGGCACAAAGAGGACCGGAAGAAAGACGCGATGTTCAGACACCCCGCTGATGGATCCCAGTGGAGAAAAATCGAGAGAGAGTTCCCGGACTTTGCAGATGACGCAAGAAACTTAAGATTTGGTCTAAGTACGGACGGCTTCAATCCTTTTGGAGAGCAAAGCAGCAGTCATAGCACCTGGCCTGTTACTCTATGTATTTACAACCTTCCTCCTTGGTTGTGCATGAAGCGAAAGTTCATTATGATGCCAGTGCTCATCCAAGGACCGAAGCAACCAGGGAGCGAGCTTGATGTGTACCTCAGGCCATTAGTTGACGAACTTTTAGAGTTGTGGCGGGAAGAAGGTGTACGTGTGTGGGATGAGCACAAACAGGAGGATTTTGACCTTCGAGGGTTGCTTTTCGTAACGATCAATGATTGGCCTGCTCTTAGTAACATCTCAGGACAGACAACTAAGGGATACCATGCATGCACACACTGTTTGGATGATACTGAATGTATATACTTGGATAATTGTAAGAAGTGTGTGTACCTGGGGCATCGTCGATTTCTTCCGGTCAGGCATAACGTCCGTAAGCAAGGAAAGCATTTCAAAGGTGAGGCAGATCACCGTAGGAGGCCTATGGACCGTACTGGTGAACAAATATTTGATATGGTCAAGGATCTAAAAGTAATCTTTGGAAAGGGTCCTGGAGGACTAAAGGTTCCGGATGACGCAAACGGGCACGCACCCATATGGAAGAAGAAATCTATATTTTGGGAGCTACCATATTGGAAAGTCCTAGAGGTCCGATCTGCAATCGACGTGATGCACGTGACGAAGAATATTTGTGTGAACCTGCTAGGCCATTTGGGCGTGTATGGGAAGAAAAAAAACACAACGGCAGCACGGGAGGACCAGAAACGTTTGAAAGAACGAGACGGCCTGCTTCCAGAACATTATGACGGTCCTGCCAGCTATGCTCTAACCAAACAAGAGAAAGTGAGATTTTTTGAATGTCTGAGCAGTATCAAGGTCCCGTCTGGCTTCTCGTCGAATATAAAGGGAATAATAAATGTGGCACAACAAAAATTTCAAAACCTAAAGTCTCATGACTGCCATGTGATTATGACGCAATTGCTTCCGATTGCATTGAGGGGGCTTCTACCGGAAAATGTTCGAGTACCCATTGTGAAGCTTTGTGCATTTCTCAATGCAATATTTAAGAAGGTAATCGATCCAATGATCCTACCAAGACTACAGAATGATGTGGTCCAGTGTCTTGTCAGCTTTGAGTTGGTGTTCCCCCCATCCTTTTTCGATGTTATGACGCATGTCTTGGTTCACCTAGTCGAAGAGATTCAAATTCTCGGTCCCGTATTTCTACACAATATGTTCCCATTTGAGAGGTTCATGGGAGTCTTAAAGAAATATGTTCATAACCGTGCTAGGCCAGAAGGAAGCATCTCCAAGGGCTATGGAACCGAGGAGGTCATTGAGTTCTGTGTTGACTTTATTCCTGACATTAATCCGATTGGTGTTCCACAGTCGCGACATGAGGGGAGACTGAGTGGAAAAGGCACTCTAGGGAAAAAAGTATTTGTATGTAGGGACGGACCTTCTTTCAGTCAAGCGCACTACACAGTTCTACAAAATTCCTCATTGGCAGCTCCGTATATCGAGGAACACATGAATATTTTACGATCTGAGAACCCGGTGGAGGATGAGTTCTGGATTAAAGATCAACACACGGCGAAATTCAGCGGTTGGTTGCAAACACATCTCATGAGTAACACCGAAGTTGATGTTGAGCTGTACTTGTTGGCCAGGACACCATCTTCGACTATAGTCACTTTCGAAGGGTACGAGATAAATGGGAATACATTTTACACGATCGCTCAAGATAAAAAGAGCACCAACCAAAACAGTGGTGTCCGCTTTGACGCAACAAACAGCAATGGGCAAAAGGACACATATTATGGTTACGTAGAGGAGATATGGGAACTTGAGTATGGACCTTCTTTTAAGGTCCCTTTGTTTCGGTGCAAATGGGTCAAGCTGAATGCAGGCGGGGTAAAGGTAGACCCGATGTACGGAATGACAACGGTGGATCTGAACAATCTTGATTACAAAGACGAACCGTTCGTCCTAGCAAATGATGTAGCTCAAGTTTTCTACGTGAAAGACATGTCTACCAAACCGAAGAAAAGAAAAAATATGGAAGCGAATACATCAGACGAGGCAAAACGCCACATAGTTCTTTCAGGGAAAAGAAACATCGTGGGAGTGGAGGACAAGACAGACATGTCAGAAGATTATGATAAGTTTGATGAAATTCCGCCCTTCAAAGTCAACACTGACCCAAGCATCGCGTTAAGTAATGAAGATTCTCCATGGTTCCGGCGCAAAGTTAAGCAATCGAAGAAAAGGAGGAATAATACAACAGATGGGAATATTGGTGATGTGTAATCCAGGAATGATATTTATGAAATATGAGGTCTTTATCACAAACTATGTTGTGGAATATGAGGTCTTTATCACAAACTATGTTGTTGAAATGACCATAACTTGGTCATTTGTCTTGAAACTTCTAGATGTTCATACATGATACACCTTTTTTGTTAAGACTTTTTTTTGCAAATTTTGTCAGAAATCAAGTTTCTAGAACTATCAATGTTTCTGTGATATAACCACTAGTTGTGTACCTTAAAATGATTTTTCCAAAAACTTAAGACCAAACTATCAAATAGTTGTAGTTCAAAGTTGAATTACTTTCGAAAAATCGACATAAACACAATTAACTAGGGAAAATTAGGTAGAAATCAAAGAAAACCTTCTACTTGACGATTATCCATCATATGTGGACTAGTTTCCATGAAAATTAAATGGGTGCCATTTTGCATCATATTTTTGGTACTTTGTTCACAAAAAAAGTCATGATTTAAAATGGGGATTATCAATTCCCTTTATTTTAAATGTTACATTTTTTAATATCTAATTTTTGTAATTTATTGAAAACATGTTCTTCAATATAGACATGATTTTTAGTAATTATTACAAACTAATTAAACAATTACATCAGTAGATATAAAAAAACAGAAAGGAGAAAAGAAGAAAAGAGAAAAAAAATGAAAAAGATCTTTAGTACCGGTCCGTTCTACCAGCCGGTACTAAAGGTTTTCGTTTCGCGCCAGTTTTCTGGGCGCCCAAACGACAGACCTTTAGTACCGGGCCGTGCTACCAGCCGATACTGAAGTAGCTTTAGTACCGGTCCGTGCTAGCGACCGGTACTAAAGGTCCATGCATTAAATGCGCTCGCCCAGATCGGGCAGTTCTCATTCTCTCTACCACACACAGACGAACCCCGAGCCCCTCGACGACGAAGACGACGCAGACGCCTCGCCTCCCTCGACGCCATCGCCGGAGACGCTGCCGTGCCGCGCCGCTGCCCGCTGCTCGTCTCCCCCGACTCCGGCCGAATCTCCGCGCGGCGATAGGTAAGCTCTTCTCCTCCTTCTTCTCTCCATTGCCACGCCGGAGCTAGGGTTTCTAGAACGCCGGAGTAGGCTTCCTGCGCCGGAGACGCTGCCGTGCTGTGCCGCTGACCGCTGCTCGAAGCCGTCCCCGACGCCGCCCATACCCAACGCGACGTGCAGGAAGCCTTCCTCGACGCGCCCGATTCCGGCGGCGGCGGTTGCGTGGCTATGGCCCTATTCCGGTGACAAAATTAGGGCGGCGCCGCCACCAATAGGTTGCGCCCGTCGGTGTGCAACTCGCCGCGGTGTCGGGCTCCTCCTCTCGTCTGCAATGGAGGGGCAGGAACTTGAATCTCCATTGGCGACGTCATGGTGACGTCATCACCTTGTTTTTCTAGAATATTTAGTTAGACTTGAAAATTCTACTGTTTTAGGTGTTGTTAGGAAAATTTAGTTATACTTGCTAGTTAGACTTGCTAGTGTTAGAATTTAAAGTGTAATAGTGTTAGAATATTTATGTGAATGCTATTGTTGGATTTTTAGGATTTTTAGTATTGTTTTACGGTTTGTAGGATTTGTGCAATTTTTTGATTTGTCAATGTGACAAAGTGAATTGTTCTTTATAATGCTACAATTGTTCTAAAGTGTTATTTATATGCTATTGTTAGAATTTAAAATGTTATTTATATGAATGCTATTGTTAGATTTTGATGTGTTATTTATATGAATTTAAAGTACTTATGCAATTTTATTTGATGCAAATAACTTGTGTAATTTTATAAGTGTGGATTAATAGTTTGTAATGGTACTGTTTTTTAAATTGCTATAGGAAATGCTACTGTTTTAGATGAATTGCTAGGAAATGCTATTGTTTTTAATGAAAGTTTGTAAATGTTAAGTGAATTGGTACTGTTTTGCAGTGTTAGGAAGTTTATAAATTTTGGCCGATGATTAGATGGTTGCACGTTGCATCTTCAGGGAGGTGTGAGTGAACCATGTTGTCTGAACATATATGCAATGTTCATTCCACGTTGTTCGCTGACACCATCCCTGAAGCAATTCTATATGAGGCCTTGCTGTCTGTTTTGCAATGTTAGGAAGTTTGTAAAATTGGATTAATAGTGTGGATGCAAAGTAGTTGTGCAAAGTACTTGTGTAATTTAGGGTAATTTTATGGATGCTACTATGTAATTTTATTTGATGCAAAGATTAAAATGCTACAATGTAATAAATAGTGTGGATTCAAGTGTTGAAATTTGTGAATGAAAGTGTTAGAATTTGTGAAATAGTATTGTGAAAATGCAACCACAATTTTCCGCGGCAACGCGCGGGGAATGCAATCACAATTTCCCCAATGCAAAGTACTTGATTTCGTCGATCCCTCGCCTCACCGTTATAACTTGACATCATGTAGGAATCTCGCCGTCTATCCCTCGCCTCACCGTCGTCCTGTCTGTGACCTTCCCGAGTCTCGTTGATCCCGCGCCTCACCGTCGTTCCCGAGCATCCCCTCGTGCCCTCCCCCGCGGTGAGCCTCTACCGTGCGCACATGTTATTTCTTTACAATAATGCCGCCGCCCGATTTGGCACTAAATTGTTCTATCTTTTTTTTGTATTAGTTAAGCTATGGACGGCAGAGCAGGGGAAGATCAATTGTTCGACATCATCAGAGATGGTGAAGATGATGGATCGCAATATCTTAACATGTCCGGTGGTGAAATGGAGGACGAGGAGATTTATAACTTAGAAGCTCCTCCATCCGCCTCGAACAATAATGCCGATGAGAATGTAGCGCAGAATACCGACGAGGTATACATAGCTTCTGGTGATAAATTAATGATTTGATATGTGTACATATACATGTTTTAACATAATATTTCTTCTTTTAGCCCTCCGGATCGGGATCGAGCAAGTCTGTTAAAAGAAAACGAGGCCCGGCCAAAAAGTTAAAAGAAGAAAGATTTGATATCGAAGAAATCTCTGAAATTGGCGAACCGATTGCTCCGAAAGAGCACGCACGTAAATTTGTGAGTCAGTGCGGAGTTATTGTTCGGGACAACATTCCGATCACCATCCGAGAATGGCACAAGCCGAAGGGTGGAGGAGAGAGTTTTGTGTCAGATATTTGCAAGAGGGAACTTCTGAAGTCCGTTTTCCACAATTTCGCCCTACCAACAGGCCTCGGAGATGCCGAGAAAAAGAAAGTCTTCCAGTGGACTCTAAAGAAAATGGCCGAACAATTCATGAACTACAAGAAAAGGTTATACCAGCAATTCATCAAGACAAAGAAAACCCCTAATTTTCAAGACGTACAGTACAGGAGGATAAGACATCAGTGGCAAGAATTCAAGGACTACAAGGAATCAGAAGAAGCTCTGGAAAAGTCGGCGAAAAATAAGTTGAATGCCGACAAAAAGCAATATTTCCAACGTTTGGGGCCAGGTGGCTATAAGACCGCCATTCCTAAGTGGGAAGAAAGGGACGCCAAGTTAATTGCTGCCGGGGTCACTCCATGTACATCAAGCTATCCCGCAAGGGCGAGACATTGGGCGTTCAGCGTCGGGCCAGAGCCCGACCCAAAGACATGCCTTCTTGTGTTGAAGGAAAAGGTTAAACCAGGCCCCGAGGGAGAGCCCGAAAGAGAAAAAATTCGGAATAAAGCCAAAGAACTTGATGATGCAGTAGTTGCCGCTCGGGAGGGAAGGTTCGCGCCCAATAGAGAGAAGGACGAGCTGTCACTCGCCCTCGGGAATCCTGAACACACTGGGCGAGTACGAGGCGTGGGCGTCGTCCCTTGGAAGGTTGGGTTCCCCGAGCATAGGGACACCTACAGGAGTCGCGACAGGAAGAAGAAACAGGAGGCAGAGAAATATCAGCGGTTGGAAGACATGATAATAGACCTGCGACATGAAATGAGGCAGAAAAAGGCATCTGAGCCGCAGGAGGACCAACTTGATATGGCATCTCAGCGGAAAAGCAGCGTGGCTTACACACAAAATGTCCAGCCTGATGACGCAACATACCCCGTGGATCAGATTCAGGGGCGAACAAACTGTGAGCTGCACATCAAGATGAGGAACCTATCCATAAAGGTGGCGGTCGGCTTTGCTTTAGAGAATATACCCGGAGCAACCCTTCATGGCGGTCAGATTCCAGTTGGCTACGCGCGAGTCGGGGTGGACGAAATTATGAACGGATTCGAGGACCTAGAGCTTGACTTTCCTGGAGCTGAAGGGGAGACGACACTGGGAGAAGTGTTGCGCGGAATCATTCTATGGAGAAAGGAACACATCGTGTTTCCTGGAGAATCGACGCGTAGGCCACCAACCCCTCCGAGTAGCAATCAGCCTCCAAGTCCACCCCGCATTGAAAATATGGACACCGAGAGGGAACCCAGCGCGACTCCATCTCCCCGGTGCGCGAGTCCAACCCAGCGGGAGTCCACCCCAGAGCGTGCAAAGAGTCCACTCCAGCGGGAGTCCACCCCAGAGCGTGCAAAGAGTCCACTCCAGCGGGAGTCCACCCCGGAACTTGCAAAGAGTCCACTCCAGCGGGAGTCCACCCCGGAGCTTGCAAAGAGTCCGCCCACCGGCAATAGGACCTTCTCAATGAGGCAGAAGATGCTTGCCGGTGCGTCGAGTGGTGCTCCAAAGGACACCTACAAGTACGGGCCGTCGTTGAAGGATCTTCCGGTGTTAACTTACCACCGGACCGTTGAGGAGAATGCTCCCTTGGTCAAAGCTCACAATGCCGCACACTTTGCGAAGAAAGTGCCCGAGCCAAAACAGGTACTAAACCCTAAGGGTGTTAAACACTTTTTAGACATCGTCTGTGATCCTGACCGTAGAACTTTGCCTGATAACTATGAACGCTCTATCTCGAAGAGTTTTGACACGCAAGAGGAGAATAAAAAGAAAAGGGTCGCTGCACAGAAGAAGAAGAAGGGGAAAAAGGTTCCCCAGCTCGGAGAACAGAAAGTACAGTCGGTCGCCCCGCTGAAGGTTCAGACAGACAAGAGTCCCAACGTTGGGACAAATGTTCCTGTTACTGACTACATGGACGATGATGCATTTGACGCACTTTTCCCCAAGTCGACTGAGATAGCACGGACGTTTGTCTACGGGAAAGATCTTCTCCCTAGTGATGAGATGGTGCGTCTAGCTTTTCAAATGCGGAGATTGCATGACTGGTACATGAAGGTTGCAAAGGACAAGCAACTCGTGTTTTACGTGACATACCGAGAAGACCAATTCTTCGTCAACCACGAGATATGTATCGAATTTGATGAATTATGGCAGTTATACAACCGGCGTGCTCTCGACGCAACTATCATGAGTTGCTATGTTCTGTAAGTGTTTTTTCTAAATGTCTAGCTGAGCATGTAATTATCCTCACTAATTGAGCCTGTAATTATCTGCACTATATTCTTTCGTATGCTATTATATATGCAGGTGGATGCTTATCGAGTGCAAAAGGAAAAGACTCTGGGAAGTTGGGTTCATTGACCCATCTATCGTTAACTGCAAAAACTTAGAGCGGAAGCCCGGGGACTGCGAGGAGGCATTGTTGAGGTCGCTATTGAGCCAAACACATGCGGCAGATATACTTCTTCCTTACAACTTCAAGTGAGTGTGACTGTCTTCAACACATTTCTATATTGCTAATGACTAGATGTTAAGTTTAATTGATGAGTTATATTCATGCCTCACTATATAAACGTGTGCAGCTTCCATTGGATTCTAATGGACATTATCATTGACAAGGGATTAGTTGAAGTATTTGACTCATTACGCAAACCACAATCATACTACCAGGACATGATTGACATGCTTCAGAGGTAATTTCAACCATTAACCCCATTTCATGATATCAAGTAATCATAACACATTTATTCATTTGCTTTTGTGAGTAGGGTTTGGAAAATATTCATCAAGAGAGAGAGGGGTGAATGGAAACCAGAGCTGACTATTAAACATATTGATGTAAGTGTGCTACTATTAAACATAGTCTCTTTAATTCATCATCATTTTGAATTATTATTTAATTAAGTTATATTCTCGTAAAGACCATGAAGCAGCCTCCGGGAAATGAATTATGTGGATTCTACGTCTGCGAGTTCATGAGGACCTTGAGCGTTGAGCAGGCGTCGCGTGAAAAAAGAATGGATGTGAGTGTGACTGTCTTGTACTATATTTCAGTCTTATTATGATTTGATATATATATATACACACACAACTAATATATTCATATTGATCTCGTTTAAAGCTTAACGACAAGCGGAACGCCATCCTACCACATCAGCGCGTAGAATCAATTCAAGAGGAGATAGCGGGATTTATCCTTGAGGAGGTCATGAATCCAAAGGGAGAATACCATAATCCTAAATATAGCTATGCCATATGAAAGAGGAGGATGTATGACATTATTGCGATCTCTATACACCGGATTGTATATATGTATATATGTATGTAATAACGTAGTATGAATATGTCCTATATCTAAATTATATTATATATCAACGTTTACCGTATGTAGTAGCGTAGAATACATATACGAAAGTATATTACGTATGCATCAACGTGTACCGTGTATATATATAATACCGTATGAATGTATAAGAGTAGATGAAAAAGAAAAGATAAAATAAAATTGCAGTGAAGAAAAGAAAACAGATAACAGAAAAAAAAAGAAACGAAAAATAAATTGCAAAACCCTTAAAACCTAAACCCTTTAGTACCGGCCGGTGTTACCGACCGGTACTAAAAGTTCTCCGCACGAGCCCGAGCCCCACGCCCACGTGGGGGCCCTTTTAGTACCGGACGATAAGAAACCGGTACTGATGCTGGGGGGGCATCAGTCCCGATTGCGCAGTACCGGTTGCGAAACCGGTACTGATGCTCCTCCCCGACCGGTACTAAAGAGCCGTTTTCCACTAGTGTACACAACACAAATAAGCACTTTTTTGGCCAAGACAAGTATAATCCCAACTTTATTTTCAGGATTTACACCAGCACAATATATAGTCGGCGCCTTTTTTCATCGAGGAATACAAGCAATTTCACTTGCTAAAACTGCAAGTGTCATGCCAAAATCCAAATACACTCACAGAACGATAAGGAATAGTTCAAGCCCCAGGTAGTGCGGTTCAATATAGATTTAGGAATATGAATAATCGAAACAACTATAAAATGGGGAGCTTTTTCTAGATACCAAAATCAAGAACCATCGAATACTTTTCACGGTTTGCCAACGTGAAACACGCCTTTTCGATTGTTGAAAATCACGTATTGTCTTGACGTCCATCATTTGCTGCCCATATGCCGTCGCTGTCGTCCTCCCGCACGTACATCCGACCTCACAGCATAACCCAATGGCAGACACGCGGTTTGGTGCGTTCGTCACTGTGGCGCCATAGTGACGCAAAGCGTGGTGGCCGGCGCTAGAAATGACGAGTTATTGGCCAGCTCTGACCAGGTAGTTAGCGTCCTGATCAACATTGGAGAAGGGCGGATGATGTGGACAGTGAATCCAGAATACAATAATGGAGGTAATTATACTACACATACAAAAAACTTGTCCATGAGGTACAGATTCATACAAAAACTTGCTATGTGGGGTGCGGCGGTACTACATGAAGTTGTATACTTGTATGATACTATCAATTTTCTACACGTAATTGACATACAACGGATACACATAGATGTATAAGTGTATAAAAGTTCTCCATTGAAAATAGTGGGTGTGCATCCAACTTGCTTGCTCATGAAAACTTATAGCACTTTTGAGGAGTCCCATCGTTGGAATATACAACCCAAGTTGTATAATTTAAAGTTCCCCACATAGTTATGCAAGTAAAACATGAAAACTCTCTCATATGGAGTAGTAAAGGTGCTAAACATGAGCACAAATGATGACTATCAATACTACATGTGCTATAACATGAGCGCAAGTGTGGATAAAGAGTAGTAATTTTGCCCCCTTTTTATTTTTTATTTTCTCTTTTTCTATTTTTTTTTACCTTTTCGGTTTCTCTTTTCGATGGCCCCCATGGCTCTTTTCATTTTTACGGGCAAACATTCTAATATGACAACACACTTTTGATACAAATAACTCATAATGAATAAAACATAATGTATGAAACGGTGCCTCTGCCAGTGTAGCAGGGTATGCAATGGTCTAGCGTAACATGGGTAAAACCACACATAAGCTGTAAAGAATCATGCAAGGCAATATATAAATGATAAATGACAACAAGTCATGTAATATAAGATGGAAGTTGCATGGCAATATATCTCAGAACGGTTATGAAAATGCTGTAGTAGGTAGGTATGGTGGATGTTTTGAGAAAGATATTTGGCTTATGTGTAGGAGAACATGATGAAGATCTCCCACGAGTTTTGGATGTACCCGCGAAGTATGCACCAACTCTCAATATGAGAAAGGGCAATGGAAAGTACCGAAAAGGCTAGCAAATATGGTGGTGGAAGTGCCATGAAAACCGCAACTTAGAACTCAAAAGCAAAAAGATTCCAACTAGAAATATGATCTTACAAGGCATAATGAATATCACTCCATGAGGGACTGTGGCAAATGAACAAGTCACTGTTGGGATCCCGACCGTAGCGCATAACACAAAGTCATTACGGTTGCTTTTAACAGTAGAAGTCACATATCGTTATGCTATCAACTAGATATTTAAGTGTGGCACAGATTCAAGATTTCTATACCAACCATTAATCATTCCACTTTACTAAACCATCATGTTTACCATTAAGCATATTAATATCTCAAAACAACATTAATGATTCAAGTGACACAATTTAATGATCTACAAGATTATGTATCATTTCATCATACCATCTACCACATTTCATCATTTTCTGTTCTTAACCAAATACTAATCAACTTATCTAAAAATAAACTCTCCAAGTATTTAACAATGAGATATGAGAGTATAACATAAGAAAACTAATAGCTCTAACAAGAGATGCATGAAAAACAAGAGCTAATAGTATTGGAGTAACATAGAAGAATACTCAACGAATATAAGTGAAGAAAGAAAAAAGCAGAGCGTGTCTCTCTCCCACAAATGAATGCTAGGATCCATTTTATTCAGAGAATGAAAATAAAAAAGTAAAAACTAAAACAAACAGACGCTTCAAGTAAAGCACTTAAGATGTGTCGGAATTAAAATATAGTTTCACTAGAGAGGACTTGATAGTTTGTTGATGAAGAAGGGGATGCCTTGGGCATCCCCAAGCTTAGACGCTTGAATCTTCTTGAAATATGCTTGGGTGACCCACGAGGGCATCCACAAGCTTAGGCTCTTTCATCTTCTTGATCACATCACATCATCCTTCTCTCTTGATCCTTGAAAATTTCATCCACACCAAACTTAAAGTAGACTTCATTAAAGGATTAGTGCATAATAAAAATTT
This sequence comes from Poa annua, assembly GCA_026929855.1. Lineage (NCBI taxonomy): Eukaryota > Viridiplantae > Streptophyta > Magnoliopsida > Poales > Poaceae > Poa > Poa annua. The sequence continues at coordinate 42,377,896 of CM049435.1, read as the reverse complement.
CTTATATTCTGCATGAACACAATTGCTACCAATGCTACTGGATATTAGCTGCAGCCACTGATACTTTATGGAACAAACAGATCCATTCAAAAACAGCAAAAGAGGCATTGCAAAATAAATGGCAGAATTTGTCAAAAACAGAATAGTCCGTAAAGACGATTTTTTTCGAGACACTTAACTTGCTCAAATCAGAAAACTCAAAACTAATGAAATTTGCGTACATATCTGAGGATCACGAACAAAAAATCCCAGGTCATTTCAATTTTTCTGTAAAGAGTTATGAGTTTAACGGTGGACAGCAGAAAAACTGTTCCTACGCAGGAATCCAAATCTAGCATCAACTTTTTACTAGATCCTTAACTTGACACAACAATGCAATAAAATGAAGATACAAAGGAATTGCTACAGAGGTGAGCATGTTCCTTGACACAACAAAATAAAATAACAGAAATAAAAAGTGGGTTGTTGATACGTCCATTTTGCATCACTATTTTATATCGTAATTTACAATTATTCATTGATATATTTCATATTTGGAGATGATACTTATGTTATTTCATCTATTTTGCATGTTTGATGATTATTGGAGAATTGATCACCGGAGTCTGGAATCTGCTGGAAAAAGCACCGTCAAGATACAATATTTGCGAAGATCAGAAAACAAATCCAACTAGGCAGAAGTTACTATTTTACTAGATGACGGAGGGAGCCACGAGGGGAGGCCAAGGTGGGGCCCAGGGGGGCCACACCATGCCATGGCGCGGCAGGCCTTTGAGCCGCGCAACCACGTGGTGTGGTCGCCCTGGCCCACCTCTGGCCGAGCCCCTTCACGTACTTCTTCCCCCCGAAAACCTAAGACCTACAGAACCATCGTGGAAATATTCCGCCGCCTCCACGAGGCGGAAAACACCAGAGAGATAAAAGCTCTCCGGTAGGGAGAAATCTGCCAGGGAAATCCCTTCCCGGAGGGGGGAAATCGCCGCCATCGTCACCGTCATCGAGCTGCACTTCATCGGGATCATCATCACCACCATCTCCACCGCCGACACCGTCATCTCCATCGGTCCACTCCGTTCCCGCTGTAACATCTAGGGCTGAATCTTGTATGTTTGATAGGGGAAACTCTCCTGGTGTTGATTACTCTTGTTATTGATGCTATTGAGTGAAACCGTTGAATTAAGGTTTATGTTCAGATTGTTACCCATCATTTTATCACCTCTGATCATGTTCCAAATGATGTGTTGTAAGTAGTTTGTTTAGTTCTTGAGGACATGGGAGAAGTCTAAATGTTAGTAGTGAACTATGTTGAGTAATATTTAATGTTTTGATATTTAAGTTGTGGTGCTATTCTTCTAGTGGTGTCATGTGAACGTCGACTACGTGACACTTCACCTTTATGGGCCTAGGGAAATGCATTGTGTATTCGAATATTAATTGTGGGGTTGCAGGAGTGACAGAAACCTAAACCCCCGTTAGTATCTCGATGCATGAGGGATGGTAGGATCTCAGAGTTTAAGGCTGTGGTTAGATTTATCTTAATTACTTTCTAGTATTTGCGGATGCTTGCTAGGGGTATAATCACAAATATGTATTAGTCCTAGAAACGGAGGTGCATTAGTATAGGTTCACCCACACAACACTTATCGAAACACTAAAGATTAATCATCTATATGAAGCGAAAGCACTAGACAGAATCCCGTGTGTCCTCAGGAACGTTTGGACATCATAAGTAAACAAACTGACTTGTCCTTTGCTCTAAAAAGGATTGGGCCACTCGCTGCCATTATAATTGCCGCGCTTTATTTACTCGCACTTTATTTACCTGTATTATCAAAAACTCCTAAAAACTCATCTGCTAGTGTTTACAGTGAAATCCTCATCAAAACCGCTTGTCAGCACCTTCTGCTCCGCGTTGGGTTCGACACTCTTATTTATCGAAAGTACTACGATACACCCCCTATACTTGTGGGTCATCAAGACTATTTTCTGGCGCCGTTGCCGGGGAGTGAAGCGCTATTGGTAAGGAAAACTTTAATTGTAAGTGTTGTTTTTATTTCTGTCTCCTAATTTGCTTATTTATGGAGAGATGATCTATTGCCTTTCTGTTTGGAAGAGCTCCTACCGCTACTGAGGTAGAAGATGAGGCGCCACCTGAAAAAATAGTGCCATTTAAAATACCTATGAAAAGTATTGATCGTGTTATGAATAACCGCTATATGGGAGATGGAACTATCCATCCCGGTGATCATTTGCTATTTTTACATGAATTATGCGAGTTGTTCAAGTGTGCAGGTATTTCAATGGACAAAGTAAGGAAGAAATTATTCTCTATATCACTTGGTGGAAGAGCTTCTCATTGGTATAAGTTGCTGAAGAATAGGAATTCTCTTGGATGGGAGGAAATTATACCTCTCTTTTATTCTAAATTTTATCCTCCAAGTGAAATTCATCAAGATCGGAATTCTATATGTAATTTCTGGCCTCATGAAGGAGAAAGTATTGCCCAAGCTTGGGGGAGATTGAAGTCACTAATGCTCAAATGCCCCATTCATGAGCTTCCTGGTAATATTATTGTTGATAACTTGTATGCAAGACTCTCCTTTGAAGATAAAACATTATTGGATACTTCTTGTGCTGGATCATTCACGCGTAATAAAGAAGGTTTTAAATGGGATCTTCTTGACTAAATTGAAGAGAATACTGAAGCATGGGAGAACGACAAAGGTAGGGAGTCACGTATAAAATATGACTTCGAATGCATTAAAACTTTCATGAATACTGATGCATTTTGTAATATTAATAATGCTTATGGTATTGAATCTCAAGTTGTTGCAAATTATTATAAATCCTTTGCTGCTTATTTCGGTTTGCCTAAGGAAGGTTTTGAAAAATATCATGAGCCTTATAAAGATAAGTCTATTACTCCTATAACTAAAAGCATTGAAGTTAATACTGTTGATCATATTATTCCGGAGCCTTATATTGAAAAAGTACCTTTTCCTGTTAAGATGAAGGAACATTCTGTTATGGCTAGTGTTGTTAACAAAAGTGCTAAGAAAGCCATAGAACCTGATGAACAAATTAAAATTGAACCTTCTGTGGCTATAGTTAAAGATCTTGTTACTAAAAATGTTGGAGATGAGTACATTATATTTTGTGAGGATGCTTCTAATGTTGTTTCTCATCCTAAAAGTTCAAAGAAAACTAGTGTGCATGTGTTATCTGTTCGAATTGGAGATCATTGCTATTATGGTTTATGTGATATTGGTGCAAGTTCTAGTGCTATTCCCTATGAGCTTTACAAAGAAATTATGCATGAGATAGGTCCTCGTGAACTTGAAGAAATTGATGTGGTTATTTGTAACACCCCTCCCTGGCACAACTTGCCAGCGAGGCGGTCGTCCCGTGCGCCAGCCCAAGATATCTGGCCGCACGTCGCGACAGTGTAACATATGTGATATCATTACACAATCAGGCACATAAGTGCTACAAAAGGGTTTACAAGGCCATCGAGGCACGATAAAATATCGAGCCAAGCATGGCACGGGTCAGAGTTTTAACTGGCAGCGGAAGAAGAATTGAGGCAACGGCTTGGAGCGACTCCATTCCCACGGGCATCTGGCTGGACTACGGATTCGTAGCACGCACGCTCTTGCTCCATCTCCTCGCTAAGGTGGAAGACGAATCCTCGCCGACATCTGGCCACAATCACAAGGCCCGTGAGTACATTACATATGTACTCAGCAAGAGGTAGTCCCTTGCTACAAACAATCCAACAATCATGAAGCAAACAATCATGTGACAAGTTATTCGTAAATAAAATATCCTACGACGTGGCAAGAGTCTAAACTAAGCAGAACAACATAACAGTAGCATGGCATTACAAACAACATGGCATGAACAATCAATGTGTATCAACAATCAAGCATGGCATAAATTCAGAATATAGCATGGCATAAATTCAGAATATATCATGGCAAGGACTTAAATATCGACACCGAGGAGCGGTGTCCAAATGCATAGCTCACACGGGTAAGTTCACAATTCCGGGCACTCCGGCCCCTCGCCAACTCTGGCGCAACACTTAGACTCCACGAGTCTCACAACCTGTTTCAACAACCTGTTTCAAGTTCATTTGTAAAGTTTTCCCCGTGACGAGACTGACTCTAAGTGTGACTCGACCCAAACTTGTCCCGTGACCTGGGGACTAGGCTAGTATCTAGATACACTCTCGAGAGGTTGCAACAATACACACGCTGGAGTGTAAAGAAATCCCACCGGTACCGAAGTACTAAACCATTCCTGGCGGCAAGTATAACTCCACACTCCCCAACGGTCCACAAAACCAAGACGCCCCCTGTATAGTCACCGACATGCCCTACGGGCCTTGTCTTAGGCTGAACTAAAATTCCGGCACGTCCCCAACCTATGAGCGACGCCGAGCTCCGGAACCATCACAAGACCAGCCCCGACCACACAGGTAACCGACTAGACTCACCAAGGGGTGACATCAAAGGGGAATCCCGATAATGCTACTAAGCTAGGTCCGCCCATACAGACGACGCGTGACTGAGCGATAATGTTTGGTGAATGGCACCGCTGACTCAATCTAGTCGAGGGAGTTTATTAAGTTCTTAGTCAAGTTTATCAAGATCTTTTCCAAAAGATGTTTCCACAACAATGAATGCAAAACCAAAGTTTCCAGATGCGTCAACAAAACAATATCAGGGTGATAGCACGCAAAGTTCCACATGATCATCACAATATATATCACATATCAATAACAAGATAGATATATATATATATATAACACAACAGGAGTAAATAAAGTCAAGTTAAACCGACCGGGCATTCGCGGCGGGTGTGCCGGAATCACCTCGTGTCGTCTTTAGTTGGTTATTAACAGGCACAATATATCAAACAATAGCAACAAACAAGTCCGATTAAACCGACCGGGCATTCGCGGCGGGTGTGCCGGAATCACCTCGTGTCGTCTTTAGTTGGTTATTAATATCCACCATTCCATTGACGGCGGCGGTACCCCCAGTCCAATGTCTCAAGAATGGTGGGGTTAGCACATAATAAATAACACAATACAAATGAGTCAGCGGGTTAGATAAGTCAGCGAGTTAGTGTAGCAGTTCATCAACAAATATAAACACACGACATGGCAATAGCAAACAACAAACAAACATTGCGGGACAGATCATAGCAAGGGGTTAGCTTGCCTTTGAAGACGGGTTCCAAATGCTCCGGAAAGTTTCGGCGTCGTCGCGCGTCGGAAACTCGAAAAACAGCTAAACCGCGAAACTACAAACAACAAGTTCGAAAAAGACAGTAAAATAAAATATTTCCAAAGAAAGCAAAACTAGTACCAAAGTGTAGGTCTCGTCGATACGAACATTTAGAAATTTAAATCACTGGAAACGGAGCTACGGTTTGAAAGATACGGACGTTTGAAAATCTGCCCAGCAATAAAAAAAAAACTGACGCGCGGAAAAAAAACGGACGGCGGCCGGCCGCGCGAACTGGGCCGAGGCTGCGCGCCGCGCGCGCTGCGCCAGCGCCAGCGCTGGGCAGGCCGCGAATGGGCCGCGAGGCTGCTGCCTCTGCTGGGCTGAAAACGGGAGGGAACAGAACGGAAGAGAAAAAAAAAGAAGAAAACGGATCGAACGACACAGGGTCGTCTTCCTCTTCTGTCTCCCGCACGGGAGCGAGCAGGGGATGGCCAAGGACGGCCGAGGAGGACGCCAGGAGGGCTCGCCGGCGGCGGGGACCGGACGGGGGCGGCGTACCGCGGCCAAGGGAGGCAGGGCCGGGGTGTGGATGGCCTCCCGTGCGCACACCCGAGCTCGAGGAGCTCGGCCATGGTGGCCAAATTGTGGAGCTTCGGGTGGTGAGGTTTTTGATGAACTGGAGATCAGGAGTGGTAGCTAAGACGTATAGGAACTCTCTCTGTCGATATGCACGAACAACAAGGCTCACAGACTCACGGATCGATCCGAGGATCGACGTGGTGCTCCAGGGCTAAAGCAAGGAGTGAAGGAGCTTGTTCCCGTTCGTACGCACCGAGGGAGAGGTCCAGAGGGAGAGGAGAAGGTGTGGAATGGCTAGGGTTTGGTTCGGGGCTGCTTGGGGTGGCTTATATAGAGGGAGAGGAGAGGTGTAGGTGGTGGCCATTCAAAGCTCCTTGATGACCATTGATGGCTACCTAGCCCTTTCCAAGCCCTCCTCCTCCACATGATGAAGATAGGAACGAGGAGAGGGTATGTGGCTGTGGTGGAGGGTGTAAAGGCCTGCTTAGAGGAGAGGGATTAGGTGGGTAGTAGTGCTAGGAGGGGTTAAGGTCATGCCAAAGTGTTCGTCCAGCGTGACGCGAGCGGCATCGACGCGTTCCGGGTGACTCAAAGCACCAAAGGCAAAATGGAGGGTACCTACGGGTGACTAACGAGAGGGTCTACGGCACTGCAACGTCCTCACGCTCTAACGATGCATTTGGTAAAACAATTATTTTGGAAAACCACGCGCACAGAAGGTGTTCGACAAAATGACATGGGTTTTGCCGAACTCAGAAAAATCTGAAATAATTATCACGGAGTAGGTTGGGTATATGGAGAGTGTATATGGAGTTTGAGCTCATTTGGTGTCGTGGAAAAGGGTTTTGCAAATTGTCGCTAAGCCGCGTACCGACATCGATGTTTGGTTTACAAAGGAAGTATGTCAAAACTTGCTCAAATGAATTTGGGTTCAACTGAAGAAGTGTAGGAAATGCGAAAATATGCATCCTCCTAAAATATGAGAATTTTCTGAGTCTTCTAACTAGGCCGAAGAATTAGGGATCGGTGCCGACATTTAACAGTGTACGTCGCAAATGGAAATTTGGTACTGGAGTCCGAAATGTTTTTGAGCGGGTCGTCTAGAAATGGGTAGGAGAGTCCTCCGGTATTTAAAACGAGCGAAAATCCTAAGTCGAATCGTCTTGAAAGATTATAGAAACCATTTGTCAAAGTTAGAAAAAGTTTTCCGGCGTCCGAAAATAATTTAAAATTCGGTTTAAATTTTCGGGGCGTTACATTATTCAACTTGCTAATAGAGAATCTATCTCTCCAATTGGTATTGTTAGGGATGTTGAAGTTTTATGTGGTAAGATTAAATATCCTGCTGATTTTCTCGTACTTGGTTCAGTTGCTAGTAAGACTTGTCCTATCATTTTTGGTAGACCTTTTCTGAACACTTGTGGTGCTGTTATAGATTGTAAGAAAGAGAAAATCTTTACTAAGTTTGCTGGTGATTCATATGAATTTAATTTTTTGAAATTTGCTAAAGTCCCTTATGAAACCGAATTGCCTAATGAGGATTTTAAAGTTGAACAGCTTGCCTCTATTGCTCTTGCTCCTAACAATGTTTTGCAGCAATTTTTGGAAGATCATGAAAGTGAATCCTTTAGAGAGGAAAGGGATGAGCTTGATGAAATATTTCTTCGTCAACCCATCTTGAAACACAATTTAAAGGTGGAAGACTTGGGTAAAACACTCCCACCTAAAGAGGATCATGTCTTTGATTTAAAACCTTTGTCTGATAATCTTAAGTATGCTCATATTGATGACAAGAAAATATATCCTGTTATTATTAGTGCTAACCTTTCAGGTAAAGAAGAGGAAAGATTATTGGAAGTATTGAAGAAACACCGTGCAGCTATGAGTTATACTCTGGATGATTTAAAAGGGATTTCTCCTACTATATGTCAACATTCTATTAATATGGAGCCTGATGCAAAGCCAGTTGTTGAACATCAACGCCATTTAATACCCAAGATGAAGGGAGTGGTAAGAAATGAGATATTAAAGCTTCTTGACGCTGGTATTATTTATCCTATTGCTGATAGTAGATGGGTTAGTCCTGTGCACGGTGTCCCTAAGAAAGGAGGAATTACTGTTGTGCCAAATGAAAATGATGAACTTATTCCTCAAAGAGTAGTTGTTGGTTATAGAATGTGCATTGATTTTCGAAAGGTTAATAAAGTTACTAAGAAAGATCATTATCCATTACCCTTTATTGATCAAATGTTAGAGAGATTAGCTAAGAAAACTCATTTTTGCTTTCTTGATGGTTATTCTGGCTTCTCACAAATTGTTGTTAAAGCGCAAGATCAAGAGAAACCACATTTACTTGTCCTTATGGTACTTATGCTTATAGACGTATGCCCATTGGTTTATATAATGCTCTTGCTAGTTTTTAAAGATGCATGTCTGCTATTTTTCATGGTTTTTGTGAGGAGATTGTGGAAGTACTCATGGACGATTTCTCCGTCTATGAAACTTCTTTTGATAATTGTTTGCACAACCTTGATAAAGTTTTGCAGAGATGTGACGTGATGTGGTTATACCCAACGGGTATACCCACCCGAGTACAATGATGCCTAGTCTACCAGAAGGCCCACTCGGTGGCCCATGTACGAGATAGTTCAAGAGTTCACAAAGCGACCCATTATAGATGGAGTACGGCTCAAGATAGGATCAATCGTACCGACTCAGAACTTACCTTATCTGTAACTTGAGTACTATTCAAACTCTTGAGACCTGACCTCCTATATAAAGGCCAGGAGGGGGAGGGTAGGACTCACGCAATATCATCACCAGAAACCCTAGCGAGCCTTCGACTCGTCGGGACGCCATTGTAGCCACCTTGCAATATTGAGATCTGTAATCCTACAAGTGAATCTTCGCTTGTAAGCCGATCGAATTCACCAACGACCATATATTGTTCCACCCGATACAACCCTAGGTTCCTCACCATGGGATTTGCCGAGTTAACCCCTCATCAATTGGCGCCGTCTGTAGGAAGAACGGAAGTTGGATCTATGGATTCGACGGCCTCATCGACTTCGTCTTCAGCATCTGTCACGGTCTGGAACTCGAAGGATCTGCGGAAGCCGTACACCCTCGGCGCCTTCGACTTCCTCCCGCACTCGGAATCTGAACGACCAGCATTCGCGGGGATACACTCGGGCTTAGATCTGACGTTCGGCGTTTTCCGTTTTCTTGTCAGCCAGTGGGGCACGCTAGACGTGTCGAGCCCTGCCCAAAGTTCGAGTTCAGAAGCCACAAATTTCGCGCCTGCATATCCTCCAGTCGTCGCCAACTCCGCGCCTGCGTCAACCCCGATCATCATCGACTTCACGCCTGATTCAGTTTCAGCCGCCACCGACTTCACGCCCTCTTCAATTGATGGGTCCGACGTCACCTGTTATTGCTCCGACTGCGCTATCTTCCAGGTAGCAGCCGTCCTGCGCGGTGTCGACTCCGCGTCAAGCGATGAAGGCGATCGTCACGAGGAGGGTCGCAACGCGCGCAACCGCCCATCCAGCCAAGTATTCATGGTGGCGCAAAACGGTGCACCAGGCACCTCTACCTTCGCCACTCCTCCGCAGCGCAGGGAACCCGAGCCCATCGAGTACCCGATGGATGTCCGGATGGGTGCCGACAAGGAGCTCACCATCACGGAGGAGATGGGAGTACGGATCCAGGACGTCGTCAATAACGACACCGTGTTGCCAGAGGACTCCCCATGGACGACTTACTAGCATATCAGTATTTGCTGCGGAAAAAGAATCTGGAGCTGATCGAGATGCAGCGCGAACTCAACGAGAGGCAGTTACGCACAGATTCAGCCAGTGCCAGACGAGCGGCTCAATCCTCCTCCTACTCCACAAGAGACGAGCCACGAACAGCAGAGCACGTAAGAACTCGCACTCGAATGCCCCCGACCGGGTTAGAGCCAACAAATATCAGGCAGAGGTTCATGACGATTGCAGACGACGGCATACCAGTGCCGCAGACGACAGCAGCAGCAGTCGCCTCAGTCGCGACTTACTTGCGATCTACTTTGCCCCCAGTGGATGACCCATGATACAGTCTACATCGGGCACAGATAGACGCTCTGGGAACAGTCGGGATAACATTAGTACCCGCCGTCGCCGCGACAGGCCGTCCGGGGATCAGCCCCGGACAGAACCCGCCAAACACCGGCGCTCGCTCAAACGGCCACCGGCCAACAGACACATCTACTCCTCAGGATGACAAAACGCGCCATCGCGACGACCGCGATCGTGACGAACCGGAAGGAAGCAGGTCCAGACGCCGTCACCGTGATAGGCGCGACGGGGACGAGCCGGAAAGAAGCAGATCCAGGCAGCGTCACCGTAGCAGTCGTGACAGGACCGAGACAGAATAAGAGCGAGCCACTCGGCGCCATCGCGAGCGAGAAGAACGCCGGCGCGCCAGAGAAGAACGCCGCCAACAGCGGCGGGTCGCTGGCTTCGAGCACGACTATGTGGAGGAAGGAGTCGATGCGCGAGATATTATTACCCAGCGAACGATAAACAGGCGAAGACACCAGCGAAGGCACCGCAGTCGAACCCCGGGCTCTAGTCGAAGCAGCTCATACACAGATTCGGAGGTCAAGCCATGTGGAGCAATGTGTTTCACGACTGCCATCCGGGAAACTCGCATGCCCAAGAGGTTCAAGCTAACGTCAGAAACTCCCAACTTTGATGGTACTCAGGAGCCGTCAGCTTGGTTGGAGGACTGCACCACGACAGTACCCTGTTGATACGTCTCCAACGTATCTATAATTTCTTATGTTCCATGCTATATTATACCAAGTTATTACATGTTTTATATGCATTTTATATAGTTTTATGCATTTTCTGGGACTAACCTATTAACAAGATGGCACAGTGCCAGTTCCCTGTTTTCTGCTGTTTTTGGTTTCAGAAAAGTACTTAAGGAAATATTCTCGGAATCGGATGATTTCTTTTCCAAAGTGCCTATTTTCGTGGGAACGTTCCAGAGCACCGAAGAGGAGTCGAAGACGGAGCCCGAGGGGCCCACACCACCTCCCGGCGCCCCCCCTCTGCCGCGCGAGCACGTGGTGTGGGGCCCACGGAGCTCCACTGCCTTCGCCCTTTCGCCTACATATACCCCCCGAAACAAAAACCCTAGCACGGTGTTCATATTTTCCTCCACGGGTCCCGAGCCGCCGCCGTCGTCAACACCAATTCGGGAGAGATCACAACTTCTCCCCGGCACCCTGCCGGGAGGGGGAATCGTCACCGGAGGCCTCTACGTCGCCATGACCGCCTCCGGACTGATGCGTGAGTAGTCTACACTTGGACTACGGGTCCATAGCAGTAGCTAGATGGTTGTTTTCTCCTCTTGTGCTATCATGTTTAGATCTTGTGAGCTGCCTATCATGATCAAGATCACCGTTATGTAATACTTCATGTTGTGTTTGCTGGGATCCGATGAATATTGAGTACTAAAGTTATTGCTTCATAATATATCATGTGTGTGGTATTTAATGATCTTGCATGTTCTCCGTTACTTGTGTATGCTCTGGCCAAGTAGATGCTTGTGACTCCAAGAGGGGGTATTTATGCTCGATAGTAGGTTCATGTCTCTATTAAATCTGGGGTGGTGACAGCTAGATCTAAGGTTGTAGATGTACTGTTGCTACTAGGGATAAAACAGTAGTACTTTGTCTAAGGATGATGTTACTTACTTACTTTACACACAGTGCTTAAGGCGATAATCTGTTGCATGCAACTTAATACTGAAAGGGGTGCAGACGCTAACCGGAAGGTGGATTATTAGTCATAGATGCGGTTGGAACGGTCTATGTATATTGTTGTAATGCCCGAATGAATCTCACACTAGACATCATAACGTTGGTATATGCATTGGTTTGCTCATCATTATTCTATCAATTGCCCAGCTGTAATTTGTTTACCCGCATGAATGTTATTATTATTATTTATGGAGAGACACCACTAGTGAACTGTGGACCCCGGTCCTTCTCTTTAATCTGATAAACCACAAACTGCAAACCTGTTACTTTCTGCAAACATACATCTTTCTTCCACACATACGTTTAATCCTTTGTTACAGCAAGCCGGTGAGATTGACAACCTCACCGTTAAGTTGGGGCAAAGTATCTTGATTGTGTTGTGTGCAGGTTCCACGTCACCTACGTCCCAGGAAGCATTTTCTGGCACCGTTGACACCTCGGAGGAATTCATTATTTCCTACTGGTTCGATAACCCTGGTTTCACAACTGAGGGAAACTTGCTGCTGCACTACTTCATACCTTCCTCTTGGGGTCTCCCAACAACACACACACCGTGTGCATCAAGCATTTTTCTGGCACCGTTGCCGGGGAAATAAGAATTCCTTTGAAGACCTTCACACTCCTCCGTCAACTTCGTTGCCGGTGATTTGAAGATTCTTCTACGAGGGGAGTTTTCGCACTTCCAATCTTTTTTTTTGTTATTGTCTTGCTTAGTTTATTTTTACTACTGTCTTGTTTGCTTAATATCAAAAATACAAAAAAAATTAGTTACTTGCAATTTATTTTACTGTCTTGTTTGCTTAATATCAAAAATACAAAAAAATTAGTTACTTGCATTACTTTGTTTGTTTCGGTTTGCTATTTTATTTTCAATTTTTGTTATTTGTTTTATTTCGGTTTGTTAATTAATTTGACAAAATGAGTACTGCTGAGAATACTAAGTTGTGTGACTTTACTAGCACCAACAACAATGATTTTATATGCACACCTATTGCTCCACCTGCATCTAAAGCTGAATTCTTTGAAATTAAACCTGCTTTGTTGAACCTTGTTATGAGAGAGCAATTTTCTGGTGTTAGTTTTGATGATGCTGCTGCCCATCTAAATAATTTTGTTGAACTATGTGAAATGCAAAAATATAAGGATATAGATGGTGATATCATAAAACTGAAATTATTTCCTTTCTCCTTGAGAGGAAGAGCTAAAGAATGGTTGCTTTCATTGCCTAGGAATAGTATTGATTCATGGATTAAATGTAAAGATACTTTTATTGGAAAATACTATCCTCCTGCTAAGATTATTTCTCTAAGAAGTAGCATCATGAATTTTAAACAACTTGATAATGAACATGTTGCTCAAGCTTGGGAAAGAATGAAATCTTTGGTAAAGAATTGCCCAACCCATGGACTGACTGCTTGGATGATCATCCAAACCTTTTATGCAGGACTGAATTTTTCTTCAAGAAACTTATTGGATTCGGCTGCTGGAGGTACCTTTATGTCCATCACCTTGGGGCTGCAACAAAACTCTTGGATAATATGATGGTGAACTATTCTGAATGGCATACTGAAAGGACACCTCAAGGTAAGAAGGTAAATTCTGTTGAAGAAACCTCCTCCTTGAGTGAAAAGATTGATATTATTATGTCTATGCTTGCAAATGGTAAATCCCATGTTGATCCAAATAATGTTCCCTTAGCTTGTTTAGTTGCACAAGAAGAGCATGTTGATGTGAACTTTATTAAAAGCAACAATTTCAACAACAATGCCTATAGGAACAATTATGGTAATAACAACTATAAGCCCTATCCTCCTAATAATGGTAATTCTTATGGTAACTCTTATGGTAATTCTTATAACAATAATAGGACTACCACCTCTGAACTTGAGACCATGTTAAAAGATTTTATCACTACACAAACTCTGTTTAATAAAACTGTTGAGGAAAAGCTTGGGAAAATTGATATACTTGCCTCTAAAGTTGATAGTCTTGTCCTTGATGTTGATCTTTTAAAATCTAAAATCATGCCTACTGAAACTAAAGAGAGTAATCCCTTTGCTAAAATTAATGCCATCCAAGTTCAAATAGATGAAAATGTTAGGATGATGGCCCAATTACGTGCTAGATGGGAAAGAGAGAAAGAACTAGATAAAGAGGCTAATATTGTTAAAGTTTTTTACTATTACTACCTCTGAAAATAATGGCATTTCACATGCTAGTAAGCCTCCTATTATCAATGGTAACGTAGTTGGTGTTGGAAATGTCTCCTCTACTTCTTCCAAAAATTTAAAATTGCCCAAAACTGCTGAAACTAGTGTTGATAAAAGTGCTGAAATTTTTAAGAACATGGGAGAATGTGGTTCGGTTTGCTTTGATGATAATAATTTTGATTTTGATAATTGTAATATCTCTGAAGTTATTAAGTTCTTGCAAAAGTTGGCCACAAATCCTAATGCTAGCTCTCTTAATTTGGCTTTTACTACTCATATTACAAATGCTCTCATTAAAGCTAGGGAAGATAAATTAAGACTTGAAGCTTCTATCCCTAAGAAGTTAGAAGATGGTTGGGAGCCCATTATTAAAATGAAAGTAGATAAATTTGATTGCAATGCTTTGTGTGACCTTGGTGCAAGTATTTCTGTTATGCCTAAAAAGCTTTATGATATGTTTGATTTGCCACCATTGGAACATTGCTATTTGGATGTTTTTCTTGCTGATAATGCTTTGAAGAAACCTTTGGGGAGAGTTAATGATGTTCCCATTATGGTTAATAATAACCTGGTCCCCGTTGATTTCATTGTCTTGGATATTGAATGCAATCCATCTTGTCCAATTGTGTTGGGAAGGCCTTTTCTTAGAACTGTGGGTGCTATTATTGATATGAAAGAAGGTACCATCAAGTACCAATTCCCACTCAAAAAAGGTATGGAACACTTCCCTAGGAAGAGAATGAAGCTACCTTTTGATTCTATTGTTCGTTCAAATTATGGTGTTGATGCTTCATCTCTTGATAACACTTGAGTTTTGCTTTCTGTGCCTAGCTGAAAGGCGTTAAACAAAAGCGCTGATGGGAGACAACCCACTTTTATTTCCTGTTATTTTATTTTATTTGTGTCAAGGACTTTTCCAAGCTCTGTAGCAATTCCTTTGTATCTTTATTTTATTACATTGTTGTGTCAAGATAAGCCTCTAGTTGAAAATTCATGCTAAATTTGGATTGCTGTGCTGAAACTGTTTTCTGCTGTCCACCGTTAAATTCATAACTATTCACAGAAAAATCGGATGGACCTGAAATTTTTTGTGCTTAATCCTCAGATATATATGCAACTTTCATTAGTTTTGAGTTTTCTGATTTGAGCAAGTTAAGTGCCTCGAAAAAATTCGTCTTTACGGACTGTTCTGTTTTTGACAGATTTTGTCATTTATTTCGCAATGCCTCTTTTGCTATTTTGATCGGATCTTTTTATCCTATGAAGTAGCAGTGGCTGTAGCTAATGTCCAGTAGCATTGGTAGCAATTGTGTTCCTACAGAATATCATAATTTTTCGTGCACTAACTCTCTAATGAAGTTTACTCTAAGTTTGGTGTGGAGGAAGTTTTCAAGGATCAAGAGAGAAGGATGATATGATGTGATCAAGAGGATAGTAAAGCCAAAGCTTGGGGATGCTCCGGTGGTTCATCCCCAACATATTTCAAGAAGACTCAAGCGTCAAAGCTTGGGGATGCCCAAGGCATCCCCCTCTTCATCAACAAACTATCAGGTCCTTCCTAGTGAAACTATATTTTAATTCCGTCACATCTTATGTGCTTTTCTTGAAGCGTCGGTTTGTTTTTGTTTTCGTTATTGTCATTCTCTGAATAAAATGGATCCTAGCATTCCTTTGTGGGAGAGAGACACGCTCCGCTTTTTCTTACGAATACTCGTATTCTTCACTTATATTTGTTGAGTATTCTTCTATGTTACTTCAATGCTTTCTAGCTCTTGTTTTTCATGCATCTCTTGCTAGAGCTGTTAGCTTTATTATATCATACTCTCATATCTCATTGTTTAATTACTTGGAGAGTTTATCTTTTAAATAAGTTGATTGGTGTTTGGTTGAGAACAGAAAATGCTAAATGTGGTAGATGGTATAAAGAAAGATATACATGCTCTTATGGATTGTTATCTTGCATGTTGTGGTGCTTGGCAATTGTTTTGAGCTCTCAAGTAGATCATGTTTAAGCTTTTACATCATGTAGTTAAAACCTATTAGTGAGGAACTACCGTAAAACTTGCTGAAATTTGGTTTGCATGTTTGGTATCTCTAAGGTCTAGATATTTTCTAGTTAAAGTGTTTGAACAACAAGGAAGACAATGTAGAGTTTTATAATGCTTGCAATATGTTTTTATATACGTCTCGTTGTCATAGTTTATACTTGTGTTTGCTTCAAACAACCTTGCTAGCCAAAGCCTTTTACTGAGAGGGAATGATTCTCGTGCATCCAAAATCCTTGAGCCAAAACCCATGCCATTTGTGTCCACCATACCTACCTACTACATGGTATTTCCTGCCATTCCAAGTAAATACTTCATGTGCTACCTTTTATTCAAAATTTATTATCCCTTATTTGTGTCAATGTTTATTAGCTCATGAGGAAGTATGTGGTGTTACGGATATCAACCTTGTCATTTGCTTTTAGACAGACTTTCACCAACCGGACTAGTGGCATATACATCCGCTTATCCATTAACTTTGCAAAAAGAGCTGGCAAATGGGGTGCCCAGTCCCAATTAATTACAACTTTAACCGCTGCAATCTCTTCACATTTTTGTCCTGATCCAATCAGTCAAGCAATGACAAAAGTTTCTAACTATATGTGTAAACAAAAGAGATAAGAGGGATGATCTACCTTGCTGGTAGAAATAACGTCCTTCATGGGAGCCGCTCTTGAAAGTCTGGTTGACAAGGGGGGTAGAGTGCCCATTACTATTCGTTGACAATGACAAACACCGCTCAAAAACTTACTTTTATGCTCTCTATATGATTTCAAAAACCTATAAAACTAAGAAGCTCTAGCACATGCTTGTATCCCTGCTTCCCTCTGCGAAGGGCCTATCTTTTACTTTATGTTGAGTCAGTTTACCTACTTCTCTCTATCCCCGAAGCAAACACTTGTGTCAACTGTGTGCAACAATTCTTATATGCTTACTTATTGCACTTGTTATATTTCTTTGTGTTGACAACTATCTATATTATATACATGTTCAAAAGTTGAAAGCCAATGCTGAAACTTATATCTTCCTTTGTGTTGCTTCAATGCTCTTTTGCTTAGATAATATTGCCTTATGACTTAACTCTTATGCAAATCTTTTTGATGCTTGTTTGAAAGTACTATTCATGAAAAGTTTTTACTTGTATGATGTAGTTGTTTACTCCTTGTCTATTTGTTAGCAAACTACAGATCATTGCCTTGAGTCACTTCATTTATAACATGAGCATTACATTATATTATGATCAAGATTGTGTTTAAGCATGTCACTTCAGAAATTATTCTTCTTTTATCGTTCTTGCCTACTCGGGACGAGTAGAACTAAGCTTGGGGATGTTGATACGTCTCCAACGTATCTATAATTTCTTATGTTCCATGCTATATTATACCAAGTTATTACATGTTTTATATGCATTTTATATAGTTTTATGCATTTTCTGGGACTAACCTATTAACAAGATGCCACAGTGCCAGTTCCCTGTTTTCTGCTGTTTTTGGTTTCAGAAAAGTACTTAAGGAAATATTCTCGGAATCGGATGATTTCTTTTCCAAAGTGCCTATTTTCGTGGGAACGTTCCAGAGCACCGAAGAGGAGTCGAAGACGGAGCCCGAGGGGCCCACACCACCTCCCGGCGCGGCCCCCCCCCTCTGCCGCGCGAGCACGTGGTGTGGGGCCCACGGAGCTCCACCGCCTTCGCCCTTTCGCCTACATATACCCCCCGAAACAAAAACCCTAGCACGGTGTTCATATTTTCCTCCACGGGTCCCGAGCCGCCGCCGTCGTCAACACCAATTCGGGAGAGATCAGAACTTCTCCCCGGCACCCTGCCGGGAGGGGGAATCGTCACCGGAGGCCTCTACGTTGCCATGACCGCCTCCGGACTGATGCGTGAGTAGTCTACACTTGGACTACGGGTCCATAGCAGTAGCTAGATGATTGTCTTCTCCTCTTGTGCTATCATGTTTAGATCTTGTGAGCTGCCTATCATGATCAAGATCACCGTTATGTAATACTTCATGTTGTATTTGCTGGGATCCGATGAATATTGAGTACGAAAGTTATTGCTTCATAATATATCATGTGTGTGCTATTTAATGATCTTGCATGTTCTCCGTTACTTGTGTATGCTCTGGCCAAGTAGATGCTTGTGACTCCAAGAGGGGGTATTTATGCTCGATAGTAGGTTCATGTCTCTATTAAATCTGGGGTGGTGACAGCTAGCTCTAAGGTTGTAGATGTACTGTTGCTACTAGGGATAAAACAGTAGTACTTTGTCTAAGGATGATGTTACTTACTTACTTTACACACAGTGCTTAAGGCGATAATCTGTTGCATGCAACTTAATACTGAAAGGGGTGCGGACGCTAACCGGAAGGTGGATTATTAGTCATAGATGCGGTTGGAACGGTCTATGTATATTGTTGTAATGCCCGAATGAATCTCACACTAGACATCATAACGTTGGTATATGCATTGGCTTGCTCATCATTATTCTATCAATTGCCCAGCTGTAATTTGTTTACCCGCATGAATGTTATTATTATTTATGGAGAGACACCACTAGTGAACTGTGGACCCCGGTCCTTCTCTTTAATCTGATAAACCACAAACTGCAAACCTGTTACTTTCTGCAAACAAACATCTTTCTTCCACACATACGTTTAATCCTTTGTTACAGCAAGCCGGTGAGATTCACAACCTCACCGTTAAGTTGGGGCAAAGTATCTTGATTGTGTTGTGTGCAGGTTCCACGTCACCTACGTCCCAGGAAGCATTTTCTGGCACCGTTGACACCTCGGAGGAATTCATTATTTCCTGCTGGTTCGATAACCTTGGTTTCACAACTGAGGGAAACTTGCTGCTGCACTACTTCATACCTTCCTCTTGGGGTCTCCCAACAACACACCCACCGTGTGCATCACCTGTCAAAGAAGAAACCCAACAACTGCAATGCAATACATACAGTTGATGCTCACGGGGTCAGCCTGAGCCTGGCTCAGAAGCCTGCCGCACAGTTCGTACGGAACGTGGGATTCCTTTTGTAGCGATTTCAAAAGAAATTTTTCGTCCACTTTCCACCGACCCGCTTCTTTTGAGCAACTCAGAGCCTGCAAGCAAAAGGCTGGCGAGTCCCTCCGCGAGTACATTCAGCGCTGGACCACCTTGAAGAACTCAGGCGCTGACATATCAGAGGACAATGCCATCTTCGCCTTCATCCAAGGAGTCAGGCGCAACGACCTCCAGGAGGCGCTAGGGCGCGAGAACCCAAGAACAATTGCACACCTAATGGAAATAGCCAACAAGTGGGCTGACGGAGAGGACTCGGTTCGAGCCGATAGGTTGCCGTCACCCGACGCAGATCGCCAGCAGGGCAATTGGGGGCGCCGTGGCCGGAACGACAGACGCAATAGACAACAGCCATACGGCGAGTTAGATGGAGTCGAGCAAGTCGCAGCCGGCTTTCAGGACAGTCGCAGTCCAAATAGCACCCAGCAGAGGGAAAATCAGCGCGACAATAGCGGTGACAGAAACCGCGACGACAGGAACCGCGATGACGGAAGTCGAAACCGCGAGGGGAACCCGGAGGGAGGAGCGCCCATTCCGCACACCGGCTGAGCAACTCACCGACCCGTGCAGAATGCACATGTTCAGAGGAGACGACGGCAAATTAACGGCAACTCAACTTCTTAAGGACTGTCGTGACTTTATAGCGCTTCAGGCTGAGGTGCGCAGGAATGCAGGCCTCCCACTCGCACTTCCTGCACCCGAAGGACGACCACCTCCCCCGCCAGCAGCGCATATTGCGGGAGCAGTCCACGCAAACCAGCGGCAGGAAAGCGCAGTCGCAGCGCAAGAGCAGTACCCGCAAACCAGAGGGGCCATGTACATGATACAAAAAGAGCGGCCGTCAAATCGATGCCAAAGTTAATCAGTCGGCAGGTCCATCTAGCTACAGCTTTACCTCCGCCCGCGCCGTAGTACCTTCAGGGTTCAGAAGTTCCTATCGGTTTCACCCGCGAGGATCACCCTCCGCGAGTTCCGCGACCCGGTCATGCGCCCCTAGTCCTGCAAGCCCTAGTCGGAGGGTTTAGGATGAGCAAAGTAGTCATGGACGGTGGCAGCGGCATCAACATCTTCTTCGCAGACACGCTGCGCAATATGAAACTGTCACTCACCAACCTGAAGCCATCAGACAATACCTTCCACGGCATCGTGCCGGGTAAGGCAGTATACCCTTTGGGTTCGTTATGGCTCGACGTCGTTTTCGGCGACGAAGATCACTTCAAGAGGGAAAGCATTGAGTTCGAAGTCGTGGATTGGAAGTCGCAATATCATGTAATCCTCGGACGACCAGCGTTCGCACGGTTCATGGCAGCCCCACATTATGCGTACTTGATGCTCAAGCTTCCCGGACCCAAGGGAGTCATAACAGTCCGCGGCGATTTCAAGAAGTCAGATAATTGTGACAGAGAGTTTAGCAAGATCTCCGAGTCCTTCGGCGCGCAAGAACAGCTTGCCGAAATTGCCTTAGACAACGATCGCAGCCTATTTCCTGAAGCAAGAAGCCGGCACTCGAAAACTCATTTAGCGCCAACAACGACACGAGAGCACACCAGGTGCACCCGACAGACAAGGACAAGACAGTCCTTGTGTCATCAAGGCTAAATGAAGCATAGGAAGGCGCGAGTCGTCGAGTTCCTCCGTGAGCACTGGGAGTTGTTCGCTTGGCACCCAACCGATATGCCAGGTATTCCCAGGGAACTCGCCGAGCACGCCTTACAAATTTATCCAGGCACGAAACCAGTTAAGCAGACAATGAGACGATTATCCGAGCCAAAGCGATTGGCAGTCGGCAGAGAGATAGACAGACTTTTGGATGCCAAGTTCATCCGCGAACTTAAGAAGTCAGATTAGGTCGCGAACCCAGTCCTCGTCCCGAAGAAAGGAGTCAAGAATGCGCGCATGTGCATCGACTTCACGTCACTCAACAAGTGCTATCCCAAGGACCACTTTCCATTACCACGGATTGATCAGATCATAGATTCAACGGCAGGTTGCGAGCGCCTCTCG
Organism: Poa annua; assembly: GCA_026929855.1. Classification (NCBI taxonomy): domain Eukaryota; kingdom Viridiplantae; phylum Streptophyta; class Magnoliopsida; order Poales; family Poaceae; genus Poa; species Poa annua. Next base: position 42,356,946 of record CM049435.1, on the reverse strand, counting down.
TTCCTCGATGCTTACTCCAGATATCAGCAGATCCAGATGAAAAAGGAAGACGAAGAAAAAACGGCGTTCATCACCCCTCACGGTGTATACTGTTACACGAAGATGACCTTCGGGTTAAAAAACGCAGGAGCGACTTATCAGCGAATGATGCAGGACTGCCTGAAGGCTCAAATCGGCAGAAATATACAAGTGTATATCCACGACATCATCGTCAAAACCCGACAAGTCGACACATTGATCGACGACCTCCGCGAGACCTTCGCGGCTCTCAACAAGTACAGAATCAAACTCAACCCTACCAAGTGCGTGTTTGGAGTGCTATCAGGGCAGATATTAGGGTACCTCGTGTCCGCCAGGGGCATAGAGGCCAACCCCGATAAAATTCAAGCAATCTTGAAGATGCCGGAGCCGACTAAACTTCGCGAAGTTCAGGGACTCGCAGGAAGGATAGCAGCTCTAAGCAGGTTTATCAGTCGCATGGGCGAGAAGGCCTTACCGTTTTATCAGTTAATGAAGAAAACAGACAAGTTCGAGTGGACAGCCGACGCAAGGGCAACCTTTAGCGAGTTAAAGCGCTTGGTCACAAACCCACCTGTCCTTGTGGCTCCCCGAGAGCAGGAAACCTTGTATTTATACATAGCTGCCATCAACAGGGTGGTCAGCTCAGTACTCGTAGTCGAAAGGCCAGAGGAAGGGAAAGGTCAGCCAGTCCAGCGACCCGTCTACTATCTTAGCGAGGTACTTTCCCCCTCCAAGGAACGTTACCCGCACTATCAAAAGCTCGCCTACGGCGTGTTCATGGCGAGTCGCAAACTCATGCATTATTTCACGGAGCATCCAATCGTGGTGGTGAGCAGCACCCCGCTGGCCGATATCCTCAACAACTCTATGGCAACAGGGCGAGTCGCCAAATGGAGCATTGAGCTTGGACCTCGAGATATCACTTACAGGCACCCGAAAGCCATCAAGGCTCAGGTTCTCCCCGATTTCACTACCGAGTGGATCGAAGCACAGCTACCTCATGTCCCCGACTTATCCAACTCCTGGACCATGTAGTTCGACAGGTCCAAACGGTTTGATGGCGCGGGAGCAGGAGTCATCCTCACGTCACCGAAGGGCGACAAGCTGCGTTACGTCCTACAGATGGACTTCAGGAGAGCCTCGAACAACGAGGCAGAATACGAGGCACTGCTGCATGGAATGCGTATGGCCAAAGCTTGCGGAGCAACGCGACTGATGATATATGGCGACTCAAACCTTGTGGTGCAGCAAACAATGAAGGGGTGCGACGCTAATGCAGATAACATGCAGGCTTACCACGATATGTATAACATCATGGAAGGCAGCTTCGACGGCTGCGAACTGCGACACGTAGGCCGGGAGAGCAACGAGGAAGCGGACATGCTAGCAAATATCGGGTCCAAGAAAGAACCTATACCACCTGGCGTTTTTCTTGAGCGCATCATGGAAAGGTCCGTCAAGATAAAGAACGCAGCCGCACCCGATGCTCCAGATGAGCCGCCAGCCAAAGAACTCAACAAAGCACCGGCTGAATAGCAGCCGGACCATCCATTGGCCGTTACACCCCCAGTCAAAGTTTTCCTTGTAGAACCTTCCTGGACGAAGCCTTTTCTGTCCTATATCCTTTGCCAGGAATTGCCTGCAGATTCAGTCGAAGCCAAGCGCATTTCTCGGCGCTCTAAGGCGTTCACAGTAATCAACAAAGAACTCTACAAGCGAAGTATCTCGGGTGTCCTACAACGTTGCATCGCACCCAAAGATGGACGAGCTATACTCCTGGATATTCACGCCGGGACTTGCGGGCATCACACAAGCAGTCGAGCACTCGTAGAGAAAGCCCTGCGAGCCGGTTTCTATTGGCCCACCGCCATGCAGGATGCAGAAGAAATCGTGAGGAAATGCTTGGGCTGCCAGAAGTACGCGACTAGGCCACACGCCCCAGCATCAGAACTCAAGACCATCCCATTGGCCTGGCCTTTTGCTTAGTGGGGACTCGACATGGTCGGTCCCTTGAAGAAATCGTCACGAGGCGGCCACACTTTCCTGTTAGTGGCAGTCGACAAGTTTACCAAGTGGATCGAAGCAGTGCCAGTCACAAACGCTACAACAACTTCGGCGGTTAACTTTATCAAGTCCATCATCTTCCGCTTCGAGGTGCCGAACAGTATAATCACCGACAACGGGACCAACTTCACGGCTGAGGAATTCCAGGATTTCTGCAGATCTCAAGGAATTAAACTCAAGTTCGCTTCCGTCGCTCACCCGCAGTCCAACGGTCAAGTCGAGAAAGCCAATGGTTTAGTATGCAGCGGCTTGAAGAAAAGACTCTTGGTCCCACTCAAGCGCGCGGCAGGCGCCTGGGCCGAGGAGTTACCCGCTGTACTTTGGAGCCTGTGCACGACTTCTAACAGGTCCACGCAGTACACCCCCTTCTTTTTGGTACACGGAGCTGAAGCAGTCATGCCATACGACCTCTAGTTTGACGCGCCTCGAGTGGTTGTTTACGACGAGCAAGACTCTGATGTCGTGCTTGAGGACAACATCGACATCCTGGATGAAGCACGCGACATCGCCCTCGCTAGAACAGCAACCTACTAGCAAAGCCTGCAAAACTATCACAGTCGCCGCCTGCGCCCACGATCTTTCATGGTAGGAGACCTGGTTCTTCGACTGAAGCAGAAGAAGGTCCACAAGCTCGCATCACCTTGGGAAGGACCTTTCATCATAACAGAAGTCATTGGCAACGGGGCGTATCGACTAAAATACGCCGAGTCGGGGGAACCTTCCCACAATCCTCGGAAAGCAGCTCACCTGCGTCGTTCTTACGCTTAGTAGGTTGTTTATGTCAGTCCCTAGTTCTTTTAGTCGAAGTACTCAGTCAGATTTGTATCAGGCAAAAGTTTATATTGATCAGCAATAAAAAGTTCAACGTTCCTCTATGCTTGCACAATCCCTTATTATGAACTCCAGCAAACAGTCTTACCCAATACTCGGGGGGCTGTCACACAAATGTTACACACACTCCAATCTCAAAACCCAAGTGCTTCAAGAGCCCGGGGGCTGCAAAGTTCTCACATTACATATGGTACAGTCACTGCCGTCGCGAACAGCGCTCGGGGGCTGGAGCACAATCGGGAAGTGTTAGAGTAAGTTGGAGAAACAGTCTCCTTGCTCTCAGCACTCGGGGGCTGACCGTAAGTTCAGCAACAAAAAGAAACCAGTGCTCCATTAAGTGGTCACCTCGAGTAATCAGTGCCCGGGGGGAATTTATACGCGCAATCAGTTTATCTATATAGACTTAGTCACAAATGTTCACATCCTGGTATATTCACGAGTTTTATCAGCTAACCCTATATTCAGTCACTCCTGCTTCACCCGACCAAGGTTTCGGCGGTCGAGCTCAATGTCAGTTTCTTTTTCAACGAAAGCAACTATACAGTTGGCCGGACCTTCGGCTGCCTCATAGTGCGGTTGCATCACCACCGGACCAGCCTGGGAAGCTTCCCAAGGGAGACCAGCTCCAATTTCCGGCAAACTTCGTCGCGGATGATGCAGGTGAACAAATGCCAGAGCAGCAGTCGCTCCGGCTATTAGTTGTCGTCGTACGTAGTCGGGAATGGCGTCTCCTTGACGGAATTTCGCCATTAGGGACGCCAGTCCTTGCGGTTGGTCGTTCAAGGGGAACATAGCATCATAAATCTTAGCCAGTGCTTGCGTGCATGTCTGCAAAAATTCTCCTACCTGTCCGACTCGGTCGCGTAGAGTGAGCAGCACTCGCGCCTTCGTCCTGTCAGCCCAGACAACAGTGGTATCCCGGCCAATACTGTTGGTAATCGCGATAAAGTGCGCTGGAACTCGGGCCCGTTCGTCATTGGCATTCTGTTGTACACCTGAGAAGCAAGCAGGTACTTTGTCAGTTATTAAAAACAAAGGAGTGGGGAAGTTTAGCGCGGACGACTCACACAACAGTCCGTCGTTGGCCTTTTCTGTCTCCGAGATTATGAAGTCTTCACGTTCAAGAGGTTTTGGTTGTTTCGACTTCATAATGGCAAGAACCCCCAAGGTTTCCCTCAGTTTCTGTTCTGCAGCATTACAACGACTCTCCAGCATGCCGTACCTATACCTATCGTGATGATCATACGAACGAGGCGGAGGTGGGACAGCCACCGGAGCAGTCTGCACAAAACCAAGGTAATTCAGATACGCGCAACATGAAACCGTTGATGTAACAGCCTCGGGGGCTCACTTGTTCAAAATACAAAAGAAGTCTCGGACATTGCGAGTAATAGTCATAAAAGGAAGTTGTCTCTATGCGCATATGCTTCAGGCATACAATGGGATCAAAAATTACAAAAGTGTGGTGTTCTACCAAGAAAAGATTAACTAAGTTCACAGTTGGTTCTTGCTCTCAGAGACGGTCATAGTTGTACGGGCACCGCGAGCCGCGTTCCGTTTGTTAAGAGTCTCAACCAGAAGGCTAGTGTGGGGACCCCGGACTAGCTGTCCGAAATACCCGATTATGCTTAACACAACGATCCCATGATCAGTCTGTCGTTGCACATAATCCGAACTGAATACCAAAGTTTACATCCATTACAATACGAATTAAAGTCTTACAATACCGGTCATTTAGACCAAGTTTTACATAGGTGCCTTCATGGGCCAAACCAAAACAATCAGCGGAACTAAGGCGTAGTAGACATCAAATCCTAGCGATGACCCGACAGGCAGTCGACTTATGAAGCTCCTCAGTTGGCATAGATGTCGCCATACTCCTCCTGGGCGTAGTGCTCCTCGAAGTCTGGCTACGACAATAGCCAGGGACAAAAACTAGTATGAGTACATTTGAATGTACTCGCAAACTACTCCAACATGAGTGCACTAATCTCATTTTTAGTTTCACACTTTTATTTATTTAAAACATCTATGTATCTTTGTTGAAGAAGGTAAGGAGATTATAACTACTCTTAATATCTCAATTTTATTAGTTTTCTCCAAAACTCCTCCTTTTCCCGGCCAAAACCCTTCATGGTAATTAATCTCCAACTACCTCATACAGATCCGTTGGTATAGGTGTATGGAACGTTCTCCTTTTCTTTTTAGAACGCAAAACTTTTTCCAAAACTTGCACATGGTCAAAGTAGGGCCTCTCAACTGTCCATATCCGAGGACTCGGCTATTCGAATAGTTTTAACCCTCTGCAGAGGTAGCACGCTTTTCCCACACCCATCCGATAACTCATCGTGTCAGCCACGTCTCGCCATACTAGGTGTATGCGAAGTTGAGTCACCGACCCTAGTCTGTCCTTTGCTCATGCTAGTATAGGATCCTACCCCTATGATACTTTCCATCGACACTTAATCCAGCCCGTCGGAATGTAAGTGTGAGGACTCATAGGTTTTATCTGGCGGTGTATAGGGGACATCCTTCTATCCTCCTCCTTATCTTTTCCTAGAGTTTGAGCGAGGACCCAAGTCAGGGGTAGGTCATCAACCATCCCCTCATGCATAACGGAGTCATCTCCGTCGATGAGGTATCCCATACTAATATGAGCAAATTATATGGCTAAGCCCTTTCCCATATGTGGGTAGATGTGGTCGCACAGAGTATCGGTTGATTGACGTAAGTACAAAGACACAATGTGCGTTTTATCAAAAACCTCCATTCTTCTTTTCTCCAACTCATCACCACATCTTGGTGCTTCATAGCCACACGAGGTTTTAAAGGAGTTTTGAATAAAACCATCTTTATTTTTCCCATCCTATAATTTATCATATATTTCTGCATAGGGTGGCAAAATAATTTTTTTCCATATACTCTACGAAAAGATTTTATAAAAACCTTGCTTTAAAATGACTTTGTAAAAATAGAAGCATGTAATAGGGTTGCAAGCTCAGAGAGGAGCTTGCCTTGCTCGGCAAAGTGATCTTGGTCTTGATCCTCAGGTTCCACAAGTCCTTCCTCCTCGATATATCCGGCAACGTTCCCGTCTAATACACAATCAAGCAAATACAAACAATCACTAACCTACTCAATCAATCACCACAACAATACAATCTCAATACTCTAAATAGCCACTTCATAGATCAACAATACAATTTGGTTTCAATTTAATTGAATTAGCCATTATTCAACCCCATCTTAATTAGGGCAGAAACTAGTTGAACATGTTTAATTACATAACTTAAGTTCTGTTGGTCACAAAAATACAAACTAAATTTCTACAGAAAGCTACTGATGTGTAGAATCCAACACAATTGGATTTGGATCAATTGGAGTTATCAAACTCGCTACACAATGTTTTGACTCCAGAAGCTTAATAATCAAGTTTTATCTACTAATCAAGTTCTGTTGATCTAAAAATTAAATCCTCTTAGGGCTGACTAACCATGGGTAAATGTGATCTAATAAAATTAGTTATAACTAATTTGGATTAACAGAGTATCAGAAACAAACAAGTTTAGAATTTAAACCTTTTATGGTATTTTGAATAATGTATTTTTATTATATATCCAAATGGAGTGAAACTAATTGGGTTGGATAGATAATTTTATAACCTATCCAGAACAGTTTGATTTGTTCTATTTGGAGTTGTAAAACTAAAGTTATGAAATTTCTAAGTTTGGGTCCAGTACTGGTTTTGAATCAAACCTAAATTCGAATAAATAACCCAGAGTGGATAATGTTGAGAAACCTGACGGGTGGGGTCCACTCGTCAGTGACTCAAAATAAACAGTGCGCGTGCAGGGAAAAGTTTAAAAGTCTGACGGGTGGGGTCCACCCGTCAGCGACTACTACTCGAACCGTTACGCGGCCGTGGATCTGAGATCCAACGGCCGAGATCGCGCGCGTCGCCGGCGACCCAAAACCGAACGGCGCTGCGGCTCCGGCGACGGCGAGGTGGACAGAGGCTCACCTAGGGGGCTCGGGAGGGCGTGTGGACGGTGCGGGTCGACGGCGGCGACTCGGGGAAGACCTTGGGACGAACGGCGCTTGCTGGCGTGGCTCCGAGCGGCGGCGGCGAGCAACTCCTCCTCCGCGGCCTTGCTCCAGCTCCGGCGAGCAATCGGCGGCGCTCCTGGGCACGGACCAGAGGGAAAAAGGGCGCGGGTGAGAGAGGGGGCCAAGGGGAGGCGAGTGAGGGCAGAGGGGAGCGAAGGGGAGGGCGCCGTGGCCCGGCCGGGGTCGTCGTCTACCTCGGGCACGGCGAGCTCGAGGAGACCACGGCGGCCCGAGGCTTCGCGGCTTCGGCCTTGGCTCCCTAGCGGCGCACGAGAGAGAGGGGAGTGGAGAGGAGAGGCAGTGGGGCGGTGTGGCAAAGGTGGAGCACGGGGGGTGCCTTATATAGCGGACGGGCGGCGCACGGTGGACGCGGTGCAGAGGGCACTCGCGGCCGTGCTAGCTCGCCGTAGGCCGGTGGAGAGGGCGGCTAGGTTGCGGGGTGCTCGGGGAACCGTTTGGGCATGGAGGGGTGGCGTGGCGCGCTCGGGCGAGGTCGAATTTTTGGCCCGGCCGTGAGAGCGCACGGGCGGCGCGCGGCGTGCACGTCGCGGCGTGGCTGTCGCGGCGTGGCTGCGGCTGCGCTGTCTGCTGTCGCGGTGCGAGGGGGCCAGGAGGTGAGGGAGGGAGAGAGAGGGTGCAGCGCGGCCGGCACGGCGCGGCGTCGCCGCGGCCACAGTGCCGACACGGCGACGTGCGCGCGGCCGCGGCTGTCGCCGGCGTCTCCTCGACGATCCCGGCCACCTCCTTGCTCGATCTCGGGTGCTGCGTGACCGTGGTGATGCGGCGCATCCAGTGGAGGCTCAAATTCGACGATCAAACAGCGCATCGCACGAATTGATCCATGCTTTGGTTCGGGTTTGTGAAGAACAGTCGATGCACAGAGGGTGTTCGATGAAATCCCTAAACCAAAACAGTACATATTTTTGATATTTTATTTTCATGTTTTGCTTCTTCCATTTTGGTCCAAACTCATGGCATTGTTGGATTACATTTGTGGCAAGTGTCTCATGGTCCATTTGGGATATTTTGAATATTTTAAATAAAAGAAGTTATAATTTGAATTTGAGGTTTTGAATTTGTATTTGAAGGAGAATAACTTGGGGAAATCAAATAGGAGGGTTGAGGATATTTCCCACTGATTTTTGGTTTGAAAAATAAAGTAGGTTTCTTATTTTGTAAAATATTGTGATATGTGTCACATGGTGTTATAGTTTTGAAATATTGTTTTGTTTATTTTCTATCCTTCAACTTTGTAATTAGAGCTAGAATTCAACAATCTTGCAAGCAATGCAAACCAACAATAATCAAGAAACGAACATACACTAATTTTTATAAGAAAAGTTTTTGTTGGCCCACATTTTTGCATTAATAATTATATTAATATTTTGGGATGTTACAGCTAGCGAGTCGCTTGGCTTCCGTGAGGCAAGATTTAACGCGGCCTTCAGGGTACTCCGAGAGGGCACCCTCGAAGTCGCCTTGGACTCCATGCGCAAGAAGAAGCTTCAAGGTCGTTTGGGAGCCATGTACCGTCTGCTCAAGGATGAAGTCGTCTAGGCGACCAGCCTCAGGGTTGAAGGTAGATATCAGCTCGTCCAGAGTTGGAGGCAGCGGAGCTCACGGGAAGACAGTACTGTGCAATGCCGTCAGCAACTCCACCGCCTTCGGCATGAGCACGACAATTCTACTCCCCAGAGTATCCACATTCTCCGCAGCTTTCAGCAATTTATCTTCTCCAGCAGACGGGCTCGAGGGCTCTGGTAGGTGGAGTACAACTGCACAGAGCAAGTCACATCAATTCATTAGAGTATATCGTCAGCAAAACGTGTGGCTACAAAAAGAAGAAAATCAGGAACTCAGTCAGATAAACTCGCGGTCAACCAACTTACATGAGAAAGCTTTGAACAAGTGAGCCCCCGAGGATCAGAGTCTGTGATCACCTCTTGGCTTTCAGCAGTTGTTTGCGGAGCCACGGGAAGACAGTACTGTGCAATGCCGTCAGCAACTCCACGCGTCGTCTGAAACATCAAGAATTAGATTCAGAAAGTGCATGGGACGTTAGTCATTATACTAGTGGCAAAGTGAGTGGCGAAGAAGTTTACTCTTGGCTTTCAGCAGTTGTTTGCGGAGATCCACATTGTCAGCTTCCATCTTCATAAATTGATAAATGGCTGCAAGCAGCGGTACCACAAAGGGCTGTAGAGGCAAGAAAATTACGGAGTCAATTTAATTCAGGTCACAAAGTGTATAAGCTTGCAGGATCAGAGTCTGTGATCACCTCCAGGGAGTCAATCATAGACTCGGGGGCTACTCCCATCGGGAGCGCTGTCGCGCACCCGATGACGATGATGCTTACAGTTTACGGAATAATCCAGATATGGTGAGTGATTACTTACATGGTTGGAGGAGCTTGACGACGATGGACCTGTAGTCGTTCTGTGCATCATTTCGAACTGATCCACGTCGGTAGTTTCCGGCGTCACCACCTCTTGCGCTGCAGCCGGAGTCTTCGTGTGTTCGGCAGGTCCTAATGGCGCAGCTGCGGTCGCCGACACCGTGGTAAACAAAGGCACGGGGATTTCTGGAACAACCTCCCCTTCTTCGTCGGAGCTGTTAAATAAGGTGACAGTTTGGTTCCGGAATCAGTCTGAGGTTTCTTTTTTCTTCTAGGCAAATTTCAGTTTAAGAAATACATACTCTGAGTCAAAGGGGTTGTTCCGCCTGGCGACTGGTGCAACTGGCGGCCGGCTGCGGAGCCGGATCACCAGTATCGGGTTGGACAGAGACCCGCCAGCTGATGATGCCGCAGCGTCGCCGCTACCAATTGGAGTCGTGGCAGTTTTCTTCACGGCAGCGGAGTCCGCCGAGCTCTCGTCTTCTCCCTCTCCTCGCTTCCTTTTTTCTCCAACTGAAATCTTTTCAGTTGCTTCCACGTCTTCATCCGACTGAGAATCGGCAGCAGGGAGTGGGTGATCTTTGCCGTAGGGTTTGACTGGCGCAGTCAATGCGCGCGCTTTCAGGTCCTTGGCAGAAGTCAGAATTTTGACCACCTGCAGAAGACCTTTTGCGTCATAGGCAATTTTTGAGATCCTGGAGGAGTCGTCGGCGCCGGCATACTCCCACATTGGGTGCGGACGGTCTTGCAGTGGCTAGACTTGGCGGCGGATAAAGGTGGAGATGAGATGGATGTCAGTTAGCACCCGACCTTCCTCGAATTGCAGCCTCTCCACCTTCAGTCGAAGTTGGTCGGCTTCCGCGGTTTCACTGTCAGTGAGTGAGTGGGCCCATGATCTTTTCTTGTTCACCTTCGCATTGGCGTCAAATTCGGCCACGCCAGTCGCCTGGCTCTCAGAGATCTGGTCCTTGAAGTAGAACCATCGACTGCGCCACCCTTGCACCGACTCCGACAATTGAATGTCGAAGTAGCCGGAGCCGCCGCACACTTGAAGTCCAATCTTCCCGGGTCCTGTGGGCGCTTGAAGTTTGATGACGAAGCAGCGTCGCCATAGCCCCCAGTGTGGGGCAATGCCGAGGAAGGCCTCGCACAGAGTGATAAAGCACGCTAGGTGCAGCACGGCGTTGGGCGTGAGATCTTGCAACTGCACGCCATACACGCAGAGCAGTCCTCGCACAAATGGATGGAGGGGAAAAGACAAACCTCGATTGAGGAAGTCGGTGGAGCAGACGCGCTCTTCCTTGCGCGGCTGCGGGATAGTCTCTTCGCCGGGAAGGAGAATAAGACCGGCGTCGGCGGGCAGCACGCCGCCGCTGCGGAGTGCGTCCAGTTGCGCAATCTTGACGTTGGTTGCGCGCCACGATCCTTTTACTCCTTTGCCGGGCTTCACAGCGGCTTTCTTCGGTGCCATTGCGGTGCAGCAGCGGAGAAGGAAAAGGCACTGGCGCCGGAGTTGTCGCAGTGCGCAGAGAAGGGAAAGAGCAAGGAAGACGATGAACAGGGCAGTGGCGGCGCAAATGGGAGGATAAGTGAAAAAACCTTACCCCGGTAAAGTATAAGGCGCCGTCGTCCTTTCATCTAGGACGTCCAGCAGCGAACGTGGCCACGTGGCGCATATCGGAGACACCACACGAAGTGCAAGCGGCGCGGTTATTACCCACTACGCGCGAGATTCAAGGAGGCCATCATCACGTTTCGTTTCCCGCGCGGTGCGTGCGGTGTAATCGGACCGGCCGGCAAGGGTCAACACTGTCAGAGGGGGCCCGCATAAGGACATGTCCCATCGGCGGCACCGCGGCATCTTTTCAACCGTCATCGCTGACGTCATAGTTCCAGCAGACGGTTGCAAATTCACTCACAGTATACTCGCAGTCGGCGGTTATCAATCCGAAGCGTAGCATCGCTTATAATAATATACGGAATCAGTTGGCTTGTCAGTTGGCACTCATTGCAGCAGTAAGTGCACTCCCATCGGGAGCGTAATTTGATTAATGAAAATTTTGTGGTCTTTGTTTCAGATTAAGCCCAATTGCAAGAATTTGCACTCAATCTCGGGGGCTACTCCCATCGGGAGCGCTGTCGCGCACCCGATGTTTTCAGTCGACGATTAGCGTCAGTCGGAAAGTGAAGCTCATCTAACGGATCCATGTTAGTCGAAGGTTGTACGGACTCGAGGCATGGTTAATGCAGTCGAAGCCCGTTCGAGTACTTCCCGGTTGTTGATTACGAAAGTAAAAAGATATAATTCCTGGGATGTTCCAGTCGAGACTGGTCCTCAGATGCTGTGTACACAAACACAATGGTAAGACCTGAATAAGGCCAGGTGGCCCATACAAGCTATGTGGACCTAATATATTCCATGCCAAGAGGCATGATGCAAAATCCCGGCGGACGCGCCAAGGGTACCTTCTATATGACTGGGCTCTGACCATTAAGTCCCGGCTGGCATGAGTCGAGCTTGAACGGTCTTGCCGGGTTCGAGTAAAGGGACTCGAATCCGTGTAGGCTAGAGAGGTATTTCGCCCAAGTCGCGAATAAACTTGACCCCGATCCGTCGCTTGAATGAGGCCTGCTATACCATCTATCCCTTGTAAGGTGAAAAGAAATAGACATGTATATGAATATTATTGTCACAAATCGTGGTACTTGCCCGTATAACTTTATACACAAGATGCAGAATTTCATGGAGTCACTTGAAGGAATGTTGAGTGGGGAGCCCCTACACGATCCGTCGGAGTCGAATAGGCACTCGGGGGCTACTGATGTGGTTATACCCAACGGGTATACCCACCAGAGTACAATGAAGCCTAGTCTACCAGAAGGCCCACTCGGTGGCCCATGTACGAGATAGTTCAAGAGTTCACAAAGCGACCCATTATAGATGGAGTACGTCTCAAGATAGGATCAATCGTACCGACTCAGAACTTAACTTATCTGTAACTTGAGTCCTATTCAAACTCCTGAGACCTGGCCTCCTATATAAAGGACAGGAGGGGGAGGGTAGGACACATGCAATATCATCACCAAAAACCCTAGCGAGCCTTCGACTCGCCTGGACGCCATTGTAGCCACCTTGCCATATTGAGATCTGTAGTCCTACAAGTGAATCTTCGCATGTAAGCCGATCGAATTCACCAACGACCATATATTCTTCCACCCGACACAACCCTAGGTTCCTCACCATGGGATTTGCCGAGTTAACCCCTCGTCATGAAGAAACTAACCTTGTTCTTAATTGGGAGAAATGTCACTTTATGGTTAATGAAGGAATTGTTCTTGGACATAAAATTTCTGAAAGAGGTATTGAAGTAGATAGAGCTAAAGTGGAGGCAATTGAGAAAATGCCTTGCCCCCGAGATGTTAAAGGTATTCGTAGTATTCTTGGTCATGCTGGTTTCTATAGAAGGTTTATTAAAGATTTCTCTAAAATATCAAAGCCTCTTACTAATCTTCTACAAAAAGATGTACCTTTTGTTTTTGATGATGATTGTAAGGAAGCTTTTGAAACTTTGAAAAAGTCTTTAATAAGTGCTCCTATTGTTCAACCACCTGATTGGAATTTACCATTTGAAATTATGTGTGATGCTAGTGATTTTGCTGTTGGTGTTGTTCTTGGACAGCGAGTTGATAAAAAAGTTGAGTGTTATTCATTATGCTAGTAAGACTCTTGATTCTGCACAATAGAATTATGCTACAACTGAAAAATAATTTCTAGTTGTTGTCTTTGCTTGTGATAAGTTTAGACCTTATATTGTTGATTCTAAAATTATTATTCACACTGATCATGCTGCTGTTAGATATCTTATGGAAAAGAAAGATGCTAAGCCTAGACTTATTAGATGGGTGTTGCTTTTGCAAGAATTCGATTTGCATATTGTAGATAGGAAAGGTGCTGAAAATCCTGTTGCTGATAATTTGTCTAGATTGGAAAACATTGCTTATGATCCTATTCTTGTTAATGATAGTTTTCCAAATGAACAATTGGCTGCAATAAGGGTGAGTTCACAAGATAGTCCTTGGTATGCTGATTATGCTAACTTTATTGTTTCGAAGTATTTGCCTCCAACCTTTTCAGGTCAACAAAGAAGAAAATTCTTTTATGACTTGAGGCATTATTTTTAGGATGACCCACACTTATATAAAGAAGGAGTGGATGGTATTATGCGAAGATGTGTTCCGGAACATGAACAAAAAGAGATATTGAGAAAGTGCCATAGTAGTGCTTATGGAGGACATCACGCTGGAGATAGAACTGCACAAAAGGTTCTTCAGTCAGGTTTTTATTGGCCTACTCTCTTTAAAGATGCAAGAAGGTTTATTTTATCTTGTGATGAATGTCAAAGAACTGGTAATATCTCTAGACGTAATGAAATGCCTATGAATTATACTCTTGTTATTGAGCCATTTGATTGTTGGGGATTTGACTTTATGGGTCCTTTTCCTGCTTCAAAGGGTTATACTCGTATACTTGTTGCTGTTGATTATGTTACTAAATGGGTAGAAGCTATAACTACAAAAAGTGCTGATGGTGAGACCTCATTAAAAATGCTTCAAGATATTATTTTCCCTACGTTTGGTGTATGATGACCCACAAGTATAGGGGGTGTATCGTAGTACTTTCGATAAATAAGAGTGTCAAACCCAACGAGGAGCAGAAGGTGCTGACAAGCAGTTTTGATGAGGATTTCACTGTAAATAATAGCAGACAAGTTTTTAGGAGTTTTTGATATAACAGATAAATAAAGTGCGAGTAAATAAAGCGCAACAATAATAATTGCAGTGAGTGTCCCAACCCTTTCTACAGCAAAGGACAAGCCGGTTTGTTTACTTATGATGACCAAGCGTTCTTGAGCACACACGAGATTTATGTCTAGTGCTTCCGCTTCATATAGATGATTAATCTTTAGTGTTTTGATAAGTGTTGTGTGGGTGAACCTATGCTAATGCACCGCCCTTCCTAGAACTAATACATACTTGTGATTATACCCCTTGCAAGCATCCGCAAATACAAGAAAGTAATTAAGATAAATCTAACCACATTCTTAAACTTTGAGATCCTACCATCCCTCATGCATCGAGATATTAACGGGGGTTTAGGTTTCTGTCACTCCGGCAACCCCACAATTAATATTCGAATACACAATGCATTTCCCTAGGCCCATAAAGGTGAAGTATCATGTAGTCGACGTTCACATGACACCACTAGAAGAATAACACCACAACTTAAATATCAAACCATTAAATATTACTCAACATAGTTCACTACTAACATCTAGACTTCACCCATGTCCTCAAGAACTAAACGAACTATTCACAACACATCATTTGGAACATGATCAGAGATGATATAATGATGGGTAACAATCTGAACATAAACCTTAGTTCAACGGTTCCACCCAATAGCATCAATAACAATAGTAATTAACACCGGGAGAGTTTCTCCTATCAAACACACAAGATTCAGCCCTAGATCTTACAGCGGGAACGGAGTGGAGCGGTGGAGATGACGGTGACGGCGGGGGAGATGATGGTGATGATGATCCCGATGAAGTGCAGCTCGATGACGGTGACGATGGCGACGATTTCCCCCCTCCGGGAAGGGATTTCGCCGGCAGATTTCTGCCTGCCGGAGAGCTTTCTTCTCTCTAGTGTTTTCCGCCTCGTGGAGGCGGCGGAATAATTCCGGCTCTCCGTCTGATGTCTTAGGTTTTCGGGGGGATGAAGTACGCGAAAGGGCTCGGCCAGAGGTGGGCCAGGGCGACCACACCACATGGCCACGCGGCTCAAAGCCTTGCCGCGCCATGGCATGGTGTGGGCCCCTGGGCCCCACCTCGGCCTCCCCTCGTGGCTCCCTACATGATCTGGCAAAATATTAATTTCCACGGTCTTTGTTTTTTTTTCTGATCTTTGCGAATAATGTATCTTGATGGTGCTTTTTCCAGCAGATTCCAGACTTCGGTGATCAACTCTCCAATAATCATCAAACATGCAAAATAGATGAAATAACATAAGTATCATCTCCAAATATGAAATATATCAATGAATAACAGCAAATTATGATATAAAATAGTGATGCAAAATGGACGTATCAACTCCCCCCAAGCTTAGACTTCGCTTGTCCCCAAGCGAAAGCTGAACTCAGTAAACATGACCACAGGTTTATGGAGTGAAGTGTCGATAAAGAATATACGGACAAGAAGCATCACATCTATTAATACACAAGTCATCTTAGATATCAACTCCGTTCATATAACTCAACTTGTAGCAAGTAAAGGTAAATCACAATAAGGTGCATAGAGAAAACCATAGTTGGTGTTGGCAAACTTCGTTCTTGGTCAGAGAACAATGAACATATTGAACTTACTCTATAAAACAGCGCTCTTAATTAGTTGCTAACTCCCAAAGTCATATTTATCAGATAATAACAATGTGCCAAAAAAGGAAGAATAAGGGACATGATTAACAATACAAATGTATAAATGGTTGAATCACAATCAACTCAAATGCTCGCTTAAGATAGAAGGAGATAGGTTTACTGACTCAACATAAAGTAAAAGATAGACCCTTCGCAGAGGGAAGCAGAGATACAAGCATGTGCTAGAGCTTTTAGTTTAATAGGTTTTGAAATCATATAGAGAGCATAAAAGTAAGTTTTTTAGCGGTGTTTGCCGTTGTCAACGAATGGTAATAGAGTTCTTGTCATCTTCCATACTAAGCAAGTTGAGAGCGGTTCCGAATTATTTAAAACAAGCATTTATAATATGCATCCTTATACTCCTTTATTCTTATAGCTTTGACACTCCTCCCAACCTTTGCTTACACAAGCCATGGCTAACCGAATCCTTGGGTGCCCACCAATCAATCTCAAATCATGGAGGAGTGTCTATTTTTAACTTTCTCAACCTTTTGTTATTATAATGGTCTAACCAGCCCTTTGCAATATTAGTGGCGAGCAGATGGAGCATGCAAGTCAAGGGTTACTTAATTAGTATGGAAGATAACAAACCCAACTATTAATTCCTCATGAGCTAATAAACGTTGACACAAATAAGGAATAGTCGCTTTGAATAAAGATAGCACACGAAGTATTTACTTGGAGTGGCGCAAAATACCACATAATAGGTAGGTATGGTGGACACAAGTGGCAAGGGTTTTGGCTCAAGGTTTGGAAGTATGAGAAGCATTCCCTCTCAATATAGGTTTTTGGCTAGCAGGGTTGGTGATAACCCACAAGTATAGGGGATTGCAATAGTCTTCGAGTGAAGTAAAACCCAAATTTATTGATTCGACACAAGGGGAGCCAAAGAATATTTATAAGCCTTAACAGCGGAGTTGTCAATTCAGCTGCACCTGTGAATAGACTTGCTCGAGACAGATTATCAGTAGCAACAGTTTTATAGCAGTGACAATAGTGATATAACAACATCAGTAGAATAAAAACAGCAGTGATGATTATAGTAGGCAGCAGGATTAAAATACTGTAGGCATAGGGACGGATGAACGGGCATTGCATGGATGAGATATTTCATATAATAACCAAGTCATGGGAATTTGCAGATAAATAAGATAAAGCATCCAAGTATTTATTAACCATAGGCATGTGTTCCAATTTAGTTGTGTGTGCTCGCAATGAGAAACTTGCACATCATCTTTTGTCCTACCAGCCCATTTGCAGCGGGGCCTCAAGGGAAACTACTGGTAATTAAAGTACTCCTTTTAATAAAGTACCGGAGCAAAGCTTTAACATTCCGTGAACACATGTGATCCTCACATCACAGCCATCCCCTCCGGTTGTCCCAATTGCTGTCACTTTGGGGCCTCGGGTTCCGGACAATAATATGTGTATACAACACATAGATATGATCTAAAACAATAATTATCTTCATGATACAATAATATGTTCAGATCTGAAATCGTGGCACTCGGGCCCTAGTGTCAAGCATTAAGCATAACAAGTTGCAACAATGAAGTAAAACAACGATAACGGATACTAGGCACCATGCCCTAATGATATTACAGCTACTACATGAACGATCTCATCCAATCCCTACCATCCCCTCAAGCATACATCGGTGGATTACTCACACATGGATGGGGGAAACATGGATGGTTGATGGAGAAGTGGTGGCGATGACGATGGCGATGATCTCCTTCGATTCCCCGTCTCGGCGGAGTGCCGGAACAGGAACTTCTGGTCCCCGAATTGAGTTTCGAGGAGGCGGCGGCGCTCTGGTGGGTTTTCTGGGAAAAAATCTCCGTGGTGGTCATTTTTAGGTCAGGAGGGACTAAGTAGCCGAGAGGGGGGCTCGAGGGGGTGGCCGAGTCGGCCACACCCCCTCCCGGCGCGGCAGGGGCCCACCCGCGCGGGGACGTGGTGTGGGCGCCTTGCACCCCGCCTCCTTCTCGTCTTCTGGCTCCGGGACTCTTCGGGCAAAATAGTGACTTTTGCATATTTTCTGGTATTTTTCCCCAAAGTTGAATTTCTGCACAAAAAGGAGACACCAGGGCAATTCTGCTGAAAACAGTGTTAGTCCGTGTTAGTTGCATTCAAAACACACAAATTAGAGGTAAAACAATAGCAAAAGTGTTCGGTAAAGTAGATACGTTTTGGACGTATCAACTCCCCCCAAGCTTAGCTTATTGCTTGTCCTCAAGCAATTCAGTTAACAATTGAGTGCGATAAAAGAACTTTCACGAACACATTTGCTCATATGATGTAAATATTCTCATTGTGAGGACAGATGCTTAGACTATTCATAATAAAATATATGCAAACGGTGTCACCTAATAACCATGTAAACTACGAAGAGATGCCAATCATACTAATAATAGATAACATGAAACATATCAATTCACAAGATCGCAAAGCTCATAATAAAGTATGATAAGGTGATATCTCGCTTGCCCGAATGTGTACAGCAAAACATAAATGCCCAGGCACCTCTGAGTTTAAAGAGAAGACTAGAAATAAAGATATCAAAGATAAAAGCATCAAGATTATACCGCTGTTAATAGTATTCTGGGTCAAGCACATTACACTAAGAATGACAACTATGCTCTCAAGAAGGTGCTCAAATAAGGATGGTGACTCAACAATAAAGTAAAAGATATGCCCTTCGTTGAGGGAAGCAGGGATTTAACATGTGCTAGAGCTTTTCATTATTTTGAAAATAGAGGTAAAATTGTTTTTGAGTGGTGGTTGTTCCGTCAACGAATGGCAATAGAGTTCTTGTTATCTTCCACACTAAGCAAGTTGAGAGCGGTTCCGAATTATTTAAAACAAGCATTTATAATATGCATCCTTATATTCATTTATTTTGATAACTTGACACTCCTCCCAACCTTTGCTTTCACAAACCATGGCTAGCCGAATCCTTGGGTGCCCACCAATCAATCTCAAACCATGGAGGAGTGCCTATTTTATTTTCTCAAATCTTTTTGATATTATAGTGGTCTAACCAGTCCTTTGCAAAATTAATGACAAGGAGATGGAGCATGCAAGTCGGTTACTTAATTAGTATGGAAGATAACAAGTCCAACTACTACTTCCTCATGAGCTCGAAACAGTGGCACAAATTAAGAAGTGTTTTGAAGGTTTTAAAGGTAGCACATGCAAATTTACTTGAATGGTTTGAAATGCCATACATAGGTGTTTATGGTGGATTTTTTTGGGATAACTTGGTTTTCAGGGATTTGGAAGCACAAGCATTTGCAGATTAGTACAAGTGGAGGCTAGTAATAGACAGGGAAGCGACAATTCAAGAGAGCAATAGCCATCATAATCATGCTTGTGACAAAATAAAATTAAAGGAGTCATAAAAATGATACTAGAACTCTGAGGCAAAATAAATCATCGAGGCTTAATTGACTTTTTGTTTTCAGTCATAACATGTGTAAGCATGTGCCAAGTCGATTAAAATGAATTATTCAGAGTAGGATACCACAATGTCATATTCTACTATGAACAGAAATTTGCAAGCAAATATCCATGAAACATGTTTATGTACCATTAATAAATTAGGACTGATCATAAGAGAACATGAACTACTAAGCATCCACCAATAGACATATACCTTATGTGAACCATCTAAGCACGCTCACATGAATGAGTATAGAAAACAAATAGAGTTCATTACCCAGCCTCTTACCCAACTCGAATTGTCATAGATCATCATTATTGCCTTTGCACTTGTGTGCTTGAAAGATATGAAATAATAACCAAGCTCCAGGGAGTAATGGATGGTAATAACCTCTGAAACAAACTATACAAAACCAAAAAGAAACAACAAATATTTTTGGGTTTTCGGATTTAGAAACTGAAAACAGAACAGCCTGTGAAGATAAATTTTTTAGAGGACCTTAACATGCCCAGATCAGAAAACTCAAAACTAATGAAAGTTGCGTACATATCTGAGGAACATGCACGCGAAATTTCAGGTCATTCTGATTTTTCTGTGAAAAGTTATGAATTTAACGGTGGACAGAATAAATCTGTCCCTGCGCAAAACAGCAACAACAAAGCAAAATATTTTTGTGTTTTTTGCATATTGAATCGAACTAAATACTAAGCATACTAATACTAGATACTAAAGCAAACTAGCAAGAGAAATAACAGAAATATTTTTGGTCTTTTTGAGTTTTAACAAAGTAATGCAAAGCATGAACAAATAAAAGAAAGAACGAAAACGAAAACGAAACATGGACATACAAAGTACCGAATGATAATGATATGTAGATGAGTGTGCTATCGGTATACCTCCCCCCAAGCTTAGGCTTTTGGCCTAAGTGGAGATCAATCCCATGGTGCCCATGATGAGGTGTCTTCATAGTATGATGAAGAACCTTCGCCATGGTACGAGCTCGAAGACGTCCGTGGTGTAGTCCTCCTCGGGTGCTTCCTGAACGAGGTGCTGCCCATAGAAACCTTGCACGCTCAGTTTCTCGTCCAACTCCACCTTTGTGATCGACCACGGCCTCCTCTCAAGATCAAACAAACCAGGCTGGGGCAAAGGGACTTCCCTCTCGTCCGTGTCAGCAAACACCATCCTATACACAAGATGGCCTGCAGTAGAGCTAGTAGTAACAAACTGGTGACCTTTCATTGCACCAAGGTCAAGTTTATAAGGAGCAAGTAATTCATCATTTGGATCAATACTAAGTCCTAGGTGTGCAACAATAAGAGAGGCTATGATCCCCCATAAATGGGTCCCTTAGTGGACAAGCGACGAGCAATCAGAGCATCGAGATTATATGTAGTGTTATTGTTAAGTGCAGTGTTAAGGAAAGCAAGATGAATATGTGAGATGTTGCTTGTGTTCTCCCTACCAAGCACGCTAGTACAAAGGTAGTAAATAAAATACTTAATGGCGGGGTATTGAATGTTCCTTATCTTGTCGCGTTGCGCTCGGCGGCTATCATCATCTGTCACCTCGCGGTAGAGCTGCGTCAACTCTCTCGGGTCCCCTTGAATCTTCTTGGTTGTTCCCGAATGTGCAGTACCTATCACATCACAAAATTCACGCAAAGATATAGTGACAGGCCTGTCATAAATTTTAAAGGAAACAGTTGGTTTGAACATTCTATTGTTAAAATCAAAGCTCTCAACAAAAATCTTGGTAAGCCTGACATATTGTGGACTCTCGTCCATCATATATGTGGTCAAGCCCACCCTCTGCACAAGAAGCAAGAAATCATCAAGTAATCCTGCAGCACGCAAAAAGTCAGTGCATGGGAAAGAAGATGAGTTTGGAAAGCCATCATCCATCTCATCTCCAATGCCCGGTGTCGAGGTGTGATTCCCACGGAACAGGGATAACCACTCTCTCGAGAGAAGTTCATGGAGGGGACTGAACACGTTGGTCAACAACTCTCAACCGGCACGGCGACGGTGCTCGTCGTGCCTGTAGAGGGACAGCATGACAGAGATGGACTTAGGCCCGTACCCAGGTTCACGGCCCTCAGGTGGAGGTAAAACCGCTACTCCTGCTTGTCTGTATTGCGCTGTAGAGGATACAGTACAATGAGCTTGCCGAGGGCTCTCCTGCTCGGGTTAACTAGACTAGGCTAAGCTATCGTAGGCTACCCAACGCCGATCCTTTGCTACGGAGGTGCTCCCTCCCCTTATATAGGCACTCCGGGCTTCTTCTCCCCGCATGGCGACGAAACGGAGGAGCGGGGTGCACCGTGGCCGGGCTGTCCATGGACTCGGTCCACGGCCGCAAAGCCTGCCCTGTTGGCAGGAAAGCCGCCGTCCTCGTAGGACGGCCAGCTGGTGCCGTAGGGATCGAGGGGGCGCCCACGCTGACGTCGTCGTTGGAGCGTAGCGCCGGCCATCTGCTTTATCACCAAAGAGGAAAGCTTCGTTGGCGGCGCAGGGGACACAGCTTTGTTGACTCCTTTTATCACCGGAACGGCAACTGCGGCGCCGTCGTCATCGCGCGCAGATGCGCGCGTCACTCTGCGGCTGCTGCAGAGGCCATGTGCGCTCTGTAGTGGATGCTTCGTAGCGAAGTATCTCCACAGGGCCCTGGAGGCCTTATGGAGGGAATTGCGTTGACCCCTCTCCAGGGGAGAGAGCCTTGTAGAGGGGCAGCCTCGGGAGGAGTCTCTTCAGGCCTTCGCTGCTCCCTTCAGCCCTGTCGAGGGCTTTTTCTCCCAAGGGTCTCTCCAAGCGTTCTGCTTGGTCCTTAGTCGTTTTGTAGACACCGACACGTGTGAGGGCTGTGGAGAGTGGGCTCTGCACACCCTGGATCCCACTGGGCCGACCGTAGCCCCCGGGCCCATGATGGGCACGGCGAAGCCCGTTAGGCGTAGTCGAAGCGTCGTGGGCCCAAAGTGTCCGGCCGGCCCGAGACACGCGTCGATCTGTGCTGAGTTTGCGGCGACTCGGTTTCTCCGGCAGAACGTGCGTCGTGGGGGGTCCCACCACGTCCGTCTTGGTAACTGCCCTGATGGGGCATAAAGGCTGCGCGCCGGTCCGAGCAGCAGTTACTACTCATTTCTGCGCTCTGCCTTCTGCTCTTGCTCCTCCAACTTCCCTTCTCCGGCGAACTCTTTCCTTCTCCTTGCCCTTCCGCGTCTTTCCCCTTCTCCGGCGATGGGAGGATCCAAAGGCAAGGCGGCGATGACCACGCTCCCCCCGGACGCGCAGGGGGAGGAATCGCTCGGCCCCGCCCTGTTCGGGGAGCGCATCAACGCGGCGGCGCTGGACAAGATTCAGCACCTGGTCGCCGGGAAGACCAACGAGCATGGCGCCAGCGCCATCCAGGCCGCGAGGCTCGGCCGCTGTCCGGCGGGGTACTTCCCCATCTTCCTCCACACTCTTTTCGCCGGTTTGGTGCCTCCGTACTCGCCCTTCCTGGAGGCAGTCCTGGAGTTCTACCAGATCCACCTCCTCCATCTACACCCCAACGCTATCCTCGTGCTCTCCATCTTCGCCTATCTGTGCGAGGCCTACTTGGGGGTGCAGCCGTCGGTGGCCCTCTTCAGGAGCTTCTACGCGCTCCAAAACTCCGCGAAGACTGAGCGGACGGGGTGCGTGTCCTTCCGCATCGCGGACGGCATGGGGGATGTCTACATCCCCATGTCGTCGAGCAGTGAGAAGCCCGTCACGGCGGTGTCGAAGAAGGTGGACGACTTCAGGCAGAAGTGGTTCTTCATTGGCGTCAAGTCGCAGAGCTCCTTCCTCGAGATCCCGGAGGCACCGCCTGTGAAGAACACCCATTGGGGCAAGCAGGCCTTCCAGGGCCCGCTGATAGCCGACCTCGTGGGCCGCATGAAGATGCTCCGGGAGGAGGGCCTCACCGGCCAGATGGTCGCGGAGGACTTCGTGAGGCGCCGCATCGCTCCCCTCCAGGCGCACAAGAAGCCGATGTGGATGTACTCGGGTCTCATGGACTCGATGCGACTCAACTACTGTAATCACCGCCCTGAGGTCGTCGCCACCATCATGGGCGGTCTCTTCATCAACCCTGACGTGCCAGTGGCGGTTGCCGCGGCGATAAGGCCTCTCCATCAAATTCATCCGGCCTAGCGCCTGGTCATCCTGGAGCAGATGCCCACCTTCACCCCGCTGGGCCTGGCGGGGGAAGAGGAGGAAGAGGGGCCTATGCCTGTGGCGAAGGGGCCAGATGTTGCAGAGTCGCCATACGCGTCAGACGCCGAGCAAGGCGACGTGGAGGCGGGGGCGATTCCCACCGCAGGTGGGGCGAGCTCGTCAAAAGTCGCGCCCCCTGAGGAGGTCTTCGATCTCTCGTCCAACGACGGCGAGGAGGCCGAGGCGGGGCGACAAGAGCCCCGGACCAAGGCGGCCCATGACAGGCCTGCCGGGGTGAAGGTGGTATGGCGTGGGTTGACACCCCGCGCCAAGAAGACTGGGTAAGTGCTCTTGGCTTTGTCTTTCTTCTTCAATCTTTTGCTTGTTTGCTCCTTCTAACGAATCTTCTTGTTCTCTGCCAGCGACCCGGCGCCTGCGAAGCGCCGAAGGCTCCGCAAGGCGGCGGATGTGAAGAAAGCCGCTCCGGAGGCCGCGCGAGAGGCCTCGGCAGACGAGGCCAGACCAGACGAGGCCTCAAGGCCTGGGGAGGAGGTCCCTGCAGGCCCCCTCGAGGATGCGCCTCAGGTCGAGGCAAATGTGCCGCCTGCGGAGGAGGAGCGTGCGGAGGAGCAGACGGAGAGAGCGCCCACTCCGCCACGAGCTGCGACTCCTCTAGCGCAGCAAGAGGCTGCGGCTGGCACAACGCCGATCCTGAGCCCGCCAAAGGACGGCAAAGAGGACCTTCTGCCATCCCCGCCAAACACTACGATGGAGGAGGAGGCAGCGGCGAGGGGGCAGACCTCTCCTGCACCGGAAGCCAATGATGAAGTGCCGCCTGAGCGAGGCGACACCGGCGCGCAGAGCGCAGGCGCTGAGGCGGAAGACTCGCCGCCAAGCCCCTAGGCCCGCGCGGAGGCTCCCGCTTCCAAGCTCGACACAGGCGCAGGGACATCCGCGCCGAGCAGGGCTTCCCAGGCCTTAGCCATCAGTAGCTTGGACTGGAGCAGGGGGCGATGTGACGTCGCCTTTCGCATGGTGAGAGAGTCGCTGGAGGGCCTGGAGGCCCACCTCGCCCTCGAAGACAGGAAGCTCGCCCAGCAGCGAGACGAGCTTGCGGGGGCCTGGGCCACTCTCCACGTGGCTGTGGAGGCTCGCCGGCAGAGCGACCAGGCCCTGCTGGCGGAGCGCGAGGAGGCGCTGCGGTTCGCCAAGGAGGTGCGCGAGGGCGCCATGCGCGACGCGGAAGAACTCCTGGAGCCCCTCCGGGCCGAGCGCGAGGCCGCGGCGGATGACCTGGCCGCGGCTAGGGCGGAGCGCGAGACGGTGGAACGCTCGCTGGCGGACAAGCACCGCGAGCTCATCCAGCTCCAGGCCAAGATCCTTGCCGATTCCGAGACCGTGCGGTCCACCCTGGAAGGGGTCCACACGAGCTTGGAGGCCAGGGGGCGAAGCCTGGGCGAGCGTGAGGAGGACGTGCGCCGCCGCGACGAGCAGCTGGCGCTGAGGGAGCAGGAGCTGTCGGGACAGCGCGCTGCCCTCGAGGCCCGTGAGGAGAGCCTGGCCGCGACGCTCAGCAAGCACGAGCGCGACGTGGCCGCCCACAAGGTGAACGTGGGGCGTGCCAACGCGAGGCTTGCCCAGCGGAAGGAGGAGGTGGCGAAGAAGTTCCAGGAGCGGGAGAAGGAGTACCGCGCCGCTGTCTCCCGAGATTACAACGAGCGGTTCACCAAGCAGGAGAACCGCTTCAAGAAGAGGCGCGACGAAGACTCCGCCCGCATCTGCGAGCTGGAACTGATGAACGCCAGGCTGAACTCCCGGGCGAGGCATGCCGCGGATGGTCGCCGGGCTGCCGAAGAAGCTCGCGAGCGCATGGCGCAGGACCTCACTTCCCTCATGGCGGACATGGAGGAGATGAACAAGCAGGTGGGTCCTGCCGTGGAGAAGGCGGTGGAGGCGGTCGAGAGCGCTAAGGCAGCGCAGGTGCAGTCATAGCAGCGGGAGCGCATGTTCTAGTCCTTGGTGGGCCGGGGCCGCGAGCTCGCCGTGAAGCTGGGAGCAGATGCGCCATCCGTCCCCGCTCAAGGTCACTCCGACGCCGCCACCTACCTCATGTACTTCGAGCAGCTCTTCACAGCGCTCGAGGGCCCTGCCACGGAGCTCTGCGATGTCGTCGAGGAGGAGTGCCACCAGCTCCTGGCGGCAGCGGTTGACCGCATCTTCACCAATGTCGAGGTGTAGTTCCCACAGAACGGGGATAACCACTCTCGGGTGAGAAGTTCGTGGAGGGGACTGAACACGTTGGTCGACAACCTTCTGCCGGTACAGCGACGTTGCTCGCGGTGCCTGAGGAGGACAGCACGACAGAGAAGGACACGGGCCCGTACCCAGGTTCACGGCACTCAGGGGGAGGTAAAACCGCTACTCCTGCTTGTCTGTATTACTCTGCAGGGGCTACAGTACAACGAGCTTGCCGCGAGCTCTCGCGAGGCGGTGTGGAGCTCGGGGGGGGAGGAAGGTTCAGGCCTTCTTCCTCCTTGGGCTCCCTGGGCTAGGCTAAGCTGTAGTAGGGTGTACAAGGGGGGATGGTAGAATGATCGAATCGGGGGTCGAAGCGTCGATCCCTCGCTACGGAGGTGCTCCCCCTCCTTATATAGGCGCCCCGGGCCTCATCCCTGCGACCTGCGCAGTGGAAGGGTTCCCACATGGCGACGAACGGAGGAGTGGGGTGCACCGCAGCTCGGCTGTCTATGGACTCGGTCCATGGTCGTAAAGCCTGCCTTCGTGGCAGGGCAGCTGCCACCTTTGCAGAGCGGCCCGTTGGTACTGCAGAGATCGTGGGGGTGCCCACGGTGATGTCGCCGTTGGAGCGTTGCGCCGGCCAACCGCTTTATCACCAAAGAGGAAAGCTTTGTTGGCGGCGCAGGGGACACAGAGCTTTGTTGACTCCTTTTATCACCGGAACGGCAACTGCGACGCCGTCGCTATCGCGCGCAGACGCGCGCGTCACTCTGCGGCTGCTGCAGAGTCCATGTGCGCTCTGCAGCGGTTCCTTCGCAGCGAAGTGTCCCCTCAGGGCCTTGGAGGCCTCGAGGGGAGGAGCTGTGCTGGCTCCTCTCCCGGGGGAGAGGGCCCTGTAGTGGGGCAGCCTCGGGTGGAACCCCCTTCAGGCCTTCGCTGCCCCCTCAAGTCCCCTCGAGGGGCTTTTCCCTCGGGGGTCTCCCCAAGCGTTCTGCTTGGTCCTTAGTCGTTTTGTAGATGCCGTCACGTGTGCGGGCCGTGGAGAGTGGGCTCTGCACACCCTAGAATCCACTGGGCCGACAGTAGCCCCCGGGCCTACGATGGGCACAGCGAGGCCCTTTGGGTCTAGGCGAAGCGTCGTGGGCCCAAAACGGCCGGCCGGCCCGGGACACGCGTCACTTGGAGATGAACTTGCGGCGACTCGGTTTCTCCGGTAGAAACGTGCGTAGTGGGGGGTCCCACCACATTCGCCACGACCGCGCCTTGGTAACTGCTCGGACGGGGTATAAAGCTGCGCGCCGGTCCGAACCGCAGTCATTACCCTGTCTTGTCCATCCAGTCTCCAGTTCCTGGTCTCCTAGCATCCCGCCTCCGGCGAACTTCTTCCTTCTCCGGCGAACCCTTTCCTTTTCTTCGCTCCTCCGCGTTTTTGCCTTTCCCTGCCAATGGGAGGATCCAAGGGCAAGGCGGCGATGACCTCGGCCCGTTCAGATGCGCAGGAGGATGAGGCGTTTGGCCCTGCTCTGGTCGGGGCGCGCGTCACTGCGGCTGCGCTGGACAAGATCTAGCACCTGGTCGCCGGGAAGCACAACGAGCACGGCGCCAGCGCCATCCAGGCCGCGAGGACCGGCCGCTTCTTGGCGGGTTTCTTCCCCATCTTCCTCCAGACTCTTCTTGCTGGGTTGGTGCCCCCGTACTCTCCTTTCTTGGAGGCGGTCCTGGAGTTTTATCAGATCCACCTCCTGCACCTCCACCCCAACGGCATCCTCATCCTCTCCATCTTCGCCTTCCTGTGCGAGGCTTACTTAGGAGTGAAGCCCTCGGTCGCCCTCTTCCGGAGCTTCTACGCGCTCCGGAATACTGCGAAGACGGAGCGGACGGGCTGCGTGTCCTTCCGCATCGCGGACGGCATGGTGGACGTCTACATCCCCATGGCCTGGAGCGGTGAGAGGCCCGTGACTGCGGTGTCGAAGAAGGTGGACGACTTCAGGCAGAAGTGGTTCCTCATCGGCGTCCCATCGCAGAGCTCTCTCCTCGAGGTCCCTGACGCGCCGCCCGTGAAGAACACCCACTGGGGCAAGCGGGCCCTGGAGGGCCGCGAGATAGCCGACCTCGTGGGCCACTTGAGGGCGCTCCGCGAGAACGGCCTGACTGGCCAGATGGTGGCGGGGGAGTTCGTGAAGCGCCGCATCGCCCCCCTTCAGGCGCACAAGAAGCCGATGTGGGCGTACTCAGGGCTCACGGACCCGATGCGGCTGCACCCCTGCGACCATCGCCCCGAGGTCGTCGCCACCATCATGGGTGGCCTCTTCGTCAACCCTGACGTGCCCGCGAGGGTTGACGTGGCGATAAGGCCTCTGTTTGAGGTTCCGGACAAGCGCCAGGCCACCCTGGCGCGGATGCCCACGTTCACCCCGCTAGGCCTGGCGGGGGAAGAAGAAGAAGAGGGGCCCATGCCAGCGGATACCACCGAGTCATCGTGCGCATCTGACTCGGAGCAGGGCGATGCGGAGGCGGAGGTGGAGCCCTCTACAGGCGCGGGAAGCTCGTCCGGTGCCGTGCCCCCTGCTGGGGAGGTCCACGAGCTTTCCTCCGACGACAGCGAGGAGGCTGAGGCGAGACGCCAGGAGCCAAGGACTAAGGCGGCCCATGACAGGCCTGCCAGGGAGCCCCCGAGCGCTCCCCACAAAAGGAAAGCTGAGGCGACCCCTGAGGAGGCAGGGGCCCGGGCCGCGCCCTCGTGGCGCTCGCCAGGCATGACGTGGGTTGACACCCGCGCCAAGAAGACCAGGTAAAAACCTTTGGCTTTCGCCTTTCCTTTCCGAGTCTTGTTTGCTTGCTCTTCTTGACTGATCTTCTCCTCTCTATGCTAGTGACCCCGCGCCTGCGAAGCGCCGCAGGCTCCGCAAGGCTGCGGATGTGAAGAAGGCCACTCCCGAGGCTGCACTGGAGGTTGAGGCGGGCGAGGCTGCTGTAGCGGAGGCCTCGAGGCCTGAGGTGGAGGCCTCTGCAGGCCCTCAGGAGGACATGCCTCAAGCGGAGGTGCCTGAACCGCCACCCGTGGAGGAGCGGGTGGAGGAGCAGGTGGAGAGAGTGTCCACCCCGTCCCGTGCAGCTACCCCTCCAGCGCAGCCAGGGGCTTCAGCGGGTGCCACGCCGGCACCAAGCCCGCCTAAGGCCCGCAGGGAGGATACTCCCCCGCCCCCGCCAGACACTGCGGAGGAGCAGGAGACAGCGAGGACTGGACCTACCGCCCCTGCCCCGGAAGCGAGCAAGGAGGTGCCACCTGAGGGGGACAGCGCTGGAGATCAGGGCCCGGACGCTGAGGCGGGGGACTTGCCACCGAGCCCCTAGGCCCACGCGGGGGCCTCCTTCTCCAAGCTGGATGCAGGTGCGGGGCCCTCCGTGCCTCGCAGACCTTCTCAGAGCCTCGCCCTTGGCCGTTGGGACTGGGGCCGAGGGCGCCGAGACATCGCCTTCCGCTTGGTGCGGGAGTCTCTGGAGGGGCTAGAGGCCCATCTTGGCTCGGAGGACCAGGAGCTCGCTCGGTAGCGGGACGAGCTCGCAGAGGCTTGGGCCGCTTTCCATGCGGCCGTAGAGGCTCGCCGGCAGAGCGACCTGGCCCTGCAAGAGGAGCGCGAGGAGGCGGCGCGCTTCGCCGAGGAGCTTCGTGAGGGCGCCATGCGCGACGCCGAGGAGCTCCTTCAGCCTCTGAAGGCCGAGCGCCGAGCCGCGGCAGAGGACCTGGCCGCGGCCAGGGCGGAGCGCGAGGCTGTGGAGCACTCCCTGGCGGCGAAGCATAACGAGCTCGTCGAGCTCGAAAAGAAAATCCTTGCGGACTCCGAGACTGTGCGGTCCGCCCTGGACGAGGTCCGCACAAGCTTGGAGGCCCGAGGGCGAGCTCTGAGCGAGCGCGAGGAGGACATGCGCCGCCGCGACGAGCAGCTGGCCCTGAGGGAGCAGGAGCTGTCTGGGCAGCGCGCGACCCTCGAGGCCCGCGAAGACAGCTTGGCCGCGGCGCTCAGCAAGTTTGAGCGTGAGGTGGCCGTCCACCAGGGAAACATGGAGCATGCCAACACGCGGCTCGCAGAGCGGAAGGATGAGGCCATGAAGGAGCTCCAGGCGAAGGAGAAGGAGATCCACGCCGAAGTCTCCCAGGATTACAAGGACAAGTTCTCCAAGCAGGAGGACCGCTTCAAGACGAGGCTTGGCGAGAGCGGAGCCCGGATCCACCAGCTCGAGAAGCTGAACGCTAACCTCATCGCCAAGGTGAAGCGCGAAACTGATCGCCGCCGCACCGCCGAGAAGGCCCGTGATGGCATGGCGCAGGACCTCGCCTCCCTCATGGCGGACATGGAGGAGATGAATCAGCAAGTGGGTCCTGCCGTGGAGAAGGC
This sequence comes from Poa annua, assembly GCA_026929855.1. Taxonomy (NCBI): domain Eukaryota; kingdom Viridiplantae; phylum Streptophyta; class Magnoliopsida; order Poales; family Poaceae; genus Poa; species Poa annua. Next base: position 42,326,798 of record CM049435.1, on the reverse strand, counting down.
GGTGGAGGCAGCGGAGAGCGTCAAGGCGGCGCAGGTGCTGTCGCAGCAGCGGGAGCGCATGTTCCTGTCCTTGACGGGGCGGGGCCGCGAGCTCGCCGCGAAGCTGGGAGCAGAGGCGCCGACCGTCCCGGCTCAAGGCCACTCCGACGCCGCCACCTACCTCCAGTACTACGAGCAGCTCTTCACGGCGCTTGAGGGCCCCGCCGCGGAGATTCGTGACGTGGTCGAGGAGGAGTGCCGCCAGCTTCTGGCGGTGGCGATGGACCGCATCTTCTCCAACCTCGTGCACCTCCAGCCCGGGTTCGACCTGGCCACGGTCACCGAGCCCCTCGAGGGGGAGGTTGGGTGGAAGGCCTCCAACTCCGTCCGCGACCAAGTGGACGACTTCTGCAGCCGCTTCAAGCGGACTGCTGCGGAGGATGAGGATGGCGATGAGGGGAGCGAGCTTGGAGAAGAAGAAGGACGTGGCCAGGACGACGGCGAGGCCTCCGCCTGACTTCCTCCTAAAGTCCCCTCCTGCAATGTAACATCCCAAAATATTAATATAATTATTAATGCAAAAAATGTGGGCCAACAAAAACTTGTCTTATAAAAATTAGTGTATGTTTATTTCTTGATTATTGTTTGTTTGCATTGCTTGCAAGATTGTTGAATTCTAGCTCTAATTACAAAGTTGAAGGATAGAAAATAAACAAAACAAAATTTCAAAACTATAACACCATGTGACACATATCACAATATTTTACAAAATAAGAAACCTACTTTAGTTTTGCAAACCAAAATCAATGGGGAATATCCTAAACCCTACTATTTGATTTCCCCCAGTTATTCTCCTTCAAATGCAAATTCAAAACCTCAAATTCAAATTATAAATTCTTTTATTTAAAAAAATATTCAAAACATCCGAAATGGGCCATGAGACACTTGCCACAAATGTAATCAAACAATGCCATGAGTTTGGACCAAAATGGAAGAAGCAAAACATGAAAATAAAATATCAAAAATGTGTACTGTTTTGGTTTAGGGATTTCATCGAACACCTTCTGTGCATCGACTGTTCTTCACAAACCCGAACCCAAGCGTGGATCAATTCGAGCAATGCGCTGTTTAATCGTCGAATTAGAGCCTCCACTGGATGCGCCGCATCACCACGGTCACGCAGCACCCGAGAGCGAGCAAAGAGGTGGCCGGGATCGTCGTGGAGACGCCGGCGACAGCCGCGGCCGCGCGCACGTCGCCGTGTCGGCACTGTGGCCGCGGCGACGCCGCGCCGTGCCGGCCGCGCTGCGCCCTCTCTCTCTCTCCCTCACCTCCTGGTTCCCTAGCGCAGCTGCAGCACGCGCCAGCAGCCGCCCGAGCACGCCGTGTCCGCGACACGCCGCGCACGCCGTGCGCCGCCCGGACATGCTCCACGGCCCGGACCCCCGACGACCTCGCCAGAGCGCGCCACGCCACCCCTCCATGCCCAAACGGTTCCCCGAGCACCCCGCAACCTAGCCGCCCCCTCCACCAGCCTACGGCGAGCTAGCACGGCCGCGGGTGCCCTCTGCACCGCGTCCACCGTGCGCCGCCCGTCCGCTATAAAAACCCACCCCGTGCTCCACATTTCGCCACACCGCTCCACTGCCCTCTCCTCTCCACTACCACCTCGCCGTACGCCGCTAGGAAGGCCGGAGCCGCGACCTCCAGCTCGCCATTGCTCGAGTTCGAGCTCGGAGACCCGAGGTCGACGACGATGCGCAACGCCGCACCCCGACCTCCCCTTCCTCTCTTCTTCCCTCCCTCGCCTTCCCCGCGTCACCGCACGGCTTCTCCCTCACACGCCCGTCCTTTTCGTGCACAGGAACGCCGCCAATCGCTCGCCGGAGTTCGTGCCCCGCCGCGGAGGAAGGAGCTCGACGCCGTCGCCGCCAGGAGCTTCCCCGAGCCTCGCCTCCACGTCCACGAGCTTCCCCGAGCCGCCGCGCCCCTCCTGCAGCCTCTCCGCACTCTCCCGAGCAACGAGGTGAGCAAACCGTCCACCTCGCCGTCGCCGGAGCCGCCCGATTTTGGTCGCCGCCGGTGCGCTCGCTCACGGCCGTTGGATCTAGATCCAACGGCAACTTACCGCTTCGCGCGATTAGGCGCTGACGTGCGGGCCCCGCATGTCAGATTTAAATGAAATCCCGCGCGCGCACGCTGTCACTGACCAGTAGGCCCCACCAGTCAGACTTTTCAACATTATCCACTCCGGGATTTTTAATTCGAATTTAGATTTAAATTGAAATCAGTACTGGACTCAAATTTAGAAAATTCATAACTTTAGATTTACAACTCCAAATGGAACAAATCAAACTGTTCCGGATAGATTATGAAATTATCTATCCAACCCAATTGATTTCACTCCATTTGGGTAAATAATAAAAATACATTATTCAAAATACCATAACAGGTTTAAATTCTAAACTTGTTTGTTTCTGATACTCTGTTAATCCAAATTAGTTGAAACTAATTTTATTAGGTCACATTTAACCATGGTTAGTCACCCCTAAAAGGGTTTAATTTTTAGATGAACATAATTTAAATAATAAGCCAAAACTTTATTAATTAGCTTCTGGATTCAAAACATTGTGTAGGGAGTTTGGTAACTCCAAAGGACTCAAATCCAATTGGGTCATCTTCTACACATCAGTAGCTTTCTGTAGAATTTTAGTTTGTATTTTTGTGACCCACAGAACTTAGGTTATGTAATTAAACATGTTCAACTAGTTTCTGCCCAAATTAAGATATGTGTGAATAATAGCTAAATCAATTAAATTGAAACCAAATCGTGTTGTTCGATGTATGAAGTGGTTAGTTAGAGCAATTAAGATTGTATTGCTGTGGTGATTGATGGAATAGGTTAGTGATTGTTTGTATTTGCTTGATTGTGTATTAGACGAGAACGTTGTCGGATATATCGAGGAGGAAGGATTTGGGGAGCCTGAAGATCAAGACCAGGAACACTTTGTCGAGCAAGGCAAGCTACTCTCTGAGCTGGCACCTTAATACATGCATCTATTTTTACAAAGCCCTTTTTAAAGCAAAGGTTTTTATAAAATCTTTTCAAAAAGTATATGGAAATTATTTTGCCACCCTATGTAGAAATATATGATAAATTATAGGATGGGAAAAATAAAGATGTTTTATTCAAAACTCCTTTGAAACATTGGGTGGCTATGAAGCACCAAGATGTGGTGATGACTTGAAGAAAAGGAGAATGGTGGTTTTTGATAAAACGCACATTGTGTCTTTGTACTTACGTCAATCAGCCGATACTCTGTGCGACCACATTTACCCACATATGGGAAAGGGCTTAGTCATATAGTTTGCTCATATTAGTATGGGATACCTCATCAACGGAGATGACTCCGTTATGCATGAGGGGATGGTTTGACGACCTACCCCTGACCTGGGTCCTCGCTCAAACTCTATGAGTAGATAAGGAGGAGGATAGAAGGATGTCCCCTATACACCGCCAGATAAAACCTATGAGTCCTCACACTTAGATTCCGACGGGCTGGGTTAAGTGTCGATGGAGAGTATCATATGGGCAGGATCCTATACTAGCATGAGCAAAGGACAGACTAGGACCGGTGACTCAACTTCGCATACACCTAGTATGGCGAGACGTGGCTGACACGATGAGTTATCGGATGGGTGTGGGAAAAGCGTGCTACCTCTGCAGAGGGTTAAAACTATTCGAATAGCCGAGTCCTCGGATATGGACAGTTGAGAGGCCCTACTTTGACCATGTGCAAGTTTTGGGAAAAAGTTTGAGTTCTAAAAAGAAAAGGAGGTGGAGAACGTTCCATACACCTATACCAGTGGATCGGTATGAGGTTGTTGGATATTATTTACCATGATGGTTTATGGTCGGAAAAGGAGGAGTTTTTGGAGAAAACTAATAAAATTGAGATATTAAGAGTAGTTATAATCTCCTTGCCTTCTTCAACAAAGATACAGAGATGTTTTAAATAAATAAAAGTGTGAAACTAAAAATGAGATTAGTGCACTCATGTTGGAGTAGTTTGCGAGTACATCCAAATGTACTCATACTAGTTTTTGTCCCTGGCTATTGTCGTAGCCAGACTTCGAGGAGCACTACGCCCAGGGGGAGTATGGCGACATCTATGCCAACTGAGGAGCTTCATAAGTCGACTGCCTGTCGGGTCATCGCTAGGATTTGATGTCTACTACGCCTTAGTCCCGCTGATTGTTTTGGTTTGGCCCATGAAGGCACCTATGTAAAACTTGGTCTAAATGACCGGTATTGTAAGACTTTAATTCGTATTGTAATGGATGTAAACTTTGGTATTCAGTTCGGATTATGTGCAACGACAGACTGATCATGGGATCGTTGTGTTAAGCATAATCGGGTATTTCGGACAGCTAGTCCGGGGTCCCCACAGACCTGGTATCAGAGCCAGGTTGACTTTAGGAGCCTTAGATTAGCATGGTCGCTAGATAGTTATTACAAAAGTTAAGTTTTAAAGAAAACAAAGGAAGGAATTATTTTCAAAAAAATGCTTATCTCTAACCCTCTCACTTATGCAAAATTCTCTTCTTACAAACTACTAAGTTTTCTCTCATATTCATAAAAACTTGCCACACTTGTCATTTTAATAAACTTAAAAATCTGCTCACATATTGTCCCTTACATTAAAATTTTGATATACTTGTCACCTCACTAACTTAAAAATTTAACTAAAAATTGTAGATGGCGATCCATTTCACCGAGTTTGTTCAGCTTGAGAAGGACGGCAAGCTGATGTTCGAGAAGGACCTGTTCGAGTTGACCAAGCTGTTAGGTCGCCCCACTCCTGAGTTTAAGGGAGCCCAGGTGGACACTCCCGGCAACGGGAACCTGTCTTGGTTGGTCGAGTCGTCTGTTCGCGGGAACATCAAGTCCCCCGGATCCAAGACACTCATCTTTACCACCATGGATGTCCACTGGGACGACGGACTGTGTCGTTCCATGCAGCGGATGCTATCCCGACTTTGTGAGGAGCACAAGGCGGAGTTGGTGAACTCTCATTTCCAGTTCTACGGGAGGCGCACCATCGATGGACACCCTATTCGGTCCCCTCTACACCCGACGTTCGGAGAGTATATCTTGGACATGGAGATTATGCTCTTTCGCACCCAGGAGGATCTGAGGTGCGCTAGACTTCGGTCTCACTTTGAGCGCCTCTCGCTCAAGGAGAGTCGCGAGAGTGAGGCACAGCTGAAGGAGGAGAAGGTCGCTCTTCTCAAGAAGGGGACCCAGTTGAAGAAGACCATAGCGAAGCTCCGCAAGAAGGTGGCAGAGCAGGACGAGCTGATCGAGGATCTGGAGCTCCGTACTGATGAGATGGAGGAGGAGGGCGAGGATCTCCGTAAGGAGAACAGCGCTTTCCTCAGTGACGATGATGACTATCTGGAGGAGATGGACTATGAGCAGGAGGATGACGAGGAGGAGCTAGAGGACGAGGAGGAGGACCCAGAGGAGCCACCCTACCAGTCCGACGCTGACGTAGCAGAGCCTGAGGTTCCACCTCAGTAGGCGAGTGACTTGAGTACTACCGCAGGATTAGGTCGATCCCCCCCCATCGCTAGTAGAGTAGAAGTAGTGGTTCTTTTGGAACTTGCACTATGTACATTAGCTTAAGAGATAATGTTGTAAGCTTGATATGGTGAACTCTTGATGTAATGGTTGTGCTATATAAGTGTGTGCTAGTCTTGATAATCTGGGTGAAATGTTTCTCCTATAATACTTAATTAATCAATCCCTACACGAAACCAACCTTTTTCCCTTGGTCAAAACCTTTTGCTTGCCCCTCATACCCGGTGTTCTTCAGGATGGTGGACACTCGTTGCTCCAACCCGGATGGAGGACCACCACCCCCACCGGAACCAACCACCACCCAACTTCTTGCGCTTATCATGGAGGAGCGCCAAGCTGCTCGGGCAGAGCGTCAAGCTCATATCGCTGCCCTGCAGCAGATCGCTGCCGCACACAACAACAACAACAACAACCACCACAATGGCAATGGCAATGGTGAAGGAAATCAGCGATCCACTTTGAGTGATTTTCAGAAAACCAACCCACCCACCTATTCCAAGGGACTTCACCCACTAGAGGCCGATGATTGGCTTCGCACCATTAACAACAACCTGGAGGTTGCAGCCGTGGGAGAACCTGAGAAAGTGTTGTATGCGACCCACTATCTTGCTGGACCTGCACGGTCTTGGTGGGAAGCTACCAAGGCTCTCCAGCAAGCTGGTTATGTTATCAACTGGGTTGAGTTCCAAGAGAAGTTCCGCAAGAAACACATCCCCGGTGGGCTCATTGAAAGGAAGAAGGATGAATTCCGCAAGTTGCGGCAAGGAAGTAGAGATGTGGTCGGATACCTGGATGAGTACACTGACTTGTCTCGGTATGCTCCTGATGACACCGACACCGAGAGGAAGAAGATGGAGCGTTTCATGAACGGACTTCATGATGAGCTGCAGTGTGCTTTGGTTATCCATGACTTTGTTGATTTGGAGTCACTTGTGGACAAGGCCATCCAGTTGGAGACCAAGCGCAAGTCCATGTTTGAAGGTCGTAAGAGGAGGATGATTGCCCAGGAAGGTTCGAGCAGCCAGAAGCCTCGCACCTACCCACAAAACCCCAAGCCAGCCTATCGACCGCCACCAACCACACGCCCCAATTACCCTAATCGCCCAAACAACCCAAACAGCTTCAACCGTCCCAATGACAACCCCCGTCCCGGAGGGAACTCTAACAACTCCAACCGCAATGCTAATGTTGTCTGCTTTAATTGCGGCACCAAGGGTCACTACTCCAAAGAATGCCCCAATCCTAAGAAGAATGGTCCACGCCCCGATGCACCAGCGCCTAGCAATGGCCAAGGCCGTAATGGGATTGGCAAGAACCCCGCGCCCCGCGGAAATGCTGCTATTGCCAAGGGACGTCTGCACCACATCAACGCTGAAGAGGCCATGGATGCGCCAGATGTTGTGCTGGGTACGTTCCTTGTCAACTCAGTTCCTGCAACTGTTCTGTTTGATTCTGGTGCTACCCATTCTTTTGTTACCCAAGAATTTGTTGCTAAGGGAGGTTTAGTCGGAAACCTCTTACCCAAACCCATGGTCATCCAAATCCCAGAATCCACCATAGATACCAAGTCATTTTGCCCGGACGTTTCCCTTGAGATCAAAGGGGAAAGGTTCCGAGCCAACTTAATCGTTCTAGGAACCCAAGGTATAGATGTCATACTAGGTATGAATTGGCTAGCCAAGTATCGTGGTCGAATTGACTGCGCCAGAAGAGCGGTATCCCTCACCACCGACAAAGGAGTAGAAGTGGAGTATGTGTCAGAAACCAGTCGACCCCGACCAGGATGTCATGAGAGCATAGCTCGACCCACCCTAGATGAGATCCGTGTTGTTCACCTGTTCCGAGATGTTTTCCCTGAAGAATTGCCTGGTATGCCGCCAGACCGGGATATTGAGTTCATCATTGAACTTATCCCCGGAACAGCCCCTATATCCCAGAGGCCTTATCGGATGAATCCGGAAGAACTGGTTGAGTTGAAGAAGCAGTTAGCAGATATGCTCAGCAAAGGACTTATTCGCCCAAGTGCTTCACCCTGGGGATCACCCATTATTTTTGTGGATAAGAGAGACGGTACCACCCGTCTGTGTGTGGATTATCGCAAGTTAAATGATGTGACCATTAAGAACAAGTATCCCCTTCCAAAGATCGAGGATCTGTTCGATCAAATGAACGGAGCCCGAGTCTTTTCCAAGATCGATCTCCGGTCAGGATATCATCAATTAAAAATCCGAGAGACAGACATCCCCAAGACTGCCTTCACCACCCGTTACGGTTTATTTGAGTACACCGTAATGTCCTTTGGTCTGACCAATGCCCCAGCCTATTTTATGAATCTCATGAACAAGATCTTCATGGATTATCTTGACAAGTTCGTGGTAGTTTTCCTCGATGACATCCTTATTTACTCCAAAACCGAAGAAGAGCATGCTGAACACCTGCATCTAGTTTTAGCAACCCTCCGAGAACACCAGTTGTATGCCAAGTTTAGCAAGTGTGAGTTTTGGCTCAGTGAAGTAGCGTTTCTCGGACATGTTGTGTCTGCGGGAGGAATTTCTGTTGACCCAGAGAAGATCCAAGCCATTGTAAACTGGGAAGCCCCAACTAGTGTGACTGAAATCCGAAGTTTTCTCGGACTAGCGGGTTACTACCGCAAGTTCGTTGAAGGATTCTCCAGTATAGCCAAACCCCTGACCCAACTGCTGAAAAAGGACAAGAAGTTGGAATGGACTCAGAAGTGTGAAGAGAGTTTCCAGGAATTAAAGAAGAGATTGACCTCAACCCCTGTCCTGATTATGCCAGACGTCACCAAGAGTTTCGACGTGTACTGCGATGCATCACGCCTCGGACTTGGTTGCGTTCTGATGCAAGAAGGCAAGGTGGTATCGTATCTGTCTCGGCAGTTGCGACCACATGAAGAGAACTACCCAACCCATGACCTGGAGTTAGCCGCTGTTGTTCTTGCTCTGAAAACGTGGCGCTCCTATCTTGCGGGACATCGTTGCGAGATCTATACGGATCACAAGAGCTTGAAGTATATCTTCACCCAGAAGGAGTTAAATCTGCGACAGAGAAGGTGGATGGAATTAATCAAGGATTATGATATCGGTATCCATTACCACCCTGGAAAGGCTAATGTAGTGGCCGATGCCCTTAGTCGCAAACCCTGCACCCTGAATGCCTTGATCCAAGTCGAACAGCCAGCCTTGTTCAAAGAGTTCCAAGATTTTGGACTAGGGCTGGTTAGCCGCGGTTATCTCGCCAATTTAGAGTTAACCCCAACCCTGTTAGACCGAATCAAGGAAGCCCAGAAAGGTCATGAGAGTATAGAAGGAATCAAGAAGAAGATTTCTCTCGGTAAAGCGCCTGGTTTTACCGAGGATGCTGAAGGAGTGTTGAGATTCAATGGTCGTATCTGTGTCCCTAATATCACGGAACTCAAGGAGTTAATCCTAAAGGAAGCCCACGAGACCCCTTATTCAATCCACCCCGGCGGAACCAAAATGTACCAAGACCTTCGTGAGAGATTTTGGTGGCACGGAATGAAGCGAGAGATTGGTGTTTTTGTAGCCAAGTGTGATATCTGTCAGCGAGTCAAGGCTGAACATCAGCGACCCGCTGGATTGCTTCAACCCTTGGAAATTCCCGAGTGGAAGTGGGATGAGATTGGAATGGATTTTATCACCGGACTTCCAAGATCCAACCGAGGCCATGACTCAATTTGGGTCATCGTTGATAAACTGACCAAGGTTGCCCATTTTATTCCCATCAACACCACCTATCGGGAAAATCAGTTAGCAGACCTGTATATTTCCAGAATAGTAAGCCTGCATGGTGTACCTAAGAGGATTGTATCAGATAGAGGCACACAATTCACCTCAAGGTTCTGGAAAGCCCTACACGAAGCCCTCAGAACCAAGTTAGCATTTAGCACATCTTATCATCCCCAGACCGGAGGCCAAACTGAGAGAGTGAACCAGATATTGGAGGACATGCTTCGCGCGTGTGTTCTAGCCTATGGATCCAAGTGGGAAGATTGTCTTCCATTTGCAGAGTTCTCCTACAACAATAGCTACCAGTCTAGTCTGCAAATGGCCCCTTTTGAAGCCCTTTACGGAAAGAAGTGTCGTACACCCCTGTATTGGTCCGACACCGGAGAAGGCAAATTGTTTGGACCAGATACCCTCCGTGAGGCCGAGGAACAAGTTCAACTTATCCGTGAGCGTCTCAAAACTGCCCAGTCCCGTCAGAAGAGCTACGCTGACAACAGACGACGTGATGTCACTTTCAATATCGGAGATTATGTCTATCTCCGAGTGACACCCCTAAAAGGAATGCAGCGTTTCCATGTCAAAGGAAAATTAGCACCCAGGTATATTGGACCCTTCAAGATCCTTGCCCGTCGAGGAGAAGTGTCCTATCAATTAGAGTTGCCTCAGGAGCTAGCAGATTACCATGACGTCTTTCACATTTCCTTGCTCCGGAAATGTCTTGAAGTGCCTGACCAGCCAGAGGTTTTCAAGAACATCGACCACCAATCCATCGACCTGAATCAAGATTTGACTTATCGTGAGCAACCCATCAAGATTCTCGACGAAGATGTTCGTCTCACCCGTAGGCGAACAATCAAGTTCTACAAGGTTCAGTGGACCAACCACTCTGAAGATGAAGCCACCTGGGAACGAGAGGACTATCTTAGAAGCGAATTCCCAAACCTCTTTAGTACCCAGACCTAGCAAATCTCGGGACGAGATTTATTCTAAGGGGGGAGGATTTGTAACATCCCAAAATATTAATATAATTATTAATGCAAAAATGTGGGCCAACAAAAACTTGTCTTATAAAAATTAGTGTATGTTTATTTCTTGATTATTGTTTGTTTGCATTGCTTGCAAGATTGTTGAATTCTAGCTCTAATTACAAAGTTGAAGGATAGAAAATAAACAAAACAAAATTTCAAAACTATAACACCATGTGACACATATCACAATATTTTACAAAATAAGAAACCTACTTTAGTTTTGCAAACCAAAATCAATGGGGAATATCCTAAACCCTACTATTTGATTTCCCCAAGTTATTCTCCTTCAAATGCAAATTCAAAACCTCAAATTCAAATTATAAATTCTTTTATTTAAAAAAATATTCAAAACATCCCAAATGGGCCATGAGACACTTGCCACAAATGTAATCAAACAATGCCATGAGTTTGGACCAAAATGGAAGAAGCAAAACATGAAAATAAAATATCAAAAATGTGTACTGTTTTGGTTTAGGGATTTCATCGAACACCTTCTGTGCATCGACTGTTCTTCACAAACCCGAACCCAAGCGTGGATCAATTCGAGCAATGCGCTGTTTAATCGTCGAATTAGAGCCTCCACTGGATGCGCCGCATCACCACGGTCACGCAGCACCCGAGAGCGAGCAAAGAGGTGGCCGGGATCGTCGTGGAGACGCCGGCGACAGCCGCGGCCGCGCGCACGTCGCCGTGTCGGCACTGTGGCCGCGGCGACGCCGCGCCGTGCCGGCCGCGCTGCGCCCTCTCTCTCTCTCCCTCACCTCCTGGTTCCCTAGCGCAGCTGCAGCACGCGCCAGCAGCCTCCCGAGCACGCCGTGTCCGCGACACGCCGCGCACGCCGTGCGCCGCCCGGACATGCTCCACGGCCCGGACCCCCGACGACCTCGCCAGAGCGCGCCACGCCACCCCTCCATGCCCAAACGGTTCCCCGAGCACCCCGCAACCTAGCCGCCCCCTCCACCAGCCTACGGCGAGCTAGCACGGCCGCGGGTGCCCTCTGCACCGCGTCCACCGTGCGCCGCCCGTCCGCTATAAAAACCCACCCCGTGCTCCACATTTCGCCACACCGCTCCACTGCCCTCTCCTCTCCACTACCACCTCGCCGTACGCCGCTAGGAAGGCCGGAGCCGCGACCTCGAGCTCGCCATTGCTCGAGTTCGAGCTCGGAGACCCGAGGTCGACGACGATGCGCAACGCCGCACCCCGACCTCCCCTTCCTCTCTTCTTCCCTCCCTCGCCTTCCCCGCGTCACCGCACGGCTTCTCCCTCACACGCCCGTCCTTTTCGTGCACAGGAACGCCGCCAATCGCTCGCCGGAGTTCGTGCCCCGCCGCGGAGGAAGGAGCTCGACGCCGTCGCCGCCAGGAGCTTCCCCGAGCCTCGCCTCCACGTCCACGAGCTTCCCCGAGCCGCCGCGCCCCTCCTGCAGCCTCTCCGCACTCTCCCGAGCAACGAGGTGAGCAAACCGTCCACCTCGCCGTCGCCGGAGCCACGGCGCCGCCCGATTTTGGTCGCCGCCGGTGCGCTCGCTCACGGCCGTTGGATCTAGATCCAACGGCAACTTACCGCTTCGCGCGATTAGGCGCTGACGTGCGGGCCCCGCACGTCAGATTTAAATGAAATCCCGCGCGCGCACGCTGTCACTGACCAGTAGGCCCCACCAGTCAGACTTTTCAACATTATCCACTCCGGGATTTTTAATTCGAATTTAGATTTAAATTGAAATCAGTACTGGACTCAAATTTAGAAAATTCATAACTTTAGATTTACAACTCCAAATGGAACAAATCAAACTGTTCCGGATAGGTTATGAAATTATCTATCCAACCCAATTGATTTCACTCCATTTGGGTAAATAATAAAAATACATTATTCAAAATACCATAACAGGTTTAAATTCTAAACTTGTTTGTTTCTGATACTCTGTTAATCCAAATTAGTTGAAACTAATTTTATTAGGTCACATTTAACCATGGTTAGTCACCCCTAAAAGGGTTTAATTTTTAGATGAACATAATTTAAATAATAAGCCAAAACTTTATTAATTAGCTTCTGGATTCAAAACATTGTGTAGGGAGTTTGGTAACTCCAAAGGACTCAAATCCAATTGGGTCATCTTCTACACATCAGTAGCTTTCTGTAGAATTTTAGTTTGTATTTTTGTGACCCACAGAACTTAGGTTATGTAATTAAACATGTTCAACTAGTTTCTGCCCAAATTAAGATATGTGTGAATAATAGCTAAATCAATTAAATTGAAACCAAATCGTGTTGTTCGATGTATGAAGTGGTTAGTTAGAGCAATTAAGATTGTATTGCTGTGGTGATTGATGGAATAGGTTAGTGATTGTTTGTATTTGCTTGATTGTGTATTAGACGAGAACGTTGTCGGATATATCGAGGAGGAAGGATTTGGGGAGCCTGAAGATCAAGACCAGGAACACTTTGTCGAGCAAGGCAAGCTACTCTCTGAGCTTGCACCTTAATACATGCATCTATTTTTACAAAGCCCTTTTTAAAGCAAAGGTTTTTATAAAATCTTTTCAAAAAGTATATGGAAATTATTTTGCCACCCTATGTAGAAATATATGATAAATTATAGGATGGGAAAAATAAAGATGTTTTATTCAAAACTCCTTTGAAACATTGGGTGGCTATGAAGCACCAAGATGTGGTGATGACTTGAAGAAAAGGAGAATGGTGGTTTTTGATAAAACGCACATTGTGTCTTTGTACTTACGTCAATCAGCCGATACTCTGTGCGACCACATTTACCCACATATGGGAAAGGGCTTAGTCATATAGTTTGCTCATATTAGTATGGGATACCTCATCAACGGAGATGACTCCGTTATGCATGAGGGGATGGTTTGACGACCTACCCCTGACCTGGGTCCTCGCTCAAACTCTATGAGTAGATAAGGAGGAGGATAGAAGGATGTCCCCTATACACCGCCAGATAAAACCTATGAGTCCTCACACTTAGATTCCGACGGGCTGGGTTAAGTGTCGATGGAGAGTATCATATGGGCAGGATCCTATACTAGCATGAGCAAAGGACAGACTAGGACCGGTGACTCAACTTCGCATACACCTAGTATGGCGAGACGTGGCTGACACGATGAGTTATCGGATGGGTGTGGGAAAAGCGTGCTACCTCTGCAGAGGGTTAAAACTATTCGAATAGCCGAGTCCTCGGATATGGACAGTTGAGAGGCCCTACTTTGACCATGTGCAAGTTTTGGGAAAAAGTTTGAGTTCTAAAAAGAAAAGGAGGTGGAGAACGTTCCATACACCTATACCAGTGGATCGGTATGAGGTTGTTGGAGATTATTTACCATGATGGTTTATGGTCGGAAAAGGAGGAGTTTTTGGAGAAAACTAATAAAATTGAGATATTAAGAGTAGTTATAATCTCCTTACCTTCTTCAACAAAGATACAGAGATGTTTTAAATAAATAAAAGTGTGAAACTAAAAATGAGATTAGTGCACTCATGTTGGAGTAGTTTGCGAGTACATTCAAATGTACTCATACTAGTTTTTGTCCCTGGCTATTGTCGTAGCCAGACTTCGAGGAGCACTACGCCCAGGGGGAGTATGGCGACATCTATGCCAACTGAGGAGCTTCATAAGTCGACTGCCTGTCGGATCATCGCTAGGATTTGATGTCTACTACGCCTTAGTCCCGCTGATTGTTTTGGTTTGGCCCATGAAGGCACCTATGTAAAACTTGGTCTAAATGACCGGTATTGTAAGACTTTAATTCGTATTGTAATGGATGTAAACTTTGGTATTCAGTTCGGATTATGTGCAACGACAGACTGATCATGGGATCGTTGTGTTAAGCATAATCGGGTATTTCGGACAGCTAGTCCGGGGTCCCCACAGACCTGGTATCAGAGCCATCTCGACTTTAGGAGCCTTAGATTAGCATGGTCGCTAGATAGTTATTACAAAAGTTAAGTTTTAAAGAAAACAAAGGAAGGAATTATTTTCAAAAAAATGCTTATCTCTAACCCTCTCACTTATGCAAAATTCTCTTCTTACAAACTACTAAGTTTTCTCTCATATTCATAAAAACTTGCCACACTTGTCATTTTAATAAACTTAAAAATCTGCTCACATATTGTCCCTTACATTAAAATTTTGATATACTTGTCACCTCACTAACTTAAAAATTTAACTAAAAATTGTAGATGGCGATCCATTTCACCGAGTTTGTTCAGCTTGAGAAGGACGGCAAGCTGATGTTCGAGAAGGACCTGTTCGAGTTGACCAAGCTGTTAGGTCGCCCCACTCCTGAGTTTAAGGGAGCCCAGGTGGACACTCCCGGCAACGGGAACCTGTCTTGGTTGGTCGAGTCGTCTGTTCGCGGGAACATCAAGTCCCCCGGATCCAAGACACTCATCTTTACCACCATGGATGTCCACTGGGACGACGGACTGTGTCGTTCCATGCAGCGGATGCTATCCCGACTTTGTGAGGAGCACAAGGCGGAGTTGGTGAACTCTCGTTTCCAGTTCTACGGGAGGCGCACCATCGATGGACACCCTATTCGGTCCCCTCTACACCCGACGTTCGGAGAGTATATCTTGGACATGGAGATTATGCTCTTTCGCACCCAGGAGGATCTGAGGTGCGCTAGACTTCGGTCTCACTTTGAGCGCCTCTCGCTCAAGGAGAGTCGCGAGAGTGAGGCACAGCTGAAGGAGGAGAAGGTCGCTCTTCTCAAGAAGGGGACCCAGTTGAAGAAGACCATAGCGAAGCTCCGCAAGAAGGTGGCAGAGCAGGACGAGCTGATCGAGGATCTGGAGCTCCGTACTGACTTCCTCCTAAAGTCCCCTCCTGCAATGTATCGCGCTTGTAGCGCTGTAGGGCCATTCGCCTTTTAGAGACTTTCATTTCCCAGTCTGTAATATACTCTTTGTCTTTTGAACAATTGCCATTAAGTCAGTGTGTGCTTCCCTCGGGGAGCCTTTGCTTCGACTCCATGTCTTTTTCGCTCTACGTCGCTGGACCCTTCCCCTCGCGCTATGACTCCGCCGCTGCGGTATGCTCGAGCAATGACTCGGCAAGGCCGGGGGGAGTTTAAGGCTTAGGGAGGTAAGAGCCCTCGAGTCGCGATGCTGAGGGCCCCCCTTTGACGCGCAAGCAGCCCATGGAGAGTGAAGGAAGAGGCCACTTGAGGGACGCAGAGTGCTCGTGAGAGAAATGCAAGGATTCTCTTGAAGCGAGCAGGAAACTTAGCTTCGCGAGGCTTTTTGCCCGATGTAGGTCTCCTCTGGCAACGTTTTTTTTTCCTTCAGGGGCCGAGTTTTTCATCCACAGGCCTGGAGAGGCTTTCGCTCCCTGCGGATGTTAGAGAGGCGAACCGAAACGCTAGAGCATAGAAGTAGGGACTCATGCGCGCTTATAGGCTTTCTCATGGGTGTCTCGCGAGGAGAGAGAGTACCAAGGTCCTTTGGAGAGGTGGCGTGTATCCGGGAGCATGCCCTTTAGCCAGAGCTCAGGGTCCCCTGGGTTTTGCAGTGCTGCTGGGGTGCTCTTGGGCACAGGCACCGTACGCAGCCCCCGCTCGCGAGGTGCGCATGGGAAGGATATAAGCGCACATGTGGAATTAAATGACGAAAGTAAAACTTGCCGTTGGAATATTACAAAGCGGCGCCTTAGCGCTAAGTTCACTTGGGAACGACACGGCGCCGTGGCGCAAAGTTCACTTGGAACGAAAGTGGCGCCTGAGCGCAAAGTTCTCTTGGAACTGAAATCGGTTCGTCGCACTTGGGTTTGCCAAGCTAACGTTCCTTCCATGTCGAGGCATGGGGACCACCCATTAGTGGCAGAGTTCACTGCGGCCTGCGGTGGCTCATTAGCAGGAGAGCTCGGAGGGCTGAGCCTCGGGAGAAGCTTTGAGAGGCTTGGAGGCGAAGCCGTGAGCTTCCCTCTAGAGACAAAAAATGCCTGGCGTGACTATGATCACGGGTAGAACTTGCGCAGGTGCGCGATGTTCCACGGGTTCTTGACGGGGATGCCGTCTTCGGTCTCGAGGCGTACTGCGCCAGGCCTGGAGACGTGGGAGACCCTGTAGGGACCTTCCCACATCGGCGAGAGCTTGTGGAGGCCTTCCCTGGAGAGGATTCGCCTGAGGACGAGGTCGCCCGCCTCAAGGGTGCGTGAGCGCACATGGCGGCTGTGGTAGCGTCGCAGGTCTTGCTGGTACCTTGCCGCTCTGAGGGCAGCCTGGCGGCGTAGACCCTCGAGGAACAGCAGGTCGTCGTTGTGGAGGCCCTCTTGGGTGTCCTCATTGAAGGCAAGGAGCCGTGGTGATCCATGCTTGATTTCTACAGGGAGGACTGCTTCAGCTTCGTAGACCAGGGCGAACGGCGTTTCGCCTGTAGGCCTTGAGGAAGTTGTGCGCATGGACCAGAGCACCGAAGGGAGCTCGTCAATCCAGCCCTTGCCGTGGCCCTTGAGGACGTTGAAGCTCCTGGTTTTGAGGCCCTTGAGGACTTCTGCGTTCGCTCGCTCGGCTTGACCGTTGCTGCGTGGGTGAGCCACCGAGGCGAAGCAGATCTTGACGCCGAGTTTGTCGCAGTAGGCTCGGAAGATGCCGCTGGTGAATTGCGAGCCATTGTCGGTGATGATGCGGTTGGGCACGCCGAAGCGGCAGACCAAGCACCTGATGAATTTCACCACGGCCCCAGCTGGTATGGTGCGTACTGGCTCAACCTCGACCCACTTGGTGAACTTGTCGATGGCCACGAAGAGGAAGCGATAGCCCCCCTGCGACTTTGGGAAGGGGCCCACGATGTCCAGCCCCCAAACCGCAAACGGCCAGGAGAGCGGGATGGTTTGGAGCCCCAGCGCCGGCTGATGAATCTGCTTGGCGTGGAATTGGCAGGCGTCGCAGGTTTGCACGATGGCGACCGCATCCTGAAGCACTTGAGGCCAGTAGAAACCGCTCCTGAAGACCTTGCCTGCGAGGGTGCGCGCACATGAGTGGTGGCCGCACTCCCCGCTGTGGATGTCCTTGATCAGCATTCGGCCTTCCTCAGGAGGGACGCACTTGAGCGTGATGCCATTTGGGCGCTTGCGGTAGAGGTTTCCCTCGAGGATGCAGTAGGATTTCGCCTGTCGTGCGATTCGCTCTGCGTCTGCATCTCCTTCAGGGAGAATCCCTTTCGCCAAGTAGTCCTTGAGCTCATCAATCCAGCCTGTGGCCTGGTGGGCTGCCGTCAGCAGCAGGCGCTCCCCTGTGCTGGGACCGCAATCGGGTGCCCCAGACTCAGGAGGTGGTGGGAGTGCTTCGTCTGCGCTTGTGGCTGTGGCCTCTCGAGGCTGCTTGAGGGATGCCTTGGCGAGCCTTTTTTCAAAGACGCCGGCCTGCTGGGGTTGCCTTCGCGAGGCTCGCTTGGCGATGTCGTCGGCCTCTTGGTTTTCCTTCCTCGGGATGTGCATGAGCTCCATGCCCCTGAAGTGCTTCTCGAGCTTGCGGACCTCTTCAAGGTATGCGGCCATGTGGTCGTGTTCAGGCGTGTAGCTCTTGTTGGAGAAGTTGACGAGCAGCTGGGAGTCGCCCTTGACGAGTAGGTGCTTGACGCCTAGAGCGATGGCGGCCCTTAAGCCGGCGAGGAGGCCTTCGTATTTGGCAATGTTGTTGGAGATCTTGTCGATCGTGAAGCACAACTGGACAGCGTAGTATAGCTTGTCACCTTTGGGCGAAGTTAGGACGACGCCTGCTCCGCCATTGCGGCAAGCGAAGGCTCCGTCGAAGTGCATGGTCCAGTGGCTGGGCACTGTGTCTCCAGAGGGCTCGGCCTCTGCCTTGCGAGCCTCCTCAGGGCTTGGGTCAGTCCATTCGGCGACGAAGTCAGCCAGCGCTCTTCCTTTTATAACCCTTGTGGTGTCGAAGCGCAAGTTGAATGGCTGCAGCTCTATGTTCCATCCTGCGACACGATCTGTGGCGTTGGGGTTGCGCAGGATCTGCTCCAGGGGGAAGGCAGTGACCACCGTGATGGGGTGGCCCTGGAAGTAGTGTCGCAACTTCCTGGAGGCGATGAGGAGCGTGACGAGGAGCTTCTGCTGCATTGGATACCTCTCCCGAGCGTCCCGTAGCACTGTGCTGACGAAGTAGACGGGGTGCTCGACAAGGGTTGCCTGTGGTGGCGCAGCGTCGGCCCTCCGTGAAGGCTCTTCAGGGCCCTTGTCGAGATCTGCCTGTGGAGGCGTCTCGACAAGGGTGCTAGGAGCAGACTCAACTTGAGGCGGTGGGCCTGGCGGTGGGTCTGTGGAGGCTGCTCCTTCGGCGGGGTCTTTGTCGGGCGACTTTGGACTTGGAGTGGCGGTGCTCTTCTTGGGGAGGACAGGCTCTTCCCTCTCGACCACCAAGACGGCGCTTGCGGTCTGAGGTGTGGCTGAAAGGTACAGCTTCAGGTGCTCGCCTGCCCTGGGGGCCACCAAGACTGGTGGGCTGGCCAGATACTTCTTTAAGTCCTCGAAGGCCTTGTCCGCCTCAGGGGTCCACTTGAACGTGCCCGATCTCTTCATGATCTTGAAAAATGGCAGGGCCCTCTCGCCGAACTTGGAGATGAATCAGCCAAGGCTGGCCATCCAGCCCGCTAAGCGCTGCATGTCCTTGAGTCGGCGAGGAGGCTGCATTCCTTCTATGGCCTTGATCTTGTCTGGGTTTGCCTCTATGCCGCGGTGGGACACCAGGAATCCGAGGAGCTTGCCTGAAGGGACCCCGAAGACGCACTTGGCGGGGTTCAGCTTGATGTTCACCTTTCGCAGGCTGGCGAAGGTTTCCTCGAGATCCTTCAAGAGGGTGTCCCCCTCTCGACACTTGACCACGATATCATCGACGTAGGCCTCTGCGTTCCTGCCCATCTGTGCCCCCAAGGCTATCCTCATGAGCCTCTGGAAAGTGGCGCCAGCATTCTTCAGGCCAAAGGGCATGCATGTGTAGCAGTACACACCACAAGGGGTGAGGAATGCTGTCTTCTCCTCGTCCTCTTTAGCCATCCTGATCTGGTGGTAACCAGAGAAGGCGTCCAGAAAACAGAGGAGGTCGCAGCCAGCGGTGGAGTCCACGATGTGGTCTATCCTCGGCATGGGGTATGGGTCCTTGGGGCAGACCTTGTTGACATCGGTGTAGTTGATGCAGAGTCGGCCTCCTCCAACGGGTTTAGGGACAACCACGCCGATGGAGAGCCACGTGGGGTGCGCGACTTCGCGGACAACATTTGCCGCCTTGAGCTTCTCTACTTCCTTGACGATGAATGCTTGCTTCTCGGGGGCTTGCTTGCGTGCTTTTTGCCTGACGGGGCGTGCGTCTGGACACACGGCTAAGTGGTGCTCGATCACCTCCCTTGGTACACCGGACATGTCTGACGGAGTCCACGCGAACATGTTAGAATTTGCCCGAAGGAAGGCGACGAGCGCGCTTTCCTATTTGGGAGGCAGGGCAGCGCCTATGGTGACGCTAGCCCCCGAGCCTTCAGCCCCCGAGCTGGTGGTGTCCAGCGACACCTTCTTCGTGGCAGCTTGCTCCTGAGAGAACACTTGCTTCTTCTTCTTGGCCCTCTCGAGAGGCTCCATGTCCTCGTCAGCCGGGAATGCCATGACGGCTGCCTTGTAGGCGCTCTCGACAGCGCGCGTGGCGTCTAGGATATGACCATGGATGGCAATGGTGCCAGCGCTGCCGGGGATCTTGACCATGTTGTAGGCGTGGTGCGTGACGGCCATGAACTTCGCGAGGGCGGGGTAGCCGAGGATGGCGTTGTACGGCAGGCCGATGTGGGCGACATCGAAGTCGATCAGCTCTGTGCGGTAGTTCTTCTGCGTGCCGAAGGTGACGGCTAGCCGGACCTGGCCCAGGGGCTCGATGGAACCGCTGGTGACCCCTGTGAACGGCCTGGAGGGCATAAGCCACTCGTAGGGCACTTGAAGCGTCTCGAAGGTCTCGACAGAGATGACGTTCAGGCCCGCTCCCCCATCAATGAGCGTCTTGGAGACGGTGATGTTGTTGATGGTGGGGGAGCAGACCAGGGGGAGGGTTCCAACAGTCTTGGTCGACTTGGGGTGGTCCTTGGCGTCGAAGGCGATGGTGTACTGGGACCACTTGAGGGGCCTGGAGGTCTCGGTGCTCGGGAGCGCGGCGTTGAGCTCGCGGGCGAACTGCTTGAACTGGTTGTTCGACTTGGGCGCCTGAGCCCCCTCAAGGATGCAGGCCATGGCTCCCCTTGGGGCCTGGTAGCCTCCGTCTTCCTCGTCAGGGAGGTTGTTGTTCCTCTCGGCGGCGTTGGCCTGAGTGCCTTGCGGCCTCTGGTAGCCGCCACCGCGTCCGCCTCTGCTGTCGCGGCGGTAGCCGCGGCCTCTGCCGCCGTTCCCGCTGCCTTCTTCGCGCTCGCGCTCCCTGCTCAGCCTCTTGAGGTCGTAGCAGTTGTCGGTGGCGTAGCCGCGCCTGTTGTGGTAGACGCAGAACGGGCGGTTGTCCACCTCCTTGTCGCCAGGCTCAGGGGAGCTCCTGCGGGCGCTCTTGGCGGCTGGCTCCGCTGCCAATACCGCAGTGGTTTTGCGCTTGGTCTCCTCGCGCTTCTTGTGGCTCTTGGAGCCTTCCGCCTGGTCATCCCCGCGCTGGCTCATCTTGACGAAGAGGAGTCCCTCTTCAGCCTTGGCGCACTTGTCAGCGAGGTCGAAAAGCTTCACCACAGAGGTGAGCTTGTCGTGGATGCCCAGCTTCTCGAGCATCCCGCGGTTCGTGACGCCCTCTCTGAAGGCGGCGATGACCTGCGTGTCCGGGATGTTCGGAATCTTGTTGCGCACTTGGCTGAAGCGCTGGATGTACTTGCGAAGAGTCTCATCCTTCTTCTGCACCACAGCGCGCAAGTCGTTGTGGGTGAGTGCGCGCTCGTACGTGCCCTTGAAGTTGGCGACGAACTGCTTGCAGAGCTCCTCCCAGGAGTCGATGGATTCCTCGGGCAGGTTGAGGAGCCAGGACAGCGTGGAGTCCCTGAGCGCGTGGGAGAACCAGTTGGCCATGACCTTGTCGTCTCCTCCTGCAGCCTGAATGGAGGTGGTGTAGAGCTGCAGGAACTCGAGAGGGTTGGTAGACCCATCGAAGCCCTTGGGGAGGGCTGGCCTGAACTTCTGCGGCCAGACCACGCGGCGCAGGGAGCGGGTGAACGCCATGCAGCCCGAGGCGTAGGTGGCCGTTCCCCCTGGAGGGCCCTGCGGTTCTGTTGTCCCGCTTGGCCGAGCTCCTCGACGAGGCGGTTTTGGAGGTCCCGGCGGCGCTCCATGCCCACTCGCGCGTCAGGCGCGGTGCGCTGCACGATCTGGCAGTCGTGCGGCGAGGAAGCCTGGGAGAGAGCCCTCTGTGCCGCAGCCGGAGGTGGTCCTGGCGGCGGCGGGGGCGCACCTGGTGCGGTCATCCCCGCGTGGCCGGAGTGGTGGACCATGGAGCGCGACGGAGCAGGTCGCGTGGTCGCGATGTCGACGAGGTGGTGGAGGCGGTCCAACCACTGGTCGTGGGCCTCAGCACTTGGCCGGTAGCGGAGGAGCTCCTGGGCCATGAGCAGCGCGGTGTGCGGGTTGGGCTCTTGGCGTCCCTGCGTGGATGCGCTCTGGCGCCGGGACGGGTGCGAGGACTCAGCGTCCTCACGGCGCTCAGAGAAGTCCTCGTCCTCGCGATGGTCGCTGCCGTGGCGCTCCTCGCTCTCTGGCTCCTCCATGCGCGGGCCGGTGCCGGCGCGCTCGGCAGCGCGAGGGTGACCGTGGCGGCCACGGGTGGGAGCAGTGCCGGGCTCAGTGTGAGCTCTCTCAGCAGCGCGCCGGTTGGCGCGCGTCGCGCGGGTGTCCGTCATGGCGCGGAGGCCGGCCGGAGGTTGAAGACGCGCCTCAGTCCCCTACCTGGCACGCCAAATGTCGAGGTGTAGTTCCCACACAACGGGGATAACCACTCTCGGGTGAGAAGTTCGTGGAGGGGACTGAACACGTTGGTCGACAACCTTCTGCCGGTACAGCGACGTTGCTCGCGGTGCCTGAGGAGGACAGCACGACAGAGAAGGACACGGGCCCGTACCCAGGTTCGCGGCCCTCGGGGGGAGGTAAAACCGCTACTCCTGCTTGTGTGTATTACTCTGCAGGGGCTACAGTACAACGAGCTTGCCGCGAGCTCTCGCGAGGCGGTGTGGAGCTCGGGGGGGGGGGGGGGGGGAGGAAGGTTCAGGCCTTCTTCCTCCTTGGGCTCCCTGGGCTAGGCTAAGCTGTAGTAGGGTGTACAAGGGTGGATGGTAGAATGATCGAATCGGGGGTCGAAGCGTCGATCCCTCGCTACGGAGGTGCTCCCCCTCCTTATATAGGCGCCCCGGGCCTCATCCCTGCGACCTGCGCAGTGGAAGGGTTCCCACATGGCGACGAACGGAGGAGCGGGGTGCACCGCAGCTCGGCTGTCTATGGACTCGGTCCATGGTCGTAAAGCCTGCCTTCGTGGCAGGGCAGCTGCCACCTTCGCAGAGCGGCCCGTTGGTACTGCAGAGATCGTGGGGGTGCCCACGGTGACGTCGCCGTTGGAGCGTTGCGCCGGCCAACCACTTTATCACCAAAGAGGAAAGCTTTGTTGGCGGCGCAGGGGACACAGAGCTTTGTTGACTCCTTTTATCACCGGAACGGCAACTGCGACGCCGTCGCTATGGCGCGCAGACGCGCGTGTCACTCTGCGGCTGCTGCAGAGTCCATGTGCGCTCTACCGCGGTTCCTTCGCAGCGAAGTGTCCCCTCAGGGCCTTGGAGGCCTCGAGGGGAGGAGCTGTGCTGGCTCCTCTCCCGGGGGAGAGGGCCCTGTAGTGGGGCAGCCTCGGGTGGAACCCCCTTCAGGCCTTCGCTGCCCCCTCAAGTCCCCTCGAGGGGCTTTTCCCTCGTGGGTCTCCCCAAGCGTTCTGCTTGGTCCTTAGTCGTTTTGTAGATGCCGTCGCGTGTGCGGGCCGTGGAGAGTGGGCTCTGCACACCCTAGAATCCACTGGGCCGACAACCAACCTCCAGAACCTCCAGCCTGGCTTCGACTTCACCACGGTGACCGAGCCCCTCGAGGGGGAGAAGGGGTGGAAGATCTCCAACTCCATCCGCGACCAGGTCGACGACTTCTGCAGCCGCTTCAAGCGGGCTGCGGCGGAGGATGATGGCGGTGAGGAGGACGACGACGAGGAGGGCGAGCCTTGAGAAGAAGAGTCCGGGGAGGACGACGGCGAGGCCTCTGCCTGACTTCTTCCCAAGACTTTCTCCTGAAATGTAGTGCGCTTGTAGCACCGTAGGGATGTTTGCTTTAAAAACTTTTGCTTTGCAGTCTGTAATATACTTCATATTTTAAGCATGTGCTACTAAGTCTGTGTGTGTGCCCCTCGAGGGCTCTTTGCTTCAATTCCATGTCTTTTTCGCTCTGCGTCACTAGGACCCTTCTCCTCGCGCTATGACTCCGTCGCTGCGGTATGCTCGAGCAATGACTCGGCAAGGCCGGGGGGAGTTTAAGGCTTAGAGAGGTAAGAGTCCTCGAGTCGCGATGCTCAGGGCCCCCCTTTGACGCGCAAGCAGCCCATGGAGAGTGAGGGAAAGAAACGCTCGAGGGACGCAGAGTGCTCGTGGGAGAGATGCAAAGATTCTCTTGGTGTGAGCAGGGAACTTAGCTTCGCGAGGCTTTTCGCCCTGCGTAGGACTCCTCTGGCGATGCGTTTTGCTCCAGGGGCCGAGTTTTTCCTCCACAAGCTTGGAGAGACTCTTGTTCCCTGTGGATGTTAGAGAGGCGAACCAAAACGCTAGAGCATAGTAGTAAGGACTCATGCGCGCTTATAGGTTTCCTCATGGGTATCTCGCGAGGAGAGAGAGTACCAAGGTCCTTTGGAGAGGTGGCATGTATCCGGGAGCATGCCCTTTAGCCAGAGCTCAGGGTCCCTTGGATTTTGCAGTGCTGCTGGGGTGCTCTTGAGGCACAGGCACCGTACTCAGCCCCCGCTCGCGCGGTGCGCATGGGAAGAATATAAGCGCATATGTAAAACCAAATGACGAAAGTAAAACTTGCCATCGAAATATTACATAGCGGCGCCTCAGCGCAAAGTTCACTTAGGAACGAAACGGCGCCTTAGCGCATAGTTCACTTGGGAATGACATGGCGCCTTAGCGCATAGTTCTCTTGGGAACGAAATCGGTTCATTACACTTGGGTTTGCCAAGCTAACGTTCCTTCCATGTCGAGGCATGGGGACCACCCATTAGTGGCATAGGTTCACTGCGGCCTGCGGTGGCTCATTAGCAGGAGAGCTCGGAGGGCTGACCCTTAGGAGAAGCTTGGAGGTGAAGCCGTGAGCTTCCCTCTAGAGACATAAAATGCCTGTCGTGACTATGATCACGGGTAGAACTTGCGCAGATGTGCGATGTTCCACGGGTTCTTGACGGGGATGCCGTCTTCGGTCTCGAGGCGTACTGTGCCAGGCCTGGCGATGTGGGAGACCCTGTAGGGGCCTTCCCACATCGGCGAGAGCTTGTGGAGGCCTTCCCTGGAGAGGATTCACTTGAGGACGAGGTCACCCGCCTCAAGAGTGCGTGTGCGCACATGGCGGCTGTGGTAGCGTCGCAGATCTTGCTGGTACTTTGCCCCTCTGAGGGCGGCATGGCGGCGCAGCCCCTCGAGAAACAGCAGGTCGTCGTTGTGGAGGTCCTCTTGGGTGTCCTCGTTGAAGGCAAGGACCCGTGGGGATCCACGCTTGATTTCTGCGGGGAGGACTGCTTCGGCTCCGTAGACAAGGGCGAACGGTGTTTCGCCCGTAGGCCTTGAAGAGGTTGTGCGCATGGACCAAAGCACAGATGGGAGCTCGTCGATCCAGCCCTTGCCGTGGCCCTTGGGATGTTGAAGCTTCTGGTCTTGAGGCCCTTGAGGACGTCTGCGTTCGCTCGCTCGGCTTGACCATTGCTGTGTGGATGAGCCACCGAGGCGAAGCAGATCTTGACACCGAGCTTTTCGCAATAGGCTCGGAAGATGCCGGTGGTAAATTGCGAGCCATTGTCGGTGATGATGCGGTTAGGCACTCCGAAGCGGCAGACCAGGCTCCTGATGAATTTCACCGCGGCTCCGACTGGTATGGTGCGCACTGGCTCAACCTCGGCCCACTTGGTGAACTTGTCGACGGCCACGAAGAGGAAGCGATAGCCCCCCTGCGACTTCGGGAAGGGGCCCAAAATGTCCAGCCCCAGACCGCGAACGGCCAGGAGAGCGGGATGGTCTGGAGCCAAAGCGCCGGCTGATGAATTTGCTTGGCGTGGTACTGGCAGGCGTCGCAAGCTTGGACGATGGCGGCCGCATCCTGAAGCACTTGCGGCCAGTAGAAGCCGCTTCAGAAGACCTTGCCTGCGAGGGTGCGCGCACACGAGTGGTGGCCGCACTCCCCGCTATGGATGTCCTTGATCAGCGTTCGGCCTTCCTCGGGAGGGACGCATTTGAGCGCGACGCCATTCGGGCGCTTGCGGTATAGGTCTCCCTCGAGGATGCAGTAGGATTTCGCCTGTCGAGCGATTCGCTCTGCTTCCGCATCTTCCTCAGGGAGGATCCCCTTCGCCAAGTAATCCTTAAGCTCGTCAATCCAGCCTGTGTCTTGGTGGGCTGCCGTCAGCAACAGATGCTCCCCTGTGTGGGGACCACAATCGGGTGCCCCAGACCCAGGAGGTGGTGGGAGTGCTTCGTCCGTGCTTGCGGCTGTAGCCTCTCGAGGCTGCTTGATGGATGCCTTGGCGAGCCTTTCTTCAAAGACGCCTGCCTGCTGGGCTTGCCTTCGCGAGGCTCGCTTGGCGATGTCATCGGCCTCCTGGTTCTCTTTCCTCGGGATATGCATGAGCTCCATGCCTCTGAAGTGCTTCTCGAGCTTGCGGACCTCTTCAAGGTATGCGGCCATGTGGTCGTCCTTAGGCGTGTAGCTCTTGTTGGAGAAGTTGACAAGCAATTGGGAGTCGCCCTTGACGAGTAGGTGCTTGACGCCTAGAGCGATGGTGGCCCTTAAGCCGGCGAGGAGGCCCTCGTATTCAGCGATGTTGTTGGAGATCTTGTCAATCGTGAAGCATAACTGGACAGCATAGTAGAGCTTGTCGCCTTTGGGCGAGGTCAGGACGACGACTACCCCGCCATTGCGGCAGGCAAAGGCTCCGTCAAAGTGCATGGTCCAGTGGCTCGGCATTGTGTCTCTAGAGGGCTCGGCCTCTTCTCCCCGAGGCTCTTCAGGGCTTGGGTCAGTCCATTCGGCGACGTAGTCCACCAGCGCTCTTCCCTTGATTACTCTTGTGGTGTCGAAGTGCAAGTTGAATGGCTGCAGCTCGATGTTCCATCCCGCGACACGGTCTGTGGCGTTGGGGTTGCGCAGGATCTGCTCCAGGGGGAAGGAAGTGACCACCGTGATGGGGTGGCCCTGGAAGTAGTGTCGTAGCTTCCTGGAGGCGATGAGGAGCGCGACGAGGAGCTTCTGCTGCATTGGGTACCGTTCCCGAGCATCCCGCAGTACTGTGGTGACGAAGTAGACGGGATGCTCGACAAGGGTTGTCAGTGGGGGTGCAGCGTCAGCCCTCTGTGGAGGCTCTTCAGGGCCCTTGTCGAGACCTACCTGTAGAGGGGTCTCGGCAAGGGTGTTGGGAGGCTCAACTTGAGGCGGTGGGCCTGGCAGTGGGTCTGTGGAGGCTGCTCCTTCGGCGAGATCCTTGCCGGGCGGCTCTGGGCTTGGAGTGGCAGTGCTCTTCTTGGGGAGGGCTGGCTCTTCCCTTTCGGCCACCAGGACGGCGCTTGCGGTCTGAGGAGTGGTTGAAAGGTACAGCTTCAGATGTTCGCCTGTCCTGGGGGCCACCATGACAGGTGGGCCGGCCAAATACTTCTTTAAGCCCTCAAAAGCCTGGTCCGCCTCAGGGGTCCACTTGAATGTGCCGGATCTCTTCATGATCTTGAAAAATGGCAGGGCTCTCTCGCCGAACTTGGAGATAAAACGGCCCAGGCTGGCCATGCAGTGGGACACCATGGCGAGGAGGCTGCATCCCTTCTATAGCCTTGATCTTGTCAGGGGTTGCTTCTATGCCGCGGTGGGACACCAGGAATCCGAGGAGCTTGCCTGAAGGCACCCCGAAGACGCACTTGGCGGGGTTCAGCTTGATGTTCACCTTGCGCAAGCTGGCGAAGGTTTCCTCGAGGTCCTTCAAGAGAGTGTCACCCTCTCGAGACTTGACCACGATGTCGTCGACGTAGGCCTCTGCGTTCCTGCCCATCTGTGCCCCCAAGGCTATCCTCATCAGCCTCTGGAAAGTGGCGCCGGCATTCTTCAGGCCGAAGGGCATGCAAGTGTAGCAATACACACCACAAGGGGTGAGGAATGCTGTCTTCTCCTCGTCCTCTTTAGCCATTTTGATCTGGTGGTAACCAGAGAAGGCGTCCAGAAAACAGAGGAGGTCGCAGCCAGCGGTGGAGTCCACGATCTGGTCTATCCTCGGCATGGGGTATGGGTCCTTGGGGCAGGCCTTGTTGACATCGGTGTAGTCGATGCAGAGTCGGCCTCCTCCAGCGGGTTTAGGGACAACCACGCCGTTGGAGAGCCAAGTGGGGTGTGCGACTTCGCAGACGACATTTGCCGCTTTTAGCTTCTCTACTTCCTTGACGATGAATGCTTGCTTCTCGGGGGCTTGCTTCCGTGCCTTTTCCTTGACGGGGCGTGCGTCTGGACACACGGCTAAGTGGTGCTCGATCACCTCCCTTGGTACACCGGACATATCTGACGGAGTCCATGCGAACATGTCAGAGTTTGCCCAAAGGAAGGCGACGAGCGCGCTTTCCTATTTGGGAGGCAGGGCAGCGCCTATGGTGACGCTAGCCCCAGAGCCTTCAGCCCCCGAGCTGCTGGTGCTCAGCGACACCTTCTTCGTGGCAGCTTGCTCCTGGGAGAACACTTGCTTCTTCTTCTTGGGCCTCTCGAGAGGCTCCATGTCCTCGTCAGCCGGGAATGCCATGGCGGAAGCCTTGTAGGCGCTCTCAACAGCGCGCGTGGCGTCCAGGATGTGACCATGGATGGCGATAGTGCCAGCGATGCCGGGGATCTTGACCATGTTGTAGGCGTGGTGCGTGACGGCCATAAACTTCGCGAGGGCGGGGTTGCCGAGGATGGCGTTGTACGGCAGGCCAATGTGGGCGACGTCGAAGTCGATCAGCTCAGTGCGGTAGTTCTTCTGCGTGCTTAAGGTGACGGCCAGACGGACCTGCCCCAGAGGTTCGATTGAGCCACTGGTGACCCCTGTGAACGGCCTGGAGGGCATAAGCCACTCGTAGGGCACTTGAAGCGTCTCGAAGGTCTCGACAGAGATGACGTTCAGGCCAGCTCCCCCATCAATGAGCGTCTTGGAGACGGTGATGTTATTGATGGTGGGGGAGCAGACCAGGGGGAGGGTTCCAACAGTCTTGGTCGACTTGGGGTGGTCTTTGGCGTCGAAGGCGATGGTGTATTGGGACCACTTGAGGGGCCTGGAGGTCTCGGTTCTCGGGAGCGCGGCATTGAGCTCGCAGGCGAACTGCTTGAACTGGTTGTTCGACTTGGGCGCCTGGGCCCCGCCGAGGATGCAGGCCATAGCCCACCTTGGGGCCTGATAGCCTCCGTCTTCCTCGTCAGGGAGGTTGTTGTTCTTCTCGGCGGCGTTGGCTTGAGTGCCTGGTGGCCTCTGGTAGCCGCCATTGCGCCCGCCCCTGCCGTCTCTGCGGTAGCCGCGGCCTCTGCCGCGGTTCCCGCTGCCTTCTTCGCGCTCGCGCTCCCTGCTCAGCCTCTTAAGGTCGAAGCTGTTGTCTGTGGCGTGGCCGCGTCTGTTGTGGTAGACGCAGAACGGGCGGTTGTCCACCTCTCTGTCGCCAGGCTCGGGGGAGCTTCTGCGGGCGCTTTTGGCGGCTGGCTCCGCCGCTAGGACGGCAGTGGTCTTGCGCTTGGTCTCTTCGCGCTTCTTGTGGCTCTTGGACGCCTCGGCCTGGTCGTCCGCCCGCTGGCTCATCTTGACAAAGAGGAGTCCCTCTTCAGCCTTGGCGCACTTGTCAGCGAGGTCGAACAGCTTCACCACAGAGGTGAGCTTGTCGTGGATGCCCAGCTTCTCGAGCATCCTGCGGTTTGTGACGCCCTCTCTGAAGGCGGCGATGACCTGCGTGTCGGGGATGTTCGGGATATTGTTGCGCACTTGGTTGAAGCGCTGGATGTACTTGCGGAGGGTCTCATCCTTCCTCTGCACCACAGCGCGCAGGTCGTTGTGGGTGAGCGCGCGCTCATACGTGCCCTTGAAGTTGGCGACGAATTGCCTGCAGAGCTCCTCCCAGGAGTCGATGGAGTCTTCAGGCAGGTTGAGGAGCCAGGACAGCGCGGAGTCCCTAAGCGCATGGAAGAACCAGTTGGCCATGACCTTGTCGTCTCCTCCTGCAGCCTGGATCGAGGTGGTGTAGAGCTGCAGGAACTCGAGGGGATTGCTCGACCCGTCGAAGCCCTTGGGAAGGGTTGGCCTGAACTTCTGTGGCCAAACCACGCGACGCAGAGCGCGGGTGAAGGCCATGCAGCCAGAGGCGTACGTGGCGGTTCCTCCTTGGAGAGCCCTGCGGTTCTGCTGTCCCGCTTGGCCGAGCTCCTCAACGAGGCGATTCTGGAGGTCTCTACGACGCTCCATGCCCACATGCGCGTCAGGCGCGGTGCGCTGCACGATTTGGCCGTCGCGCGGCGAGGATACGTGGGAGGGAGCCCTCTGCGCTGCAGCTGGAGGTGGTCCCGGCGGCGGCGGAGGCGCATCTGGTGCAGCCGTTCCCGCTCGGCCAGAGTGATGGACCATGGAGCGTGACGGAGCGGGGCGCGTGGTCGCGACATCGACGAGGTGGTGGAGGCGGTCGGGCCACTGGTCGTGGGCCTCAGCGCTAGGCCGGTAGCGGAGAAGCTCCTGGGCCATGAGCAGCGCGGTGTGCGGTGTGGGCTCTGGGCGTCCCTGAGAAGACGCGCTCTGGCGCCGAGACGGACGCGAGGACTCAGCGTCCTCGTGGTGCTCGGAGAAGTCTTCGTCGCCGCCGTGGTGCTCCTCGCTTTTGGGCTCCTCCACGCGCGGGCCGGTGTTGGCGTGCTCCGCAGTGCGAGGGCAGCCGCGGCGGCCACGGGTGGGAGCGGTGCCGGGCTCGGTGTGAGCCCTCTCAGCAGCGCGCCTGTTGGCGCGCGTCATGCGGGTGTCCGTCATGGCGCGGAGACTGGCTGGAGGTTGAAGACGCGACTCAGCCCCCTACCTGGCGCGCCAAATGTCGAGGTGTGATTCCCACGGAATAGGGATAACCACTCTCTGGAGAGAAGTTCGTGGAGGGGACTGAACACGTTGGTCAACAACTCTCAATCGGCACGGCGACGGTGCTCGTCGTGCCTGTAGAGGGACAGCACGATAGAGATGGACTCAGGCCCGTACCCAGGTTCACGGCCCTCAAGTGGAGGTAAAACCGCTACTCCTGCTTGTCTGTATTGCGCTGTAGAGGATACAGTACAATGAGCTTGCCGAGGGCTCTCCTGCGGCGGTGCCGAGCTCGAGGAGGGAAGCTGAGGTCTTCTTCCTCCTCGGGTTAACTGGACTAGGCTAAGCTATCGTAGGCTACCCAACTCCGATCCTTTGCTACGGAGGTGCTCCCTCCCCTTATATAGGCGCTCCGGGCTTCTTCTCCCCGCATGGCGACGAAACGGAGGAGCGGGGTGCACCGCGGCCGGGCTGTACATGGACTCGGTCCACGGCCGCAAAGCCTGCCCTGTTGGCAGGAAAGCCGCCGTCCTCGCAGGACGGCCAGCTGGTGCCGCAGGGATCGTGGGGGCGCCCACGGTGACGTCGTCGTTGGAGCGTAGCGCCGGCCATCTGCTTTATCACCAAAGAGGAAAGCTTCGTTGGCGGCGCAGGGGACACAGCTTTGTTGACTCCTTTTATCACCGAAACGGCAACTGCGGCGCCGTCATCATCACGCGCGGACGCGCGCGTCACTCTGCGGCTGCTGCAGAGGCCATGTGCGCTCTGCAGTGGATGCTTCGTAGCGAAGTACTCCACAGGGCCCTGGAGGCCTTGTGGAGGGAATTGCGTTGACCCCTCTCCAGGGGAGAGGGCCTTGTAGAGGGGCAGCCTCAGGAGGAGTCTCTTCAGGCCTTCGCTGCTCCCTTCCTGCCTTCGCTGCTCCCTTCAGCCCTGTCGAGGGCTTTTCCTCCCGAGGGTCTCTCCAAGCGTTCTGCTTGGTCCTTAGTCGTTTTGTAGACACCGGCGCGTGTGAGGGCTGTGGAGAGTGGGCTCTGCACACCCTGGATCCCACTGGGCCGACACCCGGTGCCAAGATATCTTCATTGTAGGATTGCCTAATGCGAGTAGTTGATCTTGAGGGCCTTGATACCCTTGGTGCATCACTCTCAAAGACCTCTCCAAAGGTGTGGTTATGCATTTTCCTTTTCTGAAATTTTTAACCAATGTCATAAAAATTGATTTTTAACCAACTAAATGAAGGGAAACCACTATAGTGACTTACTAGAGGCTTAAGCATGCATCAAAACTAGTTATTCCAACTTGAAACAAGCATCTAAACTCACTAAACATGACATCTACAGCAGCATAATACTCAACATATAATCGACTAAACAAAATTCCATTTGGATGAGCGGAGGAGTCACATACCAGAGAGCAAATGCCCAAATCTCAGCAACAAAGATGGGCTGAGCAAGGAGATCGAAAATCCGAGGGCAAGAACAGCAAGAACACGACTTTTTCGAAAGTGGGAGTGTTTGGTCGGGAGAGAGGAAGGCATGGGAGGAGGGAGAGTAAGTGGAGGGACCTGTGGTTCCCACACCATGTGCTGGCGCGGCCCAAGGGCTGCCGCGCCACCATGTGGTGTGGTGGCCCTTTGGGTCCCCCTGGCCACTCTCTGGTACTCCCAGAATTCCCCCAGAAAAATAGGAATTTTGACATAAATTTTTTAAAATTCTAAGAATTTTCATTTCTGGGCATTTTCTGGATTTTAAGATATTAAATTTAATGCATGAAAAATATTTTTCAAATCATATTGAACTAAAAACTATGCAAACCAAATAGTATTACAGTAGGTAAAATAAAGAGTAGAAGAAAAATGTTGTTTAGCACTTCCATGCACTTAAAACATATTTGTTAGCAAGGTTGATCAAGTCTTGCCACCAAATAAATTTTAGATAACATCAAAGGATTCAAACATTGTGAGACACTCATGTTACCTTATATGGTATTGATACGGATCCAATAACAATAGTTTTGTATTCTTCTTTATAAGGGCAATCAATACTTCCCACTTTGATGGACCTCACATTAGTAATTGTATTAACTACATGCATTTTATCCATTTTCTTGGGGAAATAAACAGTATGTTCCTTGTCATTCACATTGAAAGTTACTTTTCCTTTATTGCAATCAATAACAGCCCCTACAGTGTTTAGAAAATGTCTCCCAAGAATAATAGACATATTATCATCTTTAGGCATTTCAAGCACAACAAAGTCAGTCATGATTAAACAATTATTAGCCACTTAAACAGAACATCCTCACAAATACCAACAGGAACAACAGTAGATTTATCAACCATTTGCAAAGATATATCAGTAGGTATCAATTTATCAAGGTAAAGTCTCTTGTAAAGAGAGAAAGGCATAACACTAACTCCTGCTCCCAAGTCACATAGAGCAATTCTAACATAATTATTTTTTTAAAGAGCAAGGAATGGTTGGTATACCTGGATCACCCAACTTCTTTGGAACCTTGCCATTGAAAGAATAATTAGCAAGCATAGTAGATATTTCCTCATTAGGAATTTTCCTTTTGTTAGACACAATATCTTTCATATATATTGAATAAGGAGGCAATTTAATAGCATCAGTCAAAGGAATTTGTAAGAACAACGATTTCATCCATTCACAAAATTTATTATAATATTCTTGTTCTTTTGTTTGAAGTTTCTTACCAGGAAAAGGCATTTCTTTTTGAACCCGAGGCTCTCTTTCACTACCATGTTTCTTAGCAATAAAATCTTCCTTATTGTATTTTTCATTTTTATTATGCTTTTCAGGTTGCTCTTCTAATTCTTCTTTATCCGAATCATCATTATTATTATTATCATTGTTATTAGAACTATCATTATTGTGTTCATTAGCACTTTCAGTTTCAGCATCAGAAACAGATATACTATTAGGATCATTAACAGGTTCAGAGGATTCTACAACAGTTTTATGTTTCTTCTTCTTTTTCTTAGAAGGAGCACTACGTTCATTAACTCGTTGAGAATCTTGTTCAATTCTTTTAGAATGTCCCTCATGATATAAATGATCTTGAGTAGATTTACCACCTCTAGTTGTTACTTCACAAACATGGTTTTCTTTAGCTATAGAGGCATTTACTAACAATTCTTTTTGCACTTTAGTAAGTTGATCAATTTGAGTTTGAACCATATGAAAATGTTTAATGAGTATTTTAACATCATTGGAGGTTCTATAAACAACATCGTGCAAGTTATTAATAGCTCGAGAATTTTCCATTAAATGATTTTCTATTCTCATGTTAAAGTTACTTTGCTTAGCAATAAAAGTGTCGGCCCAGTAAGGACCGGGGTGTGCACGCCCCACTCCCTATAGGCCTCGCCCGCGAAGATCTTCGACAGAATGATTAAGGACCAAGATACCGCTTGGAGAGACCCTCGAGAGACATCTCCGCTCGAGGGCCTGAAGAGGACGCCAGGGCCTGAAGAGGACCCTGCGCTTCAAGAGACTCCCCAGGCACAGCCCGCCTGGAGAGAAGTCAGCAGGAAACCCCTCCACAGGCGACCACGGCCCTGTGGAGACACTTCGCGGCTAAGCAAGCGCTGCGGGGCGCACATGGCCCCTGCGGCAGCCGCAGGGTGACGCGAGCATCCCAGTTGCCATTCTGGTGATAAAGGAGTCAACAAAGCCGCGCCGCCTGCGGCAGGACAGCCAGGACTTGCCTCTTTGGTGATAAAGCGGCAGGACGGCGCAACGCTCCAAGAAGATCGTCACCGTGGGCTCCACCACGACCTCTGCTGCGCCTGCGAGCCGCTCTGCACCGCCTGCAGCCTGTCGGCCACGGCGCGCTACTTTAGCACGGATGGACCGCGTCCATGGACGGACGAGCCGCGGTGGACTCCCGCTCCTCCACGAGACTGGCGTGTGGGAGCCCACCAGCACGAGGACGGAGCCCGGGGCGCCTATAAAAGGAGCAGCTGCTCCACCTTAGAGGGGGATCGATCGCCCGATTGCCTAACCGCGCAATCGCACCCTGAGCACATAGGATAGCCAACTGCTGGAGGAGGAAGACGACCATTGTGTCCCTCTCCAGGCACCAAACTGCCTCAAGAGAGCCTTCGGCAAGCTCATTGTCCTGTAACCTTCACAGTGCAATACAGACAAGCAGGAGTAGCGATTTTACCTCCTCCTGGGTACGGGCCGGTGTCCATCTCTAGCGTGATAGTTCCTCTCCAGGCCCGGCGAGCACCGTCGTCGAGCCTCTCGAGGGTTGTTTGACCTCCGTGTTCAGTCCCCCCTTCGAACCTCTCTTCAGGGCGAGACTACCCCTGTTACGTGGGAGTCACTCTCCGACATTTGGCACGCCAGGTAGGGGGCTAAGGCGCGTCTTCGACCTCCGAACTCCGCGCCATGATGGACACCCGCGCGACGCGCGCCAACCGGCGTACCTCTGAGAGAGCTCACACCGAGCCCGGCACTGCTCCCACCCGCGGCCGCCGTGGTCGCCCCCGCGCGACCGAGCGCGCTGGCACCGGCCCGCGCGTGGAGGAGCCGGAGAGCGAGGAGCACCGCGGCGGAGACCAGCGCGGCGACGAGGACCTCTCTGAGCGCCGTGAGGACGCTGAGTCCTCGCACCCGTCCCGACGCCAGAGCGTGTCCACGCGGGAGCACCACGAGCCCGCCCCGCACACTGCGCTGCTCATGGCCCAGGAGCTCCTCCGCTACCGGCCAAGTGCCGAGGCACACGACCAGTGGTTGGACCGCCTCCACCACCTCGTCGACATCGCGACCACGCGCCCTGCTCCGTCGCGCTCCATCGTACCCTCCGGCCCTGCAGGGACGGCCGCACCAGGTGCGCCCCCACCGCCGCCGGGACCACCCCCGGCCGCGGCTCAGCGGGCTCCCTCCCATGCTTCCTCGCCGCACGATTGCCAGATCGTGCAGCGCACTGCGCCTGACGCACGAGTGGGCATGGAGCGACGCCGCGACCTCCAGAACCGCCTCGTCGTAGAGCTCGGCCAGGCGGGGCAGCAAAACCGCAGGGCCCTCCAGGGAGGAACGGCAACCTATGCCTCAGGCTGCATGGCCTTCACGCGCGCCCTGCGTCGTGTGGTCTGGCCGCAGAAGTTCAGGCCAGCGCTCCCCAAGGGCTTCGACGGGTCCACCAACCCTCTCGAGTTCCTGGAGCTCTACACCACCTCCATCCAGGCTGCAGGGGGAGACGACAAGGTCATGGCCAACTGGTTCTCCCACGCCCTCAGGGACTCAGCGCTGTCCTGGCTTCTCAACCCGCCGGAGGACTCCATTGACTCCTGGGAGGAGCTCTGCAGGCAGTTCGTCGCCAACTTCAAGGGCACGTACGAGCGCGCACTCACCCACAACGACTTGCGCGCTGTGGTGCAGAAGAAGGACGAGACTCTTCGCAAGTACATCCAGCGCTTCAGCCAGGTGCGGAACAAGATTCCAAACATCCCCGACACCCAGGTGATCGCTGCCTTCCGCGAGGGCGTCACGAACCGCAGGATGCTCGAGAAGCTTGGCATCCACGACAAGCTCACCTCTGTGGTGAAGCTGTTCGATCTGGCGGATAAGTGCGCCAAGGCTGAAGAGGGACTCCTCTTCGTCAAGATGAGCGCACGGGGGGACGACCCTGGCGAGGGGTCCAAGAGCCACAAGAAGAAGGAAGAGCCCAAGCGCAAGGCCACCGCGGTCCTCGCGGCAGAGCCTGATGCGAAGGGCTCCCGCAGGGGTTCTCCCGAGCGCGGCGACAAGGAGGTGGACCACCGTCCGTTCTGCGTCTACCACAACAGGCGTGGGCACGCCACAGACGACTGCTTCGACCTCAAGAGGCTGAGCAGGGAACGCGAGCGAGGAGAAGGCAGCGGAAGCCGTGGCAGAGGTCGCGGCTACCGCAGAGACGGCAGGGGTAGATGCGATGGCGGCTACCAGAAGCCGTCAGGCACTCAAGCCAACGCCGCCGAGAAGAACAACAACCTCCCCGACGAGGAAGATGGAGGCTACCAGGCCCCGAGAGGCGCCATGGCCTGCATCCTCGCCGGAGCTCAAGCGCCCAAGTCGAACAATCAGTTCAAGCAGTTCGCCCACGAACTCAACGCTGCGCTCCCGAGCACCGAGACCTCCAGACCCCTCAAGTGGTCCCAGTACACCATCGCCTTCGACGCCAAGGACCACCCCAAGTCGACCAAGACTGTTGGAACCCTCCCCCTGGTCTGCTCCCCCACCATCAACAACATCACCGTCTCCAAGACGCTCATCGATGCGGGAGCGGGCCTGAATGTCATCTCTGTCGAGACCTTCGAGACGCTTCAAGTGCCCTACGAGTGGCTTATGCCCTCCAGGCCGTTCACGGGCGTCACCAGTGGTTCTATCGAGCCTCTGGGGCAAGTCCGCCTCGCGGTCACCTTTGGCACGCAGAAGAACTATCGCACGGAGCTGATCGACTTCGATGTCGCCCACATCGGCTTGCCGTACAACGCCATCCCCGGCTACCCCGCCCTCGCGAAGTTCATGGCCGTCACGCATCACGCCTACAACATGGTCATATCCTGGACGCCACGCGCGCTGTCGAGAGCGCCTACAAGGCAGCTGCCATGGCTTTGCCGGCTGACGAGGACATGGAGCCTCTCGAGAGGCCCAAGAAGAAGAAGCAAGTGTTCTCTCAGGAGCAAGCTGCCACGAAGAAGGTGTCGCTGAACACCACCAGCTTGGGGGCTGAAGGCTCGGGGGCTAGCGTCACCATAGGCGCTGCCCTGCCTCCCAAATAGGAAAGCGCGCTCGTCGCCTTCCTTCGGGCAAACTCTGACATGTTCGCATGGACTCCGTCAGATATATCCGGCGTACCAAGGGAGGTGATCGAGCACCACTTAGCCGTGTGTCCAGACGCACGCCCCGTCAAGCAAAAAGCACGTAAGCAAGGCCCCGAGAAGCAAGCTTTCATCATCAAGGAAGTAGAGAAGCTAAAGGCGGCAAACGTCGTCCGCGAAGTCGCGCACCCCACTTGGCTCTCCAACGGCGTGGTTGTCCCTAAACCCACTGGAGGAGGCCGACTCTGCATCGACTACACCGATGTCAACAAGGCCTGCCCCAAGGACCCATACCCCATGCCGAGGATAGACCAGATCGTGGACTCCACCGCTGGCTGTGACCTCCTCTGCTTTCTGGACGCCTTCTCTGGTTATCACCAGATCAAGATGGCTAAAGAGGACGAGGAGAAGACGGCATTCCTCACCCCTTGTGATGTGTACTGCTACACATGCATGCCCTTCGGCCTGAAGAACGCTGGAGCCACCATCCAGAGGCTCATGAGGATAGCCTTGGGGGCGCAGATGGGCAGAAACGCCGAGGCCTACGTCGATGGTATCGTGGTCAAGTCTCGAGAGGGGGACACCCTCTTGAGGGACCTCGAGGAAACCTTCGCCAGCCTGAGAAAGGTGAACATCAAGCTGAACCCCGCCAAGTGCGTCTTCGGGGTCCCTTCAGGCAAGCTCCTTGGATTCCTCGTGTGCCACCGTGGCATAGAGGCAAATCCTGACAAGATCAAGGCCATAGAGCAAATGCAGCCTCCCCGCCGACTCAAGGATATGCAGCGCTTAGCGGGCTGCATGGCCAGCCTTGGCCGTTTCATCTCTAAGTTTGGCGAGAGAGCCCTGCCATTTTTCAAGATCATGAAGAGATCGGGCACATTCAAGTGGACCCCTGAGGCGGATAAAGCCTTCGAGGACTTAAAGAAGTATCTGGCTAGCCCTCCAGTCTTGGTGGCCCCCAGGGCAGGCGAGCACCTGAAGCTGTACCTCTCAGCCACCCCTCAGACCGCAAGCGCCGTCTTGGTGGTTGTAACATCCCAAATTTATATTATGAAATATTATATCAAAAATGTGGGCCAACAAAAACTTTTTTAAATTAATATGTGTGGATGTCTTATTGTTGCTTGTGATAAATATTTCTTGTGAATGTGTTGTTTGTTAGCTCTAATTAAAAACTTGAAGAAAAGAAAATAAACAAAACAAAACATTAAAACAATTAAAACAATGTGACAAATGTCACCCTATTTCTCAAAGTGGGAAATTATTTTCTTTCAAACCAAATTCAGTGGAGTGACATGTTAACACTCCCACTTTATTCCCACCATTTTTCCCTCTTCAAATATTAATTTCAAAAATCTAAATTTAAATTATATTCTTTCTTTATCTTATTCAAATCACAAAATGTGCTATGTTGCACTTGTCCAATAACAAATCAAACAGCACCATAAATCTTGATAAACCTATGTGAAGCAAATTATGAAAATAAAATTCAAAATTTGGAAATTGTTTCTGGTTCAAGCATTTCATCGAACACCTGGTGGTCACCACCTGTTTATCCCCAAACCAAATCAAAATCCACGGATGAACTGATCAATCTGGACCAAATTGATGCAAGCCATTGCTCCCACTCGAATTGCCTCACTCCACTCGCCTCACCGCACTCGAGAACGTGAAGAAATCGGGCCGGGAACGCCGAAGGACGCCAGGGGACAGCCCCCGGCGCGGCCGCGACATGGTCGGCACTGTGGCCGTGGAGAAGCCACGCCGTGCTGGCCCGTGCCAGGCCCCCCCCTCTCTCCCTCACCTCGCTGCCCCCTCTCCCGCCGCACCGCAGCCCGCAGGAACCCGCCCCCGCCGGAGGGTCGCCGTGACCAGTGCGCGCCGCGCACCGCTCAAGCTCTCCCAAGGCCGTCCCCCACGTCGAGCACGCACAGCTCGTCTCCACGCCACCATCCATGCCCCTCTGCGCCCCGACACCGTAGCCGCCCCGCCACCGCCCCTATGGCGAGCCCTGGCCTCCCCTGGACCACCCCAACGCCATGTCCATCGTGCACCGGACCGCCGGTATAAATACCCCGCCCGAGCCTCGCCATTTCCCCACACCTCCCCAATGTCTCTTCCCCTCACACCACCGCCTCTCGTGCACCGCCAGGAGGGCGGAGCCGTAGCCGCGAAGCCCCGGCCGCCCGTGGTTCTCATCGAGCTCGCCGTGCCGAGGTAGACGACGACCACGGCCAGGCCGTGCTGCCCTTCCCCTTCTCTCCTCTCTGGCCGCACCCCCTTCTCCATGAACCCCTCGCTCACCCGCCCTCTTTTCCCCTCTGTTTCGTTCCCAGGAGCGACGCGGAGACCTCGCCGGAGTTGGAGCACGGCCGCGGAGGAGGAGTTGCTCGCCGCCGTCGATTGGAGCCACCCCAGCACGCGCCGCTCGTCCCACGATCTTCCCCGAGTCGCCGCCGTCGATCCGCATCGTCCGCACGCCCTCCCGAGCCCCCTAGGTGAGCCGTCCGTCCACCGTGCCGTCGCCGGCGCCGTCGCGCCGCTCGGTTTAGGTCGCCGCCGTTCGCCACTGACGTGGACGAACGTGGGCCGTTGGACCTTGATCCAACGGTGCCATACCGTTTCGTTTAGAAAAAGAGAGGCTGACGTGCGGGCCCCGCACGTCAGATTTTTAAACATTTCCAGCGCGCGAACCGTTTTCTGTTGAGTCACTGACGAGTGGACCCCACCCGTCAGGATTCTCAACATTATCCACTCAGAGTTTAAATTCGAAAATTTAGATTTAATTAGAACCAGTACTGGATTCAAACTTTGAAAATTCCATAACTTGAGATTTATGACTCCAAATAAATCAAATCAAAATGTTCTGGAAAGCTTATGAAATTGTCTATCCAACCCAAGTGGTTTCACCTCATTTGGATAAATAATAAAAATATAGTATTAAAAATGCCAAATAGGGTTTAAAACCTAAACTTGTTTGTTTCTGATACTCTGTTAGTCCAAATGGGTTAAGGCCAATTTTATTGAATCACATTTAGTCATGGTTAGTTACTCCTAAGAGGATTTAATTTTTAGATCAACAGAACTTAATTAGTAGCTAAAACTGGATTATTAAGCTTCTGGTTTCAAACCATTGTGTAGGGAGTTTGGTAACTCCAATTGACCCAAATCCAATCGTGTTGTCTTCTACACATCAATAGCTTTCTGTAGAAATTTAGTTTGTATTTTTGTGACCAACAGAACTAGAGTTGTGTAATCAAAACATGTTCAACTAGTTTCTGCCATAATTAGGACATAATTAAATAATGGTTAACTCAATTAAAGTAAAACCAAATTGTATTGTTTGATGCATGAAGTGGCTATTTAGAGCATTTAAGGTTGTATTGTTGTGATGATTGATTGAGTAGGTTAGTGATTGTTTGCATTTGCTTGGTTGTGAATTAGACGAGACCGTTATCGGGTTTATCGAGGAGGAGGAGTTCGTGGAACCCGAAGACCAAGACCAAGAACACTTTGCCGAGCAAGGCAAGCTACTCTCTGAGCTTGCACCCTAATACATGCATTCATTCTTAGAACAAGATTACTTTTAAACAAATATTTTCTAAAAAGCCCATTTCAAAAAGTAAATGGTAATTATT
The DNA here is from genome assembly GCA_026929855.1 of Poa annua. Classification (NCBI taxonomy): domain Eukaryota; kingdom Viridiplantae; phylum Streptophyta; class Magnoliopsida; order Poales; family Poaceae; genus Poa; species Poa annua. The sequence goes on along the minus strand of CM049435.1, from coordinate 42,285,616 downwards.
TTGCCACCTTATGTAGAAATATAAGATAAATTATAGGATGGGAAAAATAAAGATTGTTTTATTCAAAACCCCTTTGAAAACCTGTGTGGTTATGAAGCACCAAGATGTCGGTGTTGGAGCGGAGAAAAGGAGAATGGTGGTTTTGATAAAACGCACATTGTGTCTTTGTACTTACGTCAATCAGCCAATACCCTGTGCGACCACATTTACCCACATATGGGAAAGGGCTTGGTCATATAGTTTGCTCATATTAGTATGGGATACCTCATCTACGGAGATGACTCCGTTATGCATGAGGGGATGGTTTGATGAACTACCCCTGACCTGGGTCCTCGCTCAAACTCTATGAAAAGATAAGGAGGAGGATAGAAGGATGTCCCCTATACACCGCCAGACAAAACTATGAGTGCTCACACTTAGATCCCGACGGGCTGGGTTAAGTGTTGATGGAAAGTATCATATGGGCAGGTTCCTATACTAGCATGAGCAAAGGACAGACTAGGATCGGTGTCTCAACCTCGCATACACCTTGTATGGCGAAACGTGGCTGACACGATGAGTTACCGGATGGATGTGGGAAAAGCGTGCTACCTCTGCAGAGTGTAAAACTATTCGAATAGCCGAGTCCTCGGATATGGACAGTTGAGAGACCCTACTTTGACCATGTGCAAGTTTTGAAAGATTTGAATTTTAAAAAAAGAAAAGGAACTGGAGGATGTTCCATACACCTATACCAACGGATCGGTATGAGGTTGTTGGAGACCAGGAACCCTGGCGGGTTATGGCCAAGAAAAAGGAGGAGTTTTGGTGAAACTAATAGAATGGGACATTATATTAATGATAGTTATAAAATTCTTCTTACCTTCTTCAACAAAGATACAGAGATGTTTTAAATAAATAAAAGTGTGAAACTAAAAAAGGAGATTAGTGCATACTCACGTTGGAGTAGTTTGCGAGTACAATCAATTGTACTCATAATAGTTTCGTCCCTGGCTATTGTCGTAGCCAGACATGGAGGAGGACTCGCTCAAGGAAGAGTATGGCGACTTCTATGCGAACTAGGGATCTTCATAAGTCGACTGCCTGTCGGGTCGTTGTTGGGATATGATGTCTACTACGCCTTAGCTTCCGCTGATTATTTTGGTTTGGCCCATGAAGGCACCTATGTAAGACTTGGTCTAAATGACCGTTTATGTAAGACTTTAATTCGGTATTGTAATGGATGTAAACTTTGGTATTCAGTTCGGATTATGTGCAACGACAGACTGATCACGGGATCGTTGTGTTAAGCATAATCGGGTATTTCGGACAGCTAGTCCGGGGTCCCCACAGAGCTGGTATCAGAGCCATCTCGACTTTAGGAACCTTAGATTAGCATGGTCGCTAGGTAGGAGTTACAAAAGTTAAATTCTAAAAGAATAAAGGAATGAAGTATTTTCGAAAAATGCTTATCTCTAATCCTCTCACTTATGCAAAATTCTACTCTCACTAAATATTACGTTTTCCCTTATATCCTTAAAAAAAAAAAAAAAAAAAATTTGCCGCACTCGTCATTCTATTAAACTTAAAATTTTGCTCACTTGTTGCCTCACTACATTTAAAATTTTGATACACTTGTCATCTCACTAACTTAAAATTTTGATTAAAAATTGTAGATGGCGATCCATTTCACCGAGTTCGTTCAGCTTGAGAAGGACGGCAAGTTGATGTTCGAGAAGGACCTGTTCGAGTTGACCAAGCTGTTAGGTCGCCCCACTCCTGAGTTTAAGGGAGCCCAGGTGGACACTCCCGGCAACGGGAACCTGTCTTGGTTGGTCGAGGCGTCTGTTCGCGGGAACATCAAGTCCCCCGGATCTAGGACACTCATCTTTACCACCATGGACGTCCACTGGGACGACGGATTGTGTCGTTCCATGCAGCGGATGCTATCCCGGCTTTGTGAGGAGCACAAGGCGGAGTTGGTGAACTCTCGTTTCCAGTTCTACGGGAGGCGCACCGTCGATGGACACCCTATTCGGTCCCCTCTGCACCCGACGTTCGGAGAGTATATCTTGGACATGGAGATTATGCTCTTTCGCACCCAGGAGGATCTGAGGTGCGCTAGACTTCGGTCTCACTTTGAGCGCCTCTCGCTCAAGGAGAGTCGCGAGACTGAGGCACAGCTGAAGGAGGAGAATGTGGGGACCCCGGACTAGCTGTCCGAAATACCCGATTATGCTTAACACAACGATCCCGTGATCAGTCTGTCGTTGCACATAATCCGAACTGAATACCAAAGTTTACATCCATTACAATACCGGAATAAGTCTTACATAACAGGTCATATAGACCAAGTCTTACACAGGTGCCTTCTAGGGCCAAATCAACATAAGCAGCGGAACTTAAACGTAGTAGACATCCAAAAGCTAACGATGACCCGACAGGCAGTCGACTTGAGAAGATCCTTAGTTGGCGTAGATGTCGCCATATTCCTCCTGGGCGTAATACTCCTCCAAGTCTGGCTACGACAATAGCCAGAGACAAGCTAGTATGAGTACATTGGAATGTACTCGCAAACTACTCCAACATGAGTGCACTAGTCTCATTTTTAGTTTCACATTTTTATTTGTTTAGAACATCCCTGTATCTTTGTTGAAGAAGGTAAGAAGATTATAACTATTCCTAGTGTCTCATGAGTATTAGTTTCTTCAAAACTCCTCCTCTTGCTAACCATGGTCCATCATGGCACCAAGTCTCCAACAACCTCATACCAAATCCGTTGGCATAGGTGTATGAATCATTCCACCAACTTCCTTTCTTTTGAAAACACAATTCTTTTCAAAAACTTGCACATGGTCAAAGTAGGGCCTTCAACTGTCCATATCCGAGGACTCGGCTATTCGAATAGTTTGAACCCTCTGCAGAGGTAGCACGCTTTTCCCACACCCATCCGACAACTCATCGTGTCTGCCACGTCTCGCCATACCAGGGGTATGCGAAGTTGAGTCACCGATCCTAGTCTGTCCTTTGCTCATGCTAGTATAGGATCCTGCCCCTATGATACTTTCCATCGACACTTAACCCAGCCCGTCGGAATCTAAGTGTGAGGACTCATAGGTTTTATCTGGCGGTGTATAGGGGACATCCTTCTATCCTCCTCCTTATCTACTCATAGAGTTTGAGCGAGGACCCAGGTCAGGGGTAGGTCACCAAACCATTCCCTCATGCATAACGGAGTCATCTCCGTTGATGCAGTGTCCCATACTAATAAGAGCAAGCTATATGACTAAGCCCTTTCCCATATGTGGGTAAATGTGGTCGCACAGATTATCGGTTGCTTGACTGAGTACTAGGACCCAATGTGCTTTTCTTAAAACCATTTTTCTCCACTTCTTTATTTCAACACCACATCTTGGTGTTTTGTATCCACACAAGGTTTTCAAAGGAGTTTTGAATAAAACAATGTTGGTTTTCCCATCCTATAGTTTTAGCATATATTTCTATATAGGGTGGCAAAATAACTCAGGTATACTTTTGAAAAAGGATTTTTGTAAACCTTTGCTTTTGAAAAAGGACTTTGTAAATCTAGATGCATAAGTTATGTGCAAGCTCAGAGAGTAGCTTGCCTTGCTCGGCAAAGTGGTCTGGGTCTTGGTCTTCAGGTTCAGCAGTTCCCTCCTCCTCGATATACCCGACAGCGTTCTCGTCTATTACACAATCAATCAAATACAAACAATCACTAGCCTATTCAATCAATCATTATAGCAATACACTCTTAGAGGTCCTAATCAACCATTTCACACATCAAACAACACTATGTGCTTTCAATTTAATTTAATATGTCCTTATTCAAATATATCCTAATTAGGGCAGAAACTTGATGCACATGTTTAATTGCATAGCTTGGGTTCTGTTGATCACAAAAATACAAACTAAAATTCTACAGAAAGCTAATGATGTGTAGAAGATGACACAATTGGATTTGAGTCATTTGGAGTTACCAAACTCCCTACACATTGTTTTGAATTCAGAAGCTAATTAATAAGGTTTTGGCTATTATTTAAATTATATTCATCTAAAAATTAAACCCTTTTGGGATTGACTAACCATGGTTAAATGTGATCTAATAAAATTAGTTTCAACTAATTTGGATTAACAGAGCATCAGAAACAAACAAGTTTAGGATTTAAACATGCTACTGTATTTTGAATATTGTATTTTTATTATATATCCAAATGGAGTGAAACTAGTTTAGTTGGATAGGGAATTTCATAAGCTTTCCAGAACAGTTGGATTTGCTAAATTTGGAGTTGTAAATCTAAAGTTATGGATTTTCTAATTTTGAGTTCAGTACTGATTTTTAAATGAAACTTGAATTCGAATTAATACTCCAGAACGGATAATGTTGAAAAATCTGACAGAGGGGACCCACTGGTCAGCGACCCAGAGAGCGCGCGCGCGGTTCATTTAAACCTGACGCGTGGGACCCGTATGTCAGAGTTTTAATAATTTTTCACGAACCGGTAAGCTATCGTTGGATGGAGATCTAACGGTCTAGAGCGCTCGCGTCGCCGGCGACCAAACCCGAGCGGCGCTGCGACTCCGGCGACGGTGAGGTGGACGGTGCGCTCACCTAGGGGGCTCGGGAGGGCGTGCAGACGGTGCAGAACGACGGCGGCGAGTCGGGGAAGGTCCTGGGGCGAGCGGAGCTTGCTGGCGTGGCTCCGAGCGACGGTGACGAGCAGCTCCTTCTCCGCGGCGGCACTGCAACTCCGGCGAGCGATTGACGACGTTCCTGAGCACGATCCAGAGGGGAAAAAGAGGCGGGTGAGTGCGGGGTGCAAGGGGAAGAGGTTAGGGGCAGAGGGGAGCGACGGGGAGAAACAGCACGGCCTAGCCGTGGTCGTCGCCTACCTCGGGCACGGCGAGCTCGAGGAAGGGCACGGTGGCCTGAGGCCTTGCTGCCTCGGCCCGGGCTGTCAAGCGGCGCACGAGAGAGTGGAGAGGGTGAGAGGAGAGCAGTGGAGTGGTGTGGAGAAATGCCGGACACGGGGGCGGCTTTATAGTGGCCGGGCGGCGCACGGTGGACGCGGTGCAGAGGGCACCCGCGGCCGTGCGTGCTCGCCGTAGGCCAGTGGAGGGGTGCGGCTACGCTGCGGGCTGTCTGGGGAACAAGGTGGGCAAGGAGGGGAGGCGTGGCGCGCTCGGGGGCGTGCGGGCGCTTGGCCCTGCCGTGGACGGGCTTGGGCGGCGCACGGCGTGCGCGGCATGGCGCGGGCGCGGCGTGCTCGGGCTGGTGCTGGGCGTGCTGTGGGTGCGAGAGGGGACCAGGAGGCGAGGGTGAGCGAAGGGGGGCCTGGCACGGGAGAGCACGGTGCTGCCACCTCCGCTGCCGCGCGACATGGCGACGTGCATGCTGCCGTGGCTGTCGCCGGCGCCTCCACGGACACTCCGGCCACCGTTTGACTCCCTCCGGCGTGCAGCGATGTCGTGGTGAAGAGGGGAGTGCAGGGCTGGCTCCAATTTGTCCAATGCACAACCCAAAGTTTGGATTGATCCATGAGTTGCTTCGGTTTGGGAAGAACAGGGTGGGTGATCACAAGGTGTTCGTTGAAATGTTTGAACCAAAACAGTATGCAATTTGCTATTTAATTTTTCATATTTCTCTTAATCCTTTTGGGTTCAAACTTAGGGTCTGGGCTAAGTATATTATTGGTGAGTGTTACAAAGTCTTTTTGAAATATTTTGAAATATCTCAATCATGAATTTCTAATTTGAAATTGGGGCTTTTGAATTTAAATTTTTGAAAGGGAATAGTTTGTGAAAAATTAACTAGGAGTGTTTATAATATTACTCCATTGATTTTGTTGTGAAAATAAATTTATACTTCTTAATTTGGAAAAATAATGTGACATGTGTCACATGGTGTTTTGTTTTTGTGATTTGTTTTATTTGTTTTCTTTTCTTTCTATTTTTCAATTAGAGGTAGAACTCAACAATATTGCAAACAATGCAAACAAACAATTCTCAAGAATTAAACATACACAAATTTTTATGAGAAAAGTTTTTGTTGGCCCACATTTTGCATTAATAAATATATTAACATTCTGGGATGTTACAGACTTCCCCCCTTAAAATAAATCTCGTCCCGAGATTTGCTAGGCCTGGGTACTAAAGAGGTTTGGGAATTCGCTTCTAAGATAGTCTTCACGTTCCCACGTTGCTTCATCTTCAGAGTGGTTGGTCCACTGGACTTTGTAGAACTTGATTGCTCGCCTGCGGGTGAGACGAACATCTTCTTCGAGAATCTTGAGGGGAGTCTCACGATAAGTCAGATCTTGATTCAGGTCGACGGACTGGTGATCGATGTTTTTGAAAACATCAGGCTGGTCAGGAACTTCAAGACATTTCCGGAGCAAGGAAATGTGGAAAACATCATGATAATCTGCTAATTCTTGAGGCAGCTCCAGTTGATAAGACACCTCTCCTCGACGGGCAAGGATCTTGAAGGGTCCAATATATCTTGGCGCTAGCTTTCCTTTGACATGGAAACGCTGCATTCCTTTAAGGGGCGTTACTCGGAGATAGACATAATCTCCGATATTGAAGGTGACATCACGTCGTCGGTTGTCAGCGTAGCTCTTCTGACGGGACTGGGCAGTTTTGAGACGCTCACGGATAAGTTGAACTTGTTCCTCGGCCTCACGGAGGGTGTCTGGTCCAAACAATTTGCCTTCTCCGGTGTCGGACCAATTCAGGGGTGTACGACACTTCTTGCCGTAAAGGGCTTCAAAGGGGGCCATTTGCAGACTAGACTGGTGGCTATTGTTGTATGAGAACTCTGCAAATGGAAGGCAATCTTCCCATTTGGATCCATAGGCTAGGACACATGCGCGAAGCATGTCCTCTAATATCTGGTTCACTCGTTCAGTTTGGCCATCGGTCTGGGGGTGATACGCTGTGCTAAATGCTAACTTGGTTCCGAGGGCTTCGTGTAAGGCTTTCCAGAACCTTGAGGTGAATTGGGTGCCTCTATCCGATACAATCCTCTTAGGCACACCATGCAGGCTTACTATTCTGGAAATATACAGGTCTGCTAACTGATTTCCCCGATAGGTGGTATGGACGGGAATGAAATGGGCAACCTTGGTCAGTCTATCAACGATGACCCAAATTGAGTCATGGCCTCTGTTGGATCTTGGAAGTCCAGTGATAAAATCCATTCCAATCTCATCCCACTTCCACTCGGGAATTTTCAAGGGTTGAAGCAATCCAGCGGGTCGCTGGTGTTCAGCCTTGACTCGCTGACAGATATCACACTTGGCTACAAAAACACCAATCTCTCGCTTCATTCCGTGCCACCAAAATTTCTCACGAAGGTCTTGGTACATTTTGGTTCCGCCAGGGTGGATCGAATAGGGGGTCTCGTGGGCTTCCTTCAGGATTAACTCTTTAAGCTCCGTGATGCTGGGGACACAGATACGATCCTGGTATCTCAGCACTCCTTCAGCATCTTCGGTAAAACCAGGTGCTTTACCGAGAGAAATCTTCTTCTTGATTCCTTCTATACTCTCATGACCTTTCTGGGCTTCCTTGATTTGGTTCATCAAGGTTGGGGTTAACTCTAAGTTGGCAAGATATCCATGGCTAACAAGCTCTAGTCCAAAATCTTTGAACTCTCTGAACAGGGCTGGTTGTTCTGCTTGGATCAGGGCATTCAGGGTGCAGGGTTTGCGACTAAGGGCATCGGCAACTACATTAGCCTTCCCTGGGTGGTAATGGATACCAATATCATAATCCTTGATTAATTCCATCCACCTTCTCTGTCGCAGGTTTAACTCCTTCTGGGTGAAGATATACTTCAAGCTCTTGTGATCCGTATAGATCTCGCAACGATGTCCCGCAAGATAGGAGCGCCATGTTTTCAGAGCAAGAACAACAGCGGCTAACTCCAGGTCATGGGTTGGGTAATTCTCTTCATGTGGTCGCAACTGCCGAGACAGATACGATACCACCTTGCCTTCTTGCATCAGAACGCAACCAAGTCCGAGGCGTGATGCATCGCAATACACGTCGAAACTCTTGGTGACGTCTGGCATAATTAGGACAGGGGTGGAGGTCAACCTCTTCTTTAATTCCTGGAAACTCTCTTCACACTTCTGAGTCCATTCAAATTTCTTGTCCTTTTTCAGCAGTTGGGTCAGGGGTTTGGCTAAACTGGAGAACCCTTCAACGAACTTGCGGTAGTAACCCGCTAATCCGAGAAAGCTTCGGATTTCAGTCACACTAGTTGGGGCTTCCCAGTTCACAATGGCTTGGATCTTCTCTGGGTCAACAGAAATTCCTCCCGCGGACACAACATGTCCGAGAAATGCTACTTCACTGAGCCAAAACTCACACTTGCTAAACTTGGCATACAACTGGTGTTCTCGGAGGGTTGCTAAAACTAGACGCAGATGTTCAGCATGCTCTTCTTCGGTTTTGGAGTAAATAAGGATGTCATCGAGGAAAACTACCACGAACTTGTCAAGGTACTCCATGAAGATCTTGTTCATGAGATTCATGAAATAGGCTGGGGCGTTGGTCAGACCAAAGGACATTACGGTGTATTCAAATAAACCGTAACGGGTGGTGAGGGCAGTCTTGGGAATGTCTGTCTCTCGGATTTTTAACTGATGATATCCTGACCGAAGATCGATCTTGGAAAAGACTCGGGCTCCGTTCATTTGATCGAATAGATCCTCGATCTTTGGAAGGGGATACTTGTTCTTAATGGTCACATCATTTAACTTGCGATAATCCACACACAGGCGTGTGGTACCGTCCCTCTTATCTACAAAAATAATGGGTGATCCCCAGGGTGAAGCACTTGGGCGAATAAGTCCCTTGCTGAGCATATCTGCTAACTGCTTCTTCAACTCAACCAGTTCTTCCGGATTCATCCGATAAGGCCTCTGGGATATAGGAGCTGTTCCGGGGATAAGTTCAATGATGAACTCAATATCCCGGTCTGGCGGCATACCAGGCAATTCTTCAGGGAAAACATCTCGGAACAGGTGAACAACACGGATCTCATCTAGGGTGGGTCTGGCTATGCCCTCATGGCATTCTGGTCGGGGTCGACTGGTTTCTGACACATACTTCACTTCTACTCCTTTGTCGGTGGTGAGGGTTACAGCTCTTCTGGCGCAGTCAATTTGACCACGGTACTTGGCTAGCCAATTCATACCCAGTATAACATCTATACCTTGGGTTCCTAAAATGATTAAGTCGACTAGGAACTTTTCCCCCTTAATTTCTAGGGAAATGTCCGGGCAATATGACTTGGTATCTATGGTGGATTCTGGGATTTGGATGACCATGGGTTTGGGTAGGAGGTTTCCGACTAAACCTCCCTTAGCAACAAATTCTTGGGTAACAAAAGAATGGGTAGCACCGGAATCAAACAGAACAGTTGCGGGTACTGAGTTGACAAGGAACGTACCCAGCACAACATCCGGCGCTTCCATGGCTTCTTCTGCATTGATGTGGTGCAGACGTCCCTTGGCAACAGCAGTATTCCCGCGAGGTGCGGGGTTTTTGCCGTTCCCATTACGGCCTTGGCCATTGTTCGGTGTTGTTGTATCGGGGCGCGGACCACTCTTCTTGGGATTGGGGCATTCTCTGGAGTAGTGGCCCTTAGTGCCACAGTCAAAGCAGACAACATTGGCGTTGCGGTTGAAGTTGTTGGGGTTTCCTCCGGGGCGAGTAGGGTTGTTGGGGCGGTTGAAGCTGTTTGGGTTGCTGGGGGTGTTTGGGTTTGGGTTGTTGGGGCGAGTAGGGAAATTGGGGCGTGTAGGTTGTGGTGGTCGATATACTGGTTTCGGGGTTGGTGGAAAGGTACGAGGCTTCTGACTGCTCGAACCTTCCTTGGCCATCATCCTTCTCTTGCGACTCTCGAACATAGTTTTACGTTTGGTCTCCAATTGAATAGCCTTGTCCACCAGCGACTCCAGGTCCAGGAAGTCGTGGATCACCAGGGCACACTGCAGTTCATCATGGAGCCCATCCATGAAACGCTCCATCCTTTTCCTCTCGGTGTCAGTATCATCAGGAGCGTACCGGGATAAGTCCGTAAACTCATCCAGGTATCCGACCACATCCTTGCTTCCCTGCCGCAGCCTGCGGAATTCGTCCTTCTTCCTCTCAATAAGTCCGCCGGGTATGTGCTTCTTGCGGAACTTCTCCTGAAACTCTGCCCAGCCGATAGCATGACCGGCTTGCTGGAGAGCCTTGGTAGCTTCCCACCAAGACCGTGCAGGTCCAGCAAGGTAGTGGGTTGCATAAAGCACCTTCTCAGGTTCTCCTACGGCAGCAATTTCTAGGTTGTTGTTGATGGTGCGAAGCCAATCATCGGCCTCTAGTGGGTGAAGTCCCTTGGAATAGGTGGGTGGGTTAGTCTTCTGAAAGTCACTCAAAGTGGATCGCTGATTTCCTTCACCATTGCCGTTGCCATTGTGGTGGTTGTTGTTGTTGTTGTTGTGTGCGGCAGCGATCTGCTGCAGGGCAGCGATATGAGCTTGACGCTCTGCCCGAGCAGCTTGGCGTTCCTCCATGATAAGCGCAAGAAGTTGGGCGGTGGTTGGTTCCGGTGGGGGTGGTGGTCCTCCATCCGGGTTGGAGCGACGGGTGTCCACCATCCTGAAGAACACCGGGTATAAGGGCAAGACAAAAAAAAAAAGTCTGACTAAGGGGAGAAAGGTTGGTTTCGCATAGTGGTGAATTACTTAAGGATTATGTGAAAAATACTTTTCATAGACTAACAAGACTAGCACACTGACATAGCACAAGCATCACATCAAAGGGTTCATCACATCAAGCTTACATCCTTGCTTTTTTAGCTAAGGCACATTGTACAAGTTCTCCAAAAGAACTACTACTCCTACTAGTTTAGCGATAGGGGTTCGACCTAATCCTGCGGTAGTACTCAAGTCACTCGCCTACTGAGGTGGAACCTCAGGCTCGGATACGTCAGCGTCGGACTGGTAGGGTGGCTCCTCTGGGTCTTCCTCCTCGTCATCCTCCTGCTCATAGTCCATCTCCTCCAGATAGTCGTCATCGTCACTGAGGAAAGCGTTGTTCTCCTTGCGGAGATCCTCGCCCTCCTCCTCCATCTCATCAGTACGGAGCTCCAGATCATCGATCAGCTCGTCCTGCTCTGCCACCTTCTTGCGGAGCTTCGCTATGGTCTTCCTCATCTGGATCCTCTTCTTAAGAAGAGCGACCTTCTCCTCCTTCAGCTTTGCCTCACTCTCGCGACTCTCCTTGAGCGAGAGGCGCTCAAAGTGAGACCGAAGTCTAGCGCACCTCAGATCCTCCTGGGTGCGAAAGAGCATAATCTCCATGTCCAAGATATACTCTCCGAACGTCGGGTGTAGAGGGGACTGAATAGGGTGTCCGTCGACAGTGCGTCTCCCGTAGAACTGGAAACGAGAGTTCACCAACTCCGCCTTGTGCTCCTCACAAAGCCGGGATAGCATCCGCTCCATGGAACGACACAGTCCGTCGTCCCAGTGGACGTCCATGGTGGTAAAGATGAGTGTCCTGGATCCGGGGGACTTGATGTTCCCGCGAACAGATGCCTCGACCAACCAAGACAGGTTCCCGTTGCCGGGAGTGTCCACCTGGGCTCCCTTAAACTCAGGAGTGGGACGACCTAACAGCTTGGTCAACTCGAACAGGTCCTTCTCGAACATCAACGTGCCGTCCTTCTCGAGCTGAACAAACTCGGTGAAGTGGAGTGCCATCTACAATTTTAAGTCAAGTTTTTAAGTTAGTGAGATGACAAGTGTATCAAAATTTTAAATGTAGTGAGGCAGCAAGTGAGCAAAATTTTAAGTTTAATATATAAGGGAAAACTTAATATTTAGTAAGGGTAGAAGTTTGCAGAAGTGAGAGGATGAGAGATAAGCACTTTTCGAAAATACTTCATTCCTTCATCCTTTTAGAATTTAACTTTTGTAATTCCTACCTAGCGACCATGCTAAACTAAGGTTTCTAAAGTCGAGATGGCTCTGATACCAGGTCTGTGGGGACCCCGGACTAGCTGTCCGAAATACCCGATTATGCTTAACACAACGATCCCGTGATCAGTCTGTCGTTGCACATAATCCGAACTGAATACCAAAGTTTACATCCATTACAATACCGGAATAAGTCTTACATAACAGGTCATATAGACCAAGTCTTACACAGGTGCCTTCTAGGGCCAAATCAACATAAGCAGCGGAACTTAAACGTAGTAGACATCCAAAAGCTAACGATGACCCGACAGGCAGTCGACTTGAGAAGATCCTTAGTTGGCGTAGATGTCGCCATATTCCTCCTGGGCGTAATACTCCTCCAAGTCTGGCTACGACAATAGCCAGAGACAAGCTAGTATGAGTACATTGGAATGTACTCGCAAACTACTCCAACATGAGTGCACTAGTCTCATTTTTAGTTTCACATTTTTATTTGTTTAGAACATCCCTGTATCTTTGTTGAAGAAGGTAAGAAGATTATAACTATTCCTAGTGTCTCATGAGTATTAGTTTCTTCAAAACTCCTCCTCTTGCTAACCATGGTCCATCATGGCACCAAGTCTCCAACAACCTCATACCAAATCCGTTGGCATAGGTGTATGAATCATTCCACCAACTTCCTTTCTTTTGAAAACACAATTCTTTTCAAAAACTTGCACATGGTCAAAGTAGGGCCTTCAACTGTCCATATCCGAGGACTCGGCTATTCGAATAGTTTGAACCCTCTGCAGAGGTAGCACGCTTTTCCCACACCCATCTGACAACTCATCGTGTCTGCCACGTCTCGCCATACCAGGGGTATGCGAAGTTGAGTCACCGATCCTAGTCTGTCCTTTGCTCATGCTAGTATAGGATCCTGCCCCTATGATACTTTCCATCGACACTTAACCCAGCCCGTCGGAATCTAAGTGTGAGGACTCATAGGTTTTATCTGGCGGTGTATAGGGGACATCCTTCTATCCTCCTCCTTATCTACTCATAGAGTTTGAGCGAGGACCCAGGTCAGGGGTAGGTCACCAAACCATTCCCTCATGCATAACGGAGTCATCTCCGTTGATGCAGTGTCCCATACTAATAAGAGCAAGCTATATGACTAAGCCCTTTCCCATATGTGGGTAAATGTGGTCGCACAGATTATCGGTTGCTTGACTGAGTACTAGGACCCAATGTGCTTTTCTTAAAACCATTTTTCTCCACTTCTTTATTTCAACACCACATCTTGGTGTTTTGTATCCACACAAGGTTTTCAAAGGAGTTTTGAATAAAACAATGTTGGTTTTCCCATCCTATAGTTTTAGCATATATTTCTATATAGGGTGGCAAAATAACTCAGGTATACTTTTGAAAAAGGATTTTTGTAAACCTTTGCTTTTGAAAAAGGACTTTGTAAATCTAGATGCATAAGTTATGTGCAAGCTCAGAGAGTAGCTTGCCTTGCTCGGCAAAGTGGTCTGGGTCTTGGTCTTCAGGTTCAGCAGTTCCCTCCTCCTCGATATACCCGACAGCGTTCTCGTCTATTACACAATCAATCAAATACAAACAATCACTAGCCTATTCAATCAATCATTATAGCAATACACTCTTAGAGGTCCTAATCAACCATTTCACACATCAAACAACACTATGTGCTTTCAATTTAATTTAATATGTCCTTATTCAAATATATCCTAATTAGGGCAGAAACTTGATGCACATGTTTAATTGCATAGCTTGGGTTCTGTTGATCACAAAAATACAAACTAAAATTCTACAGAAAGCTAATGATGTGTAGAAGATGACACAATTGGATTTGAGTCATTTGGAGTTACCAAACTCCCTACACATTGTTTTGAATTCAGAAGCTAATTAATAAGGTTTTGGCTATTATTTAAATTATATTCATCTAAAAATTAAACCCTTTTGGGATTGACTAACCATGGTTAAATGTGATCTAATAAAATTAGTTTCAACTAATTTGGATTAACAGAGCATCAGAAACAAACAAGTTTAGGATTTAAACATGCTACTGTATTTTGAATATTGTATTTTTATTATATATCCAAATGGAGTGAAACTAGTTTAGTTGGATAGGGAATTTCATAAGCTTTCCAGAACAGTTGGATTTGCTAAATTTGGAGTTGTAAATCTAAAGTTATGGATTTTCTAATTTTGAGTTCAGTACTGATTTTTAAATGAAACTTGAATTCGAATTAATACTCCAGAACGGATAATGTTGAAAAATCTGACAGAGGGGACCCACTGGTCAGCGACCCAGAGAGCGCGCGCGCGGTTCATTTAAACCTGACGCGTGGGACCCGTATGTCAGAGTTTTAATAATTTTTCACGAACCGGTAAGCTATCGTTGGATGGAGATCTAACGGTCTAGAGCGCTCGCGTCGCCGGCGACCAAACCCGAGCGGCGCTGCGACTCCGGCGACGGTGAGGTGGACGGTGCGCTCACCTAGGGGGCTCGGGAGGGCGTGCAGACGGTGCAGAACGACGGCGGCGAGTCGGGGAAGGTCCTGGGGCGAGCGGAGCTTGCTGGCGTGGCTCCGAGCGACGGTGACGAGCAGCTCCTTCTCCGCGGCGGCACTGCAACTCCGGCGAGCGATTGACGACGTTCCTGAGCACGATCCAGAGGGGAAAAAGAGGCGGGTGAGTGCGGGGTGCAAGGGGAAGAGGTTAGGGGCAGAGGGGAGCGACGGGGAGCGACGGGGAGAAACAGCACGGCCTAGCCGTGGTCGTCGCCTACCTCGGGCACGGCGAGCTCGAGGAAGGGCACGGTGGCCTGAGGCCTTGCTGCCTCGGCCCGGGCTGTCAAGCGGCGCACGAGAGAGTGGAGAGGGTGAGAGGAGAGCAGTGGAGTGGTGTGGAGAAATGCCGGACACGGGGGCGGCTTTATAGTGGCCGGGCGGCGCACGGTGGACGCGGTGCAGAGGGCACCCGCGGCCGTGCGTGCTCGCCGTAGGCCGGTGGAGGGGTGCGGCTACGCTGCGGGCTGTCTGGGGAACAAGGTGGGCAAGGAGGGGAGGCGTGGCGCGCTCGGGGGCGTGCGGGCGCTTGGCCCTGCCGTGGACGGGCTTGGGCGGCGCACGGCGTGCGCGGCATGGCGCGGGCGCGGCGTGCTCGGGCTGGTGCTGGGCGTGCTGTGGGTGCGAGAGGGGACCAGGAGGCGAGGGTGAGCGAAGGGGGGCCTGGCACGGGAGAGCACGGTGCTGCCACCTCCGCTGCCGCGCGACATGGCGACGTGCATGCTGCCGTGGCTGTCGCCGGCGCCTCCACGGACACTCCGGCCACCGTTTGACTCCCTCCGGCGTGCAGCGATGTCGTGGTGAAGAGGGGAGTGCAGGGCTGGCTCCAATTTGTCCAATGCACAACCCAAAGCTTGGATTGATCCATGAGTTGCTTCGGTTTGGGAAGAACAGGGTGGGTGATCACAAGGTGTTCGTTGAAATGTTTGAACCAAAACAGTATGCAATTTGCTATTTAATTTTTCATATTTCTCTTAATCCTTTTGGGTTCAAACTTAGGGTCTAGGCTAAGTATATTATTGGTGAGTGTTACAAAGTCTTTTTGAAATATTTTGAAATATCTCAATCATGAATTTCTAATTTGAAATTGGGGCTTTTGAATTTAAATTTTTGAAAGGGAATAGTTTGTGAAAAATTAACTAGGAGTGTTTATAATATTACTCCATTGATTTTGTTGTGAAAATAAATTTATACTTCTTAATTTGGAAAAATAATGTGACATGTGTCACATGGTGTTTTGTTTTTGTGATTTGTTTTATTTGTTTTCTTTTCTTTCTATTTTTCAATTAGAGGTAGAACTCAACAATATTGCAAACAATGCAAACAAACAATTCTCAAGAATTAAACATACACAAATTTTTATGAGAAAAGTTTTTGTTGGCCCACATTTTGCATTAATAAATATATTAACATTCTGGGATGTTACAGAGAAGGTCGCTCTTCTCAAGAAGAGGACCCAGATGAGGAAGACCATAGCGAAGCTCCGCAAGAAGGTGGCAGAGCAGGACGAGCTGATCGAGGATCTGGAGCTCCGTACCGACGAGATGGAGGAGGAGGGCGAGGATCTCCGCAAGGAGAACAACGCTTTCCTCAGCGACGATGACGACTATCTGGAGGAGATGGACTATGAGCAGGAGGATGACGAGGAGGAGGACCCAGAGGAGCCACCCTACCAGTCCGACGCTGACGCAGCAGAGCCTGAGGTTCCACCTCAGTAGGCGAGTGACTTGAGTACTACCGCAGGATTAGGTTGACCCCCTATCGCTAGTCGAGTCGAAGTAGTGGTTCTTTTGGAAAAAAAAACTTGCACTATGTACATTAGCTGAAGGGCAATGTTGTAAGCTTGATGTAGTGAACTCTTGATGTAATGATTGTGCTATATAAGTGTGTTAGTCCTGTTGATCTGTGTAGAATATTTCTCATGAATCCTTAATTAATCAATCACTACGCGAAACCAACCTTTTTCCTTTGGTCAAAACCTTTTTGCCTTGCCCCTTATACCCGGTGTGCTTCAGGATGGTGGACACTCGTCGCTCCAACACGGATGGAGGACCACCACCCCCACCGGAACCAACCACCGCCCAACTTCTTGCGCTTATCATGGAGGAACGCCAAGCTGCCCGGGCAGAGCGTCAAGCTCATATCGCTGCCCTGCAGCAGATCGCTGCCGCTCACAACAACAACAACAACAACAACAACAACAACAACAACAATGGCAATGGCAATGGTGAAGGAAATCAGCGGTCCACTTTGAGCGACTTTCAGAAGACCAACCCACCCACCTATTCCAAGGGACTTCACCCACTAGAGGCCGATGATTGGCTTCGCACCATTAACAACAACCTGGAAGTTGCAGCCGTGGGAGAACCTGAGAAAGTGTTGTATGCGACCCACTATCTTGCAGGACCTGCACGGTCTTGGTGGGAAGCTACCAAGGCTCTCCAGCAAGCTGGTTATGTTATCAACTGGGTTGAGTTCCAGGAGAAGTTCCGCAGGAAGCACATCCCCGGTGGGCTCATTGAGAGGAAGAAGGATGAATTCCGCAAGTTGCGGCAAGGAAGTAGAGATGTGGTCGGATACCTGGATGAGTTCACTGACTTGTCTCGGTATGCTCCTGATGACACCGACACCGAGAGGAAGAAGATGGAGCGTTTCATGAATGGACTTCATGATGAGTTGCAATGTGCTTTGGTTATCCATGACTTTGTTGATTTGGAGTCACTTGTGGACAAAGCCATCCAGTTGGAGACCAAGCGCAAGTCTATGTTTGAAGGTCGTAAGAGGAGAATGATTTCCCAGGAAGGTTCGAGCAGCCAGAAGCCTCGCACCTACCCACAAAACCCCAAGCCAGCCTATCGACCACCACAAACCCCACGCCCCAATTACCCTAATCGCCCAAACAACCCAAACAACTTCAACCGTCCCAATGACAACACCCGTCCCGGAGGGAACTCTAACAACTTCAACCGCAATGCCAATGTTGTCTGCTTTAATTGCGGCACTAAGGGTCACTACTCCAAAGAATGCCCCAATCCTAAGAAGAATGGTCCACGCCCCGATGCACAAGCGCCGAACAATGGCCAAGGCCGAAATGGAAATGGCAAGAACCCCGCACCCCGCGGAAATGTTGCTGTTGCCAAGGGACGTCTGCACCAGATCAATGCTGAAGAGGCCATGGATGCGCCAGATGTTGTGCTGGGTACGTTCCTTGTCAACTCAGTACCCGCAACTGTTCTGTTTGATTCTGGTGCTACCCATTCTTTTGTTACCCAAGAATTTGTTGCTAAGGGAGGTTTAGTCGGAAACCTCTTACCCAAACCTATGGTCATCCAAATCCCAGAATCCACCATAGATACCAAGTCGTTTTGCCCGGACGTTTCCCTTGAGATCAAAGGGGAAAAGTTCCTAGTCGACTTAATCATTCTAGGAACCCAAGGTATAGATGTTATACTGGGTATGAATTGGCTAGCCAAGTACCGTGGTCGAATTGACTGCGCCAGAAGAGCGGTATCCCTCACCACCGACAAAGAAGTAGAAGTGGAGTATGTGTCAGAAACCAGTCGACCCCAACCAGGATGCCATGAGAGCATAGCTCGACCCACCCTAGATGAGATCCGTGTTGTTCACTTGTTCCGAGATGTTTTCCCTGAAGAATTGCCTGGTATGCCGCCAGACCGGGATATTGAGTTCATCATTGAACTTATCCCAGGAACAGCCCCTATATCCCAAAGGCCTTATCGGATGAATCCGGAAGAGTTGGTGGAGTTGAAGAAGCAGTTAGCAGATATGCTCAGCAAAGGACTTATTCGCCCAAGCGCTTCACCTTGGGGATCACCCATTATTTTTGTGGATAAGAGAGACGGTACCACACGCCTGTGTGTGGATTATCGTAAGTTAAATGAAGTGACCATTAAAAACAAGTACCCTCTCCCAAAGATCGAGGATCTGTTCGATCAAATGAACGGAGCCCGAGTCTTTTCCAAGATCGATCTTCGGTCAGGATATCATCAGTTAAAAATCCGAGAGACAGACATTCCCAAGACTGCCTTCACCACCCGCTACGGTTTATTTGAATACACCGTAATGTCCTTTGGTCTGACCAATGCCCCAGCCTATTTTATGAATCTCATGAACAAGATCTTCATGGAGTATCTTGACAAGTTCGTGGTAGTTTTCCTCGATGACATCCTTATTTACTCCAAAACCGAAGAAGAACATGCTGAACACCTGCGTCTAGTTTTAGCAACCCTCCGAGAGCATCAGTTGTATGCCAAGCTTAGCAAGTGTGAGTTTTGGCTCAGTGAAGTGGCATTTCTCGGACATGTTGTGTCTGCGGGAGGAATTTCTGTTGACCCAGAGAAGATCCAAGCCATTGTGAACTGGGAAGCCCCAACTAGTGTGACTGAAATCCGAAGCTTTCTCGGACTAGCGGGTTACTACCGCAAGTTCGTTGAGGGATTCTCCAGTATAGCCAAACCCCTTACCCAACTGCTGAAAAAGGACAAGAAGTTTGAATGGACTCAGAAGTGTGAAGAGAGTTTCCAGGAATTGAAGAAGAGACTGACCTCAACCCCCGTCCTGATTATGCCAGACGTCACCAAGAGTTTCGACGTGTATTGCGATGCATCACGCCTCGGACTTGGTTGCGTTCTGATGCAAGAAGGCAAAGTGGTGTCGTATCTGTCTCGGCAGTTGCGACCGCATGAAGAGAACTACCCAACCCATGACCTGGAGTTAGCCGCTGTTGTTCTTGCTCTGAAGACGTGGCGTTCCTATCTTGCGGGACATCGTTGCGAGATCTATACGGATCATAAGAGCTTGAAGTATATCTTCACCCAGAAGGAGTTAAATCTGCGACAGAGAAGGTGGATGGAATTAATCAAGGATTATGATATCGGTATCCATTATCACCCCGGAAAGGCTAATGTAGTTGCCGATGCCCTTAGTCGCAAACCCTGCACCCTGAATGCCTTGATCCAAGTCGAACAGCCAGCCTTGTTCAAAGAGTTCCAAGATTTTGGACTAGAGCTTGTTAGCCGCGGTTATCTCGCCAATTTAGAGTTAGCCCCAACCCTGATAGATCAAATCAAGGAAGCCCAGAAAGGTCATGAGAGCATAGAAGGAATTAAGAAGAAGATTTCTCTCGGTAAAGCGCCTGGTTTTACCGAAGATGCTGAAGGAGTGTTGAGATTCAATGGTCGTATCTGTGTCCCTAATGTCACGGAACTTAAGGGGTTAATCCTAAAGGAAGCCCACGAGACCCCCTATTCAATCCACCCCGGCGGAACCAAAATGTACCAAGACCTTCGTGAGAGATTTTGGTGGCACGGAATGAAGCGAGAGATTGGTGTTTTTGTAGCCAAGTGTGATATCTGTCAGCGAGTCAAGGCTGAACATCAGCGACCCGCTGGATTGCTTCAACCCTTGAAAATTCCCGAGTGGAAGTGGGATGAGATTGGAATGGATTTTATCACTGGACTTCCAAGATCCAACCGAGGCCATGACTCAATTTGGGTCATCGTTGATAGACTAACCAAGGTTGCCCATTTTATTCCCGTCAACACCACCTATCGGGGAAATCAGTTAGCAGACCTGTATATTTCCAGAATAGTAAGCCTGCATGGTGTGCCTAAGAGGATTGTATCGGATAGAGGCACACAATTCACCTGAAGGTTCTGGAAAGCCCTACACGAAGCCCTCGGAACCAAGTTAGCATTTAGCACAGCTTATCATCCCCAGACCGGAGGCCAAACTGAGAGAGTGAACCAGATATTAGAGGACATGCTTCGCGCGTGTGTTTTATCCTATGGATCCAAGTGGGAAGATTGTCTTCCATTTGCAGAATTCTCCTACAACAATAGTTACCAGTCTAGTCTGCAAATGGCCCCTTTTGAAGCCCTTTACGGCAGGAAGTGTCGTACGCCCCTGAATTGGTCCGACACCGGAGAAGGCAAACTGTTTGGACCAGATACCCTCCGTGAGGCTGAAGAGCAAGTCCAGCTTATCCGTGAGCGACTTAAAACCGCCCAATCCCGTCAGAAGAGTTACGCTGATCCCAAGCGTCGTGATGTCACCTTCAGTATCGGAGATTATGTCTATCTCCGAGTGACACCCCTTAAAGGAATGCAGCGTTTCCATGTCAAAGGAAAATTAGCGCCAAGGTATATTGGACCCTTTAAGATCATTGCCCGTCGAGGAGAAGTGTCTTATCAACTGGAGTTGCCTCAAGAGTTAGCAGATTACCACGATGTCTTCCACATTTCCTTGCTCCGGAAATGTCTTGAAGTTCCTGACCAGCCTGATGTTTTCAAAAACATCGACCACCTTTCCATCGACCTGAACCAAGATCTGACTTATCGTGAGAGACCCATCCGGATTCTCGACGAAGATGTTCGTCTTACCCGAAGGCGCGCGATCAAGTTCTACAAAGTCCAGTGGACTAACCATTCGGAAGATGAAGCAACTTGGGAACGCGAAGACTATCTTAGAAGCAAATTCCCAAACCTCTTTAGTGCCCAAACCTAGCAAATCTCGGGACGAGATTTATTTTAAGGGGGGAAGGATCTGTAACATCCCAAATTTATATTATGAAATATTATATCAAAAATGTGGGCCAACAAAAACTTTTTTAAATTAATATGTGTGGATGTCTTATTGTTGCTTGTGATAAATATTTCTTGTGAATGTGTTGTTTGTTAGCTCTAATTAAAAACTTGAAGAAAAGAAAATAAACAAAACAAAACATTAAAACAATTAAAACAATGTGACAAATGTCACCCTATTTCTCAAAGTGGGAAATTATTTTCTTTCAAACCAAATTCAGTGGAGTGACATGTTAACACTCCCACTTTATTCCCACCATTTTTCCCTCTTCAAATATTAATTTCAAAAATCTAAATTTAAATTATATTCTTTCTTTATCTTATTCAAATCACAAAATGTGCTATGTTGCATTTGTCCAATAACAAATCAAACAGCACCATAAATCTTGATAAACCTATGTGAAGCAAATTATGAAAATAAAATTCAAAATTTGGAAATTGTTTCTGGTTCAAGCATTTCATCGAACACCTGGTGGTCACCACCTGTTCATCCCCAAACCGAATCAAAATCCATGGATGAAGTGATCAATCTGGACCAAATTGATGCAAGCCATTGCTCCCACTCGAATTGCCTCACTCCACTCGCCTCACCGCACTCGAGAACGTGAAGATATCGGGCCGGGAACGCCGAAGGACGCAAGGGGACAGCCGCCGGCGCGGCCGCGACATGGTCGGCACTGTGGCCGTGGAGAAGCCACGCCGTGCTGGCCCTTGCCAGGCACCCCCCCTCTCTCCCTCACCTCGCTGCCCCCTCTCCCGCCGCACCGCAGCCCGCAGGAACCCGCCCCCGCCGGAGGGTCGCCGTGACCAGTGCGCGCCGCGCACCGCTCAAGCTCTCCCAAGGCCGTCCCCCACGTCGAGCACGCACAGCTCGTCTCCACGCCACCATCCGTGCCCCTCTGCGCCCCGACACCGTAGCCGCCCCGCCACCGCCCCTATGGCGAGCCCTGGCCTCCCCTGGACCACCCCAACGCCATGTCCACCGTGCACCGGACCGCCGGTATAAATACCCCGCCCGAGCCTTGCCATTTCTCCACACCTCCCCACTGTCTCTTCCCCTCACACCACCGCCTCTCGTGCACCGCCAGGAGGGCGGAGCCGTAGCCGCGAAGCCCCGGCCGCCCGTGGTTCTCATCGAGCTCGCCGTGCCGAGGTAGACGACGACCACGGCCAGGCCGTGCTGCCCTTCCCCTTCTCTCCTCTCTGGCCGCACCCCCTTCTCCATGAACCCCTCGCTCACCCGCCCTCTGTTCCCCTCTGTTTCGTGCCCAGGAGCGACGCGGAGACCTCGCCGGAGTTGGAGCACGGCCGCGGAGGAGGAGTTGCTCGCCGCCGTCGATTGGAGCCACCCCAGCACGCGCCGCTCGTCCCACGATCTTCCCCGAGTCGCCGCCGTCGATCCGCATCGTCCGCACGCCCTCCCGAGCCCCCTAGGTGAGCCGTCCGTCCACCGTGCCGTCGCCGGCGCCGTCGCGCCGCTCGGTTTAGGTCGCCGCCGTTCGCCACTGACGTGGACGAACGTGGGCCGTTGGACCTTGATCCAACGGTGCCATACCGTTTCGTTTAGAAAAAGAGAGGCTGACGTGCGGGCCCCGCACGTCAGATTTTTAAACATTTCCAGCGCGCGAACCGTTTTCTGTTGAGTCACTGACGAGTGGACCCCACCCGTCAGGATTCTCAACATTATCCACTCAGAGTTTAAATTCGAAAATTTAGATTTAATTAGAACCAGTACTGGATTCAAACTTTGAAAATTCCATAACTTGAGATTTATGACTCCAAATAAATCAAATCAAAATGTTCTGGAAAGCTTATGAAATTGTCTATCCAACCCAAGTGGTTTCACCTCATTTGGATAAATAATAAAAATATAGTATTAAAAATGCCAAATAGGGTTTAAAACCTAAACTTGTTTGTTTCTGATACTCTGTTAGTCCAAATGGGTTAAGGCCAATTTTATTGAATCACATTTAGTCATGGTTAGTTACTCCTAAGAGGATTTAATTTTTAGATCAACAGAACTTAATTAGTAGCTAAAACTGGATTATTAAGCTTCTGGTTTCAAACCATTGTGTAGGGAGTTTGGTAACTCCAATTGACCCAAATCCAATCGTGTTGTCTTCTACACATCAATAGCTTTCTGTAGAAATTTAGTTTGTATTTTTGTGACCAACAGAACTAGAGTTGTGTAATCAAAACATGTTCAACTAGTTTCTGCCATAATTAGGACATAATTAAATAATGGTTAACTCAATTAAAGTAAAACCAAATTGTATTGTTTGATGCATGAAGTGGCTATTTAGAGCATTTAAGGTTGTATTGTTGTGATGATTGATTGAGTAGGTTAGTGATTGTTTGCATTTGCTTGGTTGTGAATTAGACGAGACCATTATCGGGTTTATCGAGGAGGAGGAGTTCGTGGAACCCGAAGACCAAGACCAAGAACACTTTGCCGAGCAAGGCAAGCTACTCTCTGAGCTTGCACCCTAATACATGCATTCATTCTTAGAACAAGATTACTTTTAAACAAATATTTTCTAAAAAGCCCTTTTCAAAAAGTAAATGGTAATTATTTTGCCACCTTATGTAGAAATATAAGATAAATTATAGGATGGGAAAAATAAAGATTGTTTTATTCAAAACCCCTTTGAAAACCTGTGTGGTTATGAAGCACCAAGATGTCGGTGTTGGAGCGGAGAAAAGGAGAATGGTGGTTTGATAAAACGCACATTGTGTCTTTGTACTTACGTCAATCAGCCAATACCCTGTGCGACCACATTTACCCACATATGGGAAAGGGCTTGGTCATATAGTTTGCTCATATTAGTATGGGATACCTCATCTACGGAGATGACTCCGTTATGCATGAGGGGATGGTTTGATGAACTACCCCTGACCTGGGTCCTCGCTCAAACTCTATGAAAAGATAAGGAGGAGGATAGAAGGATGTCCCCTATACACCGCCAGACAAAACTATGAGTCCTCACACTTAGATCCCGACGGGCTGGGTTAAGTGTTGATGGAAAGTATCATATGGGCAGGTTCCTATACTAGCATGAGCAAAGGACAGACTAGGATCGGTGTCTCAACCTCGCATACACCTTGTATGGCGAAACGTGGCTGACACGATGAGTTACCGGATGGATGTGGGAAAAGCATGCTACCTCTGCAGAGTGTAAAACTATTCGAATAGCCGAGTCCTCGGATATGGACAGTTGAGAGACCCTACTTTGACCATGTGCAAGTTTTGAAAGATTTGAATTTTAAAAAAAGAAAAGGAACTGGAGGATGTTCCATACACCTATACCAACGGATCGGTATGAGGTTGTTGGAGACCAGGAACCCTGGCGGGTTATGGCCAAGAAAAAGGAGGAGTTTTTGTGAAACTAATAGAATGGGACATTATATTAATGATAGTTATAAAATTCTTCTTACCTTCTTCAACAAAGATACAGAGATGTTTTAAATAAATAAAAGTGTGAAACTAAAAAAGGAGATTAGTGCATACTCACGTTGGAGTAGTTTGCGAGTACAATCAATTGTACTCATAATAGTTTCGTCCCTGGCTATTGTCGTAGCCAGACATGGAGGAGGACTCGCTCAAGGAAGAGTATGGCGACTTCTATGCGAACTAGGGATCTTCATAAGTCGACTGCCTGTCGGGTCGTTGTTGGGATATGATGTCTACTACGCCTTAGCTTCCGCTGATTATTTTGGTTTGGCCCATGAAGGCACCTATGTAAGACTTGGTCTAAATGACCGTTTATGTAAGACTTTAATTCGGTATTGTAATGGATGTAAACTTTGGTATTCAGTTCGGATTATGTGCAACGACAGACTGATCACGGGATCGTTGTGTTAAGCATAATCGGGTATTTCGGACAGCTAGTCCGGGGTCCCCACAGTGGTCGAGAGGGAAGAGCCTGTCCTCCCCAAGAAGAGCACTGCAACTCCAAGCCCAGAACCCCCCGACAAAGGCCCCGTCGAAGGAGCAGCCTCCACAGACCCACTGCCAGGCCCACCGCCTCAAGTCGAGTCTGCTCCCCCCACCCCTGTCGGGACGCCTCCACAGGCGGATCTCGACAAGGGCCCTGAAGAGCCTCATTAAATCATGGCACTCGGGTCCTAGTGTCAAGCATTAAGCATAACAAGTTGCAACAATGACGTAAAACACCGATAACGGATACTAGGCACCATGCCCTAATGATATTACAGCTATTACATGAACGGTCTCATTAAATCCCTACCATCCCCTCAAGCCTATAGCGGTGGATTACTCACACATGGATGGGGGAAACATGGATGGTTGATGAAGAAGTGGTGGCGATGGCGATGGCGATGATCTCCTTCGATTCCCCGTCCCGGCGGAGTGCCAGAACAGGAACTTCTGGTCCCCGAATTGAGTTTCGAGGAGGCGGCGGCGCTCTGGTTGGTTTTCTGGGAAAAACTCTCCGTGGTGGTCGTTTTTAGGTCAGGAGGGACTAAGTAGCCGAGAGGGGGGCTCGAGGGGGTGGCCGAGTCGGCCACACCCCCTCCCGGCGCGGCAAGGGCCGACCCTCGCGGGGACGTGGTGTGGGCGCCTCGCACCCCGCCTCCTTCTCGTCTTCTGGCTCCGGGACTCTTCGGGCAAAACAGTGACTTTTGCATATTTTCTGGTATTTTTTCCCAAAGTTGAATTTCTGCACAAAAAGGAGACACCATGGCAATTCTGCTAAAAACAGCGTTAGTCCGTGTTAGTTGCATTCAAAACGCACATATTAGAGGTAAAACAATAGCAAAAGTGTTCGGGAAAGTAGATACGTTTTGGACGTATCAGTTGGGTAGCAAGCATAAGAGTTGATGAATACAAACAAATATACATATAGTAAAGACAATCATGCAATTCTTACTTGGAGGCACAAACAATTTTAAATTGTGAATACTAAGCTTATCATCTACAAGTGAGAAACATCATTGAAAACTATATCTACATGTAATTCTTTTCTCCACTTAAGTCTCAAAGTATTGTAGCTACTGACCAATGCTAAGTTTGCCAAAACCAAAAGATTTACTATATGTTCCCAAAGTGATATCAATAGTAATGACAAGATCAATCATATATGATAAAATTTCTCATTAATATTCCATAACGGCAACTCACACCAAGGGATACATAGATAGATAACCAACTAAAAGAGAGATACTTCCACATTGCAAACCATCATATAAGATAACTTCCCTACTCATGATATGACACTACTAAAAGATAAAAGGTAAAAGATGATGGTGTGATACCGCGTCACTCCCCCCAAGCTTGGAACAAGCTAAGGGAGATGCCAATACCAATGACGAATTACTCTTTCGGTGGTGATGGAGGGACGACTTGGAGTGGGGTAAGGTAACGCTCCAACATCTTACGAAGTCTGTTGGTTTCCTCTTGGAGTTTATCCACCTCCATCCTCAGGACTCGATACTGATCACAAACCTGATCAGTGAACCGAAGAGCGTCTTCCACATCTGGGAAAGAGCTAAGATTTGGGACAGGTGGTATTGCTCCCTGCATGTTGTGAGAAAAAGCACGTTGAGTTTTAATGGATCCCACAAAGATGGGCTTGCTACCCCTTGCTCCTGCTCGTTCTCTTTTGGCTGATGACATCTTCTTCACTTCGTCCATGACGCTCTTGTCCATGTCCTTGCGCCTAGCCTTCACTTTTTCCTCCTCCGCCCATCCAACGAAAGATCCTTGATCAAGGTCCTGAAGGAGTTCGCGTTGGCGACGCAGCGCGTAGTCTTCAGAACAGGAACCCTGGGACGACATCTGGACAGAAACAGCTCGAATAAAAACACTTCGAAAACATGATATACAGAACTCGGGGGATCCGGGGGATTATATAGCAATAAGTTTTAGAACAAAAGGAAGGCTACGGGAGGAAATCGAATAGGAGACGGACTCCGAGGCGGCCTCACCATACGGTGGCGCGGCCAGCATGGGGCCCGCGCCACCACGTGGTGACGGCGCCTCGGGCACCGTCTCGTGCTCAATTCTGTCTCGTATTTTTCCATATTTCCAAAAAAATAAATACTGCATCTTCCAAAATTAAAAACGCGAACTTTTTCTTACCAAAACTGTACCTTTTCGAATTCAGCTTCTGCAGACTCAGAAATATGTTCTTTAATAAAAGCTTCCGGAGTAATTGCTTGAATAATATCAACATCTTCATTATAAGAATCTCCAGAAATATAATGCTTGAGTCTTTGTCCATTCACCTCTTGTGTAGAGTCATCTTTAAGTGAGGCAATTTTAATTGCACCCGAATGATATACCTCTACAATAACATAAGGTCCTTCCCATTTGGAGAGTAGCTTTCGTGCAAAAAAATTAAGACGAGAACGATACAATAGAACTTTCTCACCAACATGAAACTCTCTCTTAATAATTCTCCTATCATGCCTTTTCTTAACTTTCTCTTTAAATAGTCTAGCATTTTTATATGCCTCACTTCTCCATTCATTTAAAGAACTCAAGTCTAGCAACCTCTTCTCACCAGCAAGTTTAAAATCTCTATTTAGTTCTCTCACTGCCCAATAATCTTTGTGTTCTAATTCTAAAGGCAAGTGACAAGTTTTTCCGTAGACCATTTTATAAGGAGACATAGCCATGGGATTTTATAAACAGTTCTATAAGCCCATAATGCATCATTTAATTTACTAGCCCAATTCGTCCTCGTTCTATTAACAGTCTTTTGCAAGATAGATTTAGTTTCTCTATTTGATAATTCCACTTGCCCACTAGTTTGAGGATGATAAGCTGAAGCAATTCTATGATTAACACCATATTTAGCAAGAACTTTTCTAAAACCACCATGAATAAAATGAGAACCTCCATCAGTCATTAGATATCTAAGAACACCAAACCTAGGGAAAATAATATCTTGAAGCATTTTTAATGATGTCTCACCATCAGCACTTTTAGTAGGTATAGCTTCTACCCATTTAGTAACATAATCAACAGCAACAAGTATATGAGTATAACCCTTTGAAGGAGGAAAAGGACCCATAAAGTCAAATCCCCAATAATCAAATGGCTCAGTAACAAGAGAATAAATCATAGGCATTTCATTACGTCTAGAGATATTAACAACTCTTTGACATTCATCACAAGATAAAATAAACTTTCTTGCATCTTTAAAGAGAGTAGGCCAATAAAAACCTGATTGTAAAATCTTTTCTGCAGTTCTATCTCCAGCGTGATGTCCTCCATAAGCACTACTATGGCATTTTCTCAATATCTCCTTTTGGTCATACTCCGGAACACATCTTCGCATAATACCATCCACTCCTTCTTTATATAAGTGTGGGTCATCCCAAAAATAATGCCTTAGGTCATAAAAGAATTTTCTTCTTTGTTGAGCTGAAAAGGTTGCAGGCAAATACTTCAAAACAATAAAGTTAGCATAATCAGCATACCAAGGACTATCTCGTGAACTCACCCTTATTGCAGCTAATTGTTCATTTGGAAAACTATTATTAACAGGAATAGGATCATATTCAATGTTTTCCAATCTAGACAAATTATCAGCGACAGGATTTTCAGCACCTTTTCTATCTACAATGTGCAAATCGAATTCTTGCAAAAGTAATACCCATCTAATAAGCCTAGGCTTTGCCTCTTTCTTTTCCATAAGGTACCTAATTGCAGCATGATCGGTATGAATAATAACTTTAGAATCAACTATATATTTTCTAAATTTATCACAAGAAAAAACAACAACTAGAAATTCTTTTTCAGTTGTAGCATAATTCTTTTGAGCAGGATCAAGAGTCTTACTAGCATAATGAATAACATTGAACTTCTTATCTATTCTTTGTCCAAGAACGACACCAACAGCAAAATCACTAGCATCACACATAATTTCAAATGGTAAATTCCAATCATATGGTTGAACAATAGGTGCACTTATTAAAGCCTTCTTAAGAGTCTCAAAAGCTTCCTTACAATCATCATCAAAAACAAATGGCACATCTTTTTGCAAGAGATTAGTAAGAGGCTTTGATACCTTAGCAAAATCTTTAATAAACCTTCTATAGAAACCAGCATGACCAAGAATACTACAAATACCTTTAACATCTCTGGGGCAAGGCATTTTCTCAATTGCCTCCACTTGAGCTCTATCAACTTCAATACCTCTTTCAGAAATATTTTGTCCAAGAACAATTCCTTCATTAACCATAAAGTGGCATTTCTCCCAATTGAGAACAAGATTAGTTTCTTCACATCTCTGCAAAACTTTATCAAGATTGTACAAGCAATTATCAAAAGAAGTTCCATAGACAGAAAAATCGTCCATGAATACTTCCACAATTTCTTCACAAAAACCATGAAAGATAGCAGACATACATCTTTGAAAAGTAGCAGGAGCATTACATAAACAAAAAGGCATACGTCTATAAGAATAACTACCGTAAGGACAAGTAAATGTTGTTTTCTCTTGATCTTGAGCTTTAACAACAATTTGAGAGAAACCAGAATAACCATCAAGAAAGCAAAAATGAGTTTTATTAGCTAATCTCTCTAACATTTGATCAATAAAGTGTAATGGATAATGATCCTTCTTAGTAACTTTATTAACCTTTCTAAAATCAATGCACATTCTATAACCAACTACTACTCTTTGAGGAATAAGCTCATCATTATCATTAGGCACAACAGTAATTCCACCTTTCTTAGGGACACAGTGCACAGGACTAACCCATCTACTATCAGCAATAGGATAAATAATACCAGCAACAAGAAGTTTTAATACCTCATTCCTTACCACTTCCTTCATTTTGGGTATTAAACGTCGTTGATGTTCAACAACTGGCTTTGCATCGGGCTCCATATTAATATAATGTTGACATATAGTAGGAGAAATCCCTTTTAAATCATCCAAAGTATAACCCATAGCTCCACGGTGTTTCTTCAATACTTCTAATAATCTTTCCTCTTCTTTACCTGGAAGGTTAGCACTAATAATAACAGGATATATTTTCTTATCATCAATATGAGCATACTTAAGATTATCGGGCAAAGATTTTAAATCAAAGACAGGCTCCTCTTTTGGTGGAAGTGTTTTACCCAAGTCTTCCACCTGTAAATTATGTTTAAGTATAGGTTGATGGAGAAATATTTCATCAAGTTCATTCCTTTCTTCCATAAAGACTTCACTTTCATGATCTTCCATAAATTGCTGCAAAACATTGTTAGGAGCAAGAGCAATAGAGGCAAGTTGTTCTACTTTAAAATCCTCATTTGGCAATTCGGTTTCATAAGGGACTTTAGCAAATTTCGAAAAATTGAATTCATATGAATCACCAGCAAACTTAGTAAAGATTTTCTCTTTCTTACAATCTATAACAGCACCAAAAGTATTTAGAAAAGTTATACTAAAAAAGATAGGACAAGTCTTACTAGCAGCCGAACCAAGTACGAGAAAATCAGCAGGATATTTAGTCTTACCACATAAAACTTCAACATCTCTAACAATACCAATCGGAGAGATAGTTTCTCTATTAGCAAGTTGAATAACCACATCAATTTCTTCAAGTTCACAAGGACCAATCTCATACATAATTTCTCTGTAAAGCTCATAAGGAATAGCGCTCGAACTTGCACCAATATCACATAAACCATAATAGCAATGATCACCAATTTTAACAGATAGTACAGGAACACTAGTTTTCCTTGAACTTTTAGGATGAGAAACAACATTAGAAGCATCCTCACAAAATATAATAGGGACAATTGCTTCTGTGCCCCGGTTCTGTCTAGGTTATCCGTCTATGCCATACCCGCGTAGTTTCTCTCGTCTGTGCCCTGGATGGCTCGGAAATCGCCCAAACGCTCCATTTCCCTCTGGTAACCGTCACTTGGCCTGACTGGTGGGGTCGGCCTGTCGCGGCTCGGTTGGGATTTCCTGGGTTCGGCTAGTGGGGTCGGCCCTTTGACCTTAGATGTGGGCCTAGCAAAGTGCATGCACCCCGTCCCACTTGCATGCATGCGGCCGTACGTACGCGTCCATTCCGTTCCACCTGTGCTCGCCATGCCTTCAATGGCGTGCCCCCCTGGCTGGCAAAAAGCTGCCTCGCCGCCTACACTGCCGGACCGGACGCGCATCTGCTCCACCGTCCTCGCATCTCTCTTGCCTACTCTATCCTGCTGCAAGATGAGCAGTCTGGAGCCGAATCAATGCCCGGTCGCCGTTACTGCCATCTAGACCGCGACGCCGTCCAGACCGCTCCTACCATTAAAATGAGCCATCTCCTTGCCCATTACGCTCACAAATCCCCTCTTCCTCTCCTAGACACCTTCGCCCAGTCCCGTATCTCTCCATGCCTCGTGGTGATGGCAGCTCCACTCCCAGCTCGAACCGCTGCCGCCGCCACGTCCCCTATCCTTGGTTTCTTGAGGCGAGCGAGGGAAGCGGCATGGGGAGTGGGCGTTGGCGTCGGGTTGCGCGTACTCCTCCAAGTTCGAGCAGGAGGCGAGCGAGGGAAGCGGCATGGGACGGGGAGTCTCCAAGGGGCAGGGGCAGGGGCAGGGCCATTGCTCCCGATCCCATTCCCTTCATCGATCTGTCCGACGAGGACGACGAGGACCACCAGGGTATGGACTGGACCATGGCCTGGAAGGAGGAGGTCACGGAGGTCCTGGACCCGGGTTTGGCCTGGGCCATGGACGACCAGAAAGCCATGAACCTGGCCAAGCATTCCGCCGCCGAGCAGCAACGGCTCAATATCTACTCGGAGAGCAAGGGGAAGAAGGAGGACATGTGGTCGGCGTCGAACAGCATCGCCTCAGAAGAGGTCGATGCCAAGGGCAAGGGCAGGGGCAAGGGCAAGGCCGAGTCGGTGGAGGTTTACAATGACGAGGACGAGTGGTAGTACATTTTAGTTATTAGTTGCTTTATTAAGGGAAGTGCCAATTTAGTTATTAGTTGTTGATCTATTTTATAATTTAGCAAGGGCAAGTCCATTTTGTACTACCATGAAATTTGGCAATGGCCCTGTGCTTGACGTTTCCAATTGTGTGTGTAAATCCACTTCAGTTTGCAAAGTTTGCTTAGAAATGGGGCCGTTTACCCTACGTTTGGAGCTCATTTGAAACACATTTTTGAGCGAGTCCACCATTTTTGCTTAGAAATGGGGCCGTTTACCCTACCTTTGGAGCTCATTTGAAACACATTTTTCAGCGAGTCCACCATTTTTTCTTAGAAATGGGGCTGTCGGAGAGTGACTCCCACGGAACAGGGGTAGCCACACCCTGAAGAGAGGTTCGAAGGGGGGGGACTGAACGCGGAGGTCAAACAATCCTCGAGAGGCACGACTACGGTGCTCGCCGGGCCTGGAGAAGAACTATCACGCCAGAGATGGACACCGGCCCGTACCCAGGTTCACGGCCCTCAGGAGGAGGTAACACCGCTACTCCTGCTTGTCTGTATTGCACTGTGAAGGTTACAGGACAATGAGCTTGCCGAGGGCTCTCTTGAGGCAGTTTAGTGCTTGGAGAGGGACACAATGGTCGTCTTCCTCCTCCAGCAGCTGGCTATCCTATGCGTTTGGCTAAGGCTCCCTCGGTCTAGGAAGCAATCAGCCGACTGGAGATCAACCCTCTTCTATGGTGGAGCTTCTGCTCCTTTTATAGGCGCCCCGGGCTCCATCCTCGTGCCGGTGGGTTCCCACATGCCGGTGGCGCGAAGGAGCGGGAGTCCTGTGGGGACCCCGGACTAGCTGTCCGAAATACCCTTGTGCCTACAACATCAGCGATCCCATGATCAGTCTGTCGCTGAGCACAATCAACTGGTATCAAAAGAACATCCATAATTTCCGAAGGAATTACTTACTCGATTGAAGCCATAATCTTCAATAAGTTATTGCAGCGGAAAACACCAATCAACGTGGGGCCCGAGTCATTTGCCAAGACACCTACAGGCAGCTGACTGGGAAGACGGCCTAGTTCGCACAGACGTCATCGGTCTCTCGGTCTTCATCTTGCTTCTTCTTGAACTCTGGACATGGGAATATCCAGGGACACAGCCATGAGTACATTTACGTACTCGCAAACTACCCCAACATGGGCATGCGCTATTCTTTTATTTGTTTAAATAAAACTTTGTTTGTCTTGAAAAACTCTATATCTTTATTGAAAAAGGAAAGAAGGTCTTCAGAACTTTTCCCATAAATCTGCCTTTGTAAGGAGTCTCTTTAAAACTTTTTCCCAAAAGGGGCATCTTTGTTGATAAAGGTAAGAAGTCTCTTTAATAAACATTTTATCGAAAAATCACCATTTTATCTGTTTCTCCAAAACTCCTCCTTTTCCTGACCATAAACCGTCATGATACATATTCTCCAACAACCTCATACCGATCCGTTGGTATAGGTGTATGGAACATTCTCCACTTCATTTTCTTTTTAAAACTCAAATCTTTTCCAAAACTTGCACATGGTCAAAGTAGGGCCTCTCAACTGTCCATATCCGAGGACTCGGCTATTCGAATAGTTTTAAACCCTCTGCAGAGGTAGCACGCTTTTCCCACACCCATCCGATAACTCATCGTGTCTGCCACGTCTCGCCATACCAGGGGTATGCGAAGTTGAGTCACCGACCCTAGTCTGTCCTTTGCTCATGCTAGTATAGGATCCTGCCCATATGATACTTTCCATCGACACTTAACCCAGCCCGTCGGAATCTAAGTGTGAGGACTCATAGGTTTTATCTAGCGGTGTATAGGGGACATCCTTCTATCCTCCTCCTTATCTTTTCATAGAATTTGAGCGAGGACCCAGGTCAAGGTAGGTCCTCAGACCATCCCTCCATGCATAACGGAGTCATCCCCGTTGATGAGGTATCCCATACTAATATGAGCAAATTATATGACTAAGCCCTTTCCCATATGTGGGTAAATGTGGTCGCACAGAGTATCGGTTGATTGACGTAAGTACAAAGACACAATGTGCGTTTTATCAAAACCACCATTCTCCTTTTCTCCAATTCATCACCACATCTTGGTGCTCCATGTCCACACAAGTATTTTCAAAGGAGTTTTGAGTAAACAATATTTTTCCCATCCTATAGTTTGAAAAAGAATTTCCATCTAATATCTCCATATAGGGTGTCAAAATAATATACTTGTATTTTGGAAAAGGGTTTTCAAAATCATAGCTTTAGTGGCAACCACCACATAAATCACATATGCTCTTTATAAGTTAAACATGTGACCCAAAATAGATGTATAAAGATGCAAGCTCAGGGAATAGCTTGCCTGATTCCAGTATGATGTTCTTGGACTTCTTCTCACTGCCCAACAAATAAATACCATCCTCCTCCGATAAATCCTCTCCAAATACCACTTCGGTAGCGTTTATATCTAGCGTCGCAAACATAAAAATAGAACAACACTCAATAAGCAAACCATACCACAATTGGTATACAAAAAGATATTCAAACCACATCATAGCACTATTTTAACTAAACGACCAACTAGGATATATATTCACAAGGGCATTATACTAATCAAGAGTATAACACCATACACATGCCCAAACAAGATAGCACAAAGATACCCTCAATTAGAGGTAATTCACAAACCCCTTTTCCTAACTAGGAAATACTTCAAACAAAAGTTAAGTCACCAATTAATCTCTATAATTTAAATACCTCACCAAGCTAAGGTGGATGCACTAACAAGATATTTAAGCTAGTATTCCACTCCAAGACTATCAAGTCCATCAAGCCATTGCAAACATATTACTCACCAATGTGTCTAACAACTAACACTAACAGTACTAACATATTATAACATGCTAAACAACAACAACTAGCAAGCAACAGCAGCACAACAATCATTACAGCAATACCACCTTAAATGCTCTAAATAGCCACTTCATATATCAAGCAACTCATTTTGGTTTCAATTTAATTGAATTAGCCCTTATTTGATTATGTCTTAATTATGGCAGAAACTAGTTGAACATGTTTAATTACATATCTTAAGTTCTGTTGATCACAAAAATACAAACTAAAATTCTACAGAAAGCTACTGATGTGTAGAAGACAACACAATTTGATTTGGATTAATTGGAGTTACGAAACTCCCTACACAAGGTTTTGAAACCAGCAACTAAATAAGTAAGTTTTGGCTTCCACAGATGTTCTGTCGATCCTAAAATTAAACCCTTTTAGGGGCATGTGAACATGGCTATATGTGAGCTAACAAAATTGGTCCTAACTCGTTTGGGGTTAACTAGTAAACATATTTCTTTGTTTTAGTCCAGAAGGGTTTAGCTTAAAGACCACAACCAAACTTGCTTAATTAATTCTACCAAAATTAGGGTAGCTACTACATGGCAGTACTAAGCTGATAAAATTGGTTTGGGAATTTTTGGAATATCAGAGTATCAGAAACAAACAAGTTTAGAATTTAAACCCTTTATGGCATTTTGAATAATACATTTTTATTATTTATCTAAATGAGGTGAAACCAATTGGGTTGGTTAGATAATTTCATAAACATTCCAGAACATTTTAATTTGATTTATTTGGAGTTATAAATATCAAGATATTGAATTTACAAACTTAACCATATTTCTGTCATTTTTAGTATTTACAGAAAAAAGGCCAGAAAAGACCTAAACCTTCTAATTATCACCACAGTCAATCAATGACTCCTAAATTCAAACCAAGCTATTTATATGTTCTCCTATACATATAGAAGACAAACCAATTGGATTCAGTCCAAAATTCATCTCCTAAAAATCTACAAAAATCACCAAAGTGCCACTGGTGTGTTTACAAGAATGGATAGAACTTCTGTTTTAGGTTTCATTTGCATGCAAGGCTTACATATCTAGAAAGGTATCACTTCAGGCTATCCATAGAATTTTAGTTTGCAATATTTGGATTTATAAAACTCTAGATATTAACTATTTAGTGAAAAAGATACTTTTTACAAGATTGAATCTAGACAGCACTTAAAGTCATATTTTTGCAAACAACCAGTGTGGCATGTTTAAGAAAACACACAGGAATACTACAAAATTTGAAGCACTCCAATATCTATCTCAGATTTACCACAAAAGATTTAAAGCTACACTGCAATTTTTAACAGAAATGAAATCACATAATGCATTTACTGGAAAAAAAATGAGGTTGGGCCGGATCTGGCCCAGACCTGGCCGTGCGAAGCAGAGGGCAGCCCAGCCAGCGGCCCACGCGCGGCGAAGCGGTACGAGGCGTCCTCTTCTTCCTCGACACGAACAGAGGCTCGGGGAGGGAGATGGCCGGAGCTCCGGCGAAGACGGCGACGGCGCTCCGGTGACCCTAAAATAAAATGGCGATGTCCCGGAGTTAGAACACGAGGAGGGGATCTCAGGGGGACGAGAATGGCGGGGAATGGTGGACGGAGGTGCTCGCGGGCTAGAAGGAACGGCGGCGGTCGGAGCGGAAGAGGATGAAGACGGACAGCTCGATTCGCGGCTTCCCGCGGCGATTCCTTGGATGGGGATGCAGAGGGAGACTAGGAGGAGCTAGGGGTGGTCTCTAATTGGCGCGGGGTGGTCTCTATCGCCGGCGAGGCGCGACGCCCCGCTCGGCTCCGTCTCGGCTCGGAGGAAGAAAAATGGGAGGGAGAGGAGAGGGAGAGGAAGCCCGAGGAGGAGAGGAGTGTCTCGGGGGGGGGGGTTTATGCTCGCCCTCGAGCGGCAGGGGAGAGGAGAGGAGGTGGGGGGTCCGGGCGGCGGCGCACGTCGCCGGGGTGTCTTCGGACATGTCGGCGGCGGCACGGGCGCGTGCGACAGGGAAGCGCGGCGCCGATGCTGGGTCTAGAGGGGGCAGAGGAGTGAGGGGCAGAGGGGGGGTCCGGTCAGCAAGAGCACAGCGAGGGGGGGGGTCTGGCGGCGAGGCACGGCGTCGGGGAGCACGGCGACACGCCCTCCTGTAGCCATGCCGTGCTGCGGCTACAGGAAGGAGATGGGGGTTTCACAAAAAGGCCCCTGGCAAGTTATTTTCCATCACATCCAAGTCCTTTTCTATTTCTTTTAATTCCTTTTGAAAACCAGTAGCTTTTAGGGATTTTATTTGGGTTACTAAAACATTTTATAAAAATTTGAAAATATTTGGGTAGGCCCCCATATACATGTAGAAGCTCCACAAAATTTGGTATTTGAAAATAAAATGTTTTGAATAACTTTTGTTCACAGGGTTTAAATATGGCATTTTTCTTAAAAACAAATTTATAATCCTTAAGAAATTTTAAAGCAAGTTCAAAATATTATCTTTGAACTCTTGGAACTTCCTTGACAAATATATTAACTTCAAATAATTTATAAGTTCATAGAGAAAATATTTGTTTGAAGGAAATAGGTAGTTATGTAGGGAAAATAATTTATTTAGATCATTTCTTCAACTCCTGATCTAAATTTCCATTTGTTGAATAATTTTAGGGGTTTTGCTTTATTTAAGTCACATACCAATTTTGTTGTCAAGTGTGTGTTTTTAATTTATTGCTCTGGCACATTGAATTAATTATACTCACAAGCAACAACACAACAAGATCACCACAATCACAAGGATGATGCATTCAAGACAAACAAGTCACACACACAAAAAGGAGCAGCCACACAACGTCAAACATAGCAATGGGAAGGAAAACACAATCCTCAGTGCAACATTTCAAAAGTTTTTGTTGGTTCTGAATTTTGGGTCTAATAAAAATAAGTTTTTCTTGGTTCCAAAATTTGGGATGTTACAAACCTTCCCCCCTTAAAATAAATCTCGTCCCGAGATTTGCAAGGTGGGGTAACGGGGGAGTGCGAGGGCATGTGTTTTAGGCTGGTTACACTTCCGAGGTTGTGCCTTCATTATTTAGTTCACCACGTGTGATCTTGACAATTTTATGTTGTGAGGCTTTCTCTGTTGATAAAATTATGTGCTGAGTTCAGATCCTTTATGATGGGGTTGTCTTGACGATTAACTCGTATGGATAGTCTTGGCTGGATGTTTCCGGATTCTACAGGGCCAAGGTGCACAAATCTAATTACCACGTTCTGGTATACCTATTGCAGGCCTTCCCCCCTTAAAAGGGGGTCTTGAACTGGTCTTGTGGAGAGTCGCAGCTGGAGTTGACTTGGAGGCAACCTTCTCCTGGAGTAGCTTGTCGACACCTGTCTTTGTATTTGTCCTTCTTCAGCTGAATAAGGGAGGGACTTCATTGTTGACTTTCTTATTTGGAACTTGAATATCTCCTGAGTCATATACTTTCTTTTAAGAAAAATTTATTGTCCTTTAGTTGGGTTCTAACACCATTTATTTCTATTGGTTGGGTGTATAAGAATGTGGTTGTCTTTTATGACATCGAATGGCCTTAGTCATATAGAAAGAATTTGTTAACAAGGTAGCTAGTCTTGTCAACAAACTACTTTTCATATTCCAGAGGCTGAGATGTACTGGATTATCTGGCGTTCTATTTAGTTTGGGTATGACACTCAAGTGTTTGAGCATATAAAAGCGATTTGTTAACAAGTTCATGAGGCTTGTTACCAAATTACTTGTATACAACACGAACATTGGAATATCACACTATTTTTTTTAGAGAGATTAATAATAACAGCTTCTGATGTATGAGTTTCCGAATACTCAAGGATAGTCCGGTATATTAATTACTTGTTACCAATTTAAGAAATCTCTTTTTAATCTCTTTGACGCAGTTCCTTCTTCTTGCGGTCTCTGAGCTTGAATCTTCTTAGCAGTTCCTCTTCGAGATCTTGATGCACTTGCTCCAGATGGTGCTCGAAGGCCATTATCTGATTTTTCCGGTTAGGTTGCAAAAATTTCAGGTTATTGGTTAAAGATCGGGGGTCTTTTGTATCTTGCAAAATTGTCAGTTCTTATCGGGAGATGGTTGAGATAAGAAGAATTTTTCAGAAAATATTTCCTAAGAGGCTCTACACCTGCAACAAGGTGCAACTGACGAAAAGGAATTTTTATAAAAAGAGAACTCTGGTTTTACTTTATGTTGCCATTAAGACGTGATTGTGAACGCACAAGAAAATCGACACACTAACAGAGAAGTCTCAAACATACAACAGAGAAGCATAGTGCACATAAGCAAAGAGCACACAAGGTACATTTAGTACCAAAGAATGTCCTACTCGTGGTAATCGGGTAGTACACCCGAGGGTCCTATCATGTTTTTCCTATGGGCCTTGGTTGATAGGGTTGGTGAAGCCTTCACTTTGTCGCCTTCGTCTTCAGCTGGAGAAATTGAGATTATCGAAGGAGTAACTGAGTGGAATTGTTGATATTGAGTTGAGGTCTTCGGGGGTCTCTTGCTGTGTTGATATCGATAATATTGGTACTGGCGGATCCATCACCTCGATGTGGAATGTTGAGTACTTGCAATGGAAGCTTCTTCTCGTAGGTGCTAGCTAATTAGGTCTCACTTGGGTTCATCGTCAAGTATTTTGAACGGGTAAGAGGGATTAGAGAAATCCTTGGAAAATCTTAAAATAGAGGGATGAGACTCGGAAATATTTGAGAAGGTGAGAAGAGTGGAAGTCATTTTTGGACTTCCTTAGATAAAAATATGTTTTTGGTAACAATATATTTTTAACAAAATATTTCTTTCCTAACTAATGTCCATGCTAACTAAGGTCTGTTACAGTCAACGATGGCTCTGATACCAAGTCTGTGGGGACCCCGGACTAGCTGTCCGAAATACCCTTGTGCCTACAACATCAGCGATCCCATGATCAGTCTGTCGCTGAGCACAATCAACTGGTATCAAAAGAACATCCATAATTTCCGAAGGAATTACTTACTCGATTGAAGCCATAATCTTCAATAAGTTATTGCAGCGGAAAACACCAATCAACGTGGGGCCCGAGTCATTTGCCAAGACACCTACAGGCAGCTGACTGGGAAGACGGCCTAGTTCGCACAGACGTCATCGGTCTCTCGGTCTTCATCTTGCTTCTTCTTGAACTCTGGACATGGGAATATCCAGGGACACAGCCATGAGTACATTTACGTACTCGCAAACTACCCCAACATGGGCATGCGCTATTCTTTTATTTGTTTAAATAAAACTTTGTTTGCCTTGAAAAACTCTATATCTTTATTGAAAAAGGAAAGAAGGTCTTCAGAACTTTTCCCATAAATCTGCCTTTGTAAGGAGTCTCTTTAAAACTTTTTCCCAAAAGGGGCATCTTTGTTGATAAAGGTAAGAAGTCTCTTTAATAAACATTTTATCGAAAAATCACCATTTTATCTGTTTCTCCAAAACTCCTCCTTTTCCTGACCATAAACCGTCATGATACATATTCTCCAACAACCTCATACCGATCCGTTGGTATAGGTGTATGGAACATTCTCCACTTCATTTTCTTTTTAAAACTCAAATCTTTTCCAAAACTTGCACATGGTCAAAGTAGGGCCTCTCAACTGTCCATATCCGAGGACTCGGCTATTCGAATAGTTTTAAACCCTCTGCAGAGGTAGCACGCTTTTCCCACACCCATCCGATAACTCATCGTGTCTGCCACGTCTCGCCATACCAGGGGTATGCGAAGTTGAGTCACCGACCCTAGTCTGTCCTTTGCTCATGCTAGTATAGGATCCTGCCCATATGATACTTTCCATCGACACTTAACCCAGCCCGTCGGAATCTAAGTGTGAGGACTCATAGGTTTTATCTGGCGGTGTATAGGGGACATCCTTCTATTCCTTCGGAAATTATGGATGTTCTTTTGATACCAGTTGATTGTGCTCAGCGACAGACTGATCATGGGATCGCTGATGTTGTAGGCACAAGGGTATTTCGGACAGCTAGTCCGGGGTCCCCACAGACTTTCTCCAAAACTCCTCCTTTTCCTGACCATAAACCGTCATGATACATATTCTCCAACAACCTCATACCGATCCGTTGGTATAGGTGTATGGAACATTCTCCACTTCATTTTCTTTTTAAAACTCAAATCTTTTCCAAAACTTGCACATGGTCAAAGTAGGGCCTCTCAACTGTCCATATCCGAGGACTCGGCTATTCGAATAGTTTTAAACCCTCTGCAGAGGTAGCACGCTTTTCCCACACCCATCCGATAACTCATCGTGTCTGCCACGTCTCGCCATACCAGGGGTATGCGAAGTTGAGTCACCGACCCTAGTCTGTCCTTTGCTCATGCTAGTATAGGATCCTGCCCATATGATACTTTCCATCGACACTTAACCCAGCCCGTCGGAATCTAAGTGTGAGGACTCATAGGTTTTATCTGGCGGTGTATAGGGGACATCCTTCTATCCTCCTCCTTATCTTTTCATAGAATTTGAGCGAGGACCCAGGTCAAGGTAGGTCCTCAGACCATCCCTCCATGCATAACGGAGTCATCCCCGTTGAGGAGGTATCCCATACTAATATGAGCAAATTATATGACTAAGCCCTTTCCCATATGTGGGTAAATGTGGTCGCACAGAGTATCGGTTGATTGACGTAAGTACAAAGACACAATGTGCGTTTTATCAAAACCACCATTCTCCTTTTCTCCAATTCATCACCACATCTTGGTGCTCCATGTCCACACAAGTATTTTCAAAGGAGTTTTGAGTAAACAATATTTTTCCCATCCTATAGTTTGAAAAAGAATTTCCATCTAATATCTCCATATAGGGTGTCAAAATAATATACTTGTATTTTGGAAAAGGGTTTTCAAAATCATAGCTTTAGTGGCAACCACCACATAAATCACATATGCTCTTTATAAGTTAAACATGTGACCCAAAATAGATGTATAAAGATGCAAGCTCAGGGAATAGCTTGCCTGATTCCAGTATGATGTTCTTGGACTTCTTCTCACTGCCCAACAAATAAATACCATCCTCCTCCGATAAATCCTCTCCAAATACCACTTCGGTAGCGTTTATATCTAGCGTCGCAAACATAAAAATAGAACAACACTCAATAAGCAAACCATACCACAATTGGTATACAAAAAGATATTCAAACCACATCATAGCACTATTTTAACTAAACGACCAACTAGGATATATATTCACAAGGG
Source organism: Poa annua (assembly GCA_026929855.1). Taxonomy (NCBI): domain Eukaryota; kingdom Viridiplantae; phylum Streptophyta; class Magnoliopsida; order Poales; family Poaceae; genus Poa; species Poa annua. The sequence continues at coordinate 42,243,394 of CM049435.1, read as the reverse complement.
CATTATACTAATCAAGAGTATAACACCATACACATGCCCAAACAAGATAGCACAAAGATACCCTCAATTAGAGGTAATTCACAAACCCCTTTTCCTAACTAGGAAATACTTCAAACAAAAGTTAAGTCACCAATTAATCTCTATAATTTAAATACCTCACCAAGCTAAGGTGGATGCACTAACAAGATATTTAAGCTAGTATTCCACTCCAAGACTATCAAGTCCATCAAGCCATTGCAAACATATTACTCACCAATGTGTCTAACAACTAACACTAACAGTACTAACATATTATAACATGCTAAACAACAACAACTAGCAAGCAACAGCAGCACAACAATCATTACAGCAATACCACCTTAAATGCTCTAAATAGCCACTTCATATATCAAGCAACTCATTTTGGTTTCAATTTAATTGAATTAGCCCTTATTTGATTATGTCTTAATTATGGCAGAAACTAGTTGAACATGTTTAATTACATATCTTAAGTTCTGTTGATCACAAAAATACAAACTAAAATTCTACAGAAAGCTACTGATGTGTAGAAGACAACACAATTTGATTTGGATTAATTGGAGTTACGAAACTCCCTACACAAGGTTTTGAAACCAGCAACTAAATAAGTAAGTTTTGGCTTCCACAGATGTTCTGTCGATCCTAAAATTAAACCCTTTTAGGGGCATGTGAACATGGCTATATGTGAGCTAACAAAATTGGTCCTAACTCGTTTGGGGTTAACTAGTAAACATATTTCTTTGTTTTAGTCCAGAAGGGTTTAGCTTAAAGACCACAACCAAACTTGCTTAATTAATTCTACCAAAATTAGGGTAGCTACTACATGGCAGTACTAAGCTGATAAAATTGGTTTGGGAATTTTTGGAATATCAGAGTATCAGAAACAAACAAGTTTAGAATTTAAACCCTTTATGGCATTTTGAATAATACATTTTTATTATTTATCTAAATGAGGTGAAACCAATTGGGTTGGTTAGATAATTTCATAAACATTCCAGAACATTTTAATTTGATTTATTTGGAGTTATAAATATCAAGATATTGAATTTACAAACTTAACCATATTTCTGTCATTTTTAGTATTTACAGAAAAAAGGCCAGAAAAGACCTAAACCTTCTAATTATCACCACAGTCAATCAATGACTCCTAAATTCAAACCAAGCTATTTATATGTTCTCCTATACATATAGAAGACAAACCAATTGGATTCAGTCCAAAATTCATCTCCTAAAAATCTACAAAAATCACCAAAGTGCCACTGGTGTGTTTACAAGAATGGATAGAACTTCTGTTTTAGGTTTCATTTGCATGCAAGGCTTACATATCTAGAAAGGTATCACTTCAGGCTATCCATAGAATTTTAGTTTGCAATATTTGGATTTATAAAACTCTAGATATTAACTATTTAGTGAAAAAGATACTTTTTACAAGATTGAATCTAGACAGCACTTAAAGTCATATTTTTGCAAACAACCAGTGTGGCATGTTTAAGAAAACACACAGGAATACTACAAAATTTGAAGCACTCCAATATCTATCTCAGATTTACCACAAAAGATTTAAAGCTACACTGCAATTTTTAACAGAAATGAAATCACATAATGCATTTACTGGAAAAAAAATGAGGTTGGGCCGGATCTGGCCCAGACCTGGCCGTGCGAAGCAGAGGGCAGCCCAGCCAGCGGCCCACGCGCGGCGAAGCGGTACGAGGCGTCCTCTTCTTCCTCGACACGAACAGAGGCTCGGGGAGGGAGATGGCCGGAGCTCCGGCGAGGACGGCGACGGCGCTCCGGTGACCCTAAAATAAAATGGCGATGTCCCGGAGTTAGAACACGAGGAGGGGATCTCAGGGGGACGAGAATGGCGGGGAATGGTGGACGGAGGTGCTCGCGGGCTAGAAGGAACGGCGGCGGTCGGAGCGGAAGAGGATGAAGACGGACAGCTCGATTCGCGGCTTCCCGCGGCGATTCCTTGGATGGGGATGCAGAGGGAGACTAGGAGGAGCTAGGGGTGGTCTCTAATTGGCGCGGGGTGGTCTCTATCGCCGGCGAGGCGCGACGCCCCGCTCGGCTCCGTCTCGGCTCGGAGGAAGAAAAATGGGAGGGAGAGGAGAGGGAGAGGAAGCCCGAGGAGGAGAGGAGTGTCTCGGGGGGGGGGGTTTATGCTCGCCCTCGAGCGGCAGGGGAGAGGAGAGGAGGTGGGGGGTCCGGGCGGCGGCGCACGTCGCCGGGGTGTCTTCGGACATGTCGGCGGCGGCACGGGCGCGTGCGACAGGGAAGCGCGGCGCCGATGCTGGGTCTAGAGGGGGCAGAGGAGTGAGGGGCAGAGGGGGGGTCCGGTCAGCAAGAGCACAGCGAGGGGGGGGGTCTGGCGGCGAGCCACGGCGTCGGGGAGCACAGCGACACGCCCTCCTGTAGCCATGCCGTGCTGCGGCTACAGGAAGGAGATGGGGGTTTCACAAAAAGGCCCCTGGCAAGTTATTTTCCATCACATCCAAGTCCTTTTCTATTTCTTTTAATTCCTTTTGAAAACCAGTAGCTTTTAGGGATTTTATTTGGGTTACTAAAACATTTTATAAAAATTTGAAAATATTTGGGTAGGCCCCCATATACATGTAGAAGCTCCACAAAATTTGGTATTTGAAAATAAAATGTTTTGAATAACTTTTGTTCACAGGGTTTAAATATGGCATTTTTCTTAAAAACAAATTTATAATCCTTAAGAAATTTTAAAGCAAGTTCAAAATATTATCTTTGAACTCTTGGAACTTCCTTGACAAATATATTAACTTCAAATAATTTATAAGTTCATAGAGAAAATATTTGTTTGAAGGAAATAGGTAGTTATGTAGGGAAAATAATTTATTTAGATCATTTCTTCAACTCCTGATCTAAATTTCCATTTGTTGAATAATTTTAGGGGTTTTGCTTTATTTAAGTCACATACCAATTTTGTTGTCAAGTGTGTGTTTTTAATTTATTGCTCTGGCACATTGAATTAATTATACTCACAAGCAACAACACAACAAGATCACCACAATCACAAGGATGATGCATTCAAGACAAACAAGTCACACACACAAAAAGGAGCAGCCACACAACGTCAAACATAGCAATGGGAAGGAAAACACAATCCTCAGTGCAACATTTCAAAAGTTTTTGTTGGTTCTGAATTTTGGGTCTAATAAAAATAAGTTTTTCTTGGTTCCAAAATTTGGGATGTTACAAGTCCACCGCGGTTCATCCGTCCATGGACGCGGTCCATCCGTGCCAAAGTTGCGCGCCGTGGCCGACATGCTGCAGACGGTGCAGAGCGGCTCGCAGGCGCGGCATTGGTCGTGGTGGAGCCCACGATGACGATCTTCTTGGAGCGTTGCGCCGTCCAGCCGCTTTATCACCAAAGAGGGAAGTCTTGGCTGTCCTGGCGCAGGCGGCGCGGCTTTGTTGACTCCTTTATCACCAGAACGGCAACTGGGATGCTCGCGTCACCCTGCGGCTGCTGCAGGGGCCATGTGCGCCCTGCAGCGCTTGCTTAGCCGCGAAGTGTCTCCACAGGGCTGCGGTGGCCTGTGGGGAGGTTTCCTGCTGACCTCTCTCCAGGCGAGTTGAGCCTTGGGGAGTATCTTGAAGCGCGGGGTCCTCTTCAGGCCCTGGCTTCCTCTTCAGGCCCTCAAGAGGAGATGCCTCTCGAGGGTCTCTCCAAGCGGTAGCTTGGTCCTTAGTCGTTTTGACGAATCCCTCGCGGGCGAGGCCTGTAGGGAGTGGGCTATGCACACCCCGGTCCTCATTGGGCCGACAGTAGCCCCCGGGCCCGCGATGGCACGGCTGAGCCCATGACCGCAGCCGAAGCGTCGTGGGCCCAAAGTGTCCGGCCGGGCCGAGCCACGCGTCACTCAGGCGAGTAACGGTTGCGCACGATCTGGGGCGTGCGTCGTGGGGGAGTCCCTGGAGGGCTTGGAGGCGCAACTTGCCCTCGAGGACGCTCAGCTCACCCAGCAGCGCGACGAGCTTACGGAGGCTTGGGCGCGCTTCCATGCCGCGGTCGAGGCCCGCCGCCAGGAGGATCTGGCCCTCCAGGCCGCTCGCGAGGAGGCCGTCCGCTTCGCCAAGGAGGTCCGCGAGGGGGCCATCCGTGACGCTGACGAGCTCCTTGCCCCTCTCCAGGACGAGCGCAACGCAGCCGCCGATCTCCTCGCCGAGGTGAAGGCCGAGCGTGAAGCTATGGAGGGCTCGCTGGCGCAGAAACGTCGCGAGCTGGCCCAGCTAGAGTCCCAGCTCCTTTCCGCCCACCGGGTTGCGCAGGAGACGCTGGAGGAGGACCGCAAGGGCCTTGCCGAGCGCGAGCGGCTGCTGGCCTCCAGGGAGCAGGACGTGCTGCAGCGCGACGAGCAGCGGCTCCAGGCGGAGGGCGAGCTCGCCACCAAGCGCGAAGAGCTTGAGGCGCGCGAGGGAGACCTGGCTCAGGCGCTCCAGAGGCATGACGAGAACGTCACCGCCCAGAAGCAAACCCTGGAGCGCTTCCAGCAGCGGTTTGCCGAGAAGAAGAAGGAGGCCGAGGCGGCCCTCGCGGAGCGCGAGAAGGAGTTCAGGCGGACCACCTCCAAGGAGTACCGCGACAAGGCCAAGAAGCAGGAGGACCGCTTCAAGGCCAAGCACGCTACCGATGCCAAGCGGATCGCGGAGCTCGAGAAGGCCAACTCCAAGCTCGAGGCCCGCCTCCAGCGCGCCAAGGAGGCCTATCGCCAGGCGGAGGATGGTCGCAGGGCGGCTGTCCTTGAACTGGACGCCCTCATCAAGGACGTGGAGGGGCAGGCGGGCTCAGCGGCCCAGCAGGTGACGGAGGCTGTGGACACCGCGCAGGCGGCTCGCGTGCTCACGAAGCAGCGGGAGCGTATGTTCCAGGCGCTGGTGGCCAGGGGCAACGAGCTTGCAGCTCAGCTTGGCGCGGAGGCGCCGCACGCTGATGTTCGCGGCCGTGGCGATGCTGCCATGTACCTGGTCTACTTCGACCAGCTCTTCACGGCCCTCGAGAGCCCCGTCGCCGATCTCCGCGAGGTGATCGAGGTCGAGAGCCGCCAGCTCCTCGGGGTGGTTGTTGACCGCATCTTCACCAACCTTCGCCTCCTCACGCCCGGCTTCGACCTCGCCTCGGTGACCGAGGAGCGAACGGGCGAGGAGGCCTTGCGGGTCTCCAACTCCCTCCGCGAGCAAGTCGAGACCTTCTGCAACCGCGCTGAGGAGGCTGCGGAGGACAGCGAGGAGGAGGCCGCCCTTGCTGAGGAGGAAAGCGCGGAGGAGGAGCGTCCTGGCGCGGACTCCGCCTGAGCCCTTGATTTATTGCGCCTTTGAGCGCCTGTATCTGAAACAGTTTTTGTGTTTAGACACTATGCATTCTGAGCATGTAATGTATTCCTTGAGTGCTTGATGTTAACTTGTGTGCCCCTCGAGAGGCCCTTTCTGCCTTATTTTCATGTCTATGTTTTCTCTGCGTCGTTAGGTCCCATCTCTTCGCGCTATTACTCCGCCGCTGCGGTATGCTAGAGCAATGACTTAGCAAGGCCGGGGGGAGTTTAAGGCTTGGAGAGGTAAGAGCCCTGAGTCGCGATGCTCAAGCGCCCCCCTTAGACGTGCGAGTAGTCCATGAAGCACAAGGGAAAAATGAAATCGCTCGAGGGACAAATGTGCGCTTGGGGAGAAAAAGGTTCTCGAGTTACGAGTGTGTGACTTAGCTTCTCGAGACTTTTGCCCTGTAGAGGTTTTTTAGCTTGGCGAGGAGGTCCTCTTCAAGGGTTTTGCCCTGCCGCCTCCTCAGGCTTGTAAAGACGCTTGTTCTCTGTAGATGTTAGAGGGGCAAACCCAAACGCTTGTGCACGGTACCAGGGACTAATGCGCGCTTATAGGTCCCCTCAGGCGTTCCTTGCGAGGAGAGAGAGTACCAAGGTCCTTTGTAGAGATGGCGTGTTTGTGGGAGCTTGCCCTCCAGCCAGAGCTCGGATCCTTGGGTTTTGCAGTGCTGCTGGTGTGTCATTTGAGGCACTGGCACCGTACTCAGCCCCCGCTCGCGAGGTGCGCATGTGGAGAGATATAAGTGCCCATTTTCAACAAAGAAAAAAGTGCTGGAATAAACTCACCACCAAAATATTACATAGCGGCGCCGTAGCGCATTGTTCACTTAGGAACGAAATTGTTTCATTATGCTTGGAGTTGCCAAGTTAATGTATTTGACCATGTCGAGGCATGGGGACCACCCATTAGTGGCAGAGACTCTCAACGGCCTGAGGTGGCTCGTCATATGGAGAGCTCGGAGGGTTGACCCTCGAGAGAAGCCTTTGGGCTTGGAGGTTTAAGCCGTGAGCTTTTTTAACCTCTAGGGACAAAAAATGCTTGGAGGTGGAGCCGTAAGCTGCCTCTTCAGCCAGATGTCTTGACGTGACAATGATCACGGGCGTGACAATGATCACGGGTAGAACTTGCGCAGGTGCGCGATGTTCCACGGGTTCTTGACGGGGATGCCGTCTTCGGTCTCGAGGCGTACTGCGCCAGGCCTGGCGATGTGGGAGACCCTGTAGGGACCTTCCCACATCGGCGAGAGCTTGTGGAGGCCTTCCCTGGAGAGGATTCGCCTGAGGACGAGGTCGCCCGCCTCAAGGGTGCGCGAGCGCACATGGCGGCTGTGGTAGCGCCGCAGGTCTTGCTGGTACCCTGCCGCTCTGAGGGCGGCCTGACGGCGCAGTCCCTCAAGGAACAGCAGGTCGTCGTTGTGGAGGCCCTCTTGGATGTCCTCATTGAAGGCAAGGACCCGTGGTGATCCATGCTTGATTTCTGCGGGGAGGACTGCCTCAGCTCCATAGACCAGGGCGAAGGGCGTTTCGCCTGTAGGCCTTGAGGAAGTTGTGCGTATGGACCAGAGCACTGAAGGGAGCTCGTCGATCCAGCCCTTGCCGTGGCCTTTGAGGATGTTGAAGCTCCTGGTCTTGAGGCCCTTGAGGACTTCTGCGTTCGCTCGCTCGGCTTGACCGTTGCTGCGTGGATGAGCCACCGAGGCGAAGCAGACCTTGACGCCGAGCTTGTCGCAGTAGGCTCGGAAGATGCCGCTGGTGAACTACGAGCCATTGTCGGTGATGATGCGGTTGGGCACGCCGAAGCGGCAGACCAAGCTCCTGATGAATTTCACCGCGGCCCCAGCTGGTATGGTGCGCACTGGCTCAACTTCGGTCCACTTGGTGAACTTGTCGATGGCCACGAAGAGGAAGCGATAGCCCCCCTGTGACCTTGGGAAGGGGCCCAAGATGTCCAGCCCCCAGACCACAAATGGCCAGGAGAGCGGGATGGTTTGAAGCCCCAGCGCCGGCTGATGAATTTGCTTGGCGTGGAATTGGCAGGCGTCGCAGGTTTGCACAATGGCGACCGCATCTTGAAGCACTTGAGGCCAGTAGAAGCCGCTCCTGAAGACCTTGCCTGCGAGGGTGCGTGCACACGAGTGGTGGCCACACTCCCCGCTATGGATGTCCTTGATCAGCTCTCGGCCTTCCTCAGGAGGGACGCACTTGAGCGCGATACCATTTGGGCGCTTGCGGTAGAGGTTTCCCTCGAGGATGCAGTAGGATTTCGCCTGTCGAGCGATTCGCTCCGCGTCAGCATCCTCTTTAGGGAGGATTCCTTTCACCAATTAGTCCTTGAGCTCATCAATCCAGCCTGAGGCCTGGTGGGTTGCTGTCAGCAACAGGCGCTCCCCTGTGCTGGGACCGCAATCAGGCGCCCCAGACTCAGGAGGTGGTGGGAGCGCTTCATCTGCGCTTGCGGCTGTGGTCTCTCGAGGCTGCTTGATGGATGCCTTGGCGAGCCTTTCTTCAAAGACGCCGGCCTGCTGGGGTTGCCTTCGCGAGGCTCGCTTGGCGATGTCGTCAGCCTCTTGGTTTTCCTTCCTCGGGATGTGCATGAGCTCCATGCCCCTGAAGTGCTTCTCGAGCTTGCGGACCTCTTCAAGGTATGCGGCCATGTGGCCGTCTTTTGGCGTGTAGCTCTTGTTGGAGAAGTTGACGAGCAGCTGGGAGTCTCCCTTGACGAGCAGGCGCTTGACGCCTAGAGCGATGGCGGCCCTTAAGCCGGCGAGGAGGCCTTCGTATTCGGCGATGTTGTTGGAGATCTTATCGATCGTGAAGCACAGCTGGACAGCGAAGTTAGGACAACGCCTGCTCCGCCATTGCTAGGCACTGTGCCTCCCGAGGGCTCGGCTTCTGCCTCTCGAGGCTCCTCAGGGCTTGGGTCGGTCCACTCGGCGACGAAGTCAGCCAGCGCTCTTCCTTTTATGACCCTCGTAGTGTCGAAGCGCAAGTTGAATGGCTGCAGCTCGATGTTCCATCCTGCGACACGATCAGTGGCGTTGGGGTTGTGCAGGATCTGCTCCAGGGGGAAGGCAGTAACCACCGTGATGGGGTGGCCCTGGAAGTAGTGTCTCAACTTCCTGGACGCGATGAGGAGCGCGACGAGGAGCTTCTGCTGCATTGGATACCTCTCGCGAGCGTCCCGCAGCACTGTGCTGACGAAGTAGACGGGGTGCTCGACGAGGGTTGCTCGAGGTGGCGCAGCGTCGGCCCTCTGTGGAGGCTCTTCAGGGCCCTTGTCGAGATCTGCCTGTGGAGGCGTCTCGACAGGGGTGGGGGGAGCAGACTCGACTTGAGGCGGTGGGCCTGGCAGTGGGTCTGTGGAGGCTGCTCCTTCGACGGGGTTTTTGTCGGGGGGTTCTGGGCTTGGAGTGGCAGTGCTCTTCTTGGGGAGGACAGGCTCTTCCCTCTCGACCACCAAGACGGCGCTTGCGGTCTGAGGGGTGGCTGAGAGGTACAGCTTCAGGTGCTCGCCTGCCCTGCGGGCCACCAAGACTGGAGGGCTGGCCAGATACTTTTTTAAGTCCTCGAAGGCTTTGTCCGCCTCAGGGGTCCACTTGAACGTGCCCGATCTCTTCATGATCTTGAAAAATGGCAGGGCTCTCTCGCCAAACTTAGAGATGAAACGGCCAAGGCTGGCCATGCGGCCCGCTAAGCGATGCATGTCCTTGAGTCGGCGGGGAGGCTGCATTTCCTCTATGGCCTTGATCTTGTCAGGATTTGCCTCTATGCCACGGTGGGACACGAGGAATCCGAGGAGGTTGCCTGAAGGGACCCCGAAGACGCACTTGGCGGGGTTCAGCTTGATGTTCACCTTTCTCAGGCTGGCGAAGGTTTCCTCGAGATCCCTCAAGAGGGTGTCCCCCTCTCGAGACTTGACCACGATATCATCGACGTAGGCCTCAGCGTTTCTGCCCATCTGTGCCCCCAAGGCTATCCTCATGAGCCTCTGGAAAGTGGCTCCTGCGTTCTTCAGGCCGAAGGGCATGCATGTGTAGCAGTACACACCACAAGGGGTGAGGAATGCAGTCTTTTCCTCGTCCTCTTTAGCCATCTTGATCTGGTGATAACCAGAGAAGGCGTCCAGGAAACAAAGGAGGTCGCAGCCAGCGGTGGAGTCCACGATCTGGTCTATCCTCGGCATAGGGTATGGGTCCTTGGGGCAGGCCTTGTTGACATCGGTGTAGTCGATGCAGAGTCGGCCTCCTCCAGCGGGTTTAGGAACAACCACGCCGTTGGAGAGCCAAGTGGGGTGCGCGACTTCGCGGACGACATTTGCCGCCTTGAGCTTCTCTACTTCCTTGACGATGAAAGCTTGCTTCTCGGGGGCTTGCTTACGTGCTTTTTGCCTGACGGGGCGTGCGTCTGGACACATAGCTAAGTGGTGCTCGATCACCTCCCTTGGTACACCAGACATATCTGAAGGAGTCCATGCGAACATGTCAGAGTTTGCCCGAAGGAAGGCGACGAGCGCGCTTTCCTATTTGGGAGGCAGGGCAGCGCCTATGGTGACGCTAGCCCCCGAGCCTTCAGCCCCCGAGCTGGTGGTGTCCAGCGACACCTTCTTCGTGGCAGCTTGCTCCTGAGAGAACACTTGCTTCTTCTTCTTGGGCCTCTCGAGAGGCTCCATGTCCTCGTCAGCCGGGAAAGCCATGGCGGCTGCCTTGTAGGCGCTCTCGACAGCGCGCGTGGCGTCCAGGATATGACCATGGATGGAAATGGTGCCAGCGCTGCCGGGGATCTTGACCATGTTGTAGGCGTGATGCGTGACGGCCATGAACTTCGCGAGGGCGGGGTAGCCGAGGATGGCGTTGTACGGCAGGCCGATGTGGGCGACATCGAAGTCGATCAGCTCCGTGCGATAGTTCTTCTGCGTGCCAAAGGTGACCGCGAGGCGGACTTGCCCCAGAGGCTCGATCGAACCACTGGTGACGCCCGTGAACGGCCTGGAGGGCATAAGCCACTCGTAGGGCACTTGAAGCATCTCGAAGGTCTCGACAGAGATGACATTCAGGCCCGCTCCCCCATCGATGAGTGTCTTGGAGACGGTGATGTTGTTGATGGTGGGGGAGCGGACCAGGGGGAGGGTTCCAACAGTCTTGGTCGACTTGGGGTGATCCTTGGCGTCGAAGGCGATGGTGTACTGGGACCACTTGAGGGGCCTGGAGGTCTCGGTGCTCGGGAGCGCGGCGTTGAGTTCGCGGGCGAACTGCTTGAACTGATTGATCGCCTTGGGCGCTTGAGCCCCGCCGAGGATGCAGGCCATGGCGCCTCTCGGGGCCTGGTAGCCTCCATCTTCCTCGTCGGGGTGGTTGTTGTTCCTCTCAGCGGCGTTGGCCTGAGTGCCTTGCGGCCTCTGGTAGCCGCCAGCGCGTCCGCCAGTGCTGTCGCGGCGGTAGCCGCGGCTCCCGCTGGCTTCTTCGCGCTCGCGCTCCCTGCTCAGCCTCTTGAGGTCGTGGCAGTTCTCGGTGGCATGGCCGCGCCTGTTGTGGTAGACGCAGAACGGGCGGTGGTCCACCTCCTTGTCGCCGCGCTCGGGAGAACCCCTGCGGGAGCCCTTCGCGTCAGGCTCTGCCGCGAGGACCGCGGTGGCCTTGCGCTTGGGCTCTTCCTTCTTTTTGTGGCTCTTGGACCCCTCGCTAGGGTCGTCCCCCCGCACGCTCATCTTGACGAAGAGGAGTCCCTCTTCAGCCTTGGCGCACTTATCCGCCAGATCGAACAGCTTCACCACAGAGGTGAGCTTGTCGTGGATGCCGAGCTTCTCGAGCATCCTGCGGTTCGTGACGCCCTCGCGGAAGGCAGCGATGACCTGGGTGTCGGGGATGTTCGGAATCTTGTTCCGCACCTGGCTGAAGCGCTGGATGTACTTGCGAAGAGTCTCATCTTTCTTCTGCACCACAGCGCGCAAGTCGTTGTGGGTGAGTGCGCGCTCGTACGTGCCCTTGAAGTTGGCGACGAACTGCCTGCAGAGCTCCTCCCAGGAGTCGATGGAGTCCTCAGGCAGGTTGAGGAGCCAGGACAGCGCGGAGTCCCTGAGGGCGTGGGAGAACCAGTTGGCCATGACCTTGTCGTCTCCCCCTGCGGCCTGGATGGAGGTGGTGTAGAGCTGCAGGAACTCGAGAGGGTTGGTGGACCCGTCGAAGCCCTTGGGGAGCGCTGGCCTGAACTTCTGCGGCCAGACCACACGACGCAGGGCGCGTGTGAAGGCCATGCAGCCAGTGGCGTAGGTGGCCGTTCCTCCCTGGAGGGCCCTGCGGTTTTGTTGCCCCGCTTGGCCAAGCTCCTCGACGAGGCGGTTCTGGAGGTCGCGGCGTCGCTCCATGCCCACACGTGCGTCAGGCGCAGTGCGCTGCACGATCTGGCAATCGTGCGGCGAGGAAGCATGGGAGGGAGCCCGCTGTGCCGCGGCCGGAGGTGGTCCTGGCGGCGGTGGGGGCGCACCTGGTGCGGCCGCCCCTGCAGGGCCGGAGGGTACGATGGAGCGCGACGGAGCAGGGCGCGTGGTTGCGATGTCGACGAGGTGGTGGAGGCGGTCCAACCACTGGTCGTGTGCCTCGGCACTTGGCCGGTAGCGGAGGAGCTCCTGGGCCATGAGCAGCGCGGTGTGCGGGGCGGGCTCGTGGTGCTCCCGCGCGGACACGCTCTGGCGCCGGGACGGGTGCGAGGACTCAGCGTCCTCACGGCGCTCAGAGAGGTCCTCGTCGTCGCGCTGGTCTCCGCCGCGGTGCTCCTCGCTCTCTGGCTCCTCCACGCGCGGGCAGGTGCCAGCGCGCTCGGCCGTGCGGGGGCGACCACAGCGGCCGCGGGTGGGAGCAGTGCCAGGCTCGGTGTGAGCTCTCTGAGAGGCACGCCGGTTGGCGCGTGTCGCGCGGGTGTCCGTCGTGGCGCGGAGTTCGGAGGTCGAAGACGCGCCTCAGCCCCCTACCTGGCGCGCCAAATGTCGGAGAGTGACTCCCACGGAACAGGGGTAGCCACACCCTGAAGAGAGGTTCGAAAGGGGGGGCTGAACGCGGAGGTCAAACAATCCTCGAGAGGCACGACGACGGTGCTCGCCGGGCCTGGAGAAGAACTATCACGCCAGAGATGGACACCGGCCCGTACCCAGGTTCACGGCCCTCAGGAGGAGGTAACACCGCTACTCCTGCTTGTCTGTATTGCACTGTGAAGGTTACAGGACAATGAGCTTGCCGAGGGCTCTCTTGAGGCAGTTTAGTGCTTGGAGAGGGACACAATGGTCGTCTTCCTCCTCCAGCAGCTGGCTATCCTATGCGTTTGGCTAAGGCTCCCTCGGTCTAGGAAGCAATCAGCCGACTGGAGATCAACCCTCTTCTATGGTGGAGCTTCTGCTCCTTTTATAGGCGCCCCGGGCTCCATCCTCGTGCCGGTGGGTTCCCACATGCCGGTGGCGCGGAGGAGCGGGAGTCCACCGCGGTTCATCCGTCCATGGACGCGGTCCATCCGTGCTAAAGTTGCGCGCCGTGGCCGACATGCTGCAGACGGTGCAGAGCGGCTCGCAGGCGCGGCAGTGGTCGTGGTGGAGCCCACGATGACGATCTTCTTGGAGCGTTGCGCCGTCCAGCCGCTTTATCACCAAAGAGGGAAGTCCTGGCTGTCCTGGCGCAGGCGGCGCGGCTTTGTTGACTCCTTTATCACCAGAACGGCAACTGGGATGCTCGCGTCACCCTGCGGCTGCTGCAGGGGCCATGTGCGCCCTGCAGCGCTTGCTTAGCCGCGAAGTGTCTCCACAGGGCTGCGGTGGCCTGTGGGGAGGTTTCGTGCTGACCTCTCTCCAGGCGTGTTGAGCCTTGGGGAGTCTCTTGAAGCGCGGGGTCCTCTTCAGGCCCTGGCTTCCTCTTCAGGCCCTCAAGAGGAGATGCCTCTCGAGGGTCTCTCCAAGCGGTAGCTTGGTCCTTAGTCGTTTTGACGAATCCCTCGCGGGCGAGGCCTGTAGGGAGTGGGCCATGCACACCCCGGTCCTCATTGGGCCGACAGTAGCCCCCGAGCCCGCGATGGGCACGGCTGAGCCCATGACCGCAGCCGAAGCGTCGTGGGCCCAAAGTGTCCGGCCGGGCCGAGCCACGCGTCACTCAGGCGAGTAACGGTTGCGCACGATCTGGGGCGTGCGTCGTGGGGGGTCCCACCACGCCCCGGTAACTGCCCCTCGACGGGACATAAAGCCCTCGCGCCGGAGCAGGGAGCCGTTACTGCTCCCATTTCCTCTCGCAGAAGTCATCCGCCCCGAGCTCTCCGCTCCTGCTCTCCGGCGCGCTCTTCCCTTTTCTCCTCCAGTTTCTCCCCGCGCCGCGCTCACCTCTTCTCCGACGATGAGCCCGGCCAAGAAAAAAGGCAAGGCGGCCGCGGGGTCTTCTTCGCAGGCGGCGCCTACCGAGGCCGCGCACGGCGCGGCATTGCTAGGGGTGCGCGTCAACGACAAGGCCCTCGACAAGGTCCGCTTCCTGGTGGCGGACCGGACCAACGAGCACGGCGCCACCGCGCTCAAGGCCGCGGCGCACGGGAAACACCCGCGAGGGTTTTTCCCCGTCTTCCAGCACTGTGTCGCTGCGGGGCTGGTGCCGCCATTCTCTCCGTTCCTGGAGGGGGTGCTGGCCTTCTACCAGATCCAGCTGCTGCACCTCCACCCCAACTCCGTGCTCATCCTCGCCATCTTCGCCTACCTCTGCGAGGCGTACCTGGGCCTGGAGCCCACGGTGGACCTCTTCCGGTGCTTCTACGCGCTCCGGAACACGGCGAGGAATGAGCGCTCCGGATGCATCTCGTTCCGCACCGTGGATGGCATGGGGAGCGTTTACATCCCCATGTCGTGGAGCGAGGGCAAGGCCATCACCTCGGTGACGAAGAAGGTGGACGACTTCCGCCAGCGGTGGTTCTTCGTCGGGGTGGAGCAGCCCTGCGCCTTCCTCGAGGTTCCTGACGCGCCGCCCGTGAAGAACTCGAACTGGGGCAAGGCCCCCTTTAGCGGCGCGCAGAACGCAATGTTGATGGGCCGCCTGAGCTACCTTCGGGAGGAGGGCCTCACGGGGCAGATCATTGTTTTGGACTTCGTGACACGCCGCCTCGCTCCACTCCAGGCGCACGCGACGCCCATGTGGATGTACTCCGGACCCCAGGACAAGATGCGGCTCCACCTCGAGGACAACGACAAGGATGCTGTCGACAACGTCCTGTCCGCGCTCTTCATCAACCCGGCGGTGCCAGCCATGGATGCGCTCCCCATCACGCTCCGGCCTCTGCACCAGTATAACATGACCGAGCGCCTGGCCATTCTGGAGGGGATGCCCTCGTTCACCCCGGTGGGCCCGGCGGGGAAAATGGTGCCTGTGCCGGTGGTGCATGAGGCGGAGGGGGCAGAGACGCCCTCTGCCTCAGGAGCTGGGCAGGGCGAGGAGGAGGCCGCAGCAGGGGAGGAGTCCTCTTCGAGGGCCGGGCCCCTTACTGGCGAGATTTGCGACATCTCGTCAGGCGATGACGACGACGCCTTCGTGGTGGTGCCCTCGCGCCACGCGGAGGAGGAGGAGGCCGAGGAGGAGGCCTCTGACGAGGAGGCCTCGCCAGGGCGTCGCGAGCCCCGCTCCAAGGCGGCGGTGGATCGGTCCGGGGCGAGGCCGTCAGACGTCCCCTCCAAGAGGAAAGCCGAGGCGCCTCCGGAGGGGTCAGGTGCCAAGGCCAAGCCTTCCTGGCGCTCGCCAGGCTTGGCGTGGGTCGACACCGGCGCCAAGGAGTCCAGGTAAGTGTTTTAGGCTTTCAGCCGATCGATTCTTGTTCTTTCTCTTTCCGCCTATTTTTGAAGATCTTTCCATGGTGTTTGCCAGTGACCTTGTGCCTGCGAAGCGTCGCAAGCTTCGCAAGGCGGCTGAGATGAAGAGAGCGACGGCTGAGGTCGTGGCTGACGAGGCCGTGAGGCCTGTGGAGACGGCCCCCACAGGCCCAACCGAAGAGATGCCTCAAGCGGAGGCAGCTGGGCCTTTAGCCGGGACAGCGGCGCCTCAGACGGAGGCAGCTGCGCCGCCCCCCGAGCCGATGGTGGTGGAGGCGCAGGAGGAGCGGGTTGCTAGCCCTCCTCGCGCCCCTACCCCGACAGGGGCCTTTTACCTTACCTTTGGAGCTCATTTGAAACACATTTTTCAGCGAGTCCACCATTTTTTGCTTAGAAACGGGGCCGTTTACCCTACCTTTGGACCTCATTTGAACCACATTTTTCAGCGAGTCCAAGCTCATTTGAATATTTATATGGATTCAAGCTAGATTTGAGCAAGCTCATGGCTATCCTCATTTGGTTTGCCAAAATCCCCATTTAAGTTACGATGACGGGTAACAGCTAAAATCCGCATTTGGTGTGCCAAAATACCCATTTTGTGTCACTGAGGCAAATGGGGGTGGGCGAGCCAAAATCCCCGTTGGGTCCGCCGTGGTCCACTCGTCAGCGGGTGTACAGCCCTTGTCCTACGCACGCGTCCAATCAGATCGCAGAATGAGCTTCTCACGGATCGCCCCAACTATGCGTGAAGATTCCTTCTAGAGGAAATTGGACGGCTGCAGTTTTACCGACATTTGAAATGAGCTTCAAATATTCAAAAAAAATCAAAAAAAGGAAAATCATGCGCACATAGTCGTATTATGTCATATACTAACGACTCAAGTTGAAAAACATGGTCTACATACATTCAAAAGGAACTCAAACTATGAGGTCTAACGTTAGAGAGAAGTGGTTTTGGAATTGCAACATGAAATTTTCAAAAACCTCACAAAAGCTTCATTTTGGAGTGACTAAGAAGGATCCATGCTTAGTTTTTTATTTTCATGTTTTAAACTTGTTTAAATGTTAGTCAAACTTAGGTTTGACCGAATTTGAAATAACCATAATAAATTCAAAAATTGTCGAAAAATTGAAAAACCGACGCACATAGTCTTCATATGTCATATACTAATGACTCAAGTTGAAAAACATGGTCTACATACATTCAAAATTAGAAGGGCATGTATCTCATGTGATATCGCAAAACTCAAACGATGAGGTCTAAGGTTGAATAGAAGTGGTTTTGGAACTGCAACATGATAATTTTAAAATACTCACGAAAGTATCATTTTGGAGTGACTAAGAATGGTCTAGGCTTAGTTCGCGCCCAAATGTGCGCCAGTGCGCTCCCAGAGCACGCCGTGGCGCGTTTGGAGCACGCCGTGGCGCGTCCAGAGTGCGCACTTAAGGTGTTCGACAGAAGTACAATAACAAATATTATAAACAATTCAAGTTGATAAACAAGGTCTACACACGTTCAGATAGCGTAACTACACATAGCGCGCATTGTGGGTGCCGGTTCACGTCCAGTTCGTGTCTAGATTGCGCTTGGTGTGTTGACACGGATGCACCGATACGTGTAGTTCACGTCCAGTTCGTGTCCGGATATTTGCACGTAAAAAGAAAATTAATCGCGTCAGTTCTCGCAAAAAATGGTTCTGATACGTGTAGATGTCGCACAGCGTCTCCAACTGTATTAACTTGGACCAGAACGACGACGCGCATCAACTGTTCGACACTTGTACACGACACGTCTCGGGGCACCAGATGACGTGGTAAACATTTACAAGCATGTCAGTTCGACTAGACGTGAAGCGCGGTCACACGATGTCATCATTGCGAATATAATCTGTAAATTGTGTAGTCATGTTACATTGCGTTGGCAAGAAAACGAAGCGATGCGCCTGTTCGGTGCCCCAAGCGGTTATCGATTTACGCGCCGGCGGCAGTGCATCACTATCCCTTCACAAATAAAAACCCCACTCTCATTGCATTGCAGTTCACTCGCTCTTCTCTCCATTCTCAGTTCACTCTTCTCTCCGAAAAAACCCCAACCACCCCTTCTCTCCAACTCCAATGGATCCGTGGTTGCAGAATGAAGACATCCCGAGCGACTCGGACGGCGAGGGGAACCCGTTCCCCTGGTGGGAGGTGGGCTACGGGCACGCCGGCGGCTCCGGCACCGATGACGACGGCGAGGGCGACGACGACGAGCAGAGCCAGGACGGCGACTCCGACCCCAAAGACTCCGACCCCGACCCCGACTCCAACGACGACGATGACCACGACGGGTCCGAGGAGGAGGACTCGGACCCGGAGTTGACGATGGGCGGCGAGGAGGAGGAGGGCGACGCCGACGAGGAGGAGGAGGACGACGCCGACGAGGAGGAGGACTCCGATGACTCCGACGACGACGACGACGACGAACCGCCAGCCCAGAGGCGGCGGATGTAGGAGGCCGTCGATCGTCGTAGTAGCAGTAGCAGTGCATTAGTTGCACTGCTACTTATTAGTAGTAGTGTTAGGATTTACCTCAAAAAAAGTAGTAGTATTAGGCCGCCGCCGGCATTGTAGCAGTGCTGCATGCATTGTAATCGTTTGTAATTGTTTATATAATCCAAATATAATCCTATTCGAGTTATTAATCAAGTTTTAATTAGTAGTAGCAGTTTCAATCCCTATTATAAATCGAGCTTCAGTTTTCAAATCGAGTTATGAATCCTATTATAAATCAGTTCGAGTTATAAATCGAGTTTCAGTTTTCAAATCGAGTTATGAATCCTATTATAAATCAATTCGAGTTATAAATCGAGTTTCAATTAGTAGTAGCAGTTTCAATTAGTAGTAGCAGTTTCACTAAACAATGACGTACTAATCAACGAATTGTCAGTTAATTCAGTTAATTTAGTGTTAGTTCAGTTAATTCGGTGTTAACGACGTGTTAATTGGGGCGGAGATACCCAACCTGGGCGTCAGACTCGTCCCTTCTTGGCCCCACTTACTGTCCCCACTTGAGGACCCGAGCCGACCCCACCAGTCAAGCGGAGCTGCGCCTGGCCGACCCCACCAGGACGACCCCACCGGTTAAAGAAGGTTGACCAGAGGGAAACGGAGCGTT
The DNA here is from genome assembly GCA_026929855.1 of Poa annua. Classification (NCBI taxonomy): domain Eukaryota; kingdom Viridiplantae; phylum Streptophyta; class Magnoliopsida; order Poales; family Poaceae; genus Poa; species Poa annua. Next base: position 42,225,060 of record CM049435.1, on the reverse strand, counting down.
TTGGCGATATGCGAGCCAGCCAGGGCACAGACGAGAGAAACTACGCGGGTATGGCACAAACGGATAAACTAGAGAGAACCGGGGCACAGAAGCAATTGTCCCAATATAATATACCCATCTCCAACATTTTTAGTAACAAGATCTTTAACTATAGCCACAGGAGGTTCAATTTTAATTTGTTCATCAGGTTCTATAGCTTTCTTTGCACTTTTGTTAACAACACTAGCCATAACAGAATGTTTTTTCATCTTAACAGGAAAAGGAACCTTTTCAATATAGGACTCAGGAATAATTAGATCAACAATATTAACTTCAATGCTTTTAGCTATAGGAGTAATAGATTTCTCTTCATACGGTTCATGATATTTTTCAAAGCCCTCCTTGGGCAAACCGAAGTAAGCAGCAAAGGATTTATAATAATTTGCAACAACTTGAGAGTCAAGACCATAAGCATTTGTCGTGTCTCGAAGGACGGACACCGGGGATGCGAGGCACCCCCTTTGTAGATTCGGTAGGGGCGCGAAGGAGGCTGGAAACGTCTCCCGGAGGACGATCGCCGGACAAGTTCCTCACTCGCTCTCCGATCTCGATGTGGTGGACGAACAAGGAAAGCACACAACGATCTACCTAGGTTCAGGCCGCCCGGAGGCTAAAAGCCCTACTCCTGCATGTCTGGATAGATGATCGGACCATGGTGTGGCTACAGTGGTGTTGCTCGTCGAGGTACCCGGCAGGGTAGCTCGTCAAGGAGGAAGGAGAAGGACAGATCCTTGCCCGGAGGAGATCACCTTCCTTCCCTTCTCCACTCTCTCTAGCCTAGTTCGGAGGTCGTCTTCCTCCTTGGGTAGAATTCCGATCTTTGTGAATCTCACTTGGAGGATAAAATTTAGAATAAAAGAGAGGTACAATTTCCTCCCATCCAAGAGAACTCCTGTTCTTCAACAATTTATACCAATGCGCAGCTCTTCCCGTAAGTGATTGATCCTCTCGCAGCGTTAGGCAACCCCAAGAGGAAGGTGTGGAGAGTACAGCAGGAAGTTTTCCCTCAGTTTGTGAAACCAAGGTTATCGAACCAGTAGGAAACTAGAGTTCTTCGGAGGTGTCAACAACGCCAGAAAAAGTCTGGTGCTGAGTTGACGGCAACAGCGTCAGGAAAGGTCTTGCGTCGAAGGCTGGAACCTGCACACAACACAATTAAGATACTTTGCCCCAACATAACAGTGAGGTTGTCAATCTCACCGGCTTGCAGTAACAAAGGATTAAACGTATGTGTGGAAAATGATGTTTGTTTGCAGAGAATGAAAGTAACAGGATTGCAATAGGTTGTTTTATCAGTTTAAAGAAAAGGACCGGGGTCCACAGTTCACTAGTGGTGTCTCTCCATAAAAAATATCCACCTTCCGGTTAGCGTCCGCACCCCTTTCAGTATTAAGTTGCAAGCAACAGATTATCGCATTAAGCAATGTGTGTAATGTAAGGAATACAAATATCCTTAGACAAATTACTACTGTTTTATCCCTAGTAGCAACAGTACATCTACAATCTTAGAGGTTGCTGTCACTCCCCCAGATTAAATAGAGACATGAACCCACTATTGAGCATAAATACCCCCTCTTGGAGTCACAAGCATCTACTTGGCCAGAGCATCTACTAGTAACGGAGAGCATGCAAGATCATAAATAACGCACTCACAAGATATATTATGAAGCAATAACATAGTACTCAATATTCATCGGATCCCAGCAAACACAACATGTAGTATTACATAAAGATGATCTTGATCATGATAGGTGATGCACATGGTGGTGTGTTGTTGGGAAACCCCAAGAGGAAGGTATGAAGTAGTGCAGCAGCAAGTTTCCCTCAGGGTTGAAACCAAGGTTATGGAACCAGTAGGAGTTGAGAGTTCTTCTCGAGGTGGCAACAGCGCCAGAAAAGTGCTTGCGTGTAGTTGACGTGGAACCTGCACACAACACAATCAAGATACTTTGCCCCAACTTAACAGTGAGGTTGTCAATCTCACTGGCTTGCCGTAACAAAGGATTAAACGTATGTGTGGAAAATGATGTTTGTTTGCAGAGAATGAAAGTAACAGGATTGCAGTAGGCTGTTTTATCAGTTTAAGGAAAAAGGACCAGGGTCCACAGTTCACTAGTGGTGTCTCTCCATAAATAATAATAGGATACATGCGAGTAAACAAATTACAGCTGGGTAATTGACAGAATAAAGAAGTGCATAATGATGCATATACTATAGTTATGATGTCTAGTGTGAGATTCATTTGAGCATTACAACAATGTACATAGACCGTTCGAACCGCATCTATGACTAATAATCCACCTTCTGGTTAGCGTCCGCACCCCTTTCAGTATTAAGTGGCAAGCAACAGATTATTGCATTAGGCAATGTGTGTAATGAATGTCATACAAATACCCTTAGATAAAGTACTACTGTTTTATCCCTAGTAGCAACAGTACATCTACAATCTTAGAGCTTGATGTCACTACCCCAGATTAAATAGAGACATGAGCCCACTATCGAGCATAAATACCCCCTCTTGGAGTCACAAGCATCTACTTGGCCAGAGCATCTACTAGCAACGGAGAGCATGCAAGATCATAAATAACGCACTCACAAGATATATTATGAAGCAATAACATAGTACTCAATATTCATCGGATCCCAGCAAACACAACATGTAGTATTACATAAAGATGATCTTAATCATGATAGGCACCTCACAAGATCTAAACATGGTAGCACAAGAGGAGAAGACAACCATCAAGCTACTGCTATGGACCCGTAGTCCAGGGATGAACTACTCATGCATCAGTCCGGAGGCGGGCATGGTGATGTACAGCCCTCCGGTGATGATTCCCCTCTCCAGCAGGGTGCCGGGAAGAGGTTCTGAACCCTCCCGAACTAGGGTTGACGAGGGCGGCGGCTCTGGACTCCGTGGAGGAAAAAGGTGCGCGTCTTAGGTCTTAGAAATCTGGGGGGGTATTTGTAGGCGAAAGGGCGAAGGCGGTGGAGGCTCGAGGGCCCCACACCCTGTCCCCGCGCGGCAAGGGGGGTACCCGCGCCGGGAGGTGGTGTGGGCCCCTCCGGGCTCCCCTCCGTGTCCTCTTCGGTGTTCTGGAACCTCCCGTGAAAAATAGGCACTTTGACGTTTCGTTTGTCCAATTCCGAGAATATTTCCTTAACAACTTTTCTGAAACCAAAAACAGCAGAAAACAGGAAACTGGCACTGTGGCATCTTGTTAATAGGTTAGTCCCAGAAAATGCATAAAATGATATAAAAGTGTATATAAAACATGTAGCAAGTGGTATAATATAAGCATGGAACATAAGAAATTATAGATACGTTGGAGACGTATCAACATCCCCAAGCTTAGTTCTACTCGTCCCGAGTAGGTAAAACGATAAAAAGAATAATTTCTGAAGTGACATGCTTTCTCACAATCTTGGTCATATAATAATGTAAAGCTCATGTTATGAATGAAGTGATTCAAAGCAATGGTCTATAGTTTGCTAACAAATAGACAAGGAGTAAACAACTACATCATATAAGTAAAAACTTTTCATGGATAGTACTTTCAAACAAGCATCAAAATGATTCACATGAGAGTTAACTCATAAAGCAATAGTCTCTAAGTAAAAGAGCATTGAAGCAACACAAAAGAAGATATAAGTTTAAGCATTGGCTTTCAACTTAAAACATGTATATCATATAGATAGTTGTCAACACAAATGAATAGAACAAGTGCAATAAGTAAGCATATAAGAATTGTTGCACACAGTTGACACAAGTGTTTGCTTCTAAGACAGAAAGAAGTAGGTAAACTGACTCAACACAAAGTAAAAGAAAGGCCCTTCGCAGAGGGAAGCAGGGATACAAGCATGTGCTAGAACTTTTTAGTTTTTATAGGTTTTTGAAATCATATAGAGAGCACAAAAGTAACTTTTGAGAGGTGTTTGTTGTTGTCAACGAATGGTAATGGGCACTCTAGCCCCCTTGTCAACCAGACTTTCAAGAGCGGCTCCCATGAAGGACGTTATTTCTACCAGCAAGGCAGATCATCCCTCTTATCTCTTTTGTTTACACATATAGTTAAAAACTGTTGTCATTGCTTGACTGATTAGACCAGGGTAAAAATGTGGAGATTGCAGCGGTTAAAGTTGTAATTAATTGGGACTGGGCACCCCATTTGCCAGCTCTTTTTGCAAAGTTAATGGATAAGCGATGTATATGCCACTAGTCCGGTTGTGAAAGTCTGTCTAAAAGCAAATGACAAGGTTGATATCCGTAACACCACATACTTCCTCATGAGCTAATAAACATTGACACAAATAAAGGGATAATAAGTTTTGAATAAAAGGTAGCACACGAAGTATTTGCTAAGAATGGCAGGAAATACCATGTAGTAGGTAGGTATGGTGGACACAAATGGCATGGGTTTTGGCTCAAGGTTTTGGATGCACGAGAAGCATTCCCTCTCAGTACAAGGTTTTGGCTAGCAAGGTTATTTGAAGCAAACACAAGTATAAACTATGACAACAAGACGTATATAAAAGCATATTGCAAGTATTATAAAACTCTACATTGTCTTCCTTGTTGCTCAAACACCTTTACTAGAAAATATCTAGACCTTAGAGATACCAAACATGCAAACCAAATTTCAACAAGCTTTACGGTAGTTCTTCACTAATATGTTTTAACTACATGATGTAAAAGCTTAAACATGACCTACTTGAGAGCTCAAAAAAATTGCCAAGCACCACAACATACAAGATAACAATCCATAAGAGCATGTATATCTTTCATTATACCATCTACCACATTTAGCATTTTCTGTTTCCAACTAAACACCAATCAACTTATTTAAACATAAACTCTCCAAGTATTTATCAATGAGATATCAGAGTATAACATAAGAAAACTAACAGCTCCAACAAGAGATGCATGAAAAACAAGAGCTGAAAGTATTGAAATAACATAGAAGAATACTCAACAAATATAAGTGAAGAATACGAGTATTCATAAGAAAAAGCGGAGCGTGACTCTCTCCCACAAAGGAATGCTAGGGTCCATTTTATTCAGAGAATGAAAATAACAAAAACAAAAACAAAAACAAACTTTGACTAGAGATGACCTGATAGTTTCACTAGAGATGACCTGATAGTTTGTTGATGAAGAAGGGGATGCCTTGGGCATCCCCAAGCTTTGACGCTTGAGTCTTCTTGAAATATGCTTGGGTGACCCACGGGGGCATCCCCAAGCTTTGGCTCTTTCATCTTCTTGATCACATCACATCATCCTTCTCTCTTGATCCTTGAAAACTTCCTCCACACCAAACTCAAAGTAGACTTCATTAGAGGGTTAGTGCATAATCAAAAATTCTTATATTCTGCATTGTCGGCCCAATGAGGACCGGGGTGTGCATCACCCACTCCCTACAGGCCTCGCCCGCGAGGGATTCGTCAAAACGACTAAGGACCAAGCTACCGCTTGGAGAGACCCTCGAGAGGCATCTATTCTTGAGGGCCTGAAGAGGAAGCCAGGGCCTGAAGAGGACCCCGCGCTTCAAGAGACTCCCCAAGGCTCAACACGCCTGGAGAGAGGTGAGCAGGAAACCTCCCCACAGGCCACCGCGGCCCTGTGGAGACACTTCGCGGCTAAGCAAGCGCTGCAGGGCGCACATGGCCCCTGCAGCAGCCGCAGGGTGACGCGAGCATCCCAGTTGCCGTTCTGGTGATAAAGGAGTCAACAAAGCCGCGCCGCCTGCGCCAGGACAGCCAGGACTTTCCTCTTTGGTGCTAAAGCGGCTGGACGGCCCAACGCTCCAAGAAGATCGTCATCGTGGGCTCCACCACGACCTCTGCCGCGCCTGCGAGCCGCTCTGCACCGTCTGCAGCATGTCGGCCACGGCGCGCAACTTTAGCACGGATGGACCGCGTCCATGGACGGATGAACCGCGGTGGACTCCCGCTCCTTCGCACCACCGGCATGTGGGAACCCACCAGCACGAGGATGGAGCCCGGGGCGCCTATAAAAGGAGCAGGAGCTCCACCATAGAAGGGGATTGATCTCCAATCGGCTGATTGCTTCCTAGACCGAGGGAGCCTTAGCCAAACGCATAGGATAGCCAACTGCTGGAGGAGGAAGACGACCATTGTGTCCCTCTCCAAGCACTAAACTGCCTCAAGAGAGCCCTCGGCAAGCTCATTGTCCTGTAACCTTCACAGTGCAATACAGACAAGCAGGAGTAGCGGTATTACCTCCTCCTGAGGGCCGTGAACCTGGGTACGGGCCGGTGTCCATCTCTGGCGTGATAGTTCTTCTCCAGGCACGGCGAGCACCGTCGTTGTGCCTCTCGAGGATTGTTTGACCTCCGCGTTCAGCCCCCCCCCCTTTCGAACCTCTCTTCAGGGTGAGGCTACCCCTGTTCCGTGGGAGTCACTCTCCGACATTTGGCGCGCCAGGTAGGGGGCTGAGGCGCGTCTTCGACCTCCGAACTCCGCGCCATGACGGACACCCGCGCGACGCGCACCAACCGGCGTGCCTCTGAGAGAGCTCACACCGAGCCTGGCACTGCTCCCACCCGCGGCCGCCGTGGTCACCCCCGCACGGCCGAGCGCGCTGGCACCGGCCCGCGCGTGGAGGAGCCAGAGAGCGAGGAGCACCGCGGCGGAGACCAGCGCGACGACGAGGACCTCTCTGAGCGCCGTGAGGACGCTGAGTCCTCGCACCCGTCCCGGCGCCAGAGCGTGTCCACGCGGGAGCACCACGAGCCCGCGCCGCACACCGCGCTGCTCATGGCCCAGGAGCTCCTCCGCTACCGGCCAAGTGCCGAGGCACACGACCAGTGGTTGGACCGCCTCCACCACCTCGTCGACATCGCAACCACGCGCCCTGCTCCGTCGCGCTCCATCGTACCCTCCGGCCCTGCAGGGGCGGCCGCACCAGGTGCGCCCCCACCGCCGCCAGGACCACCTCCGGCCGCGGCACAGCGGGCTCCCTCCCATGCTTCCTCACCGCACGATTGCCAGATCGTGCAGCGCACTGCGCCCGACGCACGTGTGGGCATGGAGCGACGCCGCGACCTCCAGAACCGCCTCGTCGAGGAGCTCGGCCAAGCGGGGCAACAAAACCACAGGGCCCTCCAGGGAGGAACGGCCACCTACACCACTGGCTGCATGGCCTTCACGCGCGCCCTGCGTCGTGTGGTCTGGCCGCAGAAGTTCAGGCCAGCGCTCCCCAAGGGCGTCGACGGGTCCACCAACCCTCTCGAGTTCCTGCAGCTCTACACCACCTCCATCCAGGCCGCAGGGGGAGACGACAAGGTCATGGCCAACTGGTTCTCCCACGCCCTCAGGGACTCCGCGCTGTCCTGGCTCCTCAACCTGCCTGAGGACTCCATCGACTCCTGGGAGGAGCTCTGCAGGCAGTTCGTCGCCAACTTCAAGGGCACGTACGAGCGCGCACTCACCCACAACAACTTGCGCGCTGTGGTGCAGAAGAAAGATGAGACTCTTCGCAAGTACATCCAGCGCTTCAGCCAGGTGCGGAACAAGATTCCGAACATCCCCGACACCCAGGTCATCGCTGCCTTCCGCGAGGGCGTCACGAACCGCAGGATGCTCGAGAAGCTCGGCATCCACGACAAGCTCACCTCTGTGGTGAAGCTGTTCGATCTAGCGGATAAGTGCGCCAAGGCTGAAGAGGGACTCCTCTTCGTCAAGATGAGCGCGCGGGGGGACGACCCTGGCGAGGGGTCCAAAAGCCACAAAAAGAAGGAAGAGCCCAAGCGCAAGGCCACCGCGGTCCTCGCGGCAGAGCCTGACGCGAAGGGCTCCCGCAGGGGTTCTCCCGAGCGCGGCGGCAAGGAGGTGGACCACCGCCCGTTCTGCGTCTACCACAACAGGCGCGGCCATGCCACCGAGAACTGCCACGACCTCAAGAGGCTGAGAAGGGAGCGCGAGCGCGAAGAAGCCGCGACAGCAGAGGCGGACGCGCTGGCGGCTACCAGAGGCCGCAAGGCACTCAGGCCAACGCCGCTGAGAGGAACAACAACCTCCCCGACGAGGAAGATGGAGGCTACCAGGCCCCGAGAGGCGCCATGGCCTGCATCCTCGGCGGGGCTCAAGCGCCCAAGTCGAACAATCAGTTCAAGCAGTTCGCCCGCGAACTCAACGCCGCGCTCCCGAGCATTGAGACCTCCAGACCCCTCAAGTGGTCCCAGTACACCATCGCCTTCGACGCCAAGGACCACCCCAAGTCGACCAAGACTGTTGGAACCCTCCCTCTGGTCTGCTCCCCCACCATCAACAACATCACCGTCTCCAAGACACTCATCGATGGGGGAGCAGGCCTGAATGTCATCTCTGTCGAGACCTTCGAGACGCTTCAAGTGCCCTACGAGTGGCTTATGCCCTCCAGGCCGTTCACGGGCGTCACCAGTGGTTCAATCGAGCCTCTGGGGCAAGTCCGCCTCGCGGTCACCTTTGGCACGCAGAAGAACTATCGCACGGAGCTGATCGACTTCGATGTCGCCCACATCGGCCTGCCGTACAACGCCATCCTCGGCTACCCCGCCCTCGCGAAGTTCATGGCCGTCACGCATCACGCCTACAACATGGTCAAGATCCCCGGCAGCGCTGGCACCATTGCCATCCATGGTCATATCCTGGACGCCACGCGCGCTGTCGAGAGCGCCTACAAGGCAGCCGCCATGGCTTTCCCGGCTGACGAGGACATGGAGCCTCTCGAGAGGCCCAAGAAGAAGAAGCAAGTGTTCTCTCAGGAGCAAGCTGCCACGAAGAAGGTGTCGCTGGACACCACCAGCTCGGGGGCTGAAGGCTCGGGGGCTAGCGTCACCATAGGCGCTGCCCTGCCTCCCAAATAGGAAAGCGCGCTCGTCGCCTTCCTTCGGGCAAACTCTGACATGTTCGCATGGACTCCGTCAGATATGTCCGGTGTACCAAGGGAGGTGATCGAGCACCACTTAGCCGTGTGCCCAGACGCACGCCCCGTCAGGCAAAAGGCACATAAGCAAGCCCCCGAGAAGCAAGCTTTCATCGTCAAGGAAGTAGAGAAGCTCAAGGCGGCAAATGTCGTCCGCGAAGTCGCGCACCCCACTTGGCTCTGCAACGGCGTGGTTGTTCCTAAACCCGCTGGAGGAGGCCGACTCTGCATCGACTACACCGATGTCAACAAGGCCTGCCCCAAGGACCCATACCCTATGCCGAGGATAGACCAGATCGTGGACTCCACCGCTGGCTGCGACCTCCTTTGTTTCCTGGACGCCTTCTCTGGTTATCACCAGATCAAGATGGCTAAAGAGGACGAGGAGAAGACGGCATTCCTCACCCCCTGTGGTGTGTACTGCTACACATGCATGCCCTTTGGCCTGAAGAACGCCGGGGCCACCTTCCAGAGGCTCATGAGGATAGCCTTGGGGGCTCAGATGGGCAGAAATGCTGAGGCCTATGTCGATGACATCGTGGTCAAGTCTCGAGAGGGGGACACCCTCTTGAGGGATCTCGAGGAAACCTTCGCCAGCCTGAGAAAGGTGAACATCAAGCTCAACCCCGCCAAGTGCGTCTTCGGGGTCCCTTCAGGCAAGCTCCTCGGATTCCTCGTGTCCCACCGCGGCATAGAGGCAAATCCTGACAAGATCAAGGCCATAGAACAAATGCAGCCCCCTCGCCGACTCAAGGAAATGCAGCGCCTTGCGGGCTGCATGGCCAGCCTCGGTCGTTTCATCTCTAAATTCGGCGAGAGAGCCCTGCCATTTTTCAAGATCATGAAGAGGTCGGGCACATTCAAGTGGACCCGTGAGGCGGATAAAGCCTTCGAAGATTTAAAGAAGTATCTGGCTAGCCCTCCGGTCTTGGTGGCCCCCAGGGCAGACGAGCACTTGAAGCTGTACCTCTCAGCCACCCCTCAGACAGCAAGCGCCGTCTTGGTGGTCGAGAGGGAAGAGCCTGTCCTCCCCAAGAAGAGCACTGCCACTCCAAGCCCGGAACCCCCCGACAAAGGCCCCGTCGAACGAGCAGCCTCCGCAGACCCACGGCCAGGCCCACCGCCTCAAGTCGAGTCTGCTCCCCCCACCCCTGTCGAGACGCCTCCACAGGCAGATCTCGACAAGGGCCCTGAAGAGCCTCCACAGAGGGCTGACGCTGCGCCACCTCGAGCAACCCTCGTCGAGCACCCTGTCACATCCCAAATTTTGAAACTAAGAAAAACTTAGTTTTACCAGACCCAAAATTCAGAACCAACAAAAAACTTTTTGAAATGTTTCACTGAGGATTGTGTTTTCCTTCCCATTGCTATGTTTGACATTGTGTGGCTGCTCCTTTTTGTGTGTGTGACTTGTTTGTCTTGAATGCATCATCCTTGTGATTGTTGTGATCTTGTTGTGTTGTTGCTTGTGAGTATAATTAATTCAATGTGCTAGAGCAATAAATTAAAACACACACTTGACAACAAATTTGGTATGTGCCTTAAATAAAGCAAAACTCCTAAAAATTATTCAACAAATGGAAATTTAGATCAGGAGTTGAAGAAATGATCTAAATAAATTATTTTCCCTACATAACTATCTATTTCCTTCAAACAAATATTTTCTCTATGAACTTATAAATTATTTGAAGTTAATATATTTGTCAAGGAAGTTCCAAGAGTTCAAAGATAATATTTTGAACTTGCTTTAAAATTTCTAAAGGATTATAAATTTGTTTTTAAGAAAAAAATGCCATATTTAAACCCTGTGAACAAAAGTTATTCAAAACATTTTATTTTCAAATACCAAATTTTGTGGAGCTTCTACATGTATATGGGAGCCTACCCAAATATTTTCAAATTTTTATAAAATGTTTTAGTACCCCAAACAAAATCCCTAAAAGCTACTGGTTTTCAAAAGGAATTAAAAGAAATAGAAAAGGACTTGGATGTGATGGAAAATAACTTGCCAGGGGCCTTTCAGCGAAACCCCCATCTCCTTCCTGTAGCCGCAGCACGGCATGGCGCCAGTGCCGCCGTGCTCCTCGTCCCCGCTCAACACCGCTCGCCGCCCGGACCCCCCCCTCCTCTCCTGTCCCCTGCGAGGTGGATAAGAAGAGCACCGCCGCTCATCTGCTCTCCATTGTCCCCCACCTGCACCTCCCGCTCCTCCGACCGCGGCCCCCTGCCGCCGCGTCCAGGCCCCCCCTCGCTCTCCTCTGCCGCGTCGAGGGAGGAGATAAGATCCCCCGAGCCGCTCCTCTGTTTCCCCTCCTCTCACTCCCTCGCTTGCTCTCTCTCCCTCTCCTCTTTTTCCTCTGCCTTGGTCGAGCCATGGCCGAGCTCGCCGTCGCTGCCACCGTCGCTGGAGAGCGCCCCGTCCAGATCGAAGAGCGCCAGAAGCACCGCCTCGTCGTCCTCTGCATCCCCGTCCAAGGAATCGCCGCGGGAAGCCGCGAATCGAGCGGTCCGTCTTCATCCTCTTCCGCTCCGACCGCCGCCTTTCTTCATGATCGTGAGCAGCTCCATCCACCATTCCCCGCCATTCTCGTCCCCCTGAGATCCCCTCCTCGTGTTCTAACTCCGGGACATCGCAATTTTATTTTAGGGTCACCGGAGCGCCGTCGCCGTCCTCGCCTGCTCACTGCCCGAAGCTTCAGCTCGTCCCTGCGTGTTGTCGGGGAAGGAGACGACCTGCGTACCCGTTCGTGCGCATGGGCTGCTGGCTGGGCCGCCTTCTGCGTCGCACGGCCAGGTCTGGGCCAGATCCGGCCCAATCTTGTTTTTCCAGTAGATGTAATATATGATTTTATTTCCTGTTAGTTGCAGTGTAGCTTTAAATCTTTTGTGGTAGATCTATGCATGCTAAAATCGTAAAGTAAATTTTGTAGGCTACCTATGAGTTTTCTAAACCATGTGGCACTGGCCATATTCAAATATATGCTTTTATGTGTGCGATAGGTTAAATCTAGCAAAAAGTATAGTTTTCACCATTTATTTAATAGTGAGAGTTCTGTAAATCCAAATCATGCAAACTTTGGTTCTCTGTAAAGCTTAAGACCATACCTATCTAGATATATAAGCCATGCATGCAGGAGATCTGTATAACTCAATTTCTATTAAGTTTAATATTGACAACAGTAGCTGTTTGGTGATTTTTAGTTCATTATTAGAAATACTTTTTGGAGTAAATCCAATTGCTTGTGTTAGATATCGGTAGTAGCTATCATCTCCTAGCTTGTTAGAATTTTCCAGCTTATATTTTGCACATGGTGAATTATTTTCAAAAACAATGGGTTATTTCCACTAGAAACGAATATCTCCAATCCCTGTTAAAATTGGATGGTTAGTCTTTATCATTTGTGCTAGATCTGTTTGTGCAAATAGCTTAGGAGTAATTTTGTGAAGTGCTTGGGTGTTTTATGAAACATGCAGCACTGGTTTGAGATCATTTTATATTATATCTTGTGCTTTGTAAAATATCTAGTAAACAATAAATTTTCCACTCAAACTTAAATAGCTAGAGCTAGGGATGTCCAAATTAAGCAAACTAAATTTCTACAGATAGCTTAAAGCCATACCTACCCAGAACTATCAACTTTGCTTGTAGGAGTTTCATAAAACCGAAGTGCTATTCATTTTGGTTTTAGGACCAATAGCTTTTGTAGGATTTTTAGTTCCTAAATGAAAATAGATTTTTATGCAAATCCAATTTTCATAACTTCATATGGTTATTAGGTGTACTGTGGTTGAAGGATTTATTTTTAGGATCTATATTCTGTGAGCAGTGGATTATTTTCCAAAACAGGACTTTTACAACTAAAAAAATTATATTAATGTAATTCCCTGTTTCTATTTATTTTGTGTGCCTTTGAGTGACTAACAAAACTAAGTACAGAACCTAAATTAAAACATTCTTAACATTATCCAATATCTGAATAACATTTGGTGCAACCTATCTTTGTAATAGGTTTAATCCACCTTGCCCAAAAAGTTACACTTGTTTTAGAATATGTTTGTAGGTGAATGTGTGCTTATTAAAGGTGAAGTTGGGTAATGAATTTGTGCGCTGTAATTTAGTGCGTGATTGTTTGGTTTAATGGTTGAAGTGGTCTTACTTGTGGTGTTTTAATTAAATGAGCCAACTGCACCTTTTTATCTCTTAATCAAGAACCTGGGTGAACATTAGTGTTAGCCTTTGTTGGTTGATTAATTACTCACTAGAATGTGTTCTTAGAAATAGTAACATGTTTGCATGTGAGTGTGCCAGTGTTAATGTTAATGCTTGATTTTATGTCATCATACCTTTGTTTGAAGTATTTTCCTAGACGAATACGATACTTTTGTCTGGAGTATTTCCTGATCAGAGAAAAGTGGTTACTAATTACCTCTAATTGAGGATGCCTTGGTGCTCTATATTTTGGCATGTGTATGGTGTTATACTCCTGTGAGTATCATGCCCTAGTAAATATAGATTCAGTTCGTTGCTTGATTAAACTAGTGCTATGTTTGTGGCTTGAGTGATTAGTTTGATACTTGTGGTTTGTTCCTTGTTTGTATGCCACTTGTGGTTTGGTTGCTTATTGAGTGTTGTTTTATTTCCATGTTGCGACGCTAGAGATAAACGCTACCGGAGTGGTATTTGGAAAGGATTTATCGAGGAAGAATGGGAATTATCTCTTTGATCAGCAAGAAGAAGCCAGGAACATTATGCTGGAATCAGGCAAGCTATTCCCTGAGCTTGCATCTTTATACATCTATTTTGGGTCACATGTTTTACTTATAAAGAGCATATGTGATTTATGTGGTGGTTGCCACTAAAGCTATGATTTTGAAAACCCTTTTCCAAAATACAAGTATATTATTTTGACACCCTATATGGAGATATTAGATGGAAATTCTTTTTCAAACTATAGGATGGGAAAAATATTGTTTACTCAAAACTCCTTTGAAAATACTTGTGTGGACATGGAGCACCAAGATGTGGTGATGAATTGGAGAAAAGGAGAATGGTGGTTTTGATAAAACGCACATTGTGTCTTTGTACTTACGTCAATCAACCGATACTCTGTGCGACCACATTTACCCACATATGGGAAAGGGCTTAGTCATATAATTTGCTCATATTAGTATGGGATACCTCATCAACGGGGATGACTCCGTTATGCATGAGGGATGGTTGATGACCTACCCCCGACCTGGGTCCTCGCTCAAACTCTATGAGTAGATAAGGAGGAGGATAGAAGGATGTTCCCTATACACCGCCAGATAAAACCTATGAGTCCTCACACTTAGATTCCGACGGGCTGGGTTAAGTGTCGATGGAAAGTATCATATGGGCAGGATCCTATACTAGCATGAGCAAAGGACAGACTAGGGTCGGTGACTCAACTTCGCATACACCTGGTATGGCGAGACGTGGCTGACACGATGAGTTATCGGATGGGTGTGGGAAAAGCGTGCTACCTCTGCAGAGGGTTAAAACTATTCGAATAGCCGAGTCCTCGGATATGGACAGTTGAGAGGCCCTACTTTGACCATGTGCAAGTTTTGGAAAAGAATTGAGTTTTAAAAAGAAAAGGAAGTGGAGAATGACCCATACACCTATACCAATGGATCGGTATGAGGTTGTTGGGGACCATGAGCCGTGACGGGTTATGGTCTGATAAAGGAGGAGTTTTGGAGAAACAGATAAAATGGTGATTTTCCGAGAAAATGTTTATTAAAGAGACTTCTTACCTTTTTCAACAAAGATGTCTTTTTGGGAAAAAGTTTTAAAGAGACTTCTTACAAAGGCAGATTTAGGGGAAAAGTTCTAAAAACCTTCTTTCTTTTAATAAAGACATAGAGGTTTCAAAACAAAGTTTTATTAAACAAAGGTCTATCCTTCCCTTTTTAACAAGGAAGTAGAGTTTTCAAAGCAAACGAAGTTTTATTTAAACAAATAAAAGAGTAGTATATGCTCATGTTGGGGGTAGTTTGCGAGTACGTAAATGTACTCATGGCTGTGTCCCTGGATATTCCCATGTCCAGAGTTCAAGAAGAAGTATGCTGAAGACCGAGAGACCGATGACGTCTTTGCGAACTAGGCCGTCTTCCCAGTCAGCTGCCTGTAGGTGTCTTGGCAAATGACTCGGGCCCCACGTTGATTGGTGTTTTTCCGCTGCAAGAACTTATTGAAGATTATGGCTTCAATCGAGTAAGTAATTCCTTCGGTAATTATGGATGTTCTTTTGATACCAGTTGATTGTGCTCCGCGACAGACTAATCATGGGATCGCTGATGTTGTAGGCACAAGGGTATTTCGGACAGCTAGTCCGGGGTCCCCACAGACTTGGTATCAGAGCCATCCTGACTGTAACAGACCTTAGTTAGCATGGACGTTAGTTAGGAAAGAAATATTTTGTTAAAAATATATTGTTACCAAAAACATATTTTTATCTAAGGAAGTCCAAAAAAATGACTTCCACTCTTCTCACCTTCTCAAATATTTCCGAGTCTCATCCCTCTATTTTAAGATTTTCCAGGGATTTCTCTAATCCCTCTTATCCGTTCAAAATACTTGACGATGAACCCAAGTGAGACCTAATTAGCTAGCACCTACAAGAAGAAGCTTCCATTACAAGTACTCAACATTCCACATCGAGGTGATGGATCCGCAAATACCAATATTATCGATATCAACAAGCAAGAGACCTCCGAAGACCTCAACTCAATATCAACAATTCCACTCAGTTACTCCTTCGACAATCTCAATTTCTCCAGCTGAAGACTAAGGCGACAAAGTGAAGACTTCACCAACCATATTTAACCGAGACCATAGGATAAACCTGATAGGAACCCTGATTGTACCACCCGACTACCACGAGTATTAGACGTCCGTTGGTACTAAAGGTACCTTGTGTGTTGTTTATTGGTGTGCTTTACTCTGGTTGTGTGATTGATTGTTGGTGAGTCCCCTGGGTGGGTGTTGTTTTTCTTGTGCGTTCACAATTACGCCTTGATGGCAACACAAAGTAAACCAAAATTCCCTTTTTATAAAACTCCTTTTTGTCACCCAACAAAAACTAATTTTTTGACCTCTTCGCCATAGTTGCACCTTGTTGCAGATGTAAACCCTCTTAGGAAAATATTTTCCGGATACTTCCTCTCATCTAAACCATCTCCCGATAAGAACTGACAGTTTCGCAAGATACAAAAGACCCCCGATCTCTAACCAAATAGCCGGAGATTTGTTGCAACTTAACCGGCAAGTCAGACAATGACCATCATGCACCATCTGGAGCAAGTGCGTCAAGATCTGGAAGAAAACTGCCATTTAACGCCAACCTCGTGAAGACACGAGCATCACCTCACAAAAATAACTTGGGAAATTACAAGAATACTATACTAACTTATTGTATCTAACTTCAGGTTAACATCTGACATAAGTTCACGATAGTACTAACTATTCTTCTAGGACTGCAAGCCTTGACAAGAGACGAGGACATAAGGAGACCCATTTAGAATCGGTAACTAGGAACTCAAGGAGTGTATACGAGTTGCTATGAAGATTCGAGCTCAGAGACCGCAAGAAGGAAGAACTACGACAAGAAGACATTGAAGAGAGATTTCCTAGGTTGGCAAGGAAGCGATATACCAGACTATCGTGGAGCATCTGGAAACTCTTATATCAGAATCTATTATTATTAATCTCTCTAAAAAAATGTGATATTCCAATGTTCATGTTATATAAAAGTAGTTTGATAGCAAGCCTCATGAACTTGTTAACAAATCACTTTTATATGCTCAAACAATTGAGTGTCATATCCAAATTAAATGGAACGTCGGATAATCCAGTACATCTCAGCCTCTGGAATATGAAAAGTAGTTTGATGACAAGACTAGCTACCTTGTTAACAAATTCTTCTTGTATGACTAAGGCAATCCGATGTCATAAAAGACAACCACATTCTTATACAACTAACCAATAGAAAGCTTTGCTAGGACCAAGTGGATTCCTTCACCACAGGGGTGAGATAAATGATGTTAGAACCCGAATAAAGGACAATAATAATTTTCTTAAATCAAGTGTATAACTTAGGAAATATTCAAGTTCCAAATAAGAAAGTCACATGGAAATTTATAGTGTTTTCCCAAGGATATGATTTCTGAAACAAGAAAAGAAAAAGTTACCGTTTGAAAAAAAAAACAACTGGTGTGAAGGTTCTTCACTAACTTTTTTCTAGGGTCCATTAAACCGTGACGTTTGAACAATCATCGATCCACTCCCCCAAACCACCTACCTCAGGACACTCGAATTGACTTTTAGACTCCTCTGGGAGCTCGATACCCTAGATTGTACCTCTTGAATTTCTTACCAAAGCTTCACGAAGATCAAGAACCAAAGAAGTCAACAATGAAGTCCCTCCCTTATTCAGCTGAAGAAGGACAAATATGAAGACAAATAACCGACAGAATACTCAGAAGAGTCAAACGATGAAAACACCTGTGGTTGACAACATCAACCACCAAGCAAGTCCAGACGCCCTTAGAAGTTTATAACATCCCTTTTTCTAACTAGAAACCGGAGAGAGTCGAGTGCTCAGACTTGACGCATCCTGAGAACAACGTGACCCCATCTGCGACCCTAGTAAGGCGAAAGTATCAGGAAGTGGTATCTGCACCAACCCCAAGCACCGAGGAGTGACACCCAAGACGAAGATCGTCAAGCTACTCAAGGAGAATGATACCTTCAAGTCAACTCCATCTGCGACTTTCAACAAGGCCGATTAAAAATCCCTTTTTAAGGGGGGAAGACATACGCTACGTATACCAGAAGATGTTAATAATCAGTTCCCTGCACCTTAGCCTTGTAATATCTGGAAACAACCCACCAAGACTATCCATCAGCGTCAATCGTCAAGTCAACCCCATCATCAATAATCTGAAACCCAGCACAGAAATTTATTGACAAAGAAAGCCTCGCAACATAAATTTGTCAAGATCTCACGTGGTGACCTCACTGAAGAAGCAACAACCTCGGAAGTATAACCAGCCTAAAACCCGTGCCTCGTACTCCCCTGTTAACCCACCTAGCAAATCTCGGGACGAGATTTATTTTAAGGGGGGAAGAGCTGTCACATCCCAAATTTTGAAACTAAGAAAAACTTAGTTTTACCAGACCCAAAATTCAGAACCAACAAAAAACTTTTTGAAATGTTTCACTGAGGATTGTGTTTTCCTTCCCATTGCTATGTTTGACATTGTGTGGCTGCTCCTTTTTGTGTGTGTGACTTGTTTGTCTTGAATGCATCATCCTTGTGATTGTTGTGATCTTGTTGTGTTGTTGCTTGTGAGTATAATTAATTCAATGTGCTAGAGCAATAAATTAAAACACACACTTGACAACAAATTTGGTATGTGACTTAAATAAAGCAAAACTCCTAAAAATTATTCAACAAATGGAAATTTAGATCAGGAGTTGAAGAAATGATCTAAATAAATTATTTTCCCTACATAACTATCTATTTCCTTCAAACAAATATTTTCTCTATGAACTTATAAATTATTTGAAGTTAATATATTTGTCAAGGAAGTTCCAAGAGTTCAAAGATAATATTTTGAACTTGCTTTAAAATTTCTAAAGGATTATAAATTTGTTTTTAAGAAAAAAATGCCATATTTAAACCCTGTGAACAAAAGTTATTCAAAACATTTTATTTTCAAATACCAAATTTTGTGGAGCTTCTACATGTATATGGGAGCCTACCCAAATATTTTCAAATTTTTATAAAATGTTTTAGTACCCCAAACAAAATCCCTAAAAGCTACTGGTTTTCAAAAGGAATTAAAAGAAATAGAAAAGGACTTGGATGTGATGGAAAATAACTTGCCAGGGGCCTTTCAGCGAAACCCCCATCTCCTTCCTGTAGCCGCAGCACGGCATGGCGCCAGTGCCGCCGTGCTCCTCGTCCCCGCTCAACACCGCTCGCCGCCCGGACCCCCCCTCCTCTCCTGTCCCCTGCGAGGTGGATAAGAAGAGCACCGCCGCTCATCTGCTCTCCATTGTCCCCCACCTGCACCTCCCGCTCCTCCGACCGCGGCCCCCTGCCGCCGTGTCCAGGCCCCCCCTCGCTCTCCTCTGCCGCGTCGAGGGAGGAGATAAGATCCCCCGAGCCGCTCCTCTGTTTCCCCTCCTCTCACTCCCTCGCTTGCTCTCTCTCCCTCTCCTCTTTTTCCTCTGCCTTGGTCGAGCCATGGCCGAGCTCGCCGTCGCTGCCACCGTCGCTGGAGAGCGCCCCGTCCAGATCGAAGAGCGCCAGAAGCACCGCCTCGTCGTCCTCTGCATCCCCGTCCAAGGAATCGCCGCGGGAAGCCGCGAATCGAGCGGTCCGTCTTCATCCTCTTCCGCTCCGACCGCCGCCTTTCTTCATGATCGTGAGCAGCTCCGTCCACCATTCCCCGCCATTCTCGTCCCCCTGAGATCCCCTCCTCGTGTTCTAACTCCGGGACATCGCAATTTTATTTTAGGGTCACCGGAGCGCCGTCGCCGTCCTCGCCTGCTCACTGCCCGAAGCTTCAGCTCGTCCCTGCGTGTTGTCGGGGAAGGAGACGACCTGCGTACCCGTTCGTGCGCATGGGCTGCTGGCTGGGCCGCCTTCTGCGTCGCACGGCCAGGTCTGGGCCAGATCCGGCCCAATCTTGTTTTTCCAGTAGATGTAATATATGATTTTATTTCCTGTTAGTTGCAGTGTAGCTTTAAATCTTTTGTGGTAGATCTATGCATGCTAAAATCGTAAAGTAAATTTTGTAGGCTACCTATGAGTTTTCTAAACCATGTGGCACTGGCCATATTCAAATATATGCTTTTATGTGTGCGATAGGTTAAATCTAGCAAAAAGTATAGTTTTCACCATTTATTTAATAGTGAGAGTTCTGTAAATCCAAATCATGCAAACTTTGGTTCTCTGTAAAGCTTAAGACCATACCTATCTAGATATATAAGCCATGCATGCAGGAGATCTGTATAACTCAATTTCTATTAAGTTTAATATTGACAACAGTAGCTGTTTGGTGATTTTTAGTTCATTATTAGAAATACTTTTTGGAGTAAATCCAATTGCTTGTGTTAGATATGGGTAGTAGCTATCATCTCCTAGCTTGTTAGAATTTTCCAGCTTATATTTTGCACATGGTGAATTATTTTCAAAAACAGTGGGTTATTTCCACTAGAAACGAATATCTCCAATCCCTGTTAAAATTGGATGGTTAGTCTTTATCATTTGTGCTAGATCTGTTTGTGCAAATAGCTTAGGAGTAATTTTGTGAAGTGCTTGGGTGTTTTATGAAACATGCAGCACTGGTTTGAGATCATTTTATATTATATCTTGTGCTTTGTAAAATATCTAGTAAACAATAAATTTTCCACTCAAACTTAAATAGCTAGAGCTAGGGATGTCCAAATTAAGCAAACTAAATTTCTACAGATAGCTTAAAGCCATACCTACCCAGAACTATCAACTTTGCTTGTAGGAGTTTCATAAAACCGAAGTGCTATTCATTTTGGTTTTAGGACCAATAGCTTTTGTAGGATTTTTAGTTCCTAAATGAAAATAGATTTTTATGCAAATCCAATTTTCATAACTTCATATGGTTATTAGGTGTACTGTGGTTGAAGGATTTATTTTTAGGATCTATATTCTGTGAGCAGTGGATTATTTTCCAAAACAGGACTTTTACAACTAAAAAAATTATATTAATGTAATTCCCTGTTTCTATTTATTTTGTGTGCCTTTGAGTGACTAACAAAACTAAGTACAGAACCTAAATTAAAACATTCTTAACATTATCCAATATCTGAATAACATTTGGTGCAACCTATCTTTGTAATAGGTTTAATCCACCTTGCCCAAAAAGTTACACTTGTTTTAGAATATGTTTGTAGGTGAATGTGTGCTTATTAAAGGTGAAGTTGGGTAATGAATTTGTGCGCTGTAATTTAGTGCGTGATTGTTTGGTTTAATGGTTGAAGTGGTCTTACTTGTGGTGTTTTAATTAAATGAGCCAACTGCACCTTTTTATCTCTTAATCAAGAACCTGGGTGAACATTAGTGTTAGCCTTTGTTGGTTGATTAATTACTCACTAGAATGTGTTCTTAGAAATAGTAACATGTTTGCATGTGAGTGTGCCAGTGTTAATGTTAATGCTTGATTTTATGTCATCATACCTTTGTTTGAAGTATTTTCCTAGACGAATACGATACTTTTGTCTGGAGTATTTCCTGATCAGAGAAAAGTGGTTACTAATTACCTCTAATTGAGGATGCCTTGGTGCTCTATATTTTGGCATGTGTATGGTGTTATACTCCTGTGAGTATCATGCCCTAGTAAATATAGATTCAGTTCGTTGCTTGATTAAACTAGTGCTATGTTTGTGGCTTGAGTGATTAGTTTGATACTTGTGGTTTGTTCCTTGTTTGTATGCCACTTGTGGTTTGGTTGCTTATTGAGTGTTGTTTTATTTCCATGTTGCGACGCTAGAGATAAACGCTACCGGAGTGGTATTTGGAAAGGATTTATCGAGGAAGAATGGGAATTATCTCTTTGATCAGCAAGAAGAAGCCAGGAACATTATGCTGGAATCAGGCAAGCTATTCCCTGAGCTTGCATCTTTATACATCTATTTTGGGTCACATGTTTTACTTATAAAGAGCATATGTGATTTATGTGGTGGTTGCCACTAAAGCTATGATTTTGAAAACCCTTTTCCAAAATACAAGTATATTATTTTGACACCCTATATGGAGATATTAGATGGAAATTCTTTTTCAAACTATAGGATGGGAAAAATATTGTTTACTCAAAACTCCTTTGAAAATACTTGTGTGGACATGGAGCACCAAGATGTGGTGATGAATTGGAGAAAAGGAGAATGGTGGTTTTGATAAAACGCACATTGTGTCTTTGTACTTACGTCAATCAACCGATACTCTGTGCGACCACATTTACCCACATATGGGAAAGGGCTTAGTCATATAATTTGCTCATATTAGTATGGGATACCTCATCAACGGGGATGACTCCGTTATGCATGAGGGATGGTTGATGACCTACCCCCGACCTGGGTCCTCGCTCAAACTCTATGAGTAGATAAGGAGGAGGATAGAAGGATGTTCCCTATACACCGCCAGATAAAACCTATGAGTCCTCACACTTAGATTCCGACGGGCTGGGTTAAGTGTCGATGGAAAGTATCATATGGGCAGGATCCTATACTAGCATGAGCAAAGGACAGACTAGGGTCGGTGACTCAACTTCGCATACACCTGGTATGGCGAGACGTGGCTGACACGATGAGTTATCGGATGGGTGTGGGAAAAGCGTGCTACCTCTGCAGAGGGTTAAAACTATTCGAATAGCCGAGTCCTCGGATATGGACAGTTGAGAGGCCCTACTTTGACCATGTGCAAGTTTTGGAAAAGAATTGAGTTTTAAAAAGAAAAGGAAGTGGAGAATGACCCATACACCTATACCAATGGATCGGTATGAGGTTGTTGGGGACCATGAGCCGTGACGGGTTATGGTCTGATAAAGGAGGAGTTTTGGAGAAACAGATAAAATGGTGATTTTCTGAGAAAATGTTTATTAAAGAGACTTCTTACCTTTTTCAACAAAGATGTCTTTTTGGGAAAAAGTTTTAAAGAGACTTCTTACAAAGGCAGATTTAGGGGAAAAGTTCTAAAAACCTTCTTTCTTTTAATAAAGACATAGAGGTTTCAAAACAAAGTTTTATTAAACAAAGGTCTATCCTTCCCTTTTTAACAAGGAAGTAGAGTTTTCAAAGCAAACGAAGTTTTATTTAAACAAATAAAAGAGTAGTATATGCTCATGTTGGGGGTAGTTTGCGAGTACGTAAATGTACTCATGGCTGTGTCCCTGGATATTCCCATGTCCAGAGTTCAAGAAGAAGTATGCTGAAGACCGAGAGACCGATGACGTCTTTGCGAACTAGGCCGTCTTCCCAGTCAGCTGCCTGTAGGTGTCTTGGCAAATGACTCGGGCCCCACGTTGATTGGTGTTTTTCCGCTGCAAGAACTTATTGAAGATTATGGCTTCAATCGAGTAAGTAATTCCTTCGGTAATTATGGATGTTCTTTTGATACCAGTTGATTGTGCTCAGCGACAGACTGATCATGGGATCGCTGATGTTGTAGGCACAAGGGTATTTCGGACAGCTAGTCCGGGGTCCCCACACACCCTGTCTACTTCGTCAGCACAGTGCTGCGGGACGCTCGCGAGAGGTATCCAATGCAGCAGAAGCTCCTCGTCGCGCTCCTCATCGCCTCCAGGAAGTTGAGACACTACTTCCAGGGCCACCCCATCACGGTGGTTACTGCCTTCCCCCTGGAGCAGATCCTGCACAACCCCAACGCCACTGAGCGTGTCGCAGGATGGAACATCGAGCTGCAGCCATTCAACTTGCGCTTCGACACTACGAGGGTCATAAAAGGAAGAGCGCTGGCTGACTTCGTCGCCGAGTGGACCGACCCAAGCCCTGAGGAGCCTCGAGAGGCAGAAGCCGAGCCCTCGGGAGGCACAGTGCCTAGCCACTGGACCATGCACTTCGATGGAGCTTTCGCTTGCCGCAATGGCGGAGCAGGCGTTGTCCTAACTTCGCCCAAGGGTGACAAGCTATACTACGCTGTCCAGCTGTGCTTCACGATCGATAAGATCTCCAACAACATCGCCGAATACGAAGGCCTCCTCGCCGGCTTAAGGGCCGCCATCGCTCTAGGCGTCAAGCACCTGCTCGTCAAGGGAGACTCCCAGCTGCTCGTCAACTTCTCCAACAAGAGCTACACGCCAAAAGACGGCCACATGGCCGCATACCTTGAAGAGGTCCGCAAGCTCGAGAAGCACTTCAGGGGCATGGAGCTCATGCACATCCCGAGGAAGGAAAACCAAGAGGCTGACGACATCGCCAAGCGAGCCTCGCGAAGGCAACCCCAGCAGGCCGGCGTCTTTGAAGAGAGGCTCGCCAAGGCATCCATCAAGCAGCCTCGAGAGACCACAGTCGCAAGCGCAGATGAAGCGCTCCCACCACCTCCTGAGTCTGGGGCGCCTGATTGCGGTCCCAGCACAGGGGAGCGCCTGTTGCTGACGGCAACCCACCAGGCCTTAGGCTGGATTGATGAGCTCAAGGACTACTTGGTGAAAGGAATCCTCCCTGAAGAGGATGCTGACGCAGAGCGAATCGCTCGACAGGCGAAATCCTACTGCATCCTCGAGGGAAACCTCTACCGCAAGCGCCCAAATGGTATCGCGCTCAAGTGCGTCCCTCCTGAGGAAGGCCGAGAGCTGATCAAGGACATCCATAGCGGGGAGTGCGGCCACCACTCGTGTGCGCGCACCCTCGTAGGCAAGGTCTTCAGGAGCGGCTTCTACTGGCCTCAAGTGCTTCAAGATGCGGTCGCCATTGTGCAAACCTGCGACGCCTGCCAATTCCACGCCAAGCAAATTCATCAGCCGGCGCTGGGGCTTCAAACCATCCCGCTCTCCTGGCCGTTTGCGATCTGGGGACTGGACATCTTGGGCCCCTTCCCAAGGTCGCAGGGGGGCTATCGCTTCCTCTTCGTGGCCATCGACAAGTTCACCAAATGGACCGAAGTTGAGCCAGTGCGCACCATACCAGCTGGGGCCGCGGTGAAATTCATCAGGAGCTTGGTCTGCCGCTTCGGCGTGCCCAACCGCATCATCACCGACAATGGCTCGCAGTTCACCAGCGGCATCTTCCGAGCCTACTGCGACAAGCTCGGCGTCAAGGTCTGCTTCGCCTCGGTGGCTCATCCACGCAGCAACGGTCAAGCCGAGCGAGCGAACGCAGAAGTCCTTAAGGGCCTCAAGACCAGGAGCTTCAACATCCTCAAAGGCCACGGCAAGGGCTGGATCGACGAGCTCCCTTCAGTGCTCTGGTCCATACGCACAACTTCCTCGAGGCCTACAGGCGAAACGCCCTTCGCCCTGGTCTACGGAGCTGAGGCAGTCCTCCCCGCAGAAATCAAACATGGATCACCACGGGTCCTTGCCTTCAATGAGGACATCCAAGAGGGCCTCCACAACGACGACCTGCTGTTCCTCGAGGGACTGCGCCGTCAAGCCGCCCTCAGAGCGGCAGGGTACCAGCAAGACCTGCGGCGCTACCACAGCCGCCATGTGCGCTCGCGCACCCTTGAGGCGGGCGACCTCGTCCTCAGGCGAATCCTCTCCAGGGAAGGCCTCCACAAGCTCTCGCCGATGTGGGAAGGTCCCTACAGGGTCTCCCACGTCGCCAGGCCCGGCGCAGTACGCCTCGAGACCGAAGACGGCATCCCCGTCAAGAACCCATGGAACATCGCGCACCTGCGCAAATTCTACCCGTGATCATTGTCACGCCCGTGATCATTGTCACGTCAAGACATCTGGCTGAAGAGGCAGCTTACGGCTCCACCTCCAAGCATTTTTTGTCTCTAGAGGTTAAAAAAGCTCACGGCTTAAACCTCCAAGCCCAAAGGCTTTTCTCGAGGGTCAACCCTCCGAGCTCTCCATATAACGAGCCGCCTCAGGCCGTTGAGAGTCTCTGCCACTAATGGGTGGTCCCCATGCCTCGACATGGTCAAATACATTAACTTGGCAACTCCAAGAATAATGAAACAATTTCGTTCCTAAGTGAACAATGCGCTACGGCGCCGCTATGTAATATTTTGGTGGTGAGTTTATTCCAGCATTATTTTCTTTGTTGAAAATGGGCACTTATATCTCTCCACATGCGCACCTCGCGAGCGGGGGCTGAGTACGGTGCCAGTGCCTCATATGACACACCAGCAGCACTGCAAAACCCAAGGATCCGAGCTCTGGCTGGAGGGCAAGCTCCCACAAACACGCCATCTCTACAAAGGACCTTGGTACTCTCTCTCCTCGCAAGGAACGCCTGAGGGGACCTATAAGCGCGCATCAGTCCCTGGTACCGTGCACAAGCGTTTGGGTTTGCCCCTCTAACATCTACAGAGAACAAGCGTCTTTACAAGCCTGAGGAGGCGGCACGGCAAAACCCTTGAAGAGGACCTCCTCGCCAGGCTAAAAAACCTCTACAGGGCAAAAGTCTCGAAAAGCTAAGTCACACACTCGTAACTCGAGAACCTTTTTCTCCCCAAGCGCACGTTTGTCCCTCGAGCGATTTCACTTTTCCCTTGTGCTTCATGGACTACTCGCACGTCTAAGGGGGGCGCCTGAGCATCGCGACTCAGGGCTCTTACCTCTCCAAGCCTTAAACTCCCCCCGGCCTTGCTGAGTCATTGCTCTAGCATACCGCAGCGGCGGAGTCATAGCGCAAAGAGATGGGACCTGACGACGCAGAGAAAACATAGACATGAAAATAAGGCAGAAAGGGCCTCTCGAGGGGCACACAAGTTAACATCAAGCACTCAAGGAATACATTACATGCTCAAAATGCATAGTGTCTAAACACAAAACTGTTTCAGATACAGGCGCTCAAAGGCGCAATAAATCAAGGGCTCAGGCGGAGTCCGCGCCAGCATGCTCCTCCTCCACGTCTTCCTCCTCAGCAAGGGCGACCTCCTCCTCGCTGTCCTCCGCAGCCACCTCAGCGCTTGAAGCGGTTGCAGAAGGTCTCGACCTGCTCGCGGAGAGAGTTGGAGACCCGCAAGGCCTCCTCGCCCGTGCGCTCCTCGGTCACCGTGGCGAGGTCGAAGCCGGGCGTGAGGAGCCGAAGGTTGGTGAAGAGGCGGTCAACAACCACCCCGAGGAGCTGGCGGCTCTCGACCTCGATCACCTCGCGGAGATCGGCGACGGGGCTCTCGAGGGCCGTGAAGAGCTGGTCGAAGTAGACCAGGTACATGGCAGCATCGCCACGGCCGCGAACATCAGCGTGCGGCGCCTCCGCGCCAAGCTGAGCTGCAAGCTCGTTGCCCCTGGCCACCAGCGCCTGGAACATACGCTCCCGCTGCTTCGTGAGCACGCGAGCCGCCTGCGCGGTGTCCACAGCCTCCGTCACCTGCTTGGCCGCTGAGCCCGCCTGCCCCTCCACGTCCTTGACGAGGGCGTCCAGTTCCAGGACAGCCGCCCTGCGACCATCCTCCGCCTGGCGATAGGCCTCCTTGGCGCGCTGGAGGCGGGCCTCGAGCTTGGAGTTGGCCTTCTCGAGCTCCGCGATCCGCTTGGCATCGGTAGCGTGCTTGGCCTTGAAGCGGTCCTCCTGCTTCTTGGCCTTGTCGCGGTACTCCTTGGAAGTGGTCCGCCTGAACTCCTTCTCGCGCTCCGCGAGGGCCGCCTCCGCCTCCTTCTTCTTCTCGGCAAACCGCTGCTGGAAGCGCTCCAGAGTTTGCTTCTGGGCGGTGACGTTCTCGTCATGCCTCTGGAGCGCCTGAGCCAGGTCTCCCTCGCGCGCCTCAAGCTCTTCGCGCTTGGTGGCGAGCTCGCCCTCCGCCTGGAGCCGCTGCTCGTCGCGCTGCAGCACGTCCTGCTCCCTGGAGGCCAGCAGCCGCTCGCGCTCGGCAAGGCCCTTGCGGTCCTCCTCCAGCGTCTCCTGCGCAACCCGGTGGGCGGAAAGGAGCTGGGACTCTAGCTGGGCCAGCTCGCGACGTTTCTGCGCCAGCGAGCCCTCCATAGCTTCACGCTCGGCCTTCACCTCGGCGAGGAGATCGGCGGCCGCGTTGCGCTCGTCCTGGAGAGGGGCAAGGAGCTCGTCAGCGTCACGGATGGCCCCCTCGCGGACCTCCTTGGCGAAGCGGACGGCCTCCTCGCGAGCGGCCTGGAGGGCCAGATCCTCCTGGCGGCGGGCCTCGACAGCGGCATGGAAGCGCGCCCAAGCCTCCGCAAGCTCGTCGCGCTGCTGGGTGAGCTGAGCGTCCTCGAGGGCAAGTTGCGCCTCCAAGCCCTCCAGGGACTCCCTCACGACGCGGAAGGCAACCTCGCGGTGCCCCTTGCTCCAGTCCCAGCCGCCAAGGACCAGGTCGCGGCATGTGGAGGTGCCTGCCCCTGCGCCGAGCCCGGAGAACTGAGCCTCTGGGCGTGCCTGGGGGCTAGACCGCGTCCCGTCCATCGCGGCGCCCAAA
This sequence comes from Poa annua, assembly GCA_026929855.1. Lineage (NCBI taxonomy): Eukaryota > Viridiplantae > Streptophyta > Magnoliopsida > Poales > Poaceae > Poa > Poa annua. Next base: position 42,196,965 of record CM049435.1, on the reverse strand, counting down.
TTGGCCTCTCCGACCTCGCCGCCCGGGCGCGTCACCTCTTGCGCCTCGCCCCCCGCTGCGGGGCGTGGCGGAGACAAAGAAGCTCCCCCTGCAGATGCGCCCGCGCTCGGCGGGCCCTGGTCTGTCCCGGCCTCTGGCTGCGCGGGAGGCGTGGTCGCGCGGGGTGGAGTGGGCTCGCGCGCCGGAGTTGGCTCGCGCGGTGTCGTGGCCGCGCGAGGCGGGGTAGGGGCGCGAGGAGGGCTAGCAACCCGCTCCTCCTGCGCCTCCACCACCATCGGCTCAGGGGGCGGCGCAGCTGCCTCCGCCTGAGGCGCCGCTGTCCCGGCTGAAGGCCCAGCTGCCTCCGCTTGAGGTATCTCTTCGGTTGGGCCTGTGGGGGCCGTCTCCACAGGCCTCGCGGCCTCTTCAGCCACGACCTCAGCTGTGGCTCTCTTCACCTCAGCCGCCTTGCGAAGCTTGCGACGCTTCGCAGGCACAAGGTCACTGGCAAACACCATGGAAAGATCTTCAAAAATAGGCGGAAAGAGAAAGGACAAGAATCGATCGGCTGAAAGCCTAAAACACTTACCTGGACTCCTTGGCGCCGGTGTCGACCCACGCCAAGCCTGGCGAGCGCCAGGAAGGCTTGGCCTTGGCACCTGACCCCTCCGGAGGCGCCTCGGTTTTCCTCTTGGAGGGGACGTCTGACGGCCTCGCCCCGGACCGATCCACCGCCGCCTTGGAGTGGGGCTCGCGACGCCCCGGCGAGGCCTCCTCGTCAGAGGCCTCCTCCTCCTCCGCGTGGCGCGAGGGCACCACCACGAAGGCGTCGTCGTCATCGCCTGACGAGATGTCGCAAATCTCGCCAGTAAGGAGCCTGGCCCTCGAAGAGGACTCCTCCCCTGCTGCGGCCTCCTCCTCGCCCTGCCCAGCTCCTGAGGCAGAGGGCGTCTCTGCCCCCTCCGCCTCATGCACCACCGGCACAGGCACCATTTTCCCCGCCGGGCCCGCCGGGGTGAACGAGGGCATCCCCTCCAGAATGGCCAGGCGCTCGGTCATGTTATACTGGTGCAGAGGCCGGAGCGTGATGGGGAGCGCATCCATGGCTGGCACCGCCGGGTTGATGAAGAGCGCGGACAGGACGTTGTCGACAGCATCCTTGTCGTTGTCCTCGCGGTGGAGCCGCATCTTGTCCTGGGGTCCGGAGTACATCCACATGGGCGTCGAGTGCGCCTGGAGTGGAGCGATGCGGCGTGTCACGAAGTCCGCAACAATGATCTGCCCCGTGAGGCCCTCCTCCCGAAGGTAGCTCAGGTGGCCCATCAACATTGCGTTCTGCGCGCCGCTAAAGGGGGCCTTGCCCCAGTTTGAGTTCTTCACGGGCGGCGCGTCAGGAACCTCGAGGAAGGCGCAGGGCTGCTCCACCCCGACGAAGAACCACCGCTGGCAGAAGTCGTCCACCTTCTTCGTCACCGCGGTGATGGCCTTGCCCTCGCTCCACGACATGGGGATGTAAACGCTCCCCATGCCGTCCACGATGCGGAACGAGATGCACCCGGAGCGCTCATTCTTCGCCGTGTTCCGGAGCGCGTAGAAGCACCGGAAGAGGTCCACCGTGGGCTCCAGGCCCAGGTACGCCGCGCAGAGGTAGGCGAAGATGGCGAGGATGAGCACGGAGTTGGGGTGGAGGTGCAGCAGCTGGATCTGGTAGAAGGCCAGCACCCCCTCCAGGAACGGAGAGAATGGCGGCACCAGCCCCGCAGCGACACAGTGCTGAAAGACGGGGAAAAACCCTCGCGGGCGTTTCCCGTGCGCCGCGGCCTTGAGCGCGGTGGCGCCGTGCTCGTTGGTCCGGTCCGCCACCAGGAAGCGGACCTTGTCGAGGGCCTTGTCGTTGACGGGCACCCCTAGCAATGCCTTTGTTCTTGGCCGGGCTCATCGTCGGAGAAGAGGTGAGCGCGGCGCGGGGAGAAACTGGGGGAGGAAAGAGAAGAGCGCGCCGGAGAGCAAGAGCGGAGAGCTCGGGGCGGATGACTTCTGCGAGAGAAATGGAAGCAGTAACGACTCCCTGCTCCGGCGCGAGGGCTTTATGTCCTGTCGGGGGGCAGTTACCGGGGCGTGCCCCAGATCGTGCGCAACCGTTACTCGCCTGAGTGACGCGTGGCTCGGCCCGGCCGGACACTTTGGGCCCACGACGCTTCGGCTGCGGTCATGGGCTCAGCCGTGCCCATCGCGGGCCCAGGGGCTACTGTCGGCCCAATGAGGACCGGGGTGTGCATAGCCCACTCCCTACAGGCCTCGCCCGCGAGGGATTCGTCAAAACGACTAAGGACCAAGCTACCGCTTGGAGAGACCCTCGAGAGGCATGTCCTCTTGAGGGCCTGAAGAGGAAGCCAGGGCCTGAAGAGGACCCCGCGCTTCAAGAGACTCCCCAAGGCTCAACACGCCTGGAGAGAGGTCAGCAGGAAACCTCCCCACAGGCCACCGCGGCCCTGTGGAGACACTTCGCGGCTAAGCAAGCGCTGCAGGGCGCACATGGCCCCTGCAGCAGCCGCAGGGTGACGCGAGCATCCCAGTTGCCGTTCTGGTGATAAAGGAGTCAACAAAGCCGCGCCGCCTGCGCCAGGACAGCCAGGACTTTCCTCTTTGGTGATAAAGCGGCTGGACGGCGCAACGCTCCAAGAAGATCGTCATCGTGGGCTCCACCACGACCTCTGCCGCGCCTGCGAGCCGCTCTGCACCGTCTGCAGCATGTCGGCCACGGCGCGCAACTTTAGCACGGATGGACCGCGTCCATGGACGGATGAACCGCGGTGGACTCCCGCTCCTTCGCGCCACCGGCATGTGGGAACCCACCAGCACGAGGATGGAGCCCGGGGCGCCTATAAAAGGAGCAGGAGCTCCACCATAGAAGGGGATTGATCTCCAATCGGCTGATTGCTTCCTAGACCGAGGGAGCCTTAGCCAAACGCATAGGATAGCCAACTGCTGGAGGAGGAAGAGGACCATTGTGTCCCTCTCCAAGCACTAAACTGCCTCAAGAGAGCCCTCGGCAAGCTCATTGTCCTGTAACCTTCACAGTGCAATACAGACAAGCAGGAGTAGCGGTATTACCTCCTCCTGAGGGCCGTGAACCTGGGTACGGGCCGGTGTCCATCTCTGGCGTGATAGTTCTTCTCCAGGCACGGCGAGCACCGTCGTCGTGCCTCTCGAGGATTTTTTGACCTCCGCGTTCAGCCCCCCCCCCCCCCTTTCGAACCTCTCTTCAAGGTGAGGCTACCCCTGTTCCGTGGGAGTCACTCTCCGACATGCATGAACACAATTGCTACCAATTCTACTGGATATTAGCTACAGCCACTTATACTTTATGGAACAAAAAGATCCATTCAAAATAGTAAAAGAGGCATTGCAAAATAAATGGCAGAACCTGTCAAAAACAGAACAGTCCGTAAAGAAGAATTTTTTCGAGGCACTTAACTTGCTCAAATCAGAAAACTCAAAACTAATGAAAGTTGCATACATATCTGAGGATCACGCACAAAAAATCCCAGGTAATTTCTATTTTGCAGTTATTAGTTATGAATTTAACGGTGGACAGCAGAAAACTGTTTCTGCGAAGCAATCCAAATCTACCATCAACTTTCTACTAGAGGCTTAACTTGACACAACAATGCAATAAAGTAAGGGTTTTCTATTTCTGTGCCCTCGGTTCCTTAGTAGTACTCATTCATCCCCGCGCTCTTAACATTTGCTCACTTTTCCCCACTCGCTTGTCTGAAGTGCTCACAACATGTCAAACTGGACGTTTGCCCTCGAGTCTGTTAACTGTGACCGTTGCATATTTCGTTGACCGCTAACTAACGTGTGGGGCCTAACTGTAAGTGGGTACGCCTTAGACCGTTGGGGACTGACGTGTGGGCCAGCTTGCATATCAGATCGAGCTCGAGCAACTCCGCCGCTGTCGTGCCGCCTCCGCCGCCGTCGTGCCGCTTCCGCCGCCTTCGTGCCCTGCACCGTCTGACCCTAGTCCACCTCCGCCGTTGTCTTGTCCTCTGCCACATCTCTACCCCCACCCCCTTCTGGAGGAAGCAGTGACGTCTGGGGAGCGCTCACTTCTGCCCATCGAAAGAGGAGAGGATTGGGTCGAATCGGCGGCGGATAATTCATGGATTACCCATGGGTAAGCATCGTTTCCTCTCTAATTGATGTTCTGATTCGTTAGGTAGGCCGTATTGGACCGGTGGTCGCGTTAATCTATCCAATTTTGCTTGGCTAACTCAAACCTTTATTTGCTAATCGAATAGGATTGATCCCGCGATTGCTTTCCGGCTGACTGTTAGAATGGAATCTAGTGTGCTACGCGGTAGAAAACCGCATTTGATGTCTAGCTTTTGCTATCCGAAGGTGGTAGCAACAAGCATTTCGTTCAAAACTTTGCGGGATGAATTAAGTTCTCCTCCATATGGGTGGACTCACGCCGATGCTGTTGAGCTGAAATATTTCAGCCATAGTGAACAACAATTTGTCCCACTAACTTGCAACGAGCATCTGGAATTGCTCTTCGCTACGGGTGCTGAAAGCCGCTTCAGTAAAATTCTTGTCGAGGTGCTTAGGCCACGAGGCAGTGATCGGGACATGGGGAAGGGTGTTCAGAAATCATCTGCATCTGCTAATAGAGAGCGCCCCGGCACTCCATGTAGGTCGAGACCAAGCAGAGCTACTGGTTCAGCAAGTAACAATATGTCTGGTGCCGCTTCTTCTGCCGCTTCTCCTATCCCTGCTGCAGCCGATGTAGAACAAGATGCAGAGCCAGACGATGAAGTGCCTCGATATGATGATGAGGATGAGAGGATGTACCCTGATCTTGTTGATACAGTTAGTCAACAAGCAATGGAAGATGCATATCAGGAGGAAGCTATCATCGGTGCAAGATTTGATGACACTGACGATGAAGAGAGGCAGGAGAACGTCGATAGCTTAGTTATCGATGAATATGATGGTGATGACATGCCAACAATTGAGTGGAACAGGGAAGATCCTCAGCTTGCTGTCGGCACAGTTTTTCAGTCGATGGTGGACTGTCGTAATGCAGTGACTACTTACTGCATTGTCAATGAAAATTCATATGTGGTTGATAGGAGTGAGCCAACAAGGTTCACTGTTCATTGCCCATATGGTAGGTGCAGATGGAGGTTGCATGCATCAGTAATGTTGAGGAGCACCTTGGTTCAGGTTTGTTTGTGTATTTATATTAATTTATTTTATATTCAGATCATTGTGTAATTTTTTCTTAACTGTGTTTTCTTTTTTATTTGGTTTCAGATAAAAAAGAACGAACATAAGCACACTTGTCCACCTGGAGGGGGAGGGGGGAAGACTAAAACAAAGCTAGCAAAGACTAGGTGGGTGGCAGATGCAATTTTGGATTGGTTGAGAGAAAAACCAACACTTGGTCCAACAGCACTCCATGGGAAGCTATTTGAGAAGTACAAGATTGATATACCTTACATGAGGGTATTCTATGCTAAGGAGATGGCTCTTGACAGGATTAATGGTGCTTGGAATGAGAGTTTTAAATTGCTCTACACATTTAAAGCTGAAGTGGAAGCTGCCAGTCCAGGGAGTGTTGTAGAAATTGACAAGCATATAGTTCCATACAAAATAAGAGGGAAGACATTTGAGAAGGAGTGCTTCAGGAGGGCATTTGTTTGTTTCAAGGCTTGCTGGCAGGGATTTCTGGATGGTTGTAGGCCCTATTTGGCTATTGATGCAACAGCTTTGAATGGAAGATGGAGAGGACAGCTAGTGGCAGCTTGTGCTGTTGATGGACACAACTGGCTATTCACAGTTGCATTTGGTGTGGTGGAGATAGAGTGCGAAGAAAGTTGGGTCTGGTTTCTGCAAAATTTGCGCAATGTTATAGGTACACCCCCAGGTTTAGCTATACACACTGTTGCTTGCAAGGGGTTAGAAAGTGCAGTCGGAATTGTATTTCCTGGAGTGGAGCATAGGGAATGTATGCGTCACCTAGTGCAAAATTTCAGAAACAAATTCAAAGGTAAAATTTATGACGATAATTTCTGGCCAGCATCATACACATGCAGTGAGAGGAAGCATGAGCACCATTTGGGTGTGTTGTATGCTCACAATCCTCAGGTGAAGGAGTACCTAGATGCACATCATGGTAAGTTGTGGTCAAGAAGTAAATTCAATACAATCTGCAAAGTGGACTATGTGACAAGTAACTTGGCAGAGTGTTTCAATGCAAAGATCAAGAGTTTGAAAGGGCTTTTGTTGTGGCAATTATTTGATAAGATTCGGCAGTTGATCATGATAAAGATGGCTCTCCGGAAAAGAATTGCAGAAACAGAATATGTTGGTCATCTTATGCTTCCATCTCTTATTAAGGCATTGCATGCCAAGGCAAGAGGTCTGAAGATGAAATGCATTCGCTCAGACACACTTGTGGCTGAGGTAACATATACTGACAGTAAAAACAGGGAATGGAGGTATCCCGTTAACCTAGCAGCTAGGGAATGCAGTTGTAGGCAATGGCAGCTCCGAGGGAAGCCATGCATACATGCCCTGCATCTGATGACAGTTATCGGTGGTGAAGATGGTGAAGTCGATCAATACATCTCTGAATATTTTTCTGTTGCAAAATTCAGGGCTGCTTATGCTTCTAATGTGCCTGCACTCCTGGGAAAGGATCAATGGATCCATGTAGATCCAGGGTTCAAATTACATTCTCCTGTACTCACTAGACCACCAGGAAGACCAAGGAAGAACAGGTTCAGAAGAGGTGAAGAGGGTCGTGTGAAAAAACAGAGGAAGTGCAAAAAATGTGAAGTTCTAGGGCACATTGCGAGGCTTTGTACCAATGCAGCGGATGCATCATTTGGAGAAGAGGAACAATGGGCAGCAACAAATGCAGAGGATAATGCAGAGGCTCAGTTAGAGTTGATTGCAGCCACAGCAGAGGAGAATGAAGAAACTGAATTAGAAGTGCAGGCACCTTGGTATGTGTGCATTTCTCAACTGAATTTTGTGCATTACTTCTCTTTTTAATCTTATTTCTGTTTGACCTAGCTCCAGGACAAGTAGAGGCAACAGAAAGAGGCCAAGAGATGAGGAGGATTTTGAAGCCATGGCTTTTGCAGGTTTTGAGTCTATTAGAGATGAGGAAGTAATTATTCCTGTAGTTCCTTTGAATACTATTGAACCCACAGATGATCGTCAACTGGTCATAACTCCCTCAGCACCTCGACAGCCACCACCACAAGTGAAGAGCAAAAGCAAGAAGAAAATGGTGGATATCCCACCAAGGGAAACCAGGAGCAAGGCGGTTAAGCCGTCGTCGAACACTCGAAGCAAGACAAAGATTTGAACTTTGAAAAACTTTGAATTTGAATTTGTAATAAGGTTTCTGTGTCATCTGTCAAAACTTTTACTTTGATGTGAAATTTGAGATCAAATTCAAATTAGAGACAAAATTTGAATTTCAGGCAAATATTTGAATTTGAGGTCATTTTTGAACTTTTACACAACCAACCATTGAATTCCTTTGCTCTTTGATGTGATGTTACAATGATACATGTTAGATGATGAATTCGCTCTTTTTTCTGTAGTCATGAGAAATGTGCTTCAAATGAGCTCCGAAGCTAGGGTAAACACCCCCGTTTGTAATCATGAAAAATTCGACCTTGTCTAAATGATCCAAAATATTTTTTTTATAGTTACTATGTCACATATAACAACATTGTGCCTTGGTTTCATATTTTTTTGAATTTTTTTGAAGTACTTATGCTCATTTGAATCCATCGCTCTATTCTCGAACTCTAAACAACTATGTACAAGATAGCTCTTTTGTGGAAAGAGTTTTCAATCAATTATCCATAAACGATGTTTATATTTTTTTATAGTTACTATGTCACATATAACAACATTGTGCCTTGGTTTCATATTTTTTTGATTGTTTTTTAAGTACTTATGCTCATTTGAATCCATCGCTCTATTCTCGAACTCTAAACAACTATGTACAAGATAGCTCTTTTGTGTAAAGAGTTTTCAATCAATTATCCATAAACGATGTTTATATTTTTTTATAGTTACTATGTCACATATAACAACATTGTGCCTTGGTTTCATGTTTTTTTGATTTTTTTTAAGTACTTATGCTCATTTGAATCCATCGCTCTATTCTCGAACTCTAAACAACTATGTACAAGATAGCTCTTTTGTGGAAAGAGTTTTCAATCAATTATCCATAAATGATGTTTATATTTTTTTTATAGTTACTATGTCACATATAACAACATTGTGCCCTGGTTTCATATTTTTTTGATTTTTTTTAAGTACTTATGCTCATTTGAATTTGAATGTGGTACTTAAATTCAAAAAAAGATTTTTCGTAAAATTATCCGTATATGAAGTTTATATTTTTTTATAGTTACTATGTCTTATAATACGACGAACCGCGAAGGATTCATATTTTTTCGATTTTTTTAAATTTAGTTATCGTTGGTCAAACGTAAGATAATTTCATTGACTCGTTCTTCTAGAAGGAATACGTCCGATCGTTACTACGGCCGTCCGATTGTCCCCCAGCGCCAAATTAGAGCCGTCCGATAGGGTTCTTGTAGAACAAATCTGTTCGATCCGCGAGAGCTTGGTTCTGCACTCTGATTGGCCACAAACGTTGGCCAGTGACATGTGGGCCTCCAAGCACCCTCCTTCTCCCCGCTGCAGAGACAGAGCCCCTGCTCTGCTCCGTTCCCCTCCTCCATTTTCAGCCCTCTGCTATGCTCTGACCTCCAGATCCCCGCCCGACCTTCCCCTTGTCGCGCCGCCGCCGTCGTCGCCGTTCCGCCATGGTCTCCTGGAGCGACGGGGAATTCTCGTCGAACGATCCGGTCTCCGACAGTGATGACGTAAGTTCTGATTTCCTCGATTTGTATTGTTCTCATAACGATTTCTAGGGTTCATCACGATTTGTACGGTTCGTCTCAAAATGTTGATTTAGTGACAGATTTAGCTGTAGGGTACCCTTAGCTGTATGCCCCTCTAATTTGCGATGCCATTTGTAATTACTAGAGTATCGACTGCGTTTATGATTCCGATTTCTGCGGCTTAGCCGACGATGGTGGGGGTGATGGGAATGATGTTGTCCTATGTAAATGTGGATTTCTGGCTAAGAAGTTTGTCTCATTTGAGCGCTACAATACAGGCCGGAGGTTCTTAGCATGCGAAGGGCATGAGGTGCGTGACCACTGTACTGTCATTTAGATTTCATCTTATGATTTGTCGGTTAAGAAGTAATTTGTTAGTTAAATGAACTTTGTTTTGGTGTTTTAGGAAGGACTGAAGTGCAGTTTTCTGCAGTGGGTTGATGATGTATGCCCTGATGCTATGAACAAAGCAGTGGCTAAGATATGGGACACAATAACAGAAACAAGACAAGGGAGAACCGAGGATGCTTTCGATTTCATGCAGCAGAAGTTTAACTTACAAGATGAAGTGAAGAAGCTGCACATTGATCTTAGGAATTCTCAAGCAGAGGTGGCAAAAGAAATGGGGGAGAAGCAGGTTATTTTAGCCGACAAGGCCAAGGCTGAACAAGCTTTGATGGAAGCCAGGGCTGAGTTAGAGGAGAAGAGAATCACTGATGCTACAACATGTAAGATGCACAAATGCTTACTGATTAGTGCACAGAAGGAGAGGGAAAAGTTGAAGTTAGAGAAAAGGAAGCTGGAATTTGCCATTTCAGACTTGATGAATCAGAAAGATAAGTACAAGGCAAGATTCAAGAAGATAAAAGAGCTATCTGATATTGTTGATGGGCCCCCTATGTAAAATTTGTGTATGTTCTATTAAGAAGTGTAGCTGAATTTGGCTGGTTGTTGAATTATGAACTATCACCCCTGTTTAATCATTTTCTGAGTTGTAATATGTACAATGTTGATCTTAATTCTGTTGTGTTGTTAAGACATTATGAGTGCTGAATTATGCTGGTTGTTGAATTCAGTTATGCTTGTTGTTTCAATTATGAAATGTCTGTTTAAATTTTGTGCATTCTTCATGTTGAGTTTATCTATCAGAGGATCACTGATGCTACGACACGACATAGTAAAACACGATTTATTAACTTCTAGCCCTAAGACAAAAGGGTAACACCATCTTGACGGTACAACACACATATATACTTAAAGTTCATACATATAACACGACAAGCAATACATAGTTCACCAAACAACTTAAAAGTGTCTTCTTGTTTATCTTACAACAATTTAAAAACAATTTCGAAAAGAAAAAGAAAAATACAACAATTCAAAAACATGCAATATGGCCACCAACAACTCTTCTTGTTTACCTTCTTTACCATGCACTACGGCCACCAACGATTCAAAAACATGCAATATGGCCACCAACATTTACGCTAAAAAAAATAGCTTCTTTTTGTACGTACAATCAATATGGGCACAAGCAATTCAAAAAAATACAGTTTTCTTCATGGCTCATTTTTCCTAGCTTTCATATCCATTTTGACAAATTTGACTACGCTTACTTATCTTAAACAAACATTTGTAAAAAAGAAAAACAACAAGAAAATAGCAAGCACAACATGATTATAAAGACAATAACATAGATAGATAATAGTTCTTACATAACACACAATATAACACGACCACGATAAAGAGTTTACGATACAACCAACTGTCGTGGAATGAACTCCCACGTAACAGGGGTAGTCTCGCCCCGGGGAGAGGTTCGAAGGGGGACTGAACACGGAGGTCAAACAACCCTCGACGCACGCCGCGACGTTGCTCGCGGTGCTTGGAGCGGAACTGCACGACAGAGAGTGAAACCGGCCCTTACCCAGGTTCACGGCCCTCAAGGTGAGGTAAAACAACTACTCCTGCTTGTCTGGATTGCACTGTGGTGACTGTAGTACAACTAGCCTCTGGGCCTTGAGAGGGTCCGGAGGTGGAAGACGCTATTGAGCTCGGGATCGAATTCCTCCCCTTCCTACGGAAGTGCCCCTTCTCCTTAAATAGCTGCCCCGGGCCTCATCCCTGCGGCCTGCGCAGTGGACGGGTTCCCACATGGCCACAAGCGCCGGAGCGGGGTGCACTACTGCTCGCTCGTTCATGGACTCGGTCCATGGTCGCAAAGCCTGCCTTCGTGGCAGAGCAGCTGTCTCCTCCGTCCTTGGACGCGGCTCTTCCGTGTTAAAGCGGCGCGCTGTGGCCGACAAGCTGCAGACTTTGCAGAGCGTCTCGCAGGCGCGGCAGAGACCGTGGGGAGTGCCCACAGTGACGTCGTCGTTGGAGCGTTGTGCCGGCCAACTGCGTTATCACCAAAGAGGAAAGCTTCGTTGGCGGCGCAGGGGACACAGAGCTTTGTTGACCCCTTTTATCACGGGAACGGCAACTGTGACGCTGTTGCTGTCGTGCGTGCAGACGCGCGCTTCACCCTGCGGCCGCAGCAGAGCCCATGTGCGCTCTGCAGCGCTTCCTTGGCCGTGAAGTATCCCCTCAGGGGCCTGAGGCTCTCGAGGGGGAGGAGCCGGGCCGGCTCCCTTAAGAGGGAGAGAGCCCTCAAGTGGGACGCCCTCGGGGGGGGCCTCCTTCAAGCCTCTGTCGGCGCCTCAGGTCCCCTCCAGGGGTTTCCGCCTCGGGGGGGTTCCCCAAGCGGTTTGCCTGGTCCTTAGCCGTTTCGTAGATGCAGTTGCATGCGCGGTCCGTCTAGTATGGGCTCTGCACACCCTAGAATCCACTGGGCCGACAGTAGCCCCCGGGCCCATGATGGGCACGCCGAGGCCCATTGGGACTAGGCGAAGCGTCGTGGGCCCAAAACTGCAGGCGAAGCGTCGTGGGCCCAAAACTGCAGGCGAAGCGTCGTGGGACACGCGTCACCTGGAGGTGGACTTGCGGCGACTCGGCTTCTCCGCCGGAGACGTGCGTAGTGGGGGGGGCCACCACGCCCGCCACGCTCACCACTACCGTGCCTCGGTAACTGCTCGGACGGGGTTTAAAGCTGCGCGTTGGTCCGAGCCGCAGTCATTACCCCGTCCAGTCTTGTCCATCCCGTCCATCGGCTCTCCGCCTCCTAGACTCCCGTCTCCAGCAAATCTTCCCCTCCTTCTCTTCCTCCGTGCTCCCGTCCTTCTCCGACGATGGGAGGATCCAAGGGCAAGAAGACGGCGGCCTCGGCCCGCCAAGACGCGCAGGGGGAGGCGGAGTTCGGCCCCTCCCTGGTCGGGGCGCGCATCACCGCGGCGGCGCTGGATAAGATTCAGCACCTGGTCGCCGGGAAGCACAATGAGCACGGTGCCAGTGCCATTCTGCCCGCGCGGACCGGACGTTTCCCCGTCGGCTACTTCCCCATCTTCCTCCACACTCTTTTCGCTGGGCTGGTGCCGCCCTACTCTCCCTTCCTCGAGGCCGTCCTCGAGTTCTACCAGGTCCACCTTTTACATCTCCACCCCAACGCCATCCTTGTCCTCTCCATTTTCGCCTTCTTGTGCGAGGCTTATTTGGGAGTGAAGCCCTCCATCGCTCTCTTCCGAAGCTTCTACGCACTGCGGAACACTGCGAAGAAGGAGCGGACGGGCTGCGTATCCTTCCGCATCGCGGACGGCATGGGAGACGTCTACATCCCCATGGCCTGGAACGGCGACAAGCCCGTGACGGCGGTGTCGAAGAAGGTGGAAGACTTCAGGCAGAAGTGGTTCCTCATCCGCGTTCCCTCGGAGAGCTCCCTCCTTGAGGTCCCCGAGGCGCCGCCCGTGAAGAACACCCACTGGAGCAAGCGTTCCTTGGAGGGGCATGCGATAGCCGACCTCGTGGGCCACCTGAGGGCGCTTCGCGAGCATGGCCTGACCGGCCAGCTGGTGGCGGCGGAGTTCGTGAGGCGCCGCATCGCCCCCCTGCAGGCGCACAAGAAGCCGATGTGGGCGTACACAGGGCCTACGGATCCGCTGCGGCTGCATCTGAGCGATCACCGCCCCGCGGTCGTCGAGACCATCATGGGAGGCCTCTTCGTCAACCCAGAGGTGCCCGCGAGGATTCACGTGGCGATACGGCCTCTGTATGAAGTCCCAGACAAGCGCCGGGCCACCCTGCCGCAGGCGCCCGCGTTCACCCCGCTAGGCTTGGCGGGGGATGAAGAGGAGGAGGAGCCCATGCCCGCGGACACTACCGAGTCGCCAAGTGCATCTGACTCGGAACAGGGCGATGCGGAGACGAGGGTGGAGCCCTCTGCCGGTGTAGGAGGCTCTGCGGGCGCGGGGAGCTCTTCCGGCGTCGTGCCCCCGGCAGGGGAGTTCCACGAGCTTTCCTCCGGCGACAGCGAGGAGGCTGCGGCGGGGCGCCATGAGCCGAGGACCAAGGCGGCCCATGACAGGCCTGCCGGGGAGCCCCCGAGCGCTCCCCACAAGAGGAAAGCCGAGGAGGCCCCCGAGGCGGGGGTGCGGGCTGTGCCTTCATGGCGCTCGCCAGGCATGACGTGGGTAGACACCCGCGCCAAGAAAACCAGGTGAGATTCTTTTGCCTTTTCCTTTCCTTTCTGAGCCCAGCTTGCTTGCTCTTCTTCCTTGACCAATCTTTTTCTTTTTACCTCAGCGGCCCTGATCCTGTGAAGCGCCGCAGGCTTCGCAAAGCCGCGGACGTGAAGAGGGCCGCCCCCGACGCTGCACCGGAGGTTGAGGCCAGCGAGACCGCGGCGGCGGAGGCCTCGAGGCCTGAGGGGGCGGGTACCGCAGGCTCTCAGAAGGAGATGCCTCAGGTGGAGACATTTGTGCCACCACCCGAGGAAGAGCGGGTGGAGGAACAGGTGGAGAAGATACCCACTCCACCCCGCGCAGCTACCCCTCCAGCGCAGCCAGGGGCTAATGTGGGTGCCGAGTCGGCGCCGAGCCCTCCCAAGTCTCGCAGGGAGGATACTCCTCCACCGCCGCCAGACACCGCGGGGGAGGAGGAAGCAGCAAGGACCGGGCCTCACGCGCCTGCCCCGGATGCGGACCGGGAAGTGCCGCCCGAGGGGGGAAGCACAGGAGGCCTGGGACCGAGTGCGGAGGCGGAGGACCGGCCCCCGAGCCCCCAGGCCCACGCGGGGACTTCTGCCGGCGAGCCGGATGCGGGTGCGGGACACTCTAAGCCGCGCGGTCCACCCCCGGGCCTCGCTCTGGGCCGCTTCGACTGGGGCCGAGGACGCCGCGACGTCGCCTTCCGCTTCGTGCGGGAGTCCCTGGAGGGGCTCGAGGCCTACCTGGCCACAGAAGACCAGGCGCTCGCCCGCCAGCGTGACGAGCTCGCCGACACCTGGGCTGCCTTCCACGCGGCCGTAGAGGCCCGCCGCAAGAGCGACCAGGCGCTGCAAGAGGAGCGCGAGGAGGTGGCGCGCTTTGCCGACGAGGTCCGCGAGGGGGCCTTGCGCGAAGCCGAGGAACTCCTTCAGCCCCTGAGGGCTGAGCGCCGAGCCGCTGCAAAGGACCTCGCCGCGGCCAAGGCGGAGCGGGAAGCCGTGGAGCATTCGCTGGCGGCGAAGCGTGCCGAGCTCTTCGAGCTCGAGAAGAAAATCCTGGCGGATGCCGGGGTGGTGCGGACCGCCCTCGACGAACTCCGCTCGAGCCTGGAGGCCCGCGGGCGCGCTTTGAGCGAGTGCGAGGAGGATGCACGCCGGCGCGACGAGCAGCTGGCGCTGAGGGAGCACGAGCTGTCAGGACAGCGCACGGCCCTTGAGGCCCGCGAAGACAGCGTTGCTTCGGCGTTCAGCAAGCTCGAGCGCGAGGTCGCCGCCCACAAGGGGAATGTGGAGCGAGCCAACGTGCGGCTTGCCGAGCGGAAGGACGAGCTCAACAAGGAGCTCCGGGAGAAGGAGAATAAGATCCGCGCCGCAGTCTCCCAGGACTACAAGGATAAATTCTCCAAGCAGGAGAACCGCTTCAAGGCGAGGCTGGGGGAGAGCGGCGCCCGGATCCAAAAGCTCGAGAAGGAGAACGCCAAGCTCGCCGCCAAGGTGAAGCGCGAGACTGATCGCCGCCTCGCCGCTGAGAAGGCCAGAGAGGACATCTCCCAGGACCTTGCCTCCCTCATGGGGGACATGGAGGAGATGAACCGGCAGGTGGGGCCTGCTGTGGAGAAGGCAGTGGAGGCGGCGGAGAGCATCCAGGCGGCGCAGGTGCTGTCGCAGCAGCGGGAGCGCATGTTCCTGTCCTTGACGGGACGGGGTCGTGAGCTCGCCGCGAAGCTGGGGGCGGAGGCGCCAAGCGTTCCGGCTCAGGGCCACGCCGACGCTGCCACCTATCTCCTGTACTTCGAGCAGCTCTTCACAGCGCTCGAAGGCCCTACCGCGGAGATCCGCGACGTGGTCGAGGAGGAGTGCCGTCAGCTTCTGGCGGTGGCGGTGGACCGCATCTTCTCCAACCTCGTCCACCTCCAGCCCGGGTTCGACCTCGCCACGGTGACCGAGCCACTGGAGGGGGACGCTGCGTGGAAAGCCTCCAGCTCCGTCCGCCACCAGGTGGACGACTTCTGCAGCCGCTTCAGGCGGGCCGCTGCAGAGGAAGGCGGCGAGGGGAGCGAGCCCGAGGAGGAAGAAGAGAGCGACCAGGACGACGCTGAGGCCTCCGACTAACCTCCTCCTGCAACGCGTCGCGCTTGTAGCGCTTTAGGGGCGTTTGCCCGTTAGAGAATTTCATTTTCCACCTTGTAATTTACTTCTTCACTTTGTAAACATTTTGCTATCGATTAAGCGTGCGCTCCCTTCGAGGGGTCTTTGCTTCATCTCAATGCCTTTTTCGCTCTGCGTCGTTGGACCCTTCCCCTCGCGCTATGACTCCTGCCGCTGCGGTATGCTCGAGCAATGACTCGGCAAGGCCGGGGGGAGTTTAAGGCTTGGGGAGGTAAGAGCCCTCAAGTCGCGATGCTGAGGGCCCCCCTTTGACGCGCAAGCAGTCCACGGAGAGTAAGGAAAGAACCACTTGAGGGACGCAGAGTGCTCATGAGAAAAAATGCGAGGATTCCCTTGAGGTGGGCGAGAAACTTAGCTTCGCGAGGCGTTTTCCTGGTGTGGGCCTTCTCTGGCGGAGTTCTCCCCTTCAGGGGCCGAGGGTTCTCCTCCGCAGGCCTGGTGGGGACTTTCGCTCTCTGTGGATGTTAGAGGGGCGAGCCGAAACGCTAGATCACAGCATCAGGGACTAATGCGCGCTTATAGGTCCCCTCAGGCGTTCCTTGCGAGGAGAGAGAGTACCAAGGTCCTTTGAAGAGATGGCGTGCTTGGGAGGGCCTGCCCTCTAGCCAGAGCTCGGATCCTTGGGTTTTGCAGTGCTGCTGGTGTGTCACTTGAGGCACTGGCACCGTACTCAGCCCCCGCTCGCGAGGTACGCATGTGGAGAGATATAAGTGCCCATTTTCAATAAATGAAATAAAGCTGGAATAAACTCACCACCAAAATATTACATGGCGGCGCCGTAGCGCATAGTTCACTTGGAACGAAAATGGCGCCAGAGCGCAAAGTTCACTTGGAACGAAAATGGCGCCAGAGCGCAAAGTTCACTTGGAACGAAAATCGGTTCATTACGCTTGGGTTTGCCAAGCTAACGTTCCTTCCATGTCGAGGCATGGGGACCACCCATTAGTGGCAGAGGTTCACTGCGGCCTGCGGGGGCTCGTTTGCAGGAGAGCTCGGAGGGCTGGGCCTCGGGAGAAGCTTTGAGAAGCTTGGAGGTGAAGCCGTGAGCTTCCCTCTAGAGACAAAAAATGCCTGGCGTGACTGTGATCACGGGTAGAACTTGCGCAGATGCGCGATGTTCCACGGGTTCTTGACGGGGATGCCATCTTCGGTCTCGAGGCGTACTGCGCCAGGCCTGGCGACGTGGGAGACCCTGTAGGGGCCTTCCCACATCGGGGAGAGCTTGTGGAGACCTTCCCTGGAGAGGATTCGCCTGAGGACGAGGTCGCCCGCTTCAAGGGTGCGTGAGCGCACATGGCGGCTGTGGTAGCGTCGCAGGTCTTGCTGGTACCCTGCCGCCCTGAGGGCGGCCTGACGGCGCAGTCCCTCGAGAAGCAGCAGGTCGTCGTTGTGGAGGCCCTCTTGGGTGTCCTCATTGAAGGCAAGGACCCGTGGCGATCCATGCTTGATTTCTGCGGGGAGGACCGCCTCGGCTCCGTAGACCAGAGCGAACGGCGTTTCGCCTGTAGGCCTCGAGGAGGTTGTGCGTATGGACCAGAGCACTCAGGGGAGCTCGTCAATCCAGCCCTTGCCGTGGCCCTTAAGGATGTTGAAGCTCCTGGTCTTGAGGCCCTTGAGGACTTCTGCGTTTGCTCGCTCGGCTTGACCGTTGCTGCGTGGGTGAGCTACCGAGGCGAAGCAGACCTTGATACCAAGCTTGTCGCAGTAGGCTCGGAAGATGCCGCTGGTGAATTGCGAGCCGTTGTCAGTGATGATGCGGTTGGGCACGCCGAAGCGGCAGACCAAGCTTCGGATGAACTTCACCGCAGCCCCAGCTGGTATGGTGCGCACCGGCTCAACCTCGGTCCACTTGGTGAACTTGTCGATGGCCACGAGGAGGAAACGGTAGCCCCCCTGCGACTTCGGGAAGGGGCCCAGGATGTCCAGCCCCCAGACCGCGAACGGCCAGGAGAGCGGGATGGTCTGAAGCTCCAGTGCCGGCTGATGAATTTGCTTGGCGTGGAATTGGCAGGCGTCGCAGGTTTGCACAATGGCGACCGCATCTTGAAGCACCTGAGGCCAGTAGAAGCCGCTCCTGAAGACCTTCCCTGTGAGGGTGTGCGCGCATGAGTGGTGGCCGCACTCCCCGCTGTGGATGTCCTTAATCAGCTCTCGGCCTTCCTCAGGAGGGACGCACTTGAGCGCGACACCATTTGGGCGCTTGCGGTAGAGGTTTTCCTCGAGGATGCAGTATGACTTTGCTTGTCGAGCGACTCGCTCTGCATCAGCATCTTCTTCAGGGAGGATTCCTTTCACCAAGTAGTCCTTGAGCTCATCAATCCAGCCTGAGGCCTGGTGGGTTGCCGTCAGCAGCAGACGCTCCCCTGTGCTGGGACCGCAATCAGGCGCCCCAGACTCAGGAGGTGGTGGGAGCGCTTCGCCTGCGCTTGCGGCTGTGGCCTCTCGAGGCTGCTTGATGGATGCCTTGGCGAGCCTCTCTTCGAAGACACTGGCCTGCTGGGGTTGCCTCCGCGAGGCTCGCTTGGCGATGTCGTCGGCCTCTTGGTTTTCTTTCCTCGGGATGTGCATGAGCTCCATGCCCCTGAAGTGCTTCTCAAGCTTGCGGACCTCTTCGAGGTATGCGGCCATGTGGTCGTCTTTCGGCGTGTAGCTCTTGTTGGAGAAGTTGACGAGCAGCTGTGAGTCTCCCTTGACGAGTAGGTGCTTGACGCCTAGAGCGATGGCGGCCCTTAAGCCGGCGAGGAGGCCTTCGTATTCGGCGATGTTGTTGGAGATCTTGTCGATTGTGAAGCACAGCTGGACAGCATAATATAGCTTGTCACCCTTGGGCGAGGTTAGGACGACGCCTGCTCCGCCATTGCGGCAAGCGAAGGCTCCATCGAAGTGCATGGTCCAGTGGCTGGGCGCCGCGTCTCCCGAGGGCTCGGCCTCTGCCTCACGAGGCTCCTCAGGGCTTGGGTCAGTCCATTCGGCGACGAAATCAGCCAGCGCTCTTCCTTTTATGACCCTCGTGGTGTCGAAGCGCAAGTTGAAAGGCTGCAGCTCGATGTTCCATCCTGCGACACGATCTGTGGCGTTGGGGTTGTGCAGGATTTGCTCCAGGGGGAAAGCGGTGACCACCGTGATGGGGTGGCCCTGGAAGTAGTGTCTCAGCTTCCTGGAGGCGATGAGGAGCGCGACGAGGAGCTTCTGCTGCATTGGATACCGCTCGCGAGCGTCCCGCAGCACCGTGCTGACGAAGTAGACGGGGTGCTCGACGAGGGTTGTCTGAGGTGGCGCAGCATCGGCCCTCTGTGGGGGCTCTTCAGGGCTCCTGTCGATATCTGCCTGTGGAGGCCTCTCGACAGGGGTTGTTGGAGCAGGCTCGACTTGAGGCGATGGGCCTGGCCGTGGGTCTGCGGAGGCTGCTCCTTCGACGGGGCCTTTGTCGGGGGGTTCCGGGCTTGGAGTGGCAGTGCTCTTCTTGGGGAGGACAGGCTCTTCCCTCTCGACCACCAAGACGGCGCTTGCTGTCTGAGGGGTGGCTGAGAGGTACAGCTTCAAGTGCTCGTCTGCCCTGGGGGCCACCAAGACCGGAGGGCTAGCCAGATACTTCTTTAAATCTTCGAAGGCTTTATCCGCCTCAGGGGTCCACTTGAATGTGCCCGACCTCTTCATGATCTTGAAAAATGGCAGGGCTCTCTCGCCGAATTTAGAGATGAAACGACCGAGGCTGGCCATGCAGCCCGCAAGGCGCTGCATTTCCTTGAGTCGGCGAGGGGGCTGCATTTGTTCTATGGCCTTGATCTTGTCAGGATTTGCCTCTATGCCGCGGTGGGACACGAGGAATCCGAGGAGCTTGCCTGAAGGGACCCCGAAGACGCACTTGGCGGGGTTGAGCTTGATGTTCACCTTTCTCAGGCTGGCGAAGGTTTCCTCGAGATCCCTCAAGAGGGTGTCCCCCTCTCGAGACTTGACCACGATGTCATCGACATAGGCCTCAGCATTTCTGCCCATCTGAGCCCCCAAGGCTATCCTCATGAGCCTCTGGAAGGTGGCCCCGGCGTTCTTCAGGCCAAAGGGCATGCATGTGTAGCAGTACACACCACAGGGGGTGAGGAATGCCGTCTTCTCCTCGTCCTCTTTAGCCATCTTGATCTGGTGATAACCAGAGAAGGCATCCAGAAAACTGAGGAGGTCACAGCCAGCGGTGGAGTCCACGATCTGGTCTATCCTCGGCATGGGGTATGGGTCCTTGGGGCAGGCCTTGTTGACATCGGTGTAGTCGATGCAGAGTCGGCCTCCTCCAGCGGGTTTAGGGACGACCACGCCATTGGAGAGCCAAGTGGGGTGCGCGACTTCGCGGACGACATTTGCCGCCTTGAGTTTCTCTACTTCCTTGATGATGAAGGCTTGCTTCTCGGGGGCTTGCTTGCGTGCTTTTTGCTTGACGGGGCGTGCGTCTGGACACACGGCTAAGTGGTGCTCGATCACCTCCCTTGGTACGCCGGACATATCTGACGGAGTCCACGCGAACATGTCAGAGTTTGCCCGAAGGAAGGTGACGAGCGCGCTTTCCTATTTGGGAGGCAGGGCAGCGCCTATGGTGACGCTAGCCCCCGAGCCTTCAGCCCCCGAGCTGGTGGTGTCCAGCGGCACCTTCTTCATGGCGGCTTGCTCCTGAGAGAACACCTGCTTCTTCTTCTTGGGCCTCTCGAGAGGCTCCATGTCCTCGTCAGCCGGGAAAGCCATGGCGGCTGCCTTGTAGGCGCTCTCGACAGCGCGCGTGGCGTCCAGGACATGGCCATGGACGGCGATGGTGCCAGCGCTGCCGGGAATCTTGACCATGTTGTAGGCGTGATGCGTGACGGCCATGAACTTCGCGAGGGCGGGGTAGCCGAGGATGGCGTTGTACGGCAGACCGATGTGCGCGACGTCGAAGTCGATCAGCTCCGTGCGGTAGCTCTTCTGCGTGCCAAAGGTGACCGCGAGGCGGACTTGCCCCAGAGGCTCGATAGAACCACTGGTGACGCCCGTGAATGGCCTGGAGGGCATAAGCCACTCGTAGGGCACTTGAAGCGTCTCGAAGGTCTCGACAGAGATGACATTCAGGCCCGCTCCCCCGTCGATGAGCGTCTTGGAGACGGTGATGTTGTTGATGGTGGGGGAGCAGACCAGGGGGAGGGTTCCAACGGTCTTGGTCGACTTGGGGTGGTCCTTGGCGTCGAAGGCGATGGTGTACTGGGACCACTTGAGGGGCCTGGAAGTCTCGGTGCTCGGGAGCGCAGCGTTGAGTTCGCGGGCGAACTGCTTGAACTGATTGTTCGACTTGGGCGCTTGAGCTCCGCCGAGGATGCAGGCCATGGCGCCTCTCGGGGCCTGGTAGCCTCCATCTTCCTCGTCGGGGAGGTTGTTGTTCTTCTCGGCGGCGTTGGCTTGAGTGCCCGACGGCTTCTGGTAGCCGCCATCGCGCCTGCCCTTGGCGTCCCTGCGGTAGCCGCGACCTCTGCCGCGGCCTCCGCTGCCTTCTCCCCGCTCGCGTTCCCTGCTCAGCCTCTTGAGGTCGAAGCAGTCGTCTGTAGCGTGCCCGCGCCTGTTGTGGTAGACGCAGAACGGACGGTGGTCCACTTCTTTGTCGCCGCGCTCGGGGGAGCCCCTGCGGGAGCCCTTCGCGTCAGGCTCTGCCGCGAGGACCGCGGTGGCCTTGCGCTTGGGCTCTTCCTTCTTCTTGTGGCTCTTGGACCCATCGCCAGGGTCGTCCCCCCGCGCGCTCATCTTGACGAAGAGGAGTCCCTCTTCAGCCTTGGCGCACTTGTCCGCCAGATCGAACAGCTTCACCACAGAGGTGAGCTTGTCGTGGATGCCGAGCTTCTCGAGCATCCTGCGGTTCGTGACGCCCTCGCGGAAGGCAGCGATCACCTGGGTGTCGGGGATGTTTGGAATTTTGTTCCGCACCTGGCTGAAGCGCTGGATGTACTTGCGAAGAGTTTCATCCTTCTTCTGCACCACAGCGCGCAAGTCGTTGTGGGTGAGTGTGCGCTCGTACATGCCCTTGAAGTTGGCGACGAACTGCCTGCAGAGCTCCTCCCAGGAGTCGATGGAGTCCTCGGGCAGGTTGAGAAGCCAGGATAGAGCGGAGTCCCTGAGGGCGTGGGAGAACCAGTTGGCCATGACCTTGTCGTCGCCCCCTGCAGCCTGGATGGAAGTGGTGTAGAGCTGCAGGAACTCGAGAGGGTTGGTGGACCCGTCGAAGCCCTTGGGGAGCGCTGGCCTGAACTTCTGTGGCCAGACCACACGGCGCAGGGCGCGCGTGAAGGCCATGCAGCCTGAGGCATAGGTGGCCGTTCCTCCCTGGAGGGCCCTGCGGTTTTGCTGCCCCGCCTGACCGAGCTCCTCGACGAGGCGGTTTTGAAGGTCGCGACGTCGCTCCATGCCTACACGCGCGTCAGGTGCGGTGCGCTGCACGATTTGGCAGTCGTGCGGCGAGGAAGCATGGGAGGGAGCCCGCTGTGCCGCGGCCGGGGGCGGTCCCGGCGGCGGCGGTGGCGCACCTGGTGCGGCCGTCCCTGCAGGGCCGGAAGGCACGATGGAGCGCGGCGTGTGGTTGCGATGTCGACGAGGTGGTGGAGGCGATCTAGCCACTGGTCGTGCGCTTCGGCACTTGGCCGGTAGCGGAGGAGCTCCTGAGCCATCAGTAGCGCGGTGTGCGGGGCGGGCTCTTGATGCTCCCGCGTGGACACGCTCTGGCGCCGGGACGGGTGCGAGGACTCAGCGTCCCCGCGGCGCTCGGAGAGGTCCTCGTCGTCACGCTGGTCTCCTTCGCGGTGCTCCTCGCTCTCCGGCTCATCCACGCGCGGGCCGGTGCCGGCGCGCTCGGTCGTGCGGGGGCGATCACGGCGGCCGCGGGTGGGGGCAGTGCCGGGCTCGGTGTGAGCTCTCTCGGAGGTGCGCCTGTTGGCGCGCGTCGCGCGGGTGTCCATCATGGCGCGGAGTTCGGAGGTTGAAGACGCGCCTCAGCCCCCTACCTGGCGCGCCAAATGTCGTGGAATGAACTCCCACGTAACAGGGGTAGTCTCGCCCCGGGGAGAGGTTCGAAGGGGGACTGAACACGGAGGTCAAACAACCCTCGACGCACGCCGCGACGTTGCTCGCGGTGCTTGGAGCGGAACTGCACGACAGAGAGTGACACCGGCCCTTACCCAGGTTCACGGCCCTCAAGGTGAGGTAAAACCGCTACTCCTGCTTGTCTGGATTGCACTGTGGTGACTGTAGTACAACTAGCCTCTGGGCCTTGAGAGGGTCCGGAGGTGGAAGACGCTATTGAGCTCGGGATCGAATTCCTCCCCTTCCTACGGAAGTGCCCCTTCTCCTTAAATAGCTGCCCCGGGCCTCATCCCTGCGGCCTGCGCAGTGGACGGGTTCCCACATGGCCACAAGCGCCGGAGCGGGGTGCACTACTGCTCGCTCGTTCATGGACTCGGTCCATGGTCGCAAAGCCTGCCTTCGTGGCAGAGCAGCTGTCTCCTCCGTCCTTGGACGCGGCTCTTCCGTGTTAAAGCGGCGCGCTGTGGCCGACAAGCTGCAGACTTTGCAGAGCGTCTCGCAGGCGCGGCAGAGACCGTGGGGAGTGCCCACAGTGACGTCGTCGTTGGAGCGTTGTGCCGGCCAACTGCGTTATCACCAAAGAGGAAAGCTTCGTTGGCGGCGCAGGGGACACAGAGCTTTGTTGACCCCTTTTATCACGGGAACGGCAACTGTGACGCTGTTGCTGTCGTGCGTGCAGACGCGCGCGTCACCCTGCGGCCGCAGCAGAGCCCATGTGCGCTCTGCAGCGCTTCCTTGGCCGTGAAGTATCCCCTCAGGGGCCTGAGGCTCTCGAGGGGGAGGAGCCGGGCCGGCTCCCTTAAGAGGGAGAGAGCCCTCAAGTGGGACGCCCTCGGGGGGGGCCTCCTTCAAGCCTCTGTCGGCGCCTCAGGTCCCCTCCAGGGGTTTCCGCCTCGGGGGGGTTCCCCAAGCGGTTTGCCTGGTCCTTAGCCGTTTCGTAGATGCAGTTGCGTGCGCGGTCCGTCTAGTATGGGCTCTGCACACCCTAGAATCCACTGGGCCGACACCAACAACAATACATAGAAATATAATAAAAAAGCCCAAACACACTAGGGCAAGACATGCATCACGAGACCGGGATTAGCCTTCACTGCCATCTTCGGATCTTGGAGAGGATCTTCACGGCTCCTCCTCCTCAATGCCGCCCTCGCCGAGGTAGTAGGGGAGGCTGTGCATGCGGTTGGGGGTGGGGAAGGTGCTCTCTGTGTCGGTGAAGATGTTGTACGTAGTGAAGCAGATGAACTCGCAGCTGCACCAGAACACCTGCCCAAGAAGATAGTAGGCGTCGAAGCGGTTGGTGAAGTTCGCCACGAGCGCGACTGGCGTAGTGGTAGCAGTCGGACGCATCTCCACCAGCCGGAACATGGGAGGCGACCCCGCCGGGAGGTGGTGATAGCCGGCACGGAGGAAGCCACTGGCCAACTCCCTAGCACCCCTCCAGCGTGAGATCGCCCACACGCGCAGCTGGGTCTCCACGACGATGCCGGCGGGGAACCGCATCTCCGGCACGGTGGGTGGCAGCTGGAACGTGGGGCCGTTGAACTGCATCTTGGCCTGCGCTACGCTACACTGCTTGGCTCCGGATTTGGGAGAAGGAGAGAGGGGGGTTTAAATAGGTGAAGGGGTGGGTGGTTTAAATAACCGGCCGTGTGCGTGTTTTGCTACGTTCAAACGATGCGAATCGATCGGTATGCCACGCATTCATTGCCAACCATTCTCACACAGGCCACGATGTATCGCTGCGACTGGACCGAAAAGGCTGAGACGATGCAACGCTCTTAAACGCGGAGACGCGTGCGAGAAGAGACGAACCAGCGGCAGCGACCGTGTCTGCGTACGTGGCTGCGCGGCTCG
Source organism: Poa annua (assembly GCA_026929855.1). Taxonomy (NCBI): domain Eukaryota; kingdom Viridiplantae; phylum Streptophyta; class Magnoliopsida; order Poales; family Poaceae; genus Poa; species Poa annua. The sequence continues at coordinate 42,172,356 of CM049435.1, read as the reverse complement.
ACACAGTCTTTGCGTTCGTGGCGTGGCTAAGCGGCTCAGCGACTGTCCCTGCTTGCGACTGTCCCGGCATACGTGGCTGCATCGTGGCGTGGCTGGCTGAGAGCATGCAGCAAAGCTGCAAAGCTTCGTGGCGGCGTCGACGCATGCATGCAGGCTGGCTGGACCACGTCGTGCCGCGGGAGCATGCATAGCAGGCCTCGGTGCGCAGCGCTCAATGCATAACAGCCTACGGCTTAGCTAAACACAGGCCCAACAGTCCAGTGGAACCGCAGCCCAGCGGTCAAACCAGCGTCACCTTCCAACACGGCCCCACTTGTCAGAGTCAGATCCAGCGCGGCCACCAGTTAACGGTCAAACCGTTGGCTCGACGGCCTCCACCGCTACGAGCATTTCCCAGGGTTTCACACAAGGGAGTGGGGAAAAGTGAGCAAAAGCTAAGCTCGTGGGGATGAATGAGTACAACTAAGGAACCAGGGGCACAGAAATAGAAAACCCATAAAGTAAAGATACAAACGAATTGCTACAGAGGTAGACATGTTCCTTGACTAAATAAAATATAATAACAGAAATAAAAAGTGGGTTGTCTCACATAAGCGCTTTTCTTTAACGCCTTTCAGCTAGGCACAGAAAGTGATATTCAAGTATTATCCAAATCAAGAACAGAAATCCTCTCAACTATGCATTGTATTTTATCTATATAAGGTTCAGAGGTTCCTTTTTCATTACTTTTAGGTTTACTACGTTCATCAAATGGGTTTTGAGGGACAATCCAATCAAAATTTTCTTCTAAGGCTTCATGCATAGCTATAAGTTTAATAGGTATTGGTACTTTAATTTCCTCCCCCTTAGTAGGTTCAGTTTTACCAAATTTTTCAAGTGCATTAATAACATCTACACATGAGCCTAGCTTATCAAAACGATCAAAGACTTTCCTAGCTTCTATAGCAACATCACCAAATTCATTAAGCAGGGTTTCCATAATAAAATCTTTCTTTTCAGCATTTTAACATCATGAAGATTAAGGAACATTTGTTGTATTATGGGATATAGGTTAACAAACCTAGCCTCTAGCATGTGAACTAAAGAAGCTGCAGCAGTTTCATAATTTGGGGCAAGTTCTGCTATGGATTTCTCCTCAAGATCCTTATGCTTACTAACATGATTAAAGAATTCTTCAATGTTCTCTTTTCCAATTATAGATCCACTACCTACTGACAGGTCTTCCAGGGTGTACTTAGGAAGCAACATTATAGAAAAAGTAAAACTAAAACCGAAATAACAGAATAACAAAACCGAAGTAAAAATAGTAATGCAAGTAACTATTTTTTTTTGTATTTTTGATATTAAGCAAACAAGATAGTAATAAAAATAAACTAAGCAAGACAATAACAAAATAAAGAGATTGGAAGTGAGAGACTCCCCTCGCAGAAGAGCTTCAACTCCCCGGCAACGGCGGCAGAAAAATGCTTGATGCACACGGTGGTGTGTTGTTGGGAAACCCCAAGAGGAAGGTATGAAGTAGTGCAACAACAAGTTTCCCTCAGTTGTGAAACCAAGGTTATCGAACCAGTAGGAGTTGAGAGTTCTTCTCGAGGTGGCAACAGCGCCAGAAAAGTGCTTGCGTGTAGTTGACGTGGAACCTGCACACAACACAATCAAGATACTTTGCCCCAACTTAACAGTGAGGTTGTCAATCTCACTGGCTTGCTGTAACAAAGGATTAAACGTATGTGTGGAAAATGATGTTTGTTTGCAGAGAATGAAAGTAACAGGATTGCAGTAGGTTGTTTTATCAGTTTAAAGAAAAGGACCGGGGTCACAGTTCACTAGTGGTGTCTCTCCATAATAATAACATACATGCGGGTAAACAAATTACAGCTGGGCAATAGATAGAATAAAGAAGTGCATAATGATGTATATACTATAGTTATGATGTCTAGTGTGAGATTCATTTGGGCATTACAACAATATACATAGACCGTTCCAACCGCATCTATGACTAATAATCCACCTTCCGGTTAGCGTCCGCACCCCTTTCAGTATTAAGTTGCAAGCAACAGATTATTGCATTAGGCAATGTGTGTAATGTAAGTAATACAAATACCCCTAGATAAAGTGCTACTGTTTTATACCTAGTAGCAACAGTACATCTACAATCTTAGAGCTTGCTGTCACTACCCCAGATTAAATAGAGACATGAACCCACTATCGAGCATAAACACCCCCTCTTGGAGTCACAAACATCTACTTGGCCAGAGCATCTACTAGCAACGGAGAGCATGCAAGATCATAAATAACGCACTCACAAGATATATTATGAAGCAATAACATAGTATTCAATATTCATCGGATCCCAGCAAACACAACATGTAGTATTACATAAAGATGATCTTGATCATGATAGGCAGCTCACAAGATCTAAACATGGTAGCACAAGAGGAGAAGACAACCATCTAGCTACTGCTATGGACCCGTAGTCCAAGGATGAACTACTCACGCATCAGTCCGGAGGTGGGCATGGTGATGTAGAGCCCTCCAGTGATGATTCCCCTCTCCGACAGGGTGCCGGGAAGAGGTTCTGAACCCTCCCGAATTAGGGTTGACGACGGCGGCGGCTCTGGAACTCGTGGAGGAAAAGTGTGCGCGTCTAGGTCTTATTTCGTCGGGGGGTATTTGTAGGCGAAAGGGCGAAGGCGGTGGAGGCCCGAGGGCCCCACACCACGTGGCCACGCGGCAGAGGGGGGGCCGCCTCGGTGCCCTCCTCCGTCTCGTCTTCAGTGTTCTGGAATCTCCCGAGAAAAATAGGGACTTTGACGTTTCGTTTGTCCAATTCCGAGAATATTTTCTTAACAGTTTCTCTGAAACCAAAAACAGCAGAAAACAAGGAACTTGCACTGTAGCATCTTGTTAATAGGTTAGTCCCAGAAAATGCATAAAATGATATAAAAGTGTATATAAATCATGTAGCAAGTGGCATAATATAAGCATGGAACATAAGAAATTATAGATACGTTGGAGACGTATCAACATCCCCAAGCTAAGTTCTACTCATCCCGAGTAGGTAAAACGATAAAAAGAATAATTTCTGAAGTGACATGCTTTCTCACAATCTTGATCATAATGTAAAGCTCATGTTATGAATGAAGTGACTCAAGACAATGGTCTATAGTTTGCTAACAAATAGACAAGTAGTAAACAACTACATCATATTAGTGAAAAATTTCATGGATAGTACTTTCAAACAAGCATAAAAAAAATTGCATAAGAGTTAACTCATAAAGCAATAGTCTCTAAGTAAAAGAGCATTGAAGCAACACAAAGGAAGATATAAGTTTCAGCATTGGCTTTCAACTTGTAACATGTATATCATATAGATAGTTGTCAACACAAAGAAATATAACAAGTGCAATAAGTAAGTATATAAGAATTGTTGCACACAGTTGACACAAGTGTTTGCTTCTAAGAAAGAAAGAAGTGGGTAAACTGACTCAACATAAAGTAAAACAAAGGCCCTTCGCAGAGGGAAGCAGGGATACAAACATGTGCTAGAGCTTTTTAGTTTTTATAGGTTTTTGAAATCATATAGAGAGCATAAAAGTAACTTTTGAGAGGTGTTTGTTGTTGTCAACAAATGGTAATGGGCACTCTACCCCCCTTGTCAACCAGACTTTCAAGAGCGGCTCCCATGAAGGACGTTATTTCTACCAACAAGGCATATCATCCCTCTTATCTCTTTGGTTTACACATGTAATTAAAAACTAGAATCATTGCTTCACTGATTAGATCAGGGCAAAAATGTGAAGAGATTGCAGCGGTTAAAGTTGTAATTAATTGGGACTGGGCACCCCATTTGCCAGCTCTTTTTGCAAGTTAATGGATAAGAGGATGTATATGTCACTAGTCCGGTTGTTAAAGTCTATCTAAAAGCAAATGACAAGGTTGATATCTGTAACACCACATACTTCCTCATGAGCTAATAAACATTGACACAAATAAGGGATAATAAATTTTGAATAAAAGGTAGCACACGAAGTATTTGCTTGGAATGGTAGGAAATACCATGTAGTAGGTAGGTATGGTGGACACAAATGGCAAGGGTTTTGACTCAAAGGTTTTGGATGCACGAAAAGCATTCCTTCTCAGTACAAGGCTTTGGCTAGCAAGGTTATTTGAAATAAACACAAGTGTAAACAATGAAAACAAGACGTATATAAAATCATATTTCAAGCATTATAAAACTCTACATTGTCTTCCTTGTTGTTCAAACACCTTTACTAGAAAATATCTAGACCTTAGAGATACCAAACATGCAAACCAAATTTCAACAAGCTTTACGGTAGTTCTTCACTAATAGGCTTTAACTACATGATGTAAAAGCTTAAACATGACCTACTTGAGAGCTCAAAACAATTGCCAAGCACCACAACATACAAGATAACAATCCATAAGAGCATGTATATCTTTTCATTATACCATCTACCACATTTAGCATTTTGTGTTTCCAACCAAACACCAATCAACTTATTTAAACATAAACTCTCCCAGTATTTATCAATGAGATATGAGAGTATAACATAAGAAAACTAACATCTCTAACAAGAGATGCATGAAAAACAGGAGCTGAAAGTATTGAAGTAACATAAAAGAATACTCAACAAATATAAGTGAAGAATAGGAGTATTCATAAGAAAAAGCGGAGCGTGTCTCTCTCCCACAAAGGAATGCTAGGATCCATTTTATTCAGAGAATGAAAATAACAAAAACAAAAACAAACAACCGCTTCAAGTAAAGCACATAAGATGTGTCGGAATTAAAATATAGTTTCACTAGAGATGACCTGATAGTTTGTTGATGAAGAAGGGGATGCCTTGGGCATCCCCAAGCTTTGACGCTTGAGTCTTCTTTAAATATGCTTGGGTGACCCACGGGGGCATCCCAAGCTTTGACTCTTTCATCTTCTTGATCACATCACATCATCCTTCTCTCTTAATCCTTGGAAACTTCCTCCACACCAAACTCAAAGTAGACTTCATTAGAGGGTGGTGCATAATCAAAATTATCATATTCTGCATGAACACAATTTCTACCAATGCTACTGGATATTAGCTATAGCCACTGATACTTTATGGAACAGAAAGATCCATTCAAAATAGCAAAAGAGGCATTGCAAAATAAATGGCAGAATCTGTCAAAAACAGAACAGTCCGTAAAGACGAATTTTTTCCAGGCACTTAACTTGCTCAAATCAGAAAACTCCAAAGTAATGAAAGTTGCATACATATCTGAGGATCACGCACAAAAAATCCCAGGTCATTTTGATTTTTCTGTAATTAGTTATTAATTTAACGGTGGACAGCAAAAAACTATTTCTGCACAGCAATCCAAATCTAGCATCAACTTTCGACTAGAGGCTTAACTTGACACAACAATGTAATAAAGTAAAGATATAAATGAATTGCTACAGAGGTAGACATGTTCCTTGACTCAAATAAAATAAAATAACAGAAATGAAAAGTGGGTTGTCTCCCATAAGCGCTTTTCTTTAACGCCTTTCAGCTAGGCACAGAAAGTGATATTCAAGTATTTCCAAGAGATGAAGCATCAACATCATAATTTGTACGAATGATAGAATCAAAAGTTAGCTTTATTCTTTTTCTAGGAAAGTGTTCCATACATTTCTTTACTGGTAATTGGTATCTAATATTTCCTTCCTTCATATCAATAATAGCACCCACAGTTCTAAGAAAAGGTCTTCCCAAAACAATTGGACAAGATGGGTTGCATTCGATATCCAAGACAATAAAATCAACGGGGACAAGATTATTGTTAACCATAATAAGAACATCATTGACTCTCCCCAAAGGTTTCTTCATAGCATTATCAACAAGAAAAACATCCAAATAGCAATGTTCCAAAGGTGGCAAATCAAACATATCATAGATCTTTTTAGTTATAACAGAGATACTTGCACCAAGGTCACATAAAGCATTGCAATCAAGTTCATCCACTTTTATTTTAATGATGGGCTCCCAACCATCTTCTAACTTCTTAGGGATAGAAGCTTCAAGTTTTAATTTCTCTTCCCTAGCTTTAATTAGAGCATTTGTAATATGAGTTGTAAATGCCATGTTCATGGCACTAGCATTAAGACTTGTGGCTAACTTTTGCAAGAACTTAATAACTTCAGAGATATTGCAATTATCATAATCAAAATTATTATCATCAAAGCAAACCGAACCACTATCTCCTATGTTCTTAAAAATTTCAGCACTTTTGTCAAGAACGGTTTCAGTAGTTTTAGGCAATTTTAACTTTTTGGAAGAAGTTGAAGAAACATTTCCAACACTAACTATGTTACCATTAATAGTAGAAGGCTTACTAGCATGTGGAGTAACATTATTTTCAGTAGTGGTAGTAGTTAAAACATTAACAATATTATCTTCCTTAGCTAGTTTTTTCTCTCTTTCTCATCTAACATGCAATTGGGCCATCATCCTAACATTTTCATCAATTCGAACTTGGATGTCATTAGCTGTAGTAAAGGGATTATCATCAATATTTTCAGGTTTAACATCCATTTTATTAATTAAAGAAGATTGTGCTTCAGACATAGAGGAAATACAAGTTTCAGCACTAGTGATTTTCCCTTGTAGACCCGAAATTTCTCTATTTAAATTTTGCATTTGATAACTAATATTTTTCAACATGATAGATTGTTCTTCCATAGTCCTAGTGAATGCTTTATTTTGCTCATATTTTGTTTGCATAAAAATTTTAGTAGCTCTTTCAATTTCTAAAATCCTTTCCTCACTAGGCATTTTACCATAAGAATTAACATAACCACCACTATTATTAGAAGGATAGGGCTTATAGTTATTATTACCACAATTGTTCCTATAGGCACTGTTGTTGAAATTGTTGTTTTTAATGAAGTTCACAACAACATGCTCTTCTTGTGCAACTAAAGAAGCTAAGGGAAGATTATTTGGATCAACATGAGATTTACCATTCACAAGCATAGACATAATAATATCAATCTTTTCACTCAAGGAGGAGGTTTCTTCAACATAATTTACCTTCTTACCTTGAGGTGTCCTTTCAGTATGCCACTCAGAATAATTCACCATCATATCATCTAAGAGTTTTGTTGCAGCCCCCAAAGTGATGGACATAAAGGTACCTCCAGCAGCTGAATCAAGCAAGTTTCTTGAAGAAAAATTCAGTCCTGCATCAAAGGTTTGGATGATCATCCAAGAAGTCAGTCCATGGGTAGGATAATTTTTAACCAAAGATTTCATTCTTTCCCAAGCTTGAGCAACATGTTCATTATCAAGTTGTTTAAAATTCATAATGCTACTTCTTAGAGAAATAATCTTAGCAGGAGGATAGTATTTTCCAATAAAAGCATCTTTGCATTTAATCCATGAATCAATGCTATTCCTAGGCAATGAAAGCAACCATTTTTTAGCTCTTCCTCTCAAAGAGAAAGGAAATAATTTCAGTTTTATAATATCACCATCTACATCCTTATACTTTTGCATTTCACAAAGTTCAACAAAATTATTTAGATGGGCAGGAGCATCATCAGTACTAACACCAGAAAATTGCTCTCTCATAACAAGGTTTAACAAAGCAGGTTTAATTTCAAAGAATTATGCCTTAGAAGCAGGTGGAGCAATAGGAGTGCATATAAAATCATTATTATTGGTGCTAGTGAAATCACACAACTTAGTATTCTCAGCAGTACTCATTTTAGCAATTTAAAAGACAAACCGAAATAAACAATAACAAAATCGAAATAAAAATATTAATGCAAGTAACTATTTTTTTTGTATTTTTTATATTAAGCAAACAAGACAGTAATAAAAATAAACTAAGCAAGACAATAACAAAATAAAAAGATTGGAAGTGAGACTCCCCTCGCAGAAGAGTCTGGTTTCCCCAGCAACGGCGCCAGAAAAAGTCTTGATGCTCTCGCAGCGTTGGGCAACCCCAAGAGGACTATCTCAAAACAATAAAGTTAGCATAATCAGCATACCAAGGAATATCTCATGAACTCACCCTTATTGCAGCTAATTGTTCATTTGGAAAACTATCATTAACAGGAATACGATCATATTCAATTTTTTCCAATCTAGACAAATTATCAACAACAGGATTTTCAGCACCTTTCCTATCTACAATATGCAAATCAAATTCTTACAAAAGTAATACCCATCTAATAAGCCTAGGCTTTGCATCTTTCTTTTCCATAAGGTATCTAATTGCAGCATGATCAGTATGAATAATAACTTTAGAATCAACAATATATTGTCTAAATTTATCGCAAGCAAAAACAACAACTAGAAATTCTTTTTCAGTTGTAGCATAATTCTTTTGAGCAGGATCAAGAGTCTTACTAGCATAATGAATGACATTTAACTTTTTATCTACTCTTTGTCCAAGAACAGCACCAACAGCAAAATCACTAGCATCACACATAATTTCAAATGGTAAATTCCAATCAGGCGGTTGAACAATAGGAGCACTTATTAAAGCTTGCTTAAGAGTCTCAAAAGCTACCTTACAATCATCATAAAAAACAAATGGTACATCTTTTTGCAAGAGATTAGTAAGAGGCTTTGATACCTTAGCAAAATCTTTAATAAACCTTCTATAGAAACCAGCATGACCAAGAATACTACGAATACCCTTAACATCTCAGGGGCAAGGCATTTTCTCAATTGCTTCAACTTTAGCTCTATCAACTTCAATACCTCTTTCAGAAATCTTATGTCCAAGAACAATTCCTTCATTAACCATAAAGTGGCACTTCTCCCAATTAAGGACAAGATTAGTTTCTTCACATCTCTGCAAAACTTTATGAAGATTGTGCAAGCAATTATCAAAAGAAGTTCCATAGACAGAAAAATCGTCCATGAATACCTCCACAATTTCCTCACAAAAACCATGAAAGATAGCAGACATACAGCTTTGAAAAGTAGCAGGAGCATTACATAAACCAAAAGGCATACGTCTATAAGCATAAGTACCATAAGGACAAGTAAATGTGGTTTTCTCTTGATCTTGAGCTTTAACAGCAATTTGAGAGAAACCAGAATAACCATCAAGAAACCAAAAATGAGTTTTATTAGCTAATCTCTATAACATTTGATCAATAAAGGGTAATGGATAATGATCCTTCTTAGTAACTTTATTAACCTTTCTAAAATCAATGCACATTCTATAACCAACTACTACTCTTTGAGGAATAAGCTCATCATTATCTTTAGGCACAACAATAATTCCACCTTTCTTAGGGACACAGTGCACAGGACTAACCCATCTACTATCAGCAATAGGATAAATAATACCAGCATCAAGAAATTTTAATACCTCATTTCTTACCACTTCCTTCATTTTGGGTATTAAACGGCGTTGATGTTCAACAACTGGCTTTGCATCGGTGTAACATCCCAAATTAATATTATGAATTACTATATCAAAAATGTGGGCCAACAAAAACTTTTTATAAATTAATATGTGTTGATGTTTTATTGATTGCTTGTGATAGGTATCTCTTGTGAATGTGTTGTTGTTAGCTCTAATTAAAAACTTGAAGAAAAGAAAATAAACACAACAAAACCTAAAACAATAAAAACAATGTGACAAATGTCACACTATTTCCCAAATTAAGAAATCTATTTATTTTCAAACCAAATTCAATGGAGTGGTAATATAAACCCTCTTATTTTAGTTCCACAACTTTTCCCTCTCCAAATATTAAATTCAAAAACCTAAATTTAAATTTAAATTCTATTTCTTTATCCTATTCAAACCACAAAATGTGCTATGTTGCACTTGCCCCATAAATAATCAAATAGCACAACAAATCTTGACAAACATGTGTGAAGCAAATTAGGAAAATAAAATTCAAAAATTGGAAATTATTTCTGGTTCAAGCATTTCATCGAACACATGGTGATCACCACCCTGTTCTTCCCAAACCGTCCCAAATCCTTGATCGATTCGATCGATTCCGATCGAATTGGTGCAAGCCACCGCCTCCCTTCGATCTCCCTCGCTCCACTCTCTTCGCCGCGCTCACGGGAACGGAGGAATCGGGCCGGGGTCGAGGAGGAACGCAGGGGACAGCAGCCGCGCGCACGTCGCCGTGGTCGGCACTGTGGCCACGACGGTGTCGAGCCGTGCTAGCCGCGCCAGGCCCCCCCCTCTCTCCCTCACCTCCCTGCTCCCTCTCAGCGCAGCAAGACGCACCGCAGCAGCCCGCACCCGCAGCACCCGCGACGCACAGAGCACGTCGTGCGCCGCCCGAGCGCCCTCACGGCCGTCCCCCACCCGAGCACGCACCGCTCGCCTCCACGCGCCAGCCTTGCCCCTCTGCACCCCGACACCTTCTCCATTACCACCTCGCTCACCCGCCCCCTTTTCCCCTCTACTTCGTGCCCAGGAACGACGTAGGAGCCTCGCCGGAGTTGGAGCACGGCCGCGGAGGAGGAGTTGCTCGCCGCCGTCGATTGGAGCCGCCCCAGCACGCGCCGTTCGTCCAGCAAGCTTCCCCGAGTCGCCGCCGTCGATCTGCATCACCCGCGCATCCTCCCGAGCCCCCTAGGTGAGACTCCGACCACCGCCGACGTCGCCGGAGCCACGGCGCCGCCCGATTTAGGTCGTCGCCGGTGTGCTCCATCCTCGGCCGTTGGATCTTAGATCTACGGTAGCATACCGCTTCGCGCTTTAAGTCACTGACCCGCGGGCCCCGCACGTCAGGCTTTTAAACATTTCCAGCGCGCGCACCGTTTTTAGTTGAGACGCTGACGAGTGGACCCCACCCGTCAGTGTTTTCAACATTATCCAGACAGAACCATTTTTCTTATTTAATTTCTCTGGAAATTCCAGTACTGGATTCAAACTTTGAAATTCAATATCTCGAGATTTATAACTCCAAATAAATCAAATCAAAATGTTCTGGAAAGCTTATGAAATTGTCTAACCAACCCAAGTGGTTTCACCTCATTTGGATAAACAATAAAAATATAGCATTAAAAATACCAAATAAGGTTTAAAATTAAAACTTGTTTGTTTCTGATACTCTGTTAGGCCAAATGAGTTAAGACTAATTTTATTGGGTCTCATTTAGTCGTGGCTAGTTACCCCTAAGAGGATTTAATTTTAGGATCAACAGAATTTGATTAATAGCTAAAACTTGATTATTAAGCTTCTGGATTAAAACCATTATGTAGGGAGTATGGTAACTCCAATTGACCCAAATCCAATTGTGTTGTCTTCCACACATCAATAGCTTTCTGTAGAAATTTAGTTTGTATTTTTGTGACCAACAGAACTTAAGTTATGTAATTAAACATGTTCAACTAGTTTCTGCCCTAGTTAAGATATAAATGAATAATGGCTAATTCAATTAAATTGAAGCCAAATTGTATTGTTTGATATATGAAGTGGCTATTTAGAGCATTTGAGATTGTATTGTTGTGATAATTGATTGAGTAGGTTAGTGATTGTTTGCATTTGCTTGATTGTGTATTAGATGAGAACGTTGCCGGATATACCGAGGAGGAAGGATTTGTGGAACCTGAAGATCAAGACCAGGATCACTTTGCCGAGCAAGGCAAGCTACTCTCTGAGCTTGCACCCTAATACATGCATCTATTTTTACAAAAGCCATTTTAAAGCAAAGGTTTTTATAAAAATCTTTTCAAAAAGTATATGGAAATTATTTTGCCACCCTATGTAGAAATATATGATAAATTATAGGATGGGAAAAATAAAGATTGTTTTATCAAAACTCCTTTGAAACCTCGTGTGGCTATGAAACATCGAGATGAGGTGATGAATTGAAGAAAAGGAGAATGGTGGTTTTGATAAAACGCACATAGTGTCTTTGTACTTACGTCAATCAGCCGATACTCTGTGCGACCACATTTACCCACATATGGGAAAGGGCTTAGTCATATAGTTTGCTCATATTAGTATGGGATACCTCATCAACGGAGATGACTCCGTTATGCATGAGGGGATGATTTGATGACCTACCCCTGACCTGGGTCCTCGCTCAAACTCTATGAGTAGATAAGGAGGAGGATAGAAGGATGTCCCCTATACACCGCCAGATAAAACCTATGAGTCCTCACACTTAGATTCCGACGGGCTGGATTAAGTGTCGATGGAAAGTATCATATGGACAGGATCCTATACTAGCATGAGCAAAGGACAGACTAGGGTCGGTGACTCAACTTCGCATACACTTGGTATGGCGAGACGTGGCTGACACGATGAGTTATCGGATGGGTGTGGGAAAAGCGTGCTACCTCTGCAGAGGGTTAAAACTATTCGAATAGCCGAGTCCTCGGATATGGACAGTTGAGAGACCCTACTTTGACCATGTGCAAGTTTTGAAAGATTGGAATTTTAAAAAGAAAAGGAACTGGAGGATATTCCATACACCTATACCAACGGATCGGTATGAGGTTGTTGGAGACCAGGAACCCTGGCGGGTTATGGCCAAGAAAAAGGAGGAGTTTTGGTGAAACTACTAGAATGGGTCATTATATTAATGATAGTTATAAAATTCTTCTTACCTTCTCCAACAAAGATACAGAGATGTTTTAAATAAATAAAAGTGTGAAACTAAAAATGAGATTAGTGCATACTCACGTTGGAGTAGTTTGCGAGTACAATCAATTGTACTCATAATAGTTTCGTCCTTGGCTATTGTCGTAGCCAGACATGGAGGAGGACTACGCCAAGGAGGAGTATGGCGACTTCTATGCAAACTAGGGATCTTCATAAGTCGACTGCCTGTCGGGTCGTTGTTGGGATATGATGTCTACTACGCCTTAGCTTCCGCTGATTATTTTGGTTTGGCCCATGAAGGCACCTATGTAAGACTTGGTCTAAATGACCGTTTATGTAAGACTTTAATTCGGTATTGTAATGGATGTAAACTTTGGTATTCAGTTCGGATTATGTGCAACGACAGACTGATCACGGGATCGTTGTGTTAAGCATAATCGGGTATTTCGGACAGCTAGTCCGGGGTCCCCACAATCGGGCTCCATATTAATAGAATGTTGACATATAGTAGGAGAAATCCCTTTCAAATCATCCAAAGTATATCCCATAGTGTCGGCCCAGTGGAATCCAGGGTGTGCAGGGTCCACTCTCCACAGCCTTCGCACGCAACGGTGTCGAAAGATGACTAAGGACCAACCCGAACGCTTGAAGAGACTCTCGAGGGGAGAAGCCCTCGAGAGGGCTTGAAGGGGCAGCGAAGGCCTGAAGAGGCTCCCCCCGCGACAGCCCCTCTACAAGGCTCTCTCCCCTGGAGAGGAGTCAACGCAAACCCCTCCACAAGGCTGCTCAGGCCTTGTAGAGGTACTTCGCTGTGAAGCAACCGCCGCAGAGCGCACATGGCCTCTGCCGCGGCCGCAGAGTGACGCGCGCACCTACGCGCGGTGACGACGACGCCGCAGTTGCCATTCTGGTGATTAAAGGAGTCAACAAAGCTGTGCCCCCCGCGCCGAACTACGAAGCTTTCCCCTTTGGTGATAAAGCAGATGGCCGGCGCTACGCTCCAACGATGACATCACCGTGGGCACCCCCACGATCTCTGCGGCACCAGCTGGCCGTCCTGCGTGGACGGTGGCTTTCCTGCCTTAAGGGCAGGCTTTACGACCATGGACCGAGTCCATGGACAGCCCAGCTGCGGTGCACCCCGCTCCTCCGTTTCGTCGCCATGTGGGAACCCTTCCGCTGCGCAGGCCGCAGGGTTGAGGCCCGGGGCGCCTATAAAAGGGGAGGGAGCACCTCCGTAGCAAAGGGCCGATCGATCAATCGAGGAATCAACACTTGTACACTCTACCATAGCGTATCCTAGCTAAGCGCGCTCGAGGAGGAAGAAGACCCTAGAGTTCCCTCCTTGAGCTCAGCTCTGCCATAAGAGAGCCCTCGGCAAGCTCATTGTACTGTACCCTCTACAGCGCAATACAGACAAGCAAGAGTAGCGGTGTTACCTCCTCCAGAGGGCCGTGAACCTGGGTACCGGCTGGTGTTCATCTCTGTCGTGATGTCCCTCCTCAGGCTCGACGAGCACCGTCGCCGTGCCGGTTGAGGGTTGTTTGACCTCCGCGTTCAGCCCCCTTCGAACATTCTCTTCAGAGTGTGACCACCCCTGTCTCGTGGGAGTCACTCTCCGACATTTGGCGTGCCAGGTAGGGGGTGAGGAACGTCTTCAACCTTCGACCAGCCTCCGCGCCATGACGGACACCCGCACGACTCGCGCCAACAGGCGCGCAGCTGAGAGGGCTCATACTGAGCCCGGCACCGCCACCACTCGCGGCCGCCGCGGCCGCCCTGGCACGACGGAGCGCGCCAACACCGGCCCGCGCGTGGAGGAGCCCGAGAGCGAAGAACACCGCGACGGCGACCGCCGCGGCGACGAGGACTTCTCCGAGCACCACGAGGACGCTGAGTCCTCGCTTCCGTCTCGGCGCCAGAGCGCGTCTTCTCAGGGACGCCCAGAGCCCACACCGCACACCGCGCTGCTCATGGCCTAGGAGCTTCTCTGCTACCGGCCTAGTCCGGAGGCCCACGACCAGTGGCTCGACCGCCTTCATCACCTCGTCGACGTCGCGACGACGCGCCCCGCTCCGTCGCGCTCCCTGGTTCACCATTCTGGCCGCGCAGGAACGGCCGTGCCGGATGCGCCTCCGCCGCCGCCGGGACCACCTCCGTCTGCAGCGCAGAGGGCTGCCTCTCATGCGTCCTCGCCGCGCGACTGCCAAATCGTGCAGCGCACAACGCCTGACGCGCGAGTGGGGATGGAGCGCCGGAGGGACCTCCAGAACCGCCTCGTCGAAGAAATCGGCCAGGCGGGGCAGCAGAACCGCAGGGCTCTCCAGGGTGGAATCACCACATATGCCACCGGCTGCATGGCCTTCACCCGCGCTCTGCGTCGCGTGGTTTGGCCACAGAAGTTCAGGCCTGCCCTTCCCAAGGGCTTCGATGGGTCGAGCAACCCCATCGAGTTCCTGCAGCTCTACACCACCTCTATCCAAGCTGCAGGAGGGGACGACAAGGTCATGGACAACTGGTTCTCCCACGCGCTCAGGGACTCCGCGTTGTCGTGGCTCCTCAACTTGCCTGAAGACTCCATCGACTCATGGGAGGAGCTCTGCAGGCAGTTCATCGCCAACTTCAAGGGCACATACGAGCGCGCGCTCACCCACAATGACCTGCGCGCTGTGGTGCAGAGGAAGGATGAGACCCTCCGCAAGTACATCCAGCGCTTTAGCCAAGTGCGCAACAAGATTCTGAACATCCCCGACACACAAGTCATTGCCGCCTTCAGAGAGGGCGTCACAAACTGCAGAATGCTCGAGAAGCTGGGCATTCACGACAAGCTCACCTCTGTGGTGAAGCTGTTCGACCTCGCTGACAAGTGCGCCAAGGCTGAAGAGGGACTCCTCTTCGTCAAGATGAGCCAGCGGGGGGACGACCAGGCCGAGGGATCCAAGAGCCACAAGAGGCGGGAAGAAACCAAGCGCAAGACCACCGCTGTCCTAGCAGCTGAGCCAGCCGCCAAGTACGCCCGCAGAAACTCCCCTGAGCCTGGCGACAAGGAGGCGGACAACCGTCCATTCTGCGTCTACCACAACAGGCGCGGCCACGCCACAGAGAACTGCTTCGACCTCAAGGGGCTGAGCAGAGAGCGCGAGCGAGAAGAAGGCAGCGGGGGCCGCGGCAGAGGCCGCAGCTACCGCAGAGGCGGACGCAATGGCAGCTACCAGAAGCCGCCAGGCACTCAAGCCAACGCCGCCGAGAAGAACAATAACCTCCCTGACGAGGAAGATGGAGGCTACCAGGCCCCAAGGTGGGCTATGGCCTGCATCCTCGGCGGAGCTCAGGCGCCCAAGTCTAACAACCAGTTCAAGCAGTTCGCCCGCGAGCTCAATGCCGCGCTCCCAAGTGTCGAGACCTCCAGGCCCCTCAAGTGGTCTCAGTACACCATCGCCTTCGACGCCAAGGACCACCCCAAGTCGACCAAGACCGTCGGAACCCTCCCCCTGGTCTGCTCGCCCACCATCAACAACATTGCCGTCTCCAAGACGGTCATTGATGGGGGTGCTGGCCTGAACGTCATCTCTGTCGAGACCTTCGAGACGCTTCAAGTGCCTTACGAGTGGCTTATGCCCTCCACGCCATTCACAGGGGTCACTAGTGGTTCGATTGAACCTCTGGGGCAGGTCCGGCTGGCCGTCACCTTCGGCACGCAGAAGAACTACCGCACTGAGCTTATCGACTTCGACGTCGCGCACATTGGCCTGCCGTATAACGCCATCCTCGGCTACCCCGCCCTCGCGAAGTTCATGGCCGTCACGCATCACGCCTACAACATGGTCAAGATCCCCGGCAGCGCTGGCACTATCACCATCCATGGTCACATCCTGGATGCCACGCGCGCCGTCGAGAGCGCCTACAAGGCGGCCGCCATGGCGTTCCCGGCTGACGAGGACGTGGAGCCTCTCGAGAGGCCCAAGAAGAAGAAACAAATGTTCTCTCAAGAGCAAGCTTCCACGAAGAAGGTGTCGCTGAGCGCCAGTGGCTCGGGGGCTGAGGGCTCCGGAGCTAGCGTCACCATAGGCGCTGCCTTGCCTCCCAAATAGGAAAGCGTGCTCGTCGCCTTCCTTCGGGCAAACTCTGACATGTTCGCATGGACTCCGTCAGATATGTCCGGTGTACCAAGGGAGGTGATCGAGCACCACTTAGCCGTGTGTCCAGACGCACGCCCCGTCAAGCAAAAAGCGCGGAAGCAAGCCCCCGAGAAGCAAGCATTCATCGTTAAGGAAGTAGAGAAGTTGAAAGCGGCAAATGTCGTCCGAGAAGTCGCGCACCCCACTTGGCTCTCCAACGGCGTGGTTGTCCCTAAACCCGCTGGAGGAGGCCGACTCTGCATTGACTACACAGACGTCAATAAGGCCTGCCCCAAGGACCCATACCCCATGCCAAGGATAGACCAGATCGTGGACTCCACCGCCGGCTGCGACCTCCTTTGTTTACTGGACGCCTTCTCTGGTTATCACCAGATCAAAATGGCTAAAGAGGACGAGGAGAAAACAGCATTCCTCACCCCCTGTGGTGTGTATTGCTACACTTGCATGCCTTTCGGCCTGAAGAACGCCGGCGCCACTCTCTAGAGGCTCATGAGGATAGCCTTGGGGGCACAGATGGGCAGAAATACAGAAGCTTATGTCGACGACATTGTGATCAAGTCTCGCGAGGGAGACACTCTCTTGAAGGATCTCGAGGAAACCTTCGCCAGCCTGCGCAAGGTGAACATCAGGCTGAACCCCGCCAAGTGCGTCTTCGGGGTGCCTTCAGGCAAACTCCTCGGATTCCTCGTGTCTCACCGCGGCATAGAAGCAAACCCTGACAAGATCAAGGCCATAGAAGGAATGCAGCCTCCTCGCCGGCTCAAGGACATGCAGCGCTTAGCAGGCTGTATGGCCAGCCTGGGCCGTTTCATTTCCAAGTTCGGCGAGAGAGCCCTGCCATTCTTCAAGATCATGAAGAAGTACGGCACTTTCAAATGGACCCCTGAAGCAGACAAAGCCTTTGAAGACTTAAAGAGGTACTTGGCCAGCCCACCGGTCATGGTAGCCCCCAGGACAGGCGAACATCTGAAGCTGTACCTATCAGCCACTCCTCAGACCGCAAGCGCCTCCCTGGTGGCCGAAAGGGAAGAGCCAGTCCTGCCCAAGAAAAGCGCTGCCACTCCAAGTCCAAAGCCGCCCGACAAAGATCTCGCCAATGGAGCAGTCTCCACAGACCCACCGCCAGGCCCACAGCCTCAAGTCGAGTCTGCTCCGAACACCCTTGCCGAGACCCCTCCAGAGGCGGATCTCGACAAGGGCCCTGAAGAGCCTCCACAGAGAGCTGACGCTGCACCACCATCGACAACCCTTGTCGAGCACCCCGTTTACTTTGTTAGTATAGTACTGCGGGACGCTCGGGAACGGTACCCAATGCAGCAGAAGCTTCTCGTCACGCTCCTCATCGCCTCCAGGAAGCTGCGACACTACTTCCAGGGCCACCCCATCACAATGGTCACTTCCTTCCCCCTGGAGCAGATCCTGCGCAACACCAACACCACAGATCGTGTCACGGGATGGAACATCGAGCTGCAGCCATTCAATTTGCGCTTCGACACCACAAGAGTCATCAAGGGAAGAGCGCTGGCGGACTTCGTCGCCGAATGGACTGACCCAAGCCCTGAAGAGCCTCGTGGAGAAGAGGCTGAACTCTCTGGAGACACGATGCCCAGCCACTGGACCATGCACTTCGATGGAGCCTTCGCCTGCCGCAATGGCGGGGCAGGCGTCGTCTTGACCTCGCCCAAAGGCGACAAACTCCACTACGCTGTCCAGCTGTGCTTCACAATCGACAAGATCTCCAACAACATCGCTGAATACGAGGGCCTCCTCGCCGGCTTAACGGCCGCCATCGCCTTAGGCATCATGCACTTGCTCGTCAAAGGCGACTCCCAGTTGCTTGTCAACTTCTCCAACAAAAGCTACACGCCAAAGGACGACCACATGCCCGCGTACCTTGAAGAGGTCCGCAAGCTCGAGAAGCACTTCAGAGGCATGGAGCTCATGCACATCCCGAGGAAAGAAAACCAGGAGGCCGACGACATCGCCAAGTGCGCCTCGCGACGACAAGCCCAGCAGGCAGGCGTCTTCGAGGAAAGGCTCACCAAGGCATCCATAAAGCAGCCTCAAGAAACTACAGCCGCAAGCACGGACGAAGCACTCCCACCACCTCCTGAAGCTGGGGCACCCGATTGTGGTCCTCACACAGGGGAGCGTCTGTTGCTGACAGCAGCTCACCAAGCAACAGGCTGGATTGACGAGCTCAAAGACTACTTGGTGAAGGGGATCCTCCTCGAAGAAGATGCGGAAGCAGAGCGAATCGCTCGACAGGCGAAATCCTACTACATCCTCGAGGGAGACCTGTACCGCAAGCGCCCAAATGGCATCGCGCTCAAATGCGTCCCTCCCGAAGAAGGCCGAATGCTGATCAAGGTCTTCAGGAGCGGCTTCTACTGGCCGCAAGCGCTTCCAGATGCGGTCACTATCGTCCAAGCTTGTGACGCCTGCCAGTACCACGCCAAGCAAATCCATCAGCCGGCGCTGGGGCTCCAGACCATCCCGCTCTCCTGGCCGTTCGCGGTCTGGGGGCTGGACATCTTGGGCCCTTTCCCGAAATCGCAGGGCGGCCACCGCTTCCTCTTCGCGGCCATCGACAAGTTCACCAAGTGGCCCGAGGTCGAACCGACGCCCAGTATACCAGCCGGGGTAGCGGTGAAATTCATCAGGAGCCTGGTCTGCCGCTTCAGAGTGCCTAATTGCATCATCACCGACAATGGCTCGCAGTTCACCAGCGGCATCTTCCGGTCTTACAGCGAAAAACTCGGCATCAAGCTCTACTTCGCCTCGGTGGCTCATCCGCAGATCAACGGTCAAGCCGAGCGAGCAACTGCGGAAGTCCTCAAGGGCCTCAAGACCAGAAGCTTCAACATCCTCAAGGGCCACGGCAAGGGCTGGATCGACGAGCTCCCATCTGTGCTCTGGTCCATATGCACAACTCCCTCAAAGCCCACTGGTGAAACGCCGTTCGCCCTCGTCTATGGAGCCGAAGCGGTCCTCCCCGCGGAAATCAAGCACGGATCCCCACGGGTCCTTGCCTTCAAGGAGGACACCCAAGGGGACCTCCACAACGACGACCTGCTGCTTCTAGAGGGATTGCGCCGCCGTGCCGCCCTCAGAGCGGCAAAGTACCAGCAAGACCTGCGACGCTACCACAGCCGCCATGTGCGCTCACGCACTCTTGAGGCGGGCGACCTCGTCCTCAGACGAATCCTCTCCAGAGAAGGCCTCCACAAGCTCTCACCGATGTGGGAAGGCCCCTACAGGGTCTCTCACATCGCCAGGCCTGGCGCTGCGCGCCTCGAGACTGAAGACAGCATCCCCGTCAAGAACCCGTGGAACATCGTGCATCTACGCAAGTTCTACCCGTGATCATTGTCACGTCAGGCATTTTTTGTGTCTAGAGGGAAGCTCACGGCTTCACCTCCAAGCTTCACAAAGCTTCTCCTGAGGGTCAGCCCTCCGAGCTCTCCTGATCACGAGCCACCGCAGGCCGTAGAGAGTCTCAGCCACTAATGGGTGGTCCCCATGCCTCGACATGGAAAGTACGTTAGCTTGGCAACCCCAAGTGTAATGAACCATTTCGTTCCTAAGTGAACTGTGCGCTGAGGCGCCATTTCGTTCCTAAGTGAACTATGCGCTACGGCGCCGCTATGTAATATTTTGGTGGTGAGTTTATTTTCATCATTTGCCTTTCCATGTGCGCTTATATTCTTCCCATGCGCACCTCACGAGCGGGGGCTGAGTACGGTGCCTGTACCTCAAGAGCACCCCAGCAGCACTGCAAAATCCAAGGGATCTGAGCTCTGGCTAAGGGCATGCTCCCAAAAACACGCCACCTCTCCAAAGGACCTTGGTACTTACTCTCCTCGCGAGATACACATGAGGAAACCTATAAGCGCACATGAGCCCTTACTACCATGCTCTAGCGTTTGGGTTCGCCTCTCTAACATCCGCAGCGAACAAGAGTCCCTCCAGGCTCGTGGAGGAAAAACTCGGCCCCTGGAGGAGAACGCATCGCCAAGGAAAGCCTACGCAGAGCAAAAGCCTCGTGAAGCTAAGTTCACCGCTCACGCCAAGAGAATCTCTTCATCTCTTTCACAAGCACTCCTCGTCCCTCGAGCGTCTCTTTTCCCTCACACTCCATGAACTGCTTGCACGTCAAAGGGGGGCCCTTGAGCATCGCGCCTCGAGGACTCCTACCTCTCTAAGCCTGAAACTCCCCCCGGCCTTGCCGGGTCATTGCTCGGGCATACCGCAGTGGCGAAGTCATAGCGCAAGGAGAAGGGTCCTAGCGACGCAGAGCGAAAAAAGGCATGGAGTTGAAGCAAAAGGTCTTCGAGGGGCACGCACACAAACTTAGTAGCATATGCTTAAAAATATATTGTTACAGATTATGGAGCAAAAGTCTCTAAGCCAAAATATCTCAATGGCGCTACAAGCGCATTATGTTACAGGAGAGGGTCAGGCAGAAGCTTCGTCGCTTCCCTCCACAGACCCTTCCTCTCCAGGCTCGTCCTCAGAGCCTGCCTCCTCGCCGTCGTCCTCCTCCGCCTCGGCCCGCTTGAAGCGGCTGCAGAAGTCGTTGACCTGGTCGCGGACCGAGTTGGAGATCTTCCACCCCTTCTCTCCCTCGAGAGGCTCGGTCATCGTCGAGTAGTCGAAGCCGGGCTGGAGGTGCTGGAGGTTGGTGAAGATGCGGTCGACCGCCACCGCCAGGAGTTGGCGGCATTCCTCCTCGACGACGTCACGGAACTCCACGGCAGGACCCTCCAGCGCTGAGAAGAGCCGCTTGAAGTAGACGAGATACGCGGCGGCGTTGGCTTTGCCCCGAGCGGGGAAGGGCGGCGCCTCCGCACCCAGCTTCGCTGCGAGCTCGTTGCCCCGAGCCACCAAGGACCCGAACATGCGCTCCCGCTGCTGCGATAGCACCCGCGCTGCTTGGGCATTCTCGACAGCCTCCACCGCCCACTCCACAGCAGGGCCCACCTACTGGTTCATCTCCTCCATGTCCGCCATGAGGGAGGCGAGGTCCTGCGCCACGCGCTCGCGAGCTTCTTCGGCAGCGCGGCGACCATCTGCAGCACGCCTCGCCCGGGAGTTCAGATTGGCGTTCATCTCCTCCAGCTCGTGGATCCGGGCCCTGTCCTCGGCGCGCCTCTTCTTGAAGCGATTCTCCTGCTTCTTGAATCTCTCGTTATAATCTCGAGAGATGGCGGCGCGGTAGTCCCTCTCCCGGTCCTGGAACTGCTTCGCCACCTCCTCTTTCCGCTCGGCAAACCTCGCGTTCAAGCGTTCCACGTGCTTCTTGTGGGTAGCCACTTCGCGGTCATGCTTGCCGAGTGCCTCGGCCAGATTCCCAACCCTGGCCTCAAGGTCGGCGCGCTGCACCGACAGCTCCTGCTCCGCCTGCAGCAGCTGCTCGTCGCGCTGGTGCACGTCGTTCTCGCGCTCGCTCAGCCTCTGCCCCCTGGCATCCAAGGCCGCGCAGACTGCCTCCAGAGAGGTCCGCACGATTTCGGAGTCCGCAAGGATCTTGGCCTCGAGCTGAACGAGTTCGCGGTGCTTGTCCGCCAGCAAGAGCTCCACGGCCTCCCGCTCCGCCCTGGCCTCGGCCAGATCGTCCGCCGCTGCCTGGCGCTCGGCCTGGAGGGGCTGCAGGAGCTCCTCAGCTTCGCGCACGGTGCCCTCGCGGACCTCCTGGGCGAAGCGCCGAGCCTCCTCGCGCTCCGCCTGAAGAGCCAGGTCGCTCCGCCGGCGATCCTCCACGGCTGCGTGGAAGGTGGCCCAGGCCTCGGCAAGCTCATCCTACTGCCGGGCGAGCTCCCCGTCCTCGAGGGCGAGGTGGGCCTCCAATCCGTCCAAGGACTCCCGCACCAGGCGGAAGGCGACGCCGCGGCGTCCCCTGTTCCAATCCCAGCCGCTAAGGACAAGGGCTTGTGAAGCTCCGCGCGGCGCCTGCGTCGAGCTTGGAAGAGCCCTGAGTCCCTTCAGTCCCGGTCCAGCCTGGAACCCGGACTGAAGGTACTATTAGTCCCGGTTTCAACGGCTAGTAAGGCATCTCGAGGGCGAAACCTATTAGTCCCGGTTCCAGACAAACTTTTAGTCCCGGATTGTTATACGAACTGCGACCAAACGTTTTAGTCGCGGTTCGTGTAACAAACCGGGACAAAAAGTCCCATTTTATATATACTTTCGTCCCTCTCGCCCGAACCAGCCGTTGCATTTTCTGTTCAGAGCGCGTGTGGAGAGCTGCTCGAGCTATTCTTGGTGTTCTTCGCGTGGAGCTCGAGTTCATCAGCGTTGCCGTCGATTTGTGAAGATTTGAAGCTTCCTGCCTTCTAAAAGGTTAGCCATTGTATCCTATTATCTCTTACTGCTAATTTTTGCTCATTTAATGCTTTAGAAGTATAGAGAATGGTGGATTTAGCTTTAGGAGTAATTTTGTGGGAAGTGTGAGCTCAAATTTTAGCTACCTAGCTAGTTTGCATATGTGTGAAGATACGGTCAACTTAGCTCAACATAGCTCAACAATAGCTCAACTTTAGCTCAACTTAGTTATTTATATGTATATAATGATATGTTACATATCCGAGCCACGCAGCCGTATACGATGGTCGACAACAGCGAGGTCCAGGGCGTCGTGAACAACTCCTCCTTTTCGGATGAGGTATTATTAGCACATCTAGATGTCATGTCGTCTCTGTAATATAAAAATAATTTTTAATTTAGGGTGAGAATTTCCTAATTTAATTTCTCCAATTATAAATATTAGGAATCAGTATGTGAGTGCGGCATTCGTGACGGATGTGTCCAGTTTCAACATTGTCTACAAGGAAAAGTCATTCTCCTAGAAGAATTAAATTTTACAAGAGAGGAGAAGAGAAAGACCGATGAAAATTTGAGTAGGACCGAAGAGAAGCTAAGGCTAGCTCATGATACAATCCACAAGATGAAGCAAGATTTAAAAACTCTGAACGAAAAAAGAGACATGGTTGTGGAAAAGAAGGGGGAAATAGAGTTGGATTTGGCGGATATCATCGATGGACACATGATCCAGACTCGTGAAACTAGGGAAAGAACGAGGTTGAAGATTAATAAGATGA
The DNA here is from genome assembly GCA_026929855.1 of Poa annua. NCBI lineage: Eukaryota > Viridiplantae > Streptophyta > Magnoliopsida > Poales > Poaceae > Poa > Poa annua. Next base: position 42,148,529 of record CM049435.1, on the reverse strand, counting down.
AAAAGGCAGCTCTCCGAAATGAAATGTTCCTACCTTTCTCATTGGGTGTCATTGTTCTCCTAGTCGCGATTATAATCGCCATGTACAGTTTTTTAAAGTGTGCAAACTATATATAATTGTGTGTAGATGAGACGAAATGGATGTACATTGACCGGCGATCGAATGAGTTCATGCAAGGCGTGCGGGAATTTGTCGAGGTTGCTAAGGCAAACGCGCATAATGGTTTTATATGTTGTCCATGTTGTGTGTGTCGGAACGAGAGGGATTTCCCCGACTCACTGGATATTCACATCCACCTCTATACGTCCGGTTTCATGCCCGGCTATAAATGTTGGACCAAGCATGGAGAAATAGGGGTCATGATGGAAGACGACAAAGAAGAAGATAATAATGACGACTATCCTATGTTTCCTGAACAGTGTGAGAGAGAAAATGTCGAAAATGAAGAACAACAACAAGAAGAAGTTGAAGCACCAGATGAGCCTATTGATGATCTTGGTCGGGTCATTGCTGATGCGAAGCGAGACTGTGAAAGTGAAAAGGAGAGGCTGAAGTTCGGGCAGATGTTAGAGGATCACAAAAAATTGTTGTACCCAACTTGCAAAAATGAACAGAAAAAGCTGGATACCACGCTAGAATTGCTGAGATGGAAGGCAGAGAACGGCGTGACCGATAAGGGATTTGAAAAGTTGCTAAAAATTATGAAAAAGAAACTTCCAGAGGATAACGAATTGCCCGTCAGTACGTACGAAGCAAAGAAGGTTGTCTGTCCTCTAGGATTAGAAGTGGAGAAGATACACGCTTGCCCAAATGACTGCATCCTGTACCGCGGTGACTATGAGAATTTGGTTGCATGCCCGGTATGCACTGCATTGCGGTACAAGATCAGACGAGATGACCCTGAAGGTGTTGAGGGCAAGGGCACCGGGAACAGGGTTCTTTCCAAGGTGATGTGGTATGCTCCTGTAATACCACGGTTGAAACATTTGTTCATAAACAAAGAGCATGCCAAGTTGATGCGATGGCACAAGGAAGACCGTAAGAAAGACGAGATGTTGAGACACCCCGCTGATGGGTCGCAGTGGAGAAAATTTGATAGAACGTTTCCCGACTTTGCAAATGAAGCAAGGAACTTAAGATTTGGTCTAAGTACAGATGGCTTTAATCCTTTTGGGGAGCAGAGCAGCAGTCATAACACCTGGCCCGTGACTCTATGTATGTATAACCTTCCACCGTGGTTGTGCATGAAACGAAAGTTCATTATGATGCCATTGCTCATCAAAGGACCGAAGCAACCCGGCAACAACCTTGATGTGTACCTCAGGCCATTAGTTGAGGAATTTTTACAGTTGTGGCGGGAAGAAGGTGTACGTGTATGGGATGAGTACAAACAGGAGGAATTTGACCTACGAGCGTTGCTGTTCGTAACCATCAATGATTAGCCTGCTCTTAGTAACCTTTCAGGACAGACAACCAAGGGATATCATGCATGCACACACTTCTTAGATAAGACTGATAGTGTATATTTGACTAACGGGGGGAAGAATGTGTACCCTAGGCATCGTCGTTTTCTTCCACCCAATCATCCCTTAAGAAAAAAAGGCAAGCATTTCGGTGAGGCGGAAAAAGGGAAGAAGCCTAACCTTCGTTCTGGTGCTGATGTATTTGATATGGTTAAGGATTTGAATGTAATATTTGGAAAGGGTCCTGGCAGCCTAAAAGTTCCGAATGACGCTAACGGACACGCACCCATGTGGAAAAAAAAATCTATATTTTGGGAGCTACCCTATTGGGAAATCCTAGAGGTCCGCTCTTGTATCGACGTGATGCACGTGACGAAGAATCTTTGCTTGAACCTTCTAGCCCACTTGGGTGTGTATGGGAAGAATAAAAAAGATACACCGGGAGCACGAGAGGACCAGCAACGTTTGAGAGAAATGGACGGCATCCATCAAGAGTCGTTTGAAGGTCCTGCCAGCTATACTCTTACGAAAGAAGAGAAGGACATATTTTTTGAGTGTCTGAGTAGTATGAAGGTCCCATCCGGATTCTCATTGAACATAAAGCGAATAATAAATATGGCTGAGAAAAAATTCCAAAACCTAAAGTCTCATGACTGCCACGTGCTTATGACCCAATTGCTTCCGGTTGCATTGAGGGGGCTTCTACCGGAAAGTGTTCGACTACCCATTGTGAAGTTATGTGCATTCTTGAATGCAATATCTCAGAAGGTAATCGATCCAGTGAGTCTACATACCTTACAGATTGATGTGGTTCAATGTCTTGTCAGTTTCGAGTTGGTGTTCCCACCATCCTTCTTCGATATTATGACGCACCTGATAGTTCACCTAGTCGAAGAGATTTCCATCCTCGGTCCTGTATTTCTACACAATATGTTCCCCTTTGAGAGATTCATGGGAGTCTTAAAGAAATATGTTCATAACCGTGCTAGGCCTGAAGGAAGCATCTCCAACGGCTTTGGAACAGAGGAGGTCATTGGGTTTTGTGTGGACTTTATTCCTGATTTTAAGCCGGTTGGTGTTCCTGAATCGCGGCATGAGGGGAGATTGAGTGGAAAAGGCACTCTCGGAAGGAAAACAATGATCTGTATGGACGGTCATTCTTTAACTGAAGCACATTACACAGTTCTGCAGAATTCCACCTTTGTGGGTCCTTATATTGAGGAACACATGAATATTGTACGGTCCAAAAACCCGGAGATGGATGACTTCTCGATAACAGAAGCACACAAGGCGAATTTCAGCGGTTGGTTGCAAGCACATCTCATGAATAACAACACTGTTGACATGGAGTTGTTCGACTTGGCCAGCAGACCATCTTCGACCATATCAACTTTCCAAGGGTACGAGATAAATGGGAATACATTTTACACGATGACACAAGATAAAAAGAGCACCAACCAAAACAGCGGTGTCCGCTTTGATGCAACAAACAACGATGGAAGTAAGGACACATATTATGGTTACATAGAGGAGATATGGGAACTTGACTATGGACCTTCTTTTAAGATCCCTTTGTTTCGGTGCAAATGGGTCAAGATGACAGGGGTACATGTAGATACCCAGTACGGAATGACAACGGTGGATCTCCAGAATCTTGGGTACCTAAACGAACCATTCGTCCTAGCAAAAGATGTGGCTCAAGTTTTTTATGTGAAGGATATGTCTACTAGACTGAATAAAAGAAAAGAAAAGCAAGACAAAACATTATCCGGTGATACCAAGCGCCACATAGTTCTTTCAGGGAAAAGAAATATCGTGGGAGTGGAGGACAAGACAGACATGTCAGAAGATTATAATAAGTATGATGAAATCCCACCCTTCAAAGTCAACATTGACCCAACTATCAGGTTAAACAATGAAGATACTCCATGGTTACACAGCGCATATAAGAAAGCGAAACACTAGTTGATGTGTAATAATGTTAAACCTTTTATGTAACTCTATGTGTCAGAAGCTGTAATAATGTATTCCGCGCCATCACGCCGCCTTATTTCAAGTTATTATTAGTTTAATTATAAAATATAATGCAAAAGATCTGAGTTTACCTCATATTTAATTGAAAATGGCAAAATGGTTATTATTATAAAATTATTTTAAGAATCAGAAAATGATTTTATATTAGTTATTCAAATTGAAACACTATTCATGTTAATTTTTTTGCCAGAATCCAAATTTGTAGTTAGAACTTATTCAAATGTATGTTCAACCTCTTTTGAAATCACAAAATGAAAAATCGCGACTAAAGGTGTGGCACCGCGCGCGAAAACTGAGCGGCGAAATCTCAGCAGGTCGCGGTTCGTGGCTTCAAGTTATTATTAGTTTATTTATAAAATATAATGCAAAAGATCTGAGTTTACCCCATATTTAATTGAAAATGGCAAAATGGTTATTATTTTAATAGCTAAAATAATTATTTTAAGAATCAGAAAATGGTTTTATATCACTAGTAGAGAAATAGCTAATGGTCCCGGGCCGGGAGGGCTATTTGTCCCGGGCACGCTCTCGGGACAACGTGCTCGGGACAAATAGCGACCCCTATTTGTCCCGGGCACGCCACGACCCGGGAACATTAGGGGGGGCACGTGGCCAAAGCAGCCAGCCTCTGGCTGGCACTCATTTGTCCCGGTTCGTATTACGAACTGGGACAATATATGTTTTTTTTTTGTTTTCTTTTTTGTTTCCTGTTTTGTTTTTTGTTTCCTGTTTTTTATTTTACTGATTCTTTTGTGTTTCTGTTTTTGATATTTATGTTTCATTTCAAACAAGATCGAGTTGCATATTATACGCTACTATATAATATATATCATGAATACACGATTTTTTCCTCGAGATGGTCATGAATACTAGTAATATTTACAACCGGAAGATCATGTCTAAATATTTACAACCAGAGATCATTACATGACAGAAGAGGCATTAGACCCTATTTTTTCCTCGGGATGGTCTTTTTCGGCTGGATCATACTGCATTCTGCGCCTGGCTTTAAGACATAGTCAAGCAGAAACCCCGCAATTTCCTCCGCAACTGGTAGTAGGCGGTCTTTTGCATCAAGCCTGTTCCGGATCGTCTCAAACTAAAAAGCAGAGATCAACACCAATATATCAATCATCATGAAAATAATTCAATTTGAAAAGTGAACAAGTTTGAATATATTGTTTACGTACGCGATTCCAGTCTACCCCCTCATTGATGTGAATTCGAATGAACTCGCAGACATGGAATCCACACAAATTGGTGCCCTGTTGCTGCTTCGCGCACTTTATGAGAGAATAATATAAGAATCCAATCAAATAATAATCAAAAATATTGAAAAAATGGTATTGTGAGACTAAAATTAAAGATATGCATACGTGCACCTAGCTAGTACGGCTTACCTCTCTCCATTTAAAAGTGAGCTTCCGGGCTATACCGACGTCCTTGTGGAAAGAGGTGAACTTGTCCCAAACCCTGGAGTTTACGGTATAGAAAAAATAGTAAAGAAGTTTACTAATTACGCTATATTATTAGGAAAGACCAGGTCGATTGTGATAATGAACGAAATTACCTCTGGAGCATCTGTTTCGTGCCGTTTAACTTTTCTACAGGTTTCGATAATGGGTCCAAGACACCAACGATTGCCTTTTCAACATCAATCTCAAGTAATACCCAGTGAAATCTACGCATGTTTATATTTGTTAATAAATCATCAATTACATACACTTAACATCGAGTATGTATAAGAAAGTAAACAACTCACTCGAAGTTGAACGGGAAAAGTATGGTGTTTTTGTAATGTTGCGCCATCAAGTAAGTTAGCAAAAGCTCCTCCGTATTCTCTGGGTTATTTACCAAACCATGATGATGAACTCGATTAGGGTCAATGAATCCAATCTTGTGATTCAGTCCCAACTTTCGAGATTGTATAATTTTCAGCCTGCATAATAGAGTACAAAAGGAATATAGTGAAGAGGATAATTACAAGCAATGAAAAATAAGTTGAGCTTGAGAATTAATGACATATATACATAATTTAATTACTTACAGGCAAAAGGCACTGATGATAGATTTGTCGAGCGCGTCAAAATTGAATAACTGCCATAATTCGCAATACTCAATTTGAAACTCATCATCACCTGGGCCATAATAATCCTTTGGAATTTTCCCATAGATCCAGTCTCCGTCTTGACTTCTCGTGATACGCATGTACCATGCATTTAGTTGGTGCAATCTAGCTGGTAGAGTGCGCACCTTAGCAGGCTCGACAAGATCTTGTCCTCTAACATATGTCCGCGCCACCTCATGTATCTGGACACTCTGGCCAGATTGTAATGCGCGAAGCTCTGAAAGAGTTATACCCATTTCTCTAGCTTGCTGCGAAAGTACTTCGTCGACCGGGTCCCGGTTGTACGGCACCAATTTGAGCGGGGGGCCGATTGTCCCGCCTGCATTCCGAGCTGTGGAACATCTCTCTTCTGGGTGGCAGCAAGTTTACGTTCTTCCCGCACTCTCCTAGATGTACGCACCAAAACGCGTGTGTAGTCATCGTCCATATCTAGTTCATATTGCGATGGATGCGTAAGAAATTCTATGGCCCACCGTATTGCCTCCGAAGAATATACCGGATAAGGCAAAGTCACCTTTTTTGCCTTCTTTCTCTGGGCATCCTGGATCTCGTTGACCCATATATCGATATCTTCGCGAGAGTTCACTATGCGAGACTTCCCCGTTTCGCTTTTCTGAGTACTAGTCGACGTAGCGGTGGACTTCCGCTTCTTTTGCGGAGGCGACGGAGTACGTTGACGTGGCGGCAGAGATCGAGATGGACTAGCGTCGTGGTTGTCGTTGTCGGGGGTGTCTGGACTAGCGCCTTGGTTGTCGTTGTTGTTGTTCTCTGGACTGGCATGTGGACTCGGAGGGCGATTTTGCTGCCTGTGTGGGAACACGATGTATTCCTTTTTCCATAAGCAGGTACTCTTGCAGGCAAATCTCAACTCAACCTCGTCTTCACCCGTAGGGAAGTCCAGCTTAATTCCCTCATATGTCTTCATAACCTCATCAACCCCGACAACAGCAGAGCCATCTGGAATAGGGCGGCAATGGTAAGTTCCATTTCGTATAGGCGGTAGGGCAAAGCCGTTCGCCACCTTCACGGTTATGTTCAAGCATGGCACATGTAGGTCGCAAAGTTCCTTCTCCACGATAATATCCACGGGGTGACGAGGACCCGTCATATCATTGTGGCGATCGAGGTCCGTCGAAGCCACGCTGCTTCTCCGCATTGATTTTGGATCAGGAGAAGGATCTTCCGGCGTCTCAGATTCGCAGGGCATCCGTCGAGTCTGCTTCTCTGCCTTCAGCGCTGCTATCTCCTTCTCATGCTCTAGTAGTTTATTTTCCATCCTCTGGACCCGGTCGGCATGCACTTTCTTCTTTCTCGCTCGGCTTCTGTAAGTGCCAGCATCTTTGGGAAACCCAAGTATCCACGGAACGGAGCCGACGGTTCCTCGTGTTCGTCAGGGAGGCTAGGGGGATGGTCGGAGGCGCAGGGGAACGACGGAGGCGGCGAGGATGGAAGCGGCCGGCGCGGGGAGGACAGAGGCTCGGCCGTGCGCGCGACGGGGATCGACGGAGGCGACGGGGATCGACAGAGGAGCGGGGAAGACGGAGGACGGAGGCGCGGGGATCGCCGGAGGTCGCTGGCGACGGGGATCGAAGGAGGCGCTCGCGGCGGCGGCGGCGCGACGGAAAATTCCGGCGCGGACGGAGGCACGGACGGAGGCGCGGACGGAGTCGAGGAAGGAGACACGGACGGAGGCGCGGCGGAGGCGCGGACGGAGTCGATGAAGGAGGCACGGGACGACGGCGGCGGCGGCGGCTAGGGTTCGACGAAAAAATTGGGCAGCACTTCGGTAGAAAAGGTGAATTGCTCCGGGTTGTGGCTCGACCCGGAGCGCTAAGTGTTGCTTATATAGCAACAAGCTAATTGTCCCGGGCCGTGGCTGCACCCGGGATAGATAGCACCCTATTTGTCCCGGGCTGAGCCACCACCCGGGATAGATGGGGTTTTTTTCATTTTCTGTTTTTATTTTCTTTTTCTGTTTTCTGTTTTAAATAACTTTTGCAAACTTTGGAATTTGAAACAACTTTGAATATGAAAAGTGTTTGAATTTGACTAACTAATACAAAACCATTTTTTGTTTTCTATCATAATTGTTTTAATTAGTTTAAAACTAGTTTGAATATGAATTTGAATAACTTTTGCAAACTTTGGAATTTGAAAAAACTTTGAATATGAAAAGTGTTTGAATTTGACTAACTAATACAACCCCACTTCCAAACCGGGACTAAAGAAGCACACGGATCGTGTGTTTCTTTCAAGCACTTGTTAGCCGTTCGATCAGGTGTGTGTTTCTTTTGATTGCTTCTGAGCTGTTCGATCAACGCTTTCACTTCCAAACCGGGACTAAATAAGCACACGGATCGTGTGTTTCTTTGAAATACTTGTTAGCCGTTGGATGATGGGTGTGCTTCTTTTGAGCACTTGTGAGCTGTTGGATCAACACTATCAGTACCACTGGTTGAGCCACGTGACCCTATATATAGCCCCCTCTCGGACGAGGGGAGCACTCAGTGTATCCTCCTTCTAGTGCCCGGGTGGTGGTATACAAAGCATTCAGATTCCCTGCATACGTCCGACCGTGAATTTGGTACTCAAGAGCCACGGTCGGGCTGTATGCAGGGGAAACCGTGTGTTTTGTTCTATCAAAAGAATAGTTCAATTCATCTACTGAGGAATACAAATCACTCGGATTCCCTGCATACGCCCCACGGTGCATTTGATATGCAGGCACTCACGAGCCACCGTGGGGCTGTATGCAGGTGAAATCGTGTGTTTTGTTCTATCAACGCCGGCGGATCCATTTGATATGCAGGTAAAAATGGAGCATCTTCTTCATATAATTTTTTTAATATATTAATTATTACACATCACACCAACATCTCCATCACACAACGCCGCGCGTTCTTCTGGGTCGGAACCATGGAGCATCTTCTTCAATCAACTTGATGATTGGGTCAATGTTCACTACGAAGGGCGGAATTTCATCAAAATTATTATAATCATCTGACATGTCCTTGGTCGACTGCCCTGAGAGGTTAGCAAGAGCAGGCCAATCGTTAATTGTTACAAAAAGCAAAGCTCGTAGGTCAAATTCCTCCTGTTTGTGCTCATCCCACACCCGTACACCTTCTTCCCGCCACAACTGTAAAAGTTCTTCAACTAATGGCCTGAGGTACACATCAAGGTCGTCGCCAGGTTGCTTCGGGCCTTGGATGAGCAATGGCATCATAATGAACTTTCGCTTCATGCACAACCAAGGAGGAAGGTTATAAATACATAGAGTCACGGGCCAGGTGCTATGACTGCTACTCTGCTCCCCAAAAGGATTGAAGCCGTCTGTACTTAGACCAAACCTTAAGTTCCTTGCGTCATCTTCAAATTCCGGGAACTCTCTCTCAATTTTTCTCCACTGCGACCCATCAGCGGGGTGTCTGCACATCGCGTCTTTCTTACGGTCCTCTTTGTGCCATCGCAACAACTTGGCATGCTCTTTGTTCGCGAACAGGCGTTTCAACCGTGGTATTATAGGAGCATACCACATCACCTTGGCAGGAACCCTCTTCCGGGGACGCTCACCCTCAACTTCACCAGGGTCATCTCGTCTGATCTTATACCGCAATGCAGTGCATACCGGACATGCATCCAAATTCTCGTACTCACCGCGGTAGAGGATGCAGTCATTAGGGCAGGCATGTATCTTCTGCACGTCTAATCCTAGAGGGCACAAAACCTTCTTTGCTTCGTACGTGCTGCCGGGCAACTCGTTGACCTTTGGAAGCATCTTCCTAATTATCTGCAGCAACTTTCCAAATCCCTTGTCAGTCACACCACACTCTGCCTTCCACTGCAGTAATTCCAGTGTGGTACCCAGCTTTTTCTGACCATCTTCGCAAGTTGGATACAACAATTTCTTGTGATCCTCTAACATCTGGTCGAACTTCAACCTCTCCTTTTCAGTTCCGCACTCTCTCTTTGCATCAGCAATGGCCCGACCAAGATCGTCAGCGGGCTCATCTGGTGCCTCTTCATCTTCAGCTTCCCCCGTTGCAGAATCTCCGTACTCCGGGAACATAGGATAGTTGTCATCATCTTCCTCTTCTTCATTGTCTTCCATCATAACCCCATTTTCTCCGTGCTTCGTCCAACAATTATAGCTGGGCATGAAACCGTGCCGAATAAGATGACTTTGAAGGGTTCTCGCGCTTGGGTGATCTGTCTTATTCTGACAGTTCACACATGGACAACACATGAAACCATTGGTACTGTGGGCCTGGGCTTTCTCGAGAAATTTCCTCAAACCCGTCATGTACTCGGCAGTGCGTCGGTCACCATACATCCATTGTCGGTCCATCTGCATTAAATAATTAACTATATCAATAACCATTACAGACCATCGAGAAATAACCACTGAACATGCACGGTATCAATTAATGACAAATGAAATGAGAAAAATATTAACCTCGATCGAAAAGAAGGATAAACTTCTTTAAGTGTACATCAAATCATTTCGTGAACTCTCTCGGGCATTTCATCGAACACCTTGCGTGCATACTTAAAAAAAATAGACTAGCACACACCCCCTCCTTCCATTGCAAAAAAAAATGCCTCCAATGGTTTTGGGAGGGGGCAGCTGATATCAGTATATATAGGCCCCCACCTTTTGTCCCGGTTCCAGCCACAAACCGGGACAACAAGGCGGCCCATTTGTCCCGGTTTGTGACTGAAACCGGGATAGATGGGGTTTTTTCATTTTCTTTTCCTGTTTTCTGTTTTAAATAACTTTTGCAAACTTTGGATTTTGGAAAAACTATGAATATGAAAAGTGTTTGAATTTGACTAACTAATACAAAACCATTTTCTGTTTTCTGTTTTAAATAACTTTTGCAAACTTTGGAATTTGAAAAAACTTTTGCAAACTTTGGAATAACTTTTGCAAACTTTAGATATATTTCGGTCAATACATGAGAACACGCGCACACAGAATTTTTGCGTGACCGAATACATAGATAGTCTACTCATCAACGACATTAAGATGATCATACTCAGTATTATAGCCGCGTAGACTATCCCACTTTCGTGCAATCTCGAAGCCAAGGCGAGCGTCTAAAGCAGCATATACGACTTGATCGTAGCTCAATGGAACTTTGCCCCATCCGAAAATTAGGTCTTCTTCTAACGTGTCGTCCTTGTCGTCGTCCGTGTCCTTCTTCTTCTTGTATTTCTTCTTCTTCTCAAGATTTGTCCCAATGATAGCATTAGAGAGAGCATAGAGACTCGGAGTAAAATTGCCGGTAGGGTTTCGGCGATCCCTCTGCAGGTCTACCGCGGACCGAATAATAATTCCATAGTAGGCTAGCATCTTCATGTCATTATGGATTGCCACGCCGTAGAAATTGATTGTCTCATCACCTAAGAAATCCACGAGGACCTGTGGCACCCGATCAGCTTCGCAAATTTCGAAGACAAGAATCTCGGTCGCCACCGAGAGTTGAAGGACGGCGGCGCGCTGCGGAGTATCCTTCCGTCGAGGGTCGGTGAACTCGCAATCGAGTCCAACGGCTTTGATCGGAGCGGCGTCGAGGAAGTAGTTCTTCACGTCGCGGATCCACTTCTCCACGCGCCATGCACGAAGGGTGACCCACACCTTGAACCGCATGCCTTCCTTCTTGTAGTAGTACAACTCGGACCGAGGCGGACGCGCGAGTGGCTCCATAGGACCGGAGAAAAGAGAGGAGAGATGGTGTGTGTGGACGAGCCGGAGAGATGGTGTGTGGAGGAGCCGTACTGTGCATTTTATAGCGCCGGAGAGGCAGAGGAATCGCCGGCCGGAGCAGAGGAATTAATCGCCAGAGGGCAGAGGAATCGCCGGCGGCGCCGTACTTCCGCTCGTCTTCCGTGCGCGTCGAAAAAATGCTCGGCGATGGCTCGGCTTCCGCGCGTAATTGAAACAATGACCTTTGTCCCGGTTCCAGTCACGAACCGGGACAAATGAGTGTACGCTGGAGCTCTCGGCGGGTTCTCACTTATTTGTCCCGGTTCGTGGCTGGAACCGGGACAAATGGGTGTCGCCTGGAGCGCTCGACGGGTTTTAGGCCCCATCTGTCCCGGTTTGCAGTACGACCGGGACAAATGGGGTATTTCTGTTTGGTCCTTTAGCCTGTTTTCTACTAGTGTATTAGTTATTCAAATTGAAACACTCTTCATGTTCAAAGTATTGTCAGAATCCAAATATGTAGTCAGAAGTTAATCAAATGTATGTTCAACCTCTTTTGAAATTGCAAAATGAAAAATATTTGAGTTTTGGCGCAAAAACACACCTTTAGTCGCGGTTGGTTTTACGAACCGCGACTAAAGGGGTGGCACCGCGCGCGAAAACTAATCGGCCGAAAACACACTAGGTCGCGGTTCGTGGCTCCAACCGGGACTAAAGGGGTACCTTTAGTTGCGGTTGGTGCCACGAACCGCGACTAAAGGTCACTTGTATAAATGCTTCTCCTTCACTATCCCGGTTCAAGCCACGAACCGGGACAGCGCTAAGGAACCACCCCAGGACGCCGGCAGGCTGCCCAAATCGAGCGCGCCGCCGTCCGCTGCCGAGCTTCGCCTCGCCGCCGTCCGCTGCGCCGCCGTCCGTCAGCGCCGCCACTGCCGAGCTCGCCGTCCCCGCTTCCTCTTCTTCTCCCTCAACGCCGCGCCGCCGAGCTCGTCAGCCCCATCCCTGCCGAGCTCGTCGTCCCCGTCCCCGCCGAACTCGTCGTCGTCGTCGCAGCCGGTGAGCACTCCGGCCTCTCCCGTCGATCACTTAGTATTGGTGACGTCATGGTGACGTCATCGGGTTTTTTTTCCAGAAAATGAATTAAGACTTTAAATTGCTAGGAATTGGTAGGAAATTGATAGAAATGCTAGGAATTGCTAGAAACTGAATTAGTTTAGGTGTTCATCTTGTGTTTTAGTTAATCATTTTGGAATTGCTAGGAATTGGTAGGAAATTGATAGAAATGCTACTGTTTTTTAAATTGCTATTGGAAATGCTACTGTTTTAGATGAATTGCTATTGCTTTAGTACTATTTAGTTGATTAATATTTGTGCAATGTGTTGATTAATATTTGTGAAATGTGCAAAGGGTAGTGTCTTAGAATTATTGTTAGGAAAATGCTATTGTTCTTTAGTTGCTAGAGTTATGTGCAATGTGATGATTAATATTTGTGCAATGTGTTGATTAATATTTGTGCAATGTGTTGATTAATATTTGTGAAAATGCTATTTGTGACAATGTGTTTTTATGCAATGTGTTGATTAATTTGTGATGCAATGTTAAGTCAATTGCTACTGTTAAGCTCCATTGTCATGCTGACGTCAGCATGACTACTTTTGGCCGATGATTAGAGGATGGTTGCATCTTCAGGGAGGTGTGAGTGAACCATGTTGTCTGAACATATATGCAATGTTCATTCCACGTTGTTCGCTGACACCATCCCTGAAGCAATTCTATATGAGGCCTTGCTGTCTGTTTTGCAATGTTAGGAAGTTTGTAAATTAGTGTGTTGGCAAATTGTTATAGTATTTTAGTGTCTTCAATTTAGAATTTAGAACTATTGTTTTAGGACTTAGTAGTTGAATTTAGATTTTAGCAATATGTTGGAATTTAATACAATGTCTTTTAATTTTACAATGTTTTATACAATGTCTTGGATTTTAAGAGTTAATGTAAAGATTCATAGTTTCAAGATGGCCGGGACTATGGATGTCCGGGACTGGGCTCCGCTGGGTTGGCACTGGGAGGTGCTACCTTCCGGTGTGCGCAGATTGGTGAGGAATGAGGGAACCATCGTCGACCCGGAGCTTCTTTGGTGGCGGTCACGTGGGCCCCGACGGGTACAGAGGGTGTCGGCCCCCGAGGAGTTGGTACGTCGTCGTGTCAGGGAGGAGGACGAGCACGTCCGTCGGTACATGGTCGCGTTGGATGTCCGTCCGTCCAACACTTGGTAGCATCTTCAGGGATCTCACATTAGTTATGATCCTGTTTGGGTTCCTTCACTTTGGGTTTTCACCGCACGCGGCATGTTTCCGGCGGTTCGACGTCCATTTTGATTAGCGTGATGTATTATGGATGCGATATATATTATTATGACTTGTAACTAATTGATGGTATTGCTACTACTACTTTCAATGTCCCTCTTTGTTGTTATTGCTACTACTTTTAATCTTTATTTAATCCTTTTTCTTTATAGTTAAAGCTATGGACCACAACGGTAACGGTAGAGATCCTCAGGAAGATGCATTGTTGAACATGATAGGGGAAAGCCGACCAGAAGATGTAGAGAAATTTGTGGATGACGGCTCACAATATCTGAATGATGATGGGTATTGCTTGTTGGAAGATTTGTTACAAGGAGACAACCCGCAAACAAGTATTGATGTCGATACTAGCGCTGGGCCCTCAACCTGCAAGTCCTCCGATGTAAATATTTAAGTCTTTGCTTATGTTATATATCACTAGTTAGACCTTCACACCTTGAGCATATATTAAACGAATGTTTTTTGTAGACCTCCAAATCGAACAAATCTTCCACTTCAAGGGGCCCGACCAAAAACTGGGACGAGAACATGCACATGAGGATTGATGTAGTCAGTGCCGATGGGATCCCTTTGGAGCCCAAAAACAGCGTGACAGCATTTACAAATCAAGCAGGAGTTCTTGTTAGGGATATGATCCCGATCACCTATCGAGAATGGAATAAGCCAGCAAGAGCCGACAATATAAGTTATGTCTCTGATGAATTAAAGAAATCTATTTGGGAGAAGCTGATATCACACTTCACTCTGCCGAAGATGGACACCCCGGAGCAAACAAAGGCCATGATGGACAAAGTGAAGGCGTGGATCCTTAAGAAGATGGCCACACAATTATGTAACCACAAGAAAAGATTGTGGGCGACTTATGTCAAGAGCGGGAAAATTACTCCGGAGTTCAAGGGAACTCAAGAGAGGTTACGTGCTCAATGGGATGATTTCAATACGTACAAGGAATCAGAAGAAGCTATAGCACGGTCGAAAAAGAACGCGGATAATGCCGCACTGAAGATATATCATCATAATCTGGGGACAGGTGGCTACAGGACTGCCAGGCCTAAGTGGGATAAACTTAAGGCTGAAATTAAGGCAAAAGGGCTATCTCCAGGTACAGAGAAAGTGCCCGAAAGAGCAGGAAATTTCCTAATGGCGCATGGTATGACCTTGGATATGGAAACAGGGGAGTTGGTTCTTCGTGATCCGACGAAGAAAACAGTGTTGACTCCCCTCAAGGATCTTGAAACAGCAATAGCCGAGGTGGAGGCGGGAACTTTTGTTCCTGATAGAGATAACGACGAACTGACAAAGGCACTCAAAAATCCTGAGCACGGAGGACGCGTACGAGGCTATGGATTTGTTACTTGGAAGATAGGGTTTCATGAGAACATAAACACTTATAGAAGCCGAGCGAGAGCACAGAAGAGGAGGGAGCAGCAGGCGGCAGACCGGCTGAAGAATGTGGAAGAAAAGAACGAGCAGCTCTTTGCGCTGTATTCTCAGATGCAGGAGCAAATATCAAGCCGTCCAGAGGGAGAACACATGTACATAGATCCCGCACCCGACTGCCGGAGAAGCAGCATGGCTTCCACATCGTTGCATGTCAGCGTTGATGATGCACATGTTGATGTGTCACCGATGGAGCGCTACCCCGTGGAAAATATCGAAGAGAAGACGGATTGTGAGCTACACCAGCCATTGAAGAATATATCCATGAAGGTGGCCGTCGGCTTTGCTTTGAAAGTTGATCCTGCAGCGCGTTGGCATGGCCGCGAGATTCCAGCTGGGTATGCTCGTGTCGGGGTGGATGAAATTCTATCCGGATGTGAGACATTGGAGATTGACTTCGCTGGCCCTGAAGGGGAGTCGACCCTGGGAGAAGTCTTGCATGGAGTTATTTTATGGAAAAAGAAATACATCATATTTCCAGGCAACTTGCAAAGGACTAAGTCTCCCTCAACTCCACGTCGATCATCGCGGCCTGATGCTCCATCACCTCCACCTCGATCATCGCCGCCTATGGCTCCTTCACCTCCACGTCGATCATCGCCGCCTAAGGCTCCCTCACCTCCACGTCGATCATCGCCGCCTAAGGCTCCCTCACCTTCACCTCGACCATCGCCGCCTAAGGCTCCCTCACCTCCACGTCGATCATCGCCGCATAAGGCTCCCTCACGTTCACCTCGATCATCGCCGCCTAAGGCTCCCTCAACTCCACCTCAACCATCGCCGCCTCTTTCTGCGCCTAAGGCTCCCTCATCTACGCCTAAGGCTCCCGCATCTACGCCTAAGGCTCCCTCATCTACGCCTAAAGCTCCCTCATCTGCGCCTAAGGCTCCCTCATCTACGCCAAAGGCTCCCTCATCTACGCCTAAGGCTCCCTCATCTACGCCTAAGGCTCCATCATCTAGGCCAAAGGCTCCCTCATCTACGCCTAAGGCTCCCTCATCTACGCCTAAGGCTCCATCATCTACGCTTAAGGCTCCCTCATCTGCGACTAAGGCATCCTCATCTGCGCCTAAGGCTCCCACATCTTCCATGCTGCATCAGCGGACTCGATCTTCGGCGCCGCCCACTCAGTACATTGGAGTAAAGCGGAAGTGCCCGACTCCGCCTACTAAGGAGAAAGTGTCACCGCTCCCCAAGGGTCGTCCCACGGAGAATAAGAGGCAGCAGAGAGCCGACGTTGCCCAGCTTGGACAACAGAAAAAACAATCGATCGTTCCGTTGAAGGAGGCATCCCCAATTGTATTACCAGAAAACTTTAAAGAAATTCCTGGTCTGACGATTGATGAAATGCTAGGCATAGTTGAAACCGGCATGGCTCCCCTGGCAAGGCAATTTGTCATGGGGAAGGAACTGGTCACAGAGGCGGAGTTGGCACTGCTACCTCCAAGGATGCGAGAATTACATCAGTGCTACATGGAGCGCACAAAAGACGGCCAAACAATGATGTCTCTTACATATAAAGATGACCATTACTTCATCGGAGAACAGACAATCCATATTGATTTTGATGAATTATGGCAGTTATTCAATATGGAAGCCCTCGACAAATGTATCATGAGCTGCTATTGTCTGTAAGTGATTAATTTTTATTTCTGTTATTAATTAAGTCTCTAGCTAATTAAGTCTCACTACATACATTCGTTCATATGCTATTATGCAGAAAGAAGATTCTCGAATGTAAGAGGATGCCTAATTATCAAGTTGGGTTCGTTGACCCGGATCGAGTTCATGTACATACCCTAGAACAATTTCCGGAGGAAACGGAGAACAACTTGTTCAATGCATTGAAGCAACAAAATTATAAAGATGTGATTTTGTTTCCTTACAACTTCAGGTGAGAGTGTTCTTACTGTCTTATACACATTAACTTTTCGCTCTGACTAAATGTTGATGAACGTGTGCAGCTACCACTGGATTCTCTTTAACATTCAAATTGACCGTGGGATAGTTGAGATCGAGGACTCAATAGCGCATACCTTGGAGTATTACGCAAGCATTACTGATATGCTCCAAAAGTAATTTCAATCGTTATTACACTATATCGGCCTCTTTATTTTCCTGTGTTCTAGTTATTAATATCTTCTTTATTCATTTTATTTGTAGGGTATGGAAGCGGTTCACAAGATCTGAGTGTGGTCATTTTAAATCAGAGCTGACCTTTAAACAAATCCCCGTAAGTATAGTACTCATTTTAATTCAAGTTTTAATATCGGATTGTCCTGTTTCATTATTATTTGATTCAACTCTATTTTCGTAAAGTGCGAGAAACAGCCACCGGCGACTAATCTATGTGGATACTTCGTTTGCGAGTACATGCACACGTGTGTCAGTGCGCGGACTTCTCCACATGTACGTTCAACATTAATATATATATTCAGAGTTTTACTTTTGTTAATGACAATTTATATATTCATATCGACCTTCAATTTGATACAGAATGTGGCTTCACGATCGCAACTCCCAGGAAAGCAACGCATAAGAGAAATTCAAGAGGAAATTGCTGATTTTTTGCTTGACGAGGTCATAGCCCCAATAGGAGAATACCATGAAAACTGTCGGCCCAGTGGATTCTAGGGTGTGCAGAGCCCACTCTCCACGGCCCTCACACGCTCGGCACCTACGAAAACGACTAAGGACCAAGCGGAACGCTTGGGGAGACCCTCGAGGGGAAAGCCCTCTCGAGGGGACTTGAGGGGCAGCGAAGGCCTGAAGGGGTTCCACTCGAGGCTGCCCCACTACAAGGCCCTCTCCCCTAGAAAGGAGCCAGCACAACTACACCCCTCGAGGCCTCCAGGGCCCTGAGGGGATACTTCGCTGCGGAGGAACCGCTGCAGAGCGCACATGGACTCTGCAGCAGCCGCAGAGTGACGCGCACGTCTGCGCGCGATAGCGACGGCGTCGCAGTTGCTGTTCCGGTGATAAAAGGAGTCAACAAAGCTCTGTGTCCCCTGCGCCGCCAACAAAGCTTTCCTCTTTGGTGATAAAGCGGTTGGCCGGCGCAACGCTCCAACGGCGACGTCACCGTGGGCACCCCCACGATCTCTGCAGTACCAACGGGCCGCTCTGCAAAGGCGGCAGCTGCCCTGCCACGAAGGCAGGCTTTACGACCATGGACCAAGTCCATGGACGGCCGAGCTGCGGTGCCCCGCGCTCCTCCGTTCGTCGCCATGTGGGAACCCTTCCACTGCGCAGGTTGCAGGGATGAGGCCCGGGGCGACTATATAAGGAGAGGGAGCACCTCCGTAGAAAGAGAGGTTCAACCCCCGATTCGATCGATCAACCATCCATCCCTGTAAACCCCACTACAGCTTAGCCTAGCCCAGGGAGCTCGGGGAGGAAGAAGGCACGAACCTTCTCCCCTTCGCGCTTCGCATCGCCTCGCGAGGGCTCGCGGCAAGCTCGTTGTACTGTAGCCCCTGCAGAACAATACAGACAAGCAGGAGTAGCGGTTTTACCTCACCCTGAGGGCCGTGAACCTGGGTACGGGCTCGAGTCCATCTCTGTCGTGTTGTCCTCCTCAGGCACCGCGAGCAACGTCGCTGTGCCGGCTGACGGTTGTTGACCAACGTGTTCAGTCCCCTTCACGAACCCCTCCCCCGAGAGTGGTTATCCCTGTTCTGTGGGAACTACACCTCGACATTTGGCGCGCCAGGTAGGGGACTGAGGCGCGTCTTCAACCTCCGGCCGGCTTCCGCGCCATGACGGACACCCGCGCGACGCGCGCCAACCGGCGCGCTGTTGAGAGAGCTCACACCGAGCCCGGCACTGCTCCCACTCGTGGCCGCCGCGGTCGCCCTCGCACTGCCGAGCGCGCCGGCACCGGCCCGCGCGTGGAGGAGCCAGAGAGCGAGGAGCACCGCGGCGGAGACTGTCACGAGGACGAGGACTTCTCTGAGCGCCATGAGGACGCTGAGTCCTCGCATCCGTCCCGGCGCCAGAGCGCATCCACGCAGGGACACCAAGAGCCCAACCCGCACACCGCGCTGCTCATGGCCCAGGAGCTCCTCCGCTACCGGCCAAGTGCTGAGGCCCACGACCACTGGTTGGACCGCCTCCACCACCTCGTCGACATCGCGACCACGCGTCCTGCTCCGTCGCGCTCCATAGTCCACCACTCCGTCCACGCCGGGATGACCGCACCAGGTGCGCCCCCGCCGCCGCCAGGACCACCTCCGGCTGCGGCACATAGGGCTCCCTCCCACGCTTCCTCGCCGCACGACTGCCAAATCGTGCAGCGCACCGCGCCTGACGCGCGAGTGGGCATGGAGCGCCGCCGGGACCTGGCTGAAGGCTCCAAGAGCCACAAGAAGCGCGAGGAGACCAAGCGCAAAACCACTGCGGTCTTGGCAGCAGAGCCAGCCGCCAAGAGTGTCCGCAGGAGCTCCCCTGAACCCGGCGACAAGGAGGTGGACAACCGCCCGTTCTGTGTCTACCACAACAGGCGCGGCCACGCCACCGACAACTGCTACGACCTCAAGAGGCTGAGCAGGGAGCGCGAGCGCGAAGAAGGCAGCGGGAACCGCGGCAGAGGCCACGGCTACCGCCGCGACAGCAGAGGCGGACGTGGTGGCGGCTACCCGAGGCCGCAAGGCACTCAGGCCAACGCCGCCGAGAGGAACAACAACCTCCCTGACGAGGAAGACGGAGGCTACCAGGCCCCAAGGGGAGCCATGGCCTGCATCCTCGGCGGCGCTCAGGCGTCCAAGTCGAACAACCAGTTCAAGCAGTTCGCCCGCGAGCTCAACGCCGCACTCCCGAGCACCGAGACCTCCAGGCCCCTCAAGTGGTCCCAGTACACCATCGCCTTCGACGCCAAGGACCACCCCAAGTCGACCAAGACTGTTGGAACCCTCCCCCTGGTCTGCTCCCCCACCATCAACAACATCACCGTCTCCAAGACGCTCATTGATGGGGGAGCTGGCCTGAACGTCATCTCTGTCGAGACTTTCGAGACGCTTCAAGTGCCCTACGAGTGGCTTATGCCCTCCAGGCCGTTCACAGGGGTCACCAGTGGTTCAATCGAACCCCTGGGTCAGGTCCGGCTGGCTGTCACCTTCGGCACGCAGAAGAACTACCGCACAGAGCTGATCGACTTCGATGTCGCCCACATCGGCCTGCCGTACAACGCCATCCTCGGCTACCCCGCCCTCGCGAAGTTCATTGCCGTCACGCACCACGCCTACAACATGGTCAAGATCCCCGGCAGCGCTGGCACCATCGCCATCCACGGCCATATCCTGGACGCCACGCGCGCTGTCGAGAGCGCCAACAAGGCAGCTGCCATGGCTTTCCCGGCTGACGAGGACATGGAGCCTCTCGAGAGGCCCAAGAAGAAGAAGCAAGTGTTCTCTCAGGAGCAGGCTGCCACGAAGACGGTGTCGCTGGACGCCACCAGCTCGGGGGCTGAAGGCTCGGGGGCTAGCGTCACCATAGGCGCTGCCCTGCCTCCCAAATAGGAAAGCGCGCTCGTCGCCTTCCTTCGCGCAAACTCTGACATGTTCGCGTGGACTCCGTCAGATATGTCCGGTGTGCCAAGGGAGGTGATCGAGCACCACTTAGCCGTGTGTCCAGACGCACGCCCCGTCAAGCAAAAAGCACGCAAGCAAGCCCCCGAGAAGCAAGCATTCATCGTCAAGGAAGTAGAGAAGCTCAAGGCAGCAAATGTCGTCCGCGAAGTCGCGCACCCCACTTGGCTCTCCAACGGCGTGGTTGTCCCTAAACCCGCTGGAGGAGGCCGACTCTGCATCGACCACACCGATGTCAACAAGGCCTTCCCCAAGGACCCATACCCCATGCCGAGGATAGACCAGATCGTGGACTCCACCGCTGGCTGCGACCTCCTCTGTTTTCTGGACGCCTTCTCTGGTTACCACCAGATCAAGATGGCTAAAGAGGACGAGGAGAAGACAACATTCCTCACCCCCTGTGGTGTGTACTGTTACACATGCATGCCCTTCGGCCTGAAGAATGCTGGCGCCACTTTCCAGAGGCTCATGAGGATAGCCTTGGGGGCACAGATGGGCAGGAACGCAGAGGCCTATGTCGATGATATCGTGGTCAAGTCTCGAGAGGGGGACACCCTCTTGAAGGATCTCGAGGAAACCTTTGCCAGCCTGCGCAAGGTGAACATCAAGTTAAACCCCGCCAAATGCGTCTTCGGGGTCCCTTCAGGCAAGCTCCTCGGATTCCTGGTGTCTCACCGCGGCATAGAGGCAAACCCAGACAAGATCAAGGCCATAGAAGGAATGCAGCCTCCTCGCCGACTCAAGGACATGCAGCGCTTAGCGGGCTGCATGGCCAGCCTCGGCCGATTCATCTCCAAGTTCGGCGAGAGGGCCCTGCCATTTTTCAAGATCATGAAGAGATCGGGCACGTTCAAGTGGACCCCTGAGGCGGACAAGGCATTCGAGGACCTAAAGAAGTATCTGGCCAGCCCACCAGTCTTGGTGGCCCCCAGGACAGGCGAGCACCTGAAGCTGTACCTATCAGCCACGCCTCAGACCGCAAGCGCTGTCCTGGTGGTCGAGAGGGAAGAGCATGTCCTCCCCAAGAAGAGCACTGCCACTCCAAGCCCAAAACCCCCGGACAAGGATCTCGTCGAAGGAGCAGCCTCCACAGACCCACTGCCAGGCCCACCGCCTCAAGTCGAGTCTACTCCCAGCACCCTTGTCGAGACTCCTCTACAGGCAGGCCTCCACAAGGGCCCTGAAGAGTCTCCGCAGAGAGCTGATGCTGCGCCACCACTGACAACCCTTGTCGAGCACCCCGTCTACTTCGTCAGCACAGTGCTGCGGGACGCTCGGGAGAGGTATCCAATGCAGCAGAAGGTCCTCGTCGCACTCCTCATCGCCTCCAGGAAGCTACGACACTACTTCCAGGGCCACCCCATCACGGTGGTCACTGCTTTCCCCCTGGAGCAGATCCTGCGCAACCCCAACGCCACAGATCGTGTCGCAGGATGGAACATAGAGCTGCAGCCATTCAACTTGCGTTTCGACACCACAAGGGTCATAAAAGGGAGAGCGTTGGCTGACTTCGTCGCCGAATGGACTGACCGAAGCCCTGAGGAGCCTCGCGAGGCAGAGGACGAGCCCTCTGGAGACACAGTGCCCAGCCACTGGACCATGCACTTCGACAGAGCCTTTGCTTGCCGCAATGGCGGAGCAGGCGTCGTCCTAACTTCGCCCAAAGGTGACAAGCTATACTACGCTGTCCAGTTGTGCTTCACGATCGACAAGATCTCCAACAACATCGCCGAATACGAAGGCCTCTTCGCCGGCTTAAGGGCCGCCATCGCCCTGGGCGTCAAGCACCTACTCGTCAAGGGCGACTCCCAGCTGCTCGTCAACTTCTCCAACAAGAGCTACACGCCCAAGGACGACCACATGGCCGCATACCTTGAAGAGGTCCGCAAGATCGAGAAGCACTTCAGAGGCATGGAGCTCATGCATATCCCGAGGAAGGAAAACCAAGAGGCCGACGACATCGCCAAGCGAGCCTCGCGAAGGCAATCCCAGCAGGCCGGCGTCTTTGAGGAAAGGCTCGCCAAGGCATCCATCAAGCAGCCTCGAGAGGCCACAGCCGCAAGCACAGACGAAGCACTCCCACCACCTCCTGAGTCTGGGGCACCCGATTGCGGTCCCAGCACAGGGGAGCGCCTGTTGCTGACGGCAGCCCACCAAGCCACAGGCTGGATCGATGAGCTCAAGGACTACTTGGCGAAGGGGATCCTCCCTGAAGAAGATGCAGACGCAGAGCGAATCGCCCGACAGGCAAAATCCTATTGCGTCCTCGAGGGAAACCTCTACCGCAAGCGCCCAAATGGCATCGCGCTCAAATGCGTCCCTTCTGAGGAAGGCCGAACGCTGATCAAGGAAATCCACAGCGGCGAGTGCGGCCACCACTCATGTGCGCGCACCCTCGCAGGCAAGGTCTTCAGGAGCGGCTTCTACTGGCCTCAAGTGCTTCAAGATGCGGTCGCCATCGTGCAAACCTGCGACGCCTGCCAATTCCACGCCAAGCAGATTCATCAGCCGGCGCTGGGGCTCCAAACCATCCCGCTCTCCTGGCCGTTCGCGGTCTGGGGGCTGGACATCTTGGGCCCCTTCCCAAGGTCGCAGGGGGGCTATCGTTTCCTCTTCGTGGCCATCGACAAGTTCACCAAGTGGGCCGAGGTTGAGCCGGTGCGCACCATACCAGCTGGGGCCGCGGTGAAATTCATCAGGAGCTTGGTCTGCCGCTTCGGTGTGCCCAACCGCATCATCACCGACAATGGCTCGCAATTCACCAGCGGCATCTTCCGAGCCTACTGCGACAAGCTCGGCGTCAAGATCTGCTTCGCCTCGGTGGCTCACCCACGCAGCAACGGTCAAGCCGAGCGAGCAAACGCAGAAGTCCTCAAGGGCCTCAAGACTAGAAGCTTCAACATCCTCAAGGGCCACGGCAAGCGCTGGATCGACGAGCTCCCTTCGGTGCTCTGGTCCATGCGCACAACTTCCTCAAGGCCTACAGGCGAAACGCCGTTCGCCCTGGTCTACGGAGCTGAAGCAGTCCTCCCTGCAGAAATCAAGCATGGATCACCACGGGTCCTTGCCTTCAATGAGGACATCCAAGAGGGCCTCCACAACGACAACCTGCTGTTCCTCGAGGGACTGCGCCGCCAGGCCGCCCTCAGAGCGGCAAGGTACCAGCAAGGCCTGCGACGCTACCATAGCCGCCATGTGCGCTCACGCACCCTTGAGGCGGGCGACCTCGTCCTCAGGCGAATCCTCTCCAGGGAAGGCCTCCACAAGCTCTCGCCGATGTGGGAAGGCCCCTACAGGGTCTCCCACGTCGCCAGGCCTGGCGCAGTACGCCTCGAGACCGAAGACGGCATCCCCGTCAAGAACCCGTGGAACATCGCGCACCTGCGCAAGTTCTACCCGTGATCATAGTCACGCCAGGCATTTTTTGTCTCTAGAGGGAAGCTCATGGCTTCGCCTCCAAGCTTCTCAAAGCTTCTCCCGAGGGTCAGCCCTCCGAGCTCTCCTGCTAACGAGCCACCACAGGCCGCAGTGAACTCTGCCACTAATGGGTGGTCCCCATGCCTCGACATGGAAGGAACGTTAGCTTGGCAAACCCAAGTGTAATGAACCGATTTTCGTTCCAAGTGAACTCCGCGCTCAGGCGCCATTTTCGTTCCAAGAGAACTTTGCGCTAAGGCGCCGTGTCGTTCCCAAGCGAACTTTGCGCTGAGGCGCCGCCGTGTAATATTCCGATGGCAAGTTTTACTTTCGTCATTTAATTTCGCATTTGCGCTTATATCCTTTTCATGCGCATCTCGCGAGCGGGGGCTGAGTACGGTGCCCGTGCCCAAGAGCACCCCAGCAGCACTGCAAAATCCAAGGGACCCTGAGCTCTGGCTAAAGGGCATGCTCCCGGATACACGCCACCTATCCAAAGGACCTTGGTACTCTCTCTCCTCGCGAGACACCCATGAGGAAGCCTTTAAGCGCGCATGAGTCCTTACTTCTATGCTCTAGCGTTTCGGTTCGCCTCTCTAACATCCACAGGGAGCGAAAGTCTCTCCAGGCCTGTGGAGGAAAAACTCGGCCCCTGAAGGGAAAGATATCGCCAATGGAGACCTACATAAGGCAAAAAGCCTCGCGAAGCTAAGTTTCCTGCTCGCTTTAAGAGAATCCTTGCATTTCTCTCACGAGCACTCTGCGTCCCTCAAGTGGCTTTCTCCTTCACTCTCCATGGGCTGCTTGTGCGTCAAAGGGGGATCCTCAGCATCGCGACTCGAGGGCTCTTACCTCCCTAAGCCTTAAACTCCCCCCGGCCTTGCCGAGTCATTGCTCGAGCATACCGCAGAGGCGGAGTCATAGCGCGAGGGGAAGGGTCCAGCGACGTAGAGCGAAAAAGACATGGAGTCAAAGCAAAGGCTCCTCGAGGGAAGCACACACTAACTCAATAGCAATTGTTAAAAAGACAAGGAGTATATTACAGACTGATAAAGGAAGGTCTCTAAAAGGCGAATGCCCCTACATCGCTACAAGCGCGATACATTGCAGGAGGGGACCTCAGGAGGGAATCAGGCGGAGGCCTCGCCGCCGTCCTGGCCACCTTCTTCTTCTTCGGGCTCGCTCCCCTCATCGCCATCCTCATCCTCCGCTGCGGCCCGCTTGAAGCAACTGCAGAAGTCGTCCACTTGGTCGCGAACGGAATTGGAGGCTTTCCACCCATCCTCCCCCTCAAGGGGCTCGGTCACCGTGGCGAGGTCGAACCCGGGCTGGAAGTGCACTAGGTTGGAGAAGACGCGGTCCACCGCCACCGCCAGAAGCTGGCGGCACTCCTCCTCGACGACGTCGCGAAGCTCCGCGGCGGGGCCCTCGAGCGCCGTGAAGAGCTGCTCGAAGTATAGGAGGTAGGTGGCGGCGTCAGATTGGCCTTGAGCCGGGACGGACGGCGCCTCTGCTCCTAGCTTCGCGGCGAGCTCGCGGCCCCGCCCCGTCAGGGACAGGAACATGCGCTCCCGCTGCTGCGACAGCACCTGCGCCGCCTTGACGCTCTCGGCCGCCTCCACCGCCTTCTCCACAGCGGGGCCCACCTGTTGGTTCATCTCCTCCATGTCCGCCATGAGGGAGGCGAGGTCCTGCGCCATGCCATCGTGGGCCTTCTCGGCGGTGCGGCGGCGATCAGCTTCGCGCTTCATCTTGGCGATAAGGGTGGCGTTCATTTTCTCGAGCTGGTGGATCCGGGCTCCGCTCCCGCCAAGCCTCGTCTTGAAGCGGTCCTCCTGCTTGGAGAACTTGTCCTTGTAATCTTGGGAGACGGCGGCGCGGATCTCTTTCTCCTTCGCCTGGAGCTCCTTCAGGGCCTCCTCCTTCCGCTCCGCGAGCCGCGTGTTGGCACGCTCCACATTCCCCTTGTGGGCGGACACCTCGCGCTCAAGCTTGCTGAGCGCCGCGGTCAGGCTGTCCTCGCGGGCCTCGAGGGCCGCATGCTGCCCGGACAGCTCCTACTCCCTCAGCGCCAGCTGCTCGTCGCGGCGACGCACGTCCTCCTCGCGCTCGCTCAGAGCTCGCCCTCTGGCCTCCAAGCTTGTGCGGACCTTGTCCAAGGCGGACCGCACAGTCTCGGAGTCAGCAAGGATCTTCTTTTCGAGCTCGACGAGCTCGTTGTGCTTCGCCGCCAGGGAGTGCTCCACAGCCTCGCGCTCCGCCCTGGCCGCGGCCAAGGCCTCCGCCGCGGCCCGGCGTTCGGCCTTCAAGGGCTGCAGGAGCTCCTCGGCGTCGCGCATGGCGCCCTCGCGGACTTCCTCCGCGAAGCGGATCGCCTCCTCGCGCTCCTCCTGCAGAGCCAGGTCGCTCAGCCGGCGAGCCTCCACGGCCGCGTGGAAGGCGGCCCAAGCATCTGCGAGCTCGTCTCGCTGCCGAGCAAGCTCCTGGTCCTCCTGAGCGACATGGGCCTCTAGCCCCTCCAGAGACTCCCGCACAAAGCGGAAGGCGATGTCTCGGCGCCCTCGGATCCAGTCCCAGCTGCCTAGGGCGAGGTCCTGGGAGGATCTGCCGAGCACGGAGGGCCCCGCACCCGCGTCCAGCTTGGAGAAAGGGGCCCCCGCGTGGGCCTGGGGGCTCGGTGGCAAGTCCTCTGCCCCAACGTCCGCGCCCTGGGCACCGACGCTGTCCCCCTCAGGCGGCATTTCCTTGCCCGCTGCCGGGGCAGGGGCGTTATGCCCAGTCGCCGCTGTCTCCTCCTCCTCCGCAGTATCTGGCGGGGGCGGGGGAGGATCCTCCCTGCCGGCCTTAGGCGGGCTTGGGGCCGGCGTAGCGCCCACCGCGGCCCCTGGCTGCGCCGGAGGAGTAGCTGCGTGGGGAGGAGTGGGCACTCTCTCCACCTGCTCCTCCACCCGCTCCTCCTCAGGTGGCGACTCAGGCGCCCCCGCCGGGGGCATGTTCTCCTGAGGGCCTGCAGAGGTGTCCTCCTAAGGCCTCGAGGCCTCCTCTGCGGCGGCCTCGTCCGCTCCAGCCTCCGGCGCTGCCTCGGGAGCAGCCCTCTTCACTTCCGCAGCCTTGCGGAGCCTGCGGCGCTTCGCAGGCGCTGGGCCACTGGCAGTGAGGGGGGAAGATCAGGCAAAAAGAGGAAGCAAGCAAGACTCGAAAAGGAAAGGCAAAAGTCAAAGGCTTTTACCTGGTATTTTTGGCACGGGTGTCAACCCACGTCATGCCTGGCGAGCGCCATGAGGGCGCGGTTCGGGCCCTGACTCCTTAGGGGCCGCCTCAGCTTTCCTTTTGTGGGGAGCGCTCGGGGGCTCCCCGGTAGGCCTGTCATGGGCCGCCTTAGTCCTTGGCTCCTGGCGCCCCGCCTCAGCCTCCTCGCTGTCGCCGGAAGAAAGCTCGTGGACCTCCCCGGCAGGGGGCGCGGTACCGGACGAGCTTCCCGCGCCTGCAGGGGGCTCCAGCCCCGTCTCCGCGTCGCCCTGCTCCGAGTCAGATGCGCACGGCGACTCGGTGGTATCCGCTGGCATGGGCCCCTCCTCTTCCTCTTCCCCCGCCAGGCCCAACGGGGTAAACGTGGGCATCCGCGCCAGGGTGGCCTGGCGCTTGTCCGGAACCTCAAACAGAGGCCTTCTCACCACGGGAACCCTCGCGGGCACATCAGTGTTGACGAAGAGGCCGCCCATGATGGTGGCAACGACTTCAGGGCGATGGTCGCAGGGCCAGAGCCGCATCGGATCCGTGAGCCCTGAGTACGCCCACATTGGCTTCTTGTGCGCCTGAAGGGGGGCGATGCGGCGCTTCACAAACTCCCCCGCCACCATCTGGCCAGTCAGGCCCTTCTCGCGAAGCACCCTCAGGTGGCCCACGAGGTCGGCTATCTCGCGGCCCTCAAGGGCGCGCTTGCCCCAGTGGGTGTTCTTCATGGGCGGCGCGTCGGGGACGTCAAGGAGGGAGCTCTGCGAGGGGACGCTGATGAGGAACCACTTCTGCCTGAAGTCGTCCACCTTCTTCGACACCGCCGTCACGGGCCTCTCACCGCTCCAGGCCATGGGGATGTAGACGTCCCCCATGCCCTCCGGGATGCGGAAGGACACGCAGCCCGTCCGCTCCGTCTTCGCAGTGTTCCGGAGCACGTAGAAGCTCCGGAAGAGCGCCACCGAGGGCTTCACTCCCAAGTAAGCCTCGCACAGGAAGGCGAAGATGGAGAGGACGAGGATGGCGTTGGGGTGGAGGTGTAGGAGGTGGATCTGGTAGAACTCCAGGACCGCCTCCAAGAAAGGAGAATACGGGGGCACCAACCCGGCAAGAAGAGTCTGGAGGAAGATGGGGAAGAAGCCCGCCGGGAAGCGGCCGGTCCTCGCGGCCTGAATGACGCTGGCGCCGTGCTCGTTGTGCTTCCCGGCGACTAAGTGCTGGATCTTGTCCAGCGCAACCGCATTGACGCGCGCCCCGACCAGAGCAGGGCCGAACGCCTCATCCTCCTGCGCGTCTGGGCGGGCCGAGGTCATCGCCGCCTTGCCCTTGGATCCTCCCATCGGCAGGAAAAGGCAGAAGCGCGGAGGAGCGAAGAGAAGGGAAGGGTTCGCCAGAGAAGGAAGAAGTTCGCCGGAGACGGAAGGCTAGGAGGCGAAGAACTGGGAGACTGTAAGATCAGGGCAGGGTAATGACTGCGGTTCGGACCGGCGCACAACTTTATGCCCCGTCCGAGTAGTTACCAAGGCGTGGTCGTGGCGAACATGGTGGGACCCCCCACTACGCACGTTTCTACCGGAGAAACCGGGTCGCCGCAAGTTCATCTCCAAGCGACGCGTGTCACGGGCCGCCCGGACATATTGGGCCCACGACGCTTCGCCTTGGCCCGATGGGCTACTGTCGGCCCAGTGGATTCTAGGGTGTGCAGAGCCCACTCTCCACGGCCCTCACACGCTCGGCACCTATGAAAACGACTAAGGACCAAGCGGAACGCTTGGGGAGACCCTCGAGGGAAAATCCCCCTCGAGGGGACTTGAGGGGCAGCGAAGGCCTGAAGGGGTTCCACTCGAGGCTGCGCCACTACAAGGCCCTCTCCCCTGGAAAGGAGCCAGCACAACTACACCCCTCGAGGCCTCCAGGGCCCTGAGGGGATACTTCGCTGCGAAGGAACCGCTGCAGAGCGCACATGGACTCTGCAGCAGCCGTAGAGTGACGCGCGCGTCTGCGCGCGATAGCGACGGCGTCGCAGTTGCTGTTCCGGTGATAAAAGGAGTCAACAAAGCTCTGTGTCCCCTGCGCCGCCAACAAAGCTTTCCTCTTTGGTGATAAAGCGGTTGGCCGGCGCAACGCTCCAACGGCGACGTCACCGTGGGCACCCCCACGATCTCTGCAGTACCAACGGGCCGCTCTGCAAAGGCGGCAGCTGCCCTGCCACGAAGGCAGGCTTTACGACCATGGACCAAGTCCATGGACGGCCGAGCTGCGGTGCACCGCGCTCCTCCGTTCGTCGCCATGTCGGAACCCTTCCACTGCGCAGGTCGCAGGGATGAGGCCCGGGGCGACTATATAAGGAGAGGGAGCACCTCCGTAGAAAGAGAGGTTCAACCCCCGATTCGATCGATCAACCATCCATCCCTGTACACCCCACTACAGCTTAGCCTAGCCCAGGGAGCTCGGGGAGGAAGAAGGCACGAACCTTCTCCCCTTCGCGCTTCGCATCGCCTCGCGAGGGCTCGCGGCAAGCTCGTTGTACTGTAGCCCCTGCAGAACAATACAGACAAGCAGGAGTAGCGGTTTTACCTCACCCTGAGGGCCGTGAACCTGGGTACGGGCTCGAGTCCATCTCTATCGTGCTGTCCTCCTCAGGCACCGCGAGCAACGTCGCTATGCCGGCTGACGGTTGTTGACCAACGTGTTCAGTCCCCTTCACGAACCCCTCCCCCGAGAGTGGTTATCCCTGTTCTGTGGGAACTACACCTTGACAAAAACCCATAAGTGATATTCATGTAATTGTCGTGTTCGGAAGACACTCGTGTGTATATATGATCGAATGTATATATATGTTTGTACGACTGACTCGTTATATTTATATATGCATGTATGTTTAATTTAGACTCGTCATACAATATATGCATCGATGTGTGTAATTGTACCGTACGAATAATAGCTTAAATCATAAATAAAACATAAAACAAAATAAAAAGATCTAAAACCTAAAACCTCTCGCACTTTTAGTCCCGGTTTGTAATACAGACCGGGACAAAAGGTTCTGGCCTGAGCAGCTCGCCTGCGAGCCCACGTGGATGCTATTTGTCCCGGTTGCAGACGGGACCGCGACTAAAGGGGCTGGCCTTTAGTCCCGATTCCGCAGTCCCGGTTTTTAAACCGGGACAAAAGGCCCTTACAAACCGGGACTGTTAGGCTGTTTTCTACTAGTGGGAGGCCTCTGCGCGGAGCCCTACAGCGTCGCGGGCCTGGCGGCGAGCTCTCCACTTCAACGCCCGCGCTCCGCGCGCCGGTGTCGCCCTCCTCGAGCGGCGCCTCATCATGAGTTTCAGGGGCAGGAGAGGCTTGCCCCGTAGTCTCCGTCTCCGCCTCCGCTGCAGAGCTTGGCGGGGATGGCGGAGGGGCTGCCCCCTCCATCTCGTCGGCCCTCGGTGGGCTCTGGTTCGGCGCCGCGCCTGCCGCGGCCTCCTGCTGCGCTGGAGGAGTGGCAGCGCGAGGCGGAGTGGGCGTCGTCTCCGCCTGCTCCTCAGGGCGCCCCACCTCCGGAGGCAGCGCAGTCGCCTCAGCCTGAGGCGCACCCTTGAGAGGGCCTGCGGAATCGTCCTCCACAGGCCTCGAGGCCTCGTCTGCCGCGGCTTCTGGCGCAGCCTCTGGCGCGGCTCTCTTCACCTCCGCAGCCTTGCGAAGCCTCCGGCGCTTCGCAGGCACCAGGTCGCTGGCAAAGAGCAAGAAGACTTGTCAGAGGAGAGCAAAGCTTGAGGAAAAAAAACCAAGTTAAAAACACTTACCCAGTCTTCTTGGCGCGGGTGTCAACTCACGCCATACTAGATGAACGCCAAGAAGGCGTGGTCCTGGCCCCGGATCCCTCGGGAGCCGTCTCGGCTTTCCTCTTGAGGGGAGCGCCCATCAGGTCCCCAGCAGGCCTGTCGTGGGCCGCCTTGGTCCGAGGCTCCCGTCGCCCCGCGTCGGCCTCCTCGTCGTCACCGGACGAGACCTCGAGGATTTTCTCGGCGAGGGGCGCAGCCCTTGACGAGCTCGCCCCGCCGGACGAGGGGATCGCCCTCGCCGCCTCCCTGCCCGTCTCGGCGTGTGATGCGCACGGCGACTCCGCGGCTTCTGGCCCCTTCGCCACGGGCAGGGCCACCTCGTCCTCCTCCTCCCCCGCTAAGCTAAGCGGGGTGAACGTGGGCATCTGCTCCAGAACCGCCAGGCGCGCGGCCAAGGAGAGCTGGTGGAGAGGCCTCAGCACCGCAGCGACCGCCACGGGCACGTCCGGATTGATGAAGAGGAAGCCCACGATGGTGGAGACGACGTTGGGGCGGTGGTCGCAGCAGTGGAGCCGCATCGGGTCCGTGAGGCCCGAGTACATCCACATCGGCTTCTTGTGCGCCTGAAGCGGAGCGATGCGGCGCCTCACGAAGTCTTCCGCAATCATCTGCCCGGTGCGGCCATTCTCCCGGAGAAGCTTCATGCGGCCCACTAGGTCTGCGATCAGCGGGCCCTGGAAGACCTGCTTGCCCTAGTGGGTGTTCTTCACGGGCGGCGCCTCCGGGACATCGATGAAGGAGCTCTGCGACTTGACGCCGATGAGGAGCAACTTCTGCCGGAAGTCATCCACCTTCTTCACCACCGCCGTGACAGGCTTCTCGCCGTTCCACGTCATGGGGATGTAGACGTCCCCCATGCCGTCCACGCGGAAAGAGACGCACCCCGTCCGCTCGAAATTTGCAGAGTTCCGGAGCGCGTAGAAGCTCCGGAAGAGGGCCACTGAATGCTGCACCCCCAAGTACGCCTCGCACAGATAGGCAAAGATGGAGAGGATCAAGACGGAGTTGGGGTGCAGGTGGAGGAGGTGGATCTGGTAGAACTCCAGAATCGCCTCCAGGAAGGGCGAGTAGGGAGGCACCAACCCGGAGTAGATGGTGTGGAGGAATATGGGAAAAAACCCTTCGGGAGCTGGCCGAGCTTGGCGGCCTGGAGAGCACTGGCGCCGTGCTCGTTGGTCTTCCCGGCGATCAGATGCCGAATCTTGTCCAGCGCCGCCTCATTAACGCGCTCCTTGACCAGGGCGGGGCCGAGCACCTCTTCCCCCTGCGCGTCCGAGGGGAGCGTCGCAATCGCCGCCTTGCCCTTCGCTGGACCCATCGTTGGGAAAGGAGGAAGGTGCGGAAGAACGAGGGAGAAGAAAAAGTTCGCCGGTGAGAGGAAGCTAAGAGGACGAGAGCAGAAAGCCGGGCGCGCAGGATAAAAGCAGTAACGGCTGCTCGGACCGGCGCGCGGGCTTTATGCCCCATCTGGGCAGTTACCGAGAGGTGGTGGGACCCCCAACGACGCACGTCTTGCCGTAGAAACCGAGTCGTCACGAACTCGCCACAGACCGACGCGTGTCTCAGGCAGGCCGGACACTTTGGACCCACGACGCTTCATCTGAGCCTGGTGGGCTTCGCCGTGCCCGTCATGGGCCCGGGGGCTACTGTCGGCCCAGTGGAATCCAGGGTGTGCAGGGACCACTCTCCACAGCCCTCGCACGCAACGGTGTCGAAAGATGACTAAGGACCAAGCCGAACGCTTGAAGAGACTCTCGAGGGGAGAAGCCCTCGAGAGGGCTTGAAGGGGCAGCGAAGGCCTGAAGAGGCTCCCCCCACGACTGCCCCTCTACAAGGCTCTCTCCCCAGGAGAGGAGTCAACGCAAACCCCTCCACAAGGCTGCTCAGGCCTTGTAGAGGTACTTCGCTGTGAAGCAACCGCCGCAGAGCGCACATGGCCTCTGCCGCGGCCGCAGAGTGACGCGCGCAGCGCACACCTGCGCGTGGTGACGACGACGCCTCAGTTGCCGTTCTGGTGATTAAAGGAGTCAACAAAGCTGTGCCCCCCGCGCCGGACTACGAAGCTTTCCCGTTTGGTGATAAAGCATATGGCCGGCGCTATGCTCCAACGACGACGTCACCGTGGGCACCCCCACGATCTCTGCGGCACCAGCTGGCCGTCCTGCGCGGACGGTGGCTTTCCTGCCTTAAGGGCTGGCTTTACGACCATGGACCGAGTCCATGGACAGCCCAGCTGCGGTGCACCCCGCTCCTCCTTTTCGTCGCCATATGGGAACCCTTCCGCTGCGCAGGCCGCAGGGTTGAGGCCCGGGGCGCCTATAAAAGGGGAGGGAGCACCTCCGTAGCAAAGGGCCGATCGATCAATCGAGGAATCAACACTTGTACACTCTACCATAGCGTAGCCTAGCTAAGCACGCTCGAGGAGGAAGAAGACCCTAGAGTTCCCTCCTTGAGCTCAGCTCTGCCATAAGAGAGCCCTCGGCAAGCTCATTGTACTGTACCCTCTACAGCGCAATACAGACAAGCAGGAGTAGCGGTGTTACCTCCTCCAGATGGCCGTGAACCTGGGTACGGGCTGGTGTTCATCTCTGTCGTGATGTCCCTCCTCAGGCTCGACGAGCACCGTCGCCGTGCCGGTTGAGGGTTGTTTGACCTCCGCGTTCAGCCCCCTCCGAACATTCTCTTCAGAGTGTGACCACCCCTGTCTCGTGGGAGTCACTCACCGACACATAGCTCCACGGTGTTTCCTCAATACTTCCAATAATCTTTCCTCTTCTTTACTTGAAAGGTTAGCACTAATAATAACATGATATATTTTCTTATCATAAATATGAGCATACTTAAGATTATCAGGCAAAGGTTTCAAATCAAAGACAAGATCCTCTTTAGGTGGAAGTGTTTTACCCAAGTCTTCCACCTTCAAATTGTGTTTCAAGATAGGTTGACGAAGAAATATTTCATCAAGTTCATTCCTTTCTTCCATAAAGACTTCACTTTCATGATCTTCCATAAATTGCTGCTAAACATTGTTAGGAGCAAGAGCAATAGAGGCAAGTTGTTCTACTTTAAAATCCTCATTAGGCAATTCGATTTCATAAGGGACTTTAGCAAATTTCGAAAAATTGAATTCATATGAATCACCAGCAAATTTAGTAAAGATTTTCTCTTTCTTACAATCTATAACAGCACCACAAGTATTTAGAAAAGGTCTACCAAAAATGATAGGACAAGTCCAACTAGCAGCAGCACCAAGTACGAGAAAATCAGCAGGATATTTAGTCTTACCACATAAAACTTCAACATCTCTAACAATACCAATTGGAGAGATAGTTTCTCTATTAGCAAGTTGAATAACCACATCAATTTCTTCAAGTTCACAAGGACCAATCTCGTGCATAATTTCCCTGTAAAGCTCATAAGGAATAGCACTAGAACTTGCACCAATATCACATAAACCATAATAGTAATGATCACCAATTTAACTGATAGCACAGGAACACTAGTTTTCTTTGAACTTTTAGGATGAGAAACAACATTAGAAGCATCCTCACAAAATATAATTTACTCATCTCCAACATTTTTAGTAACAAGATCTTTAACTATAGCAACAGGAGGTTCAATTTTAATTTGTTCATCAGGTTGTATAGCTTTCTTTTCACTTTTGTTAACAACACTAGCCATAACAGAATGTTCTTTCACCTTAACAGGAAAAGGAACCTTTTCAATATAGCGCTCAGGAATAATATGATCAACAACATTAACTTCAATGCTTTTAGTTATAGGAGTAACAGATTTATCTTTATATGGTTCATGATATTTTTCAAAACCCTCCTTGGGCAAACCAAAATAAGAAGCAAAGGATTTATAATAATTTGCAACAACTTGAGACTCAAGACCATAGGCATTATTAATATTTCGAAATGCATCAGTATTCATGAAAGTTTTAATGCATTCGAAGTCATATTTTATACCTGACTCCCTACCTTTGTCGTTCTCCCATGCTTCAGTATTTTCTTCAATACGATCAAGAAGATCCCATTTAAACTCCTCCTTATTACGCGGGAATCATCCAGCACAAGAAGTATCCAATAATGTTTTATCTTCAAAGGAGAGTCTTGCATAAAAGTTATCAACAATAATATTACCAGGAAGCTCATGAATGGGGCATTTGAGCATTAATGCAATCAATCTCCCCCACGCTTGGGCAATACTTTCTCCATCATGAGGCCAGAAATTATATATAGAATTCCGATCTTGGTGAATCTCACTTGGAGGATAAAATTTAGAATAAAAGAGAGGTACAATTTCCTCCCATCCAAGAGAATTCCTGTTCTTCAACAATTTATACCAATGCGCAGCTCTCCCAGTAAGTGATATGGAGAATAATTTCTTCCTGACTTTGTCCATTGTAATACCTACACACTTGAACAACTCGCATAATTCATTTAATAACAGTAAATGATCACCGGGGTGGACAGTTCCATCCCCTTCATAGCGGTTATCCATAACACGATCAATAATTTTCATAGGTATTTTAAATGGCACTATTTCTTCAGGTGGCGCCTCATTTTCTACCTCAGCAGTGGTAGAAGCCTTTCCAAACAGGAAAGCAATAGTTTGTTTCTCCATAATTAAGCAAATTAGGAGACAGAAATAAAAACAGCACTTACAGCTAAAGTTTTCCTTACCAATTCCACTTACCAATAGCGCTTCACTCGCCGGCAACGGCGCCAGAAAATAGTCTTGCTGACCCACAAGAATAGGGGGTGTATCGTAGTACTTTCGATAAATAAGAGTGTCGAACCCAACGAGGAGCAGAAGGTGCTGACAAGCAGTTTTGATAAGGATTTCACTGTAAATACTAGCAGACGGGTTTTTAAGAGTTTTTGATATAACAGATAAATAAAGTGCGAGTAAATAAAGCGCAACAATAATAATTGCAGCGAGGGGCCCAATCCTTTCTAGAGCAAAGGACAAGCCGGTTTGTTTACTTATGATGACCAAGCGTTCTTGAGGACACACGGGATTTATGTCTAGTGCTTTCGCTTCATATAGATGATTAACTTTAGTGTTTTGATAAGTGTCGTGTGGGTGAACCTATGCTAATGCACCGCCCTTCCTAGGACTAATACATACTTGTGATTATACCCCTTGCAAGCATCCGCAAATACAAGAAAGTAATTAAGATAAATCTAACCATAGCCTTAAACTCTGAGATCCTGCTATCCCTCATGCATCGAGATATTAACGGGGGTTTAGGTTTCTGTCACTCCGGCAACCCCACAATTAATATTCGAATACACAATGCATTCCCCTAGGCCCATAAAGGTGAAGTGTCATGTAGTCGACGTTCACATGACACCACTAGAAGAATAGCACCACAACTTAAATATCAAACCATTAAATATTACTCAACATAGTTCACTACTAACATCTAGACTTCACCCATGTCCTCAAGAACTAAACGAACAACTCACAACACATCATTTGGAACATGATCAGAGATGATATAATGATGGGTAACAATCTGAACATAAACCTTAATTCAACGGTTCCACCCAATAGCATCAGTAACAATAGTAATTAACACCGGGAGAGTTTCCCCTATCAAACACACAAGATTTAGCCCTAGATGTTACAGCGGGAACAGAGTGGAGCGGTGGAGATGACGGTGACGGCGGTGGAGATGATGGTGATGATGATACCGATGAAGTGCAGCTCGATGACGGTGACGATGGCGACGATTTCCCCCCTCCGGGAAGGGATTTCCCCGGCAGATTTCTCCCTGCCGGAGAGTTTTCCTCTCTCTGGTGTTTTCCGCCTCGTGGCGGCGGCGGAATAATTCTAACTCTCCGTAGGACACCTTAGGTTTTCGGGGGGATGAAGTACGTGAAGGGGCACGGCCAGAGGTGGGCCAGGGCGGCCAGACCCTGTGCTCACGCGGCTCAAGGCTCTGCCGCGCGAGGGGGGGGGTGTGGGCCCCCTGGGCCCCACCTTGGCCTCCCCTCGTGGCTCCCTCCATGATCTGGCAAAATAATAATTTCCATAGTCTTCGTTTTGTTTTCTGAGCTTTGCAAATAATGTATCATGACGGTGCTTTTTCCAGCAGATTCCAGACTCCGGTGATCAACTCTCCAATAATCATCAAACATGCAAAATAGATGAAATAACATAAGTATCTTCTCTAAATATGAAATATATCAATGAATAACAGCAAATTATGATATAAAATAGTTATACAAAATGGACGTATCAGGTAGCACAAGAGGAGAAGACAACCATCTAGCTACTGCTATGGACCCGTAGTCCAAGGATGAACTACTCACGCATCAGTTCGGAGGCGGGCTTGGTGATGTAGAGCCTTCCGGTGATGATTCCCCTCTCCGGCAGGGTGCCGGGAGGAGGTTCTGAACCCTCCCGAACTAGGGTTGACGACAGCGGCGGATCTGGAACTCGTGGAGGAAAAGTGTGCGCGTCTAGGTCTTATTTCGTCGGGGGGTATTTGTAGGCGAAAGGGCGAAGGCGGTGGAGGCCCGAGGGCCCCACACCACGTGGCCGCGCGGTAGAGGGGGGCCCGCGCCGGGACCAGGTGTGGGCGCGTCGGTGCCCTCCTCCGTCTCATCTTCGGTGTTCTGGAATCTCCCGAGAAAAATAGGGACTTTGACGTTTCGTTTGTCCAATTCCGAGAATATTTCCTTAACAGTTTTTCTGAAACCAAAAACAGCAGAAAACAGGGAACTGGCACTGTGGCATCTAGTAAATAGGTTAGTCCCAGAAAATGCATAAAATGATATAAAAGTGTATATAAAACATGTAGCAAGTGGCATACTATAAGCATGGAACATAAGAAATTATAGATACGTTGGAGACGTATCAGTGATATGGAGAATAATTTCTTCCTGACTTTGTCCATTGTAATACCTTCACACTTGAACAACTCGCATAATTCATCTGAAAACAGTAAATGATCATCGGGGTGGACAGATCCATCCCCTTCATAGCGGTTATCCATAACACGATCAATAATTTTCATAGGTATTTTAAATGGCACTATTTCTTCAGGTGGCGCGTCATTTTCAACCTCAGCAGTGGTAGAAGCCTTTCCAAACAGGAAGGCAATAGTTTGTCTCTCCATAATTAAGCAAATTAGGAGACAAAAATAAAAACAGCACTTACAGCTAAAGTTTTCCTTACCAATTCCACTTAGCAATAGCGCTTCACTCCCCGGCAACGGCTCCAGAAAATAGTCTTGATGACCCACAAGTATAGGGGGTGTATCGTAGTACTTTCGATAAATAAGCGTCGAACCCAAAGAGGAGCAGAAGGTGCTGACAAGCAGTTTTGATGAGGATTTCACTGTAAATACTAGCAGACAAGTTTTTAGGAGTTTTTTATATAACAGATAAATAAAGTGCGAGTAAATAAAGCGCAACAATAATAATTGCAGCGAGTGGCCCAATCCTTTCTAGAGCAAAGGACAAGCCGGTTTGTTTACTTATGATGACCAAGCGTTCTTGAGGACACACGGGATTTATGTCTAGTGCTTTCGCTTCATATAGATGATTAATCTTTAGTGTTTTGATAAGTGTTGTGTGGGTGAACCTATGCTAATGCACCGCCCTTCCTAGGACTAATACATACTTGTGATTATACCCCTTGCAAGCATCCGCAAATACAAGAAAGTAATTAAGATGAATCTAACCATAGCCTTAAACTTTGAGATCCTACCATCCCTCATGCATCGAGATATTAACGGGGGTTTAGGTTTTTGTCACTCCGGTAACCCCACAATTAATATTCGAATACACAATGCATTCCCCTAGGCCCATAAAGGTGATGTGTCATGTAGTCGACGTTCACATGACACCACTAGAAGAATAACACCACAACTTAAATATCAAACCATTAAATATTACTCAACATAGTTCACTACTAACATCTAGACTTCACCCATGTCCTCAAGAACTAAACGAACTACTCACAACACATCATTTGGAACATGATCAGAGATGATATAATGATGGGTAATAATCTGAACATAAACCTTAATTCAACGGTTCCACCCAATAGCACCAATAACAATAGTAATTAACACCGGGAGAGTTAACCCTATCAAACACACAAGATTTAGCCCTAGATGTTACAGCGAGAACGGAGTCGAACGGTGGAGATGACGATGACGGCGCTGGAGATGATGGTGATGATGACTTGATTCATAACATGAGCCTTACATTATTATATGATGTAGTTGTTTACTTACATGAGCCTAGATGTTACTTATATGATGTAGTTGTTTACTCCTTGTCTATTTGTTAGCAAACTATAGACCATTGCTTTGAATCACTTCATTCATAACATGAGCCTTACATTATTATATGATCAAGATTGTGAGAAAGCATGTCACTTCAGAAATTATTCTTTTTATAGTTTTTCCTACTCGGGATGAGTAGAACTAAGCTTGGGGATGTTGATACGTCTCCAACGTATCTATAATTTCTTATGTTCCATGCTTATATTATGTCACTTGCTACATGTTTTATACACACTTTTATATCATTTTATACATTTTCTGGGACTAACCTATTAACAAGATGCCACAGTGCTAGTTCCCTGTTTTCTGCAATTTTTGGTTTCAGAAAAACTGTTAAGGAAATATTCTCGGAATTGGACAAACGAAACGTCAAAGTCCCTATTTTTCTCGGGAGGTTCCAGAACACCGAAGAGGACACGGAGGAGAGCCCCGAGGGGCCCACACAACCTCCCGGCGCGGGTCCACCCCTGGCCGCGCGGGCACGGGGTGTGGGGCCCTCGAGCCTTCACCACCTTCGCCCTTTCGCTTAATTATACCCCCAGAATCCTAAGACCTGAGACGCGCACCTTTTTCCTCCACGAAGTCCAGAGCCGCCGCCGACGTCAACCCTAGTTTGGGAGGGTTCAGAACCTCTTCCCGGCACCCTGCCGGAGAGGGGAATCATCACCGAAGGGCTCTACATCACCATACCCGCCTCCGGACTGATGCGTGTGTAGTTCATCCTTGGACTACGGGTCCATAGCAGTAGCTAGATGGTTGTCTTCTCCTCTTGTGCTACCATATTTAGATCTTGTGAGCTGCCTATCATGATCAAGATCATCTTTATGTAATACTACATGTTGTGTTTGCTTGGATCCGATGAATGTTGAGTACTATGTTATTTCTTCATAATATATCTTGTGAGTGCGCTATTTATGATCTTGCATGCTCTCCGTTGCAAGTAGATGCTGTCGGCCCAGTGGAAACCAGGGTTTGCGGGGCCCACTCTCCACAGCCCTCGCACGCGCGGTATCGAAGAAATGACTAAGGACCAAGCCAAACGCTTGGAGAGACTCTCGAGAGGAGAATTCCTCGAGAGGGCTTAAAGGGGCAGCGAAGGCCTGAAGAGGCTCCCCCCGCGACTGCCCCTCTACAAGGCTCTCTCCCCTGGAGAGGAGTCAACGCAAATCCCTCCACAAGGCCGCTCAGGCCCTGTAGAGATGCTTCTCTATGAAGCAACCGCCGCAGAGCGCACATGGCCTCTGCCGCGGCCGCAGAGTGACGCGCGCACCTTCACGCGGTGACGACGACGCCGCAGTTGCCATCCTGGTGATTAAAGGAGTCAACAAAGCTGTGCCCCCCGCGCCGGACTGTGAAGCTTTCCCCTTTGGTGATAAAGCAGATGGCCGGCGCTACGCTCCAACGACGACGTCACCGTGGGCACCCCCACGATCTCTGCGGCACCAGCTGGCCGTCCTGCGCGGACGGTGGTTTTCCTGCCTCAAGGGCAGGCTTTGCGACCATGGACCGAGTCCATGGACAACCCAGCTGCGGTGCACCCCGCTCCTCCGTTTCGTCGCCATGTGGGAACCCTTCCACAGCGCAGGACGCGGGGATGAGGCCCGGGGCGCCTATAAAAGGAGAGGCAGCACCTCCGTAGCAAGGGATCGATCATTCGGAGCTTGAACACTCTACCATAGCGTAGCCTAGCTAAGCGCGCTCGAGGAGGAAGAAGACCCTAGAGTTCCCTCCTTGAGCTCCACTCTGCCATAAGAGAGCCCTCGGCAAGCTCATTGTACTGTATCCTCTACAGCGCAATACAGACAAGCAGGAGTAGCGGTGTTACCTCCTCCAGAGGGCCGTGAACCTGGGTACGGGCTGGCGTTCACCTCTGTCGTGATGTCCCTCCTCAGGCTCGACGAGCACCGTCGCCGTGCCGGTTGAGGGTTGTTTGACCTCCGCGTTCAGCCCCCTTCGAACATACTCTTCAGAGTGTGACCACCCATGTCTCGTGGGAGTCACTCTCCGACAGATGCTCTGGCCAAGTAGATGCTTTGGACTCCAAGAGGGGGTATTTATGCTTGATAGTGGGTTCATGTCTCTATTTAATCTGGGGGAGTGACAGCAACCTCTAAGATTGTAGATGTAATGTTGCTACTAGGGATAAAACAGTAGTACTTTGTCTAAGGATATTTGTATTACTTACATTACACGCATTGCTTAATGTGATAATCTGTTGCTTGCAACTTAATACTGAAAGGGGTGCGGACGCTAACCGGAAGGTGGATTATTAGTCATATATGCGGTTGGAACGGTCTCTGTATATTGTTGTAATGTCCAAATGAATCTCACACTAGACATCATAACTATAATATATGCATCATTATGCACTTCTTTATTCTGTCAATTGCCCAGCTGTAATTTGTTTACCCGCATGTATGTTATTATTATTTATGGAGAGACACCACTAGTGAACTGTGGACACCGGTCCTTTTCTTTAAACTGATAAAACAATCTACTGCAATCCTGTTACTTTCATTCTCTGCAAACAAACATCATTTTCCACACCATATGTTTAATCCTTTGTTGCAGCAAGCCGGTTGAGGGTTCTTTGACCTCCGCGTTCAGCCCCCTTCGAACATACTCTTCAGAGTGTGACCACCCCTGTCTCGTGGGAGTCACTCTCATTTGGCGCGCCAGGTAGGGGACTGAGGCACGTCTTCAACCTTCGGCCATGACGGACACCCGCACGACACGAGCCAACAGGCGCGCAGCTGTGAGGGCTCATACGGAGCCCGGCACCGCCACCACTCGCGGCCTCCGCGGCCGCCTTCGCACGACGGAGCGCGCCAACACCGGCCCGCGCGTGGAGGAGCCCGAGAGCGAGGATCACCGCGGCGGCGACCGCCGCGACGACGAGGACTTCTCCGAGCACCACGAGGAC
This sequence comes from Poa annua, assembly GCA_026929855.1. NCBI lineage: Eukaryota > Viridiplantae > Streptophyta > Magnoliopsida > Poales > Poaceae > Poa > Poa annua. The sequence goes on along the minus strand of CM049435.1, from coordinate 42,106,087 downwards.
GCTGAGTCCTCGCGTCCGTCTCGGCGCCAGAGGGCGTCCTCTCAGGGACGTCCGGAGCCTGGTCCACACACTGCGCTGCTATCGGCCCAACCCGGAGGCCCACGACCAGTGGCTCGACCGCCTCCACCACCTCGTCGACATCGCGACGACGCGCCCCGCTCCGTCGCGTTCGCTAGTTCACCACTCTGGCTGCGCAGGAACGGCCGCGCCGGATGTGCCTCCGCCACCACCGGGACCACCTCCGGCTACGGGGCAAAGGGCAGCCTCCCATGCGTCCTCGTGCAGCGCACCGCGCCAGACGCGCGGGTGGGGATGGAGCGCCAGAGGGACTTCCAGAACCGCCTCGTCGAGGAAATCGGCCAGGCGGGGCAGCAGAACCGCAGGGCTCTCTAGGGCGGAACTGCCACGTACGCCACCGGCTGCATGGCCTTCACCCGCGCTCTGCACCGCGTGGTCCGGCCACTGAAGTTCAGGCCTGCCCTTGCCAAGGGCTACGACGGGTCAAGCAACCCCATCGAGTTCCTGCAGCTCTACACCACTTCTATCCAAGCTGCAGGAGGAGACGACAAGGTCATGGCCAACTGGTTCTCCCACGCGCTTAGGGATTCCGCGCTGTCATGGCTCCTCAACCTGCCTGAAGACTCCGTCGGCTCGTGGGAGGAGCTCTGCAGGCAGTTTGTCGCCAACTTCAAGGGCACCTATGAGCGCGCGCTCTCCCACAATGACCTGCGCGCTGTGGTGCAGAGGAAAGACGAGACCCTCCGCAAGTACATCCAGCGCTTCAGCCAAGTGCGCAACAAGATCCCGAACATCCCCGACACACAAGTCATTGCCACCTTCAGAGAGGGTGTCACAAACCGCAGGATGCTCGAGAAGCTGGGCATTCACGACAAGCTCACCTCTGTGGTGAAGCTGTTTGACCTCGCTGACGAGTGCGCCAAGGCTTAAGAGGGACTCCTCTTTGTCAAGATGAGCCAGCGGGCAGACGACCAGGCCGAGGGGTCCAAGAGTCACAAGAAGCGGGAAGAAACCAAGCGCAAGACCACCGCTGTCCTAGCGGCTGAGCCAGATGCCAAGTACGCCCGCAGAGACTCCCATGAGCCTGGCGACAAGAAGGAGGACAACCGTCCGTTCTGCGTCTACCATAACAGGCGCGGCCACGCTACAGAGAACTGCTTCGACCTCAAGAGGTTGAGCAGGGAGCGCAAGCAAGAAGAGGGCAGCGGGGGCCGCGGCAGAGGCCGCGGCTACCGCAGAGGCGGACGCAAGGGCAGCTACCAGAAGCCGCCGGGCACTCAAGCCAACGTCGCCGAGAAGAACAACAACCTCCCCGACGAGGAAGATGGAGGCTACCAGGCCCCAAGGGGGGCTATGGCCTGCATCCTCGGCGGAGCCCAGGCGCATAAGTCTAACAACCAGTTCAAGCAGTTCGCCCGCGAGCTCAACGCCGCACCCCCAAGCGTCGAGACCTCCAGGCCCCTCAAGTGGTCTCAGTACACCATCCCATTCGACGCCAAGGACCACCCCAAGTCGACCAAGACTGTTGGAACCCTCCCCCTAGTCTGCTCCCCCACCATCAACAACATCGCCGTCTCCAAGACGCTCATTGATGGGGGTGCTGGCCTGAACGTCATCTCTGTCGAGACCTTCGAGACGCTTCAAGTGCCTTATCAGTGGCTCATGCCCTCCAGGCCATTCACAGGGGTCACCAGTGGTTCGATCGCACCTCTGGGGCAGGTCCGGCTGGCCGTCACCTTCGGCACGCAGAAAAACTACCGCACTGAGCTGATCGACTTCGATGTCGCGCACATTGGCCTACCGTATAACGCCATCCTCGGCTACCCCGCCCTCGCGAAGTTCATGGCCGTCACGCATCACGCCTACAACATGGTCAAGATCCCCGGCAGCGCTGGCACTATCGCCATCCATGGTCATATCCTGGACGCCACGCGCGCTGTCGAGAGCGCCTACAAGGCGGCCGCCATGGCGTTCCCGGCTGACGAGGACCTGGAGCCTCTCGAGAGGCCCAAGAAGAAGAAACAAATGTTCTCTCAAGAGCAAGCTTCCACGAAGAAGGTGTCGCTGAGCACCAGTGGCTCGGGGGCTGAGGGCTCAGGGGCTAGCGTCACCATAGGCGCTGCCTTGCCTCCCAAATAGGAAAGCGCGCTCGTCGCCTTCCTTCGGGCAAACTCTGACATGTTCGCATGGACTCCGTCAGATATGTCCGGTGTGCCAAGGGAGGTGATCGAGCACCACTTAGCCCTGTGTCCAGACGCACGCCCCGTCAAGAAAAAAGCGCGGAAGCAAGCCCCCGAGAAGCAAGCATTCATCGTCAAGGAAGTAGAAAAGTTGAAAGCGGCAAATGTCATCCGCGAAGTTGCGCACCCCACTTGGCTCTCCAACGGCGTGGTTGTCCCTAAACCCGCTGGAGGAGGCCGACTCTGCATCGACTACACAGACGTCAATAAGGCCTGCCCCAAGGACCCATACCCCATGCCAAGGATAGACCAGATCATGGACTCCACCGCCGGCTGCGACCTCCTTTGTTTTCTGGACGCCTTCTCTGGTTATCACCAGATCAAAATGGCTAAAGAGGACGAGGAGAAAATAGCATTCCTCACCCCCTGTCGTGTGTATTGCTACACGTGCATGCCTTTCGGCCTGAAGAACGCCGGCGCTACTTTACAGAGGCTCATGAGGATAGCCTTGGGGGCGCTGATGTCCAGAAATGCAGAATCTTATGTCGACGACATTGTGGTCAAGTCTCGCGAGGGGGACACTCTCTTGAAGGATCTCGAGGAAACCTTCGCCAGCCTGCGCAAGGTGAACATCAAGCTGAACCCCGCCAAGTGCGTCTTCGGGGTACCTTCAGGCAAACTCCTCGGATTCCTCGTGTCTCACCGCGACATAGAAGCAAACCCTGACAAGATCAAGGCCATAGAAGGAATGCAGCCTCGTCGCCGGCTCAAGGACATGCAGCGCTTAGCAGGCTGTATGGCCAGCCTGGGCCGTTTCATCTCCAAGTTTGGCGAGAGAGCACTGCCATTCTTCAAGATCATGAAGAAGTCCGACACATTCAAATGGACCCCTGAAGCAGACAAAGCTTTTGAAGACTTGAAGAGGTATTTGGCCAGCCCACCAGTCATGATAGCCCCCAGGACAGGCGAACATCTGAAGCTGTACCTATCAGCCACTCCTCAGACCGCAAGCGCCGTCCTGGTGGCCGAGAGGGAAGAGCCAGTCCTCCCCAAGAAAAGCAATGCCACTCCAAGTCCAATGCCGCCCGACAAAGATCTCGGCAAAGGAGCAGTCTCCACAGACCCACCGCCAGGCCCATAGCCTCAAGTCGAGTCTGCTCCGAACACCCTTGCCGAGACCCCTCCACAGGCGGATGTCGACAAGGGCCCTGAAGAGCCTCCGCAGAGAGCTGACGCTGCACCTCCATCGACAACCCTTGTCGAGCACCCTGTCTACTTTGTCAGTACAGTACTGCGGGACGCTCGGGAATGGTACCCAATGCAGCAGAAGCTTCTCGTCGCGCTCCTCATCGCCTCCAGGAAGCTGCGACACTACTTCCAGGGCCACCCCACAATGGTGGTCACTTCCTTCCCCCTGGAGCAGATCCTGCGCAACCCCAACGCCACAGATCGTGTTGCGGGATGGAACATCGAGCTGCAGCCATTCAATTTGCGCTTCGACACCACAAGAGTCATCAAGGGAAGAGCGCTGGCAGACTTCGTCGCCAAATGGACTGACCCAACCCCTGAAGAGCCTCGGGAAGAAGAAGCTGAGCTCTCTAGAGACAAGATGCCCAGCCACTGGACCATGCACTTCGATGGAGCCTTCGCCTGCCGCAATGGCGGGGCAGGCGTCGTCTTGACCTCGCCCAAAGGCGACAAACTCTACTACGCTGTCCAGCTGTGCTTCAAAATCGACAAGATCTCCAACAACATCGCTGAATACGAGGGCCTTCTCGCCGGCTTAAGGGCCGCCATCGCTCTAGGCGTCAAGCACTTACTCGTCAAGGGCGACTCCCAATTGCTTGTCAACTTCTCCAACAAAAGCTACACGCCTAAGGACGACCACATGGCCGCATACCTTGAAGAGATGTGCAAGCTCGAGAAGCACTTCAGAGGCATGGAGCTCATGCACATCCCGAGGAAAGAGAACCAGGAAGCCGATGACATCGCCAAGCGAGCCTCGCGAAGGCAAGCCGAGCAGGCAGGCGTCTTTGAAGAAAGGCTCACCAAGGCATCCATAAAGCAGCCACAAGAAGCTACAGCCGCAAGCACAGACGAAGCACTCCCACCACCTCCTGAAACTGGGGCACCCGATTGTGGTCGTCACACAGGGGAGCGTCTGTTGCTGACAGCGGCACATCAAGAAACAGGCTGGATTGACGAGCTAAAAGACTACCTGATGAAGGGGATCCTCCCCGAAGAAGATGCGGAAGCAGAGCGAATCGCTCGACAGGCAAAATCCTACTACATCCTCGAGGGAGACCTGTACCGCAAGCGCCCAAATGGGATCGCGCTCAAATGCGTCCCTCCTGAAGAAGGCCGAATGCTGATCAAAGACATCCATAGCGGAGAGTGCGGCCACCACTCGTGCGCACGCACCCTCACAGGCAAGATCTTTAGGAGCGGCTTCTACTGGCCGCAAGCGCTTCAAGATGCGGTCACCATCGTCCAAGCTTGCGATGCCTGCCAGTACCACGCCAAGCAAATCCATCAGCCGGCGCTGGGGCTCCAGACCATCCCGCTCTCCTAGCCGTTTGCGGTCTGGGGACTGGACATTTTGGGCCCCTTCCCGAAATCGCAAGGGGGCTACCGTTTCCTCTTCGTGGCCGTCGACAAGTTCACCAAGTGGCCCGAGGTCGAACCGACGCGCAGTATACCAGCCGGGGCAACGGTGAAATTCATCAGGAGCCTGGTCTGCCGCTTCGGAGTGCCTAATCGCATCATCACCGGCAATGGCTCACAGTTCACCAGCGGCATCTTCCGGTCTTACTGGGAAAAGCTCGGCATCAAGCTCTGCTTCGCATCGGTTGCTCATCCACAGAGCAATGGTCAAGCCGAGCGAGCAAATGCGGAAGTCCTCAAGGGCCTCAAGACTAGAAGCTTCAACGTCCTCAAGGGCCACGGAAAGGGCTGGATCGACGAGCTCCCGTCTATGCTCTGGTCCATACGCACAACTCCCTCTAAGCCCACTGGTGAAACGCCGTTCGCCCTCGTCTATGGAGCCGAAGCAGTCCTCCCCACATAAATCAAGCACGGATCCCCCCGGGTCCTTGCCTTCAATGAGGACACCCAAGAGGACCTCCACAACGACGACCTGCTGCTTCTCGAGGGATTGCACCACCGTGCCGCCCTCAGAGCGGCAAAGTACCAGCAAGACCTGCGACGCTACCACAGCCGCCATGTGCGCTCGCGCACTCTGGAGGTGGGCGACCTCGTCCTCAGGCGAATCCTCTCAAGAGAAGGACTCCACAAGCTCTCGCCTATGGGGGAAGGCCCCTACAGGGTCTCTCGCATCGCCAGGCCTGGCGCTGCGCGCCTCGAGACTAAAGACGGCATCCCCATCAAGAACCCGTGGAACATCGCGCATCTACGCAAGTTCTACCCGTCATCATAGTCACGCACGTGATCATTGTCACGTTAGGCATTTTTTGTCTCTAGAGGGAAGCTCACGGCTTCACCTCCAAGCTTCACAAAGCTCCTCCTGAGGGTCAACCCTCCGAGCTCTCCTTGCAACGAGCCACCACAGGCCGTAGAGAGTCTCAGCCACTAATGGGTGGTCCCCATGCCTCGACATGGAAAGAACGTTAGCTTGGCAACCCCAAGTGTAATGAACCATTTCGTTCCTAAGTGAACTATGCGCTAAGGCGCCGCTATGTAATATTCTGGTGGTGAGGTTACTTTCATCATTTGCCATTCCATGTGCGCTTATATTCTTCCCATGCGCACCTCGTGAGCGGGGGCTGAGTACGGTGCATGTGCCTCAAGAGCACCCCCAGCAGCACTGCAAAACCCAAGGGATCCGAGCTCTGGCTAAAGGGCATGCTCCCAAAGACATGCCACCTCTCCAAAGGACCTTGGTACTTACTCTCCTCGCGAGATACACCTGAGGAAACCTATAAGCGCACATGAGTCCTTACTACCATGCACTAGCGTTTGGGTTCGCCTCTCTAACATCCGCAGGGAACCAAAGTCCCTCCAAGCTCGTGGAGGCAAAGCTCGGCCCCTAGAGGAGAGCGCATCGCCAGGGAAAGCCTACGGAGAGCAAAAGCCTCGCAAAGCTAAGTTTAGCGCTCACGCCTCGAGAATCTCTTCATCTCTCTCGCGAGCACTCGTCGTCCCTCGAGCGATTCTTCTCCCTCACACTCCATGGACTGCTTGCACGTCGAAGGGGGGTCCTTGAGCATCGCGCCTCGAGGACTCTTACCTCTCTAAGCCTTAAACTCCCCCCGGCCTTGCCGAGTCATTGCTCAGGCATACCGCAGCGGCGGAGTCATAGCGCAAGGAGAAGGGTCCTAGCGACGCAGAGCGAACAAAGACATGAAGTTGAAGTAAAAGGCCCTTCGAGGGGCACACGGGCAAACTTAATAGCATCTACTCAAAAGTATATTACAGACTGCGGAGCAAAAGTCTCTAAGCCAAGTCTTTTAATGCCGCTTCAAGCGCATTACAATGCAGGAGAGGATCAGGCAGAGGCTTTGTCGTCCTCCTCCGCAGACCCTTCCTCTCCAGGCTCGCCCTCGGAGCCTGCCTCCTCACCGTCGTCCTCCCTCACCTCAGCCCGCTTTGAAGCGCCTGCAGAAGTCGTCCACCTGGTCTCGGACAGAGTTGGAGATCTGCCACCCTTTCTCCCCCTCGAGAGGCTCGGTCACCGATGTGTAGTCAAAGCTGGGCTGGAGGCGCTGGAGGTTGGAGAAGACGCGGTCGACTGCCACCGCCAGGAGTTGGCGGCATTCCTCCTTGACGACGTCGCGGAGCTCCGCGACAGGGCCCTCGAGCGCCGTGAAGAGCTCGTCGAAGTAGGCGAGATACGCGGCGGCATCGGCGTTGCCCTGGGCGGGGACGTGCGGCACCTCCACTCCGAGCTTCGCCGCGAGATTGTTGCCCCGAGCCACCAAGGACTGGAACATGCGCTCCCGCTACTGCGACAGCACCCGCGCCGCTTGAGCGCTCTCGGTAGCCTCCACCGCTCGATCCACGGCAGGGCCCACCTGCTTGTTCATCTCCTCCATGTCCGCCATAAGGGCGGCGAGGTCCTGCGCCATGCGCTCGCGAGCCTCTTCGGCAAGGCGGCGACCATCCGCGGCACGCCTCGCCCGGGAGTTCAGCCTGGCGTTCATCTGCTCCAGCTCATGGATCCGGGCGTCATCCTCGCCGCGCCTCTTCCTGAAGCGATTCTCCTGCTTCAGGAATTTCTTGTTGTAGTCTCGAGAGACGGCGGCGCGGTACGCCTTCTCCCGGGCTTGGAACTCCTGCTCCGCCTCCTCCTTCCGCTCGGCGAACTTTGCGTTGAAGCGCTCCACATGCTTCTTGTGGGTAGCCACTTCACGGTTGAACTTGTCGAGGGCTTCGGCCAGATTCCCCTCCCGAGCCTCAAGGTCGACGCGCTGCACCGACAGCTCCTGCTCCGCCTGCAGCAGTTGCTCGTCGCGCGGACGCACGTCATTCTCGCGCTCGCTCAGCCTCTGCCCCCTGGCATCCAAGGCCGAACGGACCCCCTCCAGAGAGGTCCGCACGACCTCGGAGTCGGAGAGGATCTTGGCCTCAAGCTGGACAAGCTCGCGATGCTTGTCCGCCAGCGAGGACTCCACCGTCTCCCGCTCCGCCCTGGCCGCGGCCAAGTCGTCCGCTGCCACCTAGCGCTCGACCTGGAGGGGCTCCAGAAGTTCCTCGGCTTCGCGCACGGCGCCCTCACGGACCTTCTTGGCGAAGCGCAGCGCCTCCTCGCGCTCCGCCTACAGAGCCAGATCGCTCTGCCGGCGAACCTCCACGGCTGCGCGGAAGGCGGCCCAGGCCTCCGGAAGCTCGCCCTGCCACCGGGCGATCCCCGCATCCTCGAGGGCGAGGTGCGCCTCCAACCCGTCCAGGGACTCCCGCACCAGGCGGAAGGCGACGCCGCGGCGTCCACTGCTCCAGTCCCAGCCGCTCAGGGCCAGGACTTGTGAAGCCCCACGCGGCGCGGAGGTCCCAGCACCCGCGTCGAGCTTGAAGAAGGGGGCCTCTGCGCGGGGCTCTGCAGCGTCGCGGGACTGGGGGCTTGGCGGCGAGCTCTCTTCCTCCGCACCTGCGCTCCGCACGCCGGTGTCACCGCCCTTAGGCGGCCCCTCATCATGAGCCTCAGGGGCAGGAGAGGCCTGCCCCGTAGCCATTGTCTCCTCCTCTGCTGCAGAGCTTGGCGGGGGCGGCGGAGGAGCTTCCCCCTCCGTCTCTGTCGAGGTGTAGTTCCCACAGAACGGGGATAACCACTCTCGGGGGAGAAGTTCGTGAAGGGGACTGAACATGTTGGTCAACAACCGTCAGCCGGCACAGCGACGTTGCTCGCGGTGCCTGAGGAGGACAGCACGACAGAGATGGACTCGGGCCCGTACCCAGTTCATGGCCCTCGGGGTGAGGTAAAACCGCTACTCCTGCTTGTCTGTATTGCTCTGCAGGGGCTACAGTACAACGAGCTTGCCGCGAGCTCTCGCGAGGCGATGCGAAGCGCGGAGGGGAGAAGGTTCGGACCTTCTTCTTCCTCGCGCTCCCTGGGCTAGACTAAGCTGTAGTGGGGTGTACAAGGATGAATGGTCGCTTGATCGAATCGGGGATCGGATCCCTTGCTACGGTGGCGCTCCTCTGCCTTATATAGGTGCCCCGGGCCTCATCCCCGCGTCCTGCGCAGTGGACGGGTTCCCACATGGCGACGAGACGGAGGAGCGGGGTGCACCGCAGCTCGGCCGTCCATGGACTTGGTCCATGGTCGTAAAGCCTGCCTTCGTGGCAGGGCAGCTGCCGCCTTTGCAGAGCGGCCCGTTGGTACTGCAGAGATCGTGGGGGTGCCCACGGTGACGTCGCCGTTGGAGCGTTGCGCCGGCCAACCGCTTTATCACCAAAGAGGAAAGCTTTGTTGGCGGCGCAGGGGACACAGAGCTTTGTTGACTCCTTTTATCACTGGAACGGCAACTGCGACGCCGTCGCTATCGCGCAGACGCGCGCGTCACTCTGCGGCTGCTGCAGAGTCCATGTGCGCTCTGCAGCGGTTCCTTCGCAGCGAAGTATCCCCTCAGGGCCCTGGAGGCCTCGAGGGGTGGAGTTGTGCTGGCTCCACTCCAGGGGAGAGGGCCTTGTAGTGGGGCAGCCTCGAGTGGAACCCCTTCAGGCCTTCGCTGCCCCTCAAGTCCCCTCGAGGGGGCTTTCCCCTCGAGTGTCTCCCCAAGCCTTCCGCTTGGTCCTTAGTCGTTTCGTAGGTGCCGAGCGTGTGAGGGCCGTGGAGAGTGGGCTCTGCACACCCTAGAATCCACTGGGCCGACAGTAGCCCCTGGGACCACGACGGGCACGACGGGGCCCATCGGGCCCAGGCGAAGCGTCGTGGGCCCAATATGTCCGGCCGGCCCGTGACACGCGTCGCTTGGAGATGAACTTGCGGCGACTCGGTTTCTCCGGTAGAAACGTGCGTAGTGGGGGGTCCCACCACGTTCGCCACGACCACGCCTTGGTAACTGCTCGGACGGGGCATAAAGCTGCGCGCCGGTCCGAACCGCAGTCATTACCCTGCCCTGATCTTACAGTCTCCCAGTTCCTTGCCTCCTAGCCTTCCGTCTCCGGCGAACTTCTTCCTTCTCCGGCGAACCCTTTCCTTCTCTTCACTCCTCCGCGCTTCTGCCTTTCCCTGCCAATGGGAGGATCCAAGGGCAAGGCGGCGATGACCTCGGCCCGCCTAGACGCGCAGGAGGATGAGGCGTTCGGCCCTGCTCTGGTCGGGGCGCGCGTCAATGCGGCTGCGCTGGACAAGATCCAGCACTTAGTCGCCGGGAAGCACAACGAACACGGCGCCAGCGCCATTCAGGCCGCGAGGACCGGCCGCTTCCCGGCGGGCTTCTTCCCCATCTTCCTCCAGACTCTTCTTGCCGGGTTGGTGCCCCCGTACTCTCCTTTCTTGGAGGCGGTCCTGGAGTTCTACCAGATCCACCTCCTACACCTCCACCCCAACGCCATCCTCGTCCTCTCCATCTTCGCCTTCCTGTGTGAGGCCTACTTGGGAGTGAAGCCCTCGGTGGCCCTCTTCCGGAGCTTCTACGCGCTCCGGAACACTGCGAAGACGGAGCGGACGGGCTGCGTGTCCTTCCGCATCGCGGACGGCATGGGGGACATCTACATCCCCATGGCCTGGAGCGGTGAGAGGCCCGTGACGGTGGTGTCGAAGAAGGTGGACGACTTCAGGTAGAAGTGGTTCCTCATCGGCGTCCCATCGCAGAGCTCTCTCCTCGACGTCCCCGACGCGCCTCCCGTGAAGAACACCCACTGGGGTAAGCGGGCCCTTGAGGGCCGCGAGATAGCCGACCTCGTGGGCCACTTGACGGTGCTCCGCGAGAATGGCCTAACTGGCCGGATGGTGGCGGGGGAGTTCGTGAAGCGCCGCATCGCCCCCCTTCAGGCGAACAAGAAGCCAATGTGGGCGTACTCAGGGCTCACGGATCCGATGCGGCTCCACCCCTGCAACCATCGCCCCGAGGTCGTCGACACCATCATGGGTGGCCTCTTCGTCAACCCTGACGTGCCCGCGAGGGTTCCCATGGTGATAAAGCCTCTGTTCGAGGCTCCAGACAAGCGCCGGGCAACCCTGGCGCAGGTACCCACGTTCACCCCGCTGGGCCTGGCGGGGGAAGAGGAAGAGGAGGGGCCCATGCCAGCGGATACCACCGAGTCGCCATGCGCATACGACTCGGAGCTGGGCGACGCGGAGACGGGGGTGGAGCCCCCTGCAGGCGCGGGAAGCTCGTCCGGTGCCGCGCCCCCTGCCGGGGAGGTCCACGAGCTTTCTTCCGACGACAGCGAGGAGGCTGAGGCGGGGCGCCAGGAGCCAAGGACTAAGGCGGCCCATGACAGGCCTGCCGGGGAGCCCCCGAGTGCTCCCCACAAAAGGAAAGCTGAGGCGGCCCTTGAGGAGTCAGGGGCCTGGACCGCGCCCTCATGGCGCTCGCCAGGCGTGGGTTGACACCTGCGCAAAAAAGACCAGGTAAAAGCCTTTGACTTTTGCCTTTCCTTTTCGAGTCTTGCTTGCTTCCTCTCTTTGCCTGATCTTCCCCCCTCACTGCCAGTGGCCCAGCGCCTGCGAAGCGCCGCAGGCTCCGCAAGGCTGCGAAAGTGAAGAGGGCTGCTCCCGAGGCCACGCCGGAGGCTGGAGCGGACAAGGCCGCCGCAGAGGAGGCCTCGAGGCCTGAGGAGGACACCTCTGCAGGCCCTCAGGAGAACATGCCCTCGGCGGGGGCGCCTGAGCCGCCACCTGAGGAGGAGCGGGTGGAGGCGCAGGTGGAGAGAGTGCCCACTCCTCCCCGCGCAGCTACTCCTCTGGCGCAGCCAGGGGCCGCGGTGGGAGCCACGCCGGCCCCAAGCCCACCTAAGGCCGGCAGGGAGGATCCTCCCCCGCCCCCGCCAGATACTGCGGAGGAGGAGGAGACAGCGGCGACTGGGCATATCGCCCCTGCCCCGGTAGCGGGCAAGGAAATGCCGCCTGAGGGGGACAGCGCCGGAGCTCACGGCGCGGATGCTGGGGCAGAGGACTTGCCACCGAGCCCCCAGGCCCACGCGGGGGCCTCTTTCTCCAAGCTGGACGCAGGTGCGGGGCCCTCCGTGCTCGGCAGATCTTCCCAGGACCTCGCCCTGGGCAGCTGGGACTGAAGCCGAGGGCGCCGAGACATCGCCTTCCGCTTGGTGCGGGAGTCTCTGGAGGGGCTAGAGGCCCACCTCGCTCAGGAGGACCAGGAGCTTGCTCGGCAGCGAGACGAGCTCGCAGATGCCTGGGCCGCCTTTCACGCGGCCGTGGAGGCTCGCCGGCAGAGCGACCTGGCTCTGCAGGAGGAGCGCGAGGAGGCGATGCGCTTCGCGGAGGAAGTCCGCGAGGGTGCCATGCGCGACGCCGAGGAGCTCCTGCAGCCCTTGAAGGCCGAACGCCGGGCCGCGGCGGAGGCCTTGGCCGTGGCCAGGGCGGAGCGCGAGGCCGTGGAGCATTCCCTGGCGGCGAAGCACAACGAGCTCGTCGAGCTCGAAAAGAAGATCCTTGCTGACTCCGAGACTGTGCGGTCCGCCTTGGACGAGGTCCGCACAAGCTTGGAGGCCAGAGGGCGAGCTCTGAGCGAGCGCGAGGAGGATGTGCGTCGCCGCGACGAGCAGCTGGCGCTGAGGGAGCAGGAGCTGTCCGGGCAGCGCGCGGCCCTCGAGGCCCGCGAGGACAGCCTGACCGCGGCGCTCAGCAAGCTTGAGCGCGAGGTGTCCGCCCACAAGGGGAATGTGGAGCGCGCCAACACGCGGCTCGCGGAGCGGAAGGAGGAGGCCCTGAAGGAGCTCCAGGCGAAGGAGAAAGAGATCCGCGCCGCCGTCTCCCAAGATTACAAGGACAAGTTCTCCAAGCAGGAGGACCGCTTCAAGACGAGGCTTGGCGAGAGCGGAGCCCGGATCCACCAGCTCGAGAAAATGAACGCCACCCTCATCGCCAAGGTGAAGCGCGAAGCTGATCGCCGCCGCACCGCCGAGAAGGCCCGCGATGGCATGGCGCAGGATCTCGCCTCCCTCATGGCGGACATGGAGGAGATGAACCAACAGGTGGGCCCCACTGTGGAGAAGGCGGTGGAGGCGGCCGAGAGCGTCAAGGCGGCGCAGGTGCTGTCGCAGCAGCAAGAGCGCATGTTCCTGTCCTTGACGGGGCGGGGTCGCGAGCTCGCCGCGAAGCTGGGAGCAGAGGCGCCGTCTGTCCCGGCTCAAGGCCACTCTGACGCCGCCACCTACCTCCTATACTTCGAGCAGCTCTTCACGGCGCTCGAGGGCCCCGCCGCGGAGCTTCGCGACGTCGTCGAGGAGGAGTGCCGCCAGCTTCTGGCGGTGGCGGTGGACCGCGTCTTCTCCAACCTCGTGCACCTCCAGCCCGGGTTCGACCTCGCCACGGTGACCGAGCCCCTTGAGGGGGAGGATGGGTGGAAAGCCTCCAATTCCGTCCGCGACCAAGTGGACGACTTCTGCAGTCGCTTCAAGCGGGCCGCAGCGGAGGATGAGGATGGCGATGAGGGGAGCGAGCCCGAAGAAGAAGAAGGTGGCCAGGACGGCGGCGAGGCCTCCGCCTGACTCCCTCCTGAGGTCCCCTCCTGCAATGTATCGCGCTTGTGGCGTTGTAGGTGCATTCGCCTTTTAGAGACTTTCATTTCTCAGTCTGTAATATACTCCTTGTCTTTTTAACAATTACTATTAAGTTAGTGTGTGCTTCCCTCGAGGAGCCTTTGCTTCGACTCCATGTCTTTTTCGCTCTACGTCGCTAGACCCTTCCCCTCGCGCTATGACTCCGCCTCTGCAGTATGCTCGAGCAATGACTCGGCAAGGCCGGGGGGAGTTTAAGGCTTAGGGAGGTAAGAGCCCTCGAGTCGTGATGCTGAGGGCCCCCCTTTGACGCACAAGGAGCCCATGGAGAGTGAAGGAAAAAGCCACTCGAGGGACGCAGAGTGCTCGTGAGAGAAATGCAAGGATTCTCTTAAAGCGAGCAGGAAACTTAGCTTCGCGAGGCTTTTTGCCTTATGTAGGTCTCCTCTGGCGATATCTTTCCCTTCAGGGGCCGAGTTTTTCCTCCACAGGCCTGGAGAGACTTTCGCTCCCTATGGATGTTAGAGAGGCGAACCGAAACGCTAGGGCATAGAAATAAGGACCCATGCGCGCTTATAGGCTTCCTCATGGGTGTCTCGCGAGGAGAGAGAGTACCAAGGTCCTTTGGAGAGGTGGCGTGTATCCGGGAGCATGCCCTTTAGCCAGAGCTCAGGGTCCCTTGGATTTTGCAGTGCTGCTGGGGTGCTCTTGGGCACGGGCACCGTACTCAGCCCCCGCTCGCAAGATGCGCATGGAAAGGATATAAGCGCACATGCAAAATAAAATGACGAAAGTAAAACTTGCCATCGGAATGTTACACGGCGGCGCCTCAGCGCAAAGTCCACTTGGGAACGACACGGCGCCTTAGCGCAAAGTTCTCTTGGAACGAAAATGGCGCCTGAGCGCGAAGTTCACTTGGAACGAAAATGGCGCCTGAGCGCGAAGTTCACTTGGAACGAAAATCGGTTCATTACACTTGGGTTTGCCAAGTTAACGTTCCTTCCATGTCGAGGCATGGGGACCACCCATTAGTGGCAGAGTTCACTGCGGCCTGCGGTGGCTCATGAGCAGGAGAGCTCGGAGGGCTGACCCTCGGGAGAAGCTTTGGGAAGCTTGGAGGCGAAGCCGTGAGCTTCCCTCTAGAGACAAAAAATGCCTGGCGTGACTATGATCACGGGTAGAACTTGCGCAGGTGCGCGATGTTCCACGGGTTCTTGACGGGGATGCCGTCTTCGGTCTCGAGGCGTACTGCGCCAGGCCTGGCGACGTGGGAGACCCTGTAGGGACCTTCCCACATCGGCGAGAGCTTGTGGAGGCCTTCCCTGGAGAGGATTCGCCTAAGGACGAGGTCGCCCGCCTCAAGGGTGCGTGAGCGCACATGGCGGCTATGGTAGCGTCGCAGGCCTTGCTGGTACCTTGCCGCTCTGAGGGCGGCCTGGCGGCGCAGTCCCTCGAGGAACAGCAGGTCGTCGTTGTGGAGGCCCTCTTGGATGTCCTCATTGAAGGCAAGGACCCGTGGTGATCCATGCTTGATTTCTGCAGGGAGGACTGCTTCAGCTCCGTTGACCAGGGCGAACGGCGTTTCGCCTGTAGGCCTTGAGGAAGTTGTGCGCATGGACCAGAGCACCGAGGGGAGCTCGTTGATCCAGCCCTTGCCATGGCCCTTGAGGATGGTGAAGCTTCTGGTCTTGAGGCCCTTGAGGACTTCTGCGTTCGCTCGCTCGGCTTGACCGTTGCTGCGTGGGTGAGCCACCGAGGCGAAGCAGATCTTGACACCGAGTTTGTCGCAGTAGGCTCGGAAGATGCCGCTGGTGAATTGCGAGCCATTGTCGGTGATGATGCGGTTGGGCACGCCGAAGCGGCAGACCAAACTTCTGATGAATTTCACCGCGGCCCCAGCTCGTATGGTGCGCACTGGCTCAACCTCGGCCCACTTGGTGAACTTGTCGATGGCCACGAAGAGGAAGTGATAGCCCCCCTGCGACCTTGGGAAGGGGCCCAAGATGTCCAGCCCCCAGACCGCGAACGGCCAGGAGAGCGGGATGGTTTGGAGCCCCAGTGCCGGCTGATGAATCTGCTTGGCGTGGAATTGGCAGGCGTCGCAGGTTTGCACGATGGCGACCGCATCTTGAAGCACTTGAGGCCAGTAGAAACCGCTCCTAAAGACCTTGCCTGCGAGGGTGCGCGCACATGAGTGGTGGCCGCACTCCCCGCTGTGGATGTCCTTGATCAGCACTCGGCCTTCCTCAGGAGGGACGCATTTGAGCGCGATGCCATTTGGGCGCTTGCGGTAGCTTGTCAGCGAGGTCGAATAGCTTCACCACAGAGGTGAGCTTGTCGTGGATGCCCAGCTTCTCGAGCATCCTGCGGTTCGTGACGCCCTCTCTGAAGGCGGCGATGACCTGCGTGTCCGGGATGTTCGGAATCTTGTTGCGCACTTGGCTGAAGTGCTGGATGTACTTGCGAAGAGTCTCATCCTTCTTCTGCACCACAGCGTGCAGGTCGTTGTGGGTGAGTGCGCGCTCGTACGTGCCCTTGAAGTTCGCTACAAACTGCTTGCAGAGCTCCTCCCAGGAGTCGATGGAGTCCTCAGGCAGGTTGAGGAGCCACGACAGCGCGGAATCACTGAGCGCGTGGGAGAACCAGTTGGCCATGACCTTGTCGTCTCCTCCTGCGGCCTGGATGGAGGTGGTGTAGAGCTGCAGGAACTCGAGAGGGTTGGTTGACCCATCGAAGCCCTTGGGGAGGGCTGGCCTGAACTTCTGCGGCCAGACCACGTGGCGCAGGGAGCGGGTGAATGCCATGCAGCCTGAGGCGTAGGTGGCCGTTCCCCCCTGGAGGGCCTTGCGGTTCTGTTGTCCCGCTTGGCCGAGCTCCTTGACGAGGCGGTTTTGGAGGTCCCGGCGGCGCTCCATGCCCACTCGCGCGTCAGGCGCGGTGCGCTGCACGATTGGGCAGTCGTGCGGCGAGGAAGCATGGGAGGGAGCCCTCTGTGCCGCAGTCGGAGGTGGTCCTGGCGGCGGCGGGGGCGCACCTGGTGCGGTCATCCCCGCGTGGCCGGAGTGGTGGACTATGGAGCGCGACGGAGCAGGACGCGTGGTCGCGATGTCGACGAGGTGGTGGAGGCGGTCCAACCACTGGTCGTGGGCCTCAGCACTTGGCCGGTAGCGGAGGAGCTCCTGGGCCATGAGCAGCGCGGTGTGCGGGTTGGGCTCTTGGTGTCCCTGCGTGGATGCGCTCTGGCGCCGGGACGGATGCGAGGACTCAGCGTCCTCATGGCGCTCAGAGAAGTCCTCGTCCTCGTGACGGTCTCCGCCGCGGTGCTCCTCGCTCTCTGGCTCCTCCACGCGCGGGCCGGTGCCGGCGCGCTCGGCAGTGCGAGGGCGACCGCGGCGACCACGAGTGGGAGCAGTGCCGGGCTCGGTGTGAGCTCTCACAGCAGCGCGCCGGTTGGCGCGCGTCGCGTGGGTGTCCGTCATGGCGCGGAAGCCGGCCGGAGGTTGAAGACGCGCCTCAGTCCCCTACCTGGCGCGCCAAATGTCGAGGTGTAGTTCCCACAGAACGGGGATAACCACTCTCGGGGGAGAAGTTCGTGAAGGGGACTGAACACGTTGGTCAACAACCGTCAGCCGGCACAGCGACGTTGCTCGCGGTGCCTGAGGAGGACAGCACGACAGAGATGGACTCGGGCCCGTACCCAGGTTCACGGCCCTCGGGGTGAGGTAAAACCGCTACTCCTGCTTGTCTGTATTGCTCTGCAGGGGCTACAGTACAACGAGCTTGCCGCGAGCTCTCGCGAGGCGATGCGAAGCGCGGAGGGGAGAAGGTTCGGGCCTTCTTCTTCCTCGCGCTCCCTGGGCTAGACTAAGCTGCAGTGGGGTGTACAAGGATGAATGGTCGCTTGATCGAATCGGGGATCGGATCCCTTGCTACGGTGGCGCTCCTCTGCCTTATATAGGTGCCCCGGGCCTCATCCCTGCGTCCTGCGCAGTGGACGGGTTCCCACATGGCGACGAGACGGAGGAGCTGGGTTCACCGCAGCTCGGCCGTCCATGGACTTGGTCCATGGTCGTAAAGCCTGCCTTCGTGGCAGGGCAGCTGCCGCCTTTGCAGAGCGGCCCGTTGGTACTGAAGAGATCGTGGGGGTGCCCACGGTGACGTCGCCGTTGGAGCGTTGCGCCGGCCAACCGCTTTATCACCAAAGAGGAAAGCTTTGTTGGCGGCGCAGGGGACACAGAGCTTTGTTGACTCCTTTTATCACTGGAACGGCAACTGCGACGCCGTCGCTATCGCGCGCAGACGCGCGCGTCACTCTGCGGCTGCTGCAGAGTCCATGTGCGCTCTGCAGCGGTTCCTTCGCAGCGAAGTATCCCCTCAGGGCCCTGGAGGCCTCGAGGGGTGGAGTTGTGCTGGCTCCTCTCCAGGGGAGAGGGCCTTGTAGTGGGGCAGCCTCGAGTGGAACCCCTTCAGGCCTTCGCTGCCCCTCAAGTCCCCTCGAGGGGGCTTTCCCCTCGAGGGTCTCCCCAAGCGTTCCGCTTGGTCCTTAGTCGTTTCGTAGGTGCCGAGCGTGTGAGGGCCGTGGAGAGTGGGCTCTGCACACCCTAGAATCCACTGGGCCGACAGTCTCGTCGGTCCTTGGCGGGCTCTGAGTTGGCGTCATGTCCGCCTCGGCCTCCTGCTGCGCCGGAGGAGTGGCAGTGCGAGACGGAGTAGGCGCCCTCTCCGCTTGCTCCTCAGGGCACCTCTCCTCGAGAGGCGGCGCAGTCGCCTCAGCCTGAGGCGCGTCCTTGGCAGGGCCTGAAGTGTCCACCACCACAGGCCTCGAGGCCTCGTCAGCCGCGGCCTCTGGCGCGGCTCTCTTCACCTCCGCGGCCTTGCGAAGCCTTCGACGCTTCGCAGGCACCAGGTCGCTGGCAAGGAGCAAGAAAATCTGTCAGAAGAAGAGCGGGCAAGCAGAGATTGAGGAAGAGAAAACCAAGATCAAGATACTTACCCAGCTTTCTTTGCGCGGGTGTCAACCCACGCCATGCCTGGCGAGCGCCATGAAGGCGTGGTCCTGGCTCCAGACCCCTCAGGAGGCGCCTCCGCTTTCCTCTTGAGGGGAGCGCCCGTTGGCTCCCCAGCAGGCCTGTCGTGGGCCGCCATGGACCGGGGCTCTCGTCGCCCTGCCGCGGTCTCATCGTCGTTGCTGCCTTCCCCCTCCGCAGCAGGGCGCGTAGGGGCCTCCCTGGAGGCCTCGTCGTCGCTGGACGAGACCTCGAAGATTTCCTCAACTGGGGGCGCAGCACTTGACGAGCTCGCCCCGCCGGTCGAGGGGTTCGCCCTTGCCGCCACGCCGCCCAGCTCGGCGTCCGATGCGGAGGGTGACTCCGCGGCTCCTGGCCCCTTCGCTACTGGCATGACCACCTCGTCCTCCTCTTCCCCCTCCAAGCCGAGCAGGGTAAACGTCGGCATCCTCTCCAGAATCGCCAGGCGCGCGTTCATGGAGAGTTGGTGGAGAGGCCTCAGCACCTTAGCAACCGCCACAGGCATGTCCGGGTTGATGAAGAGGACGCCCATGATGGTGGACATGACTGTGGGGCGGTGGTCGCAGCAGTGGAGCCGCATCAGGTCCGAGAGGCCCGAGTACATCCACATCGGCTTCTTGTGCGCCTGAAGCGGAGCGATGCGGCGCCTCACGAAGTTTTCCACGATCATCTGGCCGGTGAGGCCATTATCCCGAAGAAGCTTCATGCGGCCCACCAGGTCCGCGATCTGCGGGCTCCGGAAGGCCTGCTTGCCCCAGTGGGTGTTCTTCACGGGCGGCACCTCCGGGACGTCGATGAAGGAGCTCAGCGACTTGACGCCGATGAGGAGCCACTTCTGCCGGAAGTCATCCACCTTCTTCACCACCGCCGTAACAGGCTTCTCGCCATTCCACGACATGGGGATGCAGACATCCCCCATGCCGTCCACGATGCGGAAGGAGACGCACCCCGTCCACTCGAGGTTTGCGGAACTCCAGAGCGCGTAGAAGCTCCGGAAGAGGGCCACAGAAGGCTGCACCCCCAAGTAAGCTTCGCACAGGTAGGCAAAGATGGAGAGGATCAAGACGGAGTTGGGATGCAGATGGAGGAGATGGATCTGGTAGAACTCCAGAATCGCCTCCAGGAAGGGCGAGTAGGGAGGCACCAACCCGGCGTAGATGGTGTGGAGGAAGATGGGGAAAAACCCCTTCGGGAGCCGGCCGAGCTTTGCGGCCTGGAGAGCGCTGGCGCCGTGCTCGTTGGTCGTCCCGGCGACCAGATGTCGGATCTTGTCCAGCGCCGCCTCATTGTAGCGCTCCCCGACCAGAGCGGGGCCGAGCGCCGCAGCCCCCTGCGCGTCCACAGGGGGCTTCGCCATCGCCGCCTTCCCTTTCGCTGAACTCGTCGTCGGGAAAGGAAAAAGTGCGGAATAGCGTGGAGGAAAACGAAGGTCGCCGGTGTGAGGAAGCTCAGAGTGGCAGATCGAAGGGCCGGGCGCACAGAAGCAGAATGAATGCAGTAATGGCTGCTCGAGCCGGCGCGCAGGCTTTATGTCTCGTCTGGGCAGTTACCGGGGCGTGGTGGGGCCCCCCACGACGCACGCCCCGCCGGAGAGATCGTGCCATCGCAGACGCGCAACTGATCGACGCGTGTCTCGGGCCGGCCGGACACTTTGGCCCCACGACGCTTCGTCTGAGACTAGTGGGCTTCGCCGTGCCCGTCATGGGCCCGGGGGCTACTGTCGGCCCAGTGGAAACCAGGGTGTGCGGGGCCCACTCTCCACAGCCCTCGCACGCGCGGTATCGAAGAAATGACTAAGGACCAAGCCAAACGCTTGGAGAGACTCTCGAGAGGAGAATTCCTCGAGAGGGCTTAAAGGGGCAGCGAAGGCCGGAAGAGGCTCCCCCCGCGACTGCCCCTCTACAAGGCTCTCTCCCCTGGAGAGGAGTCAACGCAAATCCCTCCACAAGGCCGCTCAGGCCCTGTAGAGATGCTTCGCTGTGAAGCAACCGCCGCAGAGCGCACATGGCCTCTGCCGCGGCCGCAGAGTAACGCGCGCACCTGCGCGCGGTGACGACGACGCCGCAGTTGCCATCCTGGTGATTAAAGGAGTCAACAAAGCTGTGCCCCCCTCGCCGGACTACGAAGCTTTCCCCTTTGATGATAAAGCAGATGGCCGGCGCTACGCTCCAACGACGACGTCACCGTGGGCACCCCCACGATCTCTGCGGCACCAGCTGGCCGTCCTGCGCGGACGGTGGTTTTCTTGCCTCAAGGGCAGGCTTTACGACCATGGACCGAGTCCATGGACAACCCAGCTGCGGTGCACCCCGCTCCTCCGTTTCGTCGCCATGTGGGAACCCTTCCACCTATAAAAGGAGAGGGAGCACCTCCGTAGCAAGGGATCGATCATTCGGAGCTTGAACACTCTACCATAGCGTAGCCTAGCTAAGCGCACTCGAGGAGGAAGAAGACCCTAGAGTTCCCTCCTTGAGCTCCACTCTTCCATAAGAGAGCCCTCGGCAAGCTCATTGTACTGTATCCTCTACAGCGCAATACAGACAAGCAGGAGTAGCGGTGTTACCTCCTCTAGAGGGCCGTGAACCTGGGTACGGGCAGGTGTTCACCTCTGTCGTGATATCCCTCCTCAGGCTCGACGAGCACCGTCGCCGTGCCAGTTGAGGGTTGTTTGACCTCCGCGTTCAGCCCCCTTCGAACATACTCTTCAGAGTGTGACCACCCCTGTCTCGTGAGAGTCACTCTCCGACAGATGCTCTGGCCAAGTAGATGCTTTGGACTCCAAGAGGGGGTATTTATGCTTGATAGTGGGTTCATGTCTCTATTTAATCTGGGGGAGTGACAGCAACCTCTAAGATTGTAGATGTAATGTTGCTACTAGGGATAAAACAGTAGTACTTTGTCTAAGGATATTTGTATTACTTACATTACACGCATTGCTTAATGTGATAATCTGTTGCTTGCAACTTAATACTGAAATGGGTGCGGACGCTAACCGGAAGGTAGATTATTAGTCATATATGCGGTTGGAACGGTCTCTGTATATTGTTGTAATGCCCAAATGAATCTCACACTAGACATCATAACTATAGTATATGCATCATTATGCACTTCTTTATTCTGTCAATTGCACAGCTGTAATTTGTTTACCCGCATGTATGTTATTATTATTTATGGAGAGACACCACTAGTGAACTGTGGACCCCGGTCCTTTTCTTTAAACTGATAAAACAATCTACTGCAATCCTGTTACTTTCATTCTCTGCAAACAAACATCATTTTCCACACCATACGTTTAATCCTTTGTTACAGCACACCAGTGAGATTGACAACCTCACTGTTAAGTTGGGGCAAAGTATCTTGATTGTGTTGTGTGCACGTTCCACGTCAGCTACACGCCAAGCATTTCTCTGGCGCCGTTGACACCTTCCGAAGAACATTCAACTCCTACTGGATTGATAACCTTGGTTTCACAACTGAGAGAAACTTGCTGCTGCACTACTTTATACCTTCCTCTTGGGGTTTCCCAACAACACCTCACCGGTGCATCAAGCATTTTTCTGGCGCCGTTGTCGGGGAGTTGAAGCTCTACTGTGAGGGGAGTCTCTCACTTCCTATCTTTTTATTTTGTTATTGTCTTGCTTAGTTTATTTTTATTACTGTCTTGTTTGCTTAATATCAAAATAGAAAAAAATTAGTTACTTGCATTTGTTTTATTTATATTTTATCATCATATCTAGTGATATCCGTGTTACTATGTCACCTGTGGAATTGATCTTCACTTTTAAACAAGGAAGTGAGGAAACTTTTAGAGAAGCTTGGTCTACAATTTTTAAAACTTATGGTGAAACCGAACCCAAAATGACTCTAAGCATGCTTCTTAGTAGTTTCTATTTTGGACTTGTTCTTTGCTATAGGTATGCTTTAGATGCTGTAGTTGGAGGAGATTTCCTTCAATGTGATGGAGATCAAGCTTTTAATGCAATAAAGAAATTAATTATGTCCTCTTCTTCAACTAATAAATGTGATACAAGTCTTGATAATATTCATACTAGATTAAACACCCTTGAGACACACATATCTTGCTTAAAAGATGGGTATAATAAAATTCGTGAATATTATGATTACGTTCCAGTAAACTTTGAACCTTCAACATGGCTCCCTACAATAAAAGTTGGTATTGGTGGTGAAATTTTTCCTGCTCGTTGTGATATTATGTCTGAGTTTTGTCTTATGCCCAAGTATATTCATACATCTTTAAGGCTCTGTTTGTTTGGGCTTCTGCTTCTGCTTTTGAGTACCGAAAGCGGAAGCCCAAACAAACAACTTCGATGGAGAAGCGCTGCGGAGAAGCGATGTGCTGAATTACACTGGAACAGCGAACGAGAGCGGAAGCAGCTCCCGACCTGCTTCCCGAGCTTTTCCTGCTCAAGTCCCGAACCGTTTTTCTGATTGCCCATTCCGATGCATGAAATTACGATTATACTGCCACCGTGAGCCCCAGCGGTGCCTTTCCTTAACTTTCGCTTCGATTTCAACCTGTACAGTGTCATTCGTTGACTGTAGCTTCGCATGCGCATGCGCATATGCATGCAGAAAAAACCTGTACCTTGTCAATAGTTGAATGTAGTTAGCATGCGCATATGCATGTACACGGTCAAAAACATATACGAAACCCCAAACAAATACATTTCAGTTTGAAATAATTAATCCGTATTGGGATATATTGGTTTAACGTCGAAAGGATTCCAACAAATATCTGTAATCTTGTGATAAATATGTTCGGGATATTGGCTTATCAATATTTAATATATATTTTTAGATGATTAAAATTATTTTGATAAATATGTGTTTACAGTTATTTGAGAAAAAACTAGAAAACATAGGTAATTCAGTTCTTAAACACCGTTTCTAAATTGATCAGGCGCAGGATGGGTTCATCTCATTCTCGTCAACCACCGGCGATAGGAGCACTTTGAGCCACCGCCTCGCCGTTCCTCGTCCGCTACCGCTCCCAGGAGCTTCTTCGACCATTCAGTGAATATATTCCGATACAAAACACTCCAAATAGATTATTCCAATACAAAGCGTGTTAAAAATATATTTAGCTAAAAGGGTGAATTGAGAATTCTGCTTTTAAAACACCCAAAAATAACTTGTTCGTTTCAAATCAGTATTTATACAACATCTTCAACACTCAGGGACATTCCAGACATTTCACCCAGCACTCTACAGCAGCAGCTATGCGTGCCAAACATCAAATCTCTGTTTCCAACCGCTGCTTCTCACAGCTGCTTTTTCACAGCTCACCAGCTACAGCTGCTTCTCAAAAGCTACAGCCAAACAAACACACCCTAAATCTTTTGGAACTTTCTGAAGGGGGAGAAGGGATAACTCTCACTAATAATGACATTATACAACCTACTGGAATAGCTGAAGGAGTGTTCACAACACTTTTGGGAAGAACGGTATCCACTGATTATCCTGTCATTGAATGTGTAGGAACAGGCCAAATTACTCTTGGGAGATCCCTGCTAAAACTCTTGGGAGCAGTAATGGATATTGGAAAGGGTACAATAAATCTCACCTCCTCCCCTGGATGCGGCCAGGTATTCCCAAGTACTAGGGGTAAGAACAAGGGTAAGAGAAATAAACGTAGAGCTCCTCGTACTTATAATTTTTCATCTCTTGGAAATACTTGAATATCACTTTCTGTGCCTAGCTGAAAGGCGTTAAAGAAAAGCGCTTATGGGAGACAACCCACTTTTTTATTTCTGTTATTTTATTTTATTGAGTCAAGGAACTTGTCTACCTCTGTAGCAATTCCTTTGTATCTTTACTTTATTGCATTGTTGTGTCAAGTTAAGCCTCTAGAAGAAATTTGATGCTAGATTTGGATTGCTGCGCAGAAACAGTTTTCTGCTGTCCATCGTTAAATTCATAACTAATTACAGAAAAATCGAACTGACCTGGGATTTTCTGTGCGTGATCCTCAGATATGTATGCAACTTTCATTAGTTTTGAGTTTTATGATTTGAGCAAGTTAACTGCCTCGAAAAAATTCGTCTTTACGGACTGTTCTGTTTTTCACAGATTCTGCCATTTATTTTGCAATGCCTCTTTTACTATTTTGAATGGATCTTTTTGTTCCATAAAGTATCAGTGGCTGTAGCTAATATCCAGTAGCATTGGTAGCAATTGTGTTCATGCAGAATATAATAGTTTTTGATTAAGCACTAACCCTCTAATGAAGTCTACTTTGAGTTTGGTGTGGAGAAAGTTTTCAAGGATCAAGAGAGAAGTATGATGTGATGTGATCAAGAAGATGTAAGAGCCAAAGCTTGGGGATGCCCCCGTGGGTCACCCAAGCATATTTCAAGAAGACTCAAGCGTCAAAGCTTGGGGATGCCCAAGGCATCCCCTTCTTCATCAACAAACTATCAGGTCATTTTCATTTTCAAGAAGACTCTAGTGAAACTATATTTTAATTCCGACACATCTTATGTGCTTTACTTGAAGCGTCTGTTTGTTTTTGTTTTTTTTATTTTCATTCTCTGAATAAAATGGATCCTAGCATTCCTTTGTGGGAGAGAGACACGCTCCGCTTTTTCTTATGAATACTCGTATTCTTCACTTATATTTGTTGATTATTCTTCTATGTTACTTCAATACTTTCAGCTCTTGTTTTTCATGCATCTCTTGTTTCGAGCTGTTAGTTTTCTTATGTTACACTCTCATAACTCATTGTTAAATACTTGGAGAGTTTATCTTTAAATAAGTTGATTGGTGTTTGGGTGGAAACAGAAAATGCTAAATGTGGTAGATGGAATAATTAAATAGATATACATGCTCTTATGGATCGTTATCTTGTATGTTGTGGTGCTTGGCAATGGTTTTGAGCTCTCAAGTAGATCATGTTTAAGTTTTTACATCATGTAGTTAAAACCTATTAGTGAAGAACTACCGTAAAGCTTGTTGAAATTTGGTTTGCATGTTTGGTATCTCTAAGGTCTAGATATTTTTTAGTAAAGGTGTTTGAACAACAAGGAAGACAATGTAGAGTTTTATAATACTTGCAATATGTTTTTATATATATCTTGTTGTCATAGTTTATACTTGTGTTTGCTTCAAATAACCTTGCTAGCCAAAGCCTTGTACTGAGAGGGAATGTTTCTCGTGCATCCAAAACCTTGAGCCGAAACTCATGCCATTTGTGTCCACCATACCTACCTACTACATGGTATTTCCTGCCATTCCAAGCAATACTTCGTGTGCTACCTTTTATTCAAAACTTATTATCCATTTATTTGTGTCAATGTTTATTAGCTCATGAGGAAGTATGTGGTGTTACGGATATCAACCTTGTCATTTGCTTTTAGACAGACTTTCACAACCGGACTAGTGGCATATACATCCGCTTATCCATTAAGTTTGCAAAAAGAGCTGGCAAATGGGGTGCCCAGTCCCAATTAATTACAACTTTAACCGCTGCAATCTCTTCACATTTTTGCCCTGATCTAATCAGTCAAGCAATGACAACAATTTTTAACTATATGTGTAAACAAAAGAGATAAGAGGGATGATCTGCCTTGCTGGTAGAAATAACGTCCTTCATGGGAGCTGCTCTTAGAAAGTCTAGTTGACAAGGGGGGTAGAGTGCCCATTACCATTCGTTGACGACAACAAACACCACTCAAAAAGTTACTTTTATGCTCTCTATTGGTTCAAAAACCTATAAAAAACTAAAAAGCTCTAGCACATGTTTGTATCCCTGCTTCCCTCTGCGAAGGGCCTTTGTTTTACTTTATGTTGAGTCAGTTTACCTACTTCTTTCTGTCTTAGAAGCAAACACTTGTGTCAACTGTGTGCAACAATTCTTATATGCTTACTTACTGCACTTGTTATATTCCTTTGTGTTGACAACTATCTATATGATATACATGTTACAAGTTGAAAACCAATGCTGAAACTTATATTTTCCTTTATGTTGCTTCAATGCTCTTTTACTTAGAGACTATTGCTTTATGAGTTAACTCTCATGTGAATCATTTTGATGCTTGTTTGAAAGTACTATCCATGAAAAGTTTTTACTTATATGATGTAGTTGTTTACTCCTTCTCTATTTGTTAGCAAACTATAGACCATTGCTTTGAATCACTTCATTCATAACATGAGCCTTACATTATTATATGATCAAGATTGTGAGAAAGCATGTCACTTCAGAAATTATTCTTTTTATCGTTTTACCTACTCGGGACGAGTAGAACTAAGCTTGGGGATGTTGATACGTCTCCAACGTATCTATAATTTCTTATGTTCCATGCTTATATTATGCCACTTGCTACATGTTTTATACACAATTCTATATCATTTTATACATTTTCTAGGACTAACCTATTAACAAGATCCACAGTGCCAGTTCCCTGTTTTCTGTTGTTGTTGGTTTCAGAAAAACTGTTAAGGAAATATTCTCGGAATTGGACAAACGAAACGTCAAAGTCCCTATTTTTCTTGGGAGGTTCCAGAACACCGAAGAGGACACGGAGGAGAGCCCCGAGGGGCCCACACCACCTCCCGGCACGGGTCCACCCCTGGGCACGGGGTGTGGGGCCCTCGAGCCTCCACCGCCTTCGCCCTTTCGCCTACTTATACCCCCCAAAATCCTAAGACCTGAGACGCGCACCTTTTTCCTCCGCGAAGTCCAGAGCCGCCGCCGTCATCAACCCTAGTTCGGGAGGGTTCAAAACCTCTTCCCGGCACCCTGCCGGAGAGGGGAATCATCACCGGAGGGCTCTACATCACCATACCCGCCTCCGGACTGATGCGTGAGTAGTTCATCCTTGGACTACGGGTCCATAGCAGTAGCTAGATGGTTGTCTTCTCCTCTTGTGCTACCCTGTTTAGATCTTGTGAGCTGCCTATCATGATCAAGATCATCTTTATGTAATACTACATGTTGTGTTTACTGGGATCCGATGAATATTGAGTACTATGTTATTGCTTCATAATATATCTTGTGAGTGCGCTATTTATGATCTTGCATGCTCTCCGTTGCTAGTAGATGCTCTGGCCAAGTAGATGCTTGTGACTCCAAGAGGGGGTATTTATGCTCGATAGTGGGTTCATGTCTCTATCTGGGGAAGTGACAACAACCTCTAAGATATTTGATGTACTGTTGCTACTAGGGATAAAACAGTAGTACTTTGTCTAAGGATATTTGTATTACTTACATTACACGCATTGCTTAATGCGATAATCTGTTGCTTGCAACTTAATACTGAAAGGGGTGCGGACGCTAACCGGAAGGTGGATTATTAGTCATAGATGCGGTTGGAACGGTCTATGTATATTGTTGTAATGCCCAAATGAATCTCACACTAGACATCATAACTATAGTATATGCATCATTATGCACTTCTTTATTCTGTCAATTGCCCAGCTGTAATTTGTTTACCCGCAGGTATGTTATTATTATTTATGGAGAGACACCACTAGTGAACTGTGGACCCCGGTCCTTTTCTTTAAACTGATAAAACAATCTACTGCAATCCTGTTACTTTCATTCTCTGCAAGCAAACATCATTTTCCACACCATACGTTTAATCCTTTGTTACAGCAAGCCAGTGAGATTGACAACCTCACTGTTAAGGTGGGGCAAAGTATCTTGATTGTGTTGTGTGCAGGTTCCACGTCAGCTACACGCCAAGCATTTCTCTGGCGCCGTTGACACCTTCCGAAGAACATTCAACTCCTACTGGATTGAAAACCTTGGTTTCACAACTGAGGGAAACTTGCTGCTGCACTACTTCATACCTTCCTCTTGGGGTTTCCCAACAACACCTCACCGGTGCATCAGGCCCATAAAGGTGAAGTGTCATGTAGTCGACGTTCACATGAAATCACTAGAAGAATAACACCACAACTTAAATATCAAACCATTAAATATTACTCAACATAGTTCACTACTAACATCTAGACTTCACCCATGTCCTCAAGAACTAAACGAACTACTCACAACACATCATTTGGAACATGATCAGAGATGATATAATGATGGGTAACAATCTGAACATAAACCTTAGTTCAACGGTTCCACCCAATAGCATCAATAACAATAGTAATTAACACCGGGAGAGTTTCCCCTATCAAACACACAAGATTCAGCCCTAGATGTTACAGCGGGAACGGAGTGGAGCGGTGGAGATGACGGTGACGGCGGGGGAGATGATGGTGATGATGATCCCGATGAAGTGCAGCTCGATGACGGTGACGATGGCGACGATTTCCCCCCACCGGGAAGGGATTTCCCCGGCAGATTTCTGCCTGGCGGAGAGCTTTCTTCTATCTGGTGTTTTCCGCCTCGTGGAGGCGGCGGAATAATTTTGGCTCTCCGTCTGATGTCTTAGGCTTTCGGAGGGATGAAGTACGCCAAAGGGCTCGGCCAGAGGTGGGCCAGGGCGACCACACCACGTGGTCGCGCGGCTCAAAGGCCTGCTGCGCTATGGCATGGTGTGGGGCCCCTGGGCCCCACCTCGGCCTCCCGTCATGGCTCCCTCCATGATCTGGCAAAATATTAATTTCCACGGTCTTCGTTTTGTTTTCTGAGCTTTGCAAATAATGTATCTTGATGGTGCTTTTTCTAGCAGATTCCAGACTTTGGTGATCAACTCTCCAATAATCATCAAACATGCAAAATAGATGAAATAACATAAGTATCATCTCCAAATATGAAATAAATCAATGAATAACAGCAAATTATGATATAAAATAGTGATGCAAAATGGACGTATCAGTGTACCTAGATATCTTATGACTGATGGAGTTTCTCATTTTATTCATGGTGGTTTTAGAAAAGTTCTTGCTAAATATGGTGTTAATCATAGAATTGCTTCAGCCTATCATACTCAAACTAGTGGGCAAGTAGAACTATCAAATAGAGAAATTAAATCTATCTTGCAAAAGACTGTTAATAGAACTAGAAAAAATTGGGCTAACAAATTAAATGATGCTTTATGTGCTTATAGAACTGTTTATAAAAATCCTATGGGTATGTCTTCTTATAAAATGGTTTATGGAAAAACTTGTCACTTACCTTTACAATTAGAACACAAAGCTTATTGGGCAGTGAGAGAACTTAATATAGATTTTAAACTTGCTGGTGAGAAGAGGTTGCTGGACTTGAGTTCTTTAGATGAATGGAGAAGTGAGGCATATGAAAATGCTAGAATCTTTAAAGAGAAAGTTAAGAAATGGCACGATAAGAGAATTATTAAGAGAGAGTTTCAGGTTGGTGAGAAAGTTCTATTGTATCGTTCTCGTCTTAGATTTTTCGCAGGAAAGCTACTCTCCAAATGGGAAGGACCTTATGTTATTGTGGAGGTATATCGTTCGGGTGCAATTAAAATTGCTTCACTCAAGGATGATACTACACAAGTGGTAAATGGACAAGACTCACACAAAGACCCACAAGTATAGGGGATCGCAACAGTCTTCGAGGGACGTAAAACCCAAATTTATTTATTCGACACAACGGGAGCCAAAGGATATTTATAAGTCTTAACAGCGGAGTTGTCAATTCAGCTGCACCTGTGAATAGACTTGCTCTAAACAGATTATCAGTAGAAACAGTTTTATAGCAGTGACAGTAGTGATATAACAGCAGCAGTAGAATAAAAACAGAAGTAGTGATTATAGTAGACAGCAGGATTAAAATACTGTAGGCATAGGGACGGATGTACGGGAGTTGCATGAATAAGATAGTTCATATAATATCAAGACATAGGCATTTGCAGATAAATAAGATAAAGCATCCAAGTATTAATTAACCATAGGCATGTGTTTCAATTTAGTTGTGCGTGCTCGCAATGAGAAACTTGCACATCATCTTTTGTCCTACCAGCCCGTTTGCAGCCGGGCCTCAAGGGAATCTACTGGTAATTAAGGCACTCCTTTTAATAAAGTACCGAAGCAAAGGATTAACACTTCATGAACACATGTGATCCTCACATCACAGCCATTCCCCTCGGCTGCCCGAATTATTGTCACTTTGGGACCTCGGGTTCCGGACAATGACATGTGCATACAACTTGTAGATATGATCTTAAAACAATAATTATCTTCATGATACAATAATATTTTCAGATCTGAAACCATGGCACTCGGGCCCTAGTGACAACCATTAAGTATAACAAGTTGCAACAATGACATAAAACACCGATAATGGATACTAAGCACCATGCCCTAATGATATTACAGCTATTACATGAACGATCTCATCCAAACCCTACCATCCCCTCAAGCCTACAGCGGTGGATTACTCACACATGGATGGGGGAAACATGGATGGTTGATGGAGAAGTGGTGGCGATGACGATGGCGATGATCCCCTTCGATTCCCCGTCCCGGCGGAGTGCCGGAACAGGAACTTCTGGTCCCCGAATTGAGTTTCGAGGAGGCGGCGGCGTTCGGGTGTGTTTTTGGGAAAAGTCTCTCTGTGGTCATCGTTTTTAGGTCTGGAGGAGTTTATATCCGAGAGGAGGACTCGAGGGCGTGGCCGAGTCGGCCACATCATGTGGTGGCGCGGCCAGGGGCCTGCCGCGACTCCACATGGTGTGGGTGGCTCGCTGCCCCCCTCTGTTTCCTCTTCTGGCTCCTGGGGTCTTCGGGGAAAATAATGACTTTTGCTATTTTTCTGGAATTTTTCCTAAAAGTTGATTTTCTGCACAAAAATGAGACACCAGGGCAATTCTTCTGAAAACAGCGTTAGTCCGTGTTAGTTGCATTCCAAACACACAAGTTAGAGTTAAAACAATAGCAAAAGTGTTCGGGAAAGTAGATACGTTTTGGACCTATCAACTCCCCCCAAGCTTAGCTTATTGCTTGTCCTCAAGCAATTCAGTTAACAACTGAGTGCGATAAAAGAACTTTCACGAACACATTTGCTTCATATGATGTAAATATTCTCATTATCTGGCAAATGCTTAGGCTATTCATAATAAGGCATATGCAAACGGCGTCACCTAATAACCATGTAAACTATGAAGAGATGCCAATTACACCAATGATAAATAACATGAAACATATCAATTCGCAGGATTGCAAAGTTCATAATAAAGTACGATAAAGTGGTATCTCGCTTGCCCAAATTTGTACAGCAAAACATAAATGCCCAGGAACCTCTGAGTTTCAAGAGAGGGCTAGAAATAAAGATATCAAAGATAAAAGCATCAGGATTATACCGCAGGTAACAGTATTCTGGGACAAGCACATTACACTAAGAATGACAACTATGCTCTCAAGAAGGTGCTCAAAGAAAGGATGGTGACTCAACAGTAAATAAAAGATAGACCCTTCACGGAGGGATGCAGGGATTTAACATGTGCTAGAGCTTTTCATTACTTTGAAAACAGAGGTAAAATTGTTTTTGAGTGGTGGTTGTTCCGTCAACGAATGGCAATAGAGTTCTTGTTATCTTCCATACTAAGCAAGTTGAGAGCGGTTCCGAATTATTTAAAACAAGCATTTATAATATGCATCCTTATATTTATTAATTTTGATAGCTTGACACTCCTCCCAACCTTTGCTTTCACAAACCATGGCTAACCGAATCCTCGGGTGCCCACCAATCAATCTCAAACCATGGAGGAGTGTCTATTTTATTTTCTCAAATCTTTTTGATATTATAGTGGTCTAACCAGCCCTTTGCAAAATTAATGACGAGCAGATGGAGCATGCAAGTCGGTTACTTAATTAGTATGGAAGATAACAAGCCCAACTACTACTTCCTCATGAGCTCAAAACAGTGGCACAAATTGAGAAGTGTTTTGAAGGTTTTAAAGGAAGCACATGCAAATTTACTTCAATGGTTTGAAATGCCATACATAGGTGCTTATGGTGGACTCTTTTGGGAATAACTTGGTTTTCAGGGATTTTGAAGCACAATCATTTACAGCTTAGTACAAGTGGAGGCTAGCAATAGACAGGGAAGCGACAATTCAAGAGAGCAATAACCGTCATAATCATGCTTGCGACAAAATAAAATTAACGGAGGCATAAAAATGATACTAGAACTCTGAGGCAAAATAAATCATCGAGACTTAATTGACTCTTTGTTTTCAGTCATATACATGTGTGAGCATGTGCCAAGTCGATTCAAATGAATGATTCAGAGGAGGTGATACGTCCATTTTGCATCACTATTTTATATCATAATTTGCTTTTATTCATTGATATATTTCGTATTTAGAGATGATACTTATGTTATTTCATCTATTTTGCATGTTTGATGATTATTGGAGAATTGATCACCGAAGTCTAGAAACAGCTGGAAAAAGCACCGTCAACATACATTATTTGCGAAGATCAAAATATAAAACGAAGACCGTACAAGTTCCTATTTTACCACATCATGGGGGAAGCCAAAAGGGGAGGCCAAGGTGGGGCCCAGGGGGGCCACACCCCCCCCCCCCCCCCTCGCGCGGCAGCACCTGGACCCGCGCGAGCAGAGGGTCTGGCCGCCCTGGCCCACCTCTGGCCGAGCCCCTTCGCGTACTTCATCCCCCCGAAAACCTAAGGTGTTCCACGGAGAGTTAGAGTTATTCCGCCGCCGCCACGAGGCGGAAAACACCAGAGAGAAGAAAGCTCTCCGGCAGGGAGAAATCTGCCGGGGAAATCCCTTCCGGGAGAGGGGAAATCATCGCCATCGTCACCGTCATCGAGCTGCACTTCATCGGGATCATCATCACCATCATCTCCACCGCCGTCACCGTCATCTCCACCGCTCCACTCCGTTCTCGATGTAACATCTAGGGCTAAATCTTGTGTGTTTGATAGGGGAAACTCTCCCGGTGTTAATTACTATTGTTATTGATGCTATTGGGTGGAACCGTTGAATTAAGGTTTATGTTCAGATTGTTACCCATCATTATATCATCTCTGATCATGTTCCAAATGATGTGTTGTGAGTAGTTCGTTTAGTTCTTGAGGACATGGGTGAAGTCTAGATGTTAGTAGTGAACTATGTTGAGTAATATTTAATGGTTTGATATTTAAGTTGTGGTGCTATTCTTCTAGTGGTGTCATGTGAACGTCGACTACATGACACATCACCTTTATGGACCTAGGGGAATGCATTGTGTATTCGAATATTAATTGTGGGGTTGCCGGAGTGACAGAAACCTAAACCCCCGTTAATATCTCGATGCATGAGGGATGGTAGGATCTCAGAGTTTAAATCTGTGGTTAGATCTATCTTAATTACTTTCTTGTATTTGCGGATGCTTGCAAGGGGTATAATCACAAGTATGTATTAGTCCTAGGAAGGGCGTGCATTAGCATAGGTTCACCCACACAACACTTATCAAAACACTAAAGATTAATCATCTATACGAAGCGAAAGCACTAGACATAAATCCCGTGTGTCCTCAATAACGCTTGGTCATCATAAGTAAACAAACCGGCTTGTCCTTTGCTCTAGAAAGGATTGGGCCCCTCGCTGCAATTATTATTGTTGCGCTTTATTTACTCGCACTTTATTTATCTGTTATATCAAAAACTCCTAAAAACTTGTCTGCTAGTATTTACAGTGAAATCCTTATCAAAACTGCTTGTCAGCACCTTCTGCTCCTCGTTGGGTTCGACACTCTTATTTATCGAAAGTACTAGGATACACCCCCTATACTTGTGGGTCATCAAGAATATTTTCTGGCGCCGTTGCCGGGGAGTGAAGCGCTATTGGTAAGTGGAATTGGTAAGGAAAACTTTAGCTGTAAGTGTTGTTTTTATTTATGTCTCCTAATTTGCTTAATTATGGAGAAACAAACTATTGCTTTCCTGTTTGGAAAGGCTTCTACCACTGCTGAGGTAGAAAATGAGGCGCCACCTGAAGAAATAGTGCCATTTAAAATACCTATGAAAATTATTGATCGTGTTATGGATAACCACTATGAAGGGGATGGAACTGTCCACCCCGGTGATCATTTACTGTTTTTACATAAATTATGTGAGTTGTTCAAGTGTGCAGGTATTACAATGGACAAAGTCAGGAAGAAATTATTCTCCGTATCACTTACTGGGAGAGCTGCGCATTGGTATAAATTGTTGAAGAACAGGAATTCTCTTGGATGGGAGGAAATTGTACCTCTCTTTTATTCTAAATTTTATCCTCCAAGTGAGATTCACCAAGATCGGAATTCTATATATAATTTCTGGCCTCATGATGGAGAAAGTATTGCCCAAGCTTCGGGGAGATTGAAGGCATTAATGCTCAAATGCCCCATTCATGAGCTTCCTGGTAATATTATTGTTGATAACTTCTATGGAAGACTCTCCTTTGAAGATAAAACATTATTGGATACTTTCTGTGCTGGATCATTCACGCGTAATAAGGAGGAGTTTAAATGGGATCTTCTTGATCGTATTGAAGAGAATACTGAAGCATGGGAGAACGACAAAGGTAGGGACTCAGGTATAAAATATGACTTCGAATGCATTAAAACTTTAATGAATACTGATGCATTTCGAAATGTTAATAATGCCTATGGTCTTGACTCTCAAGTTGTTGCAAATTATTATAAATCATTTGCTGCTTATTTCGGTTTGCCCAAGGAGGGCTTTGAAAAATATCATGAACCATATAAAGATAAATCTGTCACTCCTATAACTAAAAGCATTGAAGTTAATGTTGTTGATCATATTATTCCTAAGCCCTATATTGAAAAGGTTCCTTTTCCTGTTAAGGTGAAAGAACATTCTGTTATGGCTAGTGTTGTTAACAAAAGTGAAAAGAAAGCTATAGAACCTGATGAACAAATTAAAATTGACCCTCCTGTGGCTATAGTTAAAGATCTTGTTACTAAAAATGTTGGAGATGAGTACATTATATTTTGTGAGGATGCTTCTAATGTTGTTTCTCATCCTAAGTGTTCAAAGAAAACTAGTGTTCCTGTGCTATCTGTTAAAATTGGTGATCATTGCTATTATGGTTTATGTGATATTGGTGCAAGTTCTAATGCTATTCCTTATGAGCTTTACAGGGAAATTATGCATGAGATTGGTCCTTGTGAACTTGAAGAAATTGATGTGGTTATTCAACTTGCTAATAGAGAAACTATCTCTCCGATTGGTATAGTTAGAGATGTTGAAGTTTTATGTGGTAAGACTAAATATCCTGCTGATT
Organism: Poa annua; assembly: GCA_026929855.1. NCBI lineage: Eukaryota > Viridiplantae > Streptophyta > Magnoliopsida > Poales > Poaceae > Poa > Poa annua. Next base: position 42,070,547 of record CM049435.1, on the reverse strand, counting down.
TTCTCGTACTTGGTGCTGCTGCTAGTAAGACTTGTCCTATCATTTTTGGTAGACCTTTTCTATATACTTGTGGTGCTGTTATAGATTGTAAGAAAGAGAAAATCTTTACTAAATTTGCTGGTGATTCATATGAATTCAATTTTTCGAAATTTGCTAAAGTCCCTTATGAAACCGAATTGCCTAATGGGGATTTTAAAGTAGAACAACTTGCCTCTATTGCTCTTGCTCCTAACAATGTTTTGCAGCAATTTATGGAAGATCATGAAAGTGAAGTCTTTATGGAAGAAAGGAATGAACTAGATGAAATATTTCTTCGTCAACCTATACTTAAACACAATTTAAAGGTGGAAGACTTGGGTAAAACACTTCCACCTAAAGAGGATCCTGTCTTTGATTTAAAACCTTTGCCTGATAATCTTAAGTATGCTCATATCAATGATAAGAAAATATATCCTATTATTATTAGTGCTAACCTTTCAGGTAAAGAAGAGGAAAGATTATTGGAAGTATTGAAGAAACACCGTGGAGCTATGGGTTATACTTTGGATTATTTAAAAGGGATGTCTCCTAGTATATGTCAACATTCTATTAATATGGAGCCCGATGCAAAGCCAGTTGTTGAACATCAACGCCGTTTAATACCCAAAATGAAGGAAGTGGTAAGAAATGAGGTATTAAAACTTCTTGATGCTGGTATTATTTATCCTATTGCTGATAGTAGATGGGTTAGTCCTGTGCACTGTGTCCCTAAAAAAGGTGGAATTACTGTTGTGCCTAATGATAATGATGAGCTTATTCCTCAAAGAGTAGTAGTTGGTTATAGAATGTGCATTGATTTTAGAAAGGTTAATAAAGTTACTAAGAAGGATCATTATCCATTACCCTTTATTGATCAAATGTTGGAGAGATTACCTAATAAAACTCATTTTTGCTTTCTTGATGGTTATTCTGGTTTCTCTCAAATTGCTGTTAAAGCTCAAGATCAAGAGAAAACCACATTTACTTGTCCTTACGGTACTTATGCTTATAGACGTATGCCTTTTGGTTTATGTAATGCTCCTGCAACTTTTCAAAGATGTATGTCTGCTATCTTTCATGGTTTTTGTGAGGAAATTGTGGAAGTATTCGTGGACGATTTTTCTGTCTATGGAACTTCTTTTGATAATTGCTTGCACAACCTTGATAAAGTTTTGCAGAGATGTGAAGAAACTAATCTTGTTCTTAATTGGGAGAAATGCCACTTTATGGTTAATGAAGGAATTGTTCTTGGACATAAGATCTCTGAAATAGGAATTGAAGTTGATAGAGCTAAAGTGGAGGCAATTGAGAAAATGCCTTGCCCCTGAGATGTTAAAGGTATTCGTAGTATTCTTGGTCATGCTGGTTTCTATAGAAGGTTTATTAAAGATTTTGCTAAGGTATCAAAGCCTCTTACTAATCTCTTGCAAAAAGATGTACCATTTGTTTTTTATGATGATTGTAAGGTAGCTTTTGAGACTCTTAAGCAAGCTTTAATAAGTACTCCTATTGTTCAACCACCTGATTGGAATTTACCATTTGAAATTATGTGTGATGCTAGTGATTTTGCTGTTGGTGATGTTCTTGGACAAAGAATAGATAAGAATTTAAATGTTATTCATTATGCTAGTAAGACTCTTGATCCTGCTCAAAAGAATTATGCTACAACTGAAAAAGAATTTCTAGCTGTTGTTTTTGCTTGTGATAAATTTATACAATATATTGTTGATTCTAAAGTTATTATGCATACTGATCATGCTGCAATTAGGTACCTTATGGAAAAGAAAGATGCAAAGCCTAGGCTTATTAGATGGGTATTACTTTTGCAAGAATTTGATTTGCATATTGTAGATAGGAAAGGTGCTGAAAATCCTGTTGCTGATAATTTGTCTAGATTGGAAAACATTGAATATGATCCTATTCCTGTTAATGATAATTTTCCAAATGAACAACTAGCTGCAATAAGGGTGAGTTCACGAGATAGTCCTTGGTATGCTGATTATGCTAACTATATTGTTTCGAAGTATTTGTCTCCAACCTTTTCAGCTCAACAAAGAAAAAAAATTCTTTTATGACTTGAGGCATTATTTCTGGGATGACCCACACTTATATAAAGAAGGAGTGGATGGTATTATGCGAAGATGTGTTCCGGAGTATGAACAACAAGAGATATTGAGAAAATGCCATAGTAGTGCTTATGGAGGATATCACGCTGGAGATAGAACTGCACAAAATGTTTTACAATCAGGTTTTTATTGGCCTACTCTTTTTAAAGATGCAAGAAAGTTTATTTTATCTTGTGATCAATGTCAAAGAATTGGTAATATCTCTAGACGTAATGAAATGCCTATGAATTATTCTCTTGTTATTGAGCCATTTGATTGTTGGGGATTTGACTTTATGGGTCCTTTTCCTCCTTCAAAGGGGTATACTCATATACTTGTTGCTGTTGATTATGTTACTAAATGCGTAGAAGCTATACCTACTAAAAGTGATGATGGTGAGACATCATTAAAAATGCTTCAAGATATTATTTTCCCTAGGTTTAGTGTTCTTAGATATCTAATGACTGATGGAGGTTCTCATTTTATTCATGGTTGTTTTAGAAAAGTTCTTGCTAAATATGGTGTTAATCATAGAATTGCTTCAGCTTATCATCCTCAAACTAGTGGGCAAGTAGAATTATCAAATAGAGAAATTAAATCTATCTTGCAAAAGACTGTTAATAGAACGAGGAAGAATTGGGCTAGTAAATTAAATGATGCATTATGGGCTTATAGAACTGCTTATAAAAATCCCATGGGTATGTCTCCTTATAAAATGGTCTATGGAAAAGCTTGTCACTTGCCTTTAGAATTACAACACAAAGCTTATCGGGCAGTGAGAGAACTAAATAGAGATTTTAAACTTGCTGGTGAGAAAAGATTGCTTGATTTGAGTTCTTTAGATGAATGGAGAAGTGAAGCCTATGAAAATGCTAAACTCTTTAAAGAGAAAGTTAAGAAATGGCATGATAGGAGAATCCTTAAGAGAGAGTTTCATGTTGGTGAAAAAGTTTTATTGTATAGCTCTCGTCTTAGATTCTTTGCAGGAAAATTACTCTCCAAGTGGGTAGGACCATATGTTATTGTTGAAGTATTTCGTTCGGGTGCAATTAAAATTGCTTCACTTAAAGATGACTCTACACAAGTGGTGAATGGACAAAGACTCAAACATTATATTTCTGGAGATTCTTATAATGAAGATGTTGATACTATTCAAGTTATTGCTCCGGAAACTTTTATCAAAGAGAATTTTTCTGAGTCTGCAGAAGCTGAATTCAAAAAGGTACAGTTTCGGTAAGAAAAAGTTCGCGTTTTTAATTTTGGAAGACACAGAAATTATTTTTAGAAAATACGGAAAAAATACAAGATGAAAACGAGCAGGACACAAAGCCCGAGGCGCCGACACCACGTGCTCGCACGGGCCCCATCCTGGCCGCGCGAGCAGGGGGTCTAGACGCCTCGGTGTCCGCCTCCTACTCGATCTCGTCCCGTTGCCTTCCTTTTGTCATGTAAATTATTGCTATATAAATCTCCGGATACCCCGAGGTCCGTATAACGTGTTTTCGAAGTGTTTTTGTTTCGAGCTGTTTCTGCCAGATTTCATCCTTGGATCTAGAGCCATCATGTCTACGCCCGTGCCTTCCAAGGACAGTTTCTTCGTGAACGTCGTCAACCCGTACATGCACGAGTTGAGGATGCACCCGAAGGAGTTGACGTTGAAAGGTGGGAAGGTGCAGGTGGATGATGTTCAAGGTCCTCAAGGAGAGGGGAGCATGGAGGAAAGGATGAAGAGTCTGGAGCAAGAGGTCTTCAAATATAAGAAGATGGCGGAACGTGAGGTGGATATCGTTCACCGGATCGTGGCTGAACTTATTGCCAAGCATGAGAAGGAGACCGCAAAGCTCTGGGAGGACATCTTCTCACTCCACAAGACCACCAGCAATCTTCAGGCGCAACTCTACGATGTTCAGAATCAAAATTGTGAGTATGAAACCAGGTTTAAACGCATAAGCGCTGCCGCAAGTTTCAGGATACTCGAGACCAAGTCATCATTTGTTGACGGAGAGCCCCTGCCTTCGAAGTTTGATGAAGAGAACTCACCACCATCACCACCGAAGAAGTAATTCATCATCAGTATTGGCATCTCCCTTTAGCTTGTTCCAAGCTTGGGGGGAGTGCCGCGGAATCACACCATCATCTTTTACCTTTTACCTTTTAGTAGTGTCATATCATGAGTAGGGAAGTTATCTTATATAATGGTTTGCAATGTGGAAGTATCTCTCTTTTAGTTGGTTATCTATCTATGTATCCCTTGGTGTGAGTTGTCGTTATGGAATATTAATGAGAAGTTTCATCATTTATTTTTTGCAAACCTTATTTTAGTTTGCAACTTCTATCATATATGATTGATCTTGTCATTAGTATTGTTATCACTTTGGGAACATGCAGTAAATCTTTTGGTTTTGGCAAACTTAGCATTGGTCAGTAGCTACAATACTTTGAGACTTAAGTGGAGAAAAGAATTACATGTAGATATAGTTTTCAATGATCTTTCTCACTTGTAGATGATAAGCTTAGTATTCACAATTTAAAATTGTTTGTGCTTCCAAGTAAGAATTGCATGATTGTCTTTACTACATGTATATTTGTTTGTATCCATCAACTCTTATGCTTGCTACCAAACCTTGCTAGCCAAAGATCTGTATCAAGAGGGAATGCTTCTCATACTTCCAAACCTTGAGCCAAAACCCTTGCCACTTGTGTCCACCATACCTACCTATTATGTGGTATTTTGCGCCACTCTAAGTAAATACTTCATGTGCTACCTTTATTCAAAACTACTATCCCTTATTTGTGTCAATGTTTATTAGCTCATGAGGAAATAATAGTTGGGTTTGTTATCTTCCATACTAATTAAGTAACCCTTGACTTGCATGCTTCATCTGCTCGTCACTAATATTGCAAAGAGCTGGTTAGACCACTATAATATCAAAAGGTTGAGAAAGTTAAAAATAAACACTCCTCCATGGTTTGAGATTGATTGGTAGGCACCCGGGGATTCGGTTAGCCATGGCTTGTGTAAGAAAAGGTTGGAAGGAGTGTCAAAAGTTATCAAAATAGTTGTTTATTATAAAGGCTTGTTTTAAAATAATCGGAACCGCTCTCAACTTGCTTAGTATGGAAGATGACAAGAACTCTATTACCATTCGTTGACAACAACAAACACCGCTCAAAGACTTACTTTTATGCTCTCTATATGATTTCAAAACCTATTAAACTAAAAGCTCTAGCACATGCTTGTATCTCTGCTTCCCTCTGCGAAGGGCCTATCTTTTACTTTATGTTGAGTCAGTAAACCTATCTCTTTGTGCCTTGAGCAAGCATTTGAGTTGATTGTGATTCAACCATCTATACATTCGTATTGTTAATCATGTCTCTTATTCTTCCTTGTTTGGCACATTGCTGTTATTTGATAAATATGACTTTGAGAGTTAGCAACTATTTAAGAGGGCTGTTTTGTAGAGTAAGCTCAATATGTTCATTGTTCTCTGACCAAGAATGAAGTTTGCCAACACCAACTATGGTTTTCTCTATGCACTTTATAGTGATTTATCTTTACTTGTTACAAGTTGAATTATATGAACGGAGTTGATATCTAAGATGACTTGTGTATTATTAAATGTGATGCTTCTTGTCCGCATATTCTATATCGACACTTCACTCCATAAACCTGTGGTCATGTTTACTGAGCTCAGCTTTCGCTTGGGGACAAGCGAGGTCTAACCTTGGGGGGAGTTGATACGTCCATTTTGCATCATTATTTTATATCATAATTTGCTGTTATTCATTGATATATTTCGTATTTAGAGATGATACTTAAGTTATTTCATCTATTTTGCATGTTTGATGATTACTGGAGAATTGATCACCGGAGTCTGAAAACAGCTGGAAAAAGCACCGTCAAGATACATTATTTGCGAAAATCAAAATATAAAACGAAGACCGTACAAGTTCCTATTTTACTAGATCATGGGGGAAGCCAAAAGGGGAGGCCAAGGTGGGGCCCAGGGGGCCCACACACTCCCCCCCCCCCCTCGCGCGGCAGGACCTGGACCCGCGCGAGGACAGGGTCTGGCCGCCCTGGCCCACCCCTAGCCGAGCCCCTTCGCGTATTTCATCCCCCCCGAAAACCTAAGGTGTTCCACGGAGAGTTAGAGTTATTCCGCCGCCGCCACGAGGCGGAAAACACCAGAGAGAAGAAAGCTCTCCGGCAGGCAGAAATCTGCCGGGGAAATCCCTTCCCGGAGGGGGGAAATCGTCGCCATCGTCACCGTCATCGAGCTGCACTTCATCGGGATCATCATCACCATCATCTCGACCACCGTCACCGTCATCTCCACCGCTCCACTCCGTTCTCGCTGTAACATCTAGGGCTAAATCTTGTGTGTTTGATAGGGAAAACTCTCCCGGTGTTAATTACTATTGTTATTGATGCTATTGGGTGGAACCATTGAATTAAGGTTTATGTTCAGATTGTTACCCATCATTATATCATCTCTGATCATGTTCCAAATGATGTGTTGTGAGTAGTTCGTTTAGTTCTTGAGGACATGGGTGAAGTCTAGATGTTAGTAGTGAACTATGTTAAGTAATATTTAATGGTTTGATATTTAAGCTGTGGTACTATTCTTCTAGTGGTGTCATGTGAACGTCGACTACATGACACTTCACCTTTATGGGCCTAGGGGAATGCATTGTGTATTCGAATATTAATTGTGGGGTTGCCGGAGTGATAGAAACCTAAACCCCCGTTAATATCTCGATGCATGAGGGATGGTAGGATCTCAGAGTTTAAAGCTGTGGTTAGATCTATCTTAATTACTTTCTTGTATTTGCGTATGCTTGCAAGGGGTATAATCACAAGTATGTATTAGTCATAGGAAGGGCGGTGCATTAGCATAGGTTCACCCACACAACACTTATCAAAACACTAAAGATTAATCATCTATATGAAGCGAAAGCACTAGACATAAATCCCGTGTGTCCTCAAGAACGCTTGGTCATCATAAGTAAACAAACCGGCTTATCCTTTGCTCTAGAAAGGATTGGGCCCCTCGCTTCAATTATTATTGTTGCGCTTTATTTACTCGCCCTTTATTTATCTGTTATATCAAAAACTCCTAAAAACTTGTCTGCTAGTATTTACAGTGAAATCCTCATCAAAATTGTTTGTCAGCACCTTCTGCTCCTCGTTGGGTTCGACACTCTTATTTATCGAAAGTACTACGATACACCCCCCCTATACTTGTGGGTCATCAGGAGGATAGCACAATGTCATATTCTATTATGAGCAAAACAATGCAAGCAAACATCCATAGGATCATGCAATCTATCATAAATAAATTGGGATTGATCATAAGAGAACATGAACTACTAAGCATCCACCAATCGACATATAACTTATGTGAACCATCTAAGCATGCTCACATGAATGAGTATATGTACAAAAATGAAAACAAATAGAGTTCATTACCAGCCTCTTACCCAACTCGAATCGTCATAATCATCATAATTGCTTTTTCCCTTGTGTGCTTGAAAGATATGAAATAATAACCAAGCTCCACGGACTAATGGATGGTAATAACCCCTGGAACAAACTATACAAAACCAGAAAGAAACAACCAATATTTTTGGGTTTTCGGATTTAGAAACTAAAAACAGAACAGCCTGTGAAGATGAATTTTTTCGAGGACCTTAACATGCCCAGATCAGAAAACTCAAAACTAATGAAAGTTGCGTACATATCTGAGGAACATGCAAAAGAAATTTCAGGTCATTCTGATTTTTCTGTGAAGAGTTATGAATTAAACGGTGGACAGCAGAAATCTGTCCCTGCACGAAACAGCAAACGACAAAGCAAAATATTTTTGTGTTTTTGCATATTGAACTGAATTAAATACTAAGCATACTAATACTAGACACTAAAGTAAACAAGCAAGAGAAATAACAGAAATATTTTTGGTCTTTTTGAGTTTTAAGAAATTATGCAAAACATGAACAAATGAAAGAAAGAACGAAAACGAAACATGGTTATACAAAGTACCGAATGATAATGATATGTAGACGAGTGTGCTATCGGTATACCTCCCCCCAAGCTTAGGCTTTTGTCCTAAGTGGAGATCAATCCCATGGTGCCCAAGATGAGAAGTCCTCATTGTACGATGAGGAACTTTTGCCATGATACGAACTCGAGGACGCTCCGGTGTAATGCGAGGTGTAGTCCTCCTTGCGTGCCTCCTGAACGACGTGTTGTCCATAGAAATCTTGCACGCTCAGCTTCTCGTCCAACTCCACCTTTTTGATCGACCACGGCCTCCTGTCAAGACCGAACAAACCAGGCTGGAGCAAAGTGACTTCCCTCTCGTCCGTGTCAGAAAACACCATTCTATATACAAGATGCCCTTCAGTAGAGCCTAAGGTAACAAACTGATGACCTTTCATTGTAGCAAGGTCAAGCTTGCAAGGAGCAAGTAATTCATCATTAGGATCAATATAAAGGCCTAAATGTGCAACAATACGTGAGGCAACAATCCCTCCATAAATAGGTCCCTTAGTGGACAACCAGCGAGCAATGAGAGCACCAAGATTATATGTTGTATGATTATTAAGTGCAGCATCAAGAAAAGCAAGATGATGGTGTGAGATGTTACTAGTGTTCTCCCTACCAAGCACGCTAGTACACAAATAGTAAATGAAATATTTTATGGCGGGGAATTGAATGTTCCTTACCTTGCCGTGTTGGGCTCGGCGGCTATCATCATTTGTCACTTCACGGTAGAGCTGCTTCAGCTCCCTCGGTTCCCCTTGGATCTTCTTGATTGATCCCTGATATGTGGTACCTACCACATCACAAAACTCACGCAAGGAAATGGTGACAGGTATATCATAAATCTTAAATGCAACAGTTGGCGTGAATGGTTTAATGTTCATAGTAAAACTCTCAGCAAAAGTCTTGGTGAGCCTGACATATTGTGGCCTCTCATCCACCATATATGAAGTCAAGCCCACCTTCTCCACTAAGAACAAGAAATCATCAAGAATTCCTGCATCATTCATAAAGTCAATGCATGGAAAAGAATATGAGTTTGGAGGGCCATAACCCTCCTCGTCTCCAAGGCTTGATGCCAAGACATCCTCGTTGTAGGATTGCCTAAAGCGAGTGGATGATCTTGAGGGCCTTGACGCCCTTGGTGCATCACTCTTAAAGAACTCCCCAAAGGTGTGGTTATGCATCTTCCTTTTCTGAAATTTTTAACAAATGTCATAAAAATTGATTTTGAGATAACTATGTGATGGGAACTACTATAGTGACTTGCTAGAGGCTTAATCATGCATCAAAACTAGTTATTTCAACTTAGAACAAGCATTCAAACTCACCAAACATTATATCTACAGCAGCAAAATACTCAATATATATTCCACTAAACAAAATTCTATTTGGATAATCGGAGGAGTCACATACCGGAGAGTGAATGCCCCAAATATCAGCTGAAAAGATGGGCTGAGCAAGGAGATCGAAATTCCAGAGCAAGAACAGTAAGAACACGGGATTTTTTAGTGTGGAAGTGTTTTTTCGGGAGAGAGAAGGGCAGGGGAGGAAGGAGAGTAAGTGGGGGGTCCTGTGGGACCCACACCATGTGGAGGCGCGGCCCAAGGGCTGCCGCGCCACCATGTGGTGTGGTGGCCCTGTGGGTCCCCCTGGCCTCTCTCTGGCACTCCCAGGTCCTTACTCGAAAAATATGAATTTTGACGTAAATTTTTTCAAATTCTGAGAAACTTTTTTCACATTTCATGGTATTTTGCAATAATAATTTTAATGCTGAAAAATTGTTTTCTAAAGCAAAATGCAACTAAACTTTGCAAACTAAATGATATTACAGTAGGTAAAACAAGGATGAAAGAAAGAAACTTGTTTAGCATCTTTATGCATTTAAAATGCACTTGTTAACAAGGTTGATCAAGTCTTGCTACCAAATGAATTTTATATGACATAAAAGATTTTAAACTATATGAGACACTCATGTTACCTTATATTGTATTGGTATGGATCCAATCATAAGAGTTTTGTATTCTTCTTTATATGGACAATCAATACTTCCCACTTTAATAGACCTCAAATTAGTAATTGTATTAACTCCAGGCATTTTATCCACTTTCTTGGGGAAATAGACCGTATGCTCTTTGTCATGAACATTAAAAGTTACTTTTCCTTTATTGCAATCAATAACAGCCCATGCAGTATTTAGAAAAGGTCTTCCAAGAATAATAGACATATTATCATCTTCAGGCATTTCAAGAACAACAAAGTCAATCATAATTAAACAATTAGTAGTTACTTGAACAGGATCATCCTCACAAATACCAACAGGAATAGCAGTAGATTTATGTAACATCCCCAAATTAGCTAATTTATAATTAGGATTTGTTTTGTGCATCATGAGCCTCATTTGCATCTATTTTAAAAATTGCAAAAAATTGAGTTTTAAAAATAAAAGGGAAAACCCTAAGTGGCCTAAACCACTTGTTATTTTAAATGTGTTAAAATAATTTCAAAATTTTCAAAATCCAAAGTTGCCAATGGCTTCCTTGAGAAATTCTGAATCTAAAGGTATTTTTATATAAATTTTCTGTTTGCAAAAAGGCCCTCAAATCATTTAATTTCCAAGACAGGGGTCTGGTTTCAAAAGTTTTGTGGTTTTCTAAAACTTCAGGGGGTTTTCCGAAAAATTCTCTTTTCTTTCTCTTTCTTCTTCCTCCGCCAGAAGGACCGGCCGAAGCCGTGTCGCACCCTCCACCGTCCGCCGCTGCGCTGCGCCGCGATTCGCGCTGCCGACCTCTCCCTGCGTACAAATCCTCCTCTCCGCCGCCTGAGCAAACCCTAGTTTCCTTTCTCCTTCTCCTTGCTTCCCCACCACCTTGGCCGAAACCCTAGCCTCGGGTTGCCGGCGATTCCTGCCAATCCCGGCCAGCCCGAGCTCCGGTGAGTTTCTCTGGAGGTTCGTCGTCGTCTCCTAGTCGACGACCCGTGCTTGCCGGAGAGCAAGCAATCGCCGGAATCAAGTCATCCCCTTCATCCCCGGCCGCCGTGCGCCATGGATGAATCCGGACGCTTCCGGCCTCCCCTCGCCTCCTCGACTCATCCACGAGCTTCCTGGTGAGCGTCCGTTCCTCGAGGACTCCTCCGCTCGCTCCCTCTCCCTCTAGTTCCTCTAGCCGACATGCGCCGCCGTCGGCCTCCGCTCCGGCGAGCTCTCTGCCGCCTCCGGTGACCATTTGGTCACAACGCCGCCACCCCTCGGTCGCCCGCATCCGTGCGCTTCCCACGCGCACACCCGCTGCTTCCCTCTCGCCCAGGATCGTCGCGCCCGTGCGCAGCAGGGAGCTCAGCTCCATTGCTGACGTCATCATGACGTCAGCGGGGCTTTTTCTTTTTTCTGAAAATCATTTATTCATTTACTGAAATTGTTAAATCTATGACAAGTGGGCCCTGTTTGTCAAAATTTTAATCATTTTCAAAAAAAATTAAGAAATTAATAAAGTTATGACATGTGGGTCCAATTTATTTAATTAATTTCATAAATGTTTTAAATTGAAATAAATTGTTTAAATTTTGAAAAAAAAATCATAACTTATTCATCTTAATTCAGAAAAATATGATTAATATATCAAAATTTGCAGAAAAATTAGATCTGTCTAATTATGTACAAATCATGCATATTTAAACAACTTTGAACCATGTTTATTATAGAAGAACAAATTACAACATTTCTTTTAAATATGGAGTTTGTCGAATGGCACCTGTCGGGCATTCGCACTCCATCTAAAATGTCCTTCCATGTGTAGGATTTACATTTCAATCCTTTAACTTGTCATGCATACATTGTGCGCATTGTATCGATGCCATGGTTGAATGTTGTTTCCCGTTTCTTTTCCGGTGTTTCGTTTTTCGCGGTAGAATGCGAATCCGAAGTGAAGATTGGCAATATTGAAGACCAGTGCTGGATCATCGACGACATACTCGAGAAGGAATCTATGAAGAGTTATTCCTGGTTATCTCGATCAAGTGAAGCCGAAGATTTTCAATTGCTATATATCTTGTTATCGAAGAGCAAGGCAAGCATAACCTCTTATCTGCACATATATGATTTCAAAGTATTTGATTCTGGTATCATGCATGCGATTAAAATGTGGTTTTGAGTTGAGGTATAGAGTGTCTTAAGTGTTGCATCGCTAGAGCTTGCTATGCTTAGCCCTGCTTTGATCTTCCCTCTGTTCCATCCGGTTGATGAATCAGAGCTGTGAAGGAGCTACCGTGAAGGATGACGTGGAATGATCAAAGGTGTGTTGAATATGCTAAAGGCTTGGATGGGAGGCCACAATGGGATTGTGGTGGTTTGTTCCATTCTTGCCGACCGAGGAACTGAGTTCTCGTCTTTGGAACCAAGACTACTCGTGCATCCACACTGGAATAATGGGAGCCCTCGACCCCAACTTGTCATAGCCTACTATATGAAGCCACTAGTTCGAGTTTTCCATTTGCGTGTGTGGTAAAAAGGAGGATTGAAGATGATTAGGGCTGGGGCAGCAGGGATGCGTGTCCTGATGCTGACCCTGGCAACCTGCACTAGGGACCGCTGCGCGTTGGTGGTCTGACCTACTGCTGTGGCTCATGGACATAGGCGAAGCTTGGGAAAGGTCGTGGCCAACCCTTCTGCCGGCATTCCCCGGAAGAGTGCTAAAAGTACTGGCGCAAGGATTGGTTGGCGTGTGTGGACAGTTACACCCCCTGCAGGGTAAATCTTTTCGGAAAGCCGTGTCCACGGTTATGGACGACTTGGACCTTATGACTGATGATCATAGATAACATTAATCTAATTATAAAACTTGCCAACTAAGGGAGGATTGCTTCCTCGGGTTGAGCGAGGGGGTGATTCGGGTGGGTGGTACAACTCATGATGACCTTGTGGAGACTGAGCTATTGTTTTACTCTCTTATCCCTTTTTAAAGGTCTACTGATGCGAGATTCTCTCCTCCCTCAATTTGAAAACAAAGATGGCTTTATGCAAAAGACATTCATGATTATTCTCTGAACGAGCAGATATATAATAGGTTAAATAAGTCTTGTTGAGTACCTCCTGTACTCAGCCTTGTGCAATTATTTGGACAGGTGTGTTTTGGTGGACATCGACATCGACGAGTAGGTTGGGGTTCCCAGACGGCAGCCTGGAATCTATGGATTGGGACGTCGCCGTTATGCTTTCTGGCCTCTTAGGCCTTTTGCTGATTTTGCTATGTCTAATAGCATAATTTATCTTCCGTTGTATTGATGATTGACAGGTCAGTGACCTTATTTTGGTGATATTTGCTTCTTCGCTCTGTTAAGAGCTTGATATATTTCTTCTTGTGTTGTAGGGTCACTGTTGTGTTACCGGATATTCAACTGTTGGCTCTCGAGATCTTTGTTAGGCTTATCTCAGATTAAGGTCTTAGATTTGTCTAGCTTGGCTCTTGGGGGTGCTACAGGTTTTGGTATCAGAGCAGGACCATCTGTAGGAAAACCATTCTATTGGTCGATGTTGAGTCTAGTGATTGTGAAAACTATTTGGAAGTTACAATTATTTACCAAAAATCTAAATAGGCTTCTTTTTACTCCTTATCTGGTATCGCTCTAATTCTGGGTCACCTTACCTTGTTTTGGTTGCAAACATTTGCTCCCTCTTTCTCTTGGTCATTCAAAATATAGGTGCACCAAGTGCAGGTCGTTTCTCAGCCAATTTGACCTAGTGTTAAGTTTTCTAGAGTCTGGTGTGTTCTTTGATCCTTCTTTTCCTGCTTGACATGAGAGATTCCTTTCCATCTTGATCTCTCAACTTTGTCGATTTCACCTCATTTATTCTAGTCTTTGAGGTTTCTTTCCCCTTGAAGATTTCCTTTTCTTCTTTTGATACCTCGGAAGCTATGATTGGTCTCTGAAGCTATCTCGTGATTACTACATCGTTGTGCCCTTTGTGACACTCGAATGGTAGTTATTCCTTCTTTTGGTTTTCATCCTGGACTTGAACCGAAGGTCCCAGATTGTGCTGTTGGTGGTGTGTTGAGTCATATGGGTTGCTAGCCATGTGATGCTCACTCTATCAGTACATGATGCTGACCTTTAACCCAAGATCCATCTTGTTGATCCCTGAGGAATGCTTGCAACCTCAGAAGGGCTAGTAATGTCAATTCTAGCTAGCCTTCCAGCTCGTGGTTTTGTCGTGATTGACTTGCGACATCCAAGGTCTTCTCCTTCCACTAGCTTTGGCAGAGGTTCTGTCATGGAACCAAAAGGATCACGACAAGAGTGCTCTTTATGAGTCTCACATCTACGTTGGTGACTCTGCCACACCCTTCTTATCAGAACAAGTTATCATATGTATGCTAACTTGATCATCTGCATCTCAGGATTTTTCCTGAGTATGTTTCTTTCCTTCTATCATGTTCTGACCCGTGTATGCCACTTGGCATCCAAGTTGTAAATGTGCATTGGTTTACTAATGCATGATGCTCTTGTGGTCCGTCGTGACATTCCACTTCGGGATGTCAGGGAGAAACAAACTCCCGTACCTCGTCCATACCAGGACCAGGTCAAAGTGCTGTAGTCCGCAGATAAAGAAGCTTCGTTTGCTTCTATTCTGTTCCATCTTAAGTATCACACTCTTATATATCAAAAGGTCGTGTGGTGTATCATGACTTTATTGATGAAGTGATGCTTTTCACGTCCTTACTCACACTTTCCTGCCAGCTGCTCGTGCTCGGGAATGCTACGGCGTGTGTACTGATGTGGCTATCAGATATTCTTAGCAATTGTCATTGCTTTGACATATAAGGACATTTGATTCCTTCCTTGTGTGATTGGTTAACCGATCGCTAAGTGAAGTTGACTGTGATGCCAAGTTCGTTTGTTCTGGCACACACACTCGGTCAAAGAGTTAGGGTTTATCGACGCTCTTAAGGCCACATCGTTTTGCCTTGCAAAGCAAGACTCCTTTCTACCTGTGTTGTCATGCTGAAGCAAGATGGTATATCCTAATGGATCTGCTATCTTCTCAATCTTTGATTTGATTTGGGCTATCGTCAAATCAAACTCAGTCCCAAGGACCATCTTGATGATGTTTTACCTATGGTGTTTCGCCAGCTTACATCTTCATGTCCTTGGTCTGACCAATATTTTTGCCTTGTTCATGTATCATATGATTCCATCTTGTTGGAGTATCTTAATAAGCTTGTTGTTGAGCCCATCGATAACATTCTTATTGCCTCCAAGTCTGAAGAGGATCATTATGAACATTTGGCAATAATGTTGGAAACTTTTGAGAACCATCTTTGTGTCATCACGAAGTGTGTGTTCTGGATGTTGGAAGTAATCTCTTCTGGTTCACGTGCATTTGCTGAAAGGTGTCGCCGTGAATCCAAGTAGAGTTGTCCTTTGTTTCCTCGGGAATCATCTCTAGTCGGTCATGCATGTGCGGATTATTCATGGGATGATAGGTTCTTACCTCCATTCCTTGAAGAAGTCATTTATGCACACCAAGCCACTGACTGATTGGATCAAGAATGAGAAGAAGTCTGAAAACTTCATTATCTTCTTTATTGTTTTCCCCACAAGGACTCAATTGTGTTTGTTGCATATAATTCATGTAGGTGCAGTTGTCCTCTGACAAATTGCTAATACATGGGTTCTGCAATCTTGCTCATCTCTTCGAGCTTGACATTGTTGTCCATATCTTGAGAATCAATCCACCTTGCCTTTGCGGTATTCCTTGCAACTTTCCTTCGAACATTCCGAGTCAGGATTATCGTCACAACTAACCATAGCTGAATCTCAAGCAGCACCGATGGTTGGTGTCCCTCAAGGATTTTGACATAGGTCTTTTTATAAATCCGGCAAGATTGTTGTGGTGGTTGACACAATTAGTCGGAAGATCTATCGCCGAAATTCCCTGGAATCTTCAAGAACAACCACTCCCCATGAGGATTGTTGTGCGGCTTGTTCTAAAAGTTGCCCCTTATGGTATTCCTCTTTCCAAAGCCCGATGTTCACCTCCTCACCTATTAAAGGCTTGTCATGAGCTTGAAATGGGTATCTAGAAGATCAAGAAGAAGTTCCCTCCCCCGATGGTCTCGGAGATTCTAAATGTCTCTCGATCAATCCTCCTGATCATTTTCTTATCTTTTGATAACATATCCATCATGTGAATTCTCTTTTCATGGTGATCCTCAATGTTTTGTTGATCAGTTCTTCCTTCCTTTTGTTGTACTTGAAATTCTTTTCAACTCACACATTGTGTGAATTTGTCAGTCATCTTAGGGCCCTGGACTTTTAATCATGTGGCAAACATCTTGTAAACCAAAATGGTTGAAATCTGAAAAGGGTTCTTCCTTTTGTTGTATCAAGATCTCGTGATCTATCCATCTTAACCTTGTGCAAAGCTCATCTTCTAATCGCTTCGCGAAACAGTTGTTTATAACCTTGAAACTTCTTCCTTTCCATCTGTTACCTTGATGTGTTTCATGCTAGTTAGCTCAAGAGTTGTTTTGCACACTCCTCCCTTGAGTTGACCATGAGATACTCGATCTTTTGAAAGATCCTCGTTCTAGAGTTATTTCCCTCTTCTCTTTGGTGTATCTGAAGAACAGTCCGATGGAACATCAAGTGCTACAATCATCCATGCGGTCTTGGATCAACCTCTACAAGAAAGCATGTTGTCAAGGGATCGACAAGATCGTCGAAGACTGGTGTAGCCCTCCTCTCTGTATCTCTTTTCCTACCCAAGGAATCTCGGGGACGAGATTCTTGTAAGTGGGGTAGATTTGTAACATCCCCAAATTAGCTAATTTATAATTAGGATTTGTTTTGTGCATCATGAGCCTCATTTGCATCTATTTTAAAAATTGCAAAAAAATTGAGTTTTAAAAATAAAAGAGAAAACCCTAAGTGGCCTAAACCACTTGTTATTTTAAATGTGTTAAAATAATTTCAAAATTTTCAAAATCCAAAGTTGCCAATGGCTTCCTTGAGAAATTCTGAATCTAAAGGTATTTTTTATATAAATTTTCTGTTTGCAAAAAGGCCCTCAAATCATTTAATTTCCAAGACAGGGGTCTGGTTTCAAAAGTTTTGTGGTTTTCTAAAACTTCAGGGGCTTTTCCAAAAAATGTTCTTTTCTTTCTCTTTCTTCTTCCTCCGCCAGAAGGACCGGCCGAAGCCGTGTCGCACCCTCCGCCGTCCGCCGCTGCGCTGCGCCGCGATTCGCGCTGCCGACCTCTCCCTGCGTACAAATCCTCCTCTCCGCCGCCTGAGCAAACCCTAGTTTCCTTTCTCCTTCTCCTTGCTTCCCCACCACCATGGCCGAAACCCTAGCCTCGGGTTGCCGGCGATTCCTGCCAATCCCGGCCAGCCCGAGCTCCGGTGAGTTTCTCTCGAGGTTCGTCGTCATCTCCTATTCCTCGTCGACGACCTGTGCTTGCCGGAGAGCAAGCAATCGCCGGAATCAAGTCGTCCCCTTCATCCCCGGCCGCCGTGTGCCATGGATGAATCCAGACGCTTCCGGCCTCCCCTCGCCTCCTCGACTCATCCACGAGCTTCCTGGTGAGCGTCCGTTCCTCGAGGACTCCTCCGCTCGCTCCCTCTCCCTCTAGTTCCTCTAGCCGACATGCGCCGCCGTCGGCCTCCGCTCCGGCGAGCTCTCTGCCGCCTCCGGTGACAATTTGGTCACAACGCCGCCACCCCTCGGTCGCCCGCATCCGTGCGCTTCCCACGCGCACACCCGCTGCTTCCCTCTTGCCCAGGATCGTCGCGCCCGTGCGCAGCAGGGAGCTCAGCTCCATTGCTGACGTCATCATGACGTCAGCGGGGCTTTTTCTTTTTTCTGAAAATCATTTATTCATTTACTGAAATTGTTAAATCTATGACAAGTGGGCCCTGTTTGTCAGAATTTTAATCATTTTCAAAATGTTTTAAGAAATTAATAAAGTTATGACATGTGGGTCCAATTTATTTAATTAATTTCATAAATGTTTTCAATTGAAATAAATTGTTTAAATTTTGAAAAAAAAATCATAACTTATTCATCTTAATTCAGAAAAATATGATTAATATATCAAAATTTGCAGAACAATAAGATCTATCTAATTATGTACAAATCATGCATATTTAAACAACTTTGAACCATGTTTATAATAGAAGAACAAATTACAACATTTCTTTTAAATATGGAGTTTGTCGAATGGCACCTGTCGGGCATTCGCACTCCATGTAAAATGTCCTTCCATGTGTAGGATTTACATTTCAATCCTTTAACTTGTCATGCATACATTGTGCGCATTGTATCGATGCCATGGTTGAATGTTGTTTCCCGTTTCTTTTCCAGTGTTTCGTTTTTCGCGGTAGAATGCGAATCCGAAGTGAAGATTTGCAATAATGAAGACCAGTGCTGGATCATCGACGACATACTCGAGAAGGAATCTATGAAGAGTTATTCCTGGTTATCTCGATCAAGTGAAGCCGAAGATTTTCAATTGCTATATATCTTGTTATCGAAGAGCAAGGCAAGCATAACCTCTTATCTGCACATATATGATTTCAAAGTATTTGATTCTGGTATCATGCATGCGATTCAAATGTGGTTTTGAGTTGAGGTATAGAGTGTCTTAAGTGTTGCATCGCTAGAGCTTGCTATGTTTAGCCCTGCTTTGATCTTCCCTCTGTTCCATCCGGTTGATGAATCAGAGCTGTGAAGGAGCTACCGTGAAGGATGACGTGGAATGATCAAAGGTGTGTTGAATATGCTAAAGGCTTGGATGGGAGGCCACAATGGGATTGTGGTGGTTTGTTCCATTCTTGCCGACCGAGGAACTGAGTTCTCGTCTTTGGAACCAAGACTACTCGTGCATCCACACTGGAATAATGGGAGCCCTCGACCCCAACTTGTCATAGCCTACTATATGAAGCCACTAGTTCGAGTTTTCCATTTGCGTGTGTGGTAAAAAGGAGGATTGAAGATGATTAGGGCTGGGGCAGCAGGGCTGCGTGTCCTGATGCTGACCCTGGCAACCTGCACTAGGGACCGCTGCGCGTTGGTGGTCTGACCTACTGCTGTGGCTCATGGACATAGGCGAAGCTTGGGAAAGGTCGTGGCCAACCCTTCTGCCGGCATTCCCCGGAAGAGTGCTAAAAGTACTGGCGCAAGGATTGGTTGGCTTGTGTGGACAGTTACACCCCCTGCAGGGTAAATCTTTTCGGAAAGCCGTGTCCACGGTTATGGACGACTTGGACCTTATGACTGATGATCATAGATAACATTAATCTAATTATAAAACTTGCCAACTAAGGGAGGATTGCTTCCTCGGGTTGAGCGAGGGGGTGATTCGGATATTCAACTGTTGGCTCTCGAGATCTTTGTTAGGCTTATCTCAGATTAAGGTCTTAGATTTGTCTAGCTTGGCTCTTGGGGGTGCTACAATTTATCAGCCATTTGCAAAGATATATCAGTAGGTATCAATTTATCAAGGTAAAGTCTCTTGTAAAGAGAGAAAGGCATAACACTAACTCCTGCTCCCAAGTCACATAGAGCAGTTCTAACATAATTATTTTTGATAGAGCAAGGAATGGTTGGTATACCTGGATCTCCCAACTTTTTTGGAACCTTGCCATTGAAAGAATAATTAGCAAGCATAGCAGATATTTCCTCATTAGGAATTTTCCTTTTGTTAGAAACAATATCGTTCATATATTTAGAATAAGGAGGCAACTTAATAGCATCAGTCAAAGGAATTTGCAAGAACAAAGGTTTCATCCAATCACAATTTTTTTTATAATGTTCTTCTTCTTTTGATTTAAGTTTCTTAGTAGGAAAAGGCATTTGTTTTTTGACCCAAGGTTCTCTTTCATTACCATGTTTCTTAGCAATAAAATCTTCTTTAGTGTACTTTTTATTTTTAGAATGCTTTTCAGGTTCCTCTTCTAATTCTTCCTTATCCGAATCATCATTATTATTATTATCATTGTTATTAGAACTATCATTATTGTGTTCATTACCACTTTCAGTTTCAGCATCAGAAACATATATACTATTAGGATCATTAACAGGTTCAAAGGATTCTACAACATTTTTAAGTTTCTTCTTCTTTTTCTTAGAAGGAGTACTAGTTTCATTAACTCGTTGAGAATCTTGTTCAATTCTTTTATAATGTCCCTCGGGATATAAAGGATCTTGAGTAGATTTACCACCTCTTGTTGTTACTTCACAAACATGTTTTTCTTTAGCTATAGAGGCATTTACTAACAATTCTTTTTGCACTATAGTAAGTTGATCAATTTGAGTTTGAACCGTATGAAAATGTTTAATGAGTATTTTAACATCATTAGAGGTTCTATCAACAATATCATGCAAGCTACTAATAGCTCGAGAATTTTCCATTAAATGATTTTCTATTCTCATATTAAAGTTACTTTGCTTAGCAATAAAATCATCAAATTCATCTAAGCATTGAGCAGGAGGTTTAGAGTAAGGAATATCTCCAACATCAAACCTTTGGAGAGAGTGTACCTCAATTAATGGTGTAGGAGGAATTGGCTTACATAAGTCTTCTATAGGAGGTAGGTTCTTCACATCTTCAGCTTTAATACCCCTCTCTTTAAGAGATTTCTTGGCCTCCTTCATCACTTCATCATTTAATTCAATAATACCCCTCTTCCTTGGTGTCGGTGTAGGTGTTGGAGTATGTTCAGGAATATCCCAATCATCATGATTCTTGCATATTTTAGCTAATAATTCCTCAGCTTCTTCGGGAGTCCTTTTCCTGAAAACACAACTAGCAAAACTATCCAGGTAAGTCCTAGATTTAGCAGTTAGTCCACTATAAAATATATCAAGTAGATCATTTTTCTCCAAATCATGGTTCGGCTGGCCTCTTAATATGGAGCAAAAACGTGTCCAAGCCTTAGGCAATTTCTCACCTTCATCTTGATTAAAATTATAAATTCTTAACAAAGCATCATGTTGAGCACTAGCATGAAAATATTTCTGAAATAAAGTATGAAGCAAACCAATGGGACTAGTAATGGAACCAGGAGACAAATTATTATACCAAGTTTTAGCTTCTCCTTTCAATGAGAAAGGAAATATTTTAGCAACAAAGTAAGTGCGTATTTTTATATCATCATAAAATATACCACTTAAAGTAGAGAGTTCATTCATGTGTTCTACAGCACTTTCTTTTCGGTTCCACAGAAAGGTTCTCTCTCAACAACAGATATGTGATCTAAATCAAGAGAGAAATCATAATCTTTATCTTTATTGTTTATGGGAGATGTAGCAAATTTGGCATCAGGAGATACTTTATATCTAACAGCATGTTTTTCAAGAAGGCTTCTCCTAGCACTAGCATCTTTAGTAGCATTAATCTAATCAACAAAATCATCATCAAGCTCCACATACATTTCATCAGGATCATCAATATAATTTGTAAACTCAGGTGAATTAACAGGTGTTTCAGCATTTTCATTAGGAATTTCAGCATTTTCAAGTTGTTTAGATTTAGCAATTGTAGCATTTAAAAATGGACCTAATGAACCAGATTCATCAAGAACAGTAAAAGCATCATCATAAGTAATTTCAGATTCAGCAGGAGTAACAGTGCAAGAAGCTTGAGGTGGTGTAACAAGCTTACTTAAAACAGACGGTGAATCAAGAGCAGCTGCGGAACTCAGAATTGTACCTTTTCTAGTATTGGATGGTACAATGGGAAATTTCTTATCACCAGGTCTTCCCATGATGAATGAATTCCAGAGAGCAATATCACACTCAGGTGAACTTATAAATAAAGCTATGCTCCCCGGCAACGGCGCCAGAAAATAGTCTTGATGACCCACAAGTATAGGGGATCGCAAGAGTCTTCGAGGGAAGTAAAACCCAAATTTATTGATTCGGCACAAGGGGAGCCAAAGGATATTTATAAGTCTTAACAGCAGAGTTGTCAATTCAGCTGCACCTGTCAATAGACTTGCTCTAGACAGATTATCAGTAGCAACAGTTTTATAGCAGTGACAGTAGTAATATAACAGCAGCAGTAGAATAAAAACAGCAGTAGTGATTATAGTAGACAGCAGGATTAAAATAATGTAGGCATAGGGACGGATGTACGGGCGTTGCATGAATAAGATAGTTCATATAATATCAAGACATAGGCATTTGCAGATAAATAAGATAAAGCATCCAAGTATTAATTAACCATAGGCATGTGTTCCAATTTAGTTGTGCGTGCTCGCAGTGAGAAACTTGCACATCATCTTTTCTCCTACCAGCCCGTTTGCAGCGGGGCCTCAAGGGAACCTACTGGTAATTAAGGTACTCCTTTTGATAAAGTACCGGAGCAAAGCATTAACACTTCATGAACACATGTGATCCTCACATCACAGCCATTCCCCTCGGCTGCCCCAATTATTGTCACTTTGGGACCTCGGGTTCCGGACAATGACATGTGCATACAACTTGTAGATATGAACTTAAAACAATAATTATCTTCATGATACAATAATATGTTCAGATCTGAAATCATGGCACTCGGGCCCTAGTGACAAGCATTAAGTATAACAAGTTGCAACAATGACATAAAACACCGATAACGGATACTAGGCACCATGCCCTAATGATATTACAGCTATTACATGAACGATCTCATCCAATCCCTACCATCCCCTCAAGCCTACAGCGGTGGATTACTCACACATGGATGGGGGAAACATGGATAGTTGCTGGAGAAGTGGTGGCGATGACGATGGCGATGATCCCCTTCGATTCCCCGTCCCGGCGGAGTGCCGGAACAGGAACTTCTGGTCCCCGAATTGAGTTTCGAGGAGGCGGCGGCGCTCGGGTGTGTTTTTGGGAAAAGTCTCTCCGTGGTCGTCGTTTTTAGGTCTGGAGGAGTTTATATCCGAGTGGGGGACTCGAGGGCGTGGCCGAGTCGGCCACACCATGTGGTGGCGCGGCCAGGGGCTTGCCGCGCCTCCACGTGGTGTGGGTGGCTCGCTGCCCCCCTCCGTATCCTCTTCTGGCTCCTGGGGTCTTCAGGGAAAATAATGACTTTGGCTATTTTTCTGGAATTTTTCCCAAAAGTTGATTTTCTGCACAAAAATGAGACACTAGGGCAATTCTGCTGAAAACAGTGTTAGTTGCATTCAAAACACACAAGTTAGAGGTAAAACAATAGCAAAAGTGTTCGGGAAAGTAGATATGTTTTGGACGTATCAAGAATGCAGCGGTTACAGTTGTAATTAATTGGGACTGGGCACCCCATTTGCCAGCTCTTTTTGCAAAATTAATGGATAAGCGGTGTATATGCCACTAGTCCGGTTGGTGAAAGTCTGTCTAAAAGCAAATGACAAGGTTGATATCCGTAACACCACATACTTCCTCATGAGCTAATAAACATTGACACAAATAAGGGATAATAAGTTTTGAATAAAGGTAGCACATGAAGTATTTGCTTGGAATGGCAAGAAATACCATGTAGTAGGTAGGTATGGTGGACACATATGGCATGGGTGTTGGCTCAAGGTCTTGGATGCACGAGAAGCATTCCCTCTCAGTACAAGGCTTTGGCTAGCAAAGTTATTTGAAGCAAACACAAATATAAACTATGACAACAAGACGAATATAAAAACATATTGCAAGCATTATAAAACCCTACATTGTCTTCCTTGTTGTTCAAACACCTTTACTAAAAAATATCTAGACCTTAGAGATACCAAACATGCAAACCAAATCTCAACAAGTTTTACGGTAGTTCTTCACTAATGGGTTTTAACTACATGATGTAGAAGCTTAAACATGATCTACTTGAGAGCTCAAAACAATTGCCAAGCACCACAACATACAAGATAACAATCCATAAGAGCATGTATATCTTTTCATTATACCATCTACCACATTTAGCATTTTCTGTTTCCAACCAAACACCAATCAACTTATTTAAACATAAACTCTCCAAGTATTTAACAATGAAACAAGAGAATATAACATAAGAGAACTAACAGCTCTAACAATAGATGCATGAAAAACGAGAGCTGAAAGCATTGAAGTAACATAGAAGAATAATCAACAAATATAAGTGAAGAATACGAGTATTCATAAGAAAAACGGAGCGTGTCTCTCTCCCACAAAGAAATGCTAGGATCCATTTTATTCAGAGAATGAACATAACAAAAGCAAAAATAAAAACGAACAGACGCTTCAAGTAAAGCACATAAGATGTGACGGAATTAAAATATAGTTTCACTAGAGATGACCTGGTAGTTTGTTGATGAAGAAGGGGATGCCTTGGGCATCCCCAAGCTTAGACGCTTGAGTCTTCTTGAAATATGCTTGGGTTACCCACAGGGGCGTCCCCAAGCTTAGGCTCTTTCATCTTCTTGATCACAATATATAATCCTTCTCTCTTGATCCTTGAAAACTTCCTCCACACCGAACTCAAAGTAGACTTCATTAGAGGGTTAGTGCATAATCGAAAATTCTCATATTCTGCATGGACAAAACCATTACACATGCTATTGGACATTAGCTACAGCCACTGGTATTTTATGGAACAAAAAGATCCATTCAAAAATGCAAAAGGAGCCATGCAAAATAAATGGCAGAATCTGTAAAAAAACAGAACAGTCCGTAAAAACGAATAGTTTCGAGGCACTTAACTTGCTCAAATCAGAAAACTCAAAACTAATGAAAGTTGTGTACATATCTGAGGATCACGCACAAAAAAATCTAAGGTCATTTTGATTTTTCTGTGAATTATTACGAATTAAACGGTGGACAGCAGAAAACTGTTCCTGCGCAGAAATCCAAATCTAGCATCAACTTTCTACTAGAGGCTTAACTTGACACAACAATGCGATAAAATAAAGATACAAAGGAATTGATACAGAGGTAAACATGTTCCTTGACACAACAAAATAAAATAACAGGAATAACAAGTGGGTTATCTCCCATAAGCGCTTTTCTTTAACGCCTTTCAGCTATGCACCGAAAGTGAAACTCAAGTGTTATCCAAATCAAGAACGGAAATCCTCTCAACTATGCATTGTATTTTATATATATAAGGTTCAGAGGTTCCTCTTTCATTACTTTTAGGTTTACTATTTTCATCAAAGGGGTTTTGAGGGACAGTCCAATCATAATTTTCTTCCAAAGCTTCATGCATAGCTACAAGTTTAACAGGTATTGGTACTTTAATTTCCTCCCCCTTAGTAGGTTCGGTTTTCCCCAATTTTTCAAGTGCATTAATAACATCTACACATGAGCCTAGCATATTAAAACGATCGAAAACTTTCCTAGCTTCTATAGCAACATCACCAAATTCTTTTAGCAAGGTTTCCATAATAAAATCTTTCTTTTCAGCATTTTTAACATCATGGTGGTTAAGAAACATTTGTTGCATTATGGGGTGAAGGTTAACAAACCTAGCCTCTAATATGTGAACTAAAGAAGCTGCAGCAGTTTCATAATTTGGGGCAAGTTCTGCTATGGATTTCTCCTCAAGATTTTTATTCCTGCTAACATGATTAAAGATTTCTTCAATATTTTCTTTTCCAATTATAGAGCCACTACCTACTGACAGATCTTACAGGGTGTACTTAGGAAGCAACATTTTAGCAAAATTAAATAGAAACCGGAATAAAAAGATAAATGCAAGTAACTAATTTTTTTGTATTTTTGATATTAAGCAAACAAGACAGTAATAAAAATAAACTACGCAAGACAATGACAAAAAAAAAGATTGAGTGTGAGAGACTCCACTCGCAGAAGAGCTTATTTTCCCCGGCAACAGCGCCAGAAAAGAGCTTGATGCACCGGTGTGGTGTTGTTGGGAATCTCCAAGAGGAAGGTCTGAAGTAGTGCAGCAGCAAATTTCCCTTAGTTATGAAACCAAGGTTTATCGAACCAGTAGGAAACTAGAATTCTTCTGAAGGTTGCTGCGGTTGACCTTGGCAGGGCGCACTACCAGTGTCAACCACGAACGTGGAACCTGCACCCAACACAATCAAACTATTTTGCCCCAACTTGACAGTGAGGTTGTCAATCTCACTGGATTGCTGTAACAAAAGGATTAAACGTATGTGTGGAAAATGATGTTTATTTACAGAGAATGAAAGTAACAGGAATGCAGTAGGTTGTATTATCAATGTAAAGAAAAGGACCGGGGTCCACAGTTCACTAGTGCTGTCTCTCCATAAATAATAATAGCATACATGGGGGTAAACAAATTACAGCTGGGCAATTGACAGAACAAAGAACTGCATAATGATGCATGTACGAGTCATGGTGTCTAGTGTGAGATTCATTTGGGCATTACAACATGATACATAGACCGTTATCCAACTGCATCTATGACTAATAATCCACCTTCAGGATAACATCCGCAACACCTCTCAGCATTAAGTTCCAAGCAACAGATTATTGCATTAAGTAAAGTGCGTAATGTAAGTAGCACAATTATCCTTAGACAAAGAACTATTGTTTTATCCCTAGTAGCAACAGTACATTCACAATCTTAGAGGTTGCTGTCACTCCCCCAGATTAAATGAAGACATGAACCCACTATCGAGCATAAATACCCCCTCTTGGAGTCACAAGCATCTACTTGGCCAGAGCATCTACTAGTAACGGAGAGCATGCAAAATCATAAATAACGCACTCACATAATATAATGAAGCAAATGACATAGTACTCAATTATTCATCGGATCCCAGCAAACACAACATGTAGCATTACATAAAGATGATCTTGATCATGATAGGCAGCTCACAAGATCTAAACATGATGACACAATAGGAGAAGACAACCATCTAGCTACTGCTATGGACCCGTAGTCCAAGGATGAACTACTCACGCATCAGTCCGGAGGCGGGCATGGTGATGTAGAGCCCTCTGGTGATGATTCCCCTCTCCGGCAGGGTGCCGGAAAGAGCTTCTGAACCCTCCCGAACTAGGGTTGACGACGGCGGCGGCTCTGGAACGTATCGTGGAAAAGTGCTCGGGTACTTAGGTTTTTCCCGTCGGGGGGTCTTTATAGGCGAAAGGGCGAAGGAGGTGGGGCCCCGAGGGGCACACACCACGTGGTGGCGCGACAGGAAGGGGGGATGCGCCTCCACCAGGCGAGGCCGCCTTCCGTCCCTCCTCCGTATCCTATTCGGTGTTCTGGATGCTTCCGGGGAAAATAGGGATATTGGCTTTTGTTTCGTGCAATTCCGAGAATATTTCCTTAACAGCTTTTCTGAAACCAAAAACACCAGAAAACAGGGAACTGGCACTATGGCATCTTGTTAATAGGTTGGTCCCAGAAAATGCATAAAAATCATATAAAGTGTATATAAAACATGTAGCAATTGGTATAATATAAGCATAGAACATAAGAAACTATAGATACGTTTGAGACGTATCAGGCACCGCCTTATATAGTGGAGTGTTGTGCTACTTGGTAAGCTTGTGAGAACATGAGGCTCTCTCACGCGCTCCTCCTCCGTCGCCGCTCGCACGCACCGCACCGCTCGCCCGTCTCGTCACGACGCGCCGCGGGTTGCGGGAATCTCGCCGAGCCGAGCTTTATTTTTGTAGTCCGGGAAAAACGGTTTGGACGGACGCGTCACAGTTAGTCGGTTCGGGTCGCTCCCGGATCGTGGGAAACTGTAACCGACCTAAAACGTGCGCGACGTGGACGTTGTACCCGTTAGGGTTTTTCCCAGTCGCACTATCTAAAGTCATGCACTGCGTGCGCTGTAAACAACCCGAACCAATCTAGGTTTTGACAATCTCATGCCTTGCGCCGCCACCGTAGTCTACTACATCCAGTGCGCCGGCGTGCACCGGCGAACGGGGCAGCAGGTCTCTGGAACCACTTATCCTTATGATCCTGTACGGGAGAGTGCGAATAAGGTTTTTGGGAAGCGCTCCGCGTGACTGCTCTCAAGGTCTTCATCATGGCTCGTCTTCCTCCACGAACGTCGAATTCGTGGGCGACTCGTCTTCAACGTCGCCGTCGTCTTCGGGAAGCTGCTGCCGTCGCTGCTGCAACAACTATTACGACTACTACGACTACTTCATCTACAATTGTTCGGTACGTTCATCACGTGCCGATGTGCTGGTTTAGTGTTTCTATGTTCGTAGATGTCTTGCTGCTGTTCATGTTAATTAATACGTTTAGTATTTTTGAGATTAACATGTTAGTAGTTGCGGTAGTAATGTTTAATATACTGGAATTAATTATGAAAATTGTGCCTAATAATACAACATCTGGAACATCAAGATTTGACCCAATCTTCTATAGAACTTCATCTTCTTCTTCCATAGCACGCCTGGACCCAAGAAAAAATAGAGATGAATGAAAATCTTGCCGTGTATACACCATTGGTAAACAAATTATATTTAAATTCAGAGATGAATATTTATACACAGAGAACAAAAACACATGTTACAAATATGGAACTCACCGGAAAGAATCAATGCTGAAACTGCACATTCTTATTTCCAGCAATTTAATTTGATCGGACGCATCATGTACTCCATAGCAATGTTCAGATGATAAAGAATCTTCTGCGTACAGAAAAATGAACTTAATACTTGCAAGCAAATGATAAATCTAAAAGGTGTTCGTGAGTGAACTTTGAGAGATGGAGAGAGAGACGGGGAGGCAAACGTGAGAACTTGAGATGATTTGTAAGCATTTATTTACCCCATATATAGGACAATTTGATCTCAAGACTGTTGCAATTATCATATAATCAAGTAACCAGAATGCAAGCAAGAAACACAAAGGGTAACCGAAATACATATTACATGCGAGCTACAAAAACTGAAGTATATATCCAACCAATTTGTTAAATAGCAAGCACTAAACTACTTGATTATACCTCCACGTACTCAAGTATTGTAGCATAATCAGCTTTTGTTTCTGGTCTACAACATTTAAACGCATATTATACCTCCACATACTCATGCATTGCCATATTTTAGGTCCAGCATGTTACAATAAATTACCCATAACAATATACCAAGACAGGTAAGGTAACAACACGAACTTGGAAAGTAGAATATAAAATATAAACATTTAACTCCATACATTACATTAATAGAGATGATAGATGTTCCAAGTATCATACAAAGGTCATAGCTCACCTACATGATTATTTACCCGTGAAGTTATCCACATAACATAATCACACTTGAAATTAGCTGCATCCTTGCAATCCTTTTCACACAGTATGATACCGTTGTTCACAAATATTGCTATATAACATCAAAGTTTATCCTTTTCCATAATAAACCAATAAAAAATTACAGAGAACATGCAGAAATCCTAAACTGAGGGCAGGTACAATGAAGCAACAACATATCAGTAACAGTACGAAGGCCTAGAAAGCAAAGTCGGAACAACATGTAGGCATCTATTTCAACAGCCGCCGGCCAGCTAGCGAAAGGGCACGCTACAGACCATCAAAGTAAGCTGCAAAAACAGAAAGCACAAGATGAGAGACAACAAAACACCCAGGTTCACTATGATGAAAGAACTGATACGCCAAATAACTCAATGCTATCAGTCAAAATATTGCGCTTATTGCACTATCGCTTATATAACACTCTGATTTCACATGTACTAATTAGAACTGATTTTCCATGTGCGGTGGCCAATGCATACTCATTAGCAAGAGCCAGGGCTACTTGGGGGTCCTAAGTTACTAACAAAATTTAAGTGCAATGTGATTGCATTTTAAAGCACTGGTATATATATCTAAATGATGTGTTAGTGAAAGCATTAAAAAGGAAAGTTTCCATTTGAAAGCATCTCAGACCAACCATGTAACTTAATATGTGTTAGGGGGAGTGTAACATCCCAAATTTTGGAACCAAGAAAAACTTATTTTTATTAGACCCAAAATTCAGAACCAACAAAAACTTTTGAAATGTTGCACTGAGGATTGTGTTTTCCTTCCCATTGCTATGTTTGACGTTGTGTGGCTGCTCCTTTTTGTGTGTGTGACTTGTTTGTCTTGAATGCATCATCCTTGTGATTGTGGTGATCTTGTTGTGTTGTTGCTTGTGAGTATAATTAATTCAATGTGCGAGAGCAATAAATTAAAAACACACACTTGACAACAAAATTGGTATGTGACTTAAATAAAGCAAAACCCCTAAAATTATTCAACAAATGGAAATTTAGATCAGGAGTTGAAGAAATGATCTAAATAAATTATTTTCCCTACATAACTATCTATTTCCTTCAAACAAATATTTTCTCTATGAACTTATAAATTATTTGAAGTTAATATATTTGTCAAGGAAGTTCCAAGAGTTCAAAGATAATATTTTGAACTTGCTTTAAAATTTCTTAAGGATTATAAATTTGTTTTTAAGAAAAATGCCATATTTAAACCCTGTGAACAAAAGTTATTCAAAACATTTTATTTTCAAATACCAAATTTTGTGGAGCTTCTACATGTATATGGGGGCCTACCCAAATATTTTCAAATTTTTATAAAATGTTTTAGTAACCCAAATAAAATCCCTAAAAGCTACTGGTTTTCAAAAGGAATTAAAAGAAATAGAAAAGGACTTGGATGTGATGGAAAATAACTTGCCAGGGGCCTTTTTGTGAAACCCCCATCTCCTTCCTGTAGCCGCAGCACGGCATGGCTACAGGAGGGCGTGTCGCCGTGCTCCCCGACACCGTGGCTCGCCGCCAGACCCCCCCCCTCGCTGTGCTCTTGCTGACCGGACCCCCCCTCTGCCCCTCACTCCTCTGCCCCCTCTAGACCCAGCATCGGCGCCGCGCTTCCCTGTCGCACGCGCCCGTGCCGCCGCCGACATGTCCGAAGACACCCCGGCGACGTGCGCCGCCGCCCGGACCCCCCACCTCCTCTCCTCTCCCCTGCCGCTCGAGGGCGAGCATAAAACCCCCCCCGAGACACTCCTCTCCTCCTCGGGCTTCCTCTCCCTCTCCTCTCCCTCCCATTTTTCTTCCTCCGAGCCGAGACGGAGCCGAGCGGGGCGTCGCGCCTCGCCGGCGATAGAGACCACCCCGCGCCAATTAGAGACCACCCCTAGCTCCTCCTAGTCTCCCTCTGCATCCCCATCCAAGGAATCGCCGCGGGAAGCCGCGAATCGAGCTGTCCGTCTTCATCCTCTTCCGCTCCGACCGCCGCCGTTCCTTCTAGCCCGCGAGCACCTCCGTCCACCATTCCCCGCCATTCTCGTCCCCCTGAGATCCCCTCCTCGTGTTCTAACTCCGGGACATCGCCATTTTATTTTAGGGTCACCGGAGCGCCGTCGCCGTCCTCGCCGGAGCTCCGGCCATCTCCCTCCCCGAGCCTCTGTTCGTGTCGAGGAAGAAGAGGACGCCTCGTACCGCTTCGCCGCGCGTGGGCCGCTGGCTGGGCTGCCCTCTGCTTCGCACGGCCAGGTCTGGGCCAGATCCGGCCCAACCTCATTTTTTTTCCAGTAAATGCATTATGTGATTTCATTTCTGTTAAAAATTGCAGTGTAGCTTTAAATCTTTTGTGGTAAATCTGAGATAGATATTGGAGTGCTTCAAATTTTGTAGTATTCCTGTGTGTTTTCTTAAACATGCCACACTGGTTGTTTGCAAAAATATGACTTTAAGTGCTGTCTAGATTCAATCTTGTAAAAAGTATCTTTTTCACTAAATAGTTAATATCTAGAGTTTTATAAATCCAAATATTGCAAACTAAAATTCTATGGATAGCCTGAAGTGATACCTTTCTAGATATGTAAGCCTTGCATGCAAATGAAACCTAAAACAGAAGTTCTATCCATTCTTGTAAACACACCAGTGGCACTTTGGTGATTTTTGTAGATTTTTAGGAGATGAATTTTGGACTGAATCCAATTGGTTTGTCTTCTATATGTATAGGAGAACATATAAATAGCTTGGTTTGAATTTAGGAGTCATTGATTGACTGTGGTGATAATTAGAAGGTTTAGGTCTTTTCTGGCCTTTTTTTCTGTAAATACTAAAAATGACAGAAATATGGTTAAGTTTGTAAATTCAATATCTTGATATTTATAACTCCAAATAAATCAAATTAAAATGTTCTGGAATGTTTATGAAATTATCTAACCAACCCAATTGGTTTCACCTCATTTAGATAAATAATAAAAATGTATTATTCAAAATGCCATAAAGGATTTAAATTCTAAACTTGTTTGTTTCTGATACTCTGATATTCCAAAAATTCCCAAACCAATTTTATCAGCTTAGTACTGCCATGTAGTAGCTACCCTAATTTTGGTAGAATTAATTAAGCAAGTTTGGTTGTGGTCTTTAAGCTAAACCCTTCTGGACTAAAACAAAGAAATATGTTTACTAGTTAACCCAAACGAGTTAGGACCAATTTTGTTAGCTCACATATAGCCATGTTCACATGCCCCTAAAAGGGTTTAATTTTAGGATCGACAGAACATCTGTGGAAGCCAAAACTTACTTATTTAGTTGCTGGTTTCAAAACCTTGTGTAGGGAGTTTCGTAACTCCAATTAATCCAAATCAAATTGTGTTGTCTTCTACACATCAGTAGCTTTCTGTAGAATTTTAGTTTGTATTTTTGTGATCAACAGAACTTAAGATATGTAATTAAACATGTTCAACTAGTTTCTGCCATAATTAAGACATAATCAAATAAGGGCTAATTCAATTAAATTGAAACCAAAATGAGTTGCTTGATATATGAAGTGGCTATTTAGAGCATTTAAG
This sequence comes from Poa annua, assembly GCA_026929855.1. Lineage (NCBI taxonomy): Eukaryota > Viridiplantae > Streptophyta > Magnoliopsida > Poales > Poaceae > Poa > Poa annua. Next base: position 42,037,627 of record CM049435.1, on the reverse strand, counting down.
GTGGTATTGCTGTAATGATTGTTGTGCTGCTGTTGCTTGCTAGTTGTTGTTGTTTAGCATGTTATAATATGTTAGTACTGTTAGTGTTAGTTGTTAGACACATTGGTGAGTAATATGTTTGCAATGGCTTGATGGACTTGATAGTCTTGGAGTGGAATACTAGCTTAAATATCTTGTTAGTGCATCCACCTTAGCTTGGTGAGGTATTTAAATTATAGAGATTAATTGGTGACTTAACTTTTGTTTGAAGTATTTCCTAGTTAGGAAAAGGGGTTTGTGAATTACCTCTAATTGAGGGTATCTTTGTGCTATCTTGTTTGGGCATGTGTATGGTGTTATACTCTTGATTAGTATAATGCCCTTGTGAATATATATCCTAGTTGGTCGTTTAGTTAAAATAGTGCTATGATGTGGTTTGAATATCTTTTTGTATACCAATTGTGGTATGGTTTGCTTATTGAGTGTTGTTCTATTTTTATGTTTGCGACGCTAGATATAAACGCTACCGAAGTGGTATTTGGAGAGGATTTATCGGAGGAGGATGGTATTTATTTGTTGGGCAGTGAGAAGAAGTCCAAGAACATCATACTGGAATCAGGCAAGCTATTCCCTGAGCTTGCATCTTTATACATCTATTTTGGGTCACATGTTTAACTTATAAAGAGCATATGTGATTTATGTGGTGGTTGCCACTAAAGCTATGATTTTGAAAACCCTTTTCCAAAATACAAGTATATTATTTTGACACCCTATATGGAGATATTAGATGGAAATTCTTTTTCAAACTATAGGATGGGAAAAATATTGTTTACTCAAAACTCCTTTGAAAATACTTGTGTGGACATGGAGCACCAAGATGTGGTGATGAATTGGAGAAAAGGAGAATGGTGGTTTTGATAAAACGCACATTGTGTCTTTGTACTTACGTCAATCAACCGATACTCTGTGCGACCACATTTACCCACATATGGGAAAGGGCTTAGTCATATAATTTGCTCATATTAGTATGGGATACCTCATCAACGGGGATGACTCCGTTATGCATGGAGGGATGGTCTGAGGACCTACCTTGACCTGGGTCCTCGCTCAAATTCTATGAAAAGATAAGGAGGAGGATAGAAGGATGTCCCCTATACACCGCCAGATAAAACCTATGAGTCCTCACACTTAGATTCCGACGGGCTGGGTTAAGTGTCGATGGAAAGTATCATATGGGCAGGATCCTATACTAGCATGAGCAAAGGACAGACTAGGGTCGGTGACTCAACTTCGCATACCCCTGGTATGGCGAGACGTGGCAGACACGATGAGTTATCGGATGGGTGTGGGAAAAGCGTGCTACCTCTGCAGAGGGTTTAAAACTATTCGAATAGCCGAGTCCTCGGATATGGACAGTTGAGAGGCCCTACTTTGACCATGTGCAAGTTTTGGAAAAGATTTGAGTTTTAAAAAGAAAATGAAGTGGAGAATGTTCCATACACCTATACCAACGGATCGGTATGAGGTTGTTGGAGAATATGTATCATGACGGTTTATGGTCAGGAAAAGGAGGAGTTTTGGAGAAACAGATAAAATGGTGATTTTTCGATAAAATGTTTATTAAAGAGACTTCTTACCTTTATCAACAAAGATGCCCCTTTTGGGAAAAAGTTTTAAAGAGACTCCTTACAAAGGCAGATTTATGGGAAAAGTTCTGAAGACCTTCTTTCCTTTTTCAATAAAGATATAGAGTTTTTCAAGGCAAACAAAGTTTTATTTAAACAAATAAAAGAATAGCGCATGCCCATGTTGGGGTAGTTTGCGAGTACGTAAATGTACTCATGGCTGTGTCCCTGGATATTCCCATGTCCAGAGTTCAAGAAGAAGCAAGATGAAGACCGAGAGACCGATGACGTCTGTGCGAACTAGGCCGTCTTCCCAGTCAGCTGCCTGTAGGTGTCTTGGCAAATGACTCGGGCCCCACGTTGATTGGTGTTTTCCGCTGCAATAACTTATTGAAGATTATGGCTTCAATCGAGTAAGTAATTCCTTCGGAAATTATGGATGTTCTTTTGATACCAGTTGATTGTGCTCAGCGACAGACTGATCATGGGATCGCTGATGTTGTAGGCACAAGGGTATTTCGGACAGCTAGTCCGGGGTCCCCACAGACTTGGTATCAGAGCCATCGTTGACTGTAACAGACCTTAGTTAGCATGGACGTTAGTTAGGAAAGAAATATTTTGTTAAAAATATATTGTTACCAAAAACATATTTTTATCTAAGGAAGTCCAAAAATGACTTCCACTCTTCTCACCTTCTCAAATATTTCCGAGTCTCATCCCTCTATTTTAAGATTTTCCAAGGATTTCTCTAATCCCTCTTACCCGTTCAAAATACTTGACGATGAACCCAAGTGAGACCTAATTAGCTAGCACCTACGAGAAGAAGCTTCCATTGCAAGTACTCAACATTCCACATCGAGGTGATGGATCCGCCAGTACCAATATTATCGATATCAACACAGCAAGAGACCCCCGAAGACCTCAACTCAATATCAACAATTCCACTCAGTTACTCCTTCGATAATCTCAATTTCTCCAGCTGAAGACGAAGGCGACAAAGTGAAGGCTTCACCAACCCTATCAACCAAGGCCCATAGGAAAAACATGATAGGACCCTCGGGTGTACTACCCGATTACCACGAGTAGGACATTCTTTGGTACTAAATGTACCTTGTGTGCTCTTTGCTTATGTGCACTATGCTTCTCTGTTGTTTGTTTGAGACTTCTCTGTTAGTGTGTCGATTTTCTTGTGCGTTCACAATCACGTCTTAATGGCAACATAAAGTAAAACCAGAGTTCTCTTTTTATAAAAATTCCTTTTCGTCAGTTGCACCTTGTTGCAGGTGTAGAGCCTCTTAGGAAATATTTTCTGAAAAATTCTTCTTATCTCAACCATCTCCCGATAAGAACTGACAATTTTGCAAGATACAAAAGACCCCCGATCTTTAACCAATAACCTGAAATTTTTGCAACCTAACCGGAAAAATCAGATAATGGCCTTCGAGCACCATCTGGAGCAAGTGCGTCAAGATCTCGAAGAGGAACTGCTAAGAAGATTCAAGCTCAGAGACCGCAAGAAGAAGGAACTGCGTCAAAGAGATTAAAAAGAGATTTCTTAAATTGGTAACAAGTAATTAATATACCGGACTATCCTTGAGTATTCGGAAACTCATACATCAGAAGCTGTTATTATTAATCTCTCTAAAAAAAATAGTGTGATATTCCAATGTTCGTGTTGTATACAAGTAATTTGGTAACAAGCCTCATGAACTTGTTAACAAATCGCTTTTATATGCTCAAACACTTGAGTGTCATACCCAAACTAAATAGAACGCCAGATAATCCAGTACATCTCAGCCTCTGGAATATGAAAAGTAGTTTGTTGACAAGACTAGCTACCTTGTTAACAAATTCTTTCTATATGACTAAGGCCATTCGATGTCATAAAAGACAACCACATTCTTATACACCCAACCAATAGAAATAAATGGTGTTAGAACCCAACTAAAGGACAATAAATTTTTCTTAAAAGAAAGTATATGACTCAGGAGATATTCAAGTTCCAAATAAGAAAGTCAACAATGAAGTCCCTCCCTTATTCAGCTGAAGAAGGACAAATACAAAGACAGGTGTCGACAAGCTACTCCAGGAGAAGGTTGCCTCCAAGTCAACTCCAGCTGCGACTCTCCACAAGACCAGTTCAAGACCCCCTTTTAAGGGGGGAAGGCCTGCAATAGGTATACCAGAACGTGGTAATTAGATTTGTGCACCTTGGCCCTGTAGAATCCGGAAACATCCAGCCAAGACTATCCATACGAGTTAATCGTCAAGACAACCCCATCATAAAGGATCTGAACTCAGCACATAATTTTATCAACAGAGAAAGCCTCACAACATAAAATTGTCAAGATCACACGTGGTGAACTAAATAATGAAGGCACAACCTCGGAAGTGTAACCAGCCTAAAACACATGCCCTCGCACTCCCCTGTTACCCCACCTTGCAAATCTCGGGACGAGATTTATTTTAAGGGGGGAAGGTTTGTAACATCCCAAATTTTGGAACCAAGAAAAACTTATTTTTATTAGACCCAAAATTCAGAACCAACAAAAACTTTTGAAATGTTGCACTGAGGATTGTGTTTTCCTTCCCATTGCTATGTTTGACGTTGTGTGGCTGCTCCTTTTTGTGTGTGTGACTTGTTTGTCTTGAATGCATCATCCTTGTGATTGTGGTGATCTTGTTGTGTTGTTGCTTGTGAGTATAATTAATTCAATGTGCCAGAGCAATAAATTAAAAACACACACTTGACAACAAAATTGGTATGTGACTTAAATAAAGCAAAACCCCTAAAATTATTCAACAAATGGAAATTTAGATCAGGAGTTGAAGAAATGATCTAAATAAATTATTTTCCCTACATAACTATCTATTTCCTTCAAACAAATATTTTCTCTATGAACTTATAAATTATTTGAAGTTAATATATTTGTCAAGGAAGTTCCAAGAGTTCAAAGATAATATTTTGAACTTGCTTTAAAATTTCTTAAGGATTATAAATTTGTTTTTAAGAAAAATGCCATATTTAAACCCTGTGAACAAAAGTTATTCAAAACATTTTATTTTCAAATACCAAATTTTGTGGAGCTTCTACATGTATATGGGGGCCTACCCAAATATTTTCAAATTTTTATAAAATGTTTTAGTAACCCAAATAAAATCCCTAAAAGCTACTGGTTTTCAAAAGGAATTAAAAGAAATAGAAAAGGACTTGGATGTGATGGAAAATAACTTGCCAGGGGCCTTTTTGTGAAACCCCCATCTCCTTCCTGTAGCCGCAGCACGGCATGGCTACAGGAGGGCGTGTCGCCGTGCTCCCCGACGCCGTGGCTCGCCGCCAGACCCCCCCCCCTCGCTGTGCTCTTGCTGACCGGACCCCCCCTCTGCCCCTCACTCCTCTGCCCCCTCTAGACCCAGCATCGGCGCCGCGCTTCCCTGTCGCACGCGCCCGTGCCGCCGCCGACATGTCCGAAGACACCCCGGCGACGTGCGCCGCCGCCCGGACCCCCCACCTCCTCTCCTCTCCCCTGCCGCTCGAGGGCGAGCATAAAACCCCCCCCCCCCCCCCGAGACACTCCTCTCCTCCTCGGGCTTCCTCTCCCTCTCCTCTCCCTCCCATTTTTCTTCCTCCGAGCCGAGACGGAGCCGAGCGGGGCGTCGCGCCTCGCCGGCGATAGAGACCACCCCGCGCCAATTAGAGACCACCCCTAGCTCCTCCTAGTCTCCCTCTGCATCCCCATCCAAGGAATCGCCGCGGGAAGCCGCGAATCGAGCTGTCCGTCTTCATCCTCTTCCGCTCCGACCGCCGCCGTTCCTTCTAGCCCGCGAGCACCTCCGTCCACCATTCCCCGCCATTCTCGTCCCCCTGAGATCCCCTCCTCGTGTTCTAACTCCGGGACATCGCCATTTTATTTTAGGGTCACCGGAGCGCCGTCGCCGTCCTCGCCGGAGCTCCGGCCATCTCCCTCCCCGAGCCTCTGTTCGTGTCGAGGAAGAAGAGGACGCCTCGTACCGCACCAGTGGCACTTTGGTGATTTTTGTAGATTTTTAGGAGATGAATTTTGGACTGAATCCAATTGGTTTGTCTTCTATATGTATAGGAGAACATATAAATAGCTTGGTTTGAATTTAGGAGTCATTGATTGACTGTGGTGATAATTAGAAGGTTTAGGTCTTTTCTGGCCTTTTTTTCTGTAAATACTAAAAATGACAGAAATATGGTTAAGTTTGTAAATTCAATATCTTGATATTTATAACTCCAAATAAATCAAATTAAAATGTTCTGGAATGTTTATGAAATTATCTAACCAACCCAATTGGTTTCACCTCATTTAGATAAATAATAAAAATGTATTATTCAAAATGCCATAAAGGATTTAAATTCTAAACTTGTTTGTTTCTGATACTCTGATATTCCAAAAATTCCCAAACCAATTTTATCAGCTTAGTACTGCCATGTAGTAGCTACCCTAATTTTGGTAGAATTAATTAAGCAAGTTTGGTTGTGGTCTTTAAGCTAAACCCTTCTGGACTAAAACAAAGAAATATGTTTACTAGTTAACCCAAACGAGTTAGGACCAATTTTGTTAGCTCACATATAGCCATGTTCACATGCCCCTAAAAGGGTTTAATTTTAGGATCGACAGAACATCTGTGGAAGCCAAAACTTACTTATTTAGTTGCTGGTTTCAAAACCTTGTGTAGGGAGTTTCGTAACTCCAATTAATCCAAATCAAATTGTGTTGTCTTCTACACATCAGTAGCTTTCTGTAGAATTTTAGTTTGTATTTTTGTGATCAACAGAACTTAAGATATGTAATTAAACATGTTCAACTAGTTTCTGCCATAATTAAGACATAATCAAATAAGGGCTAATTCAATTAAATTGAAACCAAAATGAGTTGCTTGATATATGAAGTGGCTATTTAGAGCATTTAAGGTGGTATTGCTGTAATGATTGTTGTGCTGCTGTTGCTTGCTAGTTGTTGTTGTTTAGCATGTTATAATATGTTAGTACTGTTAGTGTTAGTTGTTAGACACATTGGTGAGTAATATGTTTGCAATGGCTTGATGGACTTGATAGTCTTGGAGTGGAATACTAGCTTAAATATCTTGTTAGTGCATCCACCTTAGCTTGGTGAGGTATTTAAATTATAGAGATTAATTGGTGACTTAACTTTTGTTTGAAGTATTTCCTAGTTAGGAAAAGGGGTTTGTGAATTACCTCTAATTGAGGGTATCTTTGTGCTATCTTGTTTGGGCATGTGTATGGTGTTATACTCTTGATTAGTATAATGCCCTTGTGAATATATATCCTAGTTGGTCGTTTAGTTAAAATAGTGCTATGATGTGGTTTGAATATCTTTTTGTATACCAATTGTGGTATGGTTTGCTTATTGAGTGTTGTTCTATTTTTATGTTTGCGACGCTAGATATAAACGCTACCGAAGTGGTATTTGGAGAGGATTTATCGGAGGAGGATGGTATTTATTTGTTGGGCAGTGAGAAGAAGTCCAAGAACATCATACTGGAATCAGGCAAGCTATTCCCTGAGCTTGCATCTTTATACATCTATTTTGGGTCACATGTTTAACTTATAAAGAGCATATGTGATTTATGTGGTGGTTGCCACTAAAGCTATGATTTTGAAAACCCTTTTCCAAAATACAAGTATATTATTTTGACACCCTATATGGAGATATTAGATGGAAATTCTTTTTCAAACTATAGGATGGGAAAAATATTGTTTACTCAAAACTCCTTTGAAAATACTTGTGTGGACATGGAGCACCAAGATGTGGTGATGAATTGGAGAAAAGGAGAATGGTGGTTTTGATAAAACGCACATTGTGTCTTTGTACTTACGTCAATCAACCGATACTCTGTGCGACCACATTTACCCACATATGGGAAAGGGCTTAGTCATATAATTTGCTCATATTAGTATGGGATACCTCATCAACGGGGATGACTCCGTTATGCATGGAGGGATGGTCTGAGGACCTACCTTGACCTGGGTCCTCGCTCAAATTCTATGAAAAGATAAGGAGGAGGATAGAAGGATGTCCCCTATACACCGCCAGATAAAACCTATGAGTCCTCACACTTAGATTCCGACGGGCTGGGTTAAGTGTCGATGGAAAGTATCATATGGGCAGGATCCTATACTAGCATGAGCAAAGGACAGACTAGGGTCGGTGACTCAACTTCGCATACCCCTGGTATGGCGAGACGTGGCAGACACGATGAGTTATCGGATGGGTGTGGGAAAAGCGTGCTACCTCTGCAGAGGGTTTAAAACTATTCGAATAGCCGAGTCCTCGGATATGGACAGTTGAGAGGCCCTACTTTGACCATGTGCAAGTTTTGGAAAAGATTTGAGTTTTAAAAAGAAAATGAAGTGGAGAATGTTCCATACACCTATACCAACGGATCGGTATGAGGTTGTTGGAGAATATGTATCATGACGGTTTATGGTCAGGAAAAGGAGGAGTTTTGGAGAAACAGATAAAATGGTGATTTTTCGATAAAATGTTTATTAAAGAGACTTCTTACCTTTATCAACAAAGATGCCCCTTTTGGGAAAAAGTTTTAAAGAGACTCCTTACAAAGGCAGATTTATGGGAAAAGTTCTGAAGACCTTCTTTCCTTTTTCAATAAAGATATAGAGTTTTTCAAGGCAAACAAAGTTTTATTTAAACAAATAAAAGAATAGCGCATGCCCATGTTGGGGTAGTTTGCGAGTACGTAAATGTACTCATGGTTGTGTCCCTGGATATTCCCATGTCCAGAGTTCAAGAAGAAGCAAGATGAAGACCGAGAGACCGATGACGTCTGTGCGAACTAGGCCATCTTCCCAGTCAGCTGCCTGTAGGTGTCTTGGCAAATGACTCGGGCCCCACGTTGATTGGTGTTTTCCGCTGCAATAACTTATTGAAGATTATGGCTTCAATCGAGTAAGTAATTCCTTCGGAAATTATGGATGTTCTTTTGATACCAGTTGATTGTGCTCAGCGACAGACTGATCATGGGATCGCTGATGTTGTAGGCACAAGGGTATTTCGGACAGCTAGTCCGGGGTCCCCACAGGGAGTGAATGATCATTTAGTATATCTATAAATGAATATGTGTTAGTGACAATAGGAGCATCCCAATTACCTCTACTCAAGTCATGAACATGGAAAAGGAGAGTTGTGGCAAATGGATGATCATTTAGTATATCTAAAAGCTACGAGAAAAGTCAACATGGAAAATAGGAGCATCCCATTTTTTCCCCATTTAACCTATTCTTCGCATCTGCTCCCAAATTAAGTTGCCCTGCCATATGAGTGAATTTGAAAACAACATGCAAAATGAAAACTGGGGCATGCAATTAATAATTTGCAGAGACCACAAACACAACCAAATACAAAACAACATTAAAGTAAAAACATGAATAAGGAGCAGAACTGGACATAGCCTGCATGCCAGAAATGAAAAATGTGAAGATGATTACCGTCCTTGAGACCAACATCATAGGCTGTCCACAGGCACATGGCCAAAATATGCATATAAACGTGCATAGAAAGAAATACAGATTCACACTCGCAGATAAAAGGCACTGACAGTAAAAAAGGAAGAGCGCAACCTGACAGAATGCTGCGGACAATATATAACAGCAAGCAACAACAATGTAGCGTCCGAAACTCTTTCCTGATAAAAGACATTATTAGGCAGATATATAGAATAAGAACAGCAAGGATATAGAAGACATGTATACAAACATGAAGCAAAAACTCAACTACTCACCTGCTGACCAATGGCAACTCTCGCAGAACCGACAAACAATAATAAACCAAGCGACTCTACTCGAACCTACAAAAGGGGAAATAGCCCGCAAGCTGTGTAAGGCAAAACACACAAGTAATAAGAGACCGCCAAAAACTGTACCATGACCAGCAAAGAACAAAAATGTTCTAATCAGCTGAGCATAACACACAACCAAAACATCATAACCCTCATCAACAAGCAAAACATCAAGTACTAAATGCTGAAGACCTAGGAAAAAATCAGCAAGCAAGACATCATGTTCTAATCAGACTACTGACCAATTCAACACATCTTTTGTTTTGTAAGGATAAATTTAAATATCTATACCTGAAAACAAAGGCTAGTCATCAATAAGAGTTCCAGCACACAAAAATAACAAATAAACGTCTCCCTTTCATTAATGAATACAAATTTTGTCATAAGGAATGTTCAGCTTGAGCAATCATCCATCGTTAGGCATATACATACAATAGCAAGGACAGAGATATGGAAGGCGAACAGAAGGCATAAACTCGAATATTCACCTGTAGGCCAGTGGAAACTTGCACGCAGAACCAAAAGTGGAACTCAACGAAGCTCCTTTCAGAATAAGTGCAATGGTTGATGATGGGTACCAAACAAATAGTAATTTGTAAACGTGTGTTAAAACAGAAGAAAAAAATAAACTAAAGAATCAGGTATACTCCTATCTTAATTACCCCGTCGTTCCAAAATCAGCAAGCCTTCAAATGTTATTGGTATCATATATGTCCTTCTAAATCACCCTATGACATCAAATAAAATGTGCTTGTATGGTAGGACAACATTGACCACCAGTCATACCAGTGATACGTCTCAAACGTATCTATAATTTCTTTCGTTCCATGCTTATATTATACTAATTGCTACATGTTTTATATGCACTTTATATCATTTTTATGCACTTTCTGGGACTAACCTATTAACAAGATGCCACAGTGCCAGTTCCTTGTTTTCTGCTGTTTTTTGTTTCAGAAAAGTTGTTCTGTAAATATTCTCGGAATTGGACGAAACAAAAGCTGAAGTCCCTATTTTTCTCGGAAGGATCCAGAACACCGAACAGAAAACGAAGTGGGATCACGAGGCGGACACACCACGTGGCGGCGCGGCAGCCTCCTTGGCCGCGCTGTGACGTGGTGAGGGCCCCTCGGGCGCCCACCGACGTCGCCCTTTCGCCTATAAAGACCCCCCGACGGAAAAACCCTAAGTACTCGATCAAAATTCCACGAAACATCCCATAGCCGCCGCCGTCGTCAAGCCTAGTTCGGGAGGGTTCTGCAGCTCTTCTCGGCACCCTGTCGGAGAGGGGAATCATCACCGGAGGGCTCTACATCACCATGCCCGCCTCCGGACTGATGCGTGAGTAGTTCATCCTTGGACTATGGGTCCATAGCAGTAGCTAGATGGTTGTCTCCTCCACTTGTGCTATCATGGTTAGATCTTGTGAGCTGCCTAACATGATCAAGATCATCTTATTGAAATACTACATGCTGTGTTTGCTGGGATCCGATGAATATTGAGTACTATGTCATTTGCTTCATAACATATTATGTGCGTGCTATTTATGATCTTGCATGATCTCCGTTGCTAGTAGATGCTCTGGCCAAGTAGATGCTTGATACGTCTCCAACGTATCTATAATTTCTTATGTTCCATGCTTATATTATGCCACTTGCTACATGTTTTATATACACTTTTATATCATTTTATGCATTTTCTGGGACTAACCTATTAACAAGATGCCACAGTGCCAGTTGCCTGTTTTCTGCTGTTTTTGGTTTCAGAAAAGTTGTTAAGGAAATATTCTCGGAATTGGACAAACGAAATGTCGAAGTTCTTATTTTTCCCGGGAGGTTCCAGAACACCGAAGAAGACACGGAGGGGAACCCCGAGGGGCCCACACCCCCTCCCGGCGCGGCCCCCCCTTCTGTCGCGCGAGCACGGGGTGTGGGGCCCTCGAGGCTCCACCGCCTTCGCCCCTTCGCCTACTTATACCCCCCCCAGATATCTAAGACCTGGGGCGCGCACCTTTTTCCTCCACGAACTCCAGAGCCGCCGCCGTCGTCAACCCTAGATCGGGAGGGTTCAGAACCTCTTCCCGACACCCTGTTGGAGAGGGGAATCATCACCGGAGGGCTCTACATCACCATGCCCGCCTCCGGACTGATGCGTGAGTAGTTCATCCTTGGACTACGGGTCCATAGCAGTAGCTAGATGGTTGTCTTCTCCTCTTGTGCTACCATGTTTATATCTTGTGAGCTGCCTATCATGATCAAGATCATCTTTATGTAATACTACATGTTGTGTTTGCTGGGATCCGATGAATATTGAGTACTATGTTATTGCTTCATAATATATCTTGTGAGTGCGTTATTTATGATCTTGCATGCTCTCCGTTGCTAGTAGATGCTCTGGCCAAGTAGATGCTTGTGACTCCAAGAGGGGGTATTTATGCTCGATAGTAGGTTCATGTCTCTATTTAATCTGGGGTGGTAACAGCTAGCTCTAAGATTGTAGATGTAATGTTGCTACTAGGGATAAAACAGTTGTACTTTATCTAAGGGTATTTGTATTATTTACATTACACACATTGCCTAATGCAATAATCTGTTGCTTGCAACTTAATACTGAAAGGGGTGCGGACGCTAACTGGAAGGTGGATTATTAGTCATAGATGCGGTTGGAACGGTCTATGTATATTGTTGTAATGCCCAAATGAATCTCACACTAGACATCATAAATATAGTATATGCATCATTATGCACTTCTTTATTCTGTCAATTGCCCAGCTGTAATTTGTTTACCCGCATGTATGTTATTATTATTTATGGAGAGACACCACTAGTGAACTGTGGACCCCGGTCCTTTTCTTTAAACTGATAAAACAACCTACTGCAATCCTGTTACTTTCATTCTCTGCAAACAAACATCATTTTCCACACATACGTTTAATCCTTTGTTACATCAAGCCAGTGAGATTGACAACCTCACTGTTAAGTTGGGGCAAAGTATCTTGATTGTGTTGTGTGCAGGTTCCACGTTAGCAACATGCCACAAGAATTTCTGGCGCCGTTGACACCTCCGGGAGAACTCTAGTTTCCTACTGGTTCGATAACCTTGGTTTCACAAACTGAGCGAAAACTTGCTGCTTCTTCATCACCACACCTTCCTCTTGGGGTAGCCCAACGCTGCGAGAGCATCAAGAATTTCTGGCGCCGTTGTCGGGGAAACTAAACTCTTCTGCGAGGGGAGTCTCTCACTTCCATCTTTTTATTTTGTTATTGTTTTGCTTAGTTTATTTTTATTATTGTCTTGTTTGCTTAATATCAAAAATACAAAAAAAATAGTTACTTGCATTGTTATTTTTATTTCGGTTTTGTTATTTTCTTATTTCGGTTTAGTTTGAATTTTGCTAAATATGGGTAGTCCTGAAGTTGAAGTCCGTTCGTTTAAACAACAAGGAGGAGAAAGTTTGAAAGATGCATGGTATAGGATAAATGATGCTCATCAAAAACGCACTAAGAAACATTCTACTTTAATCCTTCTTAGAAATTTTTATGTTGGTATTTCTAGTTGGTATAGGTATGTTCTTGACACTCTTACGGGGGGTAACTTTCTTGGTACACCTGCTTTGGAAGCCTGCAATTTAATTGAAAGTTTGGTAGGATCACCACCACCTACTAAAGAAATTAAAACTGAGATCACTTTGGAAGATGTTATTAAAAGGTTGGATACTATGGAGAATTTTTTTCTTGATAATGCTAGCAAGGGTAATGAATCAATAGAGGATACTAATGAAAGAATCACTGCTTTAGAAACTAGTAACACCCTTGATACTCATAATCATAGAATATATGAATTAGAAGAGGCTACGGAAACTTTAAGTTCAACTTTTTCCTCTATTAAAACTAAGAAAGAGAAAGCCTTTGTGGGAAAGGGGCAAAAGTTTATCTATATTCCAAAACCCAAACCCCTTAATGTGCCTAAAGATGATGGTAATGATTTACGTAATAGGACACCTTCATGGATACCTAAAGCACCTATTGCAACCAACAATGTCTTGTATGAAATTATTGATGTTGATGCTTCATCTCTTGGAAATACTTGAATATCACTTTCTGTGCCTAGCTGAAAGGTGTTAAAGAAAAGCGCTTATGGGAGACAACCCACTTTTTATTTCTGTTATTTTATTTTGTTGAGTCAAGGAACATGTCTACCTCTGTAGCAATTCCTTTGTATCTTTACTTTATTGCATTGTTGCGTCAAGTTAAGCCTCTAGTAGAAAGTTGATGCTAGATTTGGATTGCTGTGTTGAAACAGTTTTCTGCTGTCCACCGTTAAATTCATAACTCTTTACAAAAAAAATCAAAAGGACCTGGGATTTTTTTGTGCGTGATCCTCGGATATATATGCAACTTTCATTAGTTTTGAGTTTTCTGATTTGAGCAAGTTAAGTGCCTCAAAAAAATTCGTCTTTACGGATTGTTCTGTTTTTTTTTACAGATTCTACCATTTATTTTGCAATGCCTCTTTTACTATTTTGAATGGATCTTTTTGTTCCATAAAGTATCAGTGGCTGTAGCTAATATCCAGTAGCATTGGTAGCAATTGTGTTCATGCAGAATATAAGAATTTTTGATTATGCACTAACCCTCTAATGAAGTCTACTTTGAGTTTGGTGTGGAGGAAGTTTTCAAGGATCAAGAGAGAAGGATGATGTGATGTGATCAAGAAGATGAAAGAGCCAAAGCTTGGGGATGCCCCCGTGGGTCACCCAAGCATATTTAAAGAAGACTCAAGTGTCAAAGCTTGGGGATGCCCAAGGCATCCCCTTCTTCATCAACAAACTATCAGGTCATCTCTAGTGAAACTATATTTTAATTCCGACACATCTTATGTGCTTTACTTGAAGCGTCTGTTTGTTTTTGTTATTTTCATTCTCTGAATAAAATGTATCCTAGCATTCCTTTGTGGGAGAGAGACACCCTCCGCTTTTTCTTATGAATACTCGTATTCTTCACTTATATTTGTTGAGTACTCTTCTATGTTATTTCAATACTTTCAGCTCTTGTTTTTCATGCATCTCTTGTTGGAGCTGTTAGTTTTTCATATGTTAAACTCTCATGTCTCATTGTTAAATACTTGGAGAGTTTATGTTTAAATAAGTTGAATGGTGTTTGGTTGGAAACAGAAAATGCTAAATGTGGTAGATGGTATAATGGAAAAGATATACATGCTCTTATAGATTGTTATCTTGTATGTTGTGGTGCTTGGCAATTGTTTTGAGCTCTCAAGTAGATCATGTTTAAGCTTTTACATCATGTAGTTAAAGCCTATTAGTGAAGAACTACCGTAAAGCTTGTTGAAACTTGGTTTGCATGTTTGGTATCTCTAAGGTATAGATATTTTCTAGTAAAGGTGTTTGAACAACAAGGAAGACAATGTAGAGTTCTATAATACTTGCAATATGTTTTTATATACGTCTTGTTGTCATAGTTTATACTTGTGTTTGCTTCAAATAACCTTGCTAGCCAAAGCCTTGTACTGAGAGGGAATGCTTCTCGTGCATCCAAAACCTTGAGCCAAAACCCATGCCATTTGCGTCCACCATACCTACCTACTACATGGTATTTCCTGCCATTCCAAGCAAATACTTCGTGTGCTATCTTTTATTCAAAAATTATTATCCTTTATTTGTGTCAATGTTTATTAGCTCATGAGGAAGTATGTGGTGTTACGGACATCGACCTTGTCATTTGCTTTTAGACAGACTTTCACAACTGGACTAGTGGCATATACATCCGCTTATCCATTAACTTTGCAAAAAGAGCTGGCAAATGGGGTGCCCGGTCCCAATTAATTACAACTTTAACCGCTTCAATCTCTTCACATTTTTGCCCTGATCTAATCAGTCAAGCAATGACAACAGTTTTTAACTATATGTGTAAACAAAAGAGATAAGAGGGATGATTTGCCTTGCTGGTAGAAATAACATCCTTCATGGGAGCCGCTCTTGAAAGTCCGGTTGACAAGGGGGTAGAGTGCCCATTACCATTCGTTGACAACAACAAACACCTCTCAAAAGTTACTTTTATGCTCTCTATATGATTTCAAAAACCTATAAAAACCAAAAAGCTCTAGCACATGTTTGTATCTCTGCTTCCCTGTGCGAAGGGCCTTTCTTTTACTTTATGTTGAGTCAGTTTACCTACTTCTTTCTGTCTTAGAAGCAAACACTTGTGTCAATTGTGTGCAACAATTCTTATATGCTTACTTATTGCACTTGTTATATTTCTTTGTGTTGACAACTATCTATATGATATACATGTTCAAAGTTGAAAGCCAATGCTTAAACTTATATCTTCCTTTGTGTTGCTTCAATCCTCTTTTACTTAGAGACTATTGCTTTATGAGTTAACTTTCATGTGAATCATTTTGATGCTTGTTTGAAAGTACTATCCATGAAAAGTTTTTACTTATATGATGTAGTTGTTTACTCCTTGTCTATTTGTTAGCAAACTATAGACCATTGCTTTGAATCACTTCATTCATAACATGAGCCTTACATTATTATATGATCAAGATTGTGAGAAAGCATGTCACTTCAGAAATTATTCTTTTTATAGTTTTACCTACTCGGGACGAGTAGAACTAAGCTTGGGGATGTTGATACATCTCCAACGTATCTATAATTTCTTATGTTCCATGCTTATATTATGCCACTTGCTACATGTTTTACATACACTTTTATATCATTTTATGCATTTTCTGGGACTAACCAATTAACAACATGCCACAGTGCCAGTTGCATGTTTTCTGCTGTTTTTGGTTTCAGAAAAGTTGTTAAGGAAATATTCTCGGAATTGGACAAACGAAACGTCGAAATTCTTATTTTTCCCGGGAGGTTCCAGAACACCAAAGAAGACACGAAGGGGAACCCCGAGGGGCCCACACCCCCTCCAGGCGCCCCCCCCCCCCTTCTGCCGCGCGAGCACGGGGTGTGGGGCCCTCAAGGCTCCACCGCCTTCGCCCCTTCGCCTACTTATACCCCCCAGATATCTAAGACCTGGGGCGCGCACCTTTTTCCTCCACGAAGTACAGAGCCGCCGCCGTCGTCAACCCTAGATCGGGAGGGTTCAGAACCTCTTCCCGGCACCCTGCTGGAGAGGGGAATCATCACCGGAGGGCTCTACATCACCATGCCCGCCTCCGGACTGATGCGTGAGTAGTTAATCCTTGGACTACGGGTCCATAGTAGTAGCTAGATGGTTGTCTTCTCCTCTTGTGCTACCATGTTTACATCTTGTGAGATGTCTATCATGATCAAGATCATCTTTATGTAATACTACATGTTGTGTTTGCTGGGATCCGATGAATATTGAGTACTATGTTATTGCTTCATAATATATCTTGTGAGTGCGTTATTTATGATCTTGCATGCTCTCCGTTGCTAGTAGATGCTCTGGCCAAGTAGATGCTTGTGACTCCAAGAGGGGGTATTTATGCTCGATAGTAGGTTCATGTCTCTATTTAATCTGGGGTGGTGACAGCTAGCTCTAAGATTGTAGATGTACTGTTGCTACTAGGGATAAAACAGTAGTACTTTATCTAAGGGTATTTGTATTACTTACATTACACATATTGCCTAATGCAATAATCTGTTACTTGCAACTTAATACTGAAAGGGGTGCGGACGCTAACCGGAAGGTGGATTATTAGTCGTAGATGCGGTTGGAACGGTCTTTGTATATTATTGTAAAGCCCAAATGAATCTCACACTAGACATCATAACTATAGTATATGCATCATTATGCACTTCTTTATTCTGTCAATTGCCCAGCTGTAATTTGTTTACCCGCATGTATGTTATTATTATTTATGGAGAGACACCACTAGTGAACTGTGGACCCCGGTCCTTTTCTTTAAACTGATAAAACAACCTACTGCAATCCTGTTACTTTCATTCTCTGCAAACAAACCTCATTTTCCACAAATACGTTTAATCCTTTGTTACATCAAGCCAGTGAGATTGACAACCTCACTGTTAAGTTGGGGCAAAGTATCTTGATTGTGTTGTGTGTAGGTTCCACGTCAGCAACACGCCACAAGAATTTCTGGCGCCGTTGACACCTCCGGGAGAACTCTAGTTTCCTACTAGTTCGATAACCTTGGTTTCATAAACTGAGGGAAAACTTGCTGCTTCTGCATCATCACACCTTCCTCTTGGGGTAGCCCAACGCTGCGAGAGCATCAATTCTTGTGACTCCAAGAGGGGGTATTTATGCTCGATAGTGGGTTCATGTCTCCATTTAAGTCTGGGGAGTGATAGTAACCTCTAAGGTTATGGATGTACTGTTGCCACTAGGGATAAAACAGTAATGCTTTGTCTAAGGATAATTCTGTTACTTACATTACACACTTTGCCTAATGCAATAATCTGTTGCTTGCAACTTAATACTGAAAGGGGTACGGACGTTAACCGGAAGGTGGATTATTAGTCATAGATGCGGTTGGAACGGTCTATGTATATTGTTGTAATGTCCAAATGAATCTCACACTAGACACCATGACATGTATATGCATAATTATGCAGTTCTTTATTTTGTCAATTGCCCAGCTGTAATTTGTTTACCCACATGTATGCTATTATTTATTTATGGAGAGACACCACCAGTGAACTGTGGACCCCGGTCCATTCTTTTACATTGATAATACAACCCACGGCAAGCACTGTTTCTTTCATTCTCTACAAACAAACGTCATTTTCCACGTTGGTGATCGTAAACGGCGCCACCAACAACCTTCAGAAGAGTCTTCATCTATTACTGGTTCGATAACCTTGGTTTCACAACTGAGAGAAATTTGCTGCTGCACTAATTCATACCTTACTCTTGGGGTTCCCAACAACACCATCGTGTGCATCAAGCTAATTTCTGGCGCCGTTGCCGGGGAGAAGGAGCACTTCTGCAAGGGGAGTCTCTCACTTCAAATCTTTTTATTTTTTTTATTATCTTGCTTAGTTTATTTTTATTACTGTCTTGTTTACTTTTAATTATTAAAAACACAAAAAAAAATAGTTACTTGCATTAATATTTTTATTTCGGTTTTATTTTAATTCTGCTAAAATGAGTACTCCTGAGAACACTAAGTTTTGTGACTTTACTAGCACAAATAATAATGATTTCATATGCACTCCTATTGCTCCACCTGCCACTAAAGCAGACTTTTATGAAATTAAACCTGCCTTGTTAAATCTTGTTATGAAAGAGCAATTTTCTGGTGTTAGTACTGATGATGCTGCTGCCCATCTTAATAATTTTGTTGAACTTTTTGAAATGCAAAAATATAAGGATATTGATGGGGATATTATTAAACTAAAATTGTTTCCTTTCTCTTTAAGAGGAAGAGCTAAATAATGGTTGCTATCATTGCCGAGAAATAGTATTGATTCATGGACTAAATGCAAAGATGCTTTCATTGGAAAATATTATCCTCCTGCTAAGACCATTTCTTTAAGAAGTAGCATTATGAACTTTAAGCAATTTGATAATGAACATGTTGCTCAAGCATGGGAAAGAATGAAATCTTTGGTTAAAAATTGCCCTACCCATGGACTGACTGCTTGGATAATCATCCAAACCTTTTATGCAGGACTGAACTTCTCTTCAAGAAACTTGTTGGATTCGACTGCAGGAGGTACCTTTATGTCCATCACCTTGGAGGCTGCAACAAAACTTCTAAATGATATGATGATTAATTATTCTGAGTGGCATACTGAAAGGACTCCTCAAGGTAAGAAGGTAAATTCTGTTGAAGAAACCTCCTCTTTGAGTGAAAAGATTGATGTTATTATGTCTATGCTTGTGAAAGGTAAATCTCATATTGATCCAAATAATGTTCCCTTAGCTTCATTAGTTGCACAAGAAGAGCATGTTGATGTGAACTTCATTAAAAATAATAATTTTAACAACAATGCCTATAGGAATGCCTTAAATAGGGCAATAAGAATTATAAGCCTTATCCTCCTAATAATGGTAATAGTTATGTTAATTCTTATGGTAGAATGCCTAGTGAGGAAAGGATTATGGAAGTTGAAAGAGCCACTAAAAACTTTATGCAAACTCAATATGAGCAAAATAAAGTATTCACTAAAACTATGGAGGAACAATCTGCTATGTTGAAAAATATTAGTTATCAAATGGAGAAGTTAAATAGGGAAATTTCTGGTTTGCAAGGTAAACTTTCATATGCTGAAACCTGTATTTCATCTATGTCTGAAGCACAATCTTCTTTGATTAATAAAATGGCTGCTAAACCTGAAACTATTGATGATAATCCCTTTGCTAGTGCTAATGCCATTCAAGTTAGAATTGATGATAATGTTAGGATGATGGCCGAGTTGCATGCTAGATGGGAAAGAGAAGATGAACTAGCTAGAAAGAATAATATGGCTAGAGTTTGCACTATTACTACTACCTGGAAATAATGTTACTTCACATGCTAGTAAACCTCCTACTATTAATGGTAACATAATTGGTGTTAGCAATGTTTCCTCTACTTCTTCCAAACGTTTAAAATTGCCTAAAATTGTTGAAACTGTTCTTGATAAAAGTGCTGAAATTTTTAAGAACATAGGAGATAATGGTTCCATTTCTTTTGATAATAACTTTGATTTTGATGATTGTAATATCTCTGAAGTTATTAAGTTCTTGCAAAAGTTAGCTACAAGTCCTAATGCTAGCACTATAAATATGGCATTTACAACACATATTACAAATGCTCTCATTAAAGCTAGGGAAGAGAAATTAAAACTTGAAGCTTCTATCCCTAGGAATTTAGAAGATGGTTGGGAGCCCATCATTAAAATAAAAGTGAATGAATTTGATTGCAATGCTTTATGTGACCTTGGTGCAAGTATTTCTGTTATGCCTAAGAAACTTTATGATATGTTTGATTTGCCACCTTTGTAACATTGCTATTTGGATGTTTTTCTTGTTGATAATGCTATGAAGAAACCTTTGGTGAGAGTTGATGATGTTCTCATTATGGTTAACAATAACCTTGTCCCCGTTGATTTTATTGTTTTGGATATTGAATGCAATGCCTCTTGTCCTATTGTTTTGGGAAGACCTTTTCTTAGAACTGTGGGTGCTATTACTGATATGAAAGAAGGAAATATTAGATACTAATTCCCACTCAAGAAATGTATGTGTCGGCCCAGTGGATTCTAGGGTATGCAGAGCCCACTCTCCACGGCCCTCACACGCGACGGCATCTACGAAACGACTAAGGACCAAGCAGAACGCTTGGGGAGACCCCCGAGGGGAAAGCCCCCTCGAGGGGACTTGAGGGGGTAGCGAAGGCCTGAAGGGGTTCCACCCGAGGCTGCCCCACTACAAGGCCCTCTCCCCTGGAGAGGAGTCAACGCGACTCCACCCCGCGAGGCCACCGGGGCCCTGCGGGGATACTTCGCTGCAAAGGAACCGCTGCAGAGCGCACATGGACTCTGCAGCAGCCGCAGAGTGACGCGCGCGTCTGCGCGCGATAACGACGGCGCCGCAGTTGCCGTTCCGGCGATAAAAGGAGTCAACAAAGCTCTGTGTCCCCTGCGCCGCCAACAAAGCTTTCCTCTTTGGTGATAAAGCAGTTGGCCGGCGCAACGCTCCAACGGCGACGTCACTGTGGGCATCCCCACGATCTCTGTAGTACCAACGGGCCGCTCTGCAAAGGCGGCAGCTGCCCTGCCACGAAGGCAGGCTTTACGACCATAGACCGAGCCCATGAACGACCGAGCTGCGGTGCACCCCGCTCCTCCGCTTCGTCGCCATGTGGGAACCCTTCCACTGCGCAGGACGCAGGGATGAGGCCCGGGACGCCTTTATAAGAAGCAGGAGCATCACCGTAGCGGGGGATCGATCATTCACCCTTGTACACCCCGCTATAGCTTAGCCTAGCCGAGGGAGCCCGAGGAGGAAGAAGGCCCGAACCTTCCCCCCTCCGAGCTCCGCACCGCGTCGCGAGGGCTCGCGGCGAGCTCGTTGTACTGTAGCCCCTGCAGAGCAATACAGACAAGCAGGAGTAGCGGTTTTACCTCACCTTGAGGGCCGTGAACCTGGGTACGGGCCCGAGTCCATCTCTGTCGTGCAGTCTCTCCACAGGCACCGCGAGCAACGTCGCTGTGCCGGTTGAAGGTTGTTGACCAACGTGTTCAGTCCCCTCCACGAACTTCTCCCCCGAGAGTGGTTATCCCTGTCCCGTGGGAACTACACCTCGACATTTGGTGCGCCAGGTAGGGGACTGAGGCGCGTCTTCAACCTCCAGCCGGCCTCCGCGCCATGAGGGACACCCACGCGACGCGCGCCAACAGGCGCGCGGCTAAGAGGGCTCACACTGAGCCCGGCACCGCTCCCACCCGTGGCCGCCGCGGCCGCCCACGCGCTGCAGAGCGCGCCAACACCGGCCCGCGCGTGGAGGAGCCCGAGAGCGAGGAGCACCACGGCGGCAACCGCCGCGAGGACGAGGACTTCTCCGAGCACCATGAGGACGCGGAGTCCTCGCGTCCATCCCGGCGCCAGAGCGTGTCCACTCAGGCACGCCAAGAGCCCAACCCGCACACCGCGCTGCTCATGGTCCAGGAGCTCCTCCGCTACCGGCCGAGCGCTGAGGCCCACGACCAGTGGTTGGACCGCCTCCACCACCTCGTCGACATCGCGACCACGCGCCCTGCTCCGTCGCGCTCCATGGTCCACCACTCCGGCCATGCAGGGATGGCCGCACCAGGTGCGCCCCCGCCGCCGCCAGGACCACCTCCGGCTGCGGCACAGAGGGCTCCCTCCCACGCATCTTCGCCACGCGATTGCCAAATCGTGCAGCGCACCGCTCCTGATGCGCGCGTGGGCATGGAGCGCCGCAGGGACCTCCAGAATCGCCTCGTCGAGGAGCTCGGCCAAGCGGGACAACCGAACCGCAGGGCCCTCCAGGGGGGAACTGCCACCTACGCCTCGGGCTGCATGGCGTTCACCCGCTCCCTGCGCCGCGTGGTCTGGCCGCAGAAATTCAGGCCAGCCCTCCCCAAGGGCTTCGATGGGTCGACCAACCCTCTCGAGTTCCTGCAGCTCTACACCACCTCCATCCAGGCTGCAGGAGGAGACGACAAGGTCATGGCCAACTGGTTCTCCCACGCGCTCAGGGATTCCGCGCTGTCGTGGCTCCTCAACCTGCCTGAGGACTCCATCGACTCCTGGGAGGAGCTCTGCAGGCAGTTCGTCACCAACTTCAAGGGCACGTACGAGCACGCGCTCACCCACAACGACCTGCGCGCCGTGGTGCAGAAGAAGGATGAGACTCTTCGCAAGTACATCCAGCGTTTCAGCCAAGTGCGCAACAAGATTCCGAACATCCCTGACACGCAGGTCATCGCCGCCTTCAGGGAGGGCGTCACGAACCGCAGGATGCTCGAGAAGCTGGGCATCCACGACAAGCTCACCTCTGTGGTGAAGCTATTCGACCTCGCTGACAAGTGCGCCAAGGCCGAAGAGGGACTCCTCTTCGTCAAGATGAGCCAGCGCGGGGATGACCAGGCTGAAGGCTCCAAGAGCCACAGGAAGCGCGAGGAGACCAAGCGCAAAACCACTGCGGTCTTAGCAGCAGAGCCAGCCGCCAAGAGCGCCCGCAGGAGCTCCACTGAACCTGGCGACAAGGAGGTGGACAACCGCCCGTCCTGCGTCTACCACAACAGGCGCGGCCACGCCACCGACAACTGCTACGACCTCAAGAGGCTGAGCAGGGAGCGCGAGCACGAAGAAGGCAGCGGGAACCGCGGCAGAGGCCGCGGCTACCGCCGCGACAGCAGAGGCGGACGCGGTGGCGGCTACCAGAGGCCGCAAGGCACTCAGGCCAACGCCGCCGAGAGGAACAACAACCTCCCTGACGAGGAAGACGGAGGCTACCAGGCCCCAAGGGGAGCCATGGCCTGCATCCTCGGCGGGGCTCAGGCGCACAAGTCGAACAACCAGTTCAAGCAGTTCGCCCGCGAGCTCAACGCCGCGCTCCCGAGCACCGAGACCTCCAGGCCCCTCAAGTGGTCCCAGTACACCATCGCCTTCGACGCCAAGGACCACCCCAAGTCGACCAAGACTACTGGAACCCTCCCCCTGGTCTGCTCCCCCACCATCAACAACATCACCGTCTCCAAGACGCTCATTGATGGGGGAGCTGGCCTGAACGTCATCTCTGTCGAGACCTTCGAGACGCTTCAAGTGCCCTACGAGTGGCTTATGCCCTCTAGGCCGTTCACAGGGGTCACCAGCGGTTCCATCGAACCCCTGGGCCAAGTCCGGCTAGCCGTAACCTTCGGCACGCAGAAGAATTACCGCACTGAGCTGATCGACTTCGACGTCGCCCACATCGGCCTGCCGTACAACGCCATCCTCGGCTACCCCTCCCTCGCGAAATTCATGGCTGTCACGCACCATGCCTACAACATGGTCAAGATCCCCGGCAGCGCTGGCACCATCGCCATCCATGGTCATATCCTGGACGCCACGCGCGCTGTCGAGAGCGCCTACAAGGCAGCTGCCATGGCATTCCCGGCCGACGAGGACATGGAGCCTCTCGAGAGGCCCAAGAAGAAGAAGCAAGTGTTCTCTCAGGAGCAAGCTGCCACGAAGAAGGTGTCGCTGGACGCCACCAGCTCGGGGGCTGAAGGCTCGGGGGCTAGCGTCACCATAGGCGCTGCCCTGCCTCCCAAATAGGAAAGCGCGCTCGTCGCCTTCCTTCGGGCAAACTCTGACATGTTCGCGTGGACTCCGTCAGATATGTCCGGTGTGCCAAGGGAGGTGATCGAGCACCACTTAGCCGTGTGTCCAGACGCACGCCCCGTCAAGCAGAAAGCACGCAAGCAAGCCCCCGAGAAGCAAGCATTCATCATCAAGGAAGTAGAGAAGCTCAAGGCGGCGAATGTCGTCCGCGAAGTCGCGCACCCCACTTGGCTCTCCAACGGCGTGGTTGTCCCTAAACCCGCTGGAGGAGGCCGACTCTGCATCGACTACACCGATGTCAACAAGGCCTGCCCCAAGGACCCATACCCCATGCCGAGGATAGACCAGATCGTGGACTCCACCGCTGGCTGCGACCTCCTCTGCTTCCTGGACGCCTTTTCTCGTTATCACCAGATCAAAATGGCTAAAGAGGACGAGGAGAAGACAGCATTCCTCACCCCTTGTGGTGTGTATTGTTACACATGCATGCCCTTCGGCCTGAAGAATGCTGGCGCCACTTTCCAGAGGCTCATGAGGATAGCCTTGGGGGCACAGATGGGCAGGAACGCAGAGGCCTACGTCGATGATATCGTGGTCAAATATCGAGAGGGGGACACCCTCTTGAAGGATCTCGAGGAAACCTTCGCCAGCCTGCGCAAGGTGAGCATCAAGCTGAACCCCGCCAAATGCGTCTTCGGGGTCCCTTCAGGCAAGCTCATCGGATTCCTGGTGTCCCACCGCGGCATAGAGGCAAACCCAGACAAGATCAAGGCCATAGAAGGAATGCAGCCTCCTCGCCGACTCAAGGACATGCAACGCTTAGCGGGCTGCATGGCCAGCCTTGGCCGATTTATCTCCAAGTTCGGCGAGAGGGCCCTGCCATTTTTCAAGATCATGAAGAGATCCGGCACGTTCAAGTGGACCCCTCAGGCAGACAAGGCCTTCGAGGACTTGAAGAAATATTTGGCCAGCCCACCAGTCTTGGTGGCCCCCAGGACAGGCGAGCACCTGAAGTTGTACCTTTCAGCCACTCCTCAGACCGCAAGCGCCGTCTTGGTGGTCGAGAGGGAAGAGCCTGTCCTCCCCAAGAAGAGCACTGCCACTCCAAGCCCAAAACCCCCCGACAAGGATCTCGTCGAAGGAGCAGCCTCCACAGACCCACTGCCAGGCCCACCGCCTAAAGTCGAGCCCGCCCCAGGCACCCCCTGTCGAGACCCCCCTGCAGGCAGATCTCGACAAGGGCCCTGAAGAGCCTCCGCAGAGGGCTGACGCTACAACCTCACTGACAACCCTTGTCGAGCACCCCGTCTACTTCGTCAGCACGGTCCTGCGGGACGCTCGGGAGAGGTATCCAACGCAGCAGAAGCTCCTCGTCGCGCTCCTCATCGCCTCCAGGAAGTTGCGACACTACTTCCAGGGCCACCCCATCACGGTGGTCACTTCTTTCCCCCTGGAGCAGATCCTGCGCAACCCCAACGCCACAGATCGTGTCGCGGGATGGAACATAGAGCTGCAGCCATTCAACTTGCGCTTCGACACCACAAGGGTCATAAAAGGAAGAGCGCTGGCTGACTTCGTCGCCGAATGGACGGACCCAAGCCCTGAGGAGCCTCGCGAGGAAGAGGCCGAGCCCTCTGGAGACACAATGCCCAGGCACTGGACCATGCACTTCGACGGAGCCTTCGCTTGCCGCAATGGCGGAGCAGGCGTCGTCCTAACCTCGCCCAAAGGTGACAAGCTATACTACGCTATCCAGTTGTGCTTCACGATTGACAAGATCTCTAACAACATCGCCGAGTACGAGGGCCTCCTCGCCGGCTTAAGGGCCGCCATCGCTCTAGGCGTCAAGCACCTACTCGTCAAGGGCGACTCCCAGCTGCTCGTCAACTTCTCCAACAAGAGCTACACGCCCAAGGACGACCACATGGCCGCATACCTTGAAGAGGTCCGCAAGCTCGAGAAGCACTTCAGGGGCATGGAGCTCATGCACATCCCGAGGAAGGAAAACCAAGAGGCCGACGACATCGCCAAGCGAGCCTCGCGAAGGCAACCCCAGCAGGCCGGCGTCTTTGAAGAAACGCTCACCAAGGCATCCATCAAGCAGCCTCGAGAGGCCACAGCCGCAAGCACAGATGAAGCGCTCCCACCACCTCCTGAGTCTGGGGCACCCGATTGCGGTCCCAGCACAGGGGAGCGCCTGTTGCTGACGGCAGCCCACCAAGCCACAGGCTGGATTGCTGAGCTCAAGGACTACATGGCGAAGGGGATCCTCCTTGAAGAAGATGCAGACGCAGAGTGAATCGCTCGACAGGCGAAATCCTACTGCATCCTCGAGGGAAGCCTCTACCGCAAGCGCCCAAATGGCATCGCGCTCAAATGCGTCCCTCCTGAGGAAGGCCGAATGCTGATCAAGGACATCCACAGCGGGGAGTGCGGCCACCACTCATGTGCGCGCACCCTCACAGTCAAGGTCTTCAGGAGCGGTTTCTACTGGCCCCAAGTGCTTCAAGACGCGGTCGCCATCGTGCAAGCCTACGACGCCTGCCAGTTGCACGCCAAGCAAATTCATCAGCCAGCGCTGGGGCTCCAAACCATCCCGCTCTCCTGGCCGTTCGCGGTCTGGGGGCTGGACATCTTGGGCCCCTTCCCAAAGTCGCAGGGGGGCTATCGTTTCCTCTTTGTCGCCGTCGACAAATTCACCAAGTGGGCCGAGGTTGAGCCAGTGCGCACCATACCAGCTGGGGCCGCGGTGAAATTCATCAGGAGCTTGGTCTGCCGCTTCGGCGTGCCCAACCGCATCATCACCGACAATGGCTCGCAATTCACCAGCGGCATCTTCCGAGCCTACTGCGACAAACTCGGCGTCAAGATCTGCTTCGGCTCGGTGGCTCACCCACGCAGCAACGGTCAGGCCGAGCGAGCGAACGCGGAAGTCCTCAAGGGCCTCAAGACTAGAAGCTTCAACATCCTCAAGGGCCACGGCAAGGGCTGGATCAACGAGCTCCCTTCGGTGCTCTGGTCCATGCGCACAACTTCCTCAAGGC
Source organism: Poa annua (assembly GCA_026929855.1). Classification (NCBI taxonomy): domain Eukaryota; kingdom Viridiplantae; phylum Streptophyta; class Magnoliopsida; order Poales; family Poaceae; genus Poa; species Poa annua. The sequence continues at coordinate 42,010,393 of CM049435.1, read as the reverse complement.
CTACAGGCGAAACGCCGTTCGCCCTCGTCTATGGAGCTGAAGCAGTCCTCCCCGCAGAAATCAGGCATGGATCACCACGGGTCCTGGCCTTCAATGAGGACATCCAAGAGGGCCTCCACAACGACGACCTGCTGTTCCTCGAGGGACTGCGCCGCCAGGCCGCCCTCAGAGCAGCAAGGTACCAGCAAGATCTGCGACGCTACCACAGCCGCCATGTGCGCTCACGCACCCTTGAGGCAGGCGACCTCGTCCTCAGGCGAATCCTCTCCAGGGAAGGCCTCCACAAGCTCTCACCGATGTGGGAAGGTCCCTACAGGGTCTCCCACGTCGCCAGGCCTGGCGCAGTACGCCTCGAGACCGAAGACGGCATCCCCGTCAAGAACCCGTGGAACATCGCGCACCTGCGCAAGTTCTACCCGTGATCATAGTCACGCCAGGCATTTTTTGTCTCTAGAGGGAAGCTCACGGCATCGCCTCCAAGCTTCTCAAAGCTTCTCCCGAGGGTCAGCCCTCCGAGCTCTCCTGCTAATGAGCCACCGCAGGCCGCAGTGAACTCTGCCACTAATGGGTGGTCCCCATGCCTCGACATGGAAGGAACGTTAGCTTGGCAAACCCAAGTGTAATGAACCGACTTTCGTTCCAAGTGAACTTAGCGCTCAGGCGCCATTTTCGTTCCAAGTGAACTTTGCGCCCAGGCGCCGTGTCGTTCCCAAGTGAACCTTGCGCTGTGGCGCCGCTGTGTAACATTTCTATGGCAAGCTTTACTTTCGTCATTTATTTTCACATGTGCGCTTATATTTTTCCCTATGCGCACCTCGCGAGCGGGGGCTGAGTACGGTGCCTGTGCCCAAGAGCACCCCAGCAGCACTGCAAAATCCAAGGGACCCTGAGCTCTGGCTAAAGGGCATGCTCCCGGATACACGCCACCTCTCCAAAGGACCTTGGTACTCTCTCTCCTCGCGAGATACCCATGAGGAAGCCTATAAGCGCGCATGAGTCCTTACTACTATGCTCTAGCGTTTCGGTTCGCCTCTCTAACATCCACAGGAAGCGAAAGTCTCTCCAGGCCTGTGGAGGAAAAACTCGGCCCCTGAAGGGAAAGACATCGCCAGGGGAGACCTGCGCAGGGCAAAAAGCCTCGCGAAGCTAAGTTTCCTGCTCACTTCAAGAGAATCCTTGCATTTCTCTCACGAGCACCCCGCGTCCCTCGAGTGGTCCTTTCCTTCACTCTCCATGGGTTGCTTGCGCGTCAAAGGGGGGCCCTCAGCATCGCGACTCGAGGGCTCTTACCTCCCTAAGCCTTAAACTCCCCCCGGCCTTGCCGAGTCATTGCTCGAGCATACCGCAGCGGCGGAGTCATAGCGCGAGGGGAAGGGTCCAGCGACGCAGAGCGAAAAAGACATGGAGTCGAAGCAAAGGCTCCTCGAGGGGAGCACACACAGACTTAGTGGCACTCGTTAAAAAGATAAAGAGTATATTACAGACTGCGAAATAAAGGTCTCTAAAAAGGCAAATGCCCCTACAGCGCTACAAGCGCACTACACTGCAGGAGAGGAACTCAGGGGGAAGTCAGGCCGCGGCCTCGCCGTCGTCCTGGCCGGATCCTTCCTCTTCAAGCTCGCTCCCCTCGTCGTCGTCATCGTCCTCCGCTGCGGCTCGCTTAAAGCGGCTGCAGAAGTCGTCCACTTGGTCGCGGACGGAGTTGGAGGCCTTCTACCCATCCTCCCCCTCGAGAGGCTCGGTCACCGTGGCGAGGTCGAACCCGGGCTGGAGGTGCACGAGGTTGGAGAAGACGCGGTCCACCGCCACCGCCAGAAGCTGGCGGCACTCCTGCTCGACGACGTCACGAAGCTCTACGGCGGGGCCCTCGAGCGCCGTGAAGAGCTGCTCGAAATACAGGAGGTACGTGGCGGCGTCCGAGTGGCCTTGAGCGGGGACGGACGGCGCATCCGCTCCCAGCTTCGCGGCGAGCTAGCGGCCCCGCCCCGCCAAGGACAGGAACATGCGCTCCCGCTGCTGCGACAGCACCTGCGCCGCCTTGGCGCTCTCGGCCGCCTCCACCGCCTTCTCCACAGCAGGGCCCACCTGCTGGTTCATCTCCTCCATATCGGCCATGAGGGAGGCGAGGTCCTGCTCTGTGCGCTTGCGGGCCGCCTCAGCGACGCGGCGGCGATCCGTTTCGCGCTTCACCTTGGCAACGAGGGTAGCGTTCATGTTCTCAAGCTGGTGGATCCGGGCGCCGCTCTCGCCAAGCCTCTTCTTGAAGCGGTCCTCCTGCTTGGAGAACTTGTCCTTGTAATCTTGGGAGACAGCGGCGCGGAACTCTTTCTCCTTCTCCTGGAGCTTCTTCATGGCCTCCTCCTTCCGCTCCGCGAGCCGCGCGTTGGCACGCTCCACGCTCCCTTTGTGGGCGGCCACCTCGCGCTCAAGCTTGCTGAGCGCCGCGGTCAGGCTGTCCTCGTGGGCCTCGAGGGCCGCGCGCTGCCCAGACAGCTCCTGCTCCCTCAGCGCCAGCTGCTCGTCGCGGCGACGCACATCCTCCTCGCGCTCGCTCAGAGCTCGCCCTCTGGCCTCCAAGCTTGTGCGGACCTCGTCCAGGGTGGACCGCACAGTCTCGGAGTCAGCAAGGATCTTCTTCTCGAGCTCGACGAGCTCGCTGTGCTTCGCCGCCAGGGAGTGCTCCACAGTCTCCCGCTCTGCCCTGGCCGCGGCCAAGTCTTCAGCCGCGGCCCGGCGCTCGGCCTTCAAGGGCTATAGAAGCTCCTCGGCGTCGCGCATGGCGCCCTCGCGGACTTCCTCGGCGAAGCGCATCGCCTCCTCGCGCTCCTCCTGCAGGGCCAAGTCGCTCTGCCGGCGAGCCTCTACAGCCGCGTGAAAAGCGGCCCAAGCCCCCGCGAGCTCGTCCCGCTGCCGGGCAAGCTCCTGGTCCTCCAGGGCGAGATGGGCCTCCAGCCCCTCAAGGGACTCCCGCACCAGGCGGAAGGCAACGTCTCGGCGCCCTCGGCTCCAGTCCCAGCTGCCAAGGGCGAGGGCCTGGGAGGTCCTGCGAGGCACGGAAGGCCCCGCACCCGCGTCGAGCTTGGTGGAGGTAGCCTTCGCGTGGGCCTGGGGGCTTGGCGGTAGGTCCTCCGCCTCAGCGCTTGCGCCCTGCGCTCCGGTGCCGCCCTGCTCAAGCGGCACTTCCTTGTTCGCTTCTGGGACGGAGGAGGTATGCCCTGGCGCCGATGTCTCCTCCTCCGCCGTGGTGTTTGGCGGGGATGGAGGAAGATCCTCCCCGCTGGCCCTGGGTGGGCTCGGGACCATCGTGGCGCCAGCCGCGACATCTGGTTGCGCTGGAGGAGTCGCTGCGCGAGGCGGAGTGGGCACTCTCTCCACCTGCTCCTCCACCCGCTCCTCCTCCGGAGGCGGCTCGGGCGTCTCCGCCTGAGGCATGTCCTCCTGAGGGCCTACAGAGGCCTCCTCCGCAGGCCTGAAGGCCTCGTCTGCCGCGGCCTCGCCCGCTTCAGCCTCTGGCGCGGCCTTGGGGGCGGCTTTCTTCACATCTGCGGCCTTGCGGAGCCTGCGGCGCTTGGCAGGCGCTGGGTCGCTGGCCGAAGACGAGAAACCCGATCAGGGGAGGAGACACGCAGAAGATTGAAGAAAGAAGACAGAACTCAAGAGCACTTACCTAGGCTTCTTAGCGTGGGTATCAACCCACTCCATACCTGACGCACGCCACGAGGGCGTGGACCGGGCCCCTGACCCCTCAGGAGCCGTTTCTGAAGGGAATATGCCCTAGAGGCACTTAATAAAGATGGTTTATTAGTCATATCCCAATTGTTCATTATATGTTTTATACCATGCTATAACTGTATTAAGCGGAAACATTAATACACGTGTGGTAGATAAACAACCAGGTCCCTAGTAGCCTCTACTTGACTAGTTCATTGGGCAATTGATGATCGAGGTTTCCCGATCATGTGACATTTATGTCAGTTGACAATGAAGTCATGTCGTTGGTAGAACGATGTGATGGACATACCCAAAATTTGTAGGACGTAGTCATTACACCTTCGACCGTGAGATCTACTCTTATTGCTATTCCTGGAAGACACTTTGATTGCATCAAACGTCATATTTATATAGTGTGACAATAAAGATGTCCCTCTCGGGTGTCGGAGAGGAGTATGTTGAGACGGGGGGTCAAGAGCGGGATTTGCCAGTCCGCATAGCAGGATAGATACTCTAGGGCCCACTCGGTGAAATTATGTCAAATGAGTTTGCAAACATGTGACTAGGTCACCAGCTGACATAATATCATAGACGAGTAGAAGATAGTGTTGTCGGTAACGAGATCAAGCTAGGTATGGAGATATCTATGAATGAGTCTCGGACACGCTAAGTATCGTTATGGCAAAAGGTTTAAGACTCAGACGTCCAGGTTCGATAGGTAAAGTATTCGTTATCTGGCAGGGATTAATTCTGGGTATCCTCGGTCCACGAATTAGTCATTGATCGGAGAGGAGTCTCGATCATGTCTGGTGAGATAATCGAACCGCTAGGGTATCACACTTAAGGGGAGTCGACATTTTACCGGAAGAGAAAAATAGGAAAAGAGAGACCGGGAACGTCCCGGGAGAGATCCGATGGAGATCGGGCAGCGACGAAATAGTTTTCGGAGCTAGAATAAATTATATATAATATGTTTGATATTAATTAGTGTAATTAATATTTAAATATGATTTTATATATTTATTTTCGAATTTTTAAAGGCTGATTTCCCTAAATGGGCCTTCTGGTGGAAAGAAGGCCCATGAGGGGGGGAAAGTCCCCCCAGGACTTCGGATTGGGGGAGGGCCGGCCTAGGTGGGCCAAATGGGGCCCACCTAGGGCCGGCGGTTGCTCTTGAGCCGAACCAGGCAATGGGGGATAGTCCCACATTGCCTGGCTGGCAAGGATGGCTCCCCCCGGGAGCCTATATAAGAAGGGGCACCCCTGGCCTTTTAATTCATCCAATTAATTCTCGATTTCTCCTCGATCTCGTGATTCCCTTTGTCGGAGTTGCGCCGAGGAGGATGAGAGTTCTCTCTCCACCATAACCCGCCGACGTGCTGCTGGTCTTCCGGTCCCAGTCTTCCGCTGCTCGTCCCTGGATCGGGCCCGGAGTTCGTCGGCTTCACCGTATGTGTGTAACGCCCTGCGAGGTGCCACACTATTGGTGCTGGAGGTCTGCTTCCTCCATACGGCCTCAAGGTCGTCGTCGGTTTCACCGACATCGCCGCGTCATCGTCTTCTTCGTCGCGCCAAGTTCTCCGCGACCTTGAGGTCGGCTACGGCGTCTACGTCGTCAACGCTTGTGCGGGAGCGTAATCCCCGCTTTTCGGTCTACAAGAGGTGTGTATACCGACCCCCCCCCCCTTGCGTACTACTATATCTGCATAGTATAGATCTTGGCTAGTTTTTGGTTATCGCGGTTAGGAAATTTTTGGTTTTCTGCATGCGATCCCCTTCAGTGGTATCAGAGCCGATCTATGCGTAGATATAGCTGTGCGCTAGCTGCACCCGTGTTTCTACACGGGGACATCGTTCTTATTATTTGCTACCCTCTCGCGTGCACTTGCACTGCCGGCAGCATCGAGTTGATGAAGCGGCCCGGACCGACCTTACGCGTACGCTTACGCGAGACTGGTTCCACAACTGACATATGGCTGGTTCCGTATATGTGGCTGGCGGGTGTCTGTCTCTCTCTCTTTAGTTGGCTTTGCATTTTCAATGGAGGGCCCGAAAGGGATACATAAATATGCAATTATTTGATCGTTGTTGTGGTCATAGGTTCGTAGGTATGAAGCGGTTCTATTTACGACAGCCCCAAGCCACGTAAAATATGCAAAAGATAAAGTAGAGGCGTCTAACTTTATTTTGCAGGGGCTATGTGATATGGTCAAGGTAGGTTTATTAAATTGTTTATAAACTGTGGGCGCGAAGGAGACCATCGGCGCAAGGACCATATCACGTCGCATTACATTTGATGTTACTGTGTGCATCTTATATTGTGTGATTATATATTAGAATATATTAGTTACACGGCGGTAGTAATATAAGATGATCCCTCCAAAATACCACTAGTGTTCTTCCTTCGACGTGCACCACCAAGAAAGTTCTACGTTATGAGGCAGGCCGTGACGATCGGGTGTCAGACATATCGTCGTTCGCATACAGTGGGTGTAAGCCATGTTGCACGCGCGTTCGTTGAAGGTTATTGTGGCGAGCCTAGCATATGCAGATATGGCCTCGGAACACGGAGGCCGAAAGGTCGAGCATGAGTCACAGAGTTGTTGTGATTGACAATTGTCTACCCTTGAAGTTGTGTTGCCGGCTCTGACGATGAGGGGTTGCGCAATGGATGGGGGTCGTGTAATCACTAAAACATAGAGGGATGTCGTTTTGAGTGGGAGTTCTGATAGTTTTATTTTATTAAAATTTGAACCCTATTTTATAATGAACAAAGTCTGTTTTGCAAAACCTTTGTAGATATTAACCAGTGTAATAGCCTTCTTTGAAAATTAGGCACAATCCTGCGATTGAGAAACTTAAAAGGTTGGGTCCAAACTTCATAGTTTTATACTTTAGCTTGAGGATACTCCTTGTTTAAACCGTTAGCTCTTTGTGATACAATACCCGCTAGGAGATAAACCCGGAGATTCCGCTAACAAAAGGATAATTTGGATTATCAAGTTTTTGTGCGGATGATATCATCATAGTCCAGTGTATGCTATGATCTCCTCCATAGAGAACCAACGATGTGTACGAGTTGTTAGATCGCGAACATATGAGATGATCGCTAAACTCGGGGTACACCTAAAGTTGGGATGATGAAGTTTATCAGTACGTTGACTGATTGTCTTCTCAACCAAGATGGAAGAGAATACACACATTGAAGGAGCACGTGGCAGTCATACTTGATGACATTGGTCATACTTGATGACATTGAGATGCCTCGCTCAGCTCGATCACTGGATGACAGACGACGTTGCCAGGTGCAAATGCTTTGTCATAGACTATGTCATGCAAGGGGAATCGTTCACCTTCATGGTTCTTGATTACGTTGGAAGTATCAAGAAAGATGAAACAGATCGCCGGAAGTCATCAATAATGATGGTGTATATATGATATACATGTTATGAATGTTTTACCTAAGCAAGTACTCGCAGTAGTGACTAAATTTTGATACTAGTCATGTTTTATGAAAACCAGATTTACTACTTGAGTAGCTTGAAAGGATGAGGTGACATTGCGTGTTGATAATGGCAGACAAATTGTTGTGATGGCCATAGACACTCTCCCTCTAGATCTACCATTTGAATAAATTCTTTTATGATCGCCTGTTAGCATGATCGTTATAAATGTGTCTCCTCTAGCGAGACAATTGTTCATATATGTTAGTGACAAATTCGTTGTCCTATATTTATGAAGTAATGATCATATGCCGATTTGAATTTAGATGGTAGAAGCTCCCGCATTCATAATATTAATGCCAAAGGATACAAACTTAATAAATACACCACATATGTGTGGCACTGCCGTTTAATTCATGTCAATGTTATAGTCAATGAATTAGCTCCATAACGGATGGATCTACAAGTCCTTAGATATGATCTTTTGACACTTGCAAGATAACTAAGACACCGTTTTCGGAAAGCGGGCATATAACTTATTGATAGTCATGCATATAGATGTATGTGGATCAATGAAGTGATTAACGTGTAGTGGAGACCTTTATTTCGTAAGCTTCAATGAACGTTTGAGTATAACTTGTTGAGAATCATGCATATGGGTGTATGTGAATCAATGAAGTACTTTGACGTATAGTGGAAGTCTTTGTTTCCTAGACTTCATGAATATTCCAAGTAGATATACGGATATCCACTTAGGAAATGTTAGTCTGAAAAATTTGATTCGATCAAACAAGTTCAGAATGAAGTAGGAAAATAAATTTAACAAGAAAATCAAATTCCTGCGATACAGATCGAGGAAATAAAGATTTGAGTTATAATGTTGGCATATCATTGGAAGACTTGTGAGAAGAGTTCCACAAATTACGTCGCATGGAACACCATAGTGTTATGGTATGTTAGGACGTCGTAATCGCACCCTATCGGATAGTGTGCGGTAAATAAATCTCTTACCGAATTATCGTGATCATTAGAGTCATATGGTAGAAACGTAACATTCACGTTAGTTAATAGGGAAACCATTTAATCCATGGAGACAATACCATATGAGTGATGGCATGGCTTTTAGCCTAGATTGTCGTTTCAGCAATTTAGTGTTTTGATGTGATCAAACCTAAAATGGATTAATCTTTGTAGTGTACCTAAAGAGTTAATTGGGTACATGTCTCACGACATAGGCAAAATCGTTGCCGGAATATACCTTGCGAAAGAAATAGTTTCTTGTCCAAGGGTATAAGTGGGAAGGAAAGTAGAGCAAGACGAAGTTAATGAACTTCCTCTCCAGACATCAGAGTGGCGCAGCGGAAAGTGTTTTCCGGTGTCATGCTCCTCAATTTGAAAGAAGCTGATGATGAAGATCATGATGCTCTGAGCTCATACTGAGAACGTAGGCGTACGAGGTTGTGTTCCACATTGTGTGGTACGACAATCTTGTTATGAAGGTCATGTTAATGGAATATGACAGACCTACGAACTACGAAGAAGAGATGGTAGACCTAAGTCCGAGAAATGACTATGAGTCATATATGATCCGAGATAAAATCCATGTACGATTACCAGGTAATGACTTGGGAGATCTTCTTGATGGCATCCAGGCTGTTAATGGAATATGGAATTTTATGAGAGAATAGACACTGATAAGGATCGATTTGTCGTGAAACAGTTCCGACAGATTCAAAAGTTGACCACAACGAGATTTTGTCTCAAGTGGCGAAGCCTAATTCTATTCGGGGTCGTTTAGCAATTACTACAATTTCAAATTAAGAAATTGATAGATGGATAAGGAAACCATGTTTCTTAATGGTATGATTAAGAAAGAGTTGTAATTAGTACAATGAAATGGTTTGATGATCCTAAGGATGCTAAACATGTATGCAAACTTCAGATGTCCATTCAGGGGCTGAAGTAAGCATATCGGAGCTGGAATCTTCACTTTGATGATGTGATCAAAAGTTTTTTGGAGTTGTCCAAAATAGTTGAAGAAACTAGCATTTACAAAGAAGTGAGTGGGAGCTAAGTAGCTTTCCTTGATCTTATATGCGGAAGGCATATTTGAGTGGGAGATAGGTGTCATTCGTGATTTTGTATGTAATGACATATTGAATGACGCAGATCCTCTAGTAGAGTGTAAAGGATTATTTAAGTGATTAAATTTTCTATGAATGAAGTTAGGAGTATTAGGCATCCGATTTATAATTGTATAGATCAGAAGGGACTTAATAACATTAGGTCGGAATATTTCCTAAGTTGAGATTCTGAAGTGTTTCAGAATAGAACAAGCGAAGAAAATGGTTCTTACTTGTATGACTAGGTGAAATATTAAGTTTATCTTGGCATTTTCAGTGATAGCAAATGATGTTCGACATTCTCTATGTATCAGACATAGATGCTATCAGATTGAAAGCTCGACTTAGTGTGACCCAAGTTCTTGGTTGAAGAACGGGTTCTAGAATGATCCTTGTGTGGATCAATGAACAAACGTTAAGTATATTCTTCAGTGTCTGTGAGAACTGAAGATATGTTTTCTGGTAAAGGGTAAGGGTGGATAGACAAACTTGCCGTAAAACGGTTACGAGGATGCAAGTTATGACACTGACCCATATGACTAGAAATCTCATATAGGAGATGTCCTTTGTTTTGAAGAAAGACATGGTTAGTTTGCGAAGTCGCATATGAATGCACTGTCGCATAATCTTCATAGGTATAGAAGTATATGGCAACTTCAGAAGTAGCTAGTATGATTGGACTGAGTCTCACTCCATCGACTAAGATATATTTTGCCGTTATCGTGAGATACGGGATGATGTCAAACCAGGTGACATAGAAGTGTTGCAAAACACATATAGATCTCAATGTGTGAGATCTGTTGACTGTATTCCTCTTCCATGAAGCAAGCATGCAACAAGTTGCTATGAGTGTTGAGCTTTTTCCAAGTTGTAAACTAGATTAAGTGTTACTCTAGTGCAAGTGGGAGACTGAAGGGAATATGCCCTAGAGGCACTTAATAAAGATGGTTTATTAGTCATATCCCAATTGTTCATTATATGTTTTATACCATGCTATAACTGTATTAAGCGGAAACATTAATACACGTGTGGTAGATAAACAACCAGGTCCCTAGTAGCCTCTACTTGACTAGTTCATTGGGCAATTGATGATCGAGGTTTCCCGATCATGTGACATTTATGTCAGTTGACAATGAAGTCATGTCGTTGGTAGAACGATGTGATGGACATACCCAAAATTTGTAGGACGTAGTCATTACAGCTTCGACCGTGAGATCTACTCTTATTGCTATTCCTGGAAGACACTTTGATTGCATCAAACGTCATATTTATATAGTGTGACAATAAAGATGTCCCTCTCGGGTGTCGGAGAGGAGTATGTTGAGACGGGGGGTCAAGAGCGGGATTTGCCAGTCCGCATAGCAGGATAGATACTCTAGGGCCCACTCGGTGAAATTATGTCAAATGAGTTTGCAAACATGTGACTAGGTCACCAGCTGACATAATATCATAGACGAGTAGAAGATAGTGTTGTCGGTAACGAGATCAAGCTAGGTATGGAGATATCTATGAATGAGTCTCGGACACGCTAAGTATCGCTATGGCAAAAGGTTTAAGACTCAGACGTCCAGGTTCGATAGGTAAAGTATTCGTTATCTCGCAGGGATTAATTCTGGGTATCCTCGGTCCACAAATTAGTCATTGATCGGAGAGGAGTCTCGATCATGTCTGGTGAGATAATCGAACCGCTAGGGTATCACACTTAAGGGGAGTCGACATTTTACCGGAAGAGAAAAATAGGAAAAGAGAGACCGGGAACGTCCCGGGAGAGATCCGATGGAGATCGGGCAGCGACGAAATAGTTTTCGGAGCTAGAATAAATTATATATAATATGTTTGATATTAATTAGTGTAATTAATATTTAAATATGATTTTATATATTTATTTTCGAATTTTTAAAGGCTGATTTCCCTAAATGGGCCTTCTGGTGGAAAGAAGGCCCATGAGGGGGGGAAAGTCCCCCCAGGACTTCGGATTGGGGGAGGGCCGGCCTAGGTGGGCCAAATGGGGCCCACCTAGGGCCGGCGGTTGCTCTTGAGCCGAACCAGGCAATGGGGGATAGTCCCACATTGCCTGGCTGGCAAGGATGGCTCCCCCCGGGAGCCTATATAAGAAGGGGCACCCCTGGCCTTTTAATTCATCCAATTAATTCTCGATTTCTCCTCGATCTCGTGATTCCCTTTGTCGGAGTTGCGCCGAGGAGGATGAGAGTTCTCTCTCCACCATAGCCCGCCGCCGTGCTGCTGGTCTTCCGGTCCCAGTCTTCCGCTGCTCGTCCCTGGATCGGGCCCGGAGTTCGTCGGCTTCACCGTATGTGTGTAACGCCCTGCGAGGTGCCACACTATTGGTGCTGGAGGTCTGCTTCCTCCATACGGCCTCAAGGTCGTCGTCGGTTTCACCGACATCGCCGCGTCATCGTCTTCTTCGTCGCGCCAAGTTCTCCGCGACCTTGAGGTCGGCTACGGCGTCTACGTCGTCAACGCTTGTGCGGGAGCGTAATCCCCACTTTTCGGTCTACAAGAGGTGTGTATACCGACCCCCCCTTGCGTACTACTATATCTGCATAGTATAGATCTTGGCTAGTTTTTGGTTATCGCGGTTAGGAAATTTTTTGTTTTCTGCCTGCGATCCCCTTCAGTTTCCGCTTTCCTCTTGAGGGGAGCGCTCGGGGGCTCCCCGGCAGGCCTGTCATGGGCCGCCTTGGTCCTTGGCTCCTGGCGCCCAGCCTCGGCTTCCTCGCCGTCGCTGGAAGAGAGCTCGTGGACCTCCCCGGCGGGGGGCACGGCTCCGGATGAGCTTCCCGCGCCAGCGGAGGGCATCGCATCCGCCTCAGCATCACCTTGCTCCGAGTCCGAGGGGTACGGGGACTCGCCAGCGTCTGCATCCTTCGCCATGGGCATGGGCCCGTCCTCTTCTTCCTCCCCCGCCAGGCCCAGCGCGGTGAATGTGGGCATCAGCGCTAGGCTGGCCTGGCGCTGGTCCGGAACCTCGTACAGAGGCCTTATCGCCACGGGGACCCTCGCGGGCACGTCAGGATTGACGAAGAGGCCGCCCATGATGGTGGCGACGACGGCGGGGCGATGATCGCAGGGGTGGAGCCGGATCGGGTCCATGAGCCCTGAGTACGCCCACATCGGCTTCTTGTGCGCCTGAAGGGGGGCGATGCGGCGCCTCACGAACTCTTCCGCCACCATCTGGCCAGTGAGGCCATGCTCCCGGAGCATCCTCAAGTGGCCCACGAGGTCGGCTAGTTGAGAGCCCTCGAGGGCCTGCTTGCCCCAGTGGGTGTTCTTCACGGGCGGCGCATCGGGGACGTCGAGGAGAGAGCTCTGCGACGGGACGCCGATGAGGAACCACTTCTGCCTGAAGTCGTCCACTTTCTTCGACACCGCCGTCACGGGCCTCTCGCCGCTCCAGGACATGGGGATGTAGATGTCCCCCATGCCGTCCGCGATGCGAAAGGACACGCAGCCCGTCCGCTCGGTCTTCGCGGTGTTCCGGAGCGCCTAGAAGCTCCTGAAGAGGGCCACCGAAGGCTTCACCCCCAAGTATGCCTCGCACAGGAAGGCGAAGATGGAGAGGATGAGGATGGAGTTGGGGTGGAGGTGCAAGAGGTGGATCTGGTAGAACTCCAGGACCGCTTCCAAGAAAGGACAGTACGGAGGCACCAACCCCGCGAAGAGAGTCTGGAGGAAGATGGGAAAGAAGCCCGCCGGGAAGCGGCCGAGCCTCGCGGCCTGGATGACGCTGGCGCCGTGCTCATTGTTCTTCCCGGCGACCAGATGCTGGATCTTGTCCAGCGCAGCCGCATTGACGCACGCCCCGACCAGAGCGGGGCCGAGCGTCTCATCCTCCTGCGCGTCTTGGCGGGCTGAGGTCATCGCAGCCTTGCCTTTGGATCCCCCCATTGACGGACAAGGGCGGGGGCGCGAAAGGGCGAAGGAAAGGAGAATGTTCGCCGGAGAGGAAAGGAGTTCGCCGGAGACGAAGGGCTAAGAGGCCAAGAGCTGGAAGACTGAGTGCGCGGAATGGGAGTAATGACTGCGATTCAGACCGACGCGCAGCTTTGTACCCCGTCCGAGCAGTTACCAAGGCGTGGTCGTGGCGAACGTGGTGGGACCCCCCACTACACACGTTTCTACCGGAGAAACCGAGTCGCCGCAAGTTCATCTCCAAGCGACGTGTGTCACGGGCCGGCCGACTGTCTTGGGCCCACGACGCTTCGCCTAGACCCAATGGGCCTCGCCATGCCCATCGTGGGCCCGGGGGCTACTGTCGGCCCAGTGGATTCTAGGGTATGCAGAGCCCACTCTCCACGGCCCTCACACGCGACGGCATCTACGAAACGACTAAGGACCAAGCAGAACGCTTGGGGAGACCCCTGAGGGGAAAGCCCCCTCGAGGGGACTTGAGGGGGCAGCGAAGGCCTGAAGGGGTTCCACCCGAGGCTGCCCCACTACAAGGCCCTCTCCCCTGGAGAGGAGTCAACGCGACTCCACCCCGCGAGGCCACCGGGGCCCTGCGGGGATACTTCGCTGCAAAGGAACCGCTGCAGAGCGCACATGGACTCTGTAGCAGCCGCAGAGTGACGCGCTCGTCTGCGCGCGATAACGACGGCGCCGCAGTTGCCGTTCCGGTGATAAAAGGAGTCAACAAAGCTCTGTGTCCCCTGCGCCACCAACAAAGCTTTCCTCTTTGGTGATAAAGCAGTTGGCCGGCGCAACGCTCCAACGGCGACGTCACTATGGGCATCCCCACGATCTCTGTAGTACCAACGGGCCGCTCTGCAAAGGCGGCAGCTGCCCTGCCACGAAGGCAGGCTTTACGACCATAGACCGAGCCCATGAACGACCGAGCTGCGGTGCACCCCGCCCCTCCGCTTCGTCGCCATGTGGGAACCCTTCCACTGCGCAGGACGCAGGGATGAGGCCCGGGACGCCTTTATAAGAAGCAGGAGCATCACCGTAGCGGGGGATCGATCATTCACCCTTGTACACCCCGCTATAGCTTAGCCTAGCCGAGGGAGCCCGAGGAGGAAGAAGGCCCGAACCTTCCCCCCTCCGAGCTCCGCACCGCCTCGCGAGGGCTCGCGGCGAGCTCGTTGTACTGTAGCCCCTGCAGAGCAATACAGACAAGCAGGAGTAGCGGTTTTACCTCACCTTGAGGGCCGTGAACCTGGGTACGGGCCCGAGTCCATCTCTGTCGTGCAGTCTCTCCACAGGCACCGCGAGCAACGTCGCTGTGCCGGTTGACGGTTGTTGACCAACGTGTTCAGTCCCCTCCACGAACTTCTCCCCCGAGAGTGGTAATCCCTGTCTCGTGGGAACTACACCTCGACAGTATGGAACACTTCCCTAGAAAAAGAATGAAGCTACCTTTTTATTCTATTATTAGAAAAAACTATTCCTTTGATGCTTCTTCTCTTGGAAACACTTGAGTTTTACTTTCTGTGCCTAGCTGAAAGGCATTAAAGAAAAGTGCTTATGGGAGACAACCCACTTTTTTATTTCTATTATTTTTCTTTTACTTGAGTCAAGGAGCATGCTTACCTCTGTAGCAACTCCTTTGTATCTTTATTTTATCGCATTGTTGTGTCAAGTAAAGCCTCTAGTAGGAAGTTGATGCTAGATTTGGATTTCTGCACAGGAACAGTTTTCTGTTGTCCACCGTTTAATTCGTAAGAATTCACAGAGAATTCAAAATGACCTGAGATTGTTTGTGCGTGATCCTCAGATATTTACGCAACTTTCATTAGTTTTAAGTTTTCTGATATGAGCAAGTTAATTGCCTCTAAAAAATTCTTCTTTACGGACTGTTCTGTTTTTGACAGATTCTGCCATTTATTTTGCATTGTCCCTTTTACTGTTTTTTAGTGGATCTTTTTGCTCCACAAAATACCAGTGGCTGTAGCTAATGTCCAGTAGCATTGGTGATGATTGTGTCCATGCAGAGTATGAGAATTTTTGATTATGCACTAACCCTCTAATGAAGTTTACTTTGAGTTTGGTGTGGAGGAAGTTTTCAAGGATCAAGAGAGAGGATGATATGATGAGATCAAGAAGATGAAAAAGCCTAAGCTTAAGGATGCCCCTGTGGGTCACCCAAGCATATTTTAAGAAGACTCAAGCGTCTAAGCTTGGGGATGCCCAAGGCATCCCCTTCTTCATCAACAAACTATCAGGTCATCTCTAATGAAATTATATTTTAATTCCTTCACATCATATGTGCTTTACTTGAAGCGTTAGTTTGCTTTAATTTTTGCTTTGTTATTTTCATTTTCTGAATAAATTGGATCCTAGCATTCTTTTATGTTTATGGCGAAAGCTGAAAGTCGCAGCACTTATTGTTTTATGTTTATGGCGAAAGCTAAAAGCCGCAGCGGTTAGGAAATACTCTCTTGTTTTATTGTTAATTACTTGGAGAGTTTATGTTTAAATAAGTTGATTGGTGTTTGGTTTGAAACAGAAAATGCTATATGTGGTTGATGATATAATGAAAAGACATACATGTTCTTGTAGATCATTATCTTGCATGTTGTGGTGCTTGGCAATTGTTTTGAGCTCTCAAGTAGATCATGTTTAAGCTCTTGCATCATGTAGTTAAAAACCTAATAGTGAAGAACTATGGTAGAGCTTGTTGAAATTTGGTTTGCATGTTTGGTATCTCTAAGGTCTAGATATTTTTTTGAAATACGTTTTTATGTGAGTCTTGTTGTGCCAGTTGTCATCTTGTGTTTGTTTCAAACAACCTTGCTAGCCAAAGCCTTGTACTGAGAGGGAATGCTTCTCGTGCATCCAAAACCTTGAGCCAAAACCCATGCCATTTGTGTCCACCATACCTACCTACTACATGGTTTTTTTCTGCCATTCCAAGCAAATACTTCATGTGCTACCTTTATTCAAAACTTATTATGCCTTATTTGTGTCAATATTTATTAGCTCATGAGGAAGTATGTGGTGTTTTCGATATCAACCTTGTTATTTGCTTATGACAGACTTTCACCAATGGATTAGTGCATCCACTTATCCAATAATTTTGCAAAAAGAGCTGGCTAATGGGGTGCCCAGTCCCAATTAATTACAACTTTAACCGCTTAATTCTCTTCACATTTTTGCCCTGGTCCAATCAGTTAAGCAATAATCCCAGTTTCTAAAACTGCATGTGTAAGAACAAGAGGGATGATATCGTCCTTCAATGGGAGCCGCTCTTGAAAGTCTGGTTGACAAGGGGGGTAGAAGTGCCCACTACCATTCGTTGACAACGACAAACACCGCTCAAAAACTTACTTTTATGCTCTCTATATGATTTCAAACACCTATAAAAACTAAAAAAGCTCTAGCACATGCTTGTATCCCTACTTCCCTCTGCGAAGGGCCTTTCTTTTACTCAGTTTACCTACTTCTTTCTGTCTTAGAAGCAAACACTTGTGTCAACTTTGTGTGCAACAATTCTTACATGCTTACTTGTTTACCTACTTCTTTCTGTCTTAGAAGCAAACACTTGTGTCAACTTTGTGTGCAACAATTCTTACATGCTTACTTATTGCACTTATTATATTTCTTTGTGTTGGCAACTATCTATATGATATACATGTTACAAGTTGAAAGCCAATGCTGAAACTTAAATCTTCCTATGTGTTGCTTCAATGCTCTTTTACTTAGAAACTATTGCTTTATGAGTTAACTCTTATGCAAAACTTTTTTATGCTTGTTTGAAAGTACTATCCATGAAAAGTTTTACTTATATGATTCAGTTGTTACTCCTTGTCTATTTGTTAGCAAACTATAGACCATTGCCTTGAGTCACTTCATTCATAACATGAGCCTTACAATATTATTTGATCAAGATTATGCGAAGCATGTCATTACAGAAACTATTTGTTGTTATCGTTTTATCTACTCGGGACGAGTAGAACTAAGCTTGGGGATGCTTGATACGTCTCAAACGTATTTATAATTTCTTTCTTTCCATGCTTATATTATACCAATTGCTACATGTTTTATATGCACTTTATATCATTTTTATGCATTTTCTGGGACTAACCTATTAACGAGATGCCACAGTGCCAGTTCCCTGTTTTCTGCTGTTTTTGGTTTCAGAAAAGTTGTTCTGGAAATATTCTCGGAATTGGACGAAAAAAAGCCGAAGTCCCTATTTTTCCCGGAAGGATCCAGAAGATCGAAGAGCAAACGAAGTGGGACCACGAGGCGGCCACACCACGTGGCGGCGCGGCAGACTCCTTGGCAGCGTCGTGACGTGGTGTGGGCCCCTCGGGCGCCCACCGACGTCACCCTTTCGCCTATAAAGACCCCCCGACGAAAAAACCCTAAGTACCTGATCAAAATTCCACGAAACATCCCGTAGCCGCCGCTGTCGTCAACCCTAGTTTGGGAGGGTTCTGCAGCTCTTCCCGGCACCCTGCCGGAGAGGGGAATCATCACCGGAGGGCTCTACATCACCATGCCTGCCTCCGGACTTATGTGTGAGTAGTTCATCCTTTGACTATGGGTCCATAGTAGTAGCTAGATGGTTGTCTCCTCCACTTGTGCTATCATGTTTAGATCTTGTGAGCTGCCAAACATGATCAAGATGATCTTATTGTAATACTACATGTTGTGTTTGCTGGGATCCGATGAATATTGAGTACTATGTCATTTGCTTCATAACATATTATGTGTGTGCTATTTATGATCTTGCATGCTCTCCGTTGCTAGTAGATGCTCTGGCCAAGTAGATGCTTGTGACTCCAAGAGGGGGTATTTATGATCGATAGTGGGTTCATGTCTCCATTTAAGTCTAGGGGAGTGACAGCAACCTCTAAGGTTGTGGATGTACTGTTGCCACTAGGGATAAAACAGTAATGCTTTGTCTAAGGATAATTGTGTTACTTACATTACACACTTTGCCTAATGCAATAATCTGTTGCTTGCAACTTAATACTGAAAGGGGTACGGACGTTAACCGGAAGGTGGATTAGTATTCATAGATGCGGTTGGAACGGTCTATGTTAATGCCCAAATGAATCTCACACTAGACACCATGACATGACATGACATGTATATGCATCATTATGTCATAATTCTTTATTTTGTCAATTGCCCAGCTGTAATTTGTTTAACCACATGTATGCTATTATTTATTTATGGAGAGACACCGCTAGTGAACTGTGGACCCCGGTCCATTGTTTTACATTGATAATACAACTAACTGCAAACACTGCTTCTTTCATTCTCTGCAAACAAACGTCATTTTCCACACTATACGTCTAATCCTTTGTTACAGCAAGTCAGTGAGATTGACAACCTCACTGTTAAGGTTGGGCAAAGTATATTGGTTGTGTTGTGCGCAGGTTCCGTGTTGGTGATCGTAAACGGCGCCACCAACAACCTTCAGAAGAGTTTTCATCTCCTACTGGTTCGATAACCTTGGTTTCACAACCGAGAGAAATTTGCTGCTGCACTACTTCATACCTTCCTCTTGGGGTTTTCCAACAACACCATCGTGTGCATCAACCAGCATCGTGCATTTTTCAAAGAAAACTTGAAGCATACACAACTGAAGATGGAAAAGTATATATGAGGGTGAATCAGTTTAGAGCAAACCTGGAAGGGGAAATTATGGTCAGAGCGGAGGAGGCCAGAGTCCAGCTACTCGCCAGTAACACATCACCTCGTGCCTTATCCCCTGTTTTGCACACAAACCAGACGAATCTGAGAGATAAATCAACTCTTCACCATATTGTGTAGATCTGACAAATAATATCATCCACTGTCAAAAAAAGAATACACACAAATCAAGCTATCGTCTCTCTATTGGGGATTAAATTACTTTAGATTCACATCAGAACATGAGAAGAAAGAAATATAATGTGTACAACACACAGGAAAATCAAGTTGCATCTTGATTTCCACACTTGAGAAAATAAATTTTTCTATAAAAAGAACAAAGATGGTGTTACCTCATTCCATGGTTGGGGTTCATTGATTCTTGCTGCAGCCTAAATCCTGCAGAAATAGAGAGAAAGTCGCAGACCAAATCGTCAGATATCAGCTGCATAAAGCAGAAGAACATGGGCATATAAAATCCGAGCAAGATCAAGAAGCGACGGGAAGGAGGGGGCTTGCGGGTACGAACCTGAAACGGTGCCACAAACCATGGTCGATGTCCGCCGGCGGCGCGTGCTCCTCCCGTTGAGCGCCGAAGAGGATGGCAAGGCGGAGCGTAGCAGCGGCTCGAGCTCGGGAACGGGCGGGAGCAAGCAACGACGGCCTATCGGGGAAAACAGGATGCTTAGAAACCCTAGATCGAGAAAAGCCTACTCTAGGGTTGAGAACCGAGGAGGCGAGCCTCATATAACCTGGCTCCGGGCAAGGAGGGCAGGGGCGAAGGAAGCCACCGCCTGTAGCTCCCGTACCCTGCGTCGGCTCCCGGTCCGCCACGCGCGTACGGCCGCCGTCCCGTCGCCATGGACTGGACGTGAAATCACGATTCTACCAATGGACTTCACCCGATCCACGACCTCTGCCACCGCGCGCCGACGGGCTAACGGTAAGATCACAGGGGCACGACCCACCCCACACGCTTACACGCGGGGCCCTGAGTAAACGGGGTCGAGCAGCGACACAGAGGAACTGCAGGCAGGTAGAAACCGACGCATTGTGTAAGCATTCGGTACGAAACGGACGGCCAGGATCGCACGGAGATCCTTATCTACGACCCATATGCTCAAATCGCTGAGGAGGCTCCTGGCACCCCCAAGGATTTTATCTTTAGATGTGGGGTGGACTTGGAGATTGATTACTATTGGGAGGGGTTGGTGGCCTAGGCGCCGAGTCTGGAATTTTTCCATAGAGTGATAGAACACAACACTTATCCCTGTGTCCTCTCCCCATCAACTACAAGAATGTCAAGCTCCAGGTTCTCATATACCTTCTGAATTTTATCCACCCGACACGAGCATAGGCAGCTGAAATCTGACCGCCATGGAAGATTACTCCGACTATATAATGAGTGTATAACCTACTTAATATAATACTATATATATGATACACAAATATGTTACTGTATATATATTTCCCATTATGACTAGTCTATAAGATTCGTGCCCGCACATCCAACCACCAGTTCCAACGTGTGACAATTTTTTTAAGGGGAAAGTGGTGGCAGATGTACATATCCTCGTTAAGGAAACGTATAACAGAAGTACGTTTTCCTTGAATGCAAACTGGAGATCTGGCGAAGGCGGGTTCTCGAATCGTGCTCAAACAGGACCCGTACGAACCGGACCACCCGAACAACAATCATCGGCATAGGCCGACCTGCCGGAGCGCGAGAGCTGAGGCGGCGCGGCGGCCGTCGACGAAGAGGAGGGCGGCAAGATGTCGTCCGTGTACGTGCTGGAGCCGCCGACGAAGGGGAAGGTGGTGGTGCAGACAACGGCCGGCCCAATCGACATTGAGCTCTGGGCGAAGGAGGCCCCTAAGGCCACGCGCAACTTCGTGCAGCTATGCTTGGAGGGCTACTACGACGGCACCCTCTTCCACCGCGTGATCAAGTCCTTCCTCATCCAGGGCGGTGACCCCACCGGCTCCGGCACCGGTGAGATCCTAAACCCTAATCAGGCTTATCTAGGGTTTCTTCTTCCAGATTTTACCATCAATCTTTACCAAACTGAACCGTGGATGTTGGTTCAAGTTACCGATTAGTGACTCAAAATTTAGAAATTTTTGTGCTTGGTTAACTATCATTTTGAGCCATCAGTTCGATTTTTGTGGGGTGCTCTGAATTGAACTGACGATTGTTTGATATCAATCTGCAGGTGGTGAGAGCATATATGGGGCTCCGTTTTCTGACGAGTTCCACTCGCGCCTGAGGTTTAACCACAGGGGTTTATTGGCGTGCGCCAATGCTGGCACGTCTCATTCAAACGGAAGCCAGTTCTTTATTACTCTCGATCGCTGCGACTGGCTTGATAAGAAGAATACTATTTTTGGGAAGGTACCCTGTCTAGCTTGACTGCCATTGTGTATCTCTTGGGGTAACACATTGTTTTTCTGGTGGTGATTACTCTTAACTTCGTGGTTTGTTTGTGTTCAGGTCACTGGGGATTCTGTCTTCAACCTTCTGGCCTTGGCTGATATAGAGACCGATAAAGATGATCGACCTGTGTACCCACAGAAAATTCTTTCGGTTGAGGTAGCTTTTCCCCTTATGTTATATATGATCATTTGGTTTCTTTTGATAGTTCTGCCACGAGACAAAATTTTCTGTTTGTTTATTTGTTACTTGTGAAGCCTAACTAGCTATTGACTACTCATGCGTTTCTGCTTTTATAGGTACTCTGGAACCCATTCGAAGATATAGTCCCAAGGCAAATTAAGAAGATTCAGCTTGCTGCCAAAGCTGATGCTGAGGGCAAACCAAAAAAGAAAGCTGTTAAGTATGTACTCTGCATGTTGTAACCTATTTCCTTGGCAAGATAGGGTAATGATGTTGGATTGTTTTGACATGCCCATTCGTTCTATAGGCAACTCAATGTCCTTTCCTTTGGAGATGAAGTAGAAGAAGAGGAGAATGAGGCAGCTTCCTTTGTGAAGGACAAAATAAAAAGTATCCATGATGTGTTGGACGATCCTCGTTTTCTTAAAGTGGAACCACAGGCTGAACAACTAGTAAGTATTATTACTTGTGTGACTGTGTCACTTCTAGTTGAAGAAATCTGTAGGACGTTAACCAATCATTTGCTAGGAAACATATCACACCAACAGAATCAGGGAGAGGCCTTATCTAACTGGCAGACATAGCATTCTGTACTGCGTAGCGCTGTGCCGGGTGCATACCATCTGACACCAGGCATTGCCGTTGCCATCCTTTTCTACTTTGTTAAGCTTCTCCTTTTGAGTTATACCTGCGAAGAACCGAAGATTATGCTTACACTGGTTCAGAACCAATATTTTACAGGACAGTCACAAAATCAGATCATTTTTTCTGTAGCATTCTCTAATTAACACAGTACTACTCCCTCCGTTCCAAAATACTTGACTTCCATTTGCCTAGATATGGATGTATCTACCCACTAAACATGTCTAAATACATCCATATGTGGACAAATGGAAGTCAAATATTTTTGAACGGAGGGAGTATTAACTACCTAAGGAGCATGTTTTTACCCCTGAACTGATTTTTAATGTGGTTTGTCTTTTATTGATTATGCCTGCCAGTTAAATATTCCCAATGCACACTGGGTAACTCAAACACAAGTTTTCTTCTTAAGTTGTTTATGACATCAGTTGTATCTTGGACTCTGGTCAGGTTGTGTATATTAAAAGCTACTTGTTTAATATTAAATAGTTATAGACCTTGTGAAATTTTTACACGGTCGTGTTTATTGTAACCTTACAGTCCAAGGAGGAGGAGGAGAAGAAAAATGAAACAGTTATATCTATTAGGGAGGCTTTAATCGCGAAAAAAACTGATTCCAGAGAGCCGAAGCATGATCCAGAAAATGATGATTCTCCTGAAGACGAGAACGAGGAGGATTTTGACAACAGGATGCGTTCACGAATTCTTAAAAAACGTAGAGAGCTTGGGGATATACGGCATAGTGAAAATTCCAGGAAAGGTAACTTATTGTTCCAGTTTCTGTTAAGATACTTCTCCATATCTGGAACTCTCCTGTTCAGATATGTACTGTACCATGAAAGACTTAATGAGAGGCAGGATCCTGCAGCTACTTGCTTTTTTAGACCTATGTCACATAATTGCTAAACAAGTTTGAGAACTGAGCAATTTGTTTCTCCCTCTTTGGTACAGATAAATCTAATCGGAAGGATAAAGATTTACCAGCTCACAGGTTCTGTGATTTTGTCTACATTATTTAGATGTTCCTGATTCCCTATGTGCTGTGACTGTCTTTTGCATAATTCATTAGTAACGATACGACTGCGTTTGGTTCAAACATGTAGGTTATCGTTATGATGTCTTGAACGACTAGAGCATATATTCTTTTGAATAACCTGTAGTATTCCTATATATCCTTGTAGTCTTGAACGATACGACTGTCGTTTGGTTCAAACATGTAGGTTATCGTTATGATGTCTTGAACGACTAGAGCATATATTCTTTTGAATAACCTGTAGTATTCCTATATATCCTTGTAGTCATGTTCTCTTTGCTTTAATACTAAGTGATCATTTTCTGGAAACTTAACTCACAAGCAATCATACTCGGTAATTAGCACTAAGTTACTCAGGGACATAATATCACCATTCTGAATTGAGTTAAATTATGCGAATCTCTAATCTTGTAACGTACTAGCTAAATACCCGTGCGTTGCAACGGGATAACAAATAAATTTATTTCGGCAATCCATGATATTATGTTTCCTATGTGTTGAGCATTCTTCTCAACATGTTGCTACAAACATGTCTCGTCGCTTCATTCATGCCTATGTTCTTTGCCCTTGTAAGGCAAATTTCTCAAGCAGTCTCTCAGTAAATCTCATAACTTGTTCTCTCTTATAGCGTTCTTGGCATTGGCAAATAAAAAAGTTCAGTTAAGAAATAAAAGCAACCGTTTCTCCTGTTACTGATCCATAGCTTTACCAGAATAAAACGGCCAGGTTGAGCGGTTTTTCATGGTAATAGATGCAGTAACACTGCACAAATCCTCAATGCAAATCTTTTTGGTTGTGCTACTTTTTGCATCCAGCTTCCATCGAAAATACAGAAAAAATCTGTGTACAGAAATGACTTATTCTACTCTACTTCTACACTGTCATTCATCCAATGACTCGTCCTCGTGTCGGCGGCACTACAGCAGACCCTCAAGCACGGACAAAGCCACAAAGGGGACATGAGAGAGAGATACAGAGAGATAGTTCTTGGACGACACGTTATATTTGCCGTCGCCGCACCACGGAGTGGCTCAGGCGTTGCTGCCACTGCTGCCCACCTCGGTCTCAGGCGCTGGTTCTGCCTCCATGACCACCTGCATCGGCCAGCAGCCCGGTGCCACACCGATCTACCGCGGCCCAAAACATGGCCAGCAGGCGGCGACGACCATCATCGTCGCACTGATGGTACTGCTGCTTCTGGATCTCGTCTGAGAAGTGGATCGCATCGATGTCCGCCATGGGCCTCCCCTCCTAGCGGACTTCCCCGACGCAAAGCTCGACACCCCATCAGCCAACTCCTCCACGATCACGCATGTCTCCTTTCCAACTGCAGCCGCCGGCGCCCACCTCGCACAACACCATGCTTGGCTGCCACTCGTTGCACGGTTCGTCTGTTGGATAGGCGGTCCGCGAATCATGACCCCTGTGTCGTCTTCTACGTCCCCGTCGAAGGAATCGAGTCGAGGCCTCTTCCCACGCACCCTTTTGAGGTCGTGGGGGAGAAGGTGGAGGAGCGTGCGGTTTCTCCTGTGATTTTTTCTTTCATGCGGGAGAATTTGTTGACGACGTACACGTACCGCAATCACCATCACCGTCACCGCCAACCCAGCTTTAAAAATAGTAAAGATGTTGGAGCTACATTACTTATCTCCTTCCAGTAAGGTTGTGCTTCACACACACTCTTCACACACACTAACACATCCATATATGACAGATCACATGTATGCTATATCATCCATATGCTTGAGGCTACATCTTGGCTTACTAGCTTATGTGGAGCATTTGTCCACATTCACACGTATACAAATGTATCTAGACACGTTTTAGTGTTATGTTCACTCATTTTAATATGCATCTAGACAACATGTGGAGCACCTAAAACATCATATATTTAAAAACCGAGGGAGTACTACATAACTGCTATTCAAAACTGACTTGAACACTTCATGAACCTACCAGAAACTTCATCTATAGATATGACAAGATTACTTCTAACAACATAATCATATTAAAAATAAAATTTTAATTTTCATTACCTTGCCATTTTAATTAGTAGTTTTTCTGCACATAATTCTTCTTGGTAGCAGGGCTACCATCTATAAAATAAAACATATGTTAATCTAGACTTATCAATGGTACTGGGAGAAGTGTCTCGTGTGTATTTCCATGGCTGAAAGCCTGAAACACTTTGAACTTAAAACATTACTGTGTAGGAAATCTAACCCAACAGTTCTGAAGTTATTAACGTGTAGATAATGTACACAGGAGTGATGATGAAGAAGATGATGACGATGATCAGCAGTTGTCGAAAACACGGAAACTATCCTTGAAGAAAAAAGGCATTGGCTCTGAAGCCAATACGGAAAGGATGTCTAGAGGAGACGATAATTTGCAACTGCTAAATCCAGCTGAACAAGAGAAACATCTGAAGAAACAAAGAAAACGCAGCCTCCAAGGCCGTGAAGAGGAGGTATTATTTATCTGCTCTCTCATCAGCACGTTCCTCTGTGCCACTACAAGATTGATTATGCATGTACATATTCAGCTGGGATCTCTTCTACCTGTCAATTTTGTACATCAAGTTGAGCGCCTAACTGTTTCTTAAACTTCGAATTTTGTTGTTAGACTCTAGCAAAGTTACAGAAGTTCAAGGCTTCCTTTCTTAGCAATAAGCCTGCTAACATGGAAACAAAGCCAGAAGATGGCGAGGGCTCCAAAGAGTGGCACGCCAACCGTCTCACTTTTGCACCAGAGTCTTCGAAGGTACGCTGGTATCCTCTCCGCTTTCTTTTCCCCGCACATACTCACAAGGGAAATAGATGCATGAGCTAATTCTGTCTTTACAGGATGGTATGACTAGGAAGGATGATCCAAATGACTATGTAGTGGTCGATCCTCTTCTGGAGAAAGGAAAACAGAAGTTTAATAAGATGCAAGCGAAGCTAAAAAAGAGAGATCGTGAATGGGCTGGCAGATCGCTCACCTGATCCTTTAGGAGGTGCGTCACTGCTAATCTCTGTAGCGACCAATAATCTGGCCAGTAACGAACAATTATCTTGAGCCTTTTGTGCTTATCCTACCACGTTGTAAAATTGCAGTATGTATGATTCACCGTGTCTCAAACTTGACGCACCTCTTCTGTTTTCAATGGGCTGTACTCAATGATAGTATATCCTTCTGAATTTCCAGCCGCTTCCTCTTAACTAATAAATATACCTTTCTTTTCCCCCCAGAAGTGCAGTGTGCAAAAATGCAAACCAGTCTTACCACACAGTGCCGGTGCTGCAGTTTTGGTGTTGGGTTGAAATTGGAACCTGAGCATAACAGATGCAGGTTCATGATGTTCGAGTGACCACATGTGGACTGTTTGTAATTGTATCATGATCAATGATGAAACTGTAAATATCAATTGTAGAACAGACATGTTTGTTTACCCTCTGAGAAAGCAGCGTTATGGTATGTCTGAGAAGCATCATGTCGCAGAGGAGGTACAGTACACATTCTGCATAACGCACGGCATCCATATTTATTCAGCTAGGATCGTGCTGGGCATTGCTGGACAAAGTCATTGCCCAAATTTAACTGATACTGATGGAAACATTAGGGTTGCACCTCAAGCTTTCTTGGTCCGAAGTGGGATACCAAGAAACAATGAACAGATAGTTCAATGGCAGATCAAGTGGTTCAATCTTTCTGAAGCAGTGGTTGGGGAGATGATTCATCGAAAAAGTTCTTCTGAGCTTCCATACTCAAGTAGATTATGATCTCAAAAGGGAGGTATGTCATGATTCAGTGTTATGAACTTCCACCCAGTCGACACCTAAATCAATTCAGTTATTGGACGACCTTTAATTCCCGATATGTGTTCTCGTAAGTTCCAATGGCCCAAGTTGAAGTGGCAGGAGTCTGTCAGCTATTCGCGCCAACATTTCTTTCTCTAACCGAAGCTAAGTCGTCGTCATTTACTCTCATGCAATTTCTGTTTAGTGGTTGTTGTATTTGAGCTGTTTAAGTGGCAGATTTAACTCTAGGGATATCAATCAGATATCCAAGAAATATAAAACCTTAGGCTGCTGCCGCTTCACGGTTCGGTCCTCGTCTAGTACTATGAATTCCTCCCTCTTCTCTGAATTTTCTCATCTTACTCTGGAGGTGCAAAATTTATGAATCGAAGTTGTGACCCGGCACCGCAAACATGTCAATGTTAAGCATGCGAGGAACTACATACACCAATGTTAAGCATGCGAGGAACTACATACACCAAGGTAATTAAGTACCTTCAACCCAAAAAAGAACGTGGACAATTGACATTGTCACTCTCCTCTCGTAATTAAGCTCACTATATCTGACCCAGAATTACAGAAAATTAACCCTTGTGTGTACCAATGCTAACTCTCTGCCGTTCTCCACGACCCGTCAACCGTCGGTGAGCTGACATTAGCCTTCTCCTGCCCTCGCGAGCTGCTGTCGCCGCTAGCTGTGCTTGCGCGCGCCTGGTCGTAGGCGATGCCGAGGTTTCTGAGCCGGTTGAGCTCCGGGAGGATGACGGTAGCAAGGTCCGGTCGGTCCCTCCTCCGCATCTCCGTGCACTTGAGTGCGAGCTTGGCGAAACCGAGCGCCTCCTCGACAGGCCAGTCCTTGACGGTGATGTCGAGCATCTGGGCGAAGGTGTCAGCCTCGACGGCCTTCTCGACGTGGTGCGTGAGCCCCATGGGCGGGCGGGCGGTGACCACCTGCAGCAGCAGCACGCCGAGCGAGTAGATGTCCGACTTGACGCCAAGCTTGCCCGTCTGCTGGTACTCCGGATCGATGTAGCAGAAGGTGCCCGCCGTTGCAGTCAGCCGGTACTGCGTCACGCTGTCCGCCACTGCCGGCGGCACGAGGCGCGCCAGCCCGACGTCGCTGATCTTGCTCACGTAGTTGCGGTCCAGCAGGATGTTGGCCGGCTTCAGGTCTCGGTGCACCAGCGGCTCCGGCCTGGTCCCGTGAAGGAACAGCAGCGCCGTGGCTATCTCGGCCGAGATCCTGAACCTCTGGCTCCAAGGGAGCGACGCCGTGCCGCCGCGCCGGAACAGGCGGTCCTCGAGGCTGCCGTTCTCCATGTACTCGTAGACGAGGCACCCGTACTCCGGGCAGGCGCCGAGCAGTAGCACCATGTTGGGGTGGCGGATGCAGCTAAGCACCTCCACCTCCTGGTGGAACTGCTTCCTCCCTTGCTGGGCGTCCGGGCGGAGCACCTTGATGGCCACCGGCGTGTGGTCGAGGCTGGCGCTGTACACGGGGCCGTAGCCGCCCTCGCCGATCTTGAGGCGCTCGGAGAAGCTCTCGGTGGCGAGCTCTATTTCGTCGATATTGTACTTGCGGTAGCGGAAGTCGTGGCTGGCGATGGCATCCAGGGCGCGCACCTTCTCGTCGGCCTCTCTGCGCGCTCGCACCTCGGCGTTGCGGCGACGCTGCGCTTCCAGGTCGGCCAGACGCTGCGCCGCCTCGGCAGCCTCCATGGCGGCCCGGCACTTGACCTTCTCCATCTCGGCCAGCGCCAATGCGGCCTCCTCCGCCTGCCGGGACTCCTCCAGCCGCCGCGCCTCCTCCATCTTGAGCAGGTGCATCTCCTTGGCCCTCTGCTTCGCATTGATGGCCTCCTTGCACGCTGCGTTGTACATGTCCATTGTCTGCTTCAGCTCCAGCTTCAACCGCCTCATCTCCGCCTCCACCTCACGCTGGGCCTGCACCACGACCACGTACGTGCCGGTGCCGTGCATAAGAACTTGGAAACAGCAAACAGGAAGGATGCAAGAATGGCTATAAGTTTATCGGAACTCACGGTGGACAGAGGTGAGCAGGAGTCCCGGGGGCTGAGGGAGAGCGCGTCGATGTTCTCCCCGAAGTCCATGGAGGAGAAGTGCACCGCCTGTCCAAAGTCGGGGTCAACACTGGAGTTGGAGGGATCGTGTGAGTTTGTCCGCATCGTGGCGCGGTAGGACCCGTCGGTGCTGTCCATCCTGCCCGACAGAAGATAAGGCTTGGTCGCCGACGCCGGCAGCGAGCGCTCACGGAACGGCGGCCGGGTGGTGAGCTCGGGCCCAAAGTTTGGGTCGACGGAACGCCTGCTGCAGGATACCGACTCCGGCATCACCGGCGGCAGCTGCCCCCTGGAGCACCTCCTGGAGTAGGTCCCGACAGCGAAGTCGCTGTCGTCGGCCGGCACGCCGCACTTGGCGAGCCTGACGTTGACCGGCTTGCCCTTGGCGACGACGTAGATGTTGCAGTAGTCCGGCGCGCCTTTCATCAGGTTGGACGGCACGTCGGGGTTCTTCCATTTCTTGGTGAAGGCGTTCCTGTTGGATGCACCGAGCGCGATGCTCTGGATCTTGTTCACGGTGATGTAATCTATGATGGCCTTGGAAACGTCTGCCTCTTCCAGTATCACCTCGGACTCTTCCACCTGCAGGTTCATCCACTGTTAACTTCATCGAGCCGAAAGAATTTCGCAGAGTGCATGCTTGTCCTTAATTATTACCCCATTCCTGGAGCAGAATCCTCTGAAGGGGACAAAGATCTCCTTCAGTTCAGCCTCCAGCGCGCCCGGTGTCGTTTCGGCCATGGCAAATCCATCTACGCGCGCAACAACGACTCTACATCATCATTTCTTTGCACTTTATGCACGGGAGACTGATATGAAGCGGCCAAAGTTACGTACGGTTGGCGGCAGAATGGTGGGCTGCGACGTGGAGGAGAATGATGTGGGAGGCGCCGGAGAGAAGGTGGTCGACGACCCATTTCATGGCCAGTTGGCTGTTGCGGTCCCTGTCGATGGCGACCACGATGGTCGACGCCGGCTGGTGCAGGCTCGGCGGCGAGGTCAGCCGGTGCTCATCGGGACTGAGGGGGCTACCTTGCATCATCGTGTCTTGCAGTAGTACTCCGGCCGGTGATCGAGCACTCCTACGCCTGTCTCGTCGACTGGGAATAGACACCAGCGATGCTCCGACCAGCTGATCGTGTAGTTGATGTTAAAAGTTAGAAAGGGGCCACGATGAGGAAGAGATGCAGAGAGGTTGAGGGAGCGACGGAAGCGTCCCTTCTCCTCTTCCTCCCGCTCCCTTCCTTCCTTGCCTTCCGAGACCTCCTTCCGCCGTGCTCTCATTCCCGCATGCATGAAATGGCGTAAGCGACGGAACAGGAATAGCCTAACGTCATGCTATTCTTGCACCCATTCAGCTCCCACTTTTCCCTCCTGGAGAGCCTTGACCGAGAGCGAATCTAAAATTAAGCATGGAGAAAACTAGGGAAGAGGAATATTGGAAACACAAGAGAGGACCTAAAAATGGCCAGTTCAACTATACAAGATCAACACTTTACTCCACTACAGAGATCTACTCGACTGCCATAGCGGACAAACGTTATTGTGCTGGCGTAGCATGCCAAGTGACAGCCAACTCCTCTAACTATGTTATGTACAACTACAAAAAACTGTACACTTTCTAGGATTCTTGTGAACTATGAAATGGTTTTACAAGGTCATGTAGGTCCTGATCATTGCCGAGCCTGTCGGGTCAGAGAGGAGGTGTTTGACGAGGTTCATTCGCAATTTATTAGGCGCAATTGCAAACATGTAGAGTGCAAACAGCATGAGATCCACTGATGAAAGCGTCGAACCAAGGAATCCTCGCCACATCCTGTTTGAACAAATTAAAAGTGATGCGAAATTGCTCGAAAGATAAATTATAACCGAGAACAAGCAAGAAAAGCAAAGAATGGGCATAATTACCACTTGGGTAACCGGAAAAACGTTTCGAAGAATGTTTGGATGCCTTCGTTATCCAGTTGTATTATCAAGGCTAATCCAAAGAGGAAGAATGAGCGTTGGCGCTTCCGTTCTTGAGGCCACAGCGTTCTCCATGCTGAAATATCAGACAATTGTTAGCAGCAGCAGACAGTTTTGCTCGTTTCTCTTCATTTGCAGAACAGAAATGTTCATTAAAGAAAGCTGTACCAAGCATTGATGGACTGGGATCTTTAGAACTTCCAGGCAAATACTGTCCAGAATGGACACGATTTCGTAAGATATCCGATATCACAGAAGCATATCTTGGAGCTTCAGACAAAGATCTGACCACCGAGTATCCTAAGAATTTTCTACAATATCGTTAATATCCATGTCAATTATAGGGATTGACGAGTTCAGATTGAGGATTTGTACGTACCAGTTGCAGGATGGACCATACTCGCTGCAGCACCAAATGCAAGATTTTTCTGGTCTGTGTTAGGTAAGGATCCACCAACAGGAATATAGGACCACTCCTGGAATCAAGGTTCAGCATTTCAACCGAAATTCAAGTATACATTGCAATACAAACAAATATCAATATCAACCTGTAACCAGTTACCTCCTCATATACTTTTACAATACGAACTCCCATCGCATCCAGCCGAGACATCAACCTCTTCTTAAGGAGATCAAATGGCATTGCATCTTTTGAAGCTAAGCATGTCTCCTGCGATAAATTACTTTGGTCAGTAACCTAAGAGTATGGAAGCATGTCCATTACAGAAACACAGTGCTAAAATTTTCATATAGACCTCGAAGAAAATTCGTGTGGAAGACATGGCCATTGCATAGAGAAATGTTGGATTTGCTTCCTCAAGATGTGAGAGTTTCTCATTGAAACAATCTCTGTAGTCCATGAAAACCATCAAGCTGGGATCGTACGGATATTGTTCAACCTAAAATTTACACAAACAACATCTGAAAATTTCAACTTCAATGACATCAATGAAGTGTCATCTGCAAATCATGAAATAAACCGCGGATAGAACGAGCACTCTGTGCAGGGCTAGTGTGTACCTCGACTTCTACACCGTACGCAGTCTGTACACAAACACGCGGCCCTCCAACCTCATACTCTAGAAGCTTACCAGATGCTGCTCCAGATGCAACAATGGCAAGTCTGCAAAGTATCTTCTGGTCCCGTTCACAGTATACTATTCGATGCCCGTCTGGAGATTCTATTATCTGTTCCACCTTCGAGTTGAGGTATGTAACACCAGCTTCACTGCATCTGTCAAATACTGAATCATTGTTACAAATCAAGAAACATGTTATATCATGCTGCCTGATGCTTCTGAATCCAAGGTCGTTAATAGAGAATGTACCTTCTCAGCAACTCCTCGTGCAGCAAGTCTCGTTGCACCCGACCATATGCCCGGCCAATCATTATCGGTTTGTTACGGTCTAGGTAGACAACAGTATCCTTCCAGACATGCTCAATACAGCTCTCCAGACCGAGATCTGAGAAGAAAAAAGATAAACGTATATCATCTTACTATCATCCTGGTGAAAATGTTATCCAAAAATGCAGCAAAATACTGTGCTACCTTTGAATTCGTCCTCCCATACACCGTAGTTGTTTGTGAATGGAAGATCAGGGCCAATGAGACCGACAGTGAGTCCTTTCTTTGCTGATTCTGCAGCCAGAGATAGGCCAGCAGGACCACAACCAATGATAACCAAATCAAGTACTGAAGTTTCATCGGCTATAGGCAACAGCTGCAAACAAAGATTCAGAACACAGAATCAATTACATGAAGAATGGAACGGCACACAAATTAGATTGTGCAATCCTACTGCTTGAACCCCAATTAATCAATCCTTGAAGAAAAATAAACTAAACAAGGTTTCAGTGAAAAAAGGAATGAGACGTTCTTACGGAGTACCCCCTCCGTTCCACAATGTAAGCCTTTTTAGAATTTTTCTGCACACATGTGAACCTTGCACTAAAACATGTCTAGATACATGTGTGCAGAAAAAGGGTAGAAAGGCTTAGATTTAGGAACGGAGGGAGTACTATTCAGTGCATATATTTATGGTAGTAGTACCATAAATTCAGTTAAAAGTTGTCACAATGAACTTAAGGCTTCTTTAACTCGCATGATTTTTGAAAGCGTAGTAATAGAAACACTCATATAGTAATGCATGTGCAAAGTAGAGAACTGAAAAGCAAATACATTTTGCAGACTTTGATGTTTGATTTACAGTAATTCTAGTAAGCGCAGTAAAATCAAAGTCAAACTACTGTCAAAGTAAAATGAGAACGTAAATCCAATCCCTTGTCTTGGCGCATATGAATTTTAGAAGGAGGACCGAGTAGATCTCAAGAGCCCGAAGATGATGTCACAGAAAATTAAGTATGAAACTGGGGGAAATGCATGTTCGTAATACTCCATTTGACCAATTGAACGAAAGCAAGTCAAAGTGTGACACCGGGAAGGAATGGACATTGTGCCCCGAGCATCCGGTCCAACAAATTCAACATAACTGTGCCTGCAGACATGTTCTCATTTTCCTAAGGTGCAATTAATGAGTGACGGTCGAATGACATATTGTTAACTCGTATGAGTTTGCCAGGAAGGCAAGAACTGCCATGACACAGCATGGGCAACCCAAGACTATTCCTGTTTTGATTTGTCAAAATCGGCAACACCGGGATGGTGCCGTGGTGGTACTACCGTATTAGTATCACCCACGACGTGCAACAAATCCCGAAGTTCGTGCAACGCTAATTAGGGAAGGAATCTACTATTAGTATTGTACTGAAGATCATCGAACCAGGCGCACAAATCAGCAATAATCTAAGGGAAGAAAACAAGGAACCAGATACTCATTGTACCGAAAAGGATACCTTGGAGGCGATCTTGGACTGGCTTTCCATGGCCTTGGTGGCCTGCATTTGCACGTAGAGCAGCTCGCCACCGCCGCCCTTGACGTAGTCCTCCTCGTCGGCGAAGTCCACCCCGAGTCCCGGCGCCGCCTTCTCGTCGTGCTTCTCCGTGGCCACGCAGCTCACCTTCCAGCTCCTCCACTGCTCCGTCCCGGGGGTCCCGGAGACCACCCGCCTCCTCCTGCCATCGACGCCCCAGCCGGGCGGCCGCCGCCCGCCGCCGCGCAACGCCCGGCAGCCGAAAGGCGCCGAGATGGTCGCGCCGGTGAACTCCATTGCCCCCGCAGCAGCGGCGGCGGCGGTGTGTGTGGGATTGCGGGGCGGCTGGGAAGGGGAGCGGGCGGAGAGGCTTGCCTGGGGAAGAGCGGAGGAGGGGGACTGACGGACTGCGTTGTGGAGGGAGAGGTTTTGGAGAGGGTATCCGGGATATGCCACGTGGCGGAAGGCGATTAGGCCTGGCGACATGGAACTCGGATATGGTTTCGCTTTTGGGGAGGTGCCGAGCTCGTGACTCCTCCTCCGACGAGCTGCCGTGCCGGACCCACCTGTCAGTAAGCGACGCCAAGGCGGTTAGCGTAATGGGCTGCTGGGCCGGGCTGGTAAACAGTAAGACAGAGATGAGTGCCACGTAACGGAGAGGTAGTCCGCAGGGAGCTAGCGGCTGCAGCAACATACACGTACTCCAACATCGTCCCGCCCAAGGTTGCTGGCTCACTCCTCCTCTGTTTAAATTTTTTTTTTTTGAAACTGAGGTAAAAGATTTGCCATTTTCATTAATTAAGAATATTTTCATTAATTAATAAGAAATGGGAATTGACCAGTTAATTAACGGAAAACTGGACTAAAACCGAAACAATAACCATCGCGAGGGCAACACAACCACCCTGGCTACCCACACAAGCTACACACGCCACCGAAGCGAGAGACGTCGTCGATGATTTCCGGTGTCATCGTCATCAAGCTACACACCTGCAGCGACTCCGATTTCACAAGAAGACCACCAAGAAGACCATTGCCGAAGCGGCGTCGA
Organism: Poa annua; assembly: GCA_026929855.1. NCBI lineage: Eukaryota > Viridiplantae > Streptophyta > Magnoliopsida > Poales > Poaceae > Poa > Poa annua. Next base: position 41,975,470 of record CM049435.1, on the reverse strand, counting down.
GAAACCCATGTCGGCCTATGCCAAACAGATGGTTCTTCGCGTAGAGGCAGACATCTCCGATTTTGATGAAGAGCTCCGGAGAGGAGATGGGCAGGACCTGCGCCGAGGAAGAACTTCGCCTCAAGATCACCCCATGCAGGTCATTGTAACGCTGCTCAGCAGAAGAGGCTTGAGGGACATAGCGGCTCCGACTTCACAGCCTGGGGAAAACAGCACGAAGCCACTCGAACACGCCGGAGCACTAACAGGAACATGCCGCGACCACACCATTGCTCATCATCATTGTCGTTGCCAAACTGACTCCACGCGGGCGCTCCACATCGACAGCTGGCTGCTGCCAGCCACGACGCCGTGAAAGACCAGCCCATGGGCAAGCACGCAGAAAACACCATCTTCAAGACGACGCCCTCAAGAGGGATGGCGACGCAGAACGACGCCGTCGTCTGACCCTGCACACACAGGATCCAGGTTTTCACGCGAAGAGGAGATCCAGAGCTGAGGAGAACCGAATAGCTCCACATCGACCCCTCAAGAGGGAGAACGGCGTCCATGGACGTCGCGTCGTCGGGCTTTCGCCTGGAGCACACGAGACTCTCCAACCCCACGCAGCCGGACCAAGGCGGATGAGACCCTCAACGTCGCCGACCTGCAAACCCACTGAATCAAACACCTCCAGCGCGACGACGGCGCAACCATCGCACAGGAGCCATCCTTCCTCACCGCTGGCAGCCGCCAGCGGACCAGATTGGGCGCGGACCAAAACCGGCTCCCCAGCACCAACAGCGCGACGCAGAGCACCACGAACACCTTCAGCACCACTCGGACCACCAGGAGCAGGAGAGGGCGGCTGCCACCCGCACCCCACCATGCCGAGCAGGTCGGCGCCGCCGCGCAGACGAACGGCCGAGTGCCGAGCGCCGTGGGCGTGCAAGAGGACGGGCGGCGCGAAGCGTCGAGGGCGCGCACCGGTGGCAGCGCCGGGGACGAGCCTCCCCCACCTCAAGAACTCGCCATCGAGACGACGCCGCGCGCGCGAGACAGAGCCATCGAGCCGGCCGACGGCGTCCCAGCCGCGTCGACCACCTGACAGCACCAATAGAGCAGCGAGCACACCCCCGCTGCCAGTTGTGTGGCAGCGGGGAGGCCGCCACCGCTGCGGCGCCGAGGCCGGCGGCGGCAGCGGCGGGGAGAGGCGCAGAGGAGGGGGCTGCTGCCGGTCGCGAGGAGGAGCCCCCCGGTGTCGCCTGGGTGCGACACGGGGGGGGGGGGGGGGGGGGGGGGAGGTGGGCGACGGCGAGAGGGCCTGGCGGCGGCGGCTCGGAGGCGGAACCCTCCTCTGTTTAAAATTATACTCCCTCCGTTAGCCTTTTTTCACATCACATATCTAAATTTGTATCTAGACCCTCTCTGGAGTGCTAAACATTAGAGCAAGAGGCCCTCCGATAGGGGTGGCCCGCCGTTATACACACAAATTCCGCCCGATTAATGGGGAGGCGACGAGGCGTTATCGTCTGCATGCACGCCTCGCAATAACGTCGCATGCAGAAATGAGGTTTCGTCGGTGGGCATAAAAACGATGTGACGCGTCGGCCAGCACCGTCCATGTTTTGATGTCGATACGCCCCCTGCGGCACCTTGTACACGCGTCGTTGACATCAATGGTTGCCAGACGAAACGACACTCGCTGTTAATGTGCCACAAAACACCGCTCCTTCAGTCGCCTTTAAAACGAGGCGCGGCGCACCTCTCCTCTCTACACCAAGTCGTCTCTCTCTCCCTCTCCCAGCTCCTCTCGCCCCGGTGCAGAACCACGCTCAGCATGGTGGGCAAGCGCGAGATGCCTGAGGAGCGTGAGCTTCGGCGTCACCGCGACTTCCTCTCGGCGGAACGAGCGTGTCACTACAATGAGCATTGCGGCCAGCAACGCCACGAGCAACTGGAGGAACGCAGCCGCAAGGAGGAGGCGTAGATGGCCAAAACGTGGCACCGCGAGATGTGGCGCGTGGAGGCAGCCATCGCGCCACCACACGTGATGACGGTGGAGGACGCGTTGTTGCCCAGCCGCCATCATATCCCGGTGGACGACGACGTCACCCTACCGGAGGGGTGGGTGACAAACGTCGTCAACGTGTCGGTGGCGCCGAGGCTCAGCGGGCAGGCCCGAGTCGACTACATCAGGCATGTGTGGAGGGAGATGTCGGAGGAGGAGCGTCTCGACCCAAGTACTCCATCTCGGCGTCGTACTAGGACGTCGTGGTGGACGCGGAGTACGAGGCATGTCGAGGCAGCTTCTTCCTCCCCTGGGCATCTGGGAGCCACCAACAAAGTTGTTAGCTTCGGACGACGAGGTTTCCCGTTCCGATGGCGATGAGGACGAGCTGCCCGACCTTACCTGTCCACCTACGCAGGCGCCGACACATGACCTAGCCCCAACAGCGTCACCTTCACCGTGTAACGGGGCGGAGGATGCATCGACGCGGTAGATCAAACCCCACCATGCACCGCGCCGACTTTGAAGCCAGAAGCCTCAGCCATGCTATATGCAAATTAATCAAGGCTGGGGCTGGAGATGACATTTCCCCCGCCAGAGCATTGAGTCATGCAATTTTCTTGATGACCCAGCGGAGGTTGAGTCTTGTTTAACACCGACGCTGGTAGAGGCGACTTGCTCGCTGGCGCATGTAGTGGTCGGTGAGAAGCTGTAGGTTGTCGCCGACGACGACATAGGCCTTCTTCTCTCCGCGTAGGTGTAGTTTTAAATTGTAACTTTGTTAAATTTGAGGGGTTAGGATAGGCCTCCCTTTTCTCGGTTTTAAATTATAAGTTTGTTAAATTGTTGTAAAAATGTTAAATTTATTTAAATTGTTGTAAACAAATTGGGGTGTACTTTGGGGGGCGCCGCTGTGGGCTGCGGCCTCCATTTGACCGAACACCTGTCTGACACCCTCTAATTGGGACTCAATTTGGGGTGTAGGACACAAATTTGGAGGCCTCCGGTGGAGCATGTCAACCATGCGCCCAAAAACCCCGTGCTAAAACAGTTTTATAGTGCCACTTTAGCACCTTTAGCGCGTCGTGGCCAACATATGCACAAAAATTTAGCGCGCGACATATAGCAGTTTACCGGACGCACTAAAATACAACACCACAAACATATCTATAGTATCTAAATAGGAGCAACCCACTAAGGGTAATTCTCTCAACATGCAAGCATGCCACGTCACAACTTCTTTTTCAGTTTAGTTGTATGCCACCTCATCTCCATCATGCTCTTTCATCACAGTTTTTTTTCCTTGAACCTCGTGGTGCGATGCACCGTCCTATAGTCTTTCCCTGCGGCACAATTATCTTCTCCCTCCCTTCTATTCCTCTTCATCTCCCCCACTAAAGTACTACTAGTTGAATGCTCGTGCGTTGCTATGGGTTATCAAATAATTTATATATAATAAATAATTTCGAACTATTTCACAAGTCCATGCAAGTTTAAATAAATTTGTAGATAATAAATGATTTTGGGATATTTCACATATCCATGCAAGTTCAAATCACACCAGTGACAGTCTAATATTGTCTCTCTTAAGTATTGTGTCTTTTCGACCCTTCCTCACAAGAATACAATGTGTTTCTCACTCTTATCTTCTGCAATATCATATTCCAGCGGTGCATTAGTGCATCACCCAATATAGATGGCTAGGGAGACATGCAAAAAATATCAATTTAGTTATCAGTACGAAAACATATGTGTCAAATTATTCGGATGAGAAGAAGAGCATGCACTGCTCATTATGTTCACTGTAGTATGACGGCTGTTGCTGAAGGTAATGTATTATAATTTAGTAATTAAGTATTTTTTGATACTTGGAAGTTTGTTCACTTCCACCTCGATACAATATTACAATAAGACAATGTGTAAAAATATATGGATGAAAGGATTGTATTTGAATAAAAAATCGCATAAACCAAGCGCACAACCACCTCACACCAAATGCTTTTCCTGCTTTCAGTACACACTACACACAATAGACTTTTAATATTGTACTCTGATAATTACAAATATTAGGATGAAGTAAAGAGAGATGAACCGTTTTAAGGATGCATATATTCCCTCTTGGGTGCTCTCACATTTAACCGGAATTATTCTGCAAAGAATAAGCAGGGTTCACCCCTCAACAATAATCATAATGACGGAGATTTTGTATACGAAGGATGACCACTGTTTTATCTAAAAAAAGATGACAATAATCATAATGACGAAGATTTTGTATTTTGTGTAGCAACGCACGGGCAATCTGAGGTGTAGGGTCTAGCTTCGGCCAACATGTCCCAATAGTAAAATATACTGCAAGCTGCCGATACAAAGAAAAAATGCTAAGATAGCGAGAAACTCTGATGCCCAATTCAGGTGTAGGCATAGTTCATAATCAGACAGGGAGCGGGAGAATGTCACCATGGTTTCTCGACATCTGCAGTCACACAATGTGTGTGTGTTGCTCCTTAAGCCAGGCACATGTTCTTCATCACCGTGCCCTTTCATAATCAGATAGGGAGTGGGAGAATGTCGCCATGGTGTCTCGACATCTGCAGTAACTCAATGTATGTGTTGCTCCTCGCGTAGGCCTGTGTTCTTCATCGCCGTGCCCACGCCTGTTGCATCACACCATGGTCCTCATCTCTGCCGCATCACACCATGGTCCTCATCTCTGCCGCAACAAGGCTCTACGCGAACCAAAACTCAGTCAACGCAGGATTGGTGCAGATTTCTCTGAACAAATAATAATTCCAATACAAAATAAGTAGGTAAACACTTTAAGCAGATTAACAAGTGCAAAGAAGATGATTTTTTTGGTAATTGAACATTTCTTATCCAATAATACTTTAAGAAATGATAACTACCCGGAGTTTATCGTATATTCTAATGCAAATCTGAAAGAAATACCGAGTATATAAGCATTAAGAGCTTCATAGGCAACATGAAAAGAAAAGCACCTGGGAGTCCCGGGAGTTCTCAGAAGACCCTAAGGAGATTGTGCAGCCAGCTCTGCTGCTTCATTGTATTTTGTTTGCGCAAACAGTTCCTGTAATTTTTGCAGGACCTTCAATTCAAAATATTCAATGCTTAGTCTCCACACATAACAAATATAACAAATGAAACACGAGAAGGACGTCCACGGCAAGCCGTCAGAGCCAAGCTCTCTTCCTATTGCTTAAGAAAACAAAGAAACCAAGTTCAGTTACCATATATATGTTTTAATGACAAATGAGGAGGATCGCGCAAGGCGATTTGGGAGAATCAAACGTCAAACACGTTGCCTGCAGATGCAGAACTGTGAAACAGGAAGGCGATGAGCATGCCATGCGCTGACGGAAGGGGATTTGAAAGGGAGGAATTCAGGCCAGTGGGATGCTGCCGCTCACCTCCAACCTCCTCCCATGCTGCTCACTGGGATGTCACCGCATCAGCCTCCACTGTCGATTCCCTCCGCCACGAGGCCGTTCCGCTCCTGTGTGCTGCCTGTAAGAAAGAGGGAGAGATGAGGCGAGAGAGCTCGGACGTGGAGCAGACAGGCCAGGAGTCCATACCGAGTGCGAGGACGGTGCCATGGATTGATACTAACACTGATGAACATGGGAGTGCGACCTTGGCACCATGGACTGATACCAACAATGATGAACATGGGACTGCGACCTTGACGAGGATGAAGACAATCTGGCGGCTATTTTCCTCTACAGCACTTCAGGCGAAACTTGCCGTCGGTGAAGGCATGTCAGTGGAGGCGAGTAAGCTGCATAGGAACAGAGATGGTGTATCGTACATGGTGAGGAAATATAAACTTCATTCAGTACAGGCTTCAGCAAGCTGCAGGAATGCAGAGGATTAAAACTTTCTAGAATAATAGGGCATAACTAATGTTGCAGTTTTCCTTTCAAACTTTCAATAAAAATATTGTAGTTTAATCTATTAGGACATTTCTTATCCAATAATTCTGAAGAAACATAAGAACTTAAATATCACTACCCAAGAAAACAACTTAAATTAATCAAAGAACTCTGCTTTTAAGGATCAAATGCAAGTAATGAACAGAAGATTATACTTTTGGTGCATATAATTTACAAAGTATCTCATTGAACCACAAACATGGTACTATCATCAAACAACATGCATACACAATCTGAAAATAATATTACAATCTGCAATGGTAGTGCTTCATGAGCAAGAAATTGTCAAGAAACTTTAGTGGCAATCTACGTATTCAATATACATACACAAAATTAATAATATCAGAGTCCATCAGAAATGTTTAATAGCTGAATACAATTGTAGAACCATAGATTCAAGGGCTCAAGGCACCAAAGCTTTTATTGGATATTAAAATATACCATCTTTTAGGAAAAAAGTTTGATTGATGAATGTTGAATTTAACCAATAAACCAAGTATGATCCAATCAAAATAACCTTCAATTTACCAGCTAGTGGAACCAAGTAATAATTAACACAAAGGCAAAGAACAAATCAGTTGCCTCGCATAACTTAAATGTTGGAGAATCAATTTCATATCCGAACCAATAGACGCCTCAGATAATTAATGTGTCCTCACCCCGAGATGCATCCTGCATAACTATTCGGTGTCACAGAGTATACGTGTAGAACACTCACCCTATGACATCACCAAATGGAGTAGCTCATGTGGGCATTGGAACTATCTTGCACCTCCATGGAAGTTCTCCAAACCGGGCGCATCCACAACAACATCGTCACTCTGGCCTTTTACCCCACAAGTTACAGTCTTGCTCTCCTTTCCAAAGTACTGCAGGAAGAAGGGTATCTTAATTGTTGCTCTCCTTTCCCAAAGTACTGAAGGAAGAAGGGTATCTTAATTGAACGACACGGAGAGAGTCAGATTAAAACCATATAATACACATGGTAGCTTCCCAGCTCATTGTTTTGAGCATACAATCATGATTCAATGGTACATATACTCAATTTGCTTCTAGTATTAAAATGAATAAAACATACAAACTGTCGGCCCAGTGGGATCTAGGGTGTGCAGAGCCCACTCTCCACAGCCCTCACACGCGACGGAGTCGAAGAAACGGCTAAGGACCGAGCAAAACGCTTGGAGAGACCCTCGAGAGGGCTGAAGAGGGCAGCGAAGGCCTGACGAGGCCCCTCCCGAGGCTGCTCCTCTACAGGGCCCTCTCCCCTGGAGAGGGGTCAACACAAATCCCTCCACAAGGCCGTCCAGGCCCTGTGGAGATATTTCGCTCCGAAGCAACCGCTGCAAGGCGCACATGGCCTCTGCCGCGCCGCAGGGCGACGCGCGCGTCGCCGCAGTTGCCGTTTTGGTGATTAAAGGAGTCAACAAAGCTGTGTCCCCTACGCCGGCTTACGAGGGTTTCCTCTTTGGTGATAAAGCAGTTGGCCGGCGCTACGCTTCAAGGGCGACGTCACCGTGGGCACCCCCACGATCGCTGCTGCACCAGCTGGCCGTCCTGCGTGGACGGCGGCTTTTCTGTCATGAAGGCAGGCTTTACGACCATGGACAACCTAGCTGCGGTGCACCCCACTCCACCGTTCCGTCGCCATGTGGGAACCCTTCCACTGCGCAGCACGCAGGGATGAGGCCCGGGGCGCCTATATAAGGAGAGGGAGCACCTCCGTAGCAAGGGACGGCCGATCGACCAATCACTCGTCTACTGGCACCATAGCTTAGCCTAGCTTAGCAGACTCGAGGAGGAAGAAGACCTCAACTTCCCTCTTTGAGCTCTACGCTGCCGCAACCGAGCCCTCGGCAAGCTCCTTGTACTCTACCCCCTACAGAGCAATTCAGACAAGCAGGAGTAGCGGTGTTACCTCCCCCGGAGGGCCGTGAACCTGGGTACGGGCCTGTGTCCATCACTGTCGTGCTGACCCTCTACAGGCACGACGAGCACCGTCGCCGGGCCGGTTGAGGGTTGTTGACCAACGTGTTCAGTCCCCCGCACGAACTTCTCTCCCGAGAGTGGTTGCCCCTGTTCCGTGGGAATCACACATCGACATCTGGCGCGCCAGGTAGGGGACTGAGGCGCGTCTTCAACCTCCAGCCGGCCTCTGCGCCATGACGAACACCTGCGCGACACGCGCCAACAGGCGCGCAGCTGACAGGGCTCACACCGAGCCCGGCACCGCCGCCACCGGCGGCCGCCGCGGCCGTCCTCGCACGACGGAGCGCGCCAACACCGGCCCGCACGTGGAGGAACCTGAGAGCGAGGAGCACCGTGGCAGCGACCACCGCGGCGACAGGGACGCCTCCCCTGAGCACCACGACGATGCTGAGTCTTCGCATCCGTCTCGGCGCCAGAGCGCGTCTTCTCAGGGACGCCCAGAGCCCACGCCGCACACCGCGTTGCTCATGGCCCAGGAGCTCCTCCGCTACCGACCAAGCGCGGAAGCTCACGACCAGTGGCTGGACCGCCTCCACCACCTCGTCGACGTCGCGACTACGCGCCCCGCTCCGTCTCGCTCCCTCGTTCACCACTCCCGCGCTGGAACAGCCGCGCCGGATGCGCCTCCGCCGCCGCCAGGACCACCTCCGGCCGCAGCCCAGAGGGCTCCATCTCATGCCTCCTCGCCGCGCGATTGCCAAATCGTGCAGCGCGCCGCGCCAGACGCGCGAGTGGGGATGGAACGCCGGAGAGACCTCCAGAACCGCCTTGTCGAGGAAATCGGCCAGGCGGGGCAGCAGAACCGCAGGGCTCTCCAGGGCGGCACCGCCACATACGCCACCGGCTGCATGGCCTTCACCCGCGCCCTGCGCCGCGTGGTATGGCCGCAGAAGTTCAGGCCAGCCCTCCCCAAGGGCTACGACGGGTCAAGCAACCCCATCGAGTTCCTGCAGCTCTACACCACCTCCATCCAAGCTGCAGGAGGAGACGACAAGGTCATGGCCAACTGGTTCTCCCACGCCCTCAGGGACTCCGCGCTGTCATGGCTCCTCAACTTGCCTGAGGACTCCATCGACTCGTGGGAGGAGCTCTGCAGGCAATTCGTTGCCAACTTCAAGGGCACCTACGAGCGCGCGCTCACCCACAACGACCTGCGCGCTGTGGTGCAGAAGAAGGATGAGACTCTCCGCAAGTACATCCAGCGCTTCAGCCAAGTGCGCAACAAGATCCCGAACATCCCCGACACGCAAGTCATCACCGCCTTCAGGGAGGGCGTCACAAATCACCGGATGCTCGAGAAGCTGGGTATTCACGACAAGCTCACCTCTGTGGTGAAGCTGTTCGACCTCGCTGACAAGTGCGCCAAGGCTGAAGAGGGACTCCTCTTCATCAAGATGAGCCAGCGGACGGACGACCTGGCTGAGGGATCCAAGAGCCACAAGAAGCGTGAGGAGACCAAGCGCAAGACCACCGCTATCCTGGCAGCAGAGCCAGCCGCCAAAGGCGCCCGCAGAGGCTCTCCTGAGCCTGGCGACAAGGAAGCGGACAACCGTCCGTTCTGCGTCTACCACAACAGGCGCGGCCACGCCACAGACGACTGCTACGACCTCAAGAGGTTGAGCCGAGAGCGCGGGCGCGAAGAAGGCAACGGGAGCCGCGGCAGAGGCCGTGGCTACCGTAGGGACAGCAGAGGCGGTCGCGGTGGCGGCTATCAAAAGCCGCCAGGCACTCAAGCCAACGCCGCCGAGAAGAACAACAACCTCCCTGACGAGGAAGATGGAGGCTACCAGGCCCCAAGGGGGGCCATGGCCTGCATCCTCGGAGGGGCTCAGGCGCCCAAGTCGAACAACCAGTTCAAGCAGTTCGCCCGCGAGCTCAATGCCGCGCTCCCGAGCACCGAGACCTCCAGGCCCCTCAAGTGGTCCCAGTACACCATCGCCTTCGACGCCAAGGACCACCCCAAGTCGACCAAGACTGTTGGAACCCTCCCCTTGGTCTGCTCCCCCACCATCAACAACATCACCGTCTCTAAGACGCTCATCGATGGGGGAGCAGGCCTGAACGTCATCTCTGTCGAGACCTTCGAGACTCTCCAGGTGCCTTACGAGTGGCTCATGCCCTCCAGGCCATTCACAGGGGTCACTAGTGGTTCAATCGAGCCTCTGGGGCAGGTCCGGCTGGCCGTCACCTTCGGCACGCAGAAGAACTACCGCACCGAGCTGATCGACTTCGACGTCGCACACATTGGCCTGCCGTACAACGCTATCCTCGGCTACCCCGCCCTCGCGAAGTTCATGGCCGTCACGCACCATGCCTACAACATGGTCAAGATCCCCGGCAGCGCTGGCACCATAGCCATCCATGGTCACATCCTGGATGCCACGCGCGCTGTCAAGAGCGCCTACAAGGCAGCTGCCATGGCGTTTCCGGCTGACGAGGACATGGAACCTCTCGAGAGGCCTCAGAAGAAGAAGCAGATGTTCTCTCAGGAGCAAGCTTCCACGAAGAGGGTGTCGTTGGGCACCAGAGGCTCGGGGGCTGGGGAGACAAGGGCTAGCGTCACCATAGGCGCTGCTCTGCCTCCCAAATAGGAAAGCGCGCTCGTCGCCTTCCTTCGGGCAAACTCTGACATGTTCGCATGGACTCCGTCAGACATGTCCGGTGTACCAAGGGAGGTGATCGAGCACCACTTAGCCGTGTGTCCAGACGCACGCCCCGTCGAGCAAAAAGCACGCAAGCAAGCCCCCGAGAAGCAAGCATTCATCGTCAAGGAAGTAGAGAAGCTAAAAGCGGCAAATGTCGTCCGCGAAGTCGCGCACCCCACTTGGCTCTCCAACGGCGTGGTTGTCCCAAACCCGCTGGAGGAGGCCGACTCTGCATCGACTACACCGACGTCAACAAGGCCTGCCCCAAGGACCCATACCCCATGCCGAGGATAGACCAGATCGTGGATTCCACCGCCGGCTGCGACCTCCTCTGTTTTCTGGACGCCTTATCTGGTTATCACCAGATCAAAATGGCTAAAGAGGACGAGGAGAAGACAGCATTCCTCACCCCTTGTGGTGTGTATTGCTACACTTGCATGCCCTTTGGCCTGAAGAATGCCGGCGCCACTTTCCAGAGGCTCATGAGAATAGCCTTGGGGGCACAGATGGGCAGAAATGCAGAGGCATATGTCGACGACATCGTGGTCAAGTCTCGCGAGGGAGATACCCTCTTGAAGGATCTCGAGGAAACCTTCGCCATCCTGCGCAAGGTGAACATCAAGCTGAACCCCGCCAAGTGCGTCTTCGGGGTGCCTTCAGGCAAACTCCTCGGATTCCTCGTGTCCCACCGCGGCATAGAAGCAAACCCTGACAAGATCAAAGCCATAGAAGGGATGTAGCCTCCTCGTCGACTCAAGGACATGCAGCACCTAGCAGGCTGTATGGCTAGCCTGGGCCGCTTCATCTCTAAGTTCGGCGAGAGAGCCCTGCCATTCTTCAAGATCATGAAGAGATCCGGCACATTCAAGTGGACCCCCGAGGCGGACAAGGCTTTCGAAGACCTGAAGAGATATTTGGCCAGCCCACCAGTCATGGTGGCCCCCAGGACAGGCGAACATCTGAAGCTGTACCTCTCAGCCACTCCTCAGACCGCAAGCGCTGTCCTAGTGGTCGAGAGGGAAGAGCCAGTCCTCCCCAAGACGAGCGCTGCCACTCCAAGCCCAAAGCCGCCCGACAAAGATATCAGCGAAGGAGCAGTCTCCACAGACCCACTGCCAGGCCCACAGCCTCAAGTCAAGTCTGCTCCCAACACCCTTGCCGAGACCCCTCCACAGGCCAGTCTCGACAAGGGCCCTGAAGAGCCTCCACAGGCAAATCTCGACAAGGGCCCTGAAGAGCCTCCACAGAGAATCGACGCTGCACCTCCCTCGACAACCCTTGTCGAGCACCCCGTGTACTTTGTCAGTACGGTACTGCGGGATGCTCGGGAGCGGTACCCAATGCAGCAGAAGCTTCTCGTCGCTCTCCTCATCGCCTCCAGGAAGCTGAGACATTACTTCCAGGGCCACCCCATCACGGTGGTCACTTCCTTCCCCCTGGAGCAGATCCTGCGCAATCCCAACGCCACAGACCGTGTCGCGGGTTGGAATATAGAGCTGCAGCCATTTAACTTGCGCTTCGACACCACAAGAGTCATCAAGGGACGAGCGCTGGCAGACTTCGTCGCAGAATGGACTGACCCAAGCCCTGAAGAGCCTCGGGGAGAAGAGGCCGAGCCCTCCAGAGACATAATGCCCAGCCACTGGACCATGCACTTCGACGGAGCCTTTGCCTGCCGCAATGGCGGGGCAGGCGTCGTCTTGACCTCGCCCAAAGTCGACAAGCTCTACTACGCTGTCCAGTTGTGCTTCACGATTGACAAGATCTCCAACAACATCGCCGAATACGAGGGCCTCCTCGCTGGCTTAAGGGCCGCCATCGCTCTAGGCGTCAAGCACCTACTCGTCAAGGGAGACTCCCAGTTGCTCGTCAACTTCTCCAACAAGAGCTACACGCCTAAAGACGACCACATGGCCGCATACCTTGAAGAGGTCCGCAAGCTCGAGAAGCACTTCAGGGGCATGGAGCTTATGCATATCCCGAGGAAAGAAAACCAGGAGGCTGACGACATCGCCAAGCGAGCCTCGAGAAGGCAACCCCAGCAGGCCGGTGTCTTTGAAGAAAGGCTCGCCAAGGCATCCATCAAGCAGCCTCAAGAGGCCACAGCTGCAAGCACAGACGAAGCACTCCCACCGGCTCCTATCGCTGGGGCACCCGACTGTGGTCCCCACACCGGGGAGCGTCTGTTGCTGACGGCAGCCCACCAAGACACAGGCTGGATTGACGAGATCAAGAACTACTTGGCGAAGGGGATCCTCCCTGAGGAAGATGCGGAAGCAGAGCGGATCGCTCGACAATCGAAATCCTACTGCATCCTCGAGGGAGACCTATACCGCAAGCGCCCGAATGGCATCGCGCTCAAATGCGTCCCTCCCGAGGAAGGCCGAACGCTGGTCAAAGACATCCATAGCGGGGAGTGCGGCCACCACTCGTGTGCGCGCACCCTCGCGGGCAAGGTCTTCAGGAGCGGATTCTACTGGCCACAAGTGCTTCAAGATGCGGTCACCATCGTCCAAGCTTGCGATGCCTGCCAGTACCACGCCAAGCAAATTCACCAGCCGGCGCTGGGGCTCCAGACCATCCCGCTCTCCTGGCCGTTCGCGGTCTGGGGGCTGGACATCCTGGGCCCCTTCCCAAAGTCGCAGGGGGGCTACCGCTTCCTTTTCGTGGCCGTCGACAAGTTCACCAAGTGGGCCGAGGTTGAGCCAGTGCGCACCATACCAGCCGGAGCCGTGGTGAAATTCATCAGGAGCTTGGTCTGCCGCTTCGGAGTGCCCAACCGCATCATCACCGACAATGGCTCTCAATTCACCAGCGGCATCTTCCGAGCCTACTGCGAAAAGCTCGGCGTCAAGATCTGCTTCGCCTCGGTGGCTCATCCACGCAGCAACGGTCAAGCCGAGCGAGCGAACGCAGAAGTCCTCAAGGGCCTCAAGACCAGAAGCTTCAACATCCTCAAGGGTCACGGCAAGAGCTGGATCGATGAGCTCCCATCTGTGCTCTGGTCCATGCGCACAACCGCTTCAAGGCCTACGGGCGAAACGCCATTCGCCCTTGTCTACGGAGCTGAAGCTGTCCTCCCCGCAGAAATCAAGCATGGATCCTGTCGTGGGATTGTCACGGCAGATGTTTCCGGGTGGAAACTTTGAGATGAGGGGCAAGGCGACTCTGGCACTCAGGAGATTGTCTAGCTCTACGAGGGAGAAGATGTTTTTTACCCAAGTTCGGGTCCCCTCGGTGGAGGATCCCTACGTCTTGCTATAAATCACTGATATGATAATATGTTACATGGTGCGCCAATGGCGATCGCCGGGTTTAGATGACCCCGGCGTGGGAGCTCTCTCTTGGGAGCTCTCTCTATTTTGTCTATCTCATGGCCCTCTTCTAACTTATCTTTCTATGACCTAGGAGTCGGCTTATATGGGCGCCAGGTCTCCTGGTTTACATGGTAAGACTACTTGGAGTTCTACTCTAACTCATCTTGTCTTTCGTATCCTCCAAGTCTTGGACTCCGTGATGAATATTGCCTCCGAGTCTTCTAGAGCCTTCCTTCTCTAGGTCTTCCTGAAACCTCGCCGAGCGCGGACTCTTCCTGAGAGCCCGCATGACAATGACGGGTCTTTCCCTGATGACGGGTCTTCCCTGATGACGGGTCTCGCCTGATGACAGGTCTCGCCTGATGAGGGGTCTTCCCTGGTGACGTATCATTATTCTGGTCGGGTTATGAAATGAGCTCTCCGGCCCAAGTGTAACCCTGCTCATGGGCCTACCGGGTTATGATTCCCCCAACAGTAGCCCCCAAGATTAATTTGGATATGAGCTTGGTTTGCTCTTCTTTGTGACCTTGATCTTGATCATGATGTTTCATTGAAGCCGCCAGCTCAAATCCGGGTTAATCTCCTGAAATAAGATAAATACTTGTGAACTAAAAATCCGGGTTACACTATTAAATCATTGGGCCGACTCTTGGCGTTCCGCCTCATATAACCATGTTTTTTTTTTTCAACCGGGTTTCATCTGACCCTGATTAAGCCTGCTCATACGGAGGCTATGCTGAAGGATGTTCCAGATATTTATGTTCCGGGTTTGAGGAAGACCTCGCGCAAAAACTCCGGCTTACTTTTGAGACCCGAATTTGATTTTGATTCTTCACCTCGGGGAATATTACTTCCTGACTCTAGCCCCCAAGTGCCGGGTTGTTGCTCGCAACGACCTGGGACTTTAAATTTCTTACTTTAACAACTTTTGAGCTTCAAACTGAGTAGCCCCCAAGAGCCGGATCTACAGCTTGCTGCGCTCCGGGTCTTCCTTGAGAACTGATAGCTTCAAACTGGGTAGCCCCCAAGTGCCGGATCTGCAGCTTGCTGCGCTCCGGGTCTTCCTTGAGAACTGATAGCTTCAAACTGGGTAGCCCCCAAGTGCCGGTCTCGAGCCTACAGCATCTTGGGACTTATAGCAATTTGAGCATAACCGATTTTTCTGATGAGTAGCCCCCAAGCGCCGGGTCTGCTGCCTGCAGCTACTTGGAGCTCTCTAAGTGTCATACTCTGATGGTGTACGTACACCCTGAGAATTTGCTTTTTTAGTGAACGTTATCTGTCGTTCTGCAAATCCTTTGGTTTAGATGACCCTTTTGGTTTCCTTGAACTATAAGCCGGCTTTCGCATGGATTTTTCCTGTCGCCTCTTCTCTGATAAAAACAGGGTCAGACAAGTCCCAATGGGCATCAGGCTGATTGAATTTACAGGTGAGCAATCAGGCCATATAAGTGCGAGTCACATCGAGGTTAAGCTAGGAAACCAAGAATATAGTGGCTCTGATACTTGCCGGATCATGAGATTGTAGCTGTACCTTTCTTTTAAGTAATCAGCCCCCATGACCAATGTGGCTTTTTTGCCGGGTCTTGAGTTTGTAACTGCGCTATTCAAGCGATCAGCCCCCAAGACCTTAAATTTGCGAAGCACTCTCGGGCGACACTAACCGAAGTTGCGTCGCACTCTTGGGCTAAACTTTTTCCTTTTCTTTCCAGAAATGCACTCCTGGCGTTGACAATGCATAAGCCGGAGTTCGGCAATAGGCGACTGCAGTAGAGCCGGAGCATGATGATGGTGTTTTTATCGCGGTCTTTTTATTTAAGAAATCCCTTGCGAGTATTAGATGACTCGACTTTGATAAATTCCTTTGCAGGAATTCGATAGCCCGACTTTGAAAAGTCCATTTGCGGGAATTCGATAGCCCGACTTTGAAAAATCCATTTGCGGGAATTCTATAGCCCGACTTTGATAAATTCACTGATCATATAAATACTCTACAATGCTTGCGAAGCGCTCACGGGTCTCACTGAGTAATGTAAAAGCTGAAAGATGTTTCATGGATCGTCCACCAATATGTTTCACGTGTGGGGTTCAGTTTTTGCAAGCTGAACGTTATCACATGCGTCTTTTAAGTGGTAGGATCCATGTCTTCAACCCAGCGATTGGCGGCTCTAAGTAGGGGTCCTAGAATCTTGATCTCCTCTTTTGAGCAATTCCCATGCTTGGACTGCACAAAATAGCAGCTAGTCCTTTGGTAACCCTGTCTGGATGCTTTTGATATGCTGTCGAAATTGGAGCCGGCACCGTGGCCGGGTCTTGCTACGATGATCACTGGTATGTGGCCGGCTTTGCACGACACGCTGGAAACTGTGCCACACCCGGATTGATTGATCCATACAAGTGATGCTCTCTTTTCTTTTCTTGTACGCGACCTTCCTTTGATTGCATGCATGATCATATGTGTCGCTGCTTGCGATTCAATATTTTTCCTTCTCCGCTCCATCAAACGAAGTAGCAAAGCCGGCCGCTACTCCAAACTTTCTTTTGCCTCGGCACTAGCTCCAACGTCCAATCCATGTGGTAGTAAATTAAGGTTTGATTTCCTTGCCCACTTTTTCTTCCCCGGCTTGTACAGGTACAGGTTTGGCTGGTACAGGGTCGGGCCGCCCGACACGAAACATTAATCTGACGTTGATTTAATTTGATCCCGTGACGCAGTAGCAACCTCCGGCTCGTATCTGTTTCTGATTGCTGCTTCTGAGTCGGCAATTTTCCTACCGACCGGCTCTTCTATCGTGTGAAATTGTGCACTAGCTTTCTGAGTCCTTGTATGCTTGATTTGATAAATGTGAGCACACGTACACCTGTCGTAGCAAGTACTACTACTTTCTGAACCGGAAAAAAAACTTTCCATATTACTCCGGTTCCTATAGCAATGATGATTTCTGATGCATGAACTCCTCGGGACTTGACCCGTTTAGCTGGCGACGAGTTGATCCGGTGCTGCCGGGTTTTGATTTTCAATCTGGGCGCTGCCAAAATTCGGCTATGCTGTCGGCCGGCTCATACTATGATTAGTACACGAATTTCAATCGGATTAGAAAAACGTCTTGGTGCTGTTCCGAGGCCGGCTCTATTATGTCTGGCTTCTTTCCGTGACCGGTTCTTGTACGCCCGCTGATGACGAACTTGTGTAGATCACCGCCGATGGACCTTCTCTCGCCAAGACGCGCTTGTTGTTACATCTGGCTTTGTGTATATTTTTTTTTCTTTCTTTTGCGTGAGACCTGGATCGCATCCTCGTGATTTAACCTCGCCGATGACGAGTTTATCCGTCCCTCCTTGAGCTTCTTCCTTGATGAGCACATATTTGGCCGCAGGCCCCACGGTGGGCGCCAACTGTCGTGGGATTGTCACGGCAGATGTTTCCGGGTGGAAACTTTGAGATGAGGGGCAAGGCGACTCTGGCACTCAGGAGATTGTCTAGCTCTACGAGGGAGAAGATGTTTTTTACCCAAGTTCGGGTCCCCTCGGTGGAGGATCCCTACGTCTTGCTATAAATCACTGATATGATAATATGTTACATGGTGCGCCAATGGCGATCGCCGGGTTTAGATGACCCCGGCGTGGGAGCTCTCTCTTGGGAGCTCTCTCTATTTTGTCTATCTCATGGCCCTCTTCTAACTTATCTTTCTATGACCTAGGAGCCGGCTTATATGGGCGCCAGGTCTCCTGGTTTACATGGTAAGACTACTTGGAGTTCTACTCTAACTCATCTTGTCTTTCGTATCCTCCAAGTCTTGGACTCCGTGATGAATATTGCCTCCGAGTCTTCTAGAGCCTTCCTTCTCTAGGTCTTCCTGAAACCTCGCCGAGCGCGGACTCTTCCTGAGAGCCCGCATGACAATGACGGGTCTTTCCCTGATGACGGGTCTTCCCTGATGACGGGTCTCGCCTGATGACAGGTCTCGCCTGATGAGGGGTCTTCCCTGGTGACGTATCATTATTCTGGTCGGGTTATGAAATGAGCTCTCCGGCCCAAGTGTAACCCTGCTCATGGGCCTACCGGGTTATGATTCCCCCAACAGATCCCCACGGGTCCTTGCTTTCAACGAGGACACCCAAGAGGGCCTCCACAACGACGACCTGCTGTTTCTCGAGGGCCTGCGCCGCCGTGCCGCCCTCAGAGCGGCAAAGTACCAGCAAGATCTGCGACGCTACCACAGCCGCCATGTGCGCTCACGCACTCTTGAGGCAGGCGATCTCGTCCTCAGGCGAATCCTCTCCAGAGAAGGCCTCCACAAGCTCTCGCCGATGTGGGAAGGCCCCTACAGGGTCTCCCACATCGCCAGGCCTGGCGCAGTATGCCTCGAGACGAAAGACGGCATTCCCGTCAAGAACCCGTGGAACATCGCACATCTATGCAAGTTCTACCCGTGATCATTGTCACGCCAGGCATTTTTTGTCTCCAGAGGGAAGCTCACGGCTTCACCTCCAAGCTTCTCCCGAGGGTCAGCCCTCCGAGCTCTCCTGCCAATGAGCCCCCGCAGGCCGCAGTGAACCTCTGCCACTAATGGGTGGTCCCCATGCCTCGACATGGAAGGAACGTTAGCTTGGCAAACCCAAGTGTAATGATCCGATTTTCGTTCCCAAGTGAACATTGCGCTCCGGCGCCACTTTCGTTCCATGTGAACTTTGCGCTCCGGCGCCATTTTCGTTCCCAAGTGAACTATGCGCTAAGGCGCCATTTCGTTCCTAAGTGAACTCAGCGCTGAGGCGCCGCTGTGTAATATTTCGATGGCAAGTTTTACCTTCGTCATTTACTTTCACATGTGCGCTTATATTCTTCCCATGCGCACCTCGCGAGCGGGGGCTGAGTACGGTGCCTGTGCCCACGAGCACCCCAGCAGCACTGCAAAACCCAAGGGACCCTGAGCTCTGGCTAAAGGGCATGCTCCCGGATACACGCCACCTCTCCAAAGGACCTTGGTACTCTCTCTCCTCGCGAGGCACCCATGAGGAAACCTATAAGCGCGCATGAGTCCTTACTACCATGCTCTAGCGTTTTGGTTCGCCTCTCTAACATCCACAGGGAACGAGAGCCTCTCCAGGCCTGTGGAGGAAAAACTCGGCCCCTGAGGGGAAAGACATCACCTGAGGAGTCCTACGCAGGGCGAAAAGCCTCGCGAAGCTAAGTTCCCTGCTCACACCAGGCGGATCTTCGTAGCTCTCTCACGAGCACTCTGCGTCCCTCGAGCGTCCCTTTTCCCTCACTCTCCATGGACTGCTTGCGCGTCAAAGGGGGGCCCTGAGCATCGCGACTCGAGGGCTCCTACCTCTCTAAGCCTTAAACTCCCCCCGGCCTTGCCGAGTCATTGCTCGAGCATACCGCAGCGGCGGAGTCATAGCGCGAGGAGAAGGGTCCTAGCGACGCAGAGCGAAAAAGACATGGAAGTAAAGCAAAAGGCCCTCGAGGGGCACACACACAGACTTAGCAGCACATGCTTAAAAATATGAAGTATATTACAAACTGCAAAGCAAAAGTTTTTAAAGCAAACATCCCTACGGCGCTACAAGCGTTGCATTGCAGGAAGAAGTCAGGCAGAGGCCTCGCCATCGTCCTCCTCGGACTCTTCTCCTTCTGGCTCGCCCTCCTCTTCGTCGCCCTCCTCGCCGCCAGCATCCTCCGCTGCAGCCCGCTTGAAGCGGCTGCAGAAGTCGTCGACCTGGTCGCGGATGGACTTGGAGATCTTCCACCCTCTCTCCCCCTCGAGAGGCTCGGTCACCGTGGTGAAGTCGAAGCCCGGCTGGAGGTGCTGGAGATTGGTGAAGATGCGGTCGACCGCCACCGCCAGGAGCTGGCGGCACTCCTCATCGACGACGTCGCGGAGCTCGGCGGCAGGGCCCTCGAGCGCTGAGAAGAGCTGCTCGAAGTACATGAGGTAGGTGGCGGCGTCGGAGTTGCCTTGAAGGGGAACGGCAGGCGCATCCACTCCCAGCTTCGCGGCGAGCTCGCGGCCCCGGCCCACCAAGGACTGGAACATGCGCTCCCGCTGCTGCGACAGCACCTGCGCCGCCTTGGCGCTCTCGACCGCCTCCACCGCCTTCTCCACAGCGGGGCCCACCTGCTGGTTCATCTCCTCCATGTCGGCCATGAGGGAGGCGAGGTCCTGCTCCGTGCGCTTGCGGGCCTCCTCAGCGACGTGGCGGTGATCCGCTTCGCGCTTCACCTTGGCTACGAGGGTAGCGTTCAAGTTCTCGAGCTGGTGGATCCGGGCGCCGCTCTCGCCGAGCTTCTTCTTGAAGCGGCTCTCCTGCTTGGTGAACTTCTCGCTGTAGTCGCGAGAGACGGCGGTGCGGTACGCCTTCTCCCGCTCCTCAAGCATCTTCGCCGCCTCCTCCTTCCGCTGGGCAAACCTAGCGTTGAAGCGTTCCACGCCCTTCTTGTGGGTGGACACTTCAAGCTCGTGCTTGCTGAGCGCCGCAGCCAGGCTCTCTTCACGGGCCTCGAGGGCAGCACGCTGCCCCGACAGCTCCTGCTCCCGCAGAGCCAGCTGCTCGTCGCGGCGGCGCACGTCCTCCTCGCGCTCGCCCAGGCTCTGTCCCCTGGCCTCCAAGCTCGTGCGGATCCCCTCCAGGCTGGTCCGCACAATCTCGGAGTCGGCGATGATCTTGGCTTCGAGCTGGGCGAGCTCGCGGTGTTTGTCCGCCAGCGAGTGCTCCGCCGCTTCGCGCTCCGCCCTTGCCGCGGCCAGATCCTCCGCCGCTGCCTCGCGCTCGGCCCGGAGGGGTTCCAGGAGTTCCTCCGCGTCGCGCTTGGCGCCCTCGCGCACCTCCTTGGCAAACCGCAGCGCCTCCTCGTTATCCGCCTGCAGAGCCTGGTCGCTCTGCCTGCGAGCCTCCACAGCCGCGTGGAGAGCGGCCCAGGCCCCCGCAAGCTCGTCCCGCTGCTGGGCGAGCTTCCTGTCCTCGAGAGTGAGGTGGGCCTCCAGGCCCTCCAGCGACTCTCTCACCAGGCGGAAGGCGACGTCGCGTCGCCCCCTACTCCAGTCCCAGCCGCTGAGACATAGGGCTTGGGAGGTCCTGCGGGGCGCGGAAGGCCCTGCGCCTGTGTCAAGCTTGGAGGAGGGAGCCACCGTGTGAGCCTGGGGGCTTGGCGGCAAATCCTCGGCCTCGGCGCCCGCGCTCGGTGCTCCGGTGTCGCCCCGCTCAGGCGGCACCTCCTTATTTGTTCCCGGGGCAGAGAAGGTCTGCCCCATCGCCGCTGCCTCCTCCTCCATCGTAGTGTTTGGCGGGGATGGCGGACGGTCCTCTCCGCTGGACTTAGGCGGGCTCGGGACCGGCACCTCCGGCTGCGCTGGGGGAGTTGCAGCGCGAGGCGGAGTGAGCGCTCTCTCCATCCGCTCCTCCGCACGCTCCTCCTCCGAAGGCGGCACGTGTGCCCCCGCCTGAGGCATGTCCTCCTGAGGGCCTGTAGGAACCTCCTCCCCAGGCCTTGAGGCCTCATCTGCCGCGGCCTCTTCTGGCGCGGCCTCTGGCGCGGCCTTCTTCACGTCCGCAGCCTTGTGGAGCCTACGGCGCTTCGCAGGCGCCGGGTCGCTAGCAGAGAACAAGAAAACTTGTCAGAGGGAGCAAACAAGCAAAGACCGAAGGAGGAGGGCAAAACCAGAAACACTTACCCTGTCTTCTTGGTGCGGGTGTCGACCCACGCCATGCCGGACGAACGCCAAGAAGGCGTGACCCGGACACCGGATCCCTCAGGAGCCGCCTCAGCTTTCCTCTTGAGGGAAGCGCTTGGGGGCTCCTCGGCAGGCCTGTCGTGGGCCGCCTTGGTTCGGGGCTCCTGTCGCCCCGCCTCGGCCTCCTCATCGTCGCTGGAGGAGAGCTCGAAGACCTCCTCAGGAGGGAGCGAGGCCCTTGACGAGCTCGCCCCGCCTGCAGAAGGAACGGCCCTAGCCGCAGCGTCGCACTGCTCGGCGTCAGACGCGTACGGCGACTCCGTAGCGTCTTGTCCCCTCGCCACGGGCATGGGCCCGTCTTCTTCCTCTTCCCCCGCCAGGCCTAGCGGGGTGAAGGTGGGCATCCGCTCCAGAATCGCCAGGCGCGGAGGCAGGTTCAGCTGATGAAGAGGCCTCAGCTCCGCCGCAACCGCCACGGACACGTCGGGGTTGATGAAGAGGCCGCCCATGATGGTCTCGACGACGGCGGGGTGGTGGTCGCAGGGGTGGAGTCGCATCGGTTCGGAGGGGCCCGAGTACATCCACATCGGCTTCTTGTGCGCCTGTAGAGGAGCGATGCGGCGGCGCACGAAGTCCTCCGCGATCATCTGGCCGGTGAGGCCGTTCTCCCGAAGCGTCCTCATGCGCGCCACGAGGCTTCCTATCTTCGGGCCCTGGAAGGCCTGCTTCCCCCATTGGGTGTTCTTCACGGGCGGCGCCTCCGGGACCTCGAGGAAGGAGCTCTGCGACTTGACGCCGATGAGGAACCACTTCTGCCTGAAGTCGTCCACCTTCTTCGACACCGCCGTGACGGGTTTCTCGTCGCTCCACGACATGGGGATGTAGACGTCCCCCATGCCGTCCGCGATGCGGAAGGACACGCACCCCGTCCGCTCGGCCTTCGCGGTGTTCCGGAGCGCGTAGAAGCTCCGGAAGAGGGCCACCGAGGGCTGCACCCCCAGATACGCCTCGTACAGGTAGGCGAAGATGGAGAGGATGAGGATGGCGTTGGGGTGCAGGTGGAGAAGGTGGATCTGGTGGAACTCCAGGACGGCCTCGAGGAAAGGCGAATACGGAGGCACCAATCCGGCGAAGAGAGTGTGGAGGAAGATGGGGAAAAACCCCACCGGAAGGCGGCCGTGCCTCGCGGCCTGGATGGCGCTGGCGCCATGCTCATTGGTCCTCCCGGCGACCAGGTGCTGGATCTTGTCCAGCGCCAGCGCACCCCGATCAGAGCGGGTCCTAGCGTTTCTTCGCCCTGCGCATCTGAGGGGAACGCCCCCATCGCCGCCTTGCCTTTGGGTCCGCCCATTGTCAAGGAGGATGCAAGAAGCGGAGCGCCGGAGAAGGAAGGAGTTCGCCGGAGGAGGAAAGAGTGCGTCGGAGAAGAAGAGTTGGAAGAGCAAGAGCTGACGGCGGAGCGCAGAAGTGAGTAATGACTGCGGTTCGGACCGGCGCGCAGCTTTATACCGCATTTGGACAGTTACCAAGGCGCGGTCGTGGTGGGACCCCCCACGACGCACGTTTCTACCGGAGAAACCGAGTCGCCGCAAGTTCATCTCCGAGCGACGCGTGTCACGGGCCGGCCGGACATATTGGACCCACGACGCTTCGTTTGGACCCGATGGGCCTCGTCGTGCCCGTCATGGGCCCGGGGGCTACTGTCGGCCCATTGGGATCTAGGGTGTGCAGAGCCCACTCTCCACAGCCCTCACACGCGACGGAGTCGAAGAAACGGCTAAGGACCGAGCAAAACGCTTGGAGAGACCCTCGAGAGGGAAAACCCTCGAGAGGGCTGAAGAGGGCAGCGAAGGCCTGACGAGGCCCCTCCCGAGGCTGCTCCTCTACAGGGCCCTCTCCCCTGGAGAGGGGTCAACACAAATCCCTCCACAAGGCCGTCCAGGCCCTGTGGAGATACTTCGCTCCGAAGCAACCGCTGCAAGGCGCACATGGCCTCTGCCGCGCCGCAGAGTGACGCGCGCGTCTGCGCGCGATGACGACGGCGCCGCAGTTGCCGTTTTGGTGATTAAAGGAGTCAACAAAGCTGTGTCCCCTGCGCCGGCTTACGAGGGTTTCCTCTTTGGTGATAAAGCAGTTGGCCGGCGCTACGCTCCAAGGGCGACGTCACCGTGGGCACCCCCACGATCGCTGCTGCACCAGCTGGCCGTCCTGCATGGACGGCGGCTTTTCTGTCACGAAGGCAGGCTTTACGACCATGGACCGAGTCCATGGACAACCTAGCTGCGGTGCACCCCGCTCCACCGTTCCGTCGCCATGTGGGAACCCTTCCACTGCGCAGCACGCAGGGATGAGGCCCGGGGCGCCTATATAAGGAGAGGGAGCACCTCCGTAGCAAGGGACGGCCGATCGACCAATCACTTGTCTACTGGCACCATAGCTTAGCCTAGCTTAGCAGACTCGAGGAGGAAGAAGACCTCAGCTTCCCTCTTTGAGTTCTGCGCTGCCGCAACCGAGCCCTCGACAAGCTCCTTGTACTGTACCCCCTACAGAGCAATTCAGACAAGCAGGAGTAGCGGTTTTACCTCCCCCGGAGGGCCGTGAACCTGGGTACGGGCCTGTGTCCATCACTGTCGTGCTGACTCTCTACAGGCACGACGAGCACCGTCGCCAGGCCGGTTGAGGGTTGTTGACCGACGTGTTCAGTCCCCCGCACGAACTTCTCTCCCGAGAGTGGTTACCCCTGTTCCGTGGGAATCACACATCGACACAAACGATCAAACATAAAGAAAATCCATTAAAAGCTCACCTACTACCTTCATCTTCCTCCTGCAATATAATTTATACACCAACTGAGGACAAAGGAGCATCATCAGATATCGATGCCTCACCTTAGGGCAATCAACAAACAGACAGTAATCACATCTTGCACATGAAGAAGGGAATGAACCTACAACCAAAAAAGAGGATCACATTGTGTTTTTAGCCTGCTGGAAACATGTGTTGATGCTTTATGCTCTACAAACCAGTGAAATTCCACCACACTGTTTGGAGCTGAGCTCCATCAACGACCACACACGAAATCATTTTCGGAGGAAAAAATAGCAATAGATGTGAACATAAATTTAAACAAGAGATGAAGAGAAGGCCGGCGACCAGGCCTCCCCACCTCGTAATACATAATTACATACGGCACTGTATGAATACTGGAATACCTTCAACGACCCAACCGTAGTGCATCATGAACACCATGTTGTTCAATGGTTATATACTAATATAGTTAGCTGCTGGGGAAGAGCACGAGGAGGTGAACGGGGTTTGGGAGAGGAGAGATGGGAATATACCATATTGAAAATGAGTGATCAAGCAAACATTAAGCATCAATTATCGGTTGGCCTCTAGGACGTTGAGGTGGAGAAGATACGTTCAAGGTGTCGCACCATAGCGGGTGATTAGGGCGTGGTCGATCTCAGCGGCGTCGAAGGCCATCTTCTCATCGGTGAGGAGGCAGAACCAGGGGAGCCCCATCTGGAACTCGGCCTTCTCGATCTTCAAGCGAATCATCATGGCCTGCCTCAACCGCGGATTCTCACGCTGAAACTATCCACCAGTTTCACCGGGAGGCGACGAAAGACAGGGGCGTCAACTGGAGGTGGGGACACAGCGGCCGGGGGTTCCATTCCTCCAACCAGAGGAGGGAGATGTCTCCATAGCGGATCAACGCAGTGGCGGCGGGTCGGTGGTAGGGACCTAGATGGGGGTACTACCGAGGACGGGAGCTCTGCCTTCATCGAGTCGCTGCGTCGGGGCTCGTCGGCCGCCGCCGCCTAGGCTTTGTACGCGGACAAGCTTTTTCTTCCTGTCGAGGTGTGATTCCCACGGAACAGGGATAACCACCCTCGGTGGAGAAGTTCGTGAAGGGGACTGAACACGTTGGTCAACAACCTACGGCCGGCTCGGCGACGGTGCTCATCGAGCCTGTGGAGGAACAGCACGACAGAGATGGAGTCCGGCCCGTACCCAGGTTCACGGCCCTCAGGGTGAGGTAAAACCGCTACTCCTGCCTGTCTGTATTGCACTGCGGTAGGAACAGTACAATAAGCTTGCCGAGGGCTCTCGAGCGGCTATGCGGAGCTTGAAGGGGGGAGGACGAGCTCTTCTTCCTCCTCCAGCTCGCTAAGCTTCGCTAGGCTATAGTAGGGTGTACACGGGTAAGTGGTTCGTTTTTCCCTCTCCTCTCTACGGTGGCGCCCCTGCTCCTTATATAGGCGCCCCGGGCCTCATCCCTGCGTCCTGCGCAATGGAAGGGTTCCCACATGGCGACGACGCGGAGGAGCGGGGTGCACCGCAGATCGGTTGTCCATGGACTTGGTCCATGGTCGTAAAGCCTGCCTTCGTGGCAGGGCGGCCTCCGCTTTTGCAGAGCGGACAGCTGGTGCGGCAGAGACCGTGGGGGTGCCCACGGTGACGTCGTCGTTGGAGCGTTGCGCCGGCCATCTGCTTTATCACCGAAGAGGAAAGCTTTGTTGGCGGCGCAGGGGACACAACGCTTTGTTGACTCCTTTTATCACCAGAACGGCAACCGCGGCGCCGTCGTCATCTAGCGCAGACGCGCGCGTCACGCTGCGGCTGCTGCAGAGGCCATGTGCGCTCTGCAGCGGTTCCTTCGTAGCGAAGTATTCCCGCAGGGTCCGGGAGGCCCTGCCGAGGGAGTTGCGTTGACTCCCCTTCAGGGGAGACAAGCCTTGCCGGGGGGCGGCCTCATGGGGAGCCCTTCAGGCCCTTCGCTGCCTCCTCAAGTCCCCTCGAGGGGGCTCTCCTCTCGGGGGTCTCCCCAAGCGTTCCGCTTGGTCCTTAGCCGTTTCGTCGGCATCGACGCGTGTGAGGGCCGTGGAGAGTGGGCTCTGCACACCCTAGAATCCACTGGGCCGACAGTAGCCCCCGGGCCCACGACGGGCACGGCGAGGCCCATCGGGCCCAGACAAAGCGTCGCGGGTCCAAAAAGCCCGGCCTGCCCGTGACACGCGTCACTTGGAGATAAACTTGCGGCGACTCGGTTTCTCCGGTAGAAACGTGCGTAGTGGGGGGTCCCACCACGATCACCACGACCGCGCCTTGGTAACTGCCCAACGGCGGTATAAAGCTGCGCGCCGGTCTGAATGGCAGTCATTGCTTCCCATTCTGCGCCTCCATTTTCCCAACTCCCGACTTCCTAGCTCTCCTTCTCCGGCGAACTCTTTTCCTCTCCGGCGAGCATTCCCCTTTCCTTCGTTCTCCCGCGCCTCCGTCTTGCTCCGCCAATGGGGGGATCCAAAGGCAAGGCGGCGATGACCTCGGCCCGCCAGGATGCGCAGGAGGAGGAGACGCTCGGCCCCGCCCTGATTGGGACGCGCGTCGATGCTGCCGCGCTGGACAAGATCCAGCATCTGGTCGCCGGAAAGAGCAACGAGCACGGCGCCACGGCCATCCAGGCCGTGAGGTTTGGCCGTCTTCCAGCGGGTTTTTACCCTATCTTCCTCCAGACCCTCTTCGCAGGGCTGGTGCCTCCGTACTCGCCATTCTTCGAGGCCGTTTTAGAGTTCTATCAGATCCACCTCCTGCACCTTCACCCCAACTCCGTTCTCATCCTCTCCATCTTCGCCTTCCTGTGTGAGGCTTATTTGGGGGTGAGGCCATCAGTGGCCCTCTTCAGGAGCTTCTACGCGCTCCGGAACACCGCGAAGGCCGAGCGGACGGGCTGCGTGTCCTTTCGCATCGCGGACGGCATGGGGGATATCTACATCCCCATGTCTTGGAGCGGCGAGAGGCCCGTGACGGCGGTGTCGAAGAAGGTGGACGACTTCAGGCAGAAGTGGTTCCTCATTGGCGTCCCGTCGCAGAGCTCCCTCCTCGACGTCCCCGAAGCGCCGCCCGTGAAGAACACCCACTGGGGCAAGCGGGCTCTCGAGGGCCCTCAGGTAGCGGGCCTCGTGGGCCACTTGAGGATGCTCCGGGAGCATGGCCTCACCGGCCAAATGGTGGCGGAGGAGTTCGTGAGGCGCCGCATCGCCCCCCTGCGACCATCGCCCCGCCGTCGCCGCCACCATCATGGGCGGCCTCTTCGTCAACCCCGACGTGCCCGCGGCGGTCCCTGTGGCGATAAGGCCTCTGTACCAGGTTCCGGACCAGCGCCAGGCCACCCTGGCGCAGATGCCCACATTCACCGCGCTGGGCCTGGCGGGGGAGGAGGAGGGGCCAATGCCCGTGATGAATGACGGGGACGCTGCCGAGTCTCCGTACGCGTCAGAGGCGGAGCACGGCGACGCGGAGCACGGTGACGCGGAGGCGGAGGCGGTGCCCTCCGCTGGCGGGACGAGCTCGTCTCAAGCCGCGCCACCCACCGCGGAGGTCTACGAGCTTTCGTCCAGTGACGGCGAGGAGGCCGAGGCTGGGCGCCGAGAGCCTCGGACCAAGGCGGCCCATGATAGGCCTGCCGGGGAGCCCCCGAGCGCTTCCCTCAAGAGGAAGGCTGAGGCGGCTCCTGAAGGGTCAGGAGGCCGGACCGCGCCCTCATGGCGCGCGTCTGGTATGGCGTGGGTCGACACCCGCGCGAAGAAGTCCAAGTAAGTGCTCTGGGGTTCTGTCGTTTTCCTTCGATTTTCTGCCTGTCTCCTCCCCTGACCGGTCTCCTCGTCTCACGCCAGCGACCCCGCGCCCGCGAAGCGCGGCAGGCTCCGCAAGGCTGCGGATGTGAAGAAGGCCGCTCCCGAGGCCGCGCCTGAGGCCGAAGCGGGCGAGGCCGCGGCAGATGAGGTCGCGAGGCCTGAGGAGGAGGCCTCTGCAGGCCCTCAGGTGGACATGCCTCAGGCGGAGGCGCCTGAGCCGCCTCCGGAGGAGGAGCACATGGAGGAGCAGCTGGAGAGGGCACCAACTCCGCCCCGCGCGGCAACCCCTGCGGCGCAACCTGAAGCAGCGGCTGGCGCCGCGTCGGCCCCGAGCGCGCCTGAGGCCAGCGGGGAGGATATTCCGCCATCCCCGCCATCCGTTAGGGTGGAGGAGGCAACGGCGACGGGGCAGACCTCCTCTGCCCCGGAAGCAACTGAGGAGGTGCCGCCTGAGCGAGGCGACACCGAGGCGCAGGGCACAGGCGCCGAGGCGGAGGATTTGCCTCCAAGCCCCCAGGCCCACGCGGAGGCTTCTTCCTCCAAGCTCGACACCTGCGCCGGGCCCTCCGCGCCACGCAAGACATCCCAGGCCCTATCTCTCAGCAGCTGGGACTGGAGTAGGGGGCGACGCGATGTCGCCTTCCGCCTGGTGAGAGAGTCGCTGGAGGGCCTAGAGGCCCACCTCGCTCTCGAGGACGGGAAGCTCGCCCAGCAGCGGGACGAGCTTGCGGGGGCCTGGGCCGCTCTTCACGCGGCTGTGGAGGCCCGTAGGCAGAGCGACCAGGCTCTGCAGGCGGAGCGCGAGGAGGCGGTGCGCTTCGCCGAGGAGGTCCGCGAGGGCGCTGCGCGGGACGCCGAGGAGCTCCTGCAGCCCTTGAAGGCCGAGCGCCGGGCAGCGGCAGAAGACCTGGCCGCAGCCAGGGCCGAGCGGGAGGCCGTGGAGCACTCCTTGGCAGCCAAGCGCAGCGAGCTCGTCGAGCTCGAGAAGAAGATCCTGGCTGACTCCGTGACTGTGCGGTCCGCCCTGGACGAGATCCGCGCGAGCTTGGAGGCCAGGGAACGGAGCCTGGGCGAGCGCGAGGAGGATGTGCGCCGCCGCGACGAGCAGCTGGCTCTGCGGGAGCAGGAGCTGTCGGGGCAGCGCGCTGCCCTCGAGGCCCGCGAAGAGAGCCTGGCCGCGGCTCTCGTCAGGTATGAACGCGAAGTGGCTACCCACAAGGGGCATGTGGAGCGCTTCAACAAGAGGTTCGCCGAGCAGAAGGCGGAGGCCGAGGCGGAGTTCCAGGCCCGGGAGAAGGCGTACCGCGCCGCCGTCTCTCGGGACTACGCCGACAAATTCACCAAGCAGGAGACCCGCTTCAAGAAGAGGCTTGGCGAGAGCGGCGCCCGGATCCACCAGCTCGAAGATATGAACGCCACCCTCGTCTCCAAGGTGAAGCGCGAGGCGGATCGCCGCCGCGTCGCTGAGGAAGCCCGCAAGCGCACAGAGCAAGACCTCGCCTCCCTCATGGCCGACATGGAGGAGATGAACCAGCAGGTGGGTCCTGCCGTGGAGAAGGCGGTGGAGGCCGCTGAGAGCGCCAAGGCGGCGCAGGTGCTGTCGCAGCAGCGGGAGCGCATGTTCCTGACCCTGGCGGGCCGGGGCCGCGAGCTCGCTGCGAAGCTGGGAGCAGAAGCGCCGTCTGTCCCGGCTCAAGGCCACGCCGACGCCGCCACCTACCTCCTGTACTACGAGCAGCTCTTCACGGCGCTCGAGGGCCCCGCCGTGGAGCTCCGCGACGTGGTCGAGGAGGAGTGCCGCCAGCTCCTGGCGGTGGCGGTGGACCGCATCTTCTCCAACCTCGTGCAACTCCAGCCTGGGTTCAACCTTGCGACGGTGACCGAGCCCCTCGAGGGGGAGGAAAGGTGGAAAGCTTCCAACTCCGTCCGCGACCAAGTGGACGACTTCTGCAGCCGCTTTAAGCGGGCCGCAGCGGAGGACGAGGGCGACGACGAGGGGAGCGAGCTTGAGATCCTCTCCTCCAGTTTAGTGCGCTTGTAGCCCTGTAGGGATGTTTATCTTAAAGACTTTTGCTGTTAAGTCTGTAATATACTTCTCATTTTAAGCATGTGCCGCTAAGTCTGTGTGTGCTTCCCTCGAGGAGCCTTTGCTTCAACTCCATGTCTTTTTCGCTCTGCGTCGCCGGACCCTTCTCTTCGCGCTATGACTCCGCCGCTGCGGTATGCTCGAGCAATGACTCGGCAAGGCCGGGGGGAGTTTAAGGCTTAGAGAGGTAAGAACCCTCGAGTCGCGATGCTGAGGGCTCCCCTTTGACGCGCAAGCAGCCCATGGAGAGTGATGTAAAGGACCAATCGAGGGACGCAGAGTGCTTGTGAGCGAAATGCAAGGATTCTCTTGCTGTGAACAGGGGACTTAGCTTCGCGAGGCTTTTCGCCCTGCGGGGGGTTCCTCTGGCGATGTCCTTCCCTTCAGGGGCCGAGTTTTTCCTCCATAGGCCTGGAGAGACTCTCGTTCCCTGTGGATGTTAGAGAGGCGAACCAAAACGCTAGAGCATAGTAGTAAGGACTTATGCGCGCTTATAGGTTTCCTCATGGGTGCCTCGCGAGGAGAGAGAGTACCAAGGTCCTTTGGGGAGGTGGCGCGTATCCGGGAGCATGCCCTTTAGCCAGAGCTCAGGATCCCTTGGATTTTGCAGTGCTGCTGGGGTGCTCTTGGGCACAGGCACCGTACTCAGCCCCCGCTCGCGAGGTGCGCATAGGAAAAATATAAGCGCACATTTGAAAGTAAAGGATGAAAGTAAAACTTGCCATAGAAATATTACATAGCGGCGCCTCAGCGCAAAGTTCACTTGGGAACGACGCGGCGCCGTAGCGCAAAGTTCACTTGGAACGAAAATGGCGCCTGAGCGCAAAGTTCACTTGGAATGAAAATCGGTTCATTACACTTGGGTTTGCCAAGCTAACGTTCCTTCCATGTCGAGGCATGGGGACCACCCATTAGTGGCAGAGGTTCACTGCGGCCTGCGGGGGCTCATTTGCAGGAGAGCTCGGAGGGCTGGGCCTCGGAAGAAGCTTTGAGAAGCTTGGAGGTGAAGCCGTGAGCTTCCCTCTAGAGACAAAAAATGCCTGGCGTGACTATGATCACGGGTAGAACTTGCGCAGATGCGTGATGTTCCACGGGTTCTTGACGGGGATGCCGTCTTCAGTCTCGAGGCGTACCGCGCCAGGCCTGGCGATGTGGGAGACCCTGTAGGGGCCTTCCCACATCGGCGAGAGCTTGTGGAGGCCTTCCCTGGAGAGGATTCGCCTGAGGACGAGGTCACCCGCCTCGAGGGTGCGCGAGCGCACATGGCGGCTGTGGTAGCGTCGCAGATCTTGCTGGTACCTTGCCGCTCTGAGGACGGCATGGCGGCGCAGGCCCTCGAGGAACAGCAGGTCGTCGTTGTGGAGGCCCTCTTGGATGTCCTCGTTGAAGGCAAGGACCCGTGGGGATCCATGCTTGATTTCTGTGGGGAGGACAGCTTCGGCTCCGTAGA
Organism: Poa annua; assembly: GCA_026929855.1. NCBI lineage: Eukaryota > Viridiplantae > Streptophyta > Magnoliopsida > Poales > Poaceae > Poa > Poa annua. The sequence continues at coordinate 41,943,732 of CM049435.1, read as the reverse complement.
CCAGGGCAAACGGCGTTTCGCCTGTAGGCCTTGAGGAATTTGTGCGCATGGACCAGAGCACGGAAGGGAGCTCGTCGATCCAGCCCTTGCCGTGGCCCTTGAGGATGTTGAAGCTTCTGGTCTTGAGGCCCTTGAGGACCTCTGCGTTCGCTCGCTCGGCTTGACCGTTGCTGCGTGGGTGAGCCACTTAGGCGAAGCAGATCTTGACGCCAAGCTTGTCGCAGTAGGCTCGGAAGATGCCACTGGTGAATTGCGAGCCATTATCGGTGATGATGCGGTTAGGCACACCGAAGTGGCAGACCAGGCTCCTGATGAACTTCACTGCAGCTCCGGCTGGTATGGTGCGCACTGGCTCAACCTCGGTCCACTTGGTGAACTTGTCGACGGCCACGAAGAGGAAGCGATAGCCCCCCTGCGACTTCGGGAAGGGGCCCAAGATGTCCAGCCCCCAGACCGCGAACGGCCAGGAGAGCGGGATGGTTTCGAGCTCCAGCGCTGGCTGATGAATTTGCTTGGCGTGGAACTGGCAGGCGTCGCAGGTTTGTACGATGGCGACCGCGTCTTGAAGCACTTGAGGCCAGTAGAAACCGCTCCTGAAGACCTTGCCTACGAGGGTGCGCGCACACGAGTGGTGGCCGCACTCCCCGCTGTGGATGTCCCTGATCAGCGATCGGCCTTCCTCGGGGGGAACGCACTTGAGCGCGATGCCATTCGGGCGCTTGCGATAGAGGTCTCCCTCAAGGATGCAGTAGGATTTCGCCTGTCGAGCGATTCGCTCTGCTTCTGCATCTTCTTCAGGGAGGATCCCCTTCACCAAGTAGTCCTTGAGCTCGTCAATCCAGCCTGTGGCTTGGTGGGCTGCCGTCAGCAACAGACGCTCCCCTGTGCTGGGGCCGCAATCGGGGGCCTCAGACTCAGGAGGTGGTGGGAGCGCTTCATCTCTGCTTGCGGCTGTGGCCTCTTGAGGCTGCTTGAGGGATGCCTTGGGTAAGGAGATCGAAAGCCAGGAAACCTTTTGTTGGGTTTAGTTGGGCTTGAAGGGGATCGCATGCAGAAAACAAAAAATTTCCTAACACGGATAACCTTAAACTAGCCAAAATCTATACTATGCAGATATAGTAGTACGCAGGGGGTTCGGTGCACATACCCTTGTAGACCGAAAAGCGGGGATTACGCTCCCGCACAAGCGTTGTCGATGAAGCCGACGAAGACTTCGATGCCGTGTAGAGGAAGCAGACCTCTAGCACCACTAGCGTGGTGCCTCGCAGGGCGTCACACACGTACGGTGAAGCCGACGAACTCCGGGCTCCGATCCAAAGACGAAGCAGCGGAAGACTCGGACCGGAAGACCAGCAGCGCGGCGGCGTGCGTATGGTGGAGAAAACTTATCCTTGGCGCAACTCCAAACTGGGGAGTCACGGGATCCAAGGAGAGAGAGAGAGAGAGAAATTGTTGTGTCTTCAAAGGCCAGGGGTACCCCTCTATATAAAGGGGTCCAGGGGGCTGCCCACCTTGCCAGGCTGGCGGTGTGGGACTATTCCCACACCCCAGCCGGCCAGCCTTGATGCGCCGGCCTAGGTGGGCCCCATGTGGCCCACCTAGGGCCGGCCGAACCAGCCCCTCCCTCATGGGGGGGACTCTCCCCCCCTCATGGGCCTCTTAGCCCAAAGAGGCCCATTAAGGGATTTTTGCCTTTAAAAATTCAGAAAAATTAAAATAAAATATATTTAACTATTAATTACACTAATTAATATTAAATACATATTACATAATTTATTCTGGCTCCGAAAACTATTTCGTCGCTGCCCGATCTCCATCGGAACTTTCCCGGGACGTTCCCGGTCTCTCTTTTCCTATTTTTCTCTTCCGGTAAAATGTCGACTCCCCTTAAGCGTGTTACCCTAGCGGTTCGATTATCTCACCAGACATGATCGAGACTCCTCTCCGATCAATGACTAATTCGTGGACCTTGGATACCCAGAATTAATCCCTGCGAGATAACGAATACTTTTCCTATCGAACCTGGACGTCTGAGTCTTAAACCTTTTGCCATGCGATACTTAGCGTGTCCGAGACTCGTTCATAGATATCTCCATACCTAGCTTGATCTCGTTACCGACACCGCTAACTTCTACTTGTCCATGATCTTATGTCCTGGTGACCTAGTCACACGCTTGCAAGCTCTTTTGACATAATCGCACCGAGTGGGCCCTAGGGTATCTATCCTGCTATGGGACTGGCAAATCCCGCTCTTGACCACCCGTCTCAACATACTCCTTTCCGACACCCGAGAGGGACACCTTTATTGTCACACTATGTAAGATATGACGTTTGATGCAATCAAAGTGTCTTCCAGGAATAGCAATAAGAGTAGGTCTCACGGTCAAAGGCGTAATGACTACGTCCTACAAATATCGGGTATGTCCATCACATCGTTCTACCAACGACATGACTTCATTGTCAAATAGACGCCATGTCACATGATCGGGAAACCTCGATCATCGATTGCACAATGAACCAGTCAAATAGAGGCTACTGGGGACCTGGTTGTTTTACGTATCACACCTGTATTAATGTTTCCGCTTAATACAGTTATAGCATGACACAAAAACGCATTATGAACAAATGAGATATGATAAATAAAACTCTTTATTAAGTGCCTCTAGGGCATATCTCCTACAGTCTCCCACTTGCACTAGAGTACAACTTAATCTAGTTTACAACTTGGTAAAAGCCGGACACCCATAGCATCTTGGTGTTTCACGTGCTTGTCAAGCAGGAGAGGCTTTGTCAACGGATCTGCCACATTCAGATCCGTATGTATTTTGCAAATCTTCACTTCACCCCCTTGTACGTACTGTCGTATCACATGGAAGCGTCGGAGTATGTGTTTGGCAGTCGAGTGAGACCTTGGTTCCTTCGCGTTAGCAATGGCACCCGTATTGTCGCAGTACAGGGTTACGGGGTCTTGCACGCTAGGGAACACTCCAAGCTCGATGATGAACTTCCTCAGCCACACATCTTCATTCGCGGCTTCAGAAGCAGCAATGTAATGTACTCTGAATCCATTGTAGATTGGGCCACGATGGGTTGCTTCCCACTCCTCCAGCATACAGCGCCTCCGTTCACCTTGAACACATATCCTGTCTGTGACTTAGAGTCATCCGGGTCTGAGCAGAAACTTGCATCAACGTAACCTGTTATGCCAAGTTCTTCCTCACAGTCCCCATACACAAGGAACATTTCCTTTGTATGCTTGAGATTCTTAAGAATGCTTTTAACAGCAACCCAATGATCCTTTACATGATTACTTTGGAACCGGCTCGTCAAACTAAGAGCCAATGCTACATCAGGTCGAGTACTTAACATGGCATACATGATCGATCCTATGGCTGAAGCATAAGGATGTTTAGTCATCTCAACTTTATCATGTTCCGTCACTGGACACTGTGCCTTGCTTAATACCTTATTCTTGACAACCGGCAGAAAACCCTTCTTTGCCGTCTCCATACCGAACCGTTTCAGTATCTTGTCAATATAAGTATTCTGACTTAACGCTAATAGGCGTCTTGATCTATCACGATAGATTTTAATGCCTAAAACGTATGCAGCTTCTCCTAAGTCCTTCATCGAAAATTTACTGTTTAAATATTTCTTGACGCTATTCAGAAGTTCCACATTGTCCCCTATTAGTAGTATATCATCAACATATAGTACTAGGAACACAACTGAGCTCCCACTCATTTTCTTGTAAATGCAGGTCTCTTCGCTATTTTGGACAAATCCAAAATCTTTGATCACCTCATCAAAGCGAAGATTCCAGCTCCGAGATGCTTGCTTCAGTCCATAAATGGAACGCTGAAGCTTGCATACCTTGCCAGCACTTTCTGGATCGACAAAACCTTCAGGTTGTACCATATACAACTCTTCCTCAATGTTACCATTTAGGAAGGCTGTTTTGACATCCATTTGCCATATCTCATAGTCATAATATGCGGCAACTGCTAGCAAAATCCGAATAGACTTTAGCATCGCTACCGGTGAAAATGTTTCATCGTAGTCAATCCCATGAACTTGTCGGAAACCCTTTGCGACAAGCCGAGCTTTATAGACGGTCACATTACCATCAGCATCAGTCTTCTTCTTAAAGATCCATTTATTCTCGACGGCCTTGCGCCCTTCGGGAATCTCCATCAAAGTCCACACTTTGTTGTCATACATGGATCCTATTTCGGATTTCATGGCTTCAAGCCATTTCTCGGACTCAGGACTAGCCATAGCCTCTTTGTAGTTCGTAGGTTCGTCTTGTTCAATCAAAATGACGGTGCAAACCATGTTGCCATACCATTCAGGGGCGATCCGAGATCTCCCTGACCTACGAGGTAGAATAGCACCCTCGACATCTTCTCCCACGCCATCTGTGGAGTACGTTTCCGGAACAGTTTCCGTTGCGCCACTCGGAATTTCGAGTTCAGGATCAACGATCTCGTCGAGGTCTATTTTCCTCCCACTTACTCCTTTGGCGAGAAACTCTTTCTCCAGAAAGGTACCGTTCTTCGCGACAAACGTTTTGCCCTCAGCTTGGTTGTAGAAGGTGTATCCTATGGTTTCCCGCGGATACCCTACAAAGACGACTTTCTCCGACTTCGGTTCGAGTTTGTCGGGCTGTAGTTTCTTAACATACGCCTCACAACCCCAGACCTTCATGAACGACAGCTTAGGTTTCTGGCCATGCCATACCTCATACGGTGTCGTTGCTACGGATTTGGACGGAGCCCTATTTAAAATGAATGCGGCTATTTCTAACGCATACCCCCAAAAAGACACGGGCAAGTCGGTAAGAGACATCATAGATCGGACGCTATCTAATAGGGTACGATTACGTCGCTCGGACACACCGTTGCATTGCGGCGTTCCAGCTGGCGTAAGCTGCGGCACGATGCCACAGGCCTTCAGATGTGTGCCAAACTCAAAACTCAAATATTTGCCACCACGATCGGATCGAAGGTGCTTGATTTTCTTGTTGAGCTGATTTTCAACTTCACTTTGAAATTCTTTGAACTTTTCAAATGTTTCAGACTTGTGTTTCATCAAATAGATATACCCATATCTACTCAAGTCATCGGTGAAGGTGACAAAGTAACGATAACCATTGCGTGTCGACACACTCATTGGTCCACACACATCCGTATGTATGACTCCCAATAAGTCCGACGCCCGTTCCATGAAACCATTGAACGGTGTCTTGGTCATTTTGCCCATGAGGCATGGTTCGCATGTGTCGAGGGATCCAAAATCCAACGAGTCCAGAAGTCCATCGGCATGGAGTTTCTTCATGCGCTTTATACCAATATGACCGAGACGGCAATGCCATATATACATGGCGGTATCCCTACTAAGTTTAATCCTCTTGGCATCTATGCTATGGATGTGAGTACTACGATCGAGATTCAACAAGAATAGACCATTATTCTCGAGAGCATTAACATAAAAGATATCATTCATAGAAATAGCACAACCACTTGATACTGATTTGAACGAATATCCGTCTTGCAACAAGCAAGACCCACTGATTATGTTTACACTCAAGGTCGGTACAAAATAACACTTATTTAGAACCAAAACTAATCCTGATGGTAGATGTAGAGGGAGTGTGCCGACAGCCACCACGTCAACTTTTGATCCGTTGCCGACGCGCATCGTCACCTCGTCCTTTGCCAGGCGCCTCTTATTCCGCAACTCCTCCTGAGAGTTACATATATGAGCAACAGAGCCAGTATCAAATACCCAGGTGTTGCTACGGGCGCAGGTAAGGTACACATCAATAACATGTATATCAAATATACCTTTCTCTTTTCCGACAATCTTGCCGGCCTTCTTATCTTCCAGATACTTGGGGCAGTTGCGCTTCCAGTGACCTTCTCCCTTGCAGTAGAAGCATTCCACGCCAGCTTTGGGACCAGGTTTGTTAGTCTTAGGCTTGGCAACGTGCTTGCCATCCTTCCTAGACCTCCAGTTTCTCCTGCCCTTGCCACCGGATTTCTTAAAATCGACGGTCTTGTTGACCATCAACAGCGTGTGCTCCTTCTTGATTTCCACCTCAGCAGTCTTGAGCATCACGAACACCTCACCCAGGGACTTAGCCATGCCCTGCATGTTATAGTTCATGACGAAGCCTTTGTAGCTAGGAGGCAACGATTGCAGCACCGTATCAATCGCCAGCTCATCAGGAATCTTGCATTCCAGAGCGTTCAGGCGTTGAACGTAGCCAGACATTTTGACCACGTGCTCGCTCACACTGTTGTGCTCTTCCATCTTGGCTGAGAAGAAAAGCTCAGAAGCTTCATATCTCTCAGCCTTAGCCTGCGGCGCAAAGACAGCCTTGAGATCAGAAATTATCTCGAAGGCACTCATCTTCTCAAAGCGCTTCTGCAGGTCGGCTTCCATGGCATAGAGCATGCCACTCTGGACAAAGGAGGAATCCTCCGACCTGGTCTGGAAGACCTTCTTCTCATCGTCGGAGGCATTATCTGCCGGAGGGTCACCCAGGGGGGCTTCAATCACGTAAGCCACCCTGTGGGGAGTGAGGAGGATCCTCAGGTTGCGGAACCAGGCCATGAAGTTTGACCCATTGGTCTTAAGCTTTTCTTTCTCAAGGAACAGGCCTAGGTTAAAGGAGGGGCGAGACATCTACAATGGAATTTGCAAAACATAAGACTTTGTTCATAATATTTTGAGTTCAAGTATTTTCGAAAATAACTATAAGAACTCCCACTCAAAACGAGTATCCCTCTCATCGTTTTAGTGATTACACGACCCTAATCTATTGTGCAACCCCTCATCATCAGAGCCGGCAACACAACTTCAAAGGTAGACATCGGAATGTCAATCACAACAACTCTGTGACTCATGCTCGACCTTTCGGTCACCTTGTTCCGAGGCCATGTCTGTACATGCTAGGCTCGCCATAATAACCTTCAACGAAAGTGCTTGTGCAACGTGGCTTACACCCACTGTATGCGAACGACGATATGTCTGACACCCGATCATCACGACCTGCCTCATAACGTAGAACTTTCTTGGTGGTGCACGTTGAAGGGAGAACACAAATGGTATTTTGGAGGGATCATCTTATATAACTACCGCCGTGTAACTAATATATACTATATATATATATATATATACACACAATATAAGATGCACTCAAAACATCAAATGTAATGCGACGTGATATGGTCCTTGCGCCGGTGGTCTCCTTCGCGCCAACAGTTCATAAACAATTTAATAAACTTACCTTGACCATATCACACAGCCCCTGCAAAATAAAGTTAGACGCCTCTACTTTATCTTTTGCATATTTTACGTGGCTTGGGGCTGTCGTAAATAGAACCGCTGCATACCTACGAACCTATGACCACAACAACGGTCAAATAATTGCATATTTATACATCCCTTTCGGGCCCTCCATTGAAAATGCAAAGCCAACTAAAGAGAGAGAGACAGACACCCGCCAGCCACATATACGGAACCAGCCGTATGTCAGTTGTGGAACCAGTCTCGCGTAAGCGTACGCGTAAGGTCGGTCCAGGCCGCTTCATCAACTCGATGCTGCCGGCAGTGCAAGTGCACGCGAGAGGGTAGCAAATAATAAGAACGTTGCCCCCGTGAAAAACACGGGTGCAGCTAGCGCACAGCTATATCTACGCATAGATCGGCTCTGATACCACTGAAGGGGATCGCATGCAGAAAACAAAAAATTTCCTAACACGGATAACCTTAAACTAGCCAAAATCTATACTATGCAGATATAGTAGTACGCAGGGGGTTCGGTGCACATACCCTTGTAGACCGAAAAGCGGGGATTACGCTCCCGCACAAGCGTTGTCGATGAAGCCGACGAAGACTTCGATGCCGTGTAGAGGAAGCAGACCTCTAGCACCACTAGCGTGGTGCCTCGCAGGGCGTCACACACGTACGGTGAAGCCGACGAACTCCGGGCTCCGATCCAAAGACGAAGCAGCGGAAGACTGGGACCGGAAGACCAGCAGCGCGGCGGCGTGCGTATGGTGGAGAAAACTTATCCTTGGCGCAACTCCAAACTGGGGAGTCACGGGATCCAAGGAGAGAGAGAGAGAGAGAAATTGGTGTGTCTTCAAAGGCCAGGGGTACCCCTCTATATAAAGGGGTCCAGGGGGCTGCCCACCTTGCCAGGCTGGCGGTGTGGGACTATTCCCACACCCCAGCCGGCCAGCCTTGATGCGCCGGCCTAGGTGGGCCCCATGTGGCCCACCTAGGGCCGGCCGAACCAGCCCCTCCCTCATGGGGGGGACTGTCCCCCCTCATGGGCCTCTTTGGGCAAAGAGGCCCATTAAGGGATTTTTGCCTTTAAAAATTCAGAAAAATTAAAATAAAATATATTTAACTATTAATTACACTAATTAATATTAAATACATATTACATAATTTATTCTGGCTCCGAAAACTATTTCGTCGCTGCCCGATCTCCATCGGAACTTTCCCGGTCTCTCTTTTCCTATTTTTCTCTTCCGGTAAAATGTCGACTCCCCTTAAGCGTGTTACCCTAGCGGTTCGATTATCTCACCAAACATGATCGAGACTCCTCTCCGATCAATGACTAATTCGTGGACCTTGGATACCCAGAATTAATCCCTGCGAGATAACGAATACTTTTCCTATCGAACCTGGACGTCTGAGTCTTAAACCTTTTGCCATGCGATACTTAGCGTGTCCGAGACTCGTTCATAGATATCTCCATACCTAGCTTGATCTCGTTACCGACACCGCTAACTTCTACTTGTCCATGATCTTATGTCCTGGTGACCTAGTCACACGCTTGCAAGCTCTTTTGACATAATCTCACCGAGTGGGCCCTAGGGTATCTATCCTGCTATGGGACTGGCAAATCCCGCTCTTGACCCCCCGTCTCAACATACTCCTTTCCGACACCCGAGAGGGACACCTTTATTGTCACACTATGTAAGATATGACGTTTGATGCAATCAAAGTGTCTTCCAGGAATAGCAATAAGAGTAGGTCTCACGGTCAAAGGCGTAATGACTACGTCCTACAAATATCGGGTATGTCCATCACATCGTTCTACCAACGACACGACTTCATTGTCAAATAGACGCCATGTCACATGATCGGGAAACCTCGATCATCGATTGCACAATGAACCAATCAAATAGAGGCTACTGGGGACCTGGTTGTTTTACGTATCACACCTGTATTAATGTTTCCGCTTAATACAGTTATAGCATGACACAAAAACGCATTATGAACAAATGAGATATGATAAATAAAACTCTTTATTAAGTGCCTCTAGGGCATATCTCCTACAGGGCTTGGCCCATGCGCGTGCCGACGATCGAGCAGGCGAGGCAGACCATCGGCAGACGAAGGAGTTTGACGTACGTAGAACTCCCATGTAAAGATATGGAGAAGAAACTGACGCCATTTAATCTCACTCTTAATGTTCTCTTTGGAAACGCCACATCAAAACTTCTTTTTCAGTTTAGTTGTATGCCACGTCATCTCCATCATGCTCTTTCATCACAGTTTTTTTTACTTGAACCTCATGGTGCGATGCACCGTCCTATAGTCTTTCCCTGCGGCACAATTATCTTCTCCCTCCCTTCTATTCCTCTTCATCTCCCCCACTAAAGTACTATGAAGAAGAAACTGACGCCATTTAATCTCACTCTTAATGTTCTCTTTGGAAACGAATGCTGGAGTAAAGATGGAATCAATCTCCCCTTTTAAACACTGGAGTTTCTCTTTTTCCATCGTCTCCACCGCAGCTGTTCATGTCCCTAGCTATTTAGTATCCGGCAATTTTTGCTGTTGGAGAGTCGACGTCCTTTGAAGCCCCCATATTATCTGGTCGCTCGAGAGAAAACTGAAGACTCGATGTTGTTGCTGTGCCGCCGCCTCTGCTCGGCGCTGCAACTCCTACGGTACAACTTCCTCTCTAATCTTCTACTCTCTTATTAGTCCTCGATCTTAACTTTTTTTCTTTCGATAAAGGGCGCTTTGTTACTTAAAAGGTTTAAGCGTTTACACCCAGCCTCTGCATAACTAAGATGCACACAGCTGTCCCATAGTACACAATTCGAAATTGATAAAAGGCGAATTACATATCATATCCCGAGCAATTGCAACTACGCCTGAAGTGGTGGTGGCTCTATCCGAAGATTATGCTGCCACCCATGATGGGAAAAAGTATCCCTCGCCGTGGACTCCAACCGTGCACAGACCTCCATAAATAGGTCGCGGTGCTCCACTCGCTGAAGAGAAGACCATGAATGGAGTGTACCGGTACACCGGTAGATGACCTGCAAGGGAGAAGACAATTTATCCTTAAACACTTTATCATTTCTACATAGCCATAGCGACCAAATAATGGCAAGCACTCCCACCCTAATAAGCTGTCTAAACCTCTTATCGATACCGTGTAAACAATTCCCAAAGATATTGGTCACACTGTGTGGGGGATATATGTTAGATGCTACCTGGATGATTGACCATATAGACCTAGCAAACCGACATTGAAAAAAGAGATGTTTTATGGTTTCATTGTGAGGACAAAAAACACAACTCTTACTTCCCTGCCAGTTCCGTTTAGCAAGATTGTCTTTGGTTAGGATTACTCCCCGACGAAGGTACCATCCAAACACTTTAGTTTTAAGTGGTATCTTCATCTTACAAAGCAACTTGTTATTATCAACTGGTATATGAGAATGGGATAAAGCATTATACATGGAGTCTACCGAGAATTTGCCATTCTTATATAGGTTCCATCGAAATTCGTCTGGCCCAGCTTGAAGTTGAACATTGGCCAACCTCTGTAAAAGGGCTTGCCATGCAACCAATCGCAGGCCAATCAAATCTCTCCTGAACGTTACATCTGGAGGTGAGGTTGCCATTACCTTCTTAATGGTATCACTTTTGTAACGAACAATATTATATAATGCAGGATATTGTTCACGGAGTGTGGTATTGCCTAGCCACGTATCCTCCCAAAACCTTATCTGAGACTCATCTTTAATCGAAAAATGTCCAAATCTGAAGAACTGTGATTTTGTAGCCATCAGACCAGCCCAAAAATGCGAATCACCATGTTTCCAAGAAACTTGTGAAAGAGGTTTGGAGCCAACATATTTCCGATTCGGGAGGGTTTGCCACTGTCCATCCTCGGACAGCAGCTTAAACAACCATTTACCTAGAAGAGCTGTATTCTTAACCTCAAGGTCGTGAATTCCCAGCCCTCCTTGATCTTTAGGTGTACAAACCACACTCCATTTAACCAGTCGATATTTCTTCTTCTCACTGTCCCCTTGCCAAAAGAATCTAGACCGATAATAGTCTAGTTTTTGGAGCACCCCTTTTAGCAGAATGAAGAAAGATAATATATATAGTGCCATATTGGTGAGCACCGAATTTATGAGTACCAATCTTCCGCCGAGTGACAGCAATTTTCCTTTCCAACTACTTAAACGTTTTTGTACTCTTTCTTCGACGCATTTCCATTCGGCAATAGTAAGCCTCCGATAATGAATCGGGATGCCTAAATACCGAATCGGGAATTGACCTTGCCCACAACCAAAGAGTTCGGCATAGAGATCGGCCTCGTCTAAAGCCTCGCCAAAACAGAACAACTCACTTTTATGGAAATTAATTTTCAGACCTGAAAGCTGCTCGAAAGTTGCTAAAATTAATTTAAGATTTCGAGCATTTTCAATGTCATGTTTCATAAAAAGAATTGTGTCATCGGCGTATTGCAGGATTGATAGTCCTCAATCGACTAGATTAGGAATCAACCCTTCAATCTGACCATCCACTTTAGCACGCTCAATCATAATAGCAAGCATATCCGCCACTATGTTGAATAACATAGGGGATAACGGATCGCCCTGTCTAAGACCTTTTCGAGTCTGGAAATAACGTCCAATGTCATCATTCACTTTGATGGCCACGCTAACTCCAGATACAAAATTACGAATGAGAGCACGCCACTCATCAGAAAAATCTTTCATTCTGAGAGTTTGTTGGATGAAAGACCACTTGACTTTATCGTAAGCTTTTTCAAAATCTAATTTAAGAATGACCCCATTAAGTTTCTTGCAATGTAACTCATGAACCGTTTCGTGCAACACCGCTACCCCATCAAGAATATTACGTCCTTGCATAAAGGCAGTTTGAGACGGTCGCACCACATGTTCAGCAACTGTATTCAGACGAATCGTGGGTATTTTTGTAAAAATCTTGAAACTAACGTTCAAAAGGCATATAGGTCTAAATTGTTGAATCTTTTCTGCCTCATTCACCTTAGGTAACAAAATAATTTCGCCAAACTTCAACCGAAACAACTCGAGCTGATCCGTATGAAGCGCGCTGAACATAACGAGAAGGTCACCTTTGATGGTGTCCCAGAATGTTTGATAAAACTCTGCTGGGAACCCATCCGGACCAGGAGCCTTGTTATGTTCCATCAGGAAAATGGCCTTTTTCACTTCCTACTCTGTGTAGGGGGCTGTAAGTAAGCTATTCTCCACAGCGGAAACTTGGGGGATATCCTCCGTTCGGGCTTCATCCATTGTGAAGTTACCTTACTCAGGTTCGCCGAACAGGTCTTTATAATAATTAGTAATGTAAGCTTTTAGCTGTTCATGGCCTTCAATTCTTCCATCCTCATGGACAAGAGAGTGAATTCATTTCATCCTGTGTCTGCCATTAGCAACACTATGGAAGTATCTAGTATTTGAATCTCCTTGAAGAAGAAATTGAGACTTGGACCGTTGATACCACTTGAGTTACTCCTCACGTAGTAGGTTTGCTATTTGCGCATTAGATTGACTTTTCAGCTCAATCTCATGCGTAGATAACGTCCGCACTTCCGCGAGCGCCTCCAGCTCATCAATAATGGTTGACAGCCGTTGCTTTTCTTTCCTAAGAATACCTGTAACATGACGTGCCCAACCAGATAGGTGTTTGCGTAATGCATGCATTTTGTTATTCGATCTCTCAATTGGTGAACGTCCCGCTACCGGTCTTTCCCATACTTTTTTAACCATGTCATGGAAGCCTTCCCTATGTAGCCAACCAAGTTCAAATTTAAATGGTTTTCTACATATAGGATGTGGCGTTCCCGTGTTCAGGAGCATAGGAGCATGGTCAGACAGTCTCTCAATACGTTCTAGAGCGCGAACCGACACCATTGGGTATTTGTTTTCCCAGTTGGTGCACATGAGCACGCGGTCCAGTTTTTCGTATGTCGGATCAGGGAGACTGTTAGCCCACGTGTACTGTCTACCAACCATTGACACCTCTCGTAGATCTAACCTGTCGATGACAGCGTTAAATAAGAAAGGCCAGTGGCTGTCAAAACGGACTTTACTTTTGTCGTGAGCAAATCGCAGCAAATTAAAATCGTCCCCAATTAAAATAGGGTGCGGATTGTGCTTTGCAAAATTAACGAGCTCGCGTAAAAAGTCAGCCTTAAAAAACATCCTGAGCAGCTCCATAAACAGCAACGAGACTCCATTGGAAATTATCAGCCTTGTTGCAGATGTGGAGTTTAACATGAAACTCACCCACCGAACTAGCTATAACGTCCATGGTATCCACTCGTACACCGACAAGGATGCCACCCGAACGGCCTCGAGGCGGACGAGAAATCCACTCATAATCTCTGCCACCAGAAAGGCGGTTGAGAAAACTTGGTGAGTAATCTCGTTTACCCGTCTCTGAAATAGCCACAAAATCTAAATTATGATCCCGACAACAATCAGCAATATGAACATGTTTAGCCAAGTCACTAGACCTCTGCTATTAAGAAACATGCCATTCATCGGGAAACAATTTTAGCTTTTAAAACTTTAGGCCTCTTACTAGATCGCTTTTCAGCGGAAGTCTTGGATTTGCGACCCGAAGCTTTTAGATCATATAATGACCTTAGCTCAGTCTCATCCAAACCAACCTCTGACACGACCCCAACAAGACTAGAGAGAAGCTGACCATCCATTGTGGCATTCGTCTCCTCATCGTCCGAAAAAGGGTTATCCGCCATGATGAAAACTTTAGGAATTACCGTTAACCGGTCATATTCCATATGTTTCAACACACTTGCAGATACCGAAATATCCTTACTATTTTTACCAAGAGAAACTCCTAAACTACTCAAATTGGAAACTATGCGGGAATCAGAAAAGCGCAAAAAGGACTTAGATGAGGCATCGTTACCACTACCATCGAGGTTGTGCTGAGCCTTGCGCCGCATCGCCCTCAACGTGGCGTCCTCGTCAGTTGCCGAACCCCCACCCGCATCCATTGCATGTCTCCCACTCCGCCTCAAAGGCATGGGTGATGCGGGGGTCGCCGACGATGACTGGGTAGGTGGCGTCGGAGGCGAGGATGCAGCGGCGTCCCGAACCGTAGCCCTCAGAGGTGTCGTAGGCGATGTAGGGACACTCTCCGAGGCCACAGTCCGGTGCAGCTCCTGTGCGGTGGGCAAAGTAGGGGACGGCGGCGGCGACGATATCGCGTCGAGCGACGAGGACGCGCCTGTCACCGCTTGCGAGCAGTCGAGGCCTGCTGGGTCCGGTCCAACAGCAGCAGCAGCCATCGGCACACCATGCTGGGCCGAGCTCGTAGCCAGCGGTGACGCATCATCCGTCTGCGCCTCCTGCGCGATGATCATCCCTAGCGATGCAGAAACAGCTGCCACCTCCGGTGAGCAGACCGAGTGCACAAAGGTCTGCCCAGCAGTAGACTATGTGCCATCCTGGGCTGGGCTGGAATCCATCGGCAGCACATTGCCCTGCAGCGACTCCTTCTTATAGCGGCCGGCACGCCGGCCGGACCTCCGATCGTTCGTGTAGATGGCGACCTGCTGCTGCGGACGCGCCCAGCGTTGTGCGTTGTGCGTTTCAGCACATTAGGCCTGCCCCGCGCCGAAACCGAGTGTCACTAGCTTCTTCTGCCGAAATAGCACACCGAGGAGCTGCGATCAGAGACGGCGACGTCCGTTTAATCTTCTCCACGATTTCCACCACTGCAGGCGTACTTGGACAAGGGTTATACGGCGTCACCGCGATAAGCTGACTAGTAACCGACAATGAGGAAGCTGCAGCAGATTTGCCATATGGTGCCGAGTTACCCAGTGGAGCGGAATCCACCTCCATATTGTTCTCCGAAGCATTAGCACGGCGATCCGAAGAATTATGCTGCTTGCCGCTACCATCGAAACCAGCCGCGTCATCCATGTCATCATCCTTCCGTTTCCAGAAGCGAGGCTTGAACTTGGAGTCAGGAACAAAACTCTCATCCTCACGCCGAAAACGAAACTCGTAACCAAACAACTGCACCAAGACCACGGCCTTAACAAAATTGCCAGAGGCATCAGAATTAGTCTCAAAACATGCTGTGTCCATCATCGCCACTTGAACGCGAACAATTCCACGACTCCGCAATGTAACGAGATCGACACCCTGCGGTGCTCCCAGAAGAGAGGCAATCGCCCAAAGACCATGGTAGTGGCGAAGTGCATGGGGTACTCCCTCAACCTGAACCCAGAAGGGCTTCAGAACAACCAGCGGAGGGATATCCTGGAACTTCCATGAAGAGATAGTAATCTGAGCCGAGGAAGAAGGTACTCCCAGCTGCATACCATCAATACGCTGCAAATCATCCGCTGAAGGTACCGAAATAGTGAAAGCATTCTCACCCTGCGGAATCGCCTCCCACTTCCACTGAGCGTGGCCTGGACAGACTCTCGCCATCTGTGACTGAACAACCGTGGCATCCACCGATCCACCAGAGATCGTAACCAGAGCAGTAGGAGCGCCAGATGGTATCAGGTGTGGCTTGAAAACATTGTCAGGGAGGTGCAAATTCAAATAATCAATATTAGTTGTACCCGTAAAAAACGCCAGAGGCCTTTGCATCTTCAGGGTTGGGCATCTCCGTGTCGGATGAGCCTCTGTGTTGCAAACTAGACAATAATGCTTAACCGGGCATTCCTTTGACGAGTGAGTCTCCACTGCACACTTCCAGCAACGCACAGATTTCACCGGAGGCTCTGCCATTGGAACCGAAGGCTGAGCAACAGTAGCAGGATCAGTCGCCATAGGTCCAGAAGGAATTGGGTTCCCCCCTGCTGCCCCGCCGGTACCATTGCATGGTATAAAGGATGCGGGAAGCCCGGTGGGGGCGCACCTTCTGCAGCAATTCCAGGAGCAGTGGCCGGGACTGCAGGGGTGGGCTTCTTCTTCTTCCTTCGTTTCTGAGCAGTAGACGAGGAAGCAACCGGACCAACCGGTCTAGCCCCTGGCTGCTGAGAGACTTGCTGGTTCACCATCGAAGCAGCCTGGAACCCGCCGGCACCC
Organism: Poa annua; assembly: GCA_026929855.1. Classification (NCBI taxonomy): domain Eukaryota; kingdom Viridiplantae; phylum Streptophyta; class Magnoliopsida; order Poales; family Poaceae; genus Poa; species Poa annua. The sequence continues at coordinate 41,927,326 of CM049435.1, read as the reverse complement.
TGCGGCGGAACAAAAGGAGCTTGCTGTCCACCTTGGAAAAATTGGAAGGGCGGATAGACGGCCGGCGCTTGCGGCCGCTGCATGTACTGTCCAGGCGGAAAGAAACCTCCTTGTACCGCCTGAGCGGAGGAGGTCTGCCCTCCGTAGGCAAGGAACGGAGGCTGCTGCATCCCGGGCTGCTGCTGCTGCTGGAAGTTTCCCGGCGGCCCTCCTTGGAACGCGGGACGCTGCGGCTGCCCTGACATACCGCCCGGAGCTAGCCCAGCGACGACCCGTGCAAAGGAGCGCGGCGAAGCTCGGCCAGGGAGCGAGGCGGATGGAACCGGTGTCGACGATGAACTCGGATGGAAGGCGGGCGGGGCGGACGGTGGCGACGAAGAGCTTGGAGATGACGAAGTCGAGGCGGACGGCGGCGCGGCGAGGGAACGATGGCACTGTCGAGGACGATAGCCAGCCTTAGGGCACGCGAGCCGGGCCCAGCGGTTAGCAATCGCACGGCGCAGCGAGACTCCAAGCGAACGGTCGTGAACGCTCGCATGCGGCGATTGAGATCGCGTGAATCCCGCCTCAACCGTTGCCCCCGTTGCCGAGGCAGTCTCCACCGTCTCCGGCGCCACCAGCGTATAAGAAAGCGCCGCCACCGTCTTCTGATCAAGGAACTGCCCTAGAACTGGCAGCGGCGTGATCCGCCGCCTCGGCAACGGGCCCCTCCACGGACCCATGCCGGGAGGATGCGCCAGCCTCACTCCCAGCGGCGAGCTAGGTTTCCGAGCCACCATCGGCACCTTCACAGTCGTGCCAAGAGCAGACGACGTCGATGCATCCTCCTCCCTCGCGTCCTCCGTCGACGCCTGATCCAAAGACACCTGCACATTACCGACAACGAAACCAGTTACCTTACCTTCATCGCTCGCCGGAGACGACGACGAATCTCTTTCCCAGAAACGCGACGCCGGCGTCGGGAAGCCGATCGCGTTCCAGAAAGATTGGGCCAACTCCGCATCCGAGAGCTTTCCTCTCTTAGCCACGGTCGTCCATCCCGGTTGCGACTGGTCGTCGAGGACATCCATGGCGGCTTCGAATGGAACCTCAGATTCGCATCCATCGGAACTCCAATCTTCCACCACCACGGCCACATCGGCGACATGATCCGGCACGAAGCCATCGAGACCTGAGGGGGCAGCGGTCAGATCGCCAAGGCAGGAGAAACGCGATCCCATGCAGTTAGCATCCCATGCCGGCGGCGCGAGGGTCTTCCGTCGGCGACCACCGATCCTAGCCGCCGGCTGCGAGTCCTCCGAGGAGGCCCAGAAACGGCCACGAGTCTGCGCTGCGTCGTCGCCGATGCCCGTCCGGTCGCCAGAGGTCGCCATCTCCATTATTAGTCTTATTAGTCTTCTTGAGGCTCGTTAATTCTGTAAGATCCCGAGAGTTTGTTAAATAATAATGATTATGTGTCCCTCCTCGATCTTAACTTGTTCAATTTGTTCAACCCATTCAATTTGTTCGTGTGCCAGATTCAAGGTTTTTGGGTTTGATTGGAGGAAGAAGTCATTTTATTCGTCAGTGTCTGTGACTATAGCATCGAAAAACACTGGCCTTTTTGCTGTAAAACTTTAAGCTACAGGGTACGTGATTGTTCATGTTCTTTTGCAAAGTCCAAACTGGACAGTGGATGGTGATAATAGTTTCTGTAATGATGCATCAGCCAATCCTCTCACCCATCTCGGTCTGCCAGCTCCATCTTTTCAGGAAAGTTCGATGTATATTTAGATAATTCTGTGGTTTGCTGCTGTTATTCTTCTGTTGTTTGCAGGCAGATAACCACGAAAAATTAATCTTATGTACACGTTTGCACGATGTGCTAACAAGAGATTAGGCAAGAACTGAATTTTTTGGCAGGTGACGTTACGAAGAAGTGCCTATTTGAAGAACTATTCGCACTTTCCGCCAAAAAAGTACCACTATAGTTGGTGGACACGAATTTATGCAGTCTGACCTCCAGAAGATGTGATCTCATTTCAGTTCTGTCAGATGTCTTGGAAAATTTTACACTCACTTACATGAATTCACCTTTTGATCTTCATAGAGGTTATATCCACTAGCATGCTCAATCAACTCCAAAAAACTATTTAGGTAATCATTCAAATGTCATTCGATTCAGATTAAGAACTTCACTGTTTACTTGATTTGGTATTGTGCAAAATGAATCTGACAAGCTAACCTTCTTTTTAGTCAATGACAATTCCAAGTCTCTTGCAGTCTCTTGAAGAAAAAAACATCAGACATACATATATTTTAGTTTTTAGTGGCATGCGTTAATGCCTGCTCGCAAGCAGCATATTATGACTACGAGATTGTCCCTAATTAGATGCAGAGCTCTCAATATTTGCTTTTCTCTGTCCCCTAACATTTTTCTATACTGTTGCAAATCTAGATAAAAAAAGTTGACACTCTTACATAATTAAGATATGCTCTTGCTAGGTTGCTATATACTTCGTCTCATGCTAATACAAGTGACTACATTACTGATTACTTCCATTGGAATTTCCAAAGGGAATTTGGCTTCATATTTTTTAATATCACCTAAGAATCCCGCAGCAACGCGCGGGGTATAATCTAGTTTCTATAACACACAGGCCCCTGACTTGTAAAAAAATCTCCTGCAAAATTTTTGAGGAAAGCAATTAGGTCCAATTCAAACCACCACTTTATGGTCGGCGCCTCTTCAACGCGCAGGTCCAACTACCTCAATCCGAACAACGAGTTGGACCGGAGTCGTCAGGTGGTCTCCTGCACGACCTCCAACTGGACCAAGCGATGACGGCGAGGTGGTGTCCCACACGAACAGCTGGACCATGCGTCACAACCTCCAGCTAGACCAAGCACCTGGTCGCCGAACTCCACGAACGACCGAGGAACGCCGCCCGATCGCCGAGCTCCATGAGTGGCCGAGGAACGCTGCCGAGTCGCCAAGCTCCACGAGCGGCCGATGAATGCCGCCCGGTCGCCGAGAGCTCCACGAGCGGCCGAGGAATACCGCCCGGTTGCTGAACGGGATTGCCGGGCCGGCGTCAGAGCGTCCTTCTTCTCGCGCGCGGGGAAACTTCCGCGCCACTTGGTCCTCCCACGCATGTCTAAATTTTCCAGCGTGCTGTACCTCATACTCAAAATTTTAATGTCCCACACGCTAAATTAACGGTTTTTCCAACGTCAGGATGCCTGTTGGATATATGATCTAAAGCAGCAAGCTCCAAATCAATGGTAGCGCGAAATGTGCAAAACATATACTAGTGCTGATGCAGCCATATGAAATGTTACAAAAGAGCATCCCGAGATTTATTAAGAGCAAGGACTTAAAACTTCATCATCCATGTACCACTATCCCGCCATTCAGGCGCTATGACGATCAAGATAAAACGGCTGATGTGCCTTTTCCAATTCGAGCATCTTCCTTTTTTCCTAGAGAAGAGCGCATATATGCTTCGGCTTTTCATAGCTTTCATTGCATGGCGCACACAATATCATTGACAGGATGCTTGCAAAAGATAGGAGAAAAAAAGTTATTGCAAGGATCAAGGGCAACGGCCGTGGGTCACATGGCTGGCAACGTTGGCGGTCACGAAAGACGTGCACCCGGTCGAGAGACTTGGGAAGAAAAAAGCCTGGGGTATACGTCCATGGGCCCACCTTGCCGGCCATGCTATGCGGCGACCCAGCCCATATGGCTTCAGATCAGCCGTGGGAACTCGCTCGGTATCGCCCGAGCGATTCGTACCCCGTTTCACTGAAGGTTGAAGGCTATTGAGCTTGGCCGGTCCAGTTTCCATCGTACAATACAATAGGTGTTGTGTACATTTGTTTAAATTCTCTCGTATCGCTCAAACGACCCCCTCCCGCTCCATGTTACCATTCCTGAGCATGGCCCATTTGCACTAGACGACAGCGTCGCCACATCGGAGACCGAGAAGAGACTTAACTGGGATGGGGTGGTCGCCTATGAAGATTTTAGGGTTCGGGGTGCGGGGGGAGGGGGTGTAGAGGGATGCCAAGGGTGACGGCGGTTGAGGAGGATGGGGCGGTTTGGCGGCAGCAGATGGCCTGGCCGGCGAAGGGCGCGTGGGGTTTGGGGGTGGAGTAGGCGGCGGAGGAGACGGAGGCCGGTGGTGACGAAGGCAAGGTAGGCGGGGTTCTCGGCGCCTTTCTGCGCTAACCTTTGCCGAAGGCGTAGAATAGGACCTCTTGATTTTGTCTTAGCTGAAAGTATTTCATAATACATAGTACTCACTCCGTCACATATTCGATGACTTCCATTTGTCTAAAAGTGGATGTACCTATACACTATTCCCTCGCTTCCAGTATTTGCTTCGCACAGTCCCGTTACCTAAGGAACATATGATATGACTGCAGTTTAGAAAACATCCGGTATGATTCCTTTCACGTTTTGGTAGGGTTAGAGAGCGCAGTGATTACGCAACTAATACCGGGGGAGACAAACCGTCATGTCAAAAGAAGCTTTTCTTTTAAATGGGGAATGCTGCTCCGACCTCTGCATTAAAATAATGCACATAGCGTTTTTATAGAAAAATTGTGTAGTGTATATGAATCATGAATCACATAAAGTGAAAACAAAAATTAGCCAAAAGTAGAACGAAACCCTAAACATCTAGTGTTCTAGTGTGCTGCCGACCATCCCAAATGAAGATAGCCCAAATGACCGCCATCCGTCGAATACATTCGGAATATATATGACCCCGTTGGTCGGCAATAGTAGGTAGACCTACATGTGGATCGAGTAAGTAACCCTCTTGGTAACCTCCAAACAATGAGCAGCTACCACATTGTTAAAAACGACAGAGTTGTGACAATTCTAATTGTTTATCAGTTGTATTTAACCAATTAGCAAACATATTAGACTCGCTGGTAGGAGGACAAATATTGAACGTGAACTGAAATAATCTCAACATATGCGTTACAAAATACACACTTTTTACATCTCGTCCAACGTCTTAGATAAATATTCTCTTTTGTTAATAAAATAGGCACATTCAGAAACCATAAAAAAATCTCAATTTTCAATGGTATCTTAAGCATTCATAATTATTTCTGCAAAAATAATATGTGTACATTCATTAAATCAATATAAACAGATTTAACCGTAAAAGAACATGATGTTGTCAACTCTCCAGTTAAAAATATCAGTTGTGTATCAGGAAGAGAACACACACCAATCTTTCCACGAGCACTAGTATGCAAAGGCTTATAGGTGGGAATGTATTTTGTGGCGCACCTATAATCCAATGCGCCTTTTAGTGGCGCATCCACAATAGTGCGCCACAGATATATGTGGCGCATTGCAGGCACATGCGCCACTGAATTACCAATTTTTGTGGCGCACCATGGTCCATTCGCCATTGAAATCTTGTGGGTCCCACCACCCCTATTAGAATTTCAAAATCCGATGCCATTTTGGTGGCGCACGCAGCACATGCGCAACAGATAGTCCTTTCTGTGGCGCATCCAAAAACATGCGCCACAGAAAGGGACCTTCCTGTGGCGCATGAGCTGGGTGCGCCACAGATATACGCCAACAAATATCTTTACCCTCCCGCGACGGCGCCTTATCCACACAGAATTAACGCCTCCCTCACTCTCTCTCTACCCCGTCACCGCCCGCGCCGCCTCCCGCAGCGCCGCGCAGCGCCGCCCGCACGCACCCCCGCCTCCCCCACCGCCGCCCGCACGCATCCCCGCACCGCCGCCCCGCCTCCCCACCGCCGCGCACCGCCGCCCGCACCGCCTTCACCTCAGCGCTGCCTCCTCTCTCCTCAATCCCCTTCACCGAAGCACCGCCACGAGCTCCTTCCTTGTCGCCTCCCCCTCCCGAGCTTGGCTCTCGCCTACATCCGCCACCGCTGCCTCCCGCACCCCCTCGCTTTCGCCGCATCCAAACCAGATCGAGCGCCGCCGCCCAGGAGCTATGGCATCATGGGTGGCCTGCTCGCCGGTGCGCGAGCCTCAGATGCCATCGACCACCGCTCACACGTCCGGCCGTCGACCACCGTGTCGGCCCAGTGGATTCTAGGGTGTGCAGAGCCCACTCTCCATGGCCCTCACACGCATCGATGCTGACGAAACAACTAAGGACCAAGCGGAACGCTTGGGGAGACCCCCGAGGGGAGAGCTCTCTCGAGAGGACTTGAGGGGGCAGCGAAGGGCCTGAAGGGGCTCCCCCTGAGGCCGCCCCCCCTACAGGGCCTTCTCCCCCTTGGAGAGAAGTCAACGCAACACCCTCCACGGGGCCTCCCGGGCCCTGCGGGGATACTTCGCTACGAAGGAACCGCTGCAGAGCGCACATGGCCTCTGCAGCAGCCGCAGAGTGACGCGCGCGTCTGCGCGCGATGACGACGGCACCACAGTTGCCGTTCTGGTGATAAAAGGAGTCAACAAAGCGATGTGTCCCCTGCGCCGCCACCAAGGCTTTCCTCTTTGGTGATAAAGCAGGTGGCCGGCGCAACGCTCCAACGACGACGTCACCATGGGCACCCCCACGGTCTCTGCAGTACCAGCTGGCCGCTCTGCAAAGATGGCGGCTGCCCTGCCACGAAGGCAGGCTTTGCGACCATGGACCGAGTCCATGGGCACCTCAGCTGCGGTGCACCCCGCTCGACCATTTCGTCGCCATGTGGGAACCCTTCCACTGCGCAGCGCGCAGGGATGAGGCCCGGGGCGCCTATATAAGGAGCAGGAGCGCCACCGTAGCGAGGGAGGGAAAAATCAACCACTCATCCGTGTACACCGGACCATAGCCGAGCCAAGCTTAGCGAGCTCGAGGAGGAAGAAGAGCTCATCCTTCCCCCTCCAAGCTCCGCATAGCCGCTCGAGAGCCCTCGGCAAGCTCATTGTACTGTTCCTACCGCAGTGCAATACAGACAGGCAGGAGTAGCGGTTTTACCTCACCCCGAGGGCCGTGAACCTGGGTACGGGCCGGACTCCATCTCTGTCGTGCTGTCCCGCTGCAGGCACGACGAGCACCGTCGCCGTGCCGGCTGAGAGTTGTTGACTAACGTGTTCAGTCCCCCTCACGAACTTCCCCCTCGAGTGTAGTCATCCCTGTTCCGTGGGAATCACACATCGACATTTGGCGCGCCAGGTAGGGGACTGAGGCGCGTCTTCAACCTCCAGCCGGCTTTCCGCCATGACGGACACCCGCGCAACGCGCGCCAACAGGCGCGCAGCTGACAGGGCTCACACCGAGCCCGGCACAGTTCCCACCCACGGCCGCCGCGGCCGCCCTCGCGCTGCCGAGCGCGCCAACACCGGCCCGCATGTGGAGGAGCCTGAGAGCGAAGAGTACAACGACAGCGGCCACCGCGTCGACGGGGACGGCCCCCCGGAGCGCAACGACGATGCCGAGTCTTCGCATCCGTCGCGGCGCCAAGACGCGTCCTCTCAGGGACGCCCAGAGCCCACGCCGCACACCGCGCTCCTCATGGCCCAGGAGCTCCTGCGCTACCGGCCTAGCGCTGAGGCCCACGACCAGTGGTTGGACCGCCTCCACCACCTCGTCGACGTCGCCACCACGCGCCCCGCCCCGTCGCGCTCCATGGTCCAGCACTCCGGCCGCGCGGGAACGGCTGCACCAGATGCGCCTCCGCCGCCGCCAGGACAGCCTCCGGCCGCAGCGCAGAGGGCTCCCTCTCACGCCTCCTCGCCGCACGACTGCCAGATCGTGCAGCGTACTGCGCCTGACGCGCGGGTGGGCATGGAGCGCCGCAGGGACCTCCAGAATCGCCTCGTTGAGGAGCTCGGCCAGGCAGGGCAGCAGAACCGCAGGGTTCTCCAGGGGGGAGTCGCCACGTACGCCTCTGGCTGCATGGCCTTCACCCACGCTCTGCGCCGCGTGGTCTGGCCCCAGAAGTTCAGGCCGGCCCTCCCCAAGGGCTTCGACGGGTCGACCAACCCTCTCGAGTTCCTGCAGCTCTACACCACCTCCATCCAGGCTGCAGGGGGAGACGACAAGGTCATGGCAAACTGGTTCTCCCACGCGCTCAGGGACTCCGCGCTGTCCTGGCTCCTCAACCTGCCTGAGGACTCCATCGACTCCTGGGAGGAGCTCTGCAAGCAGTTCGTCGCCAACTTCAAGGGCACGTACGAGCGCGCACTCACCCACAACGACCTGCGCGCTGTGGTGCAGAAGAAGGATGAGACCCTCCGCAAGTACATCCAGCGCTTCAGCCAAGTGCGCAACAAGATCCCGAACATCCCTGACACGCAGGTCATCGCCGCCTTCAGAGAGGGCGTCACGAACCGCAGGATGCTCGAGAAGCTGGGCATTCACGACAAGCTCACCTCTGTAGTGAAGCTGTTCGACCTCGCGGACAAGTTCGCCAAGGCCGAAGAGGGACTCCTCTTCGTCAAGATGAGCCAGCGAGGGGACGACCAGGCTGAGGGCTCCAAGAGCCACAAGAAGCGCGAGGAGACCAAGCGCAAGACCACTGCTGTCCTAGCGGCAGAGCCAGCCACCAAGAACGCCCGCAGAAGCTCCCCCGAGCCTGGCGACAAGGAGGCGGACCACCGTCCGTTCTGCGTCTACCACAATAGGCGTGGACACGCCACAGACGACTGCTTCGACCTCAAGAGGCTGAGCAGGGAGCGCGAGCGAGGAGAAGGCAGCGGAAGCCGCGGCAGAGGTCGCGGCTACCGCAGAGACGGCAGGGGTAGGCGCGATGGCGGCTACCAGAAGCCGTCGGGCACTCAAGCCAACGCCGCCGAGAAGAACAACAACCTCCCTGACGAGGAGGATGGAGGCTACCAGGCCCCGAGAGGGGCTATGGCCTGCATCCTCGGCGGGGCTCAGGCGCCCAAGTCGAACAACCAGTTCAAGCAGTTCGCCCGCGAGCTCAACGCCGTGCTCCCGAGCACCGAGACCTCCAGGCCCCTCAAGTGGTCCCAGTACACCATCGCTTTCGACGCCAAGGACCACCCTAAGTCGACCAAGACTGTTGGGACCCTCCCCCTGGTCTGCTCCCCCACCATCAACAACATCACCGTCTCCAAGACGCTCATTGATGGGGGAGCTGGCCTGAACGTCATCTCTGTCGAGACCTTCGAGACGCTTCAAGTGCCCTACGAGTGGCTTATGCCCTCCAGGCCGTTCACCGGGGTCACCAGTGGTTCCATCGAACCCCTGGGCCAGGTCCGGCTCGCCGTCACCTTCGGCACGCAGAAGAACTATCACACAGAGCTGATCGACTTCGACGTCGCCCACATCGGCCTGCCGTACAATGCCATCCTCGGCTACCCCGCTCTCGCGAAATTCATGGCCGTCACCAGTGTTGGATTAGGCGGCGCCTAGGCAGCGCTTAATCACGCTTAGTCACTAGGCGATGGACAAACGCCTCGCCTAGGTCATAAGCGGAACTCTAGGCAACACAACTAACAAACTGTCTTTTACAGCAAGAAATTCATTTCTTTTTGCACTTATAAATAAGATGGACCATAATTCAATGGCAATTGTTGTTAGTTTACTCATTTATAAGCGCTAAATTAGTATGTATAGATATAGAATAACCCAAATATACACCTGATGTCAAAAAGTATATACCGCCTAGGTCACGCCTGGTGCGCTTAAGCATCGCCTAGGCGCTAGGCGAATACCAACCGCCTCGCTTACGCCTAGCGCTTTTTCCAACCTTGGCCGTCACGCACCATGCCTACAACATGGTCAAGATCCCCGGCAGCGCTGGCACCATCGCCATCCATGGTCATATCCTGGACGCCACGCGCGCTGTCGAGAGCGCCTACAAGGCAGCTGCCATGGCATTCCCGGCCGACGAGGACATGGAGCCTCTCGAGAGGCCCAAGAAGAAGAAACAAGTGTTCTCTCAGGAGCAAGCTGCCACGAGGAAGGTGCCACTGGGTACTAGTGGCTCGGGGGCCGAAGGCTCGTGGGCTAGCGTCACCATAGGCGCTGCCCTGCCTCCTAAATAGGAAAGTGCGCTCGTCGCCTTCCTTCAGGCAAACTCTGACATGTTCGCATGGACTCCGTCAGATATGTCTGGTGTACCAAGGGAGGTGATCGAGCACCACTTAGCCGTGTGTCCAGACGCACGGCCCGTTAAGCAAAAAGCACGCAAGCAAGCCCCCGAGAAGCAAGCATTCATCGTCAAGGAAGTAGAGAAGCTAAAGGCGGCGAAAGTCGTCCGCGAAGTCGCGCACCCCGCTTGGCTCTCCAACGGCGTGGTTGTCCCTAAACCCGCTGGAGGAGGCCGACTCTGCATCGACTACACCGACGTTAACAAGGACTGCCCCAAGGACCCATACCCCATGCCGAGGATAGACTAGATCGTGGACTCTACCGCGGGCTGCGACCTCCTCTGTTTTCTGGACGCCTTCTCTGGTTACCACCAGATCAAAATGGCTAAAGAGGACGAGGAGAAGACAGCATTCCTCACCCCCTGTGGCGTGTATTGCTACACATGCGTGCCCTTCGGCCTAAAGAATGCTGGCGCCACTTTCCAGAGGCTCATGAGGATCGCCCTGGGGGCACAGATGGGCAGGAACGCTGAGGCCTACGTCGATGACATAGTGGTCAAGTCTCGAGAGGGAGGCACCCTCTTGAAGGATCTCGAGGAAACCTTCGCCAGCCTGCGCAAGGTGAACATCAAGCTGAACCCCGCCAAATGCGTCTTCGGGGTCCCTTCAGGCAAGCTCCTCGGGTTCCTGGTGTCCCACCGCGGCATAGAAGCAAACCCTGACAAAATCAAGGCCATAGAAGGAATGCAACCTCCTCGCCGGCTCAAGGAAATGCAGCGCTTAGCAGGCTGCATGGCTAGCCTAGGCCGATTTATCTCCAAGTTTGGCGAGAGAGCCCTGCCATTCTTCAAGATCATGAAGAGGTCTGGCACGTTCAAGTGGACCCCTGAGGCGGACAAGGCCTTCGAGGACTTAAAGAGGTATCTGGCCAGCCCACCAGTCTTGGTGGCCCCCAGGACAGGCGAACATCTGAAGCTGTATCTTTCAGTCACTCCTCAGACCGCAAGCGCCGTCCTGGTGGCCGAGAGGGAAGAGCCTGTCCTCCCCAAGAAGAGCACTGCCACTCCAAGCCCAAAGCCCCCCGACAAGGATCTCGTCGAAGGAGCAGCCTCCACAGACCCACTGCCAGGCCCACAGCCTCAAGTCGAGCCTGCTCCCGGCACCCCTGTCGAGACCCCCCTGCAGGCGGATCTCGACAAGGGCCCTGAGGAGCCTACGCAGGGGGCTGACGCTGCAGCCCCACCGACAACCCTTGTCGAGCACCCCGTCTACTTCGTCAGCACGGTGCTGCGGGATGCTCGGGAGCGGTACCCGATGCAGCAGAAGCTTCTCGTCGCTCTCCTCATCGCCTCCAGGAAGCTGAGACACTACTTCCAGGGCCACCCCATCACGGTGGTCACTGCTTTCCCCCTGGAGCAGATCCTGTGCAACCCCAACGCCACAGATCGTGTCGCGGGGTGGAACATAGAGCTGCAGCCATTCAACTTGCGCTTCGACACCACAAGAGTCATCAAGGGGCGAGCGCTGGCTGATTTCGTCGCCGAATGGACCGACCCAAGCCCTGAAGAGCCTCGGGGGGAAGAGGCTGAGCCCGCTGGAGACACAATGCCCAGCCACTGGACCATGCACTTCGACGAAGCCTTTGCCTGCCGCAATGGCGGGGCAGGCGTCGTCCTGACTTCGCCCAAAGGCGACAAGCTCTACTATGCTGTCCAGTTATGCTTCACGATTGACAAGATCTCCAACAACATCGCTGAATACGAGGGCCTCCTCGCCGGCTTAAGGGCCGCCATCGCTCTAGGCGTCAAGCACCTACTCATCAAGGGTGACTCCCAGTTGCTCGTCAACTTCTCCAACAAGAGCTACACGCCTAAAGACGACCACATGGCAGCATACCTTGAAGAGGTCCGCAAGCTCGAGAAGCACTTCAGGGGCATGGAACTCATGCACATCCCAAGGAAAGAGAACCAGGAGGCTGATGACATCGCCAAGCGGGCCTCGCGGAGGCAACCCCAGCAGGCCGGCATCTTTGAGGAAAGACTCGCCAAGGCATCCATCAAGCAGCCTCGAGAGGCCACAGCCGCAAGCACAGATGAAGCGCTCCCACCACCTCCCGAGTCTGGGGCTCCTGATTGCGGCCCCAGCACAGGGGAGCGTCTGTTGCTGACGGCAACCCACCAAGCCGCAGGCTGGATCGACGAGCTCAAGGACTACCTGACGAAAGGGATCCTCCCTGAAGAGGATGCAGAAGCAGAACGAATCGCTCGACGGGCGAAATCCTACTGCATCCTCGAGGGAAGCCTCTACCGCAAGCGCCCGAATGGCATCGCGCTCAAGTGCGTCCCTCCCGAGGAAGGCCGAACCCTGATCAAGGACATCCACAGCGGGGAGTGCGGCCACCACTCGTGCGCGCGCACCCTCGCAGGCAAAGTCTTCAGGAGCGGTTTCTACTGGCCGCTAGTGCTTCAAGACGCGGTCGCCATCGTGCAAGCCTGTGACGCCTGCCAGTTCCACGCCAAGAAAATTCATCAGCCGGCACTGGAGCTCCAAACCATCCCGCTCTCCTAGCCGTTCGCGGTCTGGGGGCTGGACATCTTGGGCCTTTTCCCGAAGTCGCAGGGGGGCTATCGTTTCCTCTTCGTGGCCGTCGACAAGTTCACCAAGTGGGCCGAGGTTGAACCAGTGCGCACTATTCCAGCTGGTGCCGTGGTGAAGTTCATCAGGAGCCTGGTCTGCCGCTTCGGTGTGCCTAACCGCATCATCACCGATAATGGCTCGCAATTCACCAGTGGCATCTTCCGAGCCTACTGCGACAAGCTTGGCGTCAAGATCTGCTTCGCCTCAGTGGCTCACCCACGCAGCAACGGTCAAGCCGAGCGAGCGAACGCAGAGGTCCTCAAGGGCCTCAAGACCAGAAGCTTCAACATCCTCAAGGGCCACGGCAAGGGCTGGATCGACGAGCTCCCTTCCGTGCTCTGGTCCATGCGCACAAATTCCTCAAGGCCTACAGGCGAAACGCCGTTTGCCCTGGTCTACGGAGCTGAAGCAGTCCTCCCTGCAGAAATCAGGCATGGATCACCACGGGTCCTTGCCTTCAACGAGGACATCCAAGAGGGCCTCCACAACGACGACCTGCTGTTCCTCCAGGGCCTGCGCCGCCATGCCGCCCTCAGAGCGGCAAGGTACCAGCAAGATCTGCGACGCTACCACAGCCGCCATGTGCGCTCACGCACCCTTGAGGCGGGCGACCTCGTCCTCAGGCGAATCCTCTCCAGGGAAGGCCTCCACAAGCTCTCGCCGATGTGGGAAGGTCCCTACAGGGTCTCCCACGTCGCCAGGCCTGGCGCAGTACGCCTCGAGACTGAAGACGGCACCCCCGTCAAGAACCCGTGGAACATCGCGCATCTGCGCAAGTTCTACCCATGATCATAGTCACGCCAGGCATTTTTTGTCTCTAGAGGGAAGCTCACGGCTTCACCTCCAAGCTTCTCAAAGCTTCTCCCGAGGCTCAGCCCTCCGAGCTCTCCTGCAAATGAGCCACCGCAGGCCGAAGTGAACCTCTGCCACTAATGGGTGGTCCCCATGCCTCGACATGGAAGGAACGTTAGCTTGGCAAACCCAAGTGTAATGAACCGATTCTCGTTCCAGGTGAACTTTGCGCTCAGGCGCCATTTTCGTTCCAAGTGAACTTTGCGCTCAGGCGCCATTTTCGTTCCAAGTGAACTTTGCGCTCAGGCGCCGTTTTCGTTCCAAGTGAACTTTGCGCCAAGGCGCCGCTATGTAATATTTCGATGACAAGTTTTACTTTCATCCCTTACTCTCAAATGTGCGCTTATATTCTTCCCATGCGCACCTCGCGAGCGGGGGCTGAGTACGGTGCCTGTGCCCAAGAGCACCCCAGCAGCACTGCAAAATCCAAGGGATCCTGAGCTCTGGCTAAAGGGCATGCTCCCGGATACACGCCACCTCCCCAAAGGACCTTGGTACTCTCTCTCCTCGCGAGGCACCCATGAGGAAACCTATAAGCGCGCATAAGTCCTTACTACTATGCTCTAGCGTTTTGGTTCGCCTCTCTAACGTCCACAGGGAACGAGAGCCTCTCCAGGCCTGTGGAGGAAAAACTCGGCCCCTGAAGGGAAGGACATCGCCAGAGGAATCCCCCGCAGGGCGAAAAGCCTCGCGAAGCTAAGTTCCCTGTTCACATCAAGAGAACCCTTGCATCTCTCTCACGAGCACTCTGCCTCCCTCGAGTGGTCTTTTCCCTCACTCTCCATGCGCTGCTTGCGCGTCAAAGGGGGGCCCTCAGCATCGCGACTCGAGGGTTCTTACCTCTCTAAGCCTTAAACTCCCCCCGGCCTTGCCGAGTCATAGCGCGAAGAGAAGGGTCCGGCGACGCAGAGCGAAAAAGACATGGAGTTGAAGCAAAGGCTCCTCGAGGGGAGCACACACAGACTTAGCAGCACATGCTTAAAAGTATGAAGTATATTACAAACTGCAAAGCAAAAGTCTTTAAGATAAACATCCCTACAGCGCTGCAAGCGCACTACACTGGAGGAGAGGATCCCTACAGCGCTGCAAGCGTCCTCCTCGTCCTCCGCTGCGGCCCGCTTAAAGCGGCTGCAGAAGTCGTCCACTTGGTCGCGGACGGAGTTGGAGGCTTTCCACCTTTCCTCCCCCTCGAGGGGCTCGGTCACCGTCGCAAGGTCGAACCCGGGCTGGAGGTGCACGAGGTTGGAGAAGATGCGGTCCACCGCCACCGCCAGGAGCTGGCGGCACTCCTCCTCGACCACGTCGCGGAGCTCCGCGGCGGGGCCCTCGAGCGCCGTGAAGAGCTGCTCGAAGTACAGGAGGTAGGTGGCGGCGTCGGAGTGGCCTTGAGCCGCGACAGACGGCGCTTCTGCTCCCAACTTCGCAGCGAGCTCGCGGCCCCGGCCCGCCAGGGTCTGGAACATGCGCTCCCGCTGCTGCGACAGCACCTGCGCCGCCTTGGCGCTCTCGACCGCCTCCACCGCTTTCTCCACGGCAGGGCCCACCTGCTGGTTCATCTCCTCCATGTCAGCCATGAGGGAGGCGAGGTCCTGCTCCGTGCGCTTGTGGGCCTTCTCGGCGGCACGGCGGCGATCCGCTTCGCGCTTCACCTTGGAGACGAGGGTAGCGTTCAGGTTTTCGAGCTGGTGGATCCGGGCTCCGCTCTTGCCAAGCTTCTTCTTGAAGCGGCTCTCCTGCTTGGTGAACTTCTCGCTGTAGTCGCGAGAGACGGCGGTGCGGTACGCCTTCTCCCGCTCCTCGAGCATCTTCGCCGCCTCCTCCTTCCGCTGGGCGAACCGAGCGTTGAAGCGTTCCACGCCCTTCTTGTGGGTGGACACTTCAAGCTCGTGCTTGCAGAGCGCGGCAGCCAGGCTCTCTTCACGGGCCTCGAGGGCAGCGCGCTGCCCCGACTGCTCCTGCTCCCGCAAGGCCAACTGCTCGTCGCGGCGGCGCACGTCCTCCTCGCGCTCGCCCAGACGCCGGCCCCTGGCGTCCAAGCTCGCGCGGACCCCCTCCAGGGCGGTCCGCACGGTCTTAGAGTCGGCGAGGATCTTAGCCTCGAGCTCGACAAGCCCGTGGTGTTTGGCCGCCAGGGAGTGCTCCACAGCCTCCCGCTCAGCCCTGGCCGCGGCCAAGTCTTCCGCCGCTGCCCGGCGCTCAGCCTTCAGGGGCTGCAGAAGCTCCTCGGCGTCGCGTATGGCGCCCTCGCGGACCTCCTCTGCGAAACGCATCGCCTCCTCGCGCTCCGCCTGCAAGGCCTGGTCGCTCCGTCGGCGAGTCTCCAAGCTTCTGCGAGCTCGTCCCTCTGCCGGGCGAGCTCCCCGTCCTCCTGGGCAAGGTGAGCCTCCAGCCCCTCCAGAGACTCCCGCACCAAGCGGAAGGCGACGTCGCGTCGCCCCCTGCTCCATTCCCAGCTCCCGAGGTCAAGGGCCCGGGAGCCCTCGCTCGGGGCGGAGGGCCCTGCTCCCGCGTCAAGCTTGGAGCGGGGAGTCTCTGCGCGGTCTCGGGGGCTCGGAGGCGCGTCCTCCGCTCCGGCGCCCGCGTCCTACGCGCCGGCGTTGCCCCCCTCAGGCGGCACCTCGCCCTGGGCCCCCGGGGCAGGAAAGGCCTGCTCCACAGCTGCCGCTTCCTCCTCCGCCTCGGTGCTTGGCGGGGACAGTGGGAGTTCAGCCCCCGCTGCCTCGTCGACCTTCGGCGGGCTCGGGGCCGAAGTAGTGTCTGCCGCGGCCTCCTACCGTGCTGGCGGGGTCGCAGCGCGCGGCGGAGTGGCCGCCTTCTCCACCTGCTCCTCGGGGCATTTTTCCTCCAGAGGCGGCGCGGTGGCCTCGGCCTGGGGAGTGTCCTCGTGAGGGCCTGCGGGAATTTCCTCCGCAGGCCTCGAGGCCTCTTCTGTGGCGGTCTCTGCCGCGGCCTCTGGAGCGGCCTTCTTCACGTCCGCGGCCTTGCGGAGCCTACGGCGCTTTGCAGGCGCCGGGTCGCTGGCAGAAGACAAGAAAATCGGTCAGAGAGAGGAGACAAGCAAAAGACTGAAGAAGAAAGTCAGGACCACGAACACTTACCATGTCTTCTTGGCGCGGGTGTCAACCCACGCCATGCCGGACGAGCGCCAAGAAGGCGTGGCCCGGGCTCCGGATCCCTCAGGAGCCGCCTCAGCTTTCCTCTTGAGGGAAGTGCTCGGGGGTTCCCCGGCAGGCCTGTCATGGGCCGCTTTGGTTCGGGGCTCCTGTCGCCCCGCCCCGGCCTCATCCTCGTCGTCGCCGGAGGAGAGCTCGAAGACCTCCTCAGGAGGGGGCGAGGCCCTTGACGAGCTCGTCCCGCCTGTAGAGGGAACGGCCCCAGCCGCGGCGTCGCCCTGCTCGGCGTCAGATGCGTACGGCGAATCCGCAGCATCCTGCCCCCTCGCCACGGGCATGGGCCCATCTTCCTCCTCTTCCCCCGCCAGGCCTAGCGGGGTGAAGCTGGGCATCCGCTCCAGAATCGCCAGGCGCGAGGCCAGGTTTATCTGATGGAGAGGCCTCAGCTCCGCCGCAACCGCCACGGATACGTCGGGGTTGATGAATAGGCCGCCCATGATGGTCTCGACGACGGCGGGGAGATGGTCGCAGGGGTGGAGTCGCATCGAGTCGGAGGGACCCGCGTACATCCACATCGGCTTCTTGTGCGCCTGCAGAGGAGCGATGCGGCGGCGCACGAAGTCCTCTGCGATCATCTGGCCGGTGAGGCCGTTCTCCCGAAGTGTCCTCATGCGCGCCACGAGGCTTCCAATCCTGGGGCCCTGGAAGGCCTGCTTCCCCCAATGGGTGTTCTTCACGGGCGGCGCCTCCGGGACCTCGAGAAAGGAGCTCTGAGACTTGACGCCGATGAGGAACCACTTCTGCCTGAAGTCGTCCACCTTCTTCGACACCGCCGTGACGGGTTTGTCGTCGCTCCACGACATGGGGATGTAGACGTCCCCCATGCCGTCCGCCATGCGGAAGGACACGCACCCCGTCCGCTTGGCCTTCGCGGTGTTCCGGAGCGAGTAAAAGCTCCGGAAGAGGGCCACCGAGGGCTGCACCCCCAGATACGCCTCGCACAGGTAGGCGAAGATGGAGAGGATGAGGATGGCGTTGGGGTGAAGGTGGAGAAGGTGGATCTGATAAAACTCCAAGACGGCCTCAAGGAAAGGCGAGTACGGAGGCACCAGTCCGGCGAAGAGAGTGTGGAGGAAAATGGGGAAGAACCCCGTCGGAAGGCGGCCGTGCCTCGCGGCCTAAATGGCGCTAGCGCCATGGTCGTTGGTCTTCCCGGCGACCAGGTGCTGGATCTTGCCCAGCGCCGCCGCGTCGACGCGCACCCCGATCAGGGCGGGTCCGAGCGCTTCTTCGCCCTGCGCATCGGAGGGGAGCGTGGACATCGCTGCCTTGCCTTTGGGTCCGCACATTGTCGAGGAGGATGCTTAAAGCAGAGCGCCGGAGAAGAAAGGAGTTCGCCGGAGGAAGAAGGGGTTCGTCGGAGGAGGAGAGCTAGGAGGTTGAGAGTTGGGAGAATGGAGGCGCAGAATGGGAAGCAATGACTGCGATTCGGACCGGCGCGCAGCTTTATGCCCCGTCCGAGCAGTTACCAAGGCGTGGTCATGGGAGTCGTGGTGGGACCCCCCACTACACACGATCGTCCGGAGAAACCGAGTCGTCGCGAACTCACCACCAAGTGACGCGTGTCACGGGCAGGCCGGACGTTTTGGACCCGCGACGCTTCGTCTGGGCCCGATGGGCCTCGCCGTGCCCGTCGTGGGCCCGGGGGCTACTGTCGGCCCAGTGGATTCTAGGGTGTGCAGAGCCCACTCTCCACGGCCCTCACACGCATCGATGCTGACGAAACAACTAAGGACCAAGCGGAACGCTTGGGGAGACCCCCGAGGGGAGAGCTCTCTCGAGAGGACTTGAGGGGGCAGCGAAGGGCCTGAAGGGGCTCCCCCTGAGGCCGCCCCCCCTACAGGGCCTTCTCCCCCTTGGAGAGAAGTCAACGCAACACCCTCCACAGGGCCTCCCGGGCCCTGCGGGGATACTTCGCTACGAAGGAACCGCTGCAGAGCGCACATGGCCTCTGCAGCAGCCGCAGAGTGACGCGCGCGTCTGCGCGCGATGACGACGGCGCCACAGTTGCCGTTCTGGTGATAAACGGAGTCAACAAAGCGCTGTGTCCCCTGCGCCGCCACCAAGGCTTTCCTCTTTGGTGATAAAGCAGGTGTCCGGCGCAACGCTCCAACGACGACGTCACCATGGGCACCCCCACGGTCTCTGCAGTACCAGCTGGCCGCTCTGCAAAGACGGCGGCTGCCCTGTCACGAAGGCAGGCTTTGCGACCATGGACCGAGTCCATGGGCACCTCAGCTGCGGTGCACCCCGCTCGACCATTTCGTCGCCATGTGGGAACCCTTCCACTGCGCAGCGCGCAGGGATGAGGCCCGGGGCGCTATATAAGGAGCAGGAGCGCCACCGTAGCGAGGGAGGGAAAAATCAACCACTCATCCGTGTACACCGGACCATAGCCGAGCCAAGCTTAGCGAGCTCGACGAGGAAGAAGAGCTCATCCTTCCCCCTCCAAGCTCCGCATAGCCGCTCGAGAGCCCTCGGCAAGCTCATTGTACTGTTCCTACCGCAGTGCAATACAGACAGGCAGGAGTAGCGGTTTTACCTCACCCTGAGGGCCGTGAACCTGGGTACGGGCCGGACTCCATCTCTGTCGTGCTGTCCCGCTGCAGGCACGACGAGCACCGTCGCCGTGCCGGCTGAGCGTTGTTGACTAACGTGTTCAGTCCCCCTCACGAACTTCCCCCTCGAGTGTAGTCATCTCTGTTGTGTGGGAATCACACATCGACACACCGCTCACAGCCATCCTCCACCGGTGACCTTCCCAAGGGCCTCCAACCAGAAGACGCAGCCAAGGACGCCATCGTCTCCTCCGACGTGCCGCTTCAACCGCCGGTAAGACACCCCTCGTCTCCTCTCTCTCTACCCCGACTGTCTCCGTTCATGAGCTTGTCAACATCGGCATCCAAAGGTTCTCTCTTTAGTTCAGTACATATTGATATGCATGTTCGGTTCATATGTGTTGCTGGGTTATGAATGAGTGAAAATTGGAAAGAAATCTTTTCCTCGAAATAGTTCAGAACTATCTTAGTCCACATATAATAATTTGGTGGTTGCTGCGTCGGCTGGCTTCTAGTTCTATCACATGTGTTCATCCAATAACGATATGCCTTTATGTATGATAATAATTTGGTGGTTACTTGCATAATGTACTGTAGCAATACTCTTATTTACTGGAACACCTGCTAGTCATACCATGTTAGCATATGAAGAAATCAACCCTCACTTCTCTCATTGGTTGTTTATTTGTTTATTTCTAAAATTTGTTTACTGGAACACCTTCATTTCTAAAATTTGTTTATTTCTCATCTGTTAGTCTGATTTTGTTGGCTTAGTTTAAGATGACTACTTTTGGCCGATGATTAGATGGTTGCACGTTTTATATTCAGGGAGGTGTGAGTGAACCATGTTGTCTGAACATATATGAAGTGTTCATTCCACGTTGTTCGCTCACACCGTCACTGAAGCAATTCCATATGAGGCCTTGCTTGTGTTTTGTTGAGTGAGTGCTTTTTAACTTGCACTTTACCTTCTCTCTACTATTTACCATCTTTTGATATGCCGATGATTAAAATCTTGTGACACGGTGTGTTTGAGGGGTGGGGCGAGCTGTAAAGGCCCCCCTTTTAATATAAGGTAGCGACCTCCTGTGTATCGTGCTAGTCCCTGGATCGACTTGCTAGCACACACAGTTTAAGATGAAATATCATAACATTGCGTCAATATTCATTACACGATGATCCAGTATTAAAAGGTTCGATACAAGGTGCATAGCTCAAGGCTAGCTCAAACCGAAATAAACACCAAGCGGAAAGCAAATGGATAAAGTGAGCTCCATCTTCATCATGTGCCACAGGCAAGGCATGTTGGTTGGAGACTGCGACCCTATCAATCCTTACTCCTCGTCAGAGGGTCCTGCAATGGTGAGTTGCAGCCCAAACTATATTGGGTCAGCACAATTGAATTGTGGTGGCAAGATGACACTTTATAGTTTAAAATTACTAAGACTATATCTACATGCATATTTGGCTCGGTGGAGTTTGAGTCTGATTTGCGCAAGGCCAGTTTTGTCCTATCATTTATAAAACAACTTTTCATCTTAGACAAAGAGTACCACTGATAGATATCAGTGAACACCTTTGACAACAAAGAGTACCACCGATAGATACCGGTGAACAACTTTGAAAACTACTCACAATGAGCACCACCGATAGATACCAGTGAGCTCTCCCAACCCATGTTCACCCATCAAATTTTATTAAGAAATTGGGATGAGGAGATCTTCAACATCTGCCCTGTCTAGTTGCTCAAATGTCCATAACCGGGGACACGGCTAAGTATACTTAGTTTTCACTCTCGAGAGGGTGTGCACTTTCACCACAAGACCCAATCATTCCCTCGTCCATGTCACCCTATTATGAAATGGAAAAGAGAAGACCGAGACGAGACCTTTCAGAAGCAATTCCCCAAAATCCATAAAGCGGACCCATCCCCACCTATCACCCCCTACATCTGCCGGTCACGCGGATCTTGGGGTCTCGCAACTTATATGGTCAAGACAGAGCCCATATGACATGTGGCTGCACTGGAAGCTACTAAACAAGGTGCGTCTACAATCTCTTTAAGCCTGGGTGACTTTCCACATTTGTGCGCTTCCACCAAGGGTGATTACCATAGATATGGACCCCCTGAGTAGCCACCCACCATGGTTCTCCAACCAGCACCTAGGTAGTTCATTAATTAACTTCATTAATTTTTTTACTATCCAACTAATCAAGACATTTTTCATTGCTTGGCTAAGCATCCTACCAAGTTTTCTTGCTACTAAGCTCAGGGTGGGGGATTGCTACACGCTACATAGGAGCATAGCATAAATTAGTATCCACAACAATTCTTAACATGCATACTACAGAAAATACTACTATGCATTATATCAAAAATAGTAGGAGGTTTATGAGCGTCACTTGCCTTTTGAAAGTTCTCGTTTCTCAAACTGTCTTTTAACGAATAACGTTTCACTCCGTTCAATCTATACGAGGAAAGAGAAGTCCAATAAACAAACAATTCAAACAGAATACATCACACATATAAGCAAACATCACAATTATGTGTTCATCAATAATTGTTTTAGTTCATTTATTTTATGGTCAAGTCGTATCACATAATTCAATTTACAAAAGGAATTAAGGTGGTAGGGCTTAGGGTTTGCCATTTATGGTCAAGGGATGGTCTAAATTCAAATTTGTACATTTCAAATTTGAATAGGTTGAAGTATTGATTCAAAGGTTGTAATGGTTGGTCATGTTCAAAATGTTTGCACAATGGTTTTGTCAAAAGGAAATAACACCACTTTCAAACTATGGTTGTAGTTTAAGAAGTTCAAAGGATTTTATATCCAATTCACTAATTTATGAATCATATGGATCTAATGAAGTTTAGTATTGCTTTCTCTAAACCTATAGTTATTTTAGTGACATTTTGCAAAAGGTTTCCCATTAACATGATTTATAGAATTTAAGTTATATATCTAAATTACACAAATTGAGTCTCTCATTTATAAAACAACATATCATTAGATAAAATTATTTTTAACAAGTTTTAAACACATCTTTATAAGTTTGTATTTCAAAAGTGGTTGAGTAGGCTTAGTTTTGATACTCCTGGTCAAAATACATTACTTGTTTTATTTTTGTAAAGAAAACAATTTAATAAGGTTAATAGAACTTAAACTATGTTAAAAACCACAATTCAGGTTTTTGATTTTTAAATGGAGTGACATTGCTAAAAATTAATTTTAACAGTGCAACATCGTTAGACAGATCCTAAGGTTTCCAAAAATATTTTATTTGCAATTTTTGGACTTATGGATTTGAACTTAGGTCAAATTTACTCAAATCTTCCATTTTAAATTTGAATGAATTTAAACTAGTCAAATTTGAAATTAAACAGTGCTAAAGATTCTACAGGTCAAGGGCTTTCCAATGGTATAACATTTGTCCAATTTGGAGTTGTGGTTAAAAAGTATTGATTAAAACAAGGACAGGGGCTTTTGTGTAAAACTACCATTTAATTTATAATTGGGATAAAAATCCAGACAGAGCTGAGCTGACGTGGTGCTGACGTGGTGTTGACTGGACGCTGACGCGGCACGTACCGGTTCGAGTTAAAAAGATCTAATCGCGACCGTTTAAATAAGATCGGACGGCTCACCTCGCTTGGCCAGAACCTGGCGGCGCTCCGGTCGCCGGAAATGGTGCAGACGGCGGCGCCGGTCTCGGGAGTGGACGCGCTCGTCGCCGCAGTGGTCTTCCGGGCTCCAGGAGGCGACGGAGTGGATCCTCTCGTCACGGCGAAGACTAAGGCGTGTTCGTAGACGAGGAAGGAGTCCTGGAGCGGCGGCGAGAGGCGGACGGAGTGGGGCAGTTGCCGGCGGCTTCCGTCGAGCTCGTGCCCGATGCTCCTCTGCGAGGAAAATTAGAAGAAGGGGATCAAGAGGTGTGCCAGAGAGAGGGGTAGAAGATGAGGGGGTTATCGGGCGCCGGGGGTCGCGTACCTCGCCGGAAACGGGGACGGATGGCGGCGGTTTTAGTGAACTCCGGCGAACGATTCACCAAACCTGGAGGCACTACTCGAGATGGGGAAAAGGGGTAAAAAGGAGAGAAGGTCGCGGGGATTTAAAGGGGCCGTGGAAGCGTCGTGGGGGTGCTCGAGGGAGTGGGGAGTGGGGCGGCATCGTGCGTCGCTTGCTCCGGTCGTGGGCACGGTTAGAGGTAGGGGATGACCTCCCCTGACGGGTGGGTCCCAGCGGCCAGTGAGAGGGAGGGGAGAGAGAGGCCGGCCAGGGCAGGGCAGTTGGGCTGGAGCTGGGCTCTCGCGCTGCGCGCGCGTTAGGTTAGGATGGGCTCGGCCCAGTTAGCTTTTTTTTTGTTCTGTTTCATTTTTTTTCCTTTTCCTTTTCTGTTTTCTTATTTCTTTTATAATATTTGTTTTAGAATTCCAAATGACCTCAAACCAATTTCTATAGTTTTGTAAAAATCATATCTTTCCTTTAAAACATTCTTACACATGTTTCCAACACATTTCAAGTTATAAATTTTCAAATAACATAATTTGACACTTTTGTAGAATTTAAAATAGAGTCTTAATTAAGAAATTGTGTCTTAATAAAATTAAGAAAAATATCACAATTACATATGTTTAAAATAAATCTTTCCAAATCCATTTTCAAAATCAAACACTTAATTCCAAACTATATTTTGAATTAGAGGATGTTCCAACCAGTTTCTTGACTTCATAGATAATGTCTTAGGGTTCAATAAGTATTTAGAATATTTATTTATAGCTCAACACCCAAGTTTGAAAATAAAGTTTACTTGATTCAAATAATATCATAATACTTTTGAATAAGTCATAATAATCTTTTTTAGTTGTCCTTCTTGGATATTGATGATTTTATTTTAATATGAAATAAAGGTTTTAAATTTTAGTGATTTTTAAACATTCCAAAATTTTGGGATGTTACAGACTACCACCCTTAAAAGGAATCTCGTCCCGAGATTCGAAGAGGCTAGAAAGAAAGATAGGTTTGCATATCCGGGGTTAGTGAGATTGGGTGGGCTACCACCCTTAAAAGAAAACTTTCATGGATAGTCTGAACTTTCTTGCTTCAACTAAGGTCACATATGGGTCCATAAATCCTTAATATGTAGACTTGAGCTGATGGATGATGCTTCATCAATCCTTATTCCACCAGGCTTGTACTAGCACCTTACTATGATTGAACCGATTGATACAGGGTTCCACATCTTGGGTTTGTGATTATCTACCCTTCACTTCCCATAGGTACGTGTTCCTCATATAGCTTGGTTTTCCTAAAGATGGTTTGCGTAAAACTTTGCTTAACGGCAGAGCTGTGAACGACCGTAAGATGTTTGCTGAATATCTTTTGACTCAGAAGGGTCACTCCTTGGGCCTATATGAAGATCAAGATGAGAGGTTTTCACGATGTCACTCAATATTCCGTTTGATGTCCTTGGCAGGGGCTTCCAACCCATAGTTGACTACCTTCAGAGAAAACACCATACTATTTCTAACGATACTCTCATGGTAGGCAAAAGCTTTCATTTCAAGGTACCTCCAAAAGTTGGTTTCTTATATCCTTACCGTAAATATTACGCTTTCGGCAACACTTGCCTCACACGGGGTTATAATTCTACCATTAGGGGGTTCAGGCTTTAAAACGTCACCACTCAACCAGAGTTCAAGGTACACATAATTCATCAATCCGACATAGTGAGTGTGAATGATAGGAGTAGTAGGAATGGTGATCAGTCTATCCTACACCCATATCATTTTCCCACATGTAAATAGGTGAATTACGCAATCTAACACTTGGTCATCCTCACTTGTCTTAAAACGTAGATAGTTTCCATGGGCACGAACTAAGGTTCGAAACTCCCACTTATTCTATCTGTAAGACAAACCTTACTACTATCAACCCTCAAACTATTGGGATAGCGTAAACGCATAAACAACTCTAACCGGAAATTTTGCAAAAACTTCATCGATCTTTCTCCTGGTTTATAACCTTCCCAGAACTTGTACTAGCATCAAAATGTCATGTGAATACAAAGAATTGTTTAGGAACTTACTTTTCACCGCTCGACCCATTCAGTAACTTAATATTCCTCTTCTCGGGACAGCCACTGGCATAATGCCCTATATCCTTGCATTTTTAGCATATCACATGACTGATGTCTTTCTTGTGGGAGTTGTCAGGGCATTCCTTAAATTTCTTCCCTTGGCTGTTTTGATGTTTCTTCTCTGGACATTTATCGGCCCAGTGTCCCTTGTACTTACATTCTGAGCAAGTGACTTGGCAAAAGTCTCTTTTTGTGCAAACGCTGTTGTGGCTATTCTTGGATTTCCTCTCTAGACAATCACTAATGTAATGTCCTTCCTTTTTGCTCCCGAAGCCAATGATCTGGCTCAGGTTTCTCTTCTTCTTTGGTCTTTCCAAGGCCAATAGAGCTTCTGAATCCTGCTTGTCATATTGTATCACTATGGGTGATGATCTTGATCGCTTGATGGGGCAATCTCGAGAAAAATGTCCTTCTTCTTCACATGAATAGCAACATTTGGTGGTGCCTTTGGATGTGTTAGGTTGTGTCTTGATTCTGGCCTTATTCTCCATCTTGGTATGATCCATAACTCTTTTCTGCAATTGTCCTGGTTCAATCGCATTGTCGATCTTCTTCTCTAGACAGTAACATGAACAATTTCCTAGTCCTTCGCATTTGTGACAATCCACTTGACTAACTTCTCGCATGTGTTTACCCTTCTTTTCTTGTTCCTCAGACACAATCTTCAAAGTCTCGTGCATTCCCTCTTTGACTTGTCGACTAACTTGTTGCACTATGGGATAGAGTTGACACTCAGCTGGAACATGGGTGTCTCCTTCACAGAAAAAGCAAGTAACCTGGGTGGTGGGGTATTCCTCAGCTGAACTGGTTGCATCAAAATGAGGACACTCATTTTGACATTCTTTGGAAGTGTGTCCGATTTCCCCCACAAGTCTTGCAGGCTCTAGGTGTTTTCACCATCTCCTCTTGGATATCCTGGTTGTCATAGTTTATTTCTAGTTGATTGTTGTCATTGGCGTTCATAGTCTGATACATCATCTGTACTATTTGAGTTTGGCTATACAACAGCTGCTGCCATCCAGGGGGTAACTCCTTATTGGGGTTGTTGACTTGATTCTGGGCTATCAGTTGCATCAACTTATTCTGAGTCTCTAGTAGTATTTGCATTGCACTTGGTGTCTCGTCGTTATTGGAACTTTGAACAAGCATCTGGTTGGGTTTAGCAGAGATGAGTAGAGATAGAAAGGTACTAAGGGATGATCTTATTAAACACCGCACATCAATGCAAATCATCTTTACAAACAATATCTAACAGACATCAAGCAACGAGGTTCATACGCAATCAAACAATCTAGTATTAACATACTACTTAGCTTTACACGATCAATACACTAACACGATATCTTAGTTGCACTTAAGTGGTGGTCTGATCTAAAGAAACAAAGTGCAGCACTTCCTTGTCTTCTTATCCTTTCTGGACATGATCAGTTGATTCTTCAGATATCAACATTTTTACTTCATTGATCCGATCTGGGCATCCTTGGCAAGCATCTGGTCTTCTTGATTGCATAGTTCCGAAGCCATATTCACCATGTCAGTCCTCAACTGGTTCACAGTAGTCTTCAAGACGTTGGTCTTCTCTATCTCCTTCTTGAGTTCTTCAAGTTCTTTTTCCACATCTTTGAGATATCCTTGAGTGTTGTGCATCATAAACTTAATTCTTGTTGAAAGTTCCTCGATGGCCTCCCATGCTGCACTTCGTGCTGAATCAAAGAACGACGTATGAAGTACTCCGTTGGTAAACATCCATAGTCCTATTTTCTTGTGGTCGTCTTCTTTATTCTGATACAAGTGTAGTTGTACCCACCAGTATTCTTGACCTTCATCCATTACAGGGAATCCTTTGTAAACTGCTTCTCCTTTTAATCCCATGGTTTGCATGCTCTCCTTAAGTACTCTTGGGAACTCAGTTTCACATTCCAAAGTCATGGTAAACACTGGTCCCTTCTTGATTGAGTCAATGAGGCTGGACATCTATAAACAAGAGAAGATATTTAGAAGGATGGGTAATAGATTTAGAGTACGAGAAAAGATGAAATGTAAAATTTCTTTTTTTATATAAGGAACAAAATATATTTTTGTATTCCTAAGGTCTTTTCCTATTTCTATTCCAAACCTAGGGTCACGAACCTACAGGCAACACAGTGCTCTGATACCATCTGTAAAGGCCCCCCTTTTAATATAAGGTAGCGACCTCCTGTGTATCGTGCTAGTCCCCGGATCAACTTGCTAGCAGACACAGTTTAAGATGAAATATCATAACATTGCGTCAATATTCATTACACGATGATCCAGTATTAAAAGGTTCGATACAAGGTGCATAGCTCAAGGCTAGCTCAAACCAAAATAAACACACAGCGGAAAGCAAATGGATAAAGTGAGCTCCATCTTCATCATGTGCCACAGGCAAGGCATGTTGGTTGGAGACTCGCGACCCTATCAATCCTTACTCCTCGTCAGAGGGTCCTGCAATGGTGAGTTGCAGCCCAAACTATATTGGGTCAGCACAATTGAATTGTGGTGGCAAGATGACACTTTATAGTTTAAAATTACTAAGACTATATCTACATGCATATTTGGCTCGGTGGAGTTTGAGCCTGATTTGCGCAAGGCCAGTTTTGTCCTATCATTTATAAAACAACTTTTCATCTTAGACAAAGAGTACCACTGATAGATATCAGTGAACAACATTGACAACAAAGAGTACCACCGATAGATACCGGTGAACAACTTTGAAAACTACTCACAATGAGCACCACCGATAGATACTAGTGAGCTCTCCCAACCCTTGTTCACCCATCAAATTTTATTAAGAAATTGGGATGAGGAGATCTTCAACATCTGCCCTGTCTAGTTGCTCAAATGTCCATAACCGGGGACACGGCTAAGTATACTTAGTTTTTCACTCTCGAGAGGGTGTGCACTTTCACCCCAAACCCAATCATTCCCTCGTCCATGTCACCCTATTATGAAATGGAAAAGAGAAGACCGAGACGAGACCTTTCAGAAGCAATTCCCCAAAATCCATAAAGCGGACCCATCCCCACCTATCACCCCCTACATCTGCCGGTCACGCGGATCTCGGGGTCTCGCAACTTATATGGTCAAGACAGAGCCCATATGACATGTGGCTGCACTGGAAGCTACTAAACAAGGTGCGCTTCCACATTTGTGCGCTTCCACCAAGGGTGATTACCATAGATATGAACCATAGATATGGACCCCCTGAGTAGCCACCCACCATGGTTCTCCAACCAGCACCCAGGTAGTTCATTAATTAACTTCATTAAAAAATTTACTATCCAACTAATCAAGACATTTTTCATTGCTTGGCTAAGCATCCTACCAAGTTTTCTTGCTACTAAGCTCAGGGTGGGGGATTGCTACACGCTACATAGGAGCATAGCATAAAATAGTATCCACAACAATTCTTAACATGCATACTACAGAAAATACTACTATGCATTATATCAAAAATAGTAGGAGGTTTATGAGCGTCACTTGCCTTTTGAAAGTTCTCGTTTCTCAAACTCTCTTTTCAACGAATAACGTTTCACTCTGTTCAATCTATACGAGGAAAGAGAAGTCCAATAAACAAACAATTCAAACAGAATACATCACACATATAAGCAAACATCACAATTATGTGTTCATCAATAATTGTTTTATTTCATTTATTTTATGGTCAAGTCGTATCACATAATTCAATTTACAAAAGGAATTAAGGTGGTAGGGCTTAGGGTTTGCCATTTATGGTCAAGGGATGGTCTAAATTCAAATTTGTACATTTCAAATTTGAATAGGTTGAAGTATTGATTCAAAGGTTGTAATGGTTGGTCATGTTCAAAATGTTTGCACAATGGTTTTGTCAAAAGGAAATAACACCACTTTCAAACTATGGTTGTAGTTTAAGAAGTTCAAAGGATTTTATATCCAATTCACTAATTTATGAATCATAGGGATCTAATGAAGTTTAGTATTGCTTTCTCTAGACATATAGTTATTTTAGTGACATTTTGCAAAAGGTTTCCCATTAACATGATTTATAGAATTTAAGTTATATATCTAAATTACACAAATTGAGTCTCTCATTTATAAAACAACATATCATTAGATAAAATTATTTTTAACAAGTTTTAAACACATCTTTATAAGTTTGTATTTCAAAAGTGGTTGAGTAGGCTTAGTTTTGATACTTCTGGTCAAAATACATTACTTTTTTTATTTTTGTAAAGAAAACAATTTAATAAGGTTAATAGAACTTAAACTATGTTAAAAACCACAATTAAGGTTTCTGATTTTTAAATGGAAGTGACATTGCTAAAAATTAATTTTAACAGTGCAACATCGTTAGACAGATCCTAAGGTTTCCAAAAATATTTTATTTGCAATTTTTGGACTTATGGATTTGAACCTAGGTCCAATTTACTCAAATCTTCCATTTAAAATTTGAATGAATTTAAACTAGTCAAATTTGAAATTAAACAGTGCTAAAAGATTCTACAGGTCAAGGCTTTCCAATGGCATAACATTTGTCCAATTTGGAGTTGTGGTTAAAAAGTATTGATTAAAACAAGGACAGGGGCTTTTCTATAAAACTACCATTTAATTTATAATTGGGATAAAAATCCAGACAGAGCTGAGCTGGCGTGGTGCTGACGTGGTGCTGACTGGACGCTGACGCGACACGTACCGGTTCGAGTTAAAAAGATCTAATCGCGACCGTTTAAATAAGATCAGACGACTCACCTCGCTTGGCCAGAACCTGGCGGCGCTCCGGTCGCCGAAATTGGTGCAGACGGCGGCGCCGGTCTCGGGAGTGGACGCGCTCGTCGCCGCAGTGGTCTTCCGGGCTCCAGGAGGCGATGGAGTGGATCCTCTCGTCACGGCGAAGACTAAGGCGTGTTCGTAGACGAGGAAGGAGTCCTGGAGCGGCGGCGAGAGGCGGACGGAGTGGGGCAGTTGCCGGCGGCTTCCGTCGAGCTCGTGCCTGATGCTCCTCTGCGAGGAAAATTAGAAGAAGGGGATCAGGAGGTGCGCCAGAGAGAGGGGTAGAAGATGAGGGGGTTATCGGGCGCCGGGGGTCGCGTACCTCGCTAGAAACGGGGACGGATGGCGGCGGTTTTAGTGAACTCCGGCGAACGATTCACCAAACCTGGAGGCACTACTCGAGATGGGGAAAGGGGGTAAAAAGGAGAGAAGGTCGCGGGGATTTAAAGGGGCTGTGGAAGCATCGTGGGGGTGCTCGAGGGAGTGGGGAGTGGGGCGGCATCGTGCGTCGCTTGCTCCGGTCGTGGGCACGGTTAGAGGTAGGGGATGACCTCCCCTGACGGGTGGGTCCCAGCGGCCAGTGAGAGGGAGGGGAGAGAGAGGCCGGCCAGGGCAGTTGGGCTGGAGCTGGGCTCTCGCGCTGCGCGCGCATTAGGTTAGGATGCGCTCGGCCCAGTTAGCTTTTTTTTATTCTGTTTCATTTTTTTTCCTTTTCCTTTTCTGTTTTCTTATTTCTTTTATAATATTTGTTTTAGAATTCTAAATGACCTCAAACCAATTCTTTTTCCTTTTCTGTTTTCTTATTTCTTTTATAATATTTGTTTTAGAATTCTAAATGACCTCAAACCAATTTCTATAGTTTTGTAAAAATCATATCTTTCCTTTAAAACATTCTTACACATGTTTCCAACACATTTCAAGTTATAAATTTTCATATAACATAATTTGACACTTTTGTAGAATTTAAAATAGAGTCTTAATTAAGAAATTGTGTCTTAATAAAATTAAGAAAAATATCACAATTACATATGTTTAAAATAAATCTTTCCAAATCCATTGTCAAAATCAAACACTTAATTCCAAACTATATTTTGAATTAGAGGATGTTCCAACCAGTTTCTTGACTTCATAGATAATGTCTTAGGGTTCAATAAGTATTTAGAATATTTATTTATAGCTCAACACCCAAGTTTGAAAATAAAGTTTACTTGATTCAAATAATATCATAATACTTTTGAATAAGTCATAATAATCTTTTTTAGTTGTCCTTCTTGGATATTGATGATTTTATTTTAATATGAAATAAAGGTTTTAAATTTTAGTGATTTTCAAACATTCCAAAATTTTGGGATGTTACACGAGCGAGCCTTGTGATATGCACGAGTGCACAAGTCTCGTGCATTCCACCTGGCTCGCTTGTTCCATCTCTGAAAAACATGTGTCACTTCTAAGTATGAGGCATGCATCATGCCGATGATTAAACTGTTGTGACACCGTGTGATCTAGAGGTGACGTTAGTGAAACGTGTGATGTGCAAGAATACACATTTTCTACATCCCACTGTATTTCACTAACGTCATCTCTAAATTTGTGTGTCCAGTCTAAGTATGAGGTATGATTTTCAGTTGACCCTACTTCATTTCTAAAATGCCAATGATTAAAATAATGTGGCGCACTGTATGATATCCTGATAGTTTGTTGAACCTTGTATCATGCACACATATAAGTTGTGTGGCTCCTACTTGGTTCAACAAAGTTATCAGGATTCCTTGTGTGTTTCCAAGTATGAGGCATAATTTTTTTGAATCTTGTTTTGTCTATAAGTCTTACAATGTCGATGATTTGTGTATATATGAGGCATGCCATGAGTCTTGACCTACTTCATTTAGAATTTTTATTTACATGTTGCTTTACTCACCGCTGAACCTCCTCTTGTGTAGACGATGCCGTCGCGCCGCCGCGGGTCGTCCGGCTTCCGAGGTGTTCGGGAGCGGCCCAACGACACCTACTACGCTGAGGCAGATGCTCGGGACGTACGTCAAGCCGGAGCAGGCAGCGCGCGCGTACGACGCGGTAGCGTGGCGTTTCCAGCGCCCGCGGAGCGAGCTAAACTTCCCGGACATCGTGGAGGCGGAGTTCCTCACGCCACGGCCATCCCTCCTCACCGACGAAGATCGTCACCGCCACCACCAGGTGCAGCGCCGGATCGCCACCGCCGAGCACGATGAGGAGCTGATGCGCCGGTGGAGGGAGGAGTTCCCGGGCGACGTCGCCGACGAGGAGGCATTCTTAAGTAACCGAAGGGAGCAAAGGAGGGAAGACCGATGCAGCCGTCGGGAGGCCGCCCAGAGGGAGAGCGAGGAACACTGGGACACCGATGATGACAGGTGGTCCGACTTACTCTATAACACCAGCTCCGACGACGAGTAGTTTACTCGTGCGACTTGTTCTAACTTATGTTCTAGTTTCTAATAATAAGACTTCTGTACTAATTGTAACACCGACTTCTCTACTCGTGCGACTTCTGTGTATTTGTTCTGTTTTAATCTACCGTGTCGAATATATCTATATCTGTATAAATTCTGTATATATACCTATATTTGTACAGTGGTGGAAAATTTCGAAAATTCCTGTAAATTATTCTGTGGCGCATAACACATGTTTTCTGTGGCGCATACAATTCTGTGGCGCACGGGACAAGGATGCGCCACTAGTAAGTTTCTATGGCGCACGGGGGGGGGGGGGGGTGTGTGCGCGCGCGCCACAGAATTATAATTTAGTGGCGAGAATTCTATGACGCACCCACCAATTCGCGGGGTGCATCACAGAAAGGGCTTCTTAGTGCGCCACTGATAGGCCTTCTACAACTAGTGGAGGTGCGGCCATGATATCCATTTATCACCTAAGACTTAGTGAAATCTTTTGAAACTGAATGATTTAAGGTGCCATTGTCATAACATTAGTAAAACATATTTATGCTGCACAATCCTGCTTAACACTCATGACCACTTCCAAAAGGGTGAGTCAGTAGGTTTTGGCTGAACTTGAGACAAAAAAATTCCACATAAGAAGTTCCCGCCACACTCCTTTCTCGTGTAAAAGTTTGAAGAAAATCCGCTAAGTAACATTTATTTTCTATATCAAGCACCTCAACTCCGAGAGCCCGTGAACTTTGGGGGTCCCTAATCGACAAGATCAAGAGAAGACTTGCTTCTTTTTTTTTGAAAGGATGGAGGCCCCGAAGGACCTAGAGACTGCATTCATTCAGCGGTGGTGCATACATTTTACAGAAAGGACCCCATAAAAAAATAAACAGCACAAAGGCCCCTAATTTTTGCAGATAGCACCCTACAGAAGATCGCCAAACGCGATCAGGTCCATCTTCTCCGCCGACGGTCGTTGATCTCGCTGCGCGGCCACCTCTGCACCCACCGGGGACGAGACCACTTGGTGAAGCAGCGGTGTATCCCGCCACGCCGAGATCCAGTAAGATCCTCCACTGAAGGAGTAAGAACATGCTCAGGCCGAGCAGGCCGAGCGCAGCAGGGCCACTCTTGCTTCTTGGAAAATACACATGCTCACACATGGGGAGGCTTATTCTTGTGCAACCAGTTTTTAGCGCAATAGCTATGTTTCACTCGCTAGCCTTGGATCCTCCTGCTTGGATTTTCAAGGCCATTGACAAAGTAAGGCAAGCTTTTTTGTGGAAGGGAACTGAAGTGGTCGAATGGGGTAAGTGTTTGGTAAACTGGCCTACCGTCAGTAAACCAAAAGAAGTCGGTAGGTTAGGCATTCTAAACATGGGAAGTCCTCAACAAATCCTTCCACACCCGATGGGAGTGGATTCTACGTGCTAGTGAAAAGAGGCCATGGTGTGAGCTTTGCGTCTCCAGAGGACGAGGAAATTAGATCCTTTTTTAACGCCGCTGCCAATGTTGTCTTGGGAATGGAGAATACACTATGTTTTAGTCGGATAAATGGTTAAATGGCCAGTCCATAAAAGATCTTGCCCTTTTCATTTATGGAATTATAAACCCCGAGCTTAGCAAAAGAACGATCGCAAAAGCACTGATTTCTGGAGCTTGGATTGAGGATATAAAAAATTGATAACGATCAATGATTTCATGCAAGTGTTAGACTAGTCATAGTGGGAGTAACATATGTAGTAACATAAGTGCCACATAAGCAAAAATGATGATGTGGTGAGTATTTAATGAAGAGAGAGGTGATGGTGGTATCATAGGTAGATACCGTAACATAACGGATTTCGAGAAAAGATGAGTCTATAGCCCAATAAATGCATGATTATATGATACTACTCTTATGATACTCCCCACTATTGAGATAGTAACATAGACTAGTATCATATGCATGATACCACTCTATGATACTCTCCACTATGACTAGTCTTAGCGATGTACGAAGAATGTCAGGGAATACAACTTGATTCTTTAACCAAGGATAAGTGGACATTGTCGTGGGAATCAAAAGGAAAATTCACCACTAAATTGGTATATCAAGCGCGTTTCAAGGCCAACATAATTCATGGGATCCAACGAAGTATAAATTGACAATGTGGCTTTTTGTTCATCAAAGAGTTTGGACGGCCGATCGTCTAAAAATAAAATGACTCCAACACCTCGGGAATTGCTCATTTTGCAACACCACGGAGGAAACTGCTCAACACCTCTTTATGGGATGTGCGATTGTTAATATCATTTGGAGTCAATCATTGACTTGGGTCAATATACAGACCTTAGTTCATCCGCTCAGTCCAATCTTAAGGATTGGTGGGTTCAACCTCGTGGAACAATTACGGGAATGAACAAAAAGAAACTAGACTCTATGGTCGTGTTGCATGGGAGGTTTGGCGAGAGAGAAACATGAGGGTCTTCGACAAAAACTTCAATCCCACCAACCTCCTTTTAAACCATAGTAAAGTGAGGCAATGCAGTGGGCTGTACCTGGTGCGGGGAAGCTCATTCTCCACGATAACTAGGGCTGGCCTGGACGTTTGTCTTTCAATGACGTTTTGTCTTTTTTCTGGTCGTTTTTTGGTAGCTTCAGGTAGATGTATAGCCCTTTTCCTCTTTGCTTTGCAACAAGCGTTTTCTGTAAGAGCATCTACACCGGGGCCTCTAAATGTGTGTCCGGCACCCCCCAATTGGGCCTCATTTTGGGGGTGCCGGACATGTGTCCGGTCAACATTTATAGGCCGCCCACAGCGGTACTCTCCAAAGGCCCACCCCCATTCGCGCGCAAAATTTCGAACACCTTGCGGGCGCGCGAACCGCCGGCGGCAAGAAGGCGGCAAACCGCCGCGTCGCTCCGCATTGAATGGCCGCGTCGGTAAGCCGGAGTAAATAGCGGCCTCGGGAACCGCCAGCGGCGTCTCTCCCGCGGCTATATATCAGCCGCGTCTCCCTCCCACTGACGTCCCCTCTTCCTCTCCCTCCCACTGACGCCCCCTCTTCCTCTCCTCTTCCTCCACCGGCGGCGATGGCGCACAACAGCGAGGCCGGAGGCAGCGGCAGCGGCGGCGGCGCGGCGCCGTTGAGGACGAACATCCGGCTGGAGGAGGCTGAGTTCATGGCGTCTGAGCGCATCCCCGTTCCGTCGGGCATGCGCCTGCCCGGGCGGTGGGTGACCAGCGCCATGGGTTACGCCGTCCCGCCCCTGCCGGACGAAGGGGCCGGGCTCGACACGCTGATCCTCGCCCGTCGTCTGGACCTGACGCAGGAGCAACGCGAAGACCCGGCGTACGCGGTGAACAGCCCGCGGTGGCGCCCGCTGCTCGCCACCGATCGCCAGGCGGCCATCAACGACCAGCCCGGCCTGTACAAGCCGGCGGCGTGGAACAGGGAGTGGCGCCGTCACTGGTGGGACGGCCGCAACTTCGAGGCTGTCCTTGCCGAGTGCGGCTTCGTCCCTCTCGCGCAGCGGGCCTCGTGGTTGGCGCCGGCGCCGCGGACGCCGAAGCCGGCAACGTCGCGCGGGTCGTCCTCGCGTTCGGCGATGACGACGTCGACTGCATCGCGCGCCCATACACTCCCCCTCGCCGTCAAGAAGGAGCCGAGCTGGTCGGCGCCGCCACGCCGACGGACTAGGCCCGCCGCATCGGTCCTCGCCGGCACCAGCAAGAAGGTGAAGACGGAGGACGGCGAGGCCTCGTCGGCCGCTCCGGCGCGCCAGATGACGGAGGAGGAGGCCGAGGCGCTGGTCCAGGCGGATATGGCCGAGGCGACGCGCCTCTCCTTCAACACCGTCCAGCCGACGAGCTTGGAGTGCGCGGAGGCTTCTCCGCGCGTGAAGCCGGCATCGTCGTCCTATCGGACGACGAAGCCGAGCCGCCGGCGACCGGACGAGACGCGGCCGACGACTGGGACGACCTCTTCCGCCACTTCGGCTAGAGGCTAGATTAGGTTTAGGTTAGTTTTATTATGTAAAAAAACTTTTCGAATCACAGTGCATTCGGGAAAAAATGGCGTGTCTGTATGATGGGCGGGTCAGCGCTGTCAGGACCAAGCGCGAGTCGATGTCCGGCACCCCCAAGACGGCCTCCAAGTATAGAGGCCCGATTGGGGGTGCCGTACATAAAATCGCTCAGTGCGAGGCTTTGTCCGGCCCCCCAAAGGGCCTTTATTGGGTCCTTAGAGCCCCCGGTGGAGATGCTCTAACACTCTTGCCATTTGTTTGGCTTTCTTTTTTATCTATATTATTACATGGAGTGCTCCTGCATGGTTAAAAAAATCGCCTGAGAAAACAAGAGCGGTAGAACTTTGACATTTTAAACATTGGCAACATGTAAGAATGGAACTAATTAAGACAACGATCCTCTACAAGAGCATCTTTCCAACCCAATAGCCCAACTTTTGTTCAAAGCGATCTTCCACGTGTTTCCTTTCTCTGTTTAAAAGTTTCTATCAAAGCTATGAAAAATTGGCATCCATGCTATCCGCCAAAGTAGGAACATGGTTCTGCTACCAACGGTACAAAAATCCATGGTATGTAGCTAGAACATGGTTTTGCCACCGATGGATAACACCATGACGCACTCATATCTTCAACACCTAAACTATCCGTCTTATTTCCAGACGTCTAAAATACACGATGCATTTTCATTTCTAAAAGCGACTAATTCATGGATAATTCCACATCACGCAGCAAACCAATCTCAAGCCAATTAAACCTCTATTTTTCGTAAAAACATTAACCTCTATTCTCCTCGGCGTGCGCACAAGGTGGTGTACACCCGGGGAAAACGTGCTTCGTCATCTCAATGTAGAAGAGATCAAGACTCAAGAGACACTGGCCTCTGCTTTTGCCCCTTCTTGTGGGCCACTTTGATGCTTTCTTCTCTTTAGTCATCTTCCATCCATACAACAAGGAATCAATTCTTAAGTTTTACTATTTGCTCGCACCAATTCCTCCACCATTGTTTTTCATTTCATTGACCAAAGTGGGTATAGTTTGTGACATATATACCCCATGGGGCCTCTTCAAGGTCGCTGCTTCGGTGCCCCCTGGGCATGGCGAATTGGAGAGCAGAGCATGCCCGATATATGGAGGTTGCTTGACGACGCGATGGAGAACCTTGAGGGAGGATGGAATGGAGGAGCTGGCCTCAGATTCTCTCTCCGTTTTGATCCCATGAGCGTGGGGTTTGATCGTACTCTTGTCAGCGTCCCTGTTTCCGCGCTGATTTGCCGCCTTCTTGGATGGAGCAAGAACATCCAGGGGAGGCCGCAGGGATCCGTGATGGTCGGCGCCGCCGCTGCTGTTTACTTTGCTGCGCTCTTCGTGTACGATCAGCAGACTCGCCGTCCTCGCCGGCGAAGCCTGGTTGCTTCTGCTGCTCTCGACAAGTCGAATTCTGGTATGCAGCTGCTTGCTTTTGTAGTTCTGGTTGTGTCCTAAGCTCATGATCCAGCTCTTATTATATGCGATTTGTCTGCAGGAGCTAGACCTCGTGCTCTGCCTGCGCCGAGGGATGGGCTCAGAATTCTTTCATCCAATGTAAGTTGTAATCCTGCGCCTAGAACACCCATTTCTTGATCATGGAAGACTCATGCAATCGAGCTAAGTCTAATTTCTTTTTTACTTCGCACTGAAGGATGAATATTCGGAAACCGTGATTCACGGCGCGTCGATCGGCGCCGGGGACGACGAACCGGCGCTTGTGGCAAGAGTTCAGACTATGCGGCCCCACGTGGCAGGATCAGCAAGCTCTGACGGCGAATCGGAGTACGATCAGCCGGAGAAAGGGCAGGATGAGATCGACAGGTTCAAGGAGCTGTGGCTGTCGCTCGTGGAGCGGGAGCAGAAGTTGGAGCTCCGGCTGATGGAACTGAACGGCCTCAGGGAGCAGGAGGCCACCGTGCGGGAGCTCGAGAACCGCGTCGGTGTCGCCGCCGTGGAGGCGCGGCACCTGGAGCTCAAGGTCTTGTCGCTGCGTGAGGAGAACGAGAAGCTCAAGGCGCAGGCGGTGGAGCTGGACGCTGTCCGGGGCCAGCTGAGCCGTGCTAAGGAGAAGCTGTCGTCGCTCGAGGAGGAGGTGCAGGTCGAGCGGGAGGACGCCCAGCGCGAGGCGGCGGCGCTCCGGGAGAAGGTGACGGAGCTCGGAAAGAACGGCGAGCAGAGGGAGAAGGCGCTGGCGGCGGAGGCAGGGTCGCTGCGCAAGGCGAACGCCCGGCTGGAGGAGGAGAACAGGGAGCTTGCTCGGAGATTGCAGGATGCAGAAATTATTTCCTCCTCTGTTAGTCTGGTTCATGAGGTAATTACTTTCCATATTCTTGAGTGCAATTTCTACCATTGTGTTTACGTTTTAGGACGATTGATAGAATTGTTTGTCCATTGTTGAAAGTTCTACTTTGGACAAGTGAACACAATTATCTTTCCGATAACAAATCAATAAAATACGGGAGTGTCGATCTCCGTGTTGACTGGGAAACTCTCTTTTATAAGGGTAAAGCTGAGATTTCAAAACTTCTGCTTCTTATGAACCAAAAAAAGAAGTGACAGTTAGACCCTTCAAATTGTGTGCAACCGTGGCAAATCGCCACATCTAACTCTGGGTCTCAAAATGTCCAAGATTGTCGAAATAGAAGATATAATATCTTCACCATCTTAGAAGTGCAAACACATTAAAACTTAGAGAGCACGTTTTTTTGCGGGGGACATTAAACATTACATTAGAAAAAATCATTTAAAAATAATTTCTTCATCATCTTACAAGAGTCAAGTACATTAAACATTTCATCACAAAACAATATTTAGATATTCGGATGACTGGATTCAATAGATAATTAGTCTAATTAGAACTATGCCCGTTAAAAAAAATAGTAATAAGAATGATGATAGCTTGTTTTGTGCCGGTGTGCAGTTTTGTTGGATAAATGACGTTTGTCAGCTCCATTGGTCTGGAATAAACTGGCGGCTGCAAGGTTTTTGTGTGTGTTATCTGTCACTCTCAAAACTTTAGGCTGACTTGGGTTGCTCCAACAAATTAGCTTTACTCTTTCTATAAAAAAAAAAAGCCTTCCCAATCCTTTTACTTATTTTGTTATTCCGATGCTTAATAAGGTCGTGTTGAGAACATTTTGAATTGTTCTTTGTTGTTTGATCTGACTCTTGGGTGGTGCGATGAAACATATGGAGATCGATTTATTTAAGTCTTGGTCACAGCTTGGACATGATGTCACAAAACAGCAATCATTCTGGCTAAAAAAGTACTCTGCTCTGTCCCTCTTTAACTGCCAAGGAATTTCAACATCGGTCGGCATTTTTCTTTATGTGGCTAAAAATGCCAATTAATCTTTTGTTTACGAATTAATCTCGTTGAAGTAGCAAGTAGACAGAGGCTAACCCGGTCTTGTTTATCTTAATTCCCTGAATGTAGGAGGATATCGTTGATGAGGCTAACTACCTGAGGGAGACGAACGAGAGGCTGACGAGGCAGATCGAGCAGCTGCACAGCGACCACTGCGCGCACGTCGAGGAGCTCGTCTACCTCAAGTGGGTCAATGCCTGCCTCCGCCACGACCTCCGTGGGAACGAGCAGCACCTCTCGCCTGCCCAACAAGGTCAGGACGTCTCCGGTGCCGGCATGTCGTCGGCCATGGGCCTGAGCAAGAGCATGAGCTACCGCTCCAGCCAGAAGGCCAAGGAGCTCATGCTCCAATACGGCAACCCCGTCCTCGACCCCGCGCTCTTGTCAACGCTCAACGAGTCGCTATACGACGACGGCGAAGTTCACCAGAGGCGTGGAGGTCATGACAAGCCAGGGAGGAGCCCGGGCGTGGCGGCGACCGCCGCCGCGCCCAAGAAAGGGGCCGGGCATGGCAAGCTCAAGTTTCTGAGGAACATGAAGAAGCTGCTGTCGAGCAGTAAAAAGGGCCACGGCCACGACCGCAAGATCATCAAGGCGCCGAACGACGAGCATGTCGAGAAGGCAATCCGGTGGCTATCCTCCAGCCACGATGGGCTCGGCGGAGACAGCTCGTACGAGAGCACGCCGCTGTCGTCGTGCGAGCGGACGCCGTGGAGCAGCGCGCGCGGCGGGGACACGGCGACAGAGCCAGCCACGGC
The DNA here is from genome assembly GCA_026929855.1 of Poa annua. Classification (NCBI taxonomy): domain Eukaryota; kingdom Viridiplantae; phylum Streptophyta; class Magnoliopsida; order Poales; family Poaceae; genus Poa; species Poa annua. The sequence goes on along the minus strand of CM049435.1, from coordinate 41,886,570 downwards.
AGTGCTCGTGAGGTCGAAGAGCGACGTCGGCGCGTCGTTCGGGCGGGAGCCGACCAGGTACTACGCTCTGCTGCCGGATCACCCAGCTGGCGTCAAGCCGGACGGGTTCCAGGCGACGGAGAAGATGAGAAGTTACTCGGACGAGTTGAGAAGCTCCTGATCGATCATCCATGAATTTGTTGGTGCACGAGACATGGTGCTAGCTGCAGGGTGATGCTTTTGCACAATTAACTGATTAACAGCAACCGGTATGCAAGATAAAATGCAGATTTTCTTCATGTTCTTGTGTAAATATTCAGGGAGAAGATATCCACCCTTCTACTTTCTAAGTCAAACATATTTAAGTTTTGACTGATTTGATGGAACAAAACACCAATGACGTGAATATATCATGAAATTTCATGATAGATTTAATACTCTCTCTGGTCCGTTTTAATTGTCGTAGAGAAACATGTACAGCTCCCGACACTCTTTTCAGATCAAAATGAGTATTGACACTGCAAGACCGAGCGCCTCCTGGGCGGCAGGCCAGCACGAGAGACACCTATTGTGCTCAAATAAAAATGGTAAGAAGTATTTACAGTTTAGAGATTACGGCTAAACCATTTTGGCCGCTTACACTACTGCTCTACTCTCTCAGAAGTTGGAGCATCTCTAACAGTGCATTGCATGTAAACGGACGGAAAATGTAAAATAACAGTAAGTTTTTCGGGCGAGCGGTAAAAAGACATCGTCTAGCAGCGTCCGCATAAAGTAGCAAACTGCAAACGTGTTTTTAGAGACCGGTGAAATCCCACTATCGGCAGGTATCTTCACAGGGTGGGAGACCAACCCCAGCGCAACCCTTTTTTCATAGAAAAATTTGGCGGGCTGGACATTTAGCCCTTCCGCCAAATCGAGCCGCCGCCTGGGTTGGCTGATCTCACGGGCGGCGACCATGTATTTCACATCAAAAGGCATCTACGTGGCGACGGCCATGGATGCAGCCAGGGACGGAGCCAGGATATGAGATTAAGGGGGGCAAGATTAGGCATGTAGTGTGTGTGATATTGATGAGGGGTGCGAATTAAGTTAAATTACACTAATAAAGCAGCCATAATGGCTAATTATGCAAGGAAAAGCATGAGTATAGGGGGGGCGTAGCCCCTGCTCGTCCCCCCTTGTCTCCGTCCCTGGATGTAGCACCGAGGTCTAGTTTGCCGACGGGACACAACTAGGCTGCGGGTTTTGATCACCGGTGTATGCTGCTGCTTCGGGAGTCAACTCATCTAGTCACATTGAACGAATCCACCTCGCAGCTATAAGATATCGTTCTATTTCCCCCAAATCCCCTGGAAGCCACACAAGGGAGGAGAGAAGGGGGGAAATGAATTGGCGGGAGAAGAAGGAGAAGGGGGTCCTCCTTATATAGTGGAGAGGGGGGTGGTGGTGCCCCACCTAGGGCAGCCACCGGCCCTAGGGTAGCCGCCACACCCCTTGTGGGCTGGTCGGCCCACCCCCTCTAGGGTTCCCCCCATGGGCCAATTTGGCCCATTTGGATAGGGGACCTTTTTAATTATTATTTTACTATTTAATTAAATAATAAATATATTAATTAACTCATATATATATTTCCTTCTCACCGGAGCACTTCCGATAATTCTCGAAACATTTCCGGTATTGCTCGAAACCTTTATGGTGCCTTTCTTTCTTATTTCTGATAATTTTGAATCGATCACTAAGCGTCCTATAACCCTAAGTGTGCCACGCTACAGGCCGCGGAATACTCCGGACAGGATCGAGACTCCTCTCCGATCAATGATTAGCAGAGGGATCTCGAGAGCATGCTAACACTCGTGCATTCCACTAAATAACATATTCGTCGGTCCTTAAACGTCATAGACCTTTTCCCTTTGTATTCTCGATACTTGGTTCGTCCAAGATATGATCTTAGGTATCACCATACCGTGTTCAATCTCGTTATCAACAAACACATTTTCTACTCGTTCACATGATGTTGCATTCCTGTGACGTAGCCACTTACTTGCAAGCTTCGTTGATGTTATCGTCACCGAGTGGGCCGAGAGTATCTATCCATCACGGGGATGAACAAATCTCGGTCTTAATGTATACGCCTCTACATACCCCATTAGAATACCTAAGATAAACCTTTTCGATCACCCAGTTACGGAGTGACCATTGGTGCTGTCTGAACGGTACTTGACCACCTAGGGGGGGGGGTGAATAGGTGGTGATCAAATTTTAGTCTTTTTCAATTTTAGGTTTAACGGAAAGTAAATTGTCTAGATGTGCAACTAGATGATGAGATGGATAAAACTAGTAGCAATTGATGCTCACGCAGCGTTGGGCTACCCCAAGAGGAAGGTGTGATGATGTAGAAGCAGCAAATTTTCCCTCAGTTTTTGAAACCAAGGTTATCGAACCAGTAGGAAACTAGAGTTCTCCCGGAGGTGTCAACGGCGCCAGAAATTCTTGTGGCGTGTTGCTGACGTGGAACCTGCACACAACACAATCAAGATACTTTGCCCCAACTTAACAGTGAGGTTGTCAATCTCACTGGCTTGCTGTAACAAAGGATGAAACGTATGTGTGGAAAATGATGTTTGTTTGCAGAGAATGAAAGTAACAGGATTGCAGTAGGTTGTTTTATCAGTTTAAAGAAAAGGACCGGGGTCCACAGTTCACTAGCGGTGTCTCTCCATAAATAATAATAACATTCATGCGGGTAAACAAATTACAGCTGGGCAATTGATAGAATAATGATGAGCAAACCAATGCATATACCAACGTTATGATGTCTAGTGTGAGATTCATTCGGGCATTACAACAATATACATAGATCGCTCCAACCGCATCTATGACTAATAATCCACCTTCCGGTTAGCGTCCGCACCCCTTTCAGTATTAAGTTGCATGCAACAGATTATCGCCTTAAGCACTGTGTGTAAAGTAAGTAAGTAACATCATCCTTAGACAAAGTACTACTGTTTTATCCCTAGTAGCAACAGTACATCTATAACCTTAGAGCTAGCTGTCACCACCCCAGATTTAATAGAGACATGAACCTACTATCGAGCATAAATACCCCCTCTTGGAGTCACAAGCATCTACTTGGCCAGAGCATACACAAGTAACGGAGAGCATGCAAGATCATTAAATAGCACACACATGATATATTATGAAGCAATAACTTTAGTACTCAATATTCATCGGATCCCAGCAAACACAACATGAAGTATTACATAACGGTGATCTTGATCATGATAGGCAGCTCACAAGATCTAAACATGATAGCACAAGAGGAGAAGACAACCATCTAGCTACTGCTATGGACCCTTAGTCCAAGGGTAGACTACTCACGCATCAGTCCGGAGGCGGTCATGGCACATGCGGGTAAACAAATTACAGCTGGGCAATTGACACAATAAAGAAGTGCATAATGATGCATATACTATAGCTATGATGTCTAGTGTGAGATTCATTTGGGCATTACAACAATATACATAGACCGTTCCAACCGCATCTATGACTAATAATCCACCTTCCGGTTAGCGTCCGCACCCCTTTCAGTATTAAGTTGCAAGCAACAGATTATCGCATTAAGCAATGTGTGTAATGTAAGTAATACAAATATTCGTAGACAAAGTACTACTGTTTTATCTCTAGTAGGAACAGTACATCTACAATCTTAGAGGTTGCTGTCACTCCCCCAGATTAAATAGAGACATGAACCCACTATTGAGCATAAATACCCCCTCTTGGAGTCACAAGCATCTACTTGGCCAGAGCATCTACTAGCAACGGAGAGCATGCAAGATCATAAATAATGCACTCACAAGATATATTATGAAGCAATAACATAGTACTCAATATTCATCGGATCCCAGCAAACACAACATGTAGTATTACATAAAGATGATCTTGATCATGATAGGCAGCTCACAAGATCTAAACATGGTAGCACAAGAGGAGAAGACAACCATCTAGCTACTGCTATGGACCGGTAGTCCAAGGCTGAACTACTCACGCATCAGTCCGGAGGCGGGCATGGTGATGTAGAGCCCTCCGGTGACGATTCCCCTCTCCGGCAGGGTGCCGGGAAGAGCTTATGAACCCTCCCGAACTAGGGTTGACGACGGCGGCGGCTCTGGACTTCGTGGAGGAAAAAGGTGCGCGTCCTAGGTTTTGCAATTCTGGGGGGTATAAGTAGGCGAAAGGGCGAAGGCGGAGGAGGCTCGAGGGCCCCACACCTGGTGCTCGCGCGGCCAGGGGGGACCCGCGCCGGGACCAGGTGTGGGCCCCTCGGGGCTCTCCTCCGTGTCCTCTTCGGTGTTCTGGAACCTCCCGAGAAATATAGGCACTTTGACGTTTCGTTTGTCAAATTCCGAGAATATTTCCTTAACAGTTTTTCTGAAACCAAAAACAGCAGAAAACAGGGAACTGGCACTTTGGCATCTTGTTAATAGGTTAGTCCCAGAAAATGCATAAAATGATATAAAAGTGTATATAAAATATGTAGCAAGTGGCATAATATAAGCATGGAACATAAGAAATTATAGATACGATGGAGACGTATCAGCAATCTAGACAAGTATCAAAACAACAAGTAAATAAACAATAAAGGGCGAGATGGAGCGGGGTCACCAAGGTGAAGACACGAGACGAAGATTTATTTCCGAGTTCCACCCAAGAGGGTGTACGTCTCGTTGGAGAGATGTGAGTCACCACCAAGGTTGACTCAACGCCACAAAGGCTCACGTTCTTCTCCGATGAACTCGACCACAAAGGTCTGAGCCCAACTTCTTCCACTAAGGACTCCTGTAAGGGCGGAAAAGGTCCCGTACAACAATTCGTGAGGCACACACCCACAGCTCAATCGGGGGCTCCCAAAACGACCACAAGAGGTCTAATCCACAAAGGATCTATATGGTAACAAGTAGCAACTTGGAGAACCTAGCTAATCCACAAAGGAAACACTAGATTCGAGGGCCCTCAAGATATTGAGGGGGAAAGTGAAATCGCATCGGTGGAGTTGTAGATCGGGGGCTTCTCCTTCGGATCTCCAAAGATCAACGGATTTGGTTGTCTAGATTGGGAGATCCATGAGAAATGAGCTTCAGCAGCAATGGTGGAGATTTGGATCTGAGAGCTAATCTGCTGGAGGTAGGTGGAGGGGTATTTATACCCCTCCCCGAATTCTGACCGTTGTGCAGCCGCCATCTCGGAAATTTCCGAGTTGAGTTCGGAAATTTCCGGAATGACGACCGGAAATTTCCGGACTAGCCACCGGAAATCTCCGGGCTCCGGAAATCTCTGCATGGAGTTCCGACGGAGCTCTGACTGAGTATAGTATTGGGTCCACTTCTGACTTGGCGACGATCTTCGTCTTGTAGCTCAGAAATCTCCGAACGCCGACCGGAAATTTCTGAAATTCCGATAGAGAATTAACTGGATGCAGTGCTGAGATGGATTCTGACTTGGCGCTGATCTTCATCTTGTAGCTCGGAAATCTCCGAACGCTGACCGGAAATTTCCGGGGCTTCTAAAATTCCGACTGATAAAAACTAGAATCCAGTGTTGGTTTGAGTTCTTGTCTTAGCGAAAATCCTGTGTAGACCGGAAATCTCCGGATTAGGACCGAAAATTTCCGGGCCCCGGAAATCTCCTCCTAGATTTCCGGTTAAGTTCTGAAGGATGCAGTACTGAAAAATCCAGACATTCATGAGACCATTGTGTCGTGTCTCGAAGGACGGACACCGGGGATGCGAGACACCCCCTTTGTAGATTCGGTAGGGGCGCGAAGGAAGCTGAAAACGTCTCCCGGGGGACGATCGCCGGCGAGCTCCTCACTCACTCTCCGATCTTGACGTGGTAGGAAAACAAGGAAAGCACACAACGATCTACCTAGGTTCAGGCCGCCCGAAGGCTAACAGCCCTACTCCTGCATGTCTGGATAGATGGACGAATCATGTTGTGGCTACAATGGTGTTCTCCGGTGAGGTACCCGACAGGGTACTTTGGCTAGAGGAAGGGGAAGGACAGATCCTTGCCCGGAGGAGATCACCTCACTTCCCTTCCCTGCCCTAGCCTAGCTTGGTCTTGTGTTCACCCCCCCCCCCCCCTTCCTCCATGGCCTTGGTCCTCCTTTTATAGGGAAAGGGGATACCAAAGAGGTCACGCGAGGAGCGTAAGGGGGTCTTGGCGGGAAGCAACCCCTCTCCATGGTGGAGACGGCGATGTGGCCTCTTCTCCTCCAAGTATCGGTCACCGGGTTGGTGGGATCCTCTGCCACCTTTAGGGAAAGCGGCGGACAGAGGCTGACAGCGGGTAGGCGGCGTCCCCTGTCCGCGCCTTGGTTCCCAAGTCTTCTGGGGGCTTCTACCATCCTCTAGAAGGTGGTAGAAGCCTTATCTTATCCTTGTACGGTCTTGTACCCGAGAGAGAGCCCAGCCCCGCCGGGGACTCGCGATCTCGGGGTCTTCGGATCCATCCGGGGCACAGGAGACCCGGGGGTCCTGCGTACCCGGGAGGTCTTGCTTGGTGCGGGTGCACCCTCCAAGTCTTGTGACGAGTCTTGGCCTTGTCCATCTCCGCGTTGGGCCCACAGGCGGTGGACCCACTTGGGCAGCGCTAGGGGAACCCCATGTTCCACTGCTACGACAGTAGCCCCCGGGCACGGTCCCGGCGGCTTCGGTCTTCTGAGGATGCCGGGGCTATGACTAAAGAAATCAAGGTGGGTCCGGCGCCTGGTCTTCTTGGAGTTATTCCACTCGGGGGAATAACTGCGCTGGCCTCCTCGATTCTTGGTAACGGAGAGACCGAGGAGTCCGTCGTGGGGGGAGGAGCTCGTGCTATAAAAGCAGGGGCGGACTCGTCAGTCCCCATCCATCTTCTTTGCCTTCCTGCCTCCCAATCCACCCAGCACCATTGCCGCAATGGCGCCGGTGAAGCGGGGACGAGGACGTGCGCGCACCGTTCAAGCCGCGACGAGAGAGGGACCGCCTGTCCGTGGCTGCGGCGGGTGCCGAGGTCGAGGAAGAGGGAGTCGAGGTGGCCGCGGTGGTCGCGATCGGGCTTCCCCTCCTCCGAGGAGCTCAGCCCACACCGGCTTCGCCCCGTTCGAGTTCATGGTGGATCTGGACCGCCAGCTCCGCGGTCACTTGCGTCTTCCGGATTCCTTCGCGATGGCCATGGCGGAGAGCAGGCCCTCCGGCTTCTGGCTGCAGCTCGACGGCTGCCCCCAATGGCCCCTCCTGGGTCTGGACGGAGCACGCCGTCGACGACTCCATGCTCCTGGGCCATGGGTGGAAGTCATTCTCCCGCTCCTGGCGGTTAACCCGGGGGCAGAAGGTTATGTTCCTGTACGACGGAGATGCGACGCTCTCCGTGAAGATCTTCGATGCCGCCGGAGGGCGAACCGTGTGCTGCATGGAGAGCAGCAGCAGCAGCGGCGGTAGCGGCGACTCCAGCTCCTTCGACGAGGATGAAGAGGAGGAAAACTCATCCAGCGTCAAGGTGGACGAGAGCTCGTCGTCCTGAGGCAGCAAGAAGCCGGGGAGGAGACGTGGAAGTTCTCCTTGACCTCCTTCTTGGCTGCCTCGTCGACGTACTTATGGAAGTAGCGCCTTCCGGTGTACGCTCGCACTCCCGGTTGTCGAGGGTGAATCCTTTTGCGGTAAAAAAGTAGGTCTTCGTTGTAGTTCTTTTCTTTGTCGAAGAAGAGCTTGTCTCTCTTCCTTGTACTTTGCTTCTGTGCCCCATGTGAATGAGAACAGGTTTTTAGCAAAATGTGTCCCCATTATTGTGGCACTTGAAACGCCACGCGGTAGGTGGCGGCTGAGGAGTCTATAAAAGAATCCGCAGCCCCCAGTCTTCGTCGCATGCTTCTCCCCTTCTGCTCCACTTGCCTCCACTCCTCCTTTCCGCGAGACGCGAGTTTGTCGAAGATGTCTGGCGACGCGGAGGCGATGTCGGGGGAAGCAGCCTCCGAGACTCCACGACGGAGTCGAAGTTTCGCGGGGCCGCGGATGCGCCCTGGGTTGCCCAGATCTGGGCAGCTGGACGGGGAGATACCTTCCGAGCCTCCGCTGCTCAGGCCATCGCCGACCTGGCGGCCATAACAGGCCCGGCCGCACAGGAGGAAGCCCGTGTGAGGGCCATCAAGAAAGCCTTCTTGATGGCCTTTCTGAAGGAGAAGACTGCCGGGATTCCGGGTCTCTCCCAGCCTCTGGCCGAGCTTGAGGCCATTGACCAGGTAACGTCGCCTCCTTGAATCTTTCCTCTTGCTTGCCCTTAGCCAGCTTTGGCCTTGACTTGTTGGCGTCATCTCCCTTAGGAGGACAAGCGGGCCACTTGCGAATTGGCGAAGGGCATCGTCCGTGTGCTTGGGCGAGGTGGCCCTGTTCCTCCAGCAGGGCCTCCTGCCCCCCAAGATGCCTGAAGATTCTGCACGGGAGTCCCCTTTCTCCTCCAGGCGTCGCCGGAAGATAGAGGTTCACCCGGCAGATGAACACACCAACGAAGACAGATCTGCGCAGGAAGGGCGTCTGGACTGGCCTTAGTAGCACAGGCTAGATATGGGCATAGGTTGCCTTGTTGAATGTAATGCAATAACTAATTTCAGAATTTAAATATGAATGCATTTCCTATCTCAACTCCCGGGGTCATTTCCCAATCTCCCTTTGCACTATGTGCCTTCCAGTCTATGAGGAGTCAACTCAGGTGCAAGTATCCTAACTGTCAGCAGCAGAAGTAATACCCCTGGAAGCACTATACCCTTCGGGGCTTTACTCCACAGCCGCATCTACTAAGATAGAGGGAAACTGATCGTTCACCAGGGAGGACGCCTCGTCCCCGCAAGGGCTCTCATACACCTTTAAGCATGCTCAGGTTGACACTATATTGACTCCAAGCGAGATATTATGTCCAAAATGTATGCAAGTGCAAACTTATCTGTTTCCCCAATTGCTTTTCTAATTTAGGCCTCTCCCGGGTTTAGCTCCACTTCCGTCTCCTTTTGAAGATTTCCTGTCCTGGGGAGGCGCTACACACAGCAAACTTTCAGTAGGAAAAGAATGGACCCTCTCTTTATGTCGTGAAAAAGTCTATCTGAAGCAATCCACAAGCAAAGTTGGTAGTGCATGCATTTCTATACTTATGTGCTTTAAAGCACAACATTGCCCAATCACTCCTTTCTGCGACAGCACGGCTGACTGGGCAGGCAGCCCCCGATGATAGGCGCTCACGCTCGTCCCAATGTCAGCCACCGGCACATACCAGCCCCCTGCTTACAGGTTGCTACGGAAAAATGATTTTACGACAGAAATTGAGTCTCACGGAATTGAAAACATATCTTTTATTCCTTGGCTACGGCAACACCCTTCTACACAACACTAGCCCCCAGGGCGTGCATAGTCGACCATGACTATTTTGCGATTCGTGTTTGTAGTCAGGGGTAGAACTTCCGGAGATGTTCCAGGCGTTGCCCTCCGGCCCACCCTTCTCATCCTCCAGGTAGACTGCTCCAGGCCTCAGGGTATGTGTGACCTGATACGAACCTTCCCACTTCGATGACATTTTGTTCATGCCATCGTGCTTTTGCTTCTTCCAGAGGACCAGGTCTCCTGGCTCCAATGCTCTTTCTCGCACATGACTGAAGGGGTTCCGTAGCACAAAACAATAATTTTTCTAACTAACGAATACCGAAACATGCCAGGATCTATCTATCTAGTAATGCGGTAACGGTGGGCGGAACTGGTCACATACCTCTTCTAGACCAAATAGCGGGGATTACGCTCCCGCACAAGCATTGCTGACGTAGACGCCGTAGCCGACCTCAAGGTCACGGAGAACTTGGCGCGACGAAGAAGACGATGACGACGGCGGTGGTGATGACGCCGGGCAGCAGCACCGGCGATGACGACTACGCCGGGCAGCGGCGGCGGTGGCGCCGGGCAGCGGCGGTGGCGGCGGGCAGCAGCGGCAGCGGCGAGACGACGTCGCCCAGGCACCTCAAATGTGGCGCCTCCGAGTACTCACACACATGCGGAACTTGACGACAACCCCCGGTCACTCAGATCCAGCTGAGATCGCAGAAGTAGAACTTTGGTGGAATCTCGCAGTTCAACAGGGCACCGCAAAATAGCCTTGTGGGAGAGAGAGAGAGAAGCGGGCGGAGAATTAACTCAGGCCGGCATATACAACATTAATTGTATTTTGGATGTATTTAAATCAATTAATATGCCCTTCTATATAAAGGGGGAGGGGGTGTGCAAACACCTTGCCTCCCCCATGTGGGACTAAACAAAGGAGCAAGGGGAAAGGGGTCGGCCGGCCATGCCATGGCCGTGGTGGCCATGGGCCCCACGCCATGCATGTGCCCCCCCCCCCCCCCCCCCCCCACCACACACACATGGGCCCAATTCGGCCCATTAAGTGGGCTGCCCCTTTTTGCTTTATTTTTAATTGATTTTAATTAATATTAAATTAATATAAAATATATATAATTCATAATTAATATATTTATACATTATTTAATATCTTGTGACTCCGAAACAATTTTCGGACCACCCGAACTACCTTCGGACATTCCCGGAACCCTTCCGATGTTGCCGGAACTTTTCCGGATTATCTCTCTCTCTCCTATATCTATATTATTCCTAATAATATATAATTCCAATGATCTCTATGTGTCGGCAAGACCTTAAGCGTGTTACCCTACGGTTCGAGAACACTCCAGACATGGCCGAAACCCCTCGCTCGCCAATGACTTCCAGGGAGACCTGGACGTCTGTAACGGTCCCTATGCATTCTACGAATATCGTCGTTGAACCATAAACATGATATTCATTCCTTTTGTTCCTTTGATACTACCTTGTCCGAGATATGATCGTAAACATCCGATGTTCTGTTTTATCTCGTTACCGACAAGGGTCAATTAACTCGTCTGCGATATTACATCTCCATGACCTAGTCATATGCTGCGCAGCATTATAGACGTAATCTCACCGAGTGGGCCCAGAGTATCTTTCCATCACGAGGATGAACAAATCCCGCTCTTGATCCATATGCCTCAACGTACTCTTTCGAGATACACAAGATACACCTTTATTGTCACCCATTTATGAACTGACGTTTGATGCACTTAGAGTATTCTACGGAGCAGCAATTAATATGATCTCACGGTCTGAGGAATAAGCTATCATATTACTTTCCTATTGCAAATGATGAACATCGTGATACGATCCTATTGCAATACTTTGTTGGGTATGTCCATCACCTTATTCCACTAATAAGATGACCTCATTGTCAACCGACGTGACTGTCCATGATCGGGAAATCTCGATCAACAGTTGCCCAATGAACTAGTTTATATAGAGGCTTACTAGGGACTCTGGTTTGTCTATGTATCACACGTGTATTAACAATTCCGATTAATACAGTTATAGCACGATACAAAAACATATTACAAACTTAATGGGATAATGCGATAAATACTATATATTTTTTTGCCTCTAGGCCATATCCCCTTCAGTCTCCCACTTGCACTAGAGTACAAATAAACCAGCTATATTTTACTTTTAATCATACCATCTTATCCAATAAGCATTCCATGATAATGCCTGCTCGTGGAAGAGTGTTACTTCAACAATCTGTACCATACAGAATTGTTCGTTCTTTGCGATTCATTGATATCAACTTGTTTGATATCATCCTGTTATCCTGATAACATATATGCACATACCGTAACTAAGTGAGACTTTTGTTTCCCAGCGCTTACTCTAATTCTGTTAACCAGACAATTGCTTTGTAAACACACTCAGTTGTAACATGTACAATCTCGCGATATGTATATACCTTTCATATCTATGTAGAGTTTCGACATTTCAATGTCAATCTAGTGCCTAACATTTTTCTACTTCTAGTAAATTCTTAATTTACTTTGATAATTATTCTTCTTTTAAGAACATGAGTCATACTTTTATCGAGCACATAATATGGTTCATATATGATGTCCATTATCATAATATAAGAGACCAACATATCTTGTAACCACCATGATATGTCATTTACATACGTGGATTTAAGCTCCCACTCAAAATATGTTACTCACATATTAAATTTGAGTAAACTAATTCGACACCCACTTAAATTAATAAATGGTTTAAGCTCCCACTCAAAAATATGTCACACACATACTAAATTTGAGTAAACAATTCGACTCCCACTTAAATTAGTAAATTCGTAATTTCTTTCGATATTTTGGTCAAACCAAAATCATTGATCATTTATCAATTCGAGTTTCAATACGATCTGACAGTATTCTATTAATACATATCCCACAGACATTAAGCATGTCTACACTTATGTAGTCAACAATTTTGATTTTGTCCAAGGCACTTTTCTTGACAAAATTTGCTTCCATGTCTTTGTTATAGTTGCATTTCTTTCATATAACATTTTATATGATGATTAAGTAATCTTATTCTCTTAATAAGATTCAGAGTAACATTTACTGTTTTAATCCTTTTAAATGTAACTTGGATTTTAAGACTCAAAGTCTTTATTCGTATTTTGGTATTTCCTCAACTTTCTTTGTACTTATAAGGTGTATCTTGTTCTGTCAACAAGATCTAAAATACTGAATATCAAACTGTGACCTGACAGCAAATATTCTTAAAATAACACCCCATTTAAAAGCTTCTTGTTTGAAAACACTATGATCTCTTATCATCAAATTTTCATTTCCATTTGCAGAGATATTCTTTTCGGAACATATTCCAATATTCTACTTTCATGGAAAAAGGTCTAATACCTCATTTTAAGCTTCTACTTTTATTCCATTAACCTTAACTCGAAAAATCATATTTTCTTTTGAGTTACACAGACAGCAATACAAATTTTGCTTCTGTTGGTGTTTGGAATACACTCTCATCTTAATATGAGTATGCTACAAAGAACTATTCGTGTATATTCTGTATTATCGTATAATCATCTACACCACTACACTTACTGTCAATTACACGAATCATCGTTGGAAAATTACCTTATTCATTCCTAAAGTGGATGTCGACTACAATGTTTGAACATATTAAGAGATTCCAAAAGACCACACTTTAATTATAATATCTCATATATCACTATATCTGATATTACAATTTGTGAAACGAATTTTCACAAGTCCTTTTGTGTGAAAACCATAATTCAAAATTATTGTCCTGTTTTATCGAATCCTGTGGATATAATTTCCATCCACCTTTCTTCTGAAAAATCCCTTTGATCTTTTATCAAATTATTTTCAGACTCATGTTTCCTTAGGCAAATACATTTATTTACTTGGAATCATAGAAAGATTCAAAATAATGATATTCACCACTTAATTAATTTAATAATCATCTAGTATGACTTTCAATCAATTTCCTTGTATATTGACATTTCAATATCTAATATAATTTAATCAATTCGGCACATGTAACTTTGATAGATCGAAGTATCTATATTTCTTACACTGCTTTTATGATCAAATTTGGTGGTGTTTGTCCTTGAAACAAAATCATTTAATCTTTGGACATTTAATTTGATCATTCCTGGTTTTATAAATGTATATCGTGTTATCATCCGTATAATGTAATCGAGATGTGATTGTACGAAAAACTTTATTCATAATGTAAAACAACTGACTTGTTCCACAACCTAAAACAACTGGTTTGTTCTTGTCTTGTAACATTTAAGACACAAAGCAAAATCACACTCTCACTATTACAAAATAGGTCTTATCAAAAACTATTGATGATAACTATAATGATAACTTGAGGACGTGAACACCACTGGCCATCAACTCCTTTGCTTGCCATCACTTGCGCACTGTCACATCATATATCTTCGCATACTTGTGATAATCAGGTCCTGTTTCATAAACAGAATAAGTATCAAATACTTTTCATCAAGTATCATGAGAAGAATACATTTATAACTTTGTATATCAAATATACCTGCGGCGTCGAAGATTTCGCCTTCGATGGGTTCAACCTTTACAGATTTGAACTGGCTTATGAACTCGAAGAAATTCATCATATCTCTTCTTATAGCATAGCCACGGACATGTTTCTCATAGCTGGGAGGTAAAGATACCAACGCAGCAGCTATCGCACACGAATCCGCCATCCAGTAGTCGTAAACATTCGTAAGTTTCAAGTAAATGTCATACATTTTCTTCAAATGAGTTTCCAAACAGGTATGTTCCTCCATCTGGAGTGAATAGAACTTACTCAGCTGTCTGTATTGTTCATACTTAATTTCATCTATGAAATTTGCCTTGATCGAATCTATCATATCATAAGGATCCATTTGTTGAAACTGCTCTTTCAACTCTGGTACCTGATGCACACGGTGGGTGTGTTTTGGGAGACCCCAAGAGGAAGGTATGAAGTAGTGCAGCAGCAAGTTTCCCTCAGTTGTGAAACCAAGGTTATCGAACCAGTAGGAAATAATGAATTCCCCCGAGGTGTCAACGGCGCCAGAAAAATCTGCGACGTAAGGGCGCCAGAAAATGCTTCCTGGGACGTAGGTGACGTGGAACCTGCACACAACACAATCAAGATACTTTGCCCCAACTTAACGGTGAGGTTGTCAATCTCACCGGCTTGCTGTAACAAAGGATTAAACGTATGTGTGGAAGAAAGATGTTTGTTTGCAGAAAGTAACAGGTTTGCAGTTTGTGGTTTATCAGATTAAAGAGAAGGACCGGGGTCCACAGTTCACTAGTGGTGTCTCTCCATAAATAATAATAACATTCATGCGGGTAAACAAATTACAGCTGGGCAATTGATAGAATAATGATGAGCAAACCAAAGCATATACCAACGTTATGATATCTAGTGTGAGATTCATTCGGGCATTACAACAATATACATAGACCGTTCCAACCGCATCTATGACTAATAATCCACCTTCCGGTTAGCGTCCGCACCCCTTTCAGTATTAAGTTGCATGCAACAGATTATCGCCTTAAGCACTGTGTGTAAAGTAAGTAAGTAACATCATCCTTAGACAAAGTACTACTGTTTTATCCCTAGTAGCAACAGTACATCTACAACCTTAGAGCTAGCTGTCACCACCCCAGATTTAATAGAGACATGAACCTACTATCGAGCATAAATACCCCCTCTTGGAGTCACAAGCATCTACTTGGCCAGAGCATACACAAGTAACGGAGAGCATGCAAGATCATTAAATAGCACACACACATGATATATTATGAAGCAATAACTTTAGTACTCAATATTCATCGGATCCCAGCAAACACAACATGAAGTATTACATAACGGTGATCTTGATCATGATAGGCAGCTCACAAGATCTATACATGATAGCACAAGAGGAGAACACAACCATCTAGCTACTGCTATGGACCCGTAGTCCAAGGGTAGACTACTCACGCATCAGTCCGGAGGCGGTCATGGCGACGTAGAGGCCTCCGGTGACGATTCCCCCTCCCGGCAGGGTGCCGGGAGAAGTTCTGATCTCTCCCGAATTGGTGTTGACGACGGTGGCGGCTCGGGACCCGTGGAGGAAAATATGAACACCGTGTTAGGGTTTTTAGTCTGGGGGGTATTTGTAGGCGAAAGGGAGAAGTCGGTGGCGCCCCGAGGGGCCCACACCTGGTCCTCGCGCGGCCAGGAGTGCTGTCGCGCGAGCACGTGGTGTCGCCGCCTCGGTGGCCCACTTCGTCTCGTGTTCGGCTTTCTGGAACGTTCCCGATGAAAAACTGACTTCAGAAAAGAAATCGTTCAATTCCGAGAATATTTCCTTAAGTACTTTTCTGAAACCAAAAACAGCAGAAAACAGGGAACTGGCACTGTGGCATCTTGTTAATAGGTTAGTCCCAGAAAATGCATAAAACTATATAAAATGCATATAAAACATGTAATAACTTGGTATAATATAGCATGGAACATAAGAAATTATAGATACGTTGGAGACGTATCAACATCCCCAAGCTTAGTTCTACTCATCCCGAGTAGGCAAGAACGATAAAAGAAGAATAATTTCTGAAGTGACATGCTTAAACACAATCTTGATCATAATAAAATGTAAGGCTCATGTTATGAATGAAGTGACTCAAGGCAATGATCTATAGTTTGCTAACAAATAGACAAGGAGTAAACAACTACATCATATAAGTAAAACTTTTCATGAATAGTACTTTCAAACAAGCATCAAAAAGATTTGCATAAGAGTTAACTCATAAAGCAATATTATCTAAGCAAAAGAGCATTGAAGCAACACAAAGGAAGATATAAGTTTCAGCATTGGCTTTCAACTTTTGAACATGTATATCATATAGATAGTTGTCAACACAAAGAAATATAACAAGTGCAATAAGTAAGCATATAAGAATTGTTGCACACAGTTGACACAAGTGTTTGCTTCGGGGATAGAAAGAAGTAGGTAAACTGACTCAACATAAAGTAAAAGATAGGCCCTTCGCAGAGGGAAGCAGGGATACAAGCATGTGCTAGAGCTTCTTAGTTTTATAGGTTTTTGAAATCATATAGAGAGCATAAAAGTAAGTTTTGAGCGGTGTTTGTCGTTGTCAACGAATGGTAATGGGCACTCTACCCCCCTTGTCAACCAGACTTTCTTAAGAGCGGCTCCCATGAAGGACGTTATTTGTACCCAAGGGCAGATCATCCCTCTTTTCTCTTTTGTTTACACATGTAGTTTAGAACTAGTATCATTGCTTGGCTGATTAGATCAGGGCAAAAATGTGAAGAGAATGCAGTGGTTAAAGTTGTAATTAATTGGGACTGGGCACCCCATTTGCCAGCTCTTTTTGCAAAGTTAATGGATAAGCGGTGTATATGCCACTAGTCCGGTTGTTGAAAGTCTGTCTAAAAGCAAATGACAAGGTTGATATCCGTAACACCACATACTTCCTCATGAGCTAATAAACATTGACACAAATAAGGGATAATAAATTTTGAGTAAAAGGTAGCACATGAAGTATTTACTTGGAATGGCAGGAAATACCATGTAGTAGGTAGGTATGGTGGACACAAATGGCATAGGTTTTGGCTCAAGGATTATGGATGCACGAGAAGCATTCCCTCTCAGTACAAGGCTTTGGCTAGCAAGGTTGTTTGAAACAAACACAAGTATAAACTATGACAACAAGACGTATATAAAAACATATTGCAAGCATTATAAAACTCTACATTGTCTTCCTTGTTGTTCAAACACTTTAACTAGAAAATATCTAGACCTTAGAGATACCAAACATGCAAACCAAATTTCAGCAAGTTTTACGGTAGTTCCTCACTAATAGGTTTTAACTACATGATGTAAAAGCTTAAACATGATCTACTTGAGAGCTCAAAACAATTGCCAAGCACCACAACATGCAAGATAACAATCCATAAGAGCATGTATATATTTCTTTATACCATCTACCACATTTAGCATTTTCTGTTCTCAACCAAACACCAATCAACTTATTTAAAAGATAAACTCTCCAAGTAATTAAACAATGAGATATGAGAGTATGATATAATAAACCTAACAGCTCTAGCAAGAGATGCATGAAAAACAGGAGCTAGAAAGCATTGAAGTAACATAGAAGAACACTCAACAAATATAAGTGAAGAATACGAGTATTCATAAGAAAAAGCGGAGCGTGTCTCTCTCCCACAAAGGAATGCTAGGATCCATTTTATTCAGAGAATGAAAATAACAAAAATAAACCGACGCTTCAAGAAAAGCACATAAGAAGTGGCGGAATTAAAATATAGTTTCACTAGAAAGGACCTGATAGTTTGTTGATGAAGAAGGGGATGCCTTGGGCATCCCCAAGCTTTGACGCTTGAGTCTTCTTGAAATATGTTGGGGATGAACCACCGGGGCATCCCCAAGCTTTGGCTTTACTATCCTTTTGATCACATCATATCATGCTTCTCTCTTGATCCTTGAAAACTTCCTCCACACCAAACTTAGAGTAAACTTCTTTAGAGGGTTAGTGCACGAAAAATTATGATATTCTGTAGGAACACAATTTCTACCAATGCTACTGGACATTAGCTACAGCCACTGATACTTCATAGGATAAAAAGATCCAATCAAAATAGCAAAAGAGGCATTGCAAAATAAATGGCAGAATCTGTCAAAAACAGAACAGTCCGTAAAGACGAATTTTTTCGAGACACTTAACTTGCTCAGATCAGAAAACTCAAAACTAATGAAAGTTGCATATATATCTGAGGATTACGCACAAAAAATGGCAGATTATTTGGATTTTTCTGTGAGGAGTTACGAATTAAACGGGGGACAGCAGAAAACTGTTTCAGCGCAGGAATCCAAATTTAGCATGAACTTTCAACTAGAGGCTTATCTTGACACAACAATGCAATAAAATAAAGATACAAAGAAATTGCTACAGAGGTAGGAAAAGTCCTTGACACAAACAAAATAAAATAACAGGAAATAAAAGTGGGTTGTCTCCCATAAGCGCTTTTGTTTAACGCCTTTCAGCTAGGCACAGAAAGCAAAACTCAAGTATTATCAAGAGATGCAGCATCAACACCAATAATTTCCTCCAAAACATGGTTGGTTGTAATAGGTGTTTTTGGTATCCATGAGTGTGTCCTATTATGTAAACCATCACTTTTAGGCATATTGGGAGGTTTGGGTTTGGGAATATAAATAAACTTTTGCTCTCTTCCTACAAAAGCCTTATCTTTCTTAGTTTTAATAGAGGCAAAGGTTGAACTTAAGGTCTCCATAGCATCTTCTAATTCATCAATTCTATGATTATGAGTATCAAGGGTGTTGCTAGTTTCTAAAGCAGTGATTCTTCCATTAATGTCATCTAGTGATTCATTACCCTTGCTAGTATTATCAAGAAAAGTTTTCTCCATAGAATCCAACCTTTTAATAATATCTTCCAAAGTGATCTCAGTTTTAACTTCTTTAGTAAGGGGTGGTGCCCCTACCAAACTTTCAATTAAATTGCAGGCTTCAAAAGCAGGTGTACCAAGAAAGTTACCCCCCGTAAGAGCATCAAGAACATACCTATACCAACTAGAGATACCAACATAAAAATTCCTAAGGAGGATTAAAGTAGAGTGCTTTTTAGTGCATTTTTTATGAGCATCATTTATCCTATACCAAGCATCTTTTAAACTTTCTCCTCCTTGTTGTTTAAACGAACGAACTTCAACTTCAGGACTACCCATTTTCAGCAACTTAAATATCAAACCGAAATAACCAAAATAACAAAAACTGAAAATAAAATAGCAAACCGAAATAAACAAAGTAATGCAAGTAACTAAATTTTTTTTTTTGATATTAAGCAAACAAGACAGTAATAAAAATAAACTAAGCAAGACAATGACAAAATAAAAAGATTGGAAGTGCGAAAACTCCACTCGTAGAAGAATCTTCAAATCACCGGCAACGAAGTTGACGGAGGAGTGTGAAGGTCTTCAAAGAAATTCTTATTTCCCCGGCAACGGCGCCAGAAAAATGCTTGATGCACACGGTGGGTGTGTTGTTGGGAGACCCCAAGAGGAAGGTATGAAGTAGTGCAGCAGCAAGTTTCCCTCAGTTGTGAAACCAAGGTTATCGAACCAGTAGGAAATAATGAATTCCCCTGAGGTGTCAACGGCGCCAGAAAAATCTGCGACGTAAGGGCGCCAGAAAATGCTTCCTGGGACGTAGGTGACGTGGAACCTGCACACAACACAATCAAGATACTTTGCCCCAACTTAACGGTGAGGTTGTCAATCTCACCGGCTTGCTGTAACAAAGGATTAAACGTATGTGTGGAAGAAAGATGTTTGTTTGCATAAAGTAACAGGTTTGCAGTTTGTGGTTTATCAGATTAAAGAGAAGGACCGGGGTCCACAGTTCACTAGTGGTGTCTCTCCATAAATAATAATAACATTCATGCGGGTAAACAAATTACAGCTGGGCAATTGATAGAATAATGATGAGCAAACCAATGCATATACCAACGTTATGATGTCTAGTGTGAGATTCATTCGGGCATTACAACAATATACATAGATCGCTCCAACCGCATCTATGACTAATAATCCACCTTCCGGTTAGCGTCCGCACCCCTTTCAGTATTAAGTTGCATGCAACAGATTATCGCCTTAAGCACTGTGTGTAAAGTAAGTAAGTAACATCATCCTTAGACAAAGTACTACTGTTTTATCCCTAGTAGCAACAGTACATCTATAACCTTAGAGCTAGCTGTCACCACCCCAGATTTAATAGAGACATGAACCTACTATCGAGCATAAATACCCCCTCTTGGAGTCACAAGCATCTACTTGGCCAGAGCATACACAAGTAACGGAGAGCATGCAAGATCATTAAATAGCACACACATGATATATTATGAAGCAATAACTTTAGTACTCAATATTCATCGGATCCCAGCAAACACAACATGAAGTATTACATAACGGTGATCTTGATCATGATAGGCAGCTCACAAGATCTAAACATGATAGCACAAGAGGAGAAGACAACCATCTAGCTACTGCTATGGACCCTTAGTCCAAGGGTAGACTACTCACGCATCAGTCCGGAGGCGGTCATGGCGACGTAGAGGCCTCCGGTGACGATTCCCCCTCCCGTCAGGGTGCCGGGAGAAGTTCTGATCTCTCCCAAATTGGTGTTGACGACGGCGGCGGCTCGGGACCCATGGAGGAAAATATGAACACCGTGTTAGGGTTTTTAGTCTGGGGGGTATTTGTAGGCGAAAGGGCAAAGTCGGTGGCGCCCCGAGGGGCCCACACCTGGTCCTCGCGCGGCCAGGAGTGCTGCCGCTCGAGCACGTGGTGGCGCCGCCTCGGTGGCCCACTTCGTCTCGTGTTCGGCTTTCTGGAACGTTACCGATGAAAAACTGACTTCAGAAAAGAAATCGTTCAATTCCGAGAATATTTCCTTAAGTACTTTTCTAAAACCAAAAACAGCAGAAAACAGGGAACTGGCACTGTGGCATCTTGTTAATAGGTTAGTCCCAGGAAATGCATAAAACTATATAAAATGCATATAAAACATGTAATAACTTGGTATAATATAGCATGGAACATAAGAAATTATAGATACGTTGGAGACGTATCAGTACCATGCTTATGACCATGATGGTTTGCACTTCTATGAAAATGTCACGACGCTGATGAAAATCCTCATCTTCTTCTTCGCTAGCAGAATCATCTGGTTCATCTCCTAATCCTTGTTCTATAACATAGAGTATATTATTGTGTATGAGAGCTTCTCTTAGTTTCTTGTACCAATGGATGAAGTTGGACCCATCAGCCAACAAGGGCGGACTTCTAAGGAAGTATTCGAAGTAGAACTTGTCTCGAGGGTAGAGCACCATCTCTAGATAAGATCGCAAAGTAGGTAAGGCTAAGTTTATAATAATATGAGCTTAGTTTATAATCAAATTATTTAAACATGCTCCACTAAGATTATTATCCCTACAATAATCTTAGCGATTACACGACCCCAATTCACTGTACCACCCCTGATCGTCACAGCCGGCGGCACAGTTTCAAAGGTGGACATCGAAATGTCGATCACAACAATCATGTGACTCACGCTCGATCTTTCGATCTTCCTGATCTTTCGATCTTCCCGTGTTCCGAGACTATGTCTGTACATACTAGGCTCGCCTATTAAACCTCGATGTTTTTGCGCGTGCAACATGGCTTACACCCACTGTATGCGAACGACGAAATGTGTGACACCCGATCGTCACGGCCTGCCTCATAACGTAGAACTTTCTTGGTGGTGCACAACGAGGGAGAACACAATTTTGGTATTTATTAGGGATCATCCTATTATGGCTACCGTCGTATATCTAATATATAAGCAATCAATAGGATGTACACACAACAACACAAGATCAAATAATGTAATGAAGTGCGATATGACATGGTCGTGCGCCTGGACCTCCATGGCGCCGTGCGCCTGGGCCGGGCGTCCCGGCATGGCTCCGAGTCTACGGTGCCTCCTTTGCCTCCGACAGTACGAATAATTCAAAACTTACCGTAACCATGTCATATTTAAATGCCTCTGCAAAACAAAGTTAGACGCTTATACCTTTATCTAGTTTTGCAAGTTTTACGTGGCTTCTAAGGCTTTCGCGAGAGAACCGTTCCCTACTTACGAACATTGTACCACAACGTCGATCCAACAATTGCATGTTTATGTATCCCTTTCGGGCCCTCCATTGAAAATGCAAAGCCGACTAAAGAGAGAGAGACAGACACCCGCCAGCCACATATACGGTACCAGCCGTATGTCAGTAGTGGAACCAGTCTCGCGTAAGCGTACGCGTAAAGTCGGTCCGGGCCGCTTCATCAACTCAATGCTGCCGATAGTGCAAGTGCACGCGAGAGGGTAGCAAATATAAGAAATACGTCCTCGTATTCAACACGAGTTCTAACCGTACCAGCATACTACGCATAAACCTGGCTCTGATTGTTCCGTAGCAGAAAACAATAATTTTTCTAACTAACGAATACCGAAACATGCCAGGATCTATCTATCTAGTAATGTGGTAACGGTGGGCGGAACTGGTCACATACCTCTTGTAGACCAAATAGCGGGGATTACGCTCCCGCACAAGCGTTGCTGACGTAGACGCCGTAGCCGACCTCAAGGTCGCGGAGAACTTGGCGCGACGAAGAAGACGATGACGACGGCGGTGGTGATGACGCCGGGCAGCAGCACCGGCGATGACGACTACGCCGGGCAGCGGCGGCGGCGGCGGTGGCGCCGGGCAGCGGCGGTGGCGGCGGGCAGCAGCGGCAGCGGCGAGACGACGTCGCCCAGGCACCTCAAATGTGGCGCCTCCGAGTACTCACACACATGCGGAACTTGACGACAACCCCCGGTCACTCAGATCCAGCTGAGATCGCAGGAGTAGAACTTTGGTGGAATCTCGCAGTGCAACAGGGCACCGCAAAATAGCCTTGTGGGAGAGAGAGAGAGAAGCGGGCGGAGAATTAACTCAGGCCGGCATATACAACATTAATTGTATTTTGGATGTATTTAAATCAATTAATATGCCCTTCTATATAAAGGGGGGAGGGGGTGTGCAAACACCTTGCCTCCCCCATGTGGGACTAAACAAAGGAGCAAGGGGAAAGGGGCCGGCCGGCCATGCCATGGCCGTGGTGGCCATGGGCCCCACGCCATGCATGTGCCCCCCCCCCCCCCCCCCCCCCCCACATGGGCCCAATTCGGCCCATTAAGTGGGCTCTGCCCCTTTTTCCTTTATTTTCAGCTGATTTTAATTAATATTAAATTAATATAAATATATATAATTCATAATTAATATATTTATACATTATTTAATATCCTGTGACTCCGAAACAATTTTCAGACCACCCGAACTACCTTCGGACATTCCCGGAACCCTTCCGATGTTGCCGGAACTTTTCCGGATTATCTCTCTCTCTCCTATATCTATATTATTCCTAATAATATATAATTCCAATGATCTCTATGTGTCGGCAAGACCTTAAGCGTGTTACCCTACGGTTCGAGAACACTCCAGACATGGCCGAGACCCCTCGCTCGCCAATGACCGCCAGGGAGAACTGGACGTCTGTAACGGTCCCTGTGCATTCTACGAATATCGTCGTTGAACCATAAACATGATATTCATTCCTTTTGTTCCTTCGATACTACCTTGTCCAAGATATGATCGTAAACATCCGATGTTCTGTTTTATCTCGTTACCGACAAGGGTCAATTAACTCGTCTGCGATATTACATCTCCATGACCTAGTCATATGATGCGCAGCATTATAGACGTAATCTCACCGAGTGGGCCCAGAGTATCTTTCCATCACGAGGATGAACAAATCCCGCTCTTGATCCATATGCCTCAACGTACTCTTTCGAGATACACAAGATACACCTTTATTGTCACCCATTTATGAACTGACGTTTGATGCACTTAGAGTATTCTACGGAGCAGCAATTAATATGATCTCACAGTCTGAGGAATAAGCTATCATATTACTTTCCTATTGCAAATGATGAACATCGTGATACGATCCTATTGCAATACTTTGTTGGGTATGTCCATCACCTTATTCCACTAATAAGATGACCTCATTGTCAACCGACGTGACTGTCCATGATCGGGAAATCTCGATCAACAATTGCCCAATGAACTAGTTTATATAGAGGCTTACTAGGGACTCTGGTTTGTCTATGTATCACACGTGTATTAACAATTCCGATTAATACAGTTATAGCACGATACAAAAACATATTACAAACTTAATGGGATAATGCGATAAATACTATATATTTATTTGCCTCTAGGGCATATCGCCTTCAATGACGGCCATGATAGCGCCTGAGCGCTTGCTGGTAACGAGCGGATCTCAGAGATGCTCGACACCGCACTTCTTCCAGGAAATTGATGTCATTGATGCATGTAAAATGCATACATGAACTTTGCATTGTATTACTCATATTTCATCCATATTTGCACAATATAAGGGTTATATCAATGTTTTATAATGATTTTGGGAATATTTCACACTTTCCCTATTTATTTGGAATTAACCCTGCACTGTCAGAAAACCCCTTTTCTATATTTTGATGTATCAGGGACCCAAACGACGTCCAAATGACCTAATATTCCACGGGGATCATTTTTTGGAAGGAACAAGGCTTAGGAGCGAAGGAAGAGCAAAAGTGGAAGGCCGAGGGGCAAGAGAGGTGCGCCCACGCGGCTAGATTCCTTGGCCGCATGGAGCACCCCATCTGGGCCCTCGAGCCTCCGATGCCGTCGATCTTCATCTCCCTGGCTTCGTCTTGACCTAAAAACGACTATAAAAATAGTCCCCGGACGCCTTTCGGAAGGAGCGCCGCACAAACCACGAAACAGAGACCTGGAACTGCAGATTGGAGGGGGAAAACTCCGGCGGGGCGCTGCCGGTGTGGTCTTTACCTTCTCCAACGACTTCTCCACCGTCTTCATGATGAAGAGGGAGTAGTCCAGCCTGGACTATGGGTTTGTGGAAGTAACTTATGTATCTCTCCCCTCTCTTGAGCTTCACTAATTAGTGCCATATGAGCTGCTGAACATGATTATGGTCATATATGTAATACCTTTGTGGTGGACCTCTTAAGTTGATATATGTTATGATGATTGCAATTATTATGTCTTTGTTATGAAAGTAGATGCATATTATGTACCCAGTTCTTGTCCATGTGTTTTGATCCAACATGTGTATGAGGGTGTGTGAGGGGGAACGTGTGCATTAGTTGGAGTAACGTGTGCATTTTGTTTTGCATTTATTATTTTGGTTTACATTGTTTTAGTGTCATTTTATTTTCAGTTTTGTATTAAAAATTAAAAAAATACATAAAAACCGGTGTTGCTTTTAATATGTATGCTAAGCTATGGAGGAAGGATATGTCAAAACTATTGGAACTTACTATGAATATCGATCAACCAAAGAAGGAAATAGAATGCTTGAATTACTTGAACATCTCGATGATATGCCTACTGAGTTTTGTGAATTACATGATGCAACTTGCTGCTCTAAAAAAGATTATAAACACTTTCCCTATCAATGTAAGCACAATAGGGATCCTATAATTGCTTGTTATCGTGAAAATAAATTTTCATGTCCTGATATAGAACAAGTTGAGAAATATATTGCTTATGTTGCAGTCCATGAAATAGACTTGCATATTGATAATTTTTTTGCAACTAGTCATGAAGCTCGTGTGATGAAAGGACACATTTCTATTCTTCTCCAATTTTGCAAAAAGGAATTTATTGATAATGTTTATGTTAAAGAAAGAATTCTTGCTGTCATGGAAAGTACTAATATCTAGCAAGAAGAGGATGATAAAACAATAAGCTTGGAAGATGAAGTATGTGAAGAGGACATGGAAATGGATATGTTCCAACCTAAGCTTGGGGAAGAGTTGGATCTCCCAACTTCACCTTCAACAAATGATAGTAACACTCAAACTCAAGTTTTTTTTGTTATTTATGAGAACCCATGTTATGATGAGTGTGAAACTGAAAATTCTATGGTCCTATATAATAACCCATGCTATTATGATGAAACTAATAATGCTCCTTTACTTTTTAATAATGATGATAATGAGGAATGTTGCTTAAATATGCTATATGATAATGCTTTAGATGATGATCCTATGCTCATTGATAATCCTCCATGTTTAGTTTTAACTAATTTATGTGAGGATAAAAATGATATACTTGTTGTTTGTGATGGTACTCTTACTAATGAGAGTCCTACTTTGTTCTTGAACTCTCCTACTTACACCATAGAGGAGAAATTTGCTTATGTTGAGAAACACTTATGTGGTCTGCAATTATCTCTAGTTCCAAATATTTGTTGCAGCCATGATATTAAACTTAAGATTGATCTTAACAACTTGTGGATATGATCTAAAACAATGATTATCCTCTTGATACAATAACATGTTCAGATCTGAAATCATCGCACTCGGGCCCTAGTGACAAGCATTAAGCATAACAAGTTGCAATAATGACGTAAAGTACTAACAACAGATACTATGCGCCATGCCCTAATGATATTACGGCTATTACATGAACGATCTCATCCAATCGCTACCATCCCCTTAAGCCTACAGCGGGGGATTACTCACACATGGATGGGGGAAACATGAATGGTTGATGGAGAGGCGTTGGTGATGACGATGGCGACGATCTCCTCCAATTCCCCGTCCCGGCGGAGTGCCAAAACGGAGTTTCTGACCACCGAAATAGGGTTCGCGATGGCGGCGGCGCTCTGGAGGTCTTCTGGAAAAAGTGAACAGGCCCCCGACGTTTTTAGGTCAAATGGCTTAAGTAGGGGAAAGGGGGGCGCAAGGGCGTGACCGAGGCGGCCACACCATCTGGTGGCGCGGTCAGGGGCCTGCTGCGCCACCATGTGGTGTGGGCCCCTCGTGGCTCATCTCCGTCTCCTCTTCTGGCTCCGTTAGTCTCTGGGGGAAATAGGGACTTTCGCATATTTTCTGGTATTTTTCACTAAAGTTGATTTTTTGTACAAAAACAAGACACCAGGGCAATTCTGCTGAAAACAGCGTTAGTCCGTGTTAGTTGCATTCAAAACACACAAATTAGAGGTAAAACAATAGCAAAAGTGTTCGGGAAAGTAGATAAGTTTTGGACGTATCAGGCGCGAAGGAGGCTGAAAACGTCTCCCGGGGGACGATCTCCGGCGAGCTCCTCACTCACTCTCCGATCTCGACGTGGTAGGCAAACAAGGAAAGCACACAACGATCTACCCAGGTTCAGGCCGCCCAAAGGCTAACAGCCCTACTCCTGCATGTCTGGAGAGATGGACGAATCATGGTGTGGCTACAATGGTGTTCTCCGGCGAGGTACCCGGCAGGGTACTTTGGCTAGAGGAAGGGGAATGACAGATCCTTGCCTGGAGGAGATCACCTTCCTTCCCTTCCCTGCCCTAGCCTAGCTTGGTCTTGTGTTCACCCCCCCCCCCCCCCCCCGCCCCCCACCCCCCCCCCCCCCCCCCCCCCACTTGCTCCATGGCCTTGGTTCTCCTTTTATAGGGAAAGGGGATACCACAGAGGTCACGCGAGGAGCGTGACGGGGTCTTGGCAGGAAGCAACCCCTCTCCGTGTTGGACCGTGTTGGAGATGGCGACGTGGCCTCTTCTCCTCCAAGTATCGGTCACCGGGTTGGTGGGATCCTCTGCCACCTTTAGGGAAAGCGGCGGACAGAGGCTGACAGCGGGTAGGTGGTGTCCCCTGTCCGCGCCTTGGTTCCCAAGTCTTCTGGGGGCTTCTACCATCCTCTGGAAGGTGGTAGAAGCCTTATCTTCTCCTTTTACGGTCTTGTACCCGAGAGGGAGCCCGGCCCCGCTGGGGACTCGCGCTCTCGGGGTCTTCGGCTCCATCCGGGGCACAGGAGACCCGGGGATCCTGCGTACCCGGGAGGTCTTGCTTGGTGCGGGTGCACCTGCCAAGTCTTGTGACGAGTCTTGGCCTTGTCCATCTTCGCGTTGGGCCCACAGGCGGTGGACCCACTTGGGCAGCGCTAGGGGAACCCCATGTTCCACTGCTGCGACACATTGTGTGTTCAAACACACCAACACACCTGTACTAAAACCTGCATAGATCATCACAAAAATTAAACCCACCTTTTGTGTTGTCATTAGTCACCAAAATATAGGAGCGCAAAGAATGCACTTTCACTGTCAAGGCGGCCACCGGAAGTAGTGATTAAATATCATCTCACGGTTTAAGGACAAGATTACTTCATTTCTTAGTTATTGCGATGTTGAACTATGTGAGTTGATCTTATCATAATACTAATATTGGGTGATGTGTCCATCATGTCAAACATCACCCCATTGTCAATTAACATAAATGTTCATGATCAGGAAACCTTGATCAACATGTTGACCAATGAGCTAGTAAATTAGTGGCTACTAGGGACCTGATTGTTATATATCACACATGTATTAATGTTTCCGCCTAATGCAATTATAGCATGGTATACAACGTATTATGAACAAAATGAGATATGAGAATAAAAACTATTTATTAGTTTCCTCTAGGCATATCTCCAACAGATATCTAAATGGCAATGAACCAGATTCACACCCAAAAATATGTTATTATGTGTTCCTCTTCTATTGTCTTTCCAAACAAGTAAATCTCACTCTTGTGGAAATTAAACTTCAAACTGAGAAGTTGTTCCAACAGAGATAAATTAATTTCATATTAACACCTTTCTCTAGAACATGCTCCATAAATAAGATAGTATCATCATCATATTGTAGAACTCAACTAAATGAGGAATGAGACGACCAACTTGCATGCCCCTCTTTGCCCTAGAAATAACGATAGCGAACAAACGTGTAACTAAATTGAATAGAATAGGAGAAAGAGGATCATCTCCATGTCTGAAACCTTTTTGAATTTGGAAATAATGTCTGGTATTATTATTAACCTTTGTTCCCACACTGCCACCTTGCACAAAATTAGTGATCCATTCACACCCCAAAGGCTAAGATTGTTAAACAAGGTCATTTCATTTTATCATAAGGTTGCTCAAAATCAATTTTAAAGATAACACCATCCATCTTTTCGTATGAAGATTATGAATGGTCTCATGTAAGATAACACCCCCTCTAGGATATGTGTCTGCCTAACATAAAGGTCGTCGAAGCGGTTTAATCACTTTATTCGCAATCGACGTAATGCGATTAGTATCTACTTTTGTAAAAATCTTTAAGCCTGCATTTTAAAGATATATGGGTCTATATTGCTGAATTTGTACCGCATTTTTATTTTTGGGTAGGAGAGTAATCACTCCAAAGTTTAACTTTAACATCAGTAATTATCTTGTTTCTAACTGAACAAATATTGTCATCAAGTAATCCTTAATGATACCCCAGCTTTTTGGTAAAATTCAGTTGGGAATCCATGAGCTCTGGTGATTTATTATGCTCTATTTGGAAAATTGCATCATAAACCTCTTCCTCCATGAGGTTAGATGTAAGAATATCATTTTCTTGATACGAGAGCTCTGGTATATCATCAATAACATTTTCCACTAAGGAGAATGTTGTCGAGATCTGAACCCAAACAAAATTTCATAATATTCAGTAATATAGACTTTCAAATTATTCTCCCCACAATGGTTCCTTCATCTTGTTTTTATGCTTACTATTCGCAATAAGATGAAAATAACACGTATTATTACTGAATGTATTTAACTTTGGCTCTTTGAGCACATTCAGTTTCCTGTCATGTATAAGTTTATTTAAGCGGTCCTTTGCGTTCTGCACTGCATCTCGCTCAACCACACTAAGTATGTTGTGTTCTCTTTCACACTAGTGCTGCCTTCCTTCCTCGGATAAATGCAGAGATTGTAGTTGCACGATGTAGATCATCTCGGTTGCTGTTACAGTTTTAACAAAGAAATGCAATGTATATATATTTAAAAAATCAAGAACCATGGGGGGCTTTTTCGCCCCACCATTTATTGCATTACTCGTATCCTACTTCATATTTGAAAGAGTGTACATCTAACTTTTGTATTAAGTCAATATTTTATCATTTTGATCAAATTTATAGAGAAATGTAATAATATGTATGACATCAAATAGATATATTTTGAAACTTCATTTCAAAACAAATCTAGTGATACTAATTTAGTGTCATAAATGTTGGCACGTTTTCCTAAAAATTTGATCAAATGTCAATTAATTTGACTTAATATAAAAAGTATATGTACACTCTTTTAAGAACGGAGGGAGTACTCCAGTTCAATGTATATATATTAATTTACTCCAGTTCATGCAACTCAAGTACGCATGTAGGAGTAAGTAGTAACTCCTTGTTCGTACTGCCCAATTATTGAACACATATGAGATTTACCAGTCCATGAACCGAACAGCTCCTCGACGCGATGCAGCTATCCGTCGTGAACAAACAGGATGCAGCAATACAAATAATTAGCCATTTTCACACGCAAATGAAATCCACAACGCCCCCTATCCGTTAACAGAACAGCTCCTTGACGGCCCGAAACCTCGCCGTCTTGTCGGCAAACTTGGTACCCTGGTAGTAGTCGAGATAGTCACCGAACCTGTACGGCCCGGGGTACAGCTGCACCGCCGCCGGCTTCCTCGCGGCCAGCGGGGATACAACAGCGTCCGGCCCTGGGTTGTAGAAGGTCGCCACCGACAGCCGCCGCCCCTCACTACCGGCGGCGACGCGGTGCAACACGCTTCTGTAGACCCCGCCGCTCATCACCTCCACCTGGTCCCCGATGTTGACGAAGATCCTGCCGCCCTTGGTGGGTCCCACGGGGACCCACTCTACGTCGCCCCTCAGGAACTCCAGCCCGCCCACAACGTCGTCCTGCAGGAGCAGGATGATGCCGCCTGCATCGGTGTGGGCGCGGAGGCCCCACACGAGGTCCGGCCGCGGGCAGGCAGGGTACATGGCGAACTTGGTCCCGACGAACGGCGGCGCGAAGGTGTCCTTGATGCGGCCGCAGTCCAGGCCCAGGCTCAGGCTCATGCACTCGGCAAGCCGCTCGGCGAGCGACACCATCTGGCCGATGTACATGTCGATCGCCTCCCTGAGCGCGCGTGACAGGTACGTACATGAGCAATAAAGCAAGTGTGAGCGTATCGGAGATGGATGGAGCCGAAACTAAGGAAACTGGAGGCCGAACTGACCGTGTTGGCGGCGGGATCTCCGGGAAGTCGGCAACGTTGTTGTTGGGGTGGTGCCGGATGAAGTAGGCGCTCTCCCAGTCCACCTGATCGTAGACAGGTTTGGAGTCGTCAGGGCGTGCCGCCTGCTGCAGGTCCTTGGCGAGGTCGGAGGCGTAGAACCTATCCTTGAGTTGCTCGTCGTAGTGGCCGTAGACGAATCGCTTCACCTCCTCCATCAGCGCGGCATCCACGCCGTGGCTATCCACCTGCGCCGTGGTTTTGGTACGCGACCATTAGTTATGATGTACTACTGTACTAGTTAGCTTCCGGTGTGTTGACTGCACCACCTCCATATCTGCAATGTAAGAGAGAAGCATTGCAATGAACAGCTGTGTGGTACGTACCCAGAAGAAGCCCCAGTCCTTACAGGCTTCATGCAGCGCCGCCATGGTTTGCGACCGCTGGGCGGCGTCGCCGTTGAGCCCCTCGAGGTCGATCACTGGGATCTCCATTTCCGTCTCCTATTCACTTGAGATATGGTCGAGTGGTAAGTGGTAACTACCAATACTGACGCTAAGCTGCTGTATGTGGATTGTGGAGAAGCATCGCGATGTAAGCTCCTATTTATGCTGGAGATGGTAGCACGCTCTCTACGGCTACGGCATGAACAGTTATTACCAATCCATCCAAAACCGCCCGGCCGGCTGCTTCCAAGTAGAATCCTTCCTGCAGCGGTACGTGCAGCACGTAATGTAGAAGGTACGTCGCCCGCGTCGTGCTACCTGTTCACCATAATCGACGGCGCCAACCAAGTTGCAGGCGCTTTCGCCTCCACCATCTTCGATCGGAATGCAGACGAGTCCCGCGGTTTTAGTTGCTTGGTTTGGAATGTGGTTTCCGGATGCAGTGCACCCGGCCGGCCGGCCGGTGGCTTCGACTCTAGTTCTTGCAAATTTCCAATCTGGTAGTGCGGTCAAAAGGGGAAGGGAGAATCCAAGTAAGTATCCAACCGGCACATGCATATGCGCTCGCGTATATTCACGGAATCGCGGATGGAACGAACTGACCGAGTAAATGGATGGCTTTTTAGAAATGGCTGGTGGTCGGTGTGTTCGGTTGTCCACGGAAAGCCCGTGCAGCTTCTAGAGACGTTTTCGGCCTGTTTAGTCATGTTGTTTTGATACTGATCCTAGGTTGCCCCGGGTTAGCATCGCCCAGGCACTACGGGAATCACTGGGAACGCCGACGGCATTTGCCGTCGGCCTTCGCACGGGTATCCTCGACGTACAGGTGTGCCGACGTCAACCGTCGGCGTACAATCCATCGGCGTAGCTCCGTTGCCGTCGGCGTAGTTTTTATCGTCGGCATAGCTATACCAAATATTTTAAAAAACAATTTTTCAAAAAAATATTTTTTTTGAATTTTTTTCCAACTTTTTTAATTATTATTTCAATTTTAATTTAGTCATATATTTAATCTCATATATCACACACTTAAGCTAAGTTCAAACTATCCACCATTAGTCAAACTTTCCAGACGGTCACCCATACTCAGATTGCTACAGGCCAAACACGCTTAACTATTGAGTTCTATTCTAATCAGATTCCAATTGAGATGTCATACCTTGTTGCTATTAGTATGATATCAATCATATTAACCCTCATTCATAATATTACACTTTTTAATATTTAAAATTTCAAAAATAAGATTTGAATAAACAAAATAACTATGTTTAATAATACTTGAATAATAATAATAATAATCAATTATTTTACATTAGTTTTGTCTTTTCCATT
Source organism: Poa annua (assembly GCA_026929855.1). Taxonomy (NCBI): domain Eukaryota; kingdom Viridiplantae; phylum Streptophyta; class Magnoliopsida; order Poales; family Poaceae; genus Poa; species Poa annua. The sequence goes on along the minus strand of CM049435.1, from coordinate 41,853,530 downwards.
TAATAAAAAATAATTCATATCTTCATATTTGTATATCGGAATTTACTAAATAAAATGTCTATATCGATCATAAAAATGAGAGGAATCCAAATATGACATCCATGTCATCATTTGCATGATGAATAATGTCTTTTAAAACAAACAAGAACCAACATAAATTAGCATAAAGTCAATTAAATAGGGGAATTTAGATAGAAAGCATGAAAATTCCTCATATTTAGGGATTATCAGTCAAATATGTACTACTCTTTGTGAAAATTAAATGGGTGTCATTTTGGACCATATTTTATGTACTTGCTTCATAAAAAAGTCATTTTTAGCACTTAAAAAATGGAAAATGATATTTCTAAAATGAATTTTTAAAATCGCTTCGGCGACGTTGTTTCCCATACCATGGCACACATATGTGCTGAATATGGACACTTTATCACAAACTATGACACGATAATGGCCATACATTGGTCATCTGACTTGAAACTTATGCATGTTTGTAGATGATTGACATTTTTGTGAAATATTGTTTTGAAAAGTTTGTCAAAACTCAAGTTTATCATTTTTCCTAGATACTAGTACATATAAAAAGACTCCATGCCGAAGGGTTTCTTTTTTTTTAGTATTTTTTCATTTCTTTCAAAAAACGGTCAAAATGGAGAGCATGGCTATTCATCAAAAGTGGTCGAATTTTCCAAAACTATCGACGGTTCTATGTTGTAACCACTACTTGTGTACCTTAAAATTATTTTTGTAAAAAATTCAGAGCAAACTATCACACAGTTGTAGTTCAAATTTGAATTAATTTCGGAAAATTGACATAAAGTCAATTAAAGAGGGGAATTTAGATAGAAAGCAAGAAAATTCCTCATATTTAGAGATTATCCGTCAAATATGTACTACTCTTTGTAAAAATTAAATGGGTGTCATTTTGGACCATATTTTATGTACTTGTTTCACAAAAAAAGTCATTTTTAGCACTTAAAAAATGGAAAATGATATTTTTAAAAAGAATTTTGAAAATCGCTTCGGCGACGTTGTTTCCCATACCATGGCACACATATGTACCAAATATGGGTATTTTATCACAAACTATGATATGATAATGACTATAGATTGGTCATTTGGAAGAAAATGAAAAATAAGAGTTATGCCGTTCTGTTTTTTTTTTTTTGCCGTAGGCATACATGCGCTACGCCGACGGCTCCAACATATGGCCGTCGGTAGCAAATGCCGTCGGCGTTCTCAGTGATTCCCGCAGTGAGGGCCTGATATCTCAGCCTTATGTACGCCGACTTAACCACACCACAGCTGAATACGTACGCGCAGCAGTTCGGATACCATTAACAGATGATACATTAGGACATGACATAATTTATTAATAAGCCGAACCATTGTCCTGTTTTACTACTTAAACAACATGGCAAGACATGAATGAGTGGTTGCCCATGCTCATTGATTTTGCACCTTTCAATGAGCAAACATGAATCATCACATGGCCTCCTCCAATCCGGAAGCCATTGCACATATGACATATGGACTCAGGTAATCAGCAGAGTCTCATCTGTGCTCTCCCCGAACCAGACCAGTGAAGTCTAGGGCATCACATCCCTTTCCACACCCAGACTCTAATTCTTGTGTGGACTAATGTAGATACATACATTGGTGATTCAGTCTACAACTAATTTCTGTAACTTCTGGCGGCCCGTGCGTCACGGTCACTGCGACTTTCACTTGTTGCCAGAAGCCTCTATGAACTATGGTGCAGTTGACATACTTGAGGTGAAATGAGAGGTTCAACGTTTGCGGTTCAACCACACGTAACCTCCACAACAGCCCTTTTCATTGTCCCAGGACATGGATCACCGCCAAATACCTCTGGGACTATGCTTACCCCACAGTGTTCTTGATTAATACAGTTCTGCAAGAAACACCAACTCCGGTTGCAGGTATAAATACAGACTTTTTTCGATAAATAGGAATAAACATGACTAGGCAAAGAAAGTACATGCAATGGTTGCAAATCCATTACCTCCATAAATATGTCATATGACTTGTGTGCATGACATGCACCTTCTGAGTAGCTCCCGCATGATCCGTGCGGCGTGCCAAAGCTGGCAAATTTTATTTCAGTTATTTTCCGCCCATGATGACACTGTAGGTGGACTTTAGCTTTCTCGTAGTCTTTTGTACGCCAGTTCGTGATCGATGGCTGCCATTCAGACACGTCAGCACACACACTTCCAGTTGTTCTTTTCACCATTGAGATTCCGGTTGGGTCACCACCCATCTCCTCGAATATCACCAAAAGGTTCCCAGTAGGATTAAGCCATGAGCGAGGAACATGGTACCTGAAGGAACATAGCATAGATGTAAGAGCTTCTTCACTTGTAATTTGTAAACATTGTCATGGTTAGTTTGCAGTAGTTACTTCTAAACCATGAAGTTCCTACCATCTCTGTGAAGAGTCACCGCAGTTGGTTTGACACTTGGTCTCATCATATTCGCCGCAATAATCACAGTAATCACATGTTCCAGAGGCCTTGTAGGCAGGCCAATATCGTCCAATTCCTTGTCCATTTATCCAGATTTGCCCCTTCCCCATGCTATTCATGTCCAAAGCTAGTGGTTCGTCACCATCTGGTGCATTAAAAAAAGCCTGAAAAGAAGGAACTGAGGGATAAATCTTCTGAAAAATAATTGTTGTCTCACATGGATACTAGCTTATCAGATGCAAATTTCACCATTACCTTATACCATGTCAAAGGCTGCTTCTGCACAGGTTCTCCCCATTCTACCGATGAGCTTCCACTAAGTGAATGAAGACTCATAGCCTCACCTTTCAAACCAACCTGCCCAGATACAATAGTTCATTTAGATTCATATGTTCGAACAGTACACACAAGGTTAATACTTGACATTTTGACAAGACATCGCAATGCCATATACCTGATAGGTCCATTTCTGCCATGCAAGATCTCGTTTTCCCTCATTCAGACCATCAAGTGTCACTGGACCAAGAATTCCAGCATTCCAAGTCTCGAAATGTTCTCCAACATTCTACAACAGAGGGAGGAATTGAAAATGAATATATGAAGGGTCAAATAGTGCATAACCAAGAGTGCTGTCTTAATGAGCAAACTATCCACTTACTGGGAGACCAACTGCTATACTTAAGCAGGAAATAGTGTTGCTCCCTGACCATAGTTTCACATTCCCAGTATATGTAAGCTTTGGGTTTTCTACATTGCCATACACAGTTCCTGCAAACATATTGGAGAGCATTTAAGGATCCTATTGCTTTTGACAGTCAGAGATATTCCTACACAATTTGTTGGCAAAGAGTCGAGACTCTCATGATTACCTGATAATTGTCCATTAATGAAAACATGCAAAGCATGACCAGCCGACATCACCGTGAGTTTGGGTTTCTTCTCACCGGTGAGAAACTGCTCATCCTTGGCAACATTAACACTGAAAATGAAATTTTAGTACCACTGAATTGCCAAGAATCATAGTCATGTTTTCGGTGGAGTTAGGCTACTTACTATGTTGTATACCACAAGTAGTCTGTGTTATCCCTCGTCATATTTATTTGTTCCAGTAATCCTACCGTTGTAAATGTTTCCTCCTCACTTAAGGAATTTATCTCCTCATTGTATGACTGCCACGAGAGTCCTCCAGCCCATTCCATTTTCATTTGCGAAATCTGATTGCCAACCTGCAAAAACGTATTGTAAAAACTTAGAACAATCGTAAAAATGCATAAATCAGAATGGATGCAAATTTTAAATGGCAACAGTACAAAAGGAACTTACACAGATTAAAATAAAATGGACCAATATACAATGTAAGCAAAGCAAACTACAAATTTTGAAGGAAAGGGCTGAACTAGATCACTGAAGTGCCTTTTATTTTGGGCTGAAAAAAGTAGTATTGTACTGAAGTGCCTAATCTCACCCTAGCAGTGTTGAAGACTGTTGTTTTGCAGTCCGGAAGAATACTGATAGACCAGGGAGGCAGGTCATAATGCATTCCGTTGAACGATACCCTTGCATAAGATAGTTTATCCTTGTTCTCGAGAAAAGCTGCACAAGCTCCTGTGTTTGACCTAAAAATGGATGACTGAACAGAAAGTGACCAAAAACAGAAGTCAGTTATGACTTCTGAACTAAATATTGCAGGACTCAAGCACAGAGGAGAACAAAATATTGCAGGACTCAAGCACAGAGGAGAACAGTGTCATACAACCTTCTGAGCCTTCCCGAGTGAAGATATAATGGGATCTCCTACAACCAAGGCAGGTTCACAAAGCTTGATGGCTCTATGCAACTCCTTCAAGTGGCCCCATTTTGGTTCTCTCAACAAGCCTGATGAAGCGAAGGGGTGAATGTTTGGTCAGATCAGTACAGAAGTGTACATAATACCAAAATGCATGCTGTATAACATAGAAGAAAGAAAAAACAACAATTTTTTTGTAATATAGCACCAAATGCCACAATGACGATGTAGCTGTTACCCATACAAGGATCGGTGGTATCAAACACTGCATTATTACTAATCCATTGTTTACACAAACAAATTATTTTTCAACTTGCATCTTTCACAGGTTAAGGACCTTGAATTATACTCCCTCTGTATCAAAATATAAGATGTTTTAGCACAAGATATGTCCACATGCATGTAGACATATCATGTTGACATATCTGTTGGAGCTAAATCACTTAGCTCCTTTCTAATACGGTTGTGTTTCACGCACACTAACACATATGCATATATGACAGCACATATATGCTCTATATTTCATAGATATGCTTGAGGCTACATCTTGGCTTACTAGCTTTCCCACTTCATTCTCATACAAAGGGATACATCTCCTTATATAGCCTAACTAGGTCGGCTACTGTTCACTGAACAGTAGGTCGGTACAGTGCTCTAGAAGTTACTACAGAACTCCTATTAAAATCTGCTTGAACAAAGCTTCAGACTTTTACTTCTACTAGGACTCCTACATAGTCTAGATATACTTCATGACTAAGCTAGAAAGCTCATACATAGAGTATGACAAGATTACTTCTAACAATATCTTGTGCTAAAACATCTTATATTTTGATATGGAGGGAGTATTAAGCATTAGAATGGAGGAAAACCTCTCCTTAATTCAGGCAAGGGAATTGTGAATTTGGATACTGCAGGGTGAATGTGAACCCCCATTGTTTTGTACCGTTTAAACTGCATGTTTTTTCATAGTCTATTATATACTAAAAGTAAAATGAGGTTGTTAAATAGAGTCACCACGTTAAGCCACATCACTTTAATTATTTTTTATAGTTAGATTTAAATTCTATGGATAGGATTTAATGAGAGAAATTTTGTACGTAGTCATAAACGACCACCACGACTAACAACCTGTCACGCCAAAAAAAAAACTGGCCATAGCGCATGCAACGACCAGATCAATTAGATGAACGAAAACAGCCAGGGTAAAAAAAACTGGCCATGCCCCATGCAACCACCGGATCAATTAAATGAAATAAACAGCCAGCGTTAAAAAAACTGGCCATGCCCCATGCAACGACCAGATCGATCAAATGAAAGAAATCAGTCAGATTAATTGAAAAGATAACTGTACGTAGTCGGGTAGTCATAAGAAACCACGACTAAATTCAAAAAAAAAACACGACTGCCCACCTGCCAAGTAAAAATAAATCTGGCCACACCCATGCAACAACCAGATCAATCAAGAAATAAAACAGCCAAAACAAAGAAAGGTGCCCTGCGTTAGGAAGATCAAAACCTGAAGCACAAACAACCAAAAACAATCGTCTGTACATATTTTTTACTACAAAGTAGGCAAGAGAAAAACACATATTTAGAAGGCAATAGAAAAAAAATATACACATCGGATCCTGCAAATTGGGTCGATTTTCAATTTTATGAGGGTAGGTCGATTTTCAATTTTATGAGGGTATTTCCAGGGGCAATTTTACAGCCTATAGTAAATAACTACTCGCTCCATTTTTAAATATAAAATGTTTTAGGTGTTACACATATTAACTAGATTCGGATTAAAATGACTGAACAAACACACGAAAAGGTGTCTAGGTACATATGGATACATATGAATGTGAAACAAGGCTAAAACATATTATATTTATATTTAAAAAGGTAGGAGTAGATGGTTAGCGAGAAGGAAGTTTTAGCTCCGACGATGCCCCGTTGACGCTGGACCTCCCCAAGTCTGTCCAAACTGTTGTGAAGCCAACCAAATTCTGACGGATCTTTGAGAAAATAGCAGCCGGCAGCATAGATAACATGTACTTCGCTCGCTCTCACGACATCTCAGCTTCTCTGGTGACGGAGTGGGATGCTCCTTTCCTTGGATCTCACATAGCCGGTCCAAACTAGATTAAAAAAAATTATGTAACCAAATTTGGCCGGCACAAGCTCCATGACTATCCATTGTTAATCTCATACAAAAACGATTTTCACTATAATGAAAGCTTTATAAGATATGTACCAATTAATATATTAATGTAAAGTCAATTTTCACCGTGTTTGTGGTGCCATCATATTATCTTTATGTTAAAAGAACATACTTTCGACTAGAAATTAGAATTTAGCTAGAATTCTTAGAGCTGAGTAACACAATTTTAGTGACCATGCAACCGTGTTATTTCTGATAATATCATATAAATATTTTATAAAACATTAAGATTATGACACACTAAAGAAAACGCGCCCTCGCAATGGAGTCTGGCGATGAAACTGTGCATGTCTTAGTAGGCAAGCGAAAATTTAGCATGACCATGATAAGAAATAATAGGTGATGATGATAGTGGTCGAGTGATTGTTCACAAGAGGAAAAGAGAATGGCCGAGAGATTGTAGAAAATAAGATTTCCAGAATAGCCAACTAGGGACAATGCTTTAACAAAAAAGGTGGGGAGAGGCAAATCATGTCAAGTACTTTATAAGATGTTTAGTTGCTAAACAAAATATAATTTAGTGTGGAAATAACCAGCAGAAAAAATAGCACGAATACCAGAGGGTGAGAGGGAGAATATTTCGTAACATTACATAATTATATACCAACAAATGTAGTGGTTTTAATCAAAAGTTCAAGCAAAATAGGCAATCACAACACAATGAAGCAACAATACATGTCTTTTTTACAAATCAAAGAACTGCTTTGTTAAAATACAATCAATGATAGATTAGGTATACCAATAGGTCTCTAGGTTCAAGTAAGAGTAATGACTCAAAATATTCAGTTTTTATTCTTAGTATTTTTATATTAAAAAAATCATTTGAGGGAAGATAAAAGCAAACTCTATGTGGGAAGATAGACAATAAATGGACTATAGTGGAAGTGGAAATTTTAATAAAATTATATAATTCATTAAATATGGTAGACAAACTCAATTTCTAATAAATCTAACCGCACAAATGTGGGGGACACGCCGGTAACAATCACTCGAATTATTAGATAGCTGAATCCGTAATTAATGGGTGAGATTTTCATAGAAATTGATAATAACTATATGGTCAATAAAAATCTACACATATAGGTTCCGAGTCGAATAAGTACTTGCATTTAAAAGGTAAAGTTTTTACTAGAGCTCGGAGATACAGACTTCCATTTCCATTAACCATGGGAAAATGACTGGGATGGATGCATGTGTCCATGGGACCAAACATGAATTGGTGGATATCCCAAGCGACAATATGGAACTACATGTATGTTTCATCAATGTTATGCATGTAATGTACTAGCATTGCAATTTTTTATACCATTTGTTATTATTTTGTGTTTTTCACTCATGTAAATCAAATGCTTGAACCAAAATGTAGTATGAAGATGCTACAGAGGAGTATTAATAATAGATTAGGAAGCATTTTTCTGGTGCAATGGGATAAAAAAAATATTGTTTATGAGAGAACATAAATTAATTTGGTGATTGACTTCAATATTTGAATTTGGTGCTACCAAACTCACTTTTCTAAATTCCATATGTTACATGAAACTATATCATCTTTTACAAGTCGGTGTGGTCATTGTTACATGTGTAACATGAAAGAACCAAGATGTGTTAGTGCGGGAGTAGAACACCTAGATTGAAGAACGACAGATAGGAGGAACAAACTAAGATAGATGACATTCTAAACTGTGACATGATATTTTTGGAAATATAAAAATCTAATCGCTCCAAATTAGAATGATTCAAAATATTTCCCACACATGTGCTAATTTACCTAACATAATATTTTCTAAGCTAAAACTTTGTTATTTAAATAATTCCATGTTTCCAGTATCTATTATATGATTGCACAAATAGATTCGACGAGAAAAAGGCCATGCCCTCGCATTTGCGAGGGCCACCTTGCTAGTTTACTAGAAAAGAAAATTGTGTACATAAAGGACCACCTTCGGACGAAAAAAGATACAAGTAGCAGCAACCATTACATGACATGAAATAGGTTCCAATTATAGAAATGTGCCAAAAGCACAGCATGCATTGTAGATTAAAAAAGCATGGAGATACTGAACTCACCGTATTCATCAATAGGAGCATCATAGTCATAGCTAGTCGCAATGAATGGACCCCCAGCTGTGCGCCCAAAGTTTGTTCCTCCGTGGTACTGAAAAGAAGCATCACAAGTTGGGACTAAATGTTCTTGGTGACATAGTAAGCTTCAGTTAAACAGAAGGATCAGTACCATGTAATAGTTAACAAAAGAGCCTCCCTTTTGGATAAACTTCGCAACACCATATGCTAGATCCTCTACTGGTCTGTGTGGAACCGGAATACCGAAGCCTGTATACCTTCAGTAAGGAGAAAAATAAGATTTACAAGGAGAAAGATAGACATAAGAAAATCATATGGTAGTAGCCTTTTAGACAGAGAAAAATGAAATTACCAGGCAGTCCAAGCCTCAGTCCACATGGTAGGCTTGTGAGGTTTATTTGGGGAAAACCAGTCACAGTAAAATCCATTGCATGTATTAATCTGCCACCAGTAAATAACAGTAAGAGCTAGTGGAGTGAAAACTCCCAGTCCAAATTATATCATTTAAAGGTAGAAGTTATTTTTTAGATAATGAAAGGCTTGGCAGATCATCCAGTATATATGATGACTCATTTTCTTTCCTTTCTTGGAAAATGGTCACAAAGGTGACCCGACCTCAGCAGACTAAAAGATACAAGACTGCTGCCTATGGTACCATAATACATACAATTGGATCTGGGGCATCATCCTGTTTGCACATGATCCATGGAACACCTGTGTCGAGAGCAATCGCCATGTTCGCTGCCCATGAAGTGTAGGCCTTCGCAGGCTCACCCTGATCCCACTCCAAGGGCCCAAACTCATTCTCGATCTGTAAGGAGACTGAAGATTTAAAGGTGGGTCGATCAATAGAGGTCAAGAATACTTCGTGATTGTAAGCATGCCTGGGAGAGGATTATTGGCCCTCCTTGCCACTCAAAGAGCCCTTCCGACTTCATCATGTCGACGATCTTCGTGGTGAACTTCTGCATCTCAAGCTGTTTGAAGAATCACAATGAAGATTGTACACACTTTAAAAGAAGCTAAATGTGAATAAAACGGAAGTAGAGGTGCCCAAACGATTCTTACCTTGAAGGGCTCATTGTCAGTTCTAAAGCTGATGCCCGGGACATACTTCAGCCAAACAGGGAAACCACTGCAGCCAGGACGAGCGAAATTTAGCATGTTTCAAATCAACATCAAGAGACGGCTTCTCTATGTCCAAAATTAGCAAAACTGAATCCACAAAACTGTAGTACAGTAAATGATTTCAGAGTAGTCACCGGTAACTATAAGATCACCGAAACTAGTCTAAATACCATATGGGCGCGTTTGGTAGCCTGTGAGACTTTTTTTTGCATGAGGGGACCAGCGTTGTCGCATGAACCGGATATTAAAGCACCTTCGGGCCAGGCCCAGGAGGAACGCCCGAATCGACCGTTTCTGCGGGGACAGGCCCGTTCTCCTCAAAAGGTCGCACACGCAAAGAAGGGAGAGGGAGACGCCGCGTCCCTTCACGTACACGCGCCATAAATCCCCTCACTGCCCCACTCCTTCCTCTCACTCGCCCTCTCTCCACTCTCACCCCCCATCTGTCACATCAAAGGTCGGCGGTGGCACTACCGCGACCTCGACCTCCGCTTCCCGACAGCCGTCTCCAATGGCGGGAAGCACCATCGGCTCTCCCCTTTACTTCTATCCGCTCGGAATCGATGAGTATAGGCTTGTAGATTGACATGCAAGGTAGATCTGTTAGGGTTTTCGATACGGTTTGGTTGGAATCTTCGATTCGATCGAGTAGATGTCGATTCGTGGCCGATTGGCCTCGGATTTTCAATGGGCGCGATGTCTTCTTCGATCTTTTGCTCTATCTGTTGCATCTTGATAGCATGCGTGCTAGATTTTCGTTAGATCCGACCGATCTTAACATGCAGGTAGGATCCGGCCGATGATTAGAAACAGGACAGAGTGAACCGTAATTGGTTCTATCCAACCTAGTACACTTCACAAACACTCCAATTGTACACACTACTTGGTTGGATACAACCAATTGTGGTTTCTTCCACCGCCTATATTATGAGGCCTCCATTGTGTTCTTGCCCATGATTAGAATTAGGACTGTTTTGGTACAACACAGCCTGAGTTGTTTCTATTATATCCTTGTACATTGCACAAACAGTAAGTGCACAACACTTTGAATAGCATCAATCATGTTTCTATTATATCCTTGTACATTGCACAAACAGTAAGTGCACAACACTTGGTTGAATAGCATCAATCCTGGAAGTGCACAAGATAGTGTGTGTCAGCAGTCCAATATGAGGCCCTAACCTAGTTTTTTGTTGTGTACTTCCATGATGATGATTTGATGATGACTTTTGGCCGATCATTAAACAGATGGTTGCATATTGCATCTTCAGGGAGGTGTGAGTGAACCATGTTGTCTGAACATATATGCAGTGTTCATTCCACGTTGTTCGCTTACGCAGTCCCTGAAGTTCATGTGTGTGCGATCAATTTCATATGAGGTCTTGCTAGTTTTTATTGAGTGCTTTTGGCCTATGATTAAACGTATGGTTACCCTTTGCATTCTCAGGGAATGGTCAGTCAACCGGGTAGTTTGAACATAAGGGCAGTGTTCATTCCACATTGTTGACTGGCTATGCCTGTGTGTGTGATCAATCCATATGAGGCCTTCTTTTTTTCCACTGTGTTTTGCATCTCTGGCCAATGATGATAAGTGCAGTGTTAACATTTTCAGGGAGGGGTCAGTGAACCGTGTTGTATGAACAAGTGGGCATTGTTCATTGGACATTGTTCACTAACCCCATCCCTGAAAATCATGTTACACACTGGGTGCACATATTGTTACAGGAATGGGCTAGTGAACCTTGAGGTATGAACAAAAGTGCTATGTCGTCATGGTTCGCTAACTCCATCTCTGTAATGTACTCCATCCATTATGAGGCCTTCTTTCCAATTGCATTGCAATGTACAAGATCGAATCACTTTTGGCTGATGATTAATCATATGGTTCCAACCAATGATTAATCATATGGTTCCAACCAATGTACAAGATCGAATCACTTTTGGCTGATGATTAATCATATGGTTCCACATTGCATTTTTAGGGAGGGGTCACATAACCGTGTTTTGCTGAACAAGAGCGCAATGTTCATTGGCTGTTGTTCTCCGACTCCGTCTCTAAAGAAGGTGTGTGTGTGATTCATCCTATATGAGGCCTTCTTTCCTATCACATTGCATTGCATTGTAGACGATCGACTGATTTCTGCAACGATCCTGATGGTTTATCGCAAAGTAGGATATCCTGATGGTTTATCGCAATGTTGTGTCTGAATGTGTGGTATGTGTTGTGATCTGGTAACCTCGCCATCAAAGAGAAGAGGTGATCATACTCAGCACTCGGCTGGCAACCAAACAGCAGGAGCTCGGTTTTCGGCTGGTTTTTGGGCTGCAACCCAGGCAACCAAACAGACACTGCTGAAAGCTGGATTTGGCCCCAAAAAATCTTTACAGGCTACCAAACGGACCCCCTTACCCCCTTTTTTGGCCCACTGCACGTTCCGAAAGGGCCTTCCCCCGGCGCATGTCCCCAGGGAGATGAAAAATCTATGCAGGCTACTAAACGCGCCCTACAGAAAACAAATCAACAACCATTTTTTTTTGTGTTGGCCACTCCTCGCCACTAAAATCGGCACGCCCTCAAAGAAAATCTAATGTCTAGTCTATAAGCTTCTGAACCCACTAACGAAATCATTTCTCAGGAAATAAGTACTACCTCAGTTCCAAAATGTAAACCTTTTTAGCAAGCTAAACTAGTTAGCTAAAAAGGCTTACATTGTTTGTTTGTTTGTTTTGGATTTTACATTTGTGGAACGAAAGGGAGTAGCTAGCCTAGTATCAAATATTGATAGCAATGCGAGGTAGCGTACACCCAGGTTAGGTAGTACTAATAGTAGTTTCTTACCCGAAGTTCCACTCGGCGCAGACGTAGGGGCCAATGCGGAGGTGCACGTAGAGTCCGGCCTGCTTGACCAGCTTGATGAAGTGCACCAGATCATACCTCCCCTCGAAGTAGTACTGCCCAATCGATTCAAGCAGCAGCATGAGAAAACAGAGCAAAGTTTGAGCAGGCTGTGGTAGGTTTCTTGGAGGGGAGCAACTAGGAACCTTGCCAGGGGAAGGCTCGTGGCCGTTCCAGAAGACGTACGTCTGCACCACGTCGAGGCCGCCGTCCTTGGCCTTCTGTATCAGATCCGGCCACATCTGCACGCGCGCGCCGACGGGAACAAGCGAGAGAAGAGTGAGTGAGCCGCGGGCCGGCATTCTCGGGGAGGGAGGGGGAGAGAGAGGGTGTTGGGGGAGCAGAGCAGGTAGTACCTCGGGGACGCTCCTCGGGTAGTGGACGGAGCCGGAGAGCAGGATGCGGCGCCGCCCGTTCACCACCACCGCCTTGCGGTCGTAGGTCACGGCCGCCGACGCCGACGCGGCAAGGGCCGCGGCCACCGCGAGTGCGATGGCGAGGACGGCCGGCACCGGCGGCGGGCAGGAGGACGGCATGGTCAGGGAAGCTGGAAAAGGAGGGAAGTGTGGTGGAAAAAAGGTGAAAATGCCGCGCCTTTCGGTGCTCTCTCTCTTTTCCCTCCACCGGCACGGAGATGGGAGGAGTGAAGTGAGTGAGACGCTCGCTGCCCGCTGGAGAGGGAGACCTTGGTTTTGTCCGTTCGCTCGTGCTCCGCAGCTGCTTCCTTTTTGCTTTTTTCTTGGTTTATGACTCCGCCGCGCCTGGTCTCCGACAGGTGTTGTTCATCTCGTTGCTGGTGGACACAGTGGACATTCCTTCTTCCTTCCTTGCTGACAGTTTTATTGCAAGTGAGTCTGGTTTTTTTTCTTTTCTTTAACAAGAAGTGAGTCGAGTGTTAGTATGATTAGTGAGGACCGGTTGCTCACTTGCTCAGATGGACGGCACTAGTTCGGGAGCTGGTTGTGGAATCGGCATGGACTTCCGCCCCCTCGCCGAAGGAGGAATACATCTGCTTGACTTGATTTGTTACGTCGGACAGAGTTGAGCGCGACACCACGTTGAAACCCAACGGGGCAACGGGTCCTGGTTAGACGTAACATTGAAGGCGGCGCCGGTACCCCAGACGACCACGGACTGGTCATGGGCCAGTCATGCTGTAACTGTCCCCCTCTATCAATCGTTTAAGTTCAATCTAACGCACCTAAAAATTGTACTCGAAAATCAACTATTTCAGAAAAATTTGAAAAAATTCCAGTAAGTTATATATGTATTTATAGGTATTCTGAGAAAATTTCATGTCATTTGGATCACTCGTTTATGAGTTAATAGCTTTTTAAGATTAAAACATAAAACACTATTTAATGATAAACTACTTATCCAAATGAAGCGAAACTTGCACAGAATACCCAACGGACTATATGAGGATTACTGGAATTTTTCTGAAATAGTTGATTTTCGAGTTCATTTTTTGGGTCGATCTGGTGCGTTGGATTGAACTTAAACGATGGATAGAGGGGACAGTTACCGCGTGACTGGCCCATGGCCAGTCACTGAATCCCATCCCGACGACCACACGGCAAGTTTGTACGTGGTGGCACCATTAATGTATGACGAGCCTCTCATCGTTAAAAGTTGTGCGGGATATGACTGCATTCTCACCTGCGCACCGATCTCCTCTCCTCCCTCCCAAAAACCATAGTTGCCATGACGAGCAGGCACACCGGCGGAGCCGCAGCAAACGGCTTTGGGCCGCGCACGCCCCTCATCGGCCAAGTGAAGGCTCTACGAGAGAACAGCTACCCCGCGTCGTCGGTTATACGGACGCTGAGTGTGGGGGCATCCCCATATCAAACGCGAAGACGCAGGTGAACCAGGATTGGGGGACGGCGGTGAGGCAGCACTACTAGGGGCAGCTCACTCCCGAGCAGGCGCGGATCCGCAGAAGGACTCGCGACACAACCTAGACCGGCACGCCGAGGAGTTCCATCGGCTCCACGTCGAGTAAATCAATTGTTGCCGTTTGTGGTGGAGACAGATTGTGCGGATGCAATTGCGATGATCAAGGGTCAGTAGCCGAATAACTCCATCCACGCCCTCAGAATTATGGCGATTCGACAGCTTCTAAATGAAAGAGGAATCCAAATCCTGAAGATTAGCCGTGACCTAAATACTGTTGGTCATGTTGGTCATGAGTAGGCCTGGGCGTTCGGTTTTTTTCCTAAATTCGGTTCGGTTATTTCGGTTTTTGTATAATTCGGTTTCTAAGAAATACGCACCGAAATTATATCGGTTTTCTAATTACTTCGAAAGTTCGGTTAACTGATAATTCGGTTAGTTGTTCGGTTATTAACCGATATGTCCAAACAATGGAAAACAAAAGAACTAAGTGCATTGGAGAGATGTGCCTGGCATACGTTTTGCATGCATGGTTGCATGCCAGCATGTGTATGCACGGACGTAAAAAATATGAAAGCTTGATGTTTATCCTCCACGCATACACTGATACACATAGTGACACAAGGGAAAGTAAGATCGATCCTAATGGGTACAGCGGGACGACGGCCGGCCGGAGAGACGGCATGGTTGTACTTGTACTTGTACGGGTTGTATGATGAGGGCTACGTGCATGTCAGCATGTGCATGGCTGACAAGTTCGTAACACTGGAGGTACATCAGGCTTTACGTCTATCTCGGTTATTATGGTTATTTCGGGTAATCAATGATCAAAACCGAATTTATAAATCTAAATTCGGTTAATTACATATACACACCGAATATTGTGTCGGTTAATTCGGTTTCGGTAAATTCGGTTTCGGTTCCGATTAATTCGGTTCGGTGTTCGGTTTTCGGTTTTTTATGCCCACCCCTAGTCATGAGCTAGCAAGATTGGCGAGGGTTAATGCTAGAACGGAGGTCTGGCCATTCGGTTTCCCCCAGGAGATCGCTAGGGCAGTCGCTAGTGATAGTAACCCTGCTAGGGCTTAATGTAATTCCTTTTTCACCGCAAAAAAAAAAGTAAATCAATTGCTGGGACGGTCTGGACGTCGCCGCGAGAGAAGAATGTGGCGCGGCGTGAGTCCTCGTGGGGTGTTCTGGGGCGTACACCATGTTGTGCTGTCACACATACCCGCCCACGGTCCACCCATGGTTGCCCTCTCCACGGCATTCGTGCCTCCGCCGCCACCAAGTTGCTAGGCGTCGAGTAGGACATCGTCTTCCTCGTGCGCTCTCTCGTCCTCTTCGTGCTAGGCATAGGCAGCACAACATCATCGACGCCACGTACCCCAATGAGGAAGTGAAAGAGGAGCCGCACAAGCCATCACGAAGATGCACGGGCGTCCTTATCATCAGAGGAGGGTGTGCACCTCCATCTCCATCGGTGAAGAAGCAACAGACAGGTGAATCGGATGCTCCGTTTGCAGAAAGTGATGGGAAACCCAGATGTCAACCCTAAGGACACCCTGGGCACACCAAGCTGAGCGGGGTGCTCCGGGCTCCATGAACAACATCCCGCAGATGTAAGTGGGCAGCGACGATTCAAATAGCTCGCGGCTCGTCCGGACGCGTCAATAGAGTCCGTCCGACGTTGATGGTGCACGTCACCGGTGGAGATGCTCTTATCCAGTATGCTCGAGATCGAGACATGATGATGTCTAACAAGCAACATTCAATGATGGATCATCTCGATTTGTTTCCCCTTTCCTTGTGAGAATCTTGGAGCTCGTCATTTACATTTGCACGAAAGTAGCAGGCGGGTCCGGAGATGGCAGATAGATGCGTCGTCCACATCTTTGCCCAACTGAAAGGGCCTACCTTGCACCACCGTGTGTTGGCCGCTTCATTGTGGGCACATCCAGGGCATCACGTGCCGGTCGACATGGTCGGCCGTGGTTCAGTCCTGTGCATACTAACACCAGTACTCCATGGACTAATGCTTAATTTAGTCTACGTGCATGCCTGCTGCCCGCTGCCCGTTTTGAAACTTATTACTGTATACTAATGTGCCTGCTACACATACGTACGTACTACCTCAGAGCAAGCACAATAGCAACGCCGGCTGCCGGCTATAAAGCAAGTCCATGTCACAAATCGTTGATCTTAGAGCGAGCACAATAGCAACGCCGGCTGCCGGCTATAAAGCAAGTCCACGTCACAAATCGTTGATCTTATAGCCAGTTCATACAATGAGCGGCCGCTAGATTGGATTCTTTAAAGATTCTTTTGTTAATCTTGCATGCAGCGGAGACACATGATTGGAGAAAACAACCAAGCGTGGGCCAATTTCTCGAGGCTTGTGCTGTAGCCCCGCCGCTTCAGCAAGCGCCCGCTGCCATCTCTCTACTCATTTCTTTCACCTTCACGTAAGATTTAGATGACATGGACATGCTTATAGCCCGCTGATTAAATGCTATTGTACTTGCTCTTATAGCCGGTCCATACAATAAGCTAGCTATAGCCATTGGATTCTTTAAAGATTCTTTTGTTAATTTTGCATGCAGCGGAGACACATGATTGGAGAAAACAATCAAGCGTGGGTCAATTTCTTGAGGCTTGTGCTGTAGCCCGCCGCTTCAGCAAGCGCCCGCTGCCATCTCTCTCCTCATTTCTCTCACCTTCACGTAAGATTTAGATGACATAGACATGCTTATATGCTTATAGCCCGCTGAGTAAATGCTATCGTACTTACTCTCAAGTACCAGGCAAGTCGAGGCCGCCCGTACAGACTACAGAGACGGCGATTCATCGCTCTATTTGTCCCCTTACGGATCCATTGGTGTGGCTCCACCCAACTCAAAATACCGCGCGGACGGTGGATTAATGCATTGGTGTGCCTATGACGTTGGCCATAAATTCCGGTTACTATTGCTCATGGAAGTGCATTGCTCCTCTAGAACCTTACAAAGCTTGGCGTACTTCCGGTTTTCCCCTCTTTGGTCGTTTAAATGCCTCCACTACTGTTTCCAACCTGAGATTTCATTTAGATGTTGTAGGGATGTCTGGGTCACTGGAGGGTAATACGATCTATGAGTCATGTTGTTGGATTAGTTGTTTGGTTGCATGTATGCATGCAATCCGCTAGCCCATTAGTGTGTAGGAAATCAAACAACATGATTAGTCTCACATCTTTATACGTGGATGAAGTTACTTTACACCACCATTTAAACATGTCCAGATGACACACCCATGACCAGCAGCAAGCGGGACTGCGGCGTGCCTGCGGCAAAGGTCGTGGCAAAAGTTGCGTCAGCATCAAAGGGGTTTGAGACAATTACAAATGAGGATGGACCGCAAAGCACAAAAAGGGGTTGAAGAGGTTAGGTGAGGCACACACAAACATATGATGAACCGATTCACTAACTAACACACTACGATGAAGTTTAGTAACCAACACACCACATCGACATCAGAGGAGTTTGCAATGGCAGCGATGCAGCGCAACCCCAAAGAGAGGTTGAAGAGGAGTTGTGAGACACATAAATACATCATGAACATGCTCACTAAGCAACACACAACAAACATATTCAGTAAACAACAAATAAAGTGCGAGTCACGCGGTTAACTTTCCCACCTCTCATATACAATCCTCTTGGAACTGGGAAAACTCAGTTACAATCCAGCGTACAACTTATATCTGGGAAACACTCAATTGCATCAAAAAGTTCTTAGCTGCAACACGCTTGCAACTGAAAATCGCCGTTGTAGCCCACTTGAAACTTCAAAAGCATAAATGTAGTCCCACTTGCAACTAATAAAATATCAGTTACAACCCATTAGCAATCTCACTTGCAACTGGAAAAAATCTGTCGCAATCCAACTTATAATTAGGAGCAACTTCACATGCAACTATATTTTTCAGTTACAGCCCATCTGCAACCCGCTTACAACTGATTAAATACATTTATAACACAAAAAACTCAACTACAAACCCACTTGCAACTAAAGAATCTCACGTTTAACCCATTTGCAACTGATCAATCATAGTTACAACTTACTTCGAGCTCAACAAGATCAAATACAACCCCACTTACAACTGAAAAAATCTCAGTTACAACCCACGTACAACTCATATTCATGATGCATCATGACATACTACCCATTTGCAAATAAAATATCTCAGTACACTTACAATTGATTTTTTTTGAGTTGCAATCCACTTTCAACTAATTTTTTTCACTTGCATCCTACTCGCAGCTCCCAAGCTCTCATAATTTACAATGAAGGCGAGAATTAACGAAACCAATTCTTTTTTACAAATAACAAAGTAGCAAAAATGTTATTGAGAATATCTTTATGTGAGACATCAAACAGTACATTAATAGGCTGAAGATAAAGTACTTAGAAAGTGTAAGAGCAAGTACAATAAGCTTATGTAAGCAGGGTATAAGAATTAAAATATTATTTATTGGATGACATGGAGGAGAGAGAAGAGGAGAGAGAAGGGGAGTGGGCTCTTATGCAAGAGCCAGCTCTAACACGTGCTCCTAGTCACTTTTATGAGTGTGAAAGGTGGGCCATATTTTAATAAAGTAACACACTTATATATCTAACTATTGTACATGTTGGCTATATAGTTGGCTACAAATGACATGGCAATTTCTTATAGCCGGCTGTTGGCTGTACTACTGAACTTGCTCTAATAAGTTAAAAAGCATAAATAAAAATGTAAAATCAAGGAAATGTAACACATACACGGATTTTTGGCACGTGGAGACAAGCGAGTAGAGAATGTAACACCACCTGGTAGCTTCACGATTGTGAAACAAAGTGGTTATTAGTTTTAAATGCAGCTGAATTTAAGACTACGTAAGCGTCACTAGAACAACATGGTACACCTAGAATAATTTACTCTTTGGAGTACTATTTATGTTCTGGTTCTTCCTATAGATAAGTGCATCTGTATGGAAAAAATTATGGCACATAAATGTTTTTTATGTACAAAAGTCCAGACTAATTATGTGAATTTAGACTGATGGTCATTAGCCTGACTGTATTATGGTTGATATTTTTGTGAGTACAATACTTGATTTCAAATAAGATTCAAACAAATTTTTGTTTTGAGTTAGCAAAACTCAGGTACAAGCCTACCCTATGACTGAAAAAGTAGTTTAGAAAATGTCACAAAAATTCCAAAAAGGTTTCGAAATTTTTGTCCTTTTTTTAATTACTAAAACCCAGATACAAGACTAGCGTATAGATTATGCAGAATGTTGTGCATCTACAAAAATCTATTAAATAAAAAAGACACGTGTGCATTTATAATGTGGTAATCACAAAATTTAGTTCAGTACTAATTACAAGTGTCAAACTAATTCTGGTTCTAAATTAATTAATTAAACTGATATATTCATGGTAAAATAATTGGAATTAGTTTTTCATAGGTCAATTAAGATTATTTTTAGTATGAAAATGATATGTTTTTTCTAAACTATAAATATATTTGAAAGTAAACTTCAGTCTGGATTATGTAGAATGTTGTGCATATACAAAAATCCCTTGAAAAAAAACTAATGTCCCTTTCTGATATGCTTCACAAAAATTATTGCAATACTAACTACAAGTGTCACATTATTCATATTAGATAATTAGTTCAATACTAATGTGCACCTACAAGTATCATATTGTTCACATTAGATAATTAGGTCAATTCAGCTCATTTGTGTGTATGAAAATTATAAGGGTTCTTTAAAAAATACCAATATATTGTAAGTGAAGTTAAACTTCAGAGTGGACCCTGTTATGCGGTCCACACTTGCGGTGTCTGGTGTGCGCGGCGTTTTTTCAGCCCGCAAACCAAAATTGCAACACATGGTTTATATAATATTTCATATATGAATCACTACAAATACAACAAATGTTTTAGTGTCATACAATACAACAATAATCCAGATTACAACAAATGGTTAGCAGCAAATAATACAACAACAATTAAATGAATGACCAAAGGTTTTAAGAACAAATAACAAATGGTTTGAAATACAAATAAATCCAATGGCCAAACTACCTAGTGGCCTTGGTCGTGCCTCTGTGAATGGTGATCAACGAGATCAAGCCGAAGTTGATTTATGGCTGGGGCATTCTCAATCTCACAGTATGTTTGTTACGTCTCAAACGTATCTATAATTTCTTATGTTCCATGCTTATATTATACCAGTTGCCTACATGTTTTATACACATTTTGTATTGTTTTATGCATTTTCTGGAACTAACCTATTAACAAAATGCCACAGTGCCAGTTCCCTGTTTTCTGATGTTTTTTGTTTCAGAAATCGACTTAAGGAAATATTCTCGGAATTGGACAATTTTTATACCGAAGACCTTAGAATTCCAGACACGTTCCAGAAGTCCGAGGGGGAAAAGGAGACGGGCACCGAGGCGCCCACCTCAAGGGGTGGCACGGCAGCCTTCCTGGCCGCGCCAGGACCTAAGGTGGGTCCCTCGGGGCTCCACCGCCTTCGCCCTTTCGCCCATATAATATCCCCGAGATGCAAACCCTAAAAGAATAGGCCTTTTCCCGAGAAGAGTTCCAGTGCGCCGCCGCCATCGAAGACAAGATTCGGGGGACAGAAGTCTCTGTTCCGGCACCCTGCCGGGACGGGGAATTGCCCCCGGAGCCATCTCCATCGACTCCACCACCATCTCCATCGTCGTTGCTGACTCCTACGATGAGGAGTGAGTAGTTCTCCCCCGGGGCTGCGGGCTCTACCGGTAGCTATGTGGTTTATATCTCTCTCCCATGTGATCTTTATGTGATCATGAGCTTTGTAATCTAGTTGAATATGTGATGTTACTCTCTATCTATTATGCACTCTAGAGGTTACTTTAATATGAACTCCGGGGTTATTCATGGTTGTAAAGGTGACAGTATGTGCACCGTGTGTGATTCCTTTATGACGTTGTGGTGTTAGTTTACTTTGACTTTGGGGGTGCTCTTGTAGCCCTACACAGTGAATGGTGTTTATCATCCAACATGAGAGTGTTTGAGAGTAGTATTTATTATTCAGCTTTGATGTCATTGTTGAGAATGTCCACTAGTGAAAGTATGATCACTAGGCCTTGTTTCTAAGCATTGAAACACCGTTTCCAACAAGTTCTGCTACATGTTTGCTTGCTGCCATTTTTATTTCAGATTGCAATTACTACTTATAATCATCCATATTACTTGTATTTCACTATCTCTTCGCCGAACTAGTGCACCTATACATCTGACAAGTGTATTGGGTGTGTTGGGGACACAAGAGACTTCTTGTATCTTAATTGCAGGGTTGCTTGAAAGGAATATCTTTGACCTCTACCTCCCTGAGTTCGATAAACCTTGGGTGATTCACTTAAGGGAAACTTGTTGCTGTTCTACAAACCTCTGCTCTTGGAGGCCCAACACTGTCTACGAGAATAGAAGCGTGCGTAGACATCAAGCTATTTTCTGGCGCCGTTGCCGGGGAGGTAAGCGTTGGAAGGTATCTCCTTTAGATTCTGCAGTTATTACTTTTTGTTTCTTGTTTTATTTCACTAGTTAGGCTAAATGGAAAACAACAAAAAAAATAGAGATCTCTATGAAATTTATATTGCATTAGGACATGATACTTTTGAAGAGAAAATTAAAAAACCTATGGAAGTTAGTTTGCATAATAGTGGTAGTAGTGTTATTAGTATAAATTCTTTGGACACCATTATTGCTAAGGCTGTGGAAAAGCCTAAGCTTGGGGAAGCTAGTTTACGTAAAAATAATCATTTTTGCTCCTCAGCTTTGGAGGAATTATTTTGCCTCGATAATGCATTGCCTCCAATATGTGATAATTCTAATGATGCTTGTGATATTCTAAAGCCACCTGAAAAAATAGTGCCATTTAAAATACCTATGAAAATTATTGATCGTGTTATGGATAACCGCTATGTAGGGGATGGAACTGTCCATCCTGGTGATCATTTGCTATTCTTACATGAATTATGCGAGTTGTTCAAGTGTGCAGGTATTTCAATGGACAAAGTTAAGAAGAAATTATTTTCTGTGTCACTTGGTGGAAGAGCTGCGCATTGGTACAAATTGTTGAAGAATAGGCACTCTCTTGGATGGGAGGAAATTGTATCTCTCTTTTATTCTAAATTTTATCCTCCAAGTGAGATTCACCAAGATCGGAATTCTATATATAATCTCTGGCCTCATGAAGGAGAAAGCATTGCTCAAGCCTGGGGAAGGCTGAAAACATTAATACTCAAATGTCCTAACCATGAGCTTCCTGATAAAATAATATTTAATAATTTTTATGCAAGACTTTCATGACATTGCAAGGATTGTCTAGATTCCTGTTCAGAGGGCTCTCTCACAAGTAAGAAGGTTGAAGCTAGATGGGATCTTCTTGAAACAATTCGAAACAATGCTGAAGATTGGGAGAATGACAAAGGTAAAGAATCAGGTATAAACTATGAATATGATTGCATTAAGTCTTTCGTTGAAACTGCTGGTTTTCAAGAGCTTAGTGCTAAATATGGTCTTGATTCTCATATTATTGTTGATTGTTCTAGAACCTTTGCTTCTCATATTGATGTTCCTAAAGAAAATTGGGACGTGTATCATGAACCTTTCAAAGACACTTGCATGGAAAATGAAATTGTTGTTAATGATTGCAATAAACATGCTCAAACTTCTCAAAATACTATTTCTTATAAGCATGTTAATTTTTGTGGAATACATAGACCTTGTGGAATTAATCAAATTGAAGATGAATATTGTATCCATCATAGGAATGAAAATACTAGAGGTTGGTATAAGGTTCTAAGAGATCTTGGTAAAACAATTTGTGCCACCTATCCTTTTATTTGTGAACTTTGCTATGAAGAGGGTCATTTCGAATTTCAATGCTCAGGTTCTAATAAAGATATTGCATGAGACTTTTGTGATAACATGATCACTCCTAATCAACATGATGAACTTACATTATTTTTTGGGTGTGAAGAGTTATCAAGAAAAACTTCTTTGTTAAATATGAGTGATATTGATATGAATGATTTGTTGCATGGATGTTATCGCTATTGTGTTAATAATTGCCATGCTAACACTTACATACAAAATATTATTAAGTATGAGACTTTACCAAAGTATGACAGGACTAATATGTGTTTTCATCTTATTAATGAAAGAGGGGAATTCCCCCAAGTTTCTTCCATTATCTCTAATACTAAACCAGGTTATGCAGAGAAGCTTCCTTTCAAGCCTCTCCCTACTAAAGAGGAAAAGAAGAAGAAAAAGGGAAAAAGGGAGAAGAAGGAGAGGAGTAAAAGGAGAGAGGAAACGGTATCTTCTCCCAAACTTGTTGCTCCTGTTACAATTGATACTTATAATTCTGAATTTGATGATTCTGAACTTGATGATGAACCTATGCCTGTTATTTATATTAGTGATCATGATTGGGAAAAGCACACTTCTTTTGATATTGAAGATCTCTGGGACACTAATTCTGAAAATGATGATGTTAATAATTGCTATACTATTAGTACTATCCATGTTTCTTCCCATGATGATATAGAAAGCTCTGAGCTTATGGATGAGGTGTTTGAAAATCCTTTTGCTACTAATGATTATATATTTGATACATCTCCTTCTAGTAAAAATGATGATATGTTTACAAATAAACACACTTTGGAGGATAACTATTCTATTGCTTATGATGATACTATGCCTCCAGTCTTTGATAATTATAAAGAATACTATGACAGGGGTTATAATTACAATTATCCTTTTGAAACTTGTCATAGTTATAGGGGAATCACTCAAACCAACCCTTTTAATACACAACTTGTCTATCATGTTCAAGTTCTTTATGATGATCCTGCTCCCATTGTTATTAATGTGAAGAACTTTTCTTATGAGGGAAATAATGATACTTTTATGCATATAGATCATGATAAGAATGTTTCATGTGATGGTTATATTGTGGATTTTATCAATGATGTTACTGAAAGTTATTATGAGAGAGTAGAATATGGTTGTAGAAGTTTTCATGATACTAAAACACCTCTCTTTATGTTGGAAGTTTTGAAGTTGCATTTGTTTCATCTTTCTATGATAATTGCTTTATGTTTCAATAATTTATCCTACTACAAGATCCCTTTGCATAGAAAGTGGGTTAGAGTTAAATATGTTTGATGCTTACCTCTTGATGCTCTCTTTTGTTTTTCAACTCTCATTTTTATGAGAGCATCATAAAAATCTTCTTGCCTAGCTAAAAGGCTTTAAAGAAAAGCGCTTATGGGAGACAACCCACTATTTTATTCCTGTTATTTTTCTTTTATTTGAGTCAAGGAGCATGCTTACCTCTGTAACAACTCCTTTGTATCTTTATTTTATTGCATAGTTGTGCCAAGTTAAGTCTCTAGTAGAAAGTTGATGCTAGATTTGTATTTCTGCGCAGGAACAGTTTTCTGCTGTCCACCGTTTAATTCATAAATCTCTGCAGAAAAATTGAAAACATCTGATATTTGCTGAGCGTGATCCTCAGATATGTACGCAACTTTCATTAGTTTTGAGTTTTCTGATTTGAGCAAGTTAAGTGGCTCGAAAAAAAATCGTCTTTACGGACTGTTCTGTTTTTGACAGATTCTGCCATTTATTTTGCATTGGTTCTTTTGCTGTTTTTGAATGGTTCTTTTTGTTCCATAAAATTCCAGTGGCTGTAGCTAATGTCCAGTACCATGATAATGATTTTCTCCATGCAGAATATGAGAATTTTTGATTATGCACTAACCCTCTAATGAAGTTTACTTTGAGTTTGGTGTGGAGGAAGTTTTCAAGGATCAAGAGAGAGGATGATATGATGTGATCAAGAAGATGAAAGAGCCTAAGCTTGGGGATGCCCCCGTGGGTCACCCAAGCATATTTCAAGAAGACTCAAGCGTCAAAGCTTGGGGATGCCCAAGGCATCCCCTTCTTCATCAACAATTTATCAGGTTATCTCTAGTGAAACTATATTTTAATTCCGCCACATCTTATGTGCTTTACTTGGAGCGTCTGTTTGTTTTTATTTTTGCTTTGCTATTTTCCTTCTCTGAAGAAAATGGATCCTAGCATTCTTATGTGGAGGGAGACACGCTCCTCTTTTTCTTATGAATACTCGTATTCTTCACTTATATTTGTTGAGCATTCTTCTATGTTACTTCAATACTTTTAGCTCTTATTTGTCACGCACCTCTTGTTCAGAGCTGTTAGTTTTCATATGTTATACTCTCTTGCTTCATTGTTAAATACTTGGAGAGTTTATGTTTGAATAAGTTGATTGGTGTTTGTTTGGAAATAGAAAATGCTAAATGTGGTAAATGGTATAAAGAAAAGAAACATGCTCTTATGAATTGTTATCTTGCATGTTGTGGAACTTGGCAATTGTTTTGAGCTCTCAAGTAGATCATGTTTAAGCTTTTACATCATGTAGTTAATACCCATTAATGGAGAACTACCGTAGAGCTTGTTGAAATTTGGTTTGCATGTTTGGTATCTCTAAGGTCTAGATTTTTTCTAGTTAAAGTGTTTGAACAACAAGGAAGACAATGTAGAGTTTTATAATGCTTGCGATATGTTGTTATATACGTCTTGTTGTCATAGTTTATACTTGTGTTTGCTTCAAATAACCTTGCTATCCAAAGCCTTGTACTGAGAGGGAATGCTTCTCGTGCATCCAAAACCTTGAGCCCAAACCCATGTCATTTGTGTCTACCATACCTACCTACTACATGGTATTTTCTGCCATTCCAAGCAAATACTTCATGTGCTACCTTTTATTCAAAACTTATTATCCCTTATTTGTGTCAATGTTCATTAGCTCATGAGAAAGTAGTAGTTGGGTTTGTTATCTTCCATACTAATTAAGTAACCTTCGACTTGCATGCTTCATCTGCTCGTCATTAATATTGCAAAGAGCTGGTTAGACCACTATAATATCAAAAGGTGTGAGAAAGTTAAAAATAGACACTCCTCCATGGTATGAGATTGACTGGTGGGCACCCGAGGATTCAGTTAGCCATGGTTTGTGAAAGCAAAGGTTGGGAGGAGTGTCAAGTTATATAAATAAGGTGCATATTATAAATGCTTGTTACTAAATAATTCGGAACCGCTCTCAACTTGCTTAGTATGGAAGATGACAAGAACTCTATTGCCATTCATTGACAACGACAAACACCACTCAAAAACTTACTTTTATGCTCTCTATATGATTTCAAAAACCTATAAAACCAAGAAGCTCTAGCACATGCTTGTATCCCTGCTTCCCTCTGCGAAGGGCCTATCTTTTACTTTATGCTGAGTCAGTTTACCTAATTCTTTCTGTCCCCGAAGCAAACACTTGTGTCAACTGTGTGCAACAACTCTTATATGCTTACTTATTGCACTTGTTATATTTCTTTGTGTTGAGAACTATCTATATGATATACATGTTCAAAGTTGAAAGCCAATGCTGAAACTTATATCTTCCTTTGTGTTGCTACAATGCTCTTTTACTTAAAAACTATTGCTTTATGAGTTAACTCTTATGCAAATCTTTTTGATGCTTGTTTGAAAGTACTATCCATGAAAAGTATTTACTTATATGATGTAGTTGTTTACTCCTTGTTTATTTGTTAGCAAACTATAGACCATTGCCTTGAATCACTTCATTCATAACATGAGCCTTACAATATTATATGATCAAGATTGTGTGAAAGCATGTCACTTCAGAAATTATTTGTTATCGTTTTACCTACTCGAGGACGAGTAGAACTAAGCTTGGGGATGCTTGATACGTCTCAAACGTATCTATAATTTCTTATGTTCCATGCTTATATTATACCAATTGCCTACATGTTTTATACACATTTTGTATTGTTTTATGCATTTTCTGCAACTAACCTATTAACAAGATGCCACAGTGCCAGTTCCCTGTTTTCTGCTGTTTTTGGTTTCAGAAATTCACTTAAGGAAATATTCTCGGAATTGGACAATTTTTATACCGAAGACCTTAGAATTCCAGACACGTTCCAGAAGTCCGGGGGGGAAAAGGAGACGGGCACCGAGGCGCCCACCTCAAGGGGTGGCGCGGCAGCCTTCCTGGCCGCGCCAGGACCTGAGGTGGGGCCCTCGGGGCTCCACCGCCTTCGCCCTTTCGCCCATATAATGTCCCCGAGATGCAAACCCTAAAAGAATAGGCCTTTTCCCGAGAAGAGTTCCAGTGCGCCGCCGCCATCGAAGACAAGATTCGGGGGGCAGAAGTCTCTGTTCCGGCACCCTGCCGGGACAGGGAATTGCCCCCGGAGCCATCTCCATCGACTCCACCACCATCTCCATCGCCGTTGCTGACTCCTACGATGAGGAGTGAGTAGTTCTCCCCCGGGGCTGCGGGCTCTACCGGTAGCTATGTGGTTTATATCTCTCTCCCATGTGATCTTTATGTGATCATGAGCTTTGTAATCTAGTTGAATATGTGATGTTACTCTCTATCTATTATGCACTCTAGAGGTTACTTTAATATGAACTCCGGGGTTATTCATGGTTGTAAAGGTGACAGTATGTGCACCATGTGTGATTCCTTTATGACGTTGTGGTGTTAGTTTACTCTGACTTTGGGGGTGCTCTTGTAGCCCTACACAGTGAATGGTGTTTATCATCCAACATGAGAGTGTTTGAGAGTAGTATTTATTATTCAGCTTTGATGTCATTGTTGAGAATGTCCACTAGTGAAAGTATGATCCCTAGGCCTTGTTTCTATGCATTGAAACACCGTTTCCAACAAGTTCTGCTACATGTTTGCTTGCTGCCATTTTTATTTCAGATTGCAATTACTACTTATAATCATCCATATTAGTTGTATTTCACTATCTCTTCGCCGAACTAGTGAACCTATACATCTGACAAGTGTATTGGGTGTGTTGGGGACACAAGAGACTTCTTGTATCTTAATTGCAGGGTTGCTTGAGAGGGATATCTTTGACCTCTACCTCCCTGAGTTCGATAAACCTTGGGTGATTCACTTAAGGGAAACTTGTTGCTGTTCTACAAACCTCTGCTCTTCGAGGCCCAACACTGTCTACGAGAATAGAAGCGTGCGTAGACATCAATGTTTCAAGAAATGCCGCAGTTGTACCCGGGTTTCTTACTGGTTTGACCTGGGTGCCAACATTGTCAGAAAAAAAGACAAGTTCAAACCCCTCTCATTCTCAATGATCATTTTGTGAAGACTCACAAAAGTGGTCATGATGTCCTTGAGGGTTTGCATATCCCAAAAACGGCTTGGACCTCAGACTATTACAAATATAGCTTGCAAAACACCAAAATCTCTCTCTATGTCTTTTCGGGCTGCCTCTCGTGCTTTTGCAAATTCAGCTTTAGCCTTGCCCTTTGGATTCTTGAAGCTCTTCACAAATGTGACCCAATCCGGGTATATGCCATCGACAAGGTAGTAGTATCCCATTGTATACTCCTTCTCATTGATGGTGTAGTTGCAAGCCGGGTGATGTCTATGCACGCTTCTATTCTCGTAGACAGTGTTGGGCCTCCAGGAGAAGAGGTTTGTAGGACAACAGCAAGTTTCCCTTAAGTGAATCACCCAAGGTTTATCGAACTCGGGGAGGTAGAGGTCAAAGATAACCCTCTCAAGCAACCCTGCAATTGAGATACAAGAAGTCTCTTGTGTCCCCAACACAGCCAATACAGTTGTCAGGTGTATAGGTGCACTAGTTCGACGAAGAGATAGTGAAATACAAGTAATATGGATGATAATAAGTGGTAATTGCAATCTGAAATAAAAATGGCAGCAAGCAAATATGTAGCAGAACTGGTTATAAACGGTGTTTCAATGCTTAGAAACAAGGCCTAGGGATCATACTGTCACTAGTGGACACTCTCAACAATGACCTCATAATTGAATAAATAAATACTACTCTCGAACACTCTCTTGTTGGATAAGAACACTATTCATTGCGTAGGGCTATAAAAGCACACCTCAAAGTCTGAGTAAACAAACATCACAATTTCATAAAGGAGTCACACACGATGCGCACACCGTCACCTTCACACCGTGGGCAGTGACTCCGGAGTTCATATTAAAATAACCTCTTGAGTGGCATAATAGATAAAGAGTAACATCTACTTATTCAACTAGATTACAAAGCTCATGATCACATAAAGATCACACCATGGGAGAGAGAGATAAACCACATAGCTACTGTTAGAGCCCTCAGGCTCGGGGGAGAACTACTCCCTCCTCATCATAGGAGTCAGCAGCGGCGATGAAGATGGCGGTGGAGTCGATGGAGATGGCTCCGGGGGCAATTCCCCGTCCTGGTAGGGTGTGGAAACAGAGACTTCTGTCCCCCGAAACTTGTCTTCGATGGCGGCTGATACGTCCCAAACGTATCTATAATTTCTTATGTTCCATGCTTATATTATACCAATTGCCTACATGTTTTATACACATTTTATATTGTTTTATGCATTTTCTGGAACTAACCTATTGACAAGATGCCACAGTGCCAGTTCCCTATTTTCTGTTGTTTTTGGTTTCAGAAATCCACTTAAGGAAATATTCTCGGAATTGGACAATTTTTATACCGAAGATCTTAGAATTCCAGACATGTTCCAGAAGTCCGAGGGGGAAAAGGAGACGGGCACCGAGGCGCCTACCTCAAGGGGTGGCGCGGCAGCTTCCTTGGCCGCGCGGGCACCTGAGGTGGGGCCCTCGGGGCTCCACCGCCTTCACCCCTTCGCCTATTTAATCCCCCCGAAAACCTAAGGCAAATAACCTGAACACTTTTCCACTTTTCCTCACGGAGCCGCCGCCGTCGTCAACCCTAGTTCGGGAGGGTTCAGAACCTGCTCCCGGCACCCTGCCGGAGAGGGGAATCATCACCGGAGGGCTCTACATCACCATGCCCGCCTCCGGACTGATGCGTGAGTAGTTCATCCTTGGACTACGGGTCCATAGCAGTAGCTAGATGGTTGTCTTCTCCTTTTGTGCCATCATGTTTAGATCTTGTGAGCTGCCTATCATGATCAAGATCATCTTTAATACTATGTCATTTGCTTCATAATATATCATGTTGTGTGTTGTTTATGATCTTGCATGCTCTCCGTTGCTAGTAGATGCTCTGGCCAAGTAGATGCTTGTGACTCCAAGAGGGGGTATTTATGCTCGATAGTGGGTTCATGTCTCTATTTAATCTGGGGTAGTGACAGCAACCTCTAAGATTGTAGATGTACTGTTGCTACTAGGGATAAAACAGTAGTACTTTGTCTAAGGATAATGTTATTACTTACATTACACACTTTGCCTAATGCAATAATCTGTTGCTTGCAGCTTAATACTGAAAGGGGTGAGGACGCTAACCGGAAGGTGGATTATTAGTCATAGATGCGGTTGGAACGGTCTATGTATATTGTTGTAATGCCCAAATGAATCTCACACTAGACATCATGTCATTAGTATATGCATCATTATGCAGCTCTTTATTCTGTCAATTGCCCAGCTGTAATTTGTTTACCCGCATGTATGCTATTATTATTATTTATGGAGAGACACTGTAGCGTACCTGCACTTAAAATATGGCAAGGTACCTGTGTATGGTGCAAACCCCTGGATCGATTCATTTGCACACACAGTTTACGATGAATATCACAACATTGTATCATTATTACAAGAATAATCCAGACTTGGTAAAAATAAATAGTTCGATACATCTTTGCATAGCTTAAAGCTAGCTCAAAACAATAAAGCAGCGGAAATAAATCTTCAATGAGCCTCCATCTTCATGATGCGCCACAGGCGAAAACCATGTTGGTGCAGACTCGAAACCCAAAACGTAGTCCTTACTCTTCGTCAGAATTTTCTGCAACCAATAATAATTTGCAACAGAGTGGGTCAGATTCCATTAAAAATGGAGTCTGGCAAGTGACACTATGGTGGACACTTAGTGGAAAACTCTATAGCCTATATGCTTATTTGGCTGGTGGAGTTCAAGGCTATTTTGCATAAAGCCAGTTTTGCCTAACTCTTTGTAAAACTTTTCATCAAAGTAATAAGACATTATGGCTTGACAACCATAGTCTTTGCTACCCTTGTTCACCCATCAAGTTTTAACTTAAGAAGTTGGAATGTTGGGAGCCTCCATTGAATCCTTGATCAGCTGCTCAAATTGTCCGTAACCGGGGACACGGCTAAGTACTTAGTTTTAAACTCTGCAGAGGTAGTGCACTTTCACCATTAGACCCAACAAACCCAAACTATCCTCAAGCACCCATTTGTGCTAAGGAAAAGGAGAGAGTTGAGACGAGACTTTTCAGAAGCACTTTCCCATCCCATAACGACTTGACGCGCTCCCAACTAACCATCTACCACCACCTGTCAAGTCGGGACGAGTCGACGCAACTTAATCCATCTAGCCAGAGACCATTGACTAATGGTTGCACGAGAAGCAATCTTCACTTAGAGAAAACATTGGTCCCTTTAATACCCTGGGTGGCCATCCACAAGTGACTATCCCTTAGAGGTCACCCCTAAGGAACAGCACTCAACATAAACCATTCAAAACCAATTCCACCCAGGTGGTACATTAACTTAGTAGAAATTTAAGCCTTTCCATAAAACACTTTTGCATAGCATCAACAATTTTACTAAGTCATTACATAGGATCCTAGACACAAAGGAGTAGGGGATTCTAAACAAGTCTTGCATAGCAAATCTACTAAGTCCTACACATGCATAGGAAAAATAACTAAGTCATGCATAAAAAATATTTAGGAATTTATGGGGGTGTGCCACTTGCCTTGGCAACAAGAAGAATAGCAACAGCAGCTGCAACAGTGGTCATTTCCCTCCGAAATTTCTAACACATCAAACAAGACACACATAAACATACAAACAAAATAACAATACAAAAATATGTATGCATGATGTGCAAGATATTTCTAAGGACTAGAGATGCATGCCATGCTATGAAATATTCTAAGTTAATGCAAGGCAAGTATGTTAGCCAAAATGGCTAAGGACCAAAGTCATAAAAATAACTTGCTATAAATCAACTTGATTAAGTTGTAAGGCTACTCCAAGTCTTCAACATGTTTGATCTTGAATTCTTCAACTCCCTTGTAGTTTTCTTCATCTTCAATTAGAACTCTAAGGACTTGGTCATGATGTGCATAAATTCTTAGAGAAAAATACTAAGTCTATTCTTCAAGGTGATCAACAATTATTAACATTTCTTTGTAAATTGGATATTCACTATAGTGAGAGAGACAGACACCCGGCCAGCCACTTATAATTGTGGAACAGGTCTCATGTACGTGGACATGTAAGGTTAGTCTCCGGGCCGCTTCATCTCACTATGCCGCTAGGATCCAACATACTTCAAAGGTGGTAATATCATGATCAAAAAGGGGTTTATGTCCAAAGTGAAAGAAGAATAGGAAGGCAGAAAAAGATAAAGAAAAGATGTAGTTGATCTTCCAGGCTTCATCGTACTTTCTTCCTGGTGTGATGTCTTCATTGAAATTTTGTAGACTTGATATTTCTTCAGACTTGATGATTCTTCAGACTTGATGATTCTTCAGTCTTGATGATTATTCAGACTTGATGATTCTTCTGACTTTCTTCAGACTTGATGATTTTGGTATCACCAGGGCTGGTCTTGGATATAACTTAGCCACCACGAAGTCTAAGAGAAAGAGAAAAGAAGAGAGAAAGACTTAGAGAAATAAAGGGGGTTGGTCTTCTTGAAGTTCTTGTTGATTTTCTTCTAAGTGCTTCCACTTCTTGGAGATGCTTCCGGAGTCTGTTTTTCTTCTAAGTCTTCGTTGGCCTTCTAACTTCATGTTGAGACTCCCAAGTATGACAATCATGTAATGACGAGCATTTTATTTTCTAAGTGTTTCAGTGCATAACACTTTTCTAGAAACACTATGTCGAAAATAATCCTAACTTAGAGAAAAACAATAATCATACAATAAATATGCTATGCATGCAATGCAAAATTTCTAAAGACAACACTTATCAAAATAAAACAACTAAGTTTTCTAGATGCTAAATTTTTCTAAGGAAAAGATTGAGGAAAAGTGTTGTCAAATATTTGTTAAATATTTTCTAAGGAAGAAAATTACTTTGTTTGAGAAGACAAAATATTTCTAAGTCCTTTTTGTAACCAAAGTGGTCAAAATATGATTAAGTACTTTATAATTTCGAATAGATGATGAAAATTAATTTTAATATATTTTCAATCAATTTTAATCATTAAAATATCATTAAAAAAGTATTTAATCAACATTAATTACAAAATACACAAACAAATTATTCTACAAAATTTAGTAGAAAATTCCTACTGCCAATACTTAGTCATTCAAATTTATAGCAATTGGATTTACTCAAAAATAATATTTCTATCAAAAGTTATGTCAAAATTACTCAAACTTACTCAATTTACAATTATGATTTTTAAATTGTCCAAATAATGCTCAAAAATATTTTCTAACAGAGGAAAAATATAACACATATTCTAAGGTTTCTAGAACAATTTTCTTTGCAATTTTTGGACTTATAGATTTAAATCTAAGTCAAATTTACTCAAACTCTCAATTTGAAATTTGAATAATTTAAACTGAGTCAAATTTGAAAACTAATAAGTTCAAAAGATTCTACTGGTTCTAAGGATTCCAAATATATAAAAATATTTCAATTTGGCCAAACAGAGAAAAAGTAATGATAAAACAAAGTATATGGGCTTTTCTGCAAAACTGCCGATTAAATTTTATTCGAAAAAGATTTTCCACGCGGCGCTGACTGTGCGCTGACTGGATCTGACGTGGCATCGTCCTATTCGTCGGTACCGGTTCACTTAAGGGATCTAATCGGAGCCGATGGATCAAGATCGGACGGCTTACAACGATGGCCGGAAGCTGGCGGCGCGGTCTCGCCGGAGTCGAAGGGGACGGCGGCGCTGCGGCTCGGATGGGCGACGTCGAGGCGCTCCGGTGGTCTCCGGGCTCGGGGAAGGCGACGTAGACGTGCGGCGCAACGAGGCGGATGCGATGGCGAGGTGGACGACGTCGATCTCTTATCGGAGCTCCGTGGAGGTGTGGCCGAGGTCGGCGGCGCGGGGAGCTTCGGTTCAAACGCGGCCCGATCGATTGGCTGCACCAAAAATCAAATCCGGGGGCTCAGCGGGTGTGCGAGGTCAAGGGGAACGAGAGGGAGAGGGTCTCGGGCAGGGGCACTAGTTTACCTCGCCGGAATCAAGAAGAACACGGCGGCGGCAACAATGGAGTTCGGCGAGCAAGTCCGGCGGCCTGGCGGCGCGATTTGATTAGGGTTTGGGGTGGAAGATAGGTGGCGTCGTTGCGGTTTATATAGAGGTGCTCCGGCTTCGTATCCCGCAAGAAAAGGATCGGATTCGATCCGTATAGAAATCAAACTCTCCGGAAGAGATTTTTGCGGCTGGAGGTTGAAGATACGGTGACGTCACGCTGACGTCACAGGTATTTCCTTTTTCCTTTTCCTGTTTTCTTTTATAACTTTTGTTTTAATCGTCCAATTTAAGTCAAATAAAATTCTAAAAATTTCTAAAATTCATATCTTTGTTTTAAAACATTTGTGGGCAAGTTTTGAACATTTTTCAAAAATAAATTTTTTGAATATTTAATTAAATGCAAATTTGACTCTTTTGTCAAATTTGAAAATGGGTCTTTAATAAATATATTTGTGCCTAAATAAAATTTAATAAAATCCCAATATACAAATTTTGAAACTATCATATTTGAAACTTATGTTTCAGATAAATATAATTGAAACAAAACAAATTTTAAAATGGAACAGATAACATCATCAAAATATTATATAGAGCATAAATTGCGTCTTCACGATTATTTTCTAAAATATGTTTTCAAGTGGAAATAATATTCCAACTTTTGAAATATCCAAATGCAAACAAAGCTATATGATGATGAATGCATGCATGAATTTTCTTTTCAAATCAACATACATATAGTTTTTCAAAAAGTTTTTAATTTTTCTTATTTTTCAAAATCTTGAAAAATCCTGGATGTTACAGACTACCACCCTTAAAAGGAATCTCGTCCCCGAGATTCGGAGAGGCTAGAAAGAAAGATGGGTTCGGACAACTTGGATCAAATTATCTCGGTGGGCTACCACCCTTAAAAGAAACTTTTGCGCTAGTCTGAAATCTTTTCTTCAATCCTTGAGTCGAACTTTTCCATCATGGTAGGGTTGTATGACATCAGAAACCTCTTGAATTGCTTTTGATATTGAAGGGTCACTCCTGGGTCAATCTGAAAGTCAAGCTATGAGGATTTCACGATGACCTCTAAATTCCAATCACTTGATGTTCTCCATGTGCTTCATCTTCACAGCTTCCAGCTTCCAAGCAACTAACCTAACTCTCATAGTAGACAAATCTTCGATTGTAGGGTAGCTCCAAAACTTTGCTTGTGGTTATCCTCACTGTAATCTAATACATTTCGGCACCTCACATAGGGTTGTATATACCTACCATTCTATGGTTTAGGATAAACATCGTCGTCTCTCCTATAGGTATGTCACTCAGATTTACCATTCCTCATAGCAAGAGTGAATAATGTGAGTATTCATCATGGGGGCCAATCCATGTTGTACTCAATCATTACCTTGTACTTAGATTTTTAAATCTCGTATGATAACACTAGGTCACCTCACTTGTCCGACAGAGAGTTTCCAGTCTGTAAGACGACTTGAGCTAAACTATCGTTTCTCAAACTATTGGGGTTGTGTAAGCTCTTTGCACCTCCAGTTGAATAGTTGCAACTTCTTCATATATCCTTCTTCTGGGTAGTAAGCTTCTATGATGCATTAGCTC
The DNA here is from genome assembly GCA_026929855.1 of Poa annua. Classification (NCBI taxonomy): domain Eukaryota; kingdom Viridiplantae; phylum Streptophyta; class Magnoliopsida; order Poales; family Poaceae; genus Poa; species Poa annua. The sequence continues at coordinate 41,817,096 of CM049435.1, read as the reverse complement.
ATGTAACTTGAATTTCACATGCATATCGTCACTTCTTGATGGACTTGCTGCTCTTTAGGATAGGGTGGCTTAATCATGGATGAGTAGAGATTAGAAAGAGACTAAGGAAGAATCCAACCCAAACACAACAGAATAAGGAAAATCATCTTACAAACAAACTCTAACAAACATCAAGCAACATGGTTCAAACACAAATAAACAATCTAGTATTGTCACATAACCTAAGTTGATATGATCAATACACTAACACGATATCGTTGTTCTAATTAATGGTGGTCTATTCTATCTTCTTCTTGAATGCTCCCAGTACTTCTTCAACTTTCTTGAAAATCTTCTAAGTGTTTCCTGAATCTGGTTTCTTCAATGGTCTTCCATGCATGTAGTGCTTCATGTTGACTCGTAAAATTGCATATGAAGCAGCAGAATCAAACTTAAGAACATGGTCATCTAGAATAAGGTAAGATATCTTCAGAAGGTTGATAGTAGACGAGAGTACGAGGAAAATAAAATGAAAAGTTTTGTTTTAGATAACTGAATGAAAATAAATTTTCAATCCTATGGTCAAACCTATTTCTATGCAAACTTAGGGGTTTCAAACCTACAGGCAACACTATGCTCTGATACCATCTGTAGCGTACATGCACTTAAAATATGGCAAGGTACCTGTGTATGGTGCAAACCCCTGGATCGATTCATTTGCACACACAGTTTACGATGAATATCACAACATTGTATCATTATTACAAGAATAATCCAGACTTGGTAAAAATAAATAGTTCGATACATCTTTGCATAGCTTAAAGCTAGCTCAAAACAATAAAGCAGCGGAAATAAATCTTCAATGAGCCTCCATCTTCATGATGCGCCACAGGCGAAAACCATGTTGGTGCAGACTCGAAACCCAAAACGTAGTCCTTACTCTTCGTCAGAATTTTCTGCAACCAATAATAATTTGCAACAGAGTGGGTCAGATTCCATTAAAAATGGAGTCTGGCAAGTGACACTATGGTGGACACTTAGTGGAAAACTCTATAGCCTATATGCTTATTTGGCTGGTGGAGTTCAAGGCTATTTTGCATAAAGCCAGTTTTGCCTAACTCTTTGTAAAACTTTTCATCAAAGTAATAAGACATTATGGCTTGACAACCATAGTCTTTGCTACCCTTGTTCACCCATCAAGTTTTAACTTAAGAAGTTGGAATGTTGGGAGCCTCCATTGAATCCTTGATCAGCTGCTCAAATTGTCCGTAACCGGGGACACGGCTAAGTACTTAGTTTTAAACTCTGCAGAGGTAGTGCACTTTCACCATTAGACCCAACAAACCCAAACTATCCTCAAGCACCCATTTGTGCTAAGGAAAAGGAGAGAGTTGAGACGAGACTTTTCAGAAGCACTTTCCCATCCCATAACGACTTGACGCGCTCCCAACTAACCATCTACCACCACCTGTCAAGTCGGGACGAGTCGACGCAACTTAATCCATCTAGCCAGAGACCATTGACTAATGGTTGCACGAGAAGCAATCTTCACTTAGAGAAAACATTGGTCCCTTTAATACCCTGGGTGGCCATCCACAAGTGACTATCCCTTAGAGGTCACCCCTAAGGAACAGCACTCAACATAAACCATTCAAAACCAATTCCACCCAGGTGGTACATTAACTTAGTAGAAATTTAAGCCTTTCCATAAAACACTTTTGCATAGCATCAACAATTTTACTAAGTCATTACATAGGATCCTAGACACAAAGGAGTAGGGGATTCTAAACAAGTCTTGCATAGCAAATCTACTAAGTCCTACACATGCATAGGAAAAATAACTAAGTCATGCATAAAAAATATTTAGGAATTTATGGGGGTGTGCCACTTGCCTTGGCAACAAGAAGAATAGCAACAGCAGCTGCAACAGTGGTCATTTCCCTCCGAAATTTCTAACACATCAAACAAGACACACATAAACATACAAACAAAATAACAATACAAAAATATGTATGCATGATGTGCAAGATATTTCTAAGGACTAGAGATGCATGCCATGCTATGAAATATTCTAAGTTAATGCAAGGCAAGTATGTTAGCCAAAATGGCTAAGGACCAAAGTCATAAAAATAACTTGCTATAAATCAACTTGATTAAGTTGTAAGGCTACTCCAAGTCTTCAACATGTTTGATCTTGAATTCTTCAACTCCCTTGTAGTTTTCTTCATCTTCAATTAGAACTCTAAGGACTTGGTCATGATGTGCATAAATTCTTAGAGAAAAATACTAAGTCTATTCTTCAAGGTGATCAACAATTATTAACATTTCTTTGTAAATTGGATATTCACTATAGTGAGAGAGACAGACACCCGGCCAGCCACTTATAATTGTGGAACAGGTCTCATGTACGTGGACATGTAAGGTTAGTCTCCGGGCCGCTTCATCTCACTATGCCGCTAGGATCCAACATACTTCAAAGGTGGTAATATCATGATCAAAAAGGGGTTTATGTCCAAAGTGAAAGAAGAATAGGAAGGCAGAAAAAGATAAAGAAAAGATGTAGTTGATCTTCCAGGCTTCATCGTACTTTCTTCCTGGTGTGATGTCTTCATTGAAATTTTGTAGACTTGATATTTCTTCAGACTTGATGATTCTTCAGACTTGATGATTCTTCAGTCTTGATGATTATTCAGACTTGATGATTCTTCTGACTTTCTTCAGACTTGATGATTTTGGTATCACCAGGGCTGGTCTTGGATATAACTTAGCCACCACGAAGTCTAAGAGAAAGAGAAAAGAAGAGAGAAAGACTTAGAGAAATAAAGGGGGTTGGTCTTCTTGAAGTTCTTGTTGATTTTCTTCTAAGTGCTTCCACTTCTTGGAGATGCTTCCGGAGTCTGTTTTTCTTCTAAGTCTTCGTTGGCCTTCTAACTTCATGTTGAGACTCCCAAGTATGACAATCATGTAATGACGAGCATTTTATTTTCTAAGTGTTTCAGTGCATAACACTTTTCTAGAAACACTATGTCGAAAATAATCCTAACTTAGAGAAAAACAATAATCATACAATAAATATGCTATGCATGCAATGCAAAATTTCTAAAGACAACACTTATCAAAATAAAACAACTAAGTTTTCTAGATGCTAAATTTTTCTAAGGAAAAGATTGAGGAAAAGTGTTGTCAAATATTTGTTAAATATTTTCTAAGGAAGAAAATTACTTTGTTTGAGAAGACAAAATATTTCTAAGTCCTTTTTGTAACCAAAGTGGTCAAAATATGATTAAGTACTTTATAATTTCGAATAGATGATGAAAATTAATTTTAATATATTTTCAATCAATTTTAATCATTAAAATATCATTAAAAAAGTATTTAATCAACATTAATTACAAAATACACAAACAAATTATTCTACAAAATTTAGTAGAAAATTCCTACTGCCAATACTTAGTCATTCAAATTTATAGCAATTGGATTTACTCAAAAATAATATTTCTATCAAAAGTTATGTCAAAATTACTCAAACTTACTCAATTTAAAATTATGATTTTTAAATTGTCCAAATAATGCTCAAAAATATTTTCTAACAGAGGAAAAATATAACACATATTCTAAGGTTTCTAGAACAATTTTCTTTGCAATTTTTGGACTTATAGATTTAAATCTAAGTCAAATTTACTCAAACTCTCAATTTGAAATTTGAATAATTTAAACTGAGTCAAATTTGAAAACTAATAAGTTCAAAAGATTCTACTGGTTCTAAGGATTCCAAATATATAAAAATATTTCAATTTGGCCAAACAGAGAAAAAGTAATGATAAAACAAAGTATATGGGCTTTTCTGCAAAACTGCCGATTAAATTTTATTCGAAAAAGATTTTCCACGCGGCGCTGACTGTGCGCTGACTGGATCTGACGTGGCATCGTCCTATTCGTCGGTACCGGTTCACTTAAGGGATCTAATCGGAGCCGATGGATCAAGATCGGACGGCTTACAACGATGGCCGGAAGCTGGCGGCGCGGTCTCGCCGGAGTCGAAGGGGACGGCGGCGCTGCGGCTCGGATGGGCGACGTCGAGGCGCTCCGGTGGTCTCCGGGCTCGGGGAAGGCGACGTAGACGTGCGGCGCAACGAGGCGGATGCGATGGCGAGGTGGACGACGTCGATCTCTTATCGGAGCTCCGTGGAGGTGTGGCCGAGGTCGGCGGCGCGGGGAGCTTCGGTTCAAACGCGGCCCGATCGATTGGCTGCACCAAAAATCAAATCCGGGGGCTCAGCGGGTGTGCGAGGTCAAGGGTAACGAGAGGGAGAGGGTCTCGGGCAGGGGCACTAGTTTACCTCGCCGGAATCAAGAAGAACACGGCGGCGGCAACAATGGAGTTCGGCGAGCAAGTCCGGCGGCCTGGCGGCGCGATTTGATTAGGGTTTGGGGTGGAAGATAGGCGGCGTCGTTGCGGTTTATATAGAGGTGCTCCGGCTTCGTATCCCGCAAGAAAAGGATCGGATTCGATCCGTATAGAAATCAAACTCTCCGGAAGAGATTTTTGCGGCTGGAGGTTGAAGATACGGTGACGTCACGCTGACGTCACAGGTATTTTCTTTTTCCTTTTCCTGTTTTCTTTTATAACTTTTGTTTTAATCGTCCAATTTAAGTCAAATAAAATTCTAAAAATTTCTAAAATTCATATCTTTGTTTTAAAACATTTGTGGGCAAGTTTTGAACATTTTTCAAAAATAATTTTTTTGAATATTTAATTAAATGCAAATTTGACTCTTTTGTCAAATTTGAAAATGGGTCTTTAATAAATATATTTGTGCCTAAATAAAATTTAATAAAATCCCAATATACAAATTTTGAAACTATCATATTTGAAACTTATGTTTCAGATAAATATAATTGAAACAAAACAAATTTTAAAATGGAACAGATAACATCATCAAAATATTATATAGAGCATAAATTGCGTCTTCACGATTATTTTCTAAAATATGTTTTCAAGTGGAAATAATATTCCAACTTTTGAAATATCCAAATGCAAACAAAGCTATATGATGATGAATGCATGCATGAATTTTCTTTTCAAATCAACATACATATAGTTTTTCAAAAAGTTTTTAATTTTTCTTATTTTTCAAAATCTTGAAAAATCCTGGATGTTACAGACTACCACCCTTAAAAGGAATCTCGTCCCCGAGATTCGGAGAGGCTAGAAAGAAAGATGGGTTCGGACAACTTGGATCAAATTATCTCGGTGGGCTACCACCCTTAAAAGAAACTTTTGCGCTAGTCTGAAATCTTTTCTTCAATCCTTGAGTCGAACTTTTCCATCATGGTAGGGTTGTATGACATCAGAAACCTCTTGAATTGCTTTTGATATTGAAGGGTCACTCCTGGGTCAATCTGAAAGTCAAGCTATGAGGATTTCACGATGACCTCTAAATTCCAATCACTTGATGTTCTCCATGTGCTTCATCTTCACAGCTTCCAGCTTCCAAGCAACTAACCTAACTCTCATAGTAGACAAATCTTCGATTGTAGGGTAGCTCCAAAACTTTGCTTGTGGTTATCCTCACTGTAATCTAATACATTTCGGCACCTCACATAGGGTTGTATATACCTACCATTCTATGGTTTAGGATAAACATCGTCGTCTCTCCTATAGGTATGTCACTCAGATTTACCATTCCTCATAGCAAGAGTGAATAATGTGAGTATTCATCATGGGGGCCAATCCATGTTGTACTCAATCATTACCTTGTACTTAGATTTTTAAATCTCGTATGATAACACTAGGTCACCTCACTTGTCCGACAGAGAGTTTCCAGTCTGTAAGACGACTTGAGCTAAACTATCGTTTCTCAAACTATTGGGGTTGTGTAAGCTCTTTGCACCTCCAGTTGAATAGTTGCAACTTCTTCATATATCCTTCTTCTGGGTAGTAAGCTTCTATGATGCATTAGCTCATGTAACTTGAATTTCACATGCATATCGTCACTTCTTGATGGACTTGCTGCTCTTTAGGATAGGGTGGCTTAATCATGGATGAGTAGAGATTAGAAAGAGACTAAGGAAGAATCCAACCCAAACACAACAGAATAAGGAAAATCATCTTACAAACAAACTCTAACAAACATCAAGCAACATGGTTCAAACACAAATAAACAATCTAGTATTGTCACATAACCTAAGTTGATATGATCAATACACTAACACGATATCGTTGTTCTAATTAATGGTGGTCTATTCTATCTTCTTCTTGAATGCTCCCAGTACTTCTTCAACTTTCTTGAAAATCTTCTAAGTGTTTCCTGAATCTGGTTTCTTCAATGGTCTTCCATGCATGTAGTGCTTCATGTTGACTCGTAAAATTGCATATGAAGCAGCAGAATCAAACTTAAGAACATGGTCATCTAGAATAAGGTAAGATATCTTCAGAAGGTTGATAGTAGACGAGAGTACGAGGAAAATAAAATGAAAAGTTTTGTTTTAGATAACTGAATGAAAATAAATTTTCAATCCTATGGTCAAACCTATTTCTATGCAAACTTAGGGGTTTCAAACCTACAGGCAACACTATGCTCTGATACCATCTGTAGCGTACATGCACTTAAAATATGGCAAGGTACCTGTGTATGGTGCAAACCCCTGGATCGATTCATTTGCACACACAGTTTACGATGAATATCACAACATTGTATCATTATTACAAGAATAATCCAGACTTGGTAAAAATAAATAGTTCGATACATCTTTGCATAGCTTAAAGCTAGCTCAAAACAATAAAGCAGCGGAAATAAATCTTCAATGAGCCTCCATCTTCATGATGCGCCACAGGCGAAAACCATGTTGGTGCAGACTCGAAACCCAAAACGTAGTCCTTACTCTTCGTCAGAATTTTCTGCAACCAATAATAATTTGCAACAGAGTGGGTCAGATTCCATTAAAAATGGAGTCTGGCAAGTGACACTATGGTGGACACTTAGTGGAAAACTCTATAGCCTATATGCTTATTTGGCTGGTGGAGTTCAAGGCTATTTTGCATAAAGCCAGTTTTGCCTAACTCTTTGTAAAACTTTTCATCAAAGTAATAAGACATTATGGCTTGACAACCATAGTCTTTGCTACCCTTGTTCACCCATCAAGTTTTAACTTAAGAAGTTGGAATGTTGGGAGCCTCCGTTGAATCCTTGATCAGCTGCTCAAATTGTCCGTAACCGGGGACACGGCTAAGTACTTAGTTTTAAACTCTGCAGAGGTTGTGCACTTTCACCATTAGACCCAACAAACCCAAACTATCCTCAAGCACCCATTTGTGCTAAGGAAAAGGAGAGAGTTGAGACGAGACTTTTCAGAAGCACTTTCACATCCCATAACGACTTGACGCGCTCCCAACTAACCATCTACCACCACCTGTCAAGTCGGGACGAGTCGACGCAACTTAATCCATCTAGCCAGAGACCATTGACTAATGGTTGCACGAGAAGCAATCTTCACTTAGAGAAAACATTGGTCCCTTTAATACCCTGGGTGGCCATCCACAAGTGACTATCCCTTAGAGGTCACCCCTAAGGAACAGCACTCAACATAAACCATTCAAAACCAATTCCACCCAGGTGGTACATTAACTTAGTAGAAATTTAAGCCTTTCCATAAAACACTTTTGCATAGCATCAACAATTTTACTAAGTCATTACATAGGATCCTAGACACAAAGGAGTAGGGGATTCTAAACAAGTCTTGCATAGCAAATCTACTAAGTCCTACACATGCATAGGAAAAATAACTAAGTCATGCATAGAAAATATTTAGGAATTTATGGGGGTGTGCCACTTGCCTTGGCAACAAGAAGAATAGCAACAGCAGCTGCAACAGTGGTCATTTCCCTCCGAAATTTCTAACACATCAAACAAGACACACATAAACATACAAACAAAATAACAATACAAAAATATGTATGCATGATGTGCAAGATATTTCTAAGGACTAGAGATGCATGCCATGCCATGAAATATTCTAAGTTAATGCAAGGCAAGTATGTTAGCCAAAATGGCTAAGGACCAAAGTCATAAAAATAACTTGCTATAAATCAACTTGATTAAGTTGTAAGGCTACTCCAAGTCTTCAACATGTTTGATCTTGAATTCTTCAACTCCCTTGTAGTTTTCTTCATCTTCAATTAGAACTCTAAGGACTTGGTCATGATGTGCATAAATTCTTAGAGAAAAATACTAAGTCTATTCTTCAAGGTGATCAACAATTATTAACATTTCTTTGTAAATTGGATATTCACTATAGTGAGAGAGACAGACACCCGGCCAGCCACTTATAATTGTGGAACAGGTCTCATGTACGTGGACATGTAAGGTTAGTCTCCGGGCCGCTTCATCTCACTATGCCGCTAGGATCCAACATACTTCAAAGGTGGTAATATCATGATCAAAAAGGGGTTTATGTCCAAAGTGAAAGAAGAATAGGAAGGCAGAAAAAGATAAAGAAAAGATGTAGTTGATCTTCCAGGCTTCCTCGTACTTTCTTCCTGGTGTGATGTCTTCATTGAAATTTTGTAGACTTGATATTTCTTCAGACTTGATGATTCTTCAGACTTGATGATTCTTCAGTCTTGATGATTATTCAGACTTGATGATTCTTCTGACTTTCTTCAGACTTGATGATTTTGGTATCACCAGGGCTGGTCTTGGATATAACTTAGCCACCACGAAGTCTAAGAGAAAGAGAAAAGAAGAGAGAAAGACTTAGAGAAATAAAGGGGGTTGGTCTTCTTGAAGTTCTTGTTGATTTTCTTCTAAGTGCTTCCACTTCTTGGAGATGCTTCCGGAGTCTGTTTTTCTTCTAAGTCTTCGTTGGCCTTCTAACTTCATGTTGAGACTCCCAAGTATGACAATCATGTAATGACGAGCATTTTATTTTCTAAGTGTTTCAGTGCATAACACTTTTCTAGAAACACTATGTCGAAAATAATCCTAACTTAGAGAAAAACAATAATCATACAATAAATATGCTATGCATGCAATGCAAAATTTCTAAAGACAACACTTATCAAAATAAAACAACTAAGTTTTCTAGATGCTAAATTTTTCTAAGGAAAAGATTGAGGAAAAGTGTTGTCAAATATTTGTTAAATATTTTCTAAGGAAGAAAATTACTTTGTTTGAGAAGACAAAATATTTCTAAGTCCTTTTTGTAACCAAAGTGGTCAAAATATGATTAAGTACTTTATAATTTCGAATAGATGATGAAAATTAATTTTAATATATTTTCAATCAATTTTAATCATTAAAATATCATTAAAAAAGTATTTAATCAACATTAATTACAAAATACACAAACAAATTATTCTACAAAATTTAGTAGAAAATTCCTACTGCCAATACTTAGTCATTCAAATTTATAGCAATTGGATTTACTCAAAAATAATATTTCCATCAAAAGTTATGTCAAAATTACTCAAACTTACTCAATTTAAAATTATGATTTTTAAATTGTCCAAATAATGCTCAAAAATATTTTCTAACAGAGGAATAATATAACACATATTCTAAGGTTTCTAGAACAATTTTATTTGCAAGTTTTGGACTTATAGATTTAAATCTAAGTCAAATTTACTCAAACTCTCAATTTGAAATTTGAATAATTTAAACTGAGTCAAATTTGAAAACTAATAAGTTCAAAAGATTCTACTGGTTCTAAGGATTCCAAATATATAAAAATATTTCAATTTGGCCAAATAGAGAAAAAGTAATGATAAAACTAAGTATATGGGCTTTTCTGCAAAACTGCCGATTAAATTTTATTCGAAAAAGATTTTCCACGCGGCGCTGACTGTGCGCTGACTGGATCTGACGTGGCATCGTCCTATTCGTCGGTACCGGTTCACTTAAGGGATCTAATCGGAGCCGATGGATCAAGATCGGACGGCTTACAACGATGGCCGGAAGCTGGCGGCGCGGTCTCGCCGGAGTCGAAGGGGACGGCGGCGCTGCGGCTCGGATGGGCGACGTCGAGGCGCTCCGGTGGTCTCCGGGCTCGGGGAAGGCGACGTAGACGTGCGGCGCAACGAGGCGGATGCGATGGCGAGGTGGACGACGTCGATCTCTTATCGGAGCTCCGTGGAGGTGTGGCCGAGGTCGGCGGCGCGGGGAGCTTCGGTTCAAACGCGGCCCGATCGATTGGCTGCACCAAAAATCAAATCCGGGGGCTCAGAGGGTGTGCGAGGTCAAGGAGAACGAGAGGGAGAGGGTCTCGGGCAGGGGCACTAGCTTACCTCGCCGGAATCAAGAAGAACACGGCGGCGGCAACAATGGAGTTCGGCGAGCAAGTCCGGCAGCCTGGCGGCGCGATTTGATTAGGGTTTGGGGTGGAAGATAGGCGGCGTCGTTGCGGTTTATATAAAGGTTCTCCGGCTTCGTATCCCGGAAGAAAAGGATCGGATTCGATCCGTATAGAAATCAAACTCTCCGGAAGAGATTTTTGCGGCTGGAGGTTGAAGATACGGTGACGTCACGCTGACGTCACAGGTATTTTCTTTTTCCTTTTTCTGTTTTCTTTTATAACTTTTGTTTTAATCGTTCAATTTAAGTCAAATAAAATTCTAAAAATTTCTAAAATTCAAATCTTTGTTTTAAAACATTTGTGGGCAAGTTTTGAACTTTTTTCAAAAATATTTTTTTTGAATATTTAATTAAATGCAAATTTGACTCTTTTGTCAAATTTGAAAATGGGTCTTTAATAAATATATTTGTGCCTAAATAAAATTTAATAAAATCCCAATATACAAATTTTGAAACTATCATATTTGAAACTTATGTTTCAGATAAATATAATTGAAACAAAACAAATTTTAAAATGGAACAGATAACATCATCAAAATATTATATAGAGCATAAATTGCGTCTTCACGATTATTTTCTAAAATATGTTTTCAAGTGGAAATAATATTCCAACTTTTGAAATATCCAAATGCAAACAAAGCTATATGATGATGAATGCATGCATGAATTTTCTTTTCAAATCAACATACATATAGTTTTTCAAAAAGTTTTTAATTTTTCTTATTTTTCAAAATCTTGAAAAATCCTGGATGTTACAGACACCACTAATGAACTGTGGACCTCGGTCCTTTTCTTTAAACTGATAATACAACCAACTGCAAACTGTTACTTTGATTCTCTGCAAACATTATCCTCCACACATACGTTTAATCCTTTGTTACAGCAAGCCAGTGAGATTGACAACCTCACTGTTTCGTTGGGGCAAAGTAGTTTGATTGTGTTGTGCAGGTTCCACGTTGGTGATCGTAAACGGCGCCACCAACAACCTTCAGACGTGTTCTTCATCTCCTACTAGTTCGATAACCTTGGTTTCATCACTGAGGGAAATTTGCTGCTGCACTACTTCACACCTTCCTCTTGGGGTTTCCCAACAACACCACCACCCGGTGCATCAAGCATTTTTCTGGCGCCGTTGCCGGGGAGCTGAAGCACATCTGCAAGGGGAGTCTCTCACTTCCCAATCTCTTTACTTTGTTTTTCTCTTGCTTAGTTTATTTTTATTTCCTGTTTAGTTTGCTATTAAATATCAAAAACACAAAAAAATAGTTACTTGCATTTTATTTACTTTGTTATTATCTTGTTTGCTTCTCATTATCAAAAACACAAAAAAATTAGCTACTTGCATTTATTTTTATATTTCGGTTTGCATATTTTATTTTCAGTTTTGCATTTTGTATGCATTTGTTATTTCGGCTTGTTATTATGTCTAGTTGTTTATTTGCTATCAATGGCTTATCTCTATGAAACTAGATCTTGTTGGCAAGGTTGCTCCACGGAAAATGAACGAAGATATTATAGGAATTACCGTTTGTCACAAAAAGGGATGTACTTATGGAAATTGTTAAATCAACTAGAGGAATATGCTAGAAATTTATGCTATATGTTTGGCAAATCTTTTTGCTTTAATGAATCTGATTGTCATAGGAAGTCTAAACACTGTCCTTTCCAATGTTCTTGTAATGAAAATGAAACCTTAGATTCTTATGTTAAAGGTTACTATAATTCTTATGAGGTAGAAAGGATGGAAGAATTTATTATCTTTAAGGGTGCACTTGAAATTAGTTCTTACCTTGAGCATAAGATTGGTGCCCCTTATAAATCTGAAGGTCTTGCTATACTTAAATATTGTTTTGATAACTATAAGAATGAAAACTCTTATATTATTGAACATGTCAAGAGGATTTTTCTTCATATAGAAGAAACCGTTGTCTTGCAGGAACCTATAGAAGAAGAAATTGCTGAACCTGAAAGCTCATTAGATGAAAACGAGGAGGAGAGTGAAGAACAAAAGGAGGATCTACCTCCTAAAGATAGTAACTCTTTAACTCTTACATTATTTGATTGCCCTCCATGCGTGTCGAATGAGGAAGTGAGCTATATTGTTGAATGTCATGAATCTATTGAAATATCTACTTTTGATAAATTTGAAAAAGGCATGTTCCTTGACTCAAATAAAATGGAAATAACAGAAATTAAAAATGTGGTCCCTAATGTTATATATGATAATGCTTTAGATGATGGTCCTATGATTATTGATAATCCTCTATGTTTAGAAGTTGTTACTTATTTATGTGAGGATTAAAATGATATAATTGCTGCTTGTGATAGTACTCTTACTCATGAGAGTCCTACTTTGTTCTTGAATTCTCCTAATTACATCATGGAGGAGAAATTTGCTTATGTTGAGAAATACATATATGGTTTTCAATTGTATCTAGTTCCAAATCTTTGTTGCAACCATGATCTTAAACTTGACATTGATCTTAATAACTATTTTGAAAGAGGGAAGCATGTTAATGAATTCGAAAATAAATTTAATGATCCTCTTTATGTGCCTATTTTATCTAAGTTGAATGGTTCTTGTGGTTGTATGGTTGAATTTATTTCTACTACTTGCAACTATTATGAGAGGGGAGAATATGGTTGTACAAGTTTTCATGATACTAAAACACCTCTATATATGCTGAAAGTTTTGAAGTTACTCTTGTTTTATCTTCCTATGCTTGTCACTTTGTTCTTTGTGAATTTATTTGTGTACAAGATTCCTTTGCATAGGAAGTGGGTTAGACTTAAATGTGTTTAATGGTTGCCTCTTGATGCTCTCTTTATTTCTCAACTTTTAATCGTATGAGAGCATCATTAAAATCTGCTAGCCTAGGTAAAAGGCATTAAAGAAAAGCGCTTATGGGAGACAACCCAATTTGTATTCCTGTTATTTTATTTTATTGAGTCAAGGAACATGCCTACCTCTGTAGCAATTCCTATGTATCTTTATTTTATTGCATTGTTGTGCCAAGTTAAGCCTCTAGTAGAAAGTTGATGTTAGATTCGGATTCCTGCGCAGGAATAGTTTTCTGCTGTCCACCGTTAAATTCGTAAGAATTCACAGATAAATGAAAATGACCTGGGATTTTTTGTGCGTGATCCTCAGATATTTACGCAACTTTCAATAGTTTTGAGTTTTCTGATTTGAGCAAGTTAAGTGCCTTGAAAAATTTCGTCTTTACGGACTGTTCTGTTTTTGACAGATTCTGCCATTTATTTTGCATTGGTTCTTTTGCTGTATTTGCATGGATCTTTTTGTTCCATAAAATTCCAGTAGCTGTAGCTAATGTCCAGTATCATGATAATGATTGTCTCCATGCAGAATATGAGAATTTTTTATTATGCACTAACCCTCTAATGAAGTCTACTTTGAGTTTGGTGTGGAGGAAGTTTTCAAGGATCAAGAGAGAGGATGATATGATGTGATCAAGAAGATGAAAGAGCCTAAGCTTGGGGATGCCCCCGTGGGTCATCCAAGCATATTTCAAGAAGACTCAAGCGTCAAAGCTTGGGGATGCCTTGGGCATCCCCTTCTTCATCAACAACTTATCAGGTTATCTCTAGTGAAACTATATTTTAATTCGGCCACATCTTATGTGCTTTACTTGGAGCGTCTGTTTGTTTTTGTTATTTTTGTTTTCTGAATAAAATGGATCCTAGCATTCTTGTGTGGGAGAGAGGCACGCTCCGCTTTTTCATTTGAATACTCCTATTCTTCACTTATACTTGTTGAGTATTTTTCTATAGCTACTACAATACTTTCAGCTCTTATTTTTCATGCACCTCTTGTTTAGAGCTGTTAGTTTTCATATGTTATACTCTCTTGCTTCATTGTTAAATACTTGGAGAGTTTATGTTTTAAATAAGTTGATTGGGGTTAGGAACAGAAAATGTTAAATGTGGTAGATGGTATAACTAAATGATACATAATCTTGTAGATCATTAAATTGTGTCACTTGAATCATTGATGTTGTTTTGAGATATTAATATGCTTAATGGTAAATATGATGGTTTAGTAAGGTGGAATGATTAATGGTTGGTCTAGAAAACTTGAAGCTGTGCCACACTTAAATTTTCAGTTGATAGCATAATGAAATATGACTCCTAATGTTAAAAGCAGCCGTAATGACTTTGTGTTATGCGCTACGGTCGGGGTCCCAACAGTGACTTGTTCATTTGCCACAGTCCCTCGTGGAGTGATTTTCATTATGCCTTGTAAGATCATATTTCTATTTGGAATCCTTTTTCTTGTGAGTTCTAAAGCTGCGGTTTTCATGGCACTTCCACCTCCATATTTGCTAGCCTCTTCGGTACTTTGCATTGCCCTTTCTCACATTGAGAGTTGGTGCATACTTCGCGGGTACATCCAAAACTCGTGGGAGATCTTCATCATGTTCTCCTTCACATAAGCCAAATATCTTCCTCAAAACATCCACCATACCTATCTACTACAGCATTTCCATAGCTGTTCCGAGATATATTGCCATGCAACTTTCATCTTACATTACATGACTTGTTGTCATTTATCATTTATATATTGCTTTGCATGATTCTATATAGCTGATGTGTGGTTTTACCCATGTTACGCTAGATCATTGCATATCCTGCTACACTGGCAGAGGCACCGTTTCATACACCATGTTTTATCCATTATGAGATCCTTGTATCAAAAGTGTGTTGTCATGATAGAATGTTTGCCCCTAAAAGTGAAAAGAGCCATGGAGGCCATCGAAAAGAGAAATACAAAAAAATGAAAAAAAATAGAAAAAAAATGAAAAAAAGAAAGAAAGAATAAAAAGGGGGCAACATTACTACTCTTTATCCACACTTGTGCTCATGTTATAGCACCTGTAATATTCATAGTCATCATTTGTGCTCATATTTAGCACCTTTACTCCATATGTGAGAGTTTTGATGTTCTACTTATATAACTATGTGGGGAACTTTACACTATAGAACTTGGCTTGTATATTCCAATGATGAGCCTCCTCAAAAGTGCTCTAGGTCTTCATGAGCAAGCAAGTTAGATGCACCCCCACTAGTTCCATTGGAGAGCTTTCATACACTTATAGCTCTATGTGCATCCGTTGTGTGGCAATCACTACTCCTTGCATAGCTTCGATTATAAGACTTCCTCTTGTCTAATGATCATTTTCAGCTTTGTGAGACTTTCTTCCGTTGGCCTTCCAAACCCCCATTAACATTCTTTTAGCCACTACATCCTGGTGCCAGGAACCAACGCTGAACACTTGCTTGTTTTTGTGTGAACAAATAGAGAAATGATCTTCTATGTGCATATTGCTATTACTTGACTTGATCCTTTCACAAAGTTGTCATGATTGTTTGATTCATTAGATGATTATATTGTTGTGCTTGAAGCTTAAATCATCTTTAATATCTACTTTGCACGGCTGATTGTTCTCCATTACTGATTCATTGAAAGTTTTGCTTTGTTATGCCTACTTGTTTATTCATTACTCATTTGATATCAATATAAACTACAGCTTTTATTCATTTGATCTCAACTTACATGCATTACATTATTATTTGATCAAGATTGTGTGAAAGCATGTCACTCCAGAAATTATTTGTTATCGTTTTACCTACTCGAGGACGAGTAGAACTAAGCTTGGGGATGCTTGATACATCCCAAACGTATCTATAATTTCTTATGTTCCATGCTTATAGTATACCAATTGCCTACATGTTTTATACACATTTTATATTGTTTTATGCATTTTCTGGAACTAACCTATTGACAAGATGCCACAGTGCCAGTTCCCTTTTTTCTGCTGTTTTTGGTTTCAGAAATCCACTTGAGGAAATATTCTCGGAATTGGACAATTTTTATACCGAATATCTTAGAATTCCAGACACGTTCCAGAAGTCCGAGGGGGAAAAGGAGACGGGCACCGAGGCAACCACCTCAAGGGGTGGCGCGGCAGCTTCCTTGGCCGCGCGGGCACCTGAGGTGGGGCCCTCGGGGCTCCACCGCCTTCGCCCCTTCGCCTATTAAATCCCCCTGAAAACCTAAGACAAACAACCCGAACACTTTTCCACTTTTCCTCACGGAGCCGCCGCCGTCGTCAACCCTAGTTCGGGAGGGTTCAGAACCTGCTCCCGGCACCTTGCCGGAGAGGGGAATCATCACCGGAGGGCTCTACATCACCATGCCCGCCTCCGGACTGATGCGTGAGTAGTTCATCCTTGGACTACGGGTCCATAGCAGTAGCTAGATGGTTGTCTTCTCCTTTTGTGCCATCATGTTTAGATCTTGTGAGCTGCCTATCATGATCAAGATCATCTTTAATACTATGTCATTTGCTTCATCATATATCATGTTGTGTGTTGTTTATGATCTTGCGTGCTCTCCGTTGCTAGTAGATGCTCTGGCCAAGTAGATGCTTGTGACTCCAAGAGGGGGTATTTATGCTCGATAGTGGGTTCATGTCTCTATTTAATCTGGGGTAGTGACAGCAAGCTCTAAGATTGTAGATGTACTGTTGCTACTAGGGATAAAACAGTAGTACTTTGTCTAAGGATAATGTTATTACTTACATTACACACTTTGCCTAATGCAATAATCTGTTGCTTGCAACATAATACTGAAAGGGGTGAGGACGCTAACCGGAAGGTGGATTATTAGTCATAGATGCGGTTGGAACGGTCTATGTATATTGTTGTAATGCCCAAATGAATCTCACACTAGACATCATGTCATTAGTATATGCATCATTATGCAGCTCTTTATTCTGTCAATTGCCCAGCTGTAATTTGTTTACCCGCATGTATGCTATTATTATTATTATTATTTATGGAGAGACACCACTAGTGAACTGTGGACCTCGGTCCTTTTCTTTAAACTGATAATACAACCAACTGCAAACTGTTACTTTGATTATCTGCAAACATCATCCTCCACACATACGTTTAATCCTTTGTTACAGCAAGCCAGTGAGATTGACAACCTCACTGTTTCGTTGGGGCAAAGTAGTTTGATTGTGTTGTGCAGGTTCCACGTTGGTGATCGTAAACGGCGCCACCAACAACCTTCAGACGTGTTCTTCATATCCTACTGGTTCGATAACCTTGGTTTCATCACTGTGGGGACCCCGGACTAGCTGTCCGAAATACCCTTGTGCCTACAACATCAGCGATCCCGTGATCAGTCTGTCGCTGAGCACAATCGAACTGGTATCAAAAGAACATCCATAAATACCGAATGAATTACTTACTTGATTGAAGCCATAATCTTTAATAAGTTATTGCAGCGGAAAACACCAATCAACGTGGGGCCCGAGTCATTTGCCAAGACACCTACAGGCAGCTGACTGGGAAGACGGCCTAGTTCGCACAGACGTCATCGGTCTCTCGGTCTTCATCTTGCTTCTTCTTGAACTCTGGACATGGGAATATCCAGGGACACAGCCATGAGTACATTTACGTACTCGCAAACTACCCCAACATGAGCATGCGCTATTCTTTTATTTGTTTTAAATAAAACTTTGTTTGCCTTGAAAACTCTATATCTTTATTGAAAAAGGAAAGAAGGTCTTCAGAACTTTTCCCATAAATCTGCCTTTGTAAGGAGTCTCTTTAAAACTTTTTCCCAAAAGGGGCATCTTTGTTGAAAAAGGTAAGAAGTCTCTTTAATAAACATTTTATCGAAAATTCACCATTTTATCTGTTTCTCCAAAACTCCTCCTTTTCCTGACCATAAACCGTCATGATACATATTCTCCAACAACCTCATACCGATCCGTTGGTATAGGTGTATGGAACATTCTCCACTTCATTTTCTTTTTAAAACTCAAATCTTTTCCAAAACTTGCACATGGTCTAAGTAGGGCCTCTCAACTGTCCATATCCGAGGACTCGGCTATTCGAATAGTTTTAAACCCTCTGCAGAGGTAGCACGCTTTTCCCACACCCATCCGATAACTCATCGTGTCTGCCACGTCTCGCCATACCAGGGGTATGCGAAGTTGAGTCACCGACCCTAGTCTGTCCTTTGCTCATGCTAGTATAGGATCCTGCCCATATGATACTTTCCATCGACACTTAACCCAGCCCGTCGGAATCTAAGTGTGAGGACTCATAGGTTTTATCTGGCGGTGTATAGGGGACATCCTTCTATCCTCCTCCTTATCTACTCATAGAGTTTGAGCGAGGACCCAGGTCGGGGGTAGGTCATCAACCATCCCTCATGCATAACGGAGTCATCCCCGTTGATGAGGTATCCCATACTAATATGAGCAAATTATATGACTAAGCCCTTTCCCATATGTGGGTAAATGTGGTCGCACAGAGTATCGGTTGATTGACGTAAGTACAAAGACACAATGTGCGTTTTATCAAAACCACCATTCTCCTTTTCTCCAATTCATCACCACATCTTGGTGCTCCATGACCACACAAGTATTTTCAAAGGAGTTTTGAGTAAACAATATTTTTCCCATCCTATAGTTTGAAAAAGAATTTCCATCTAATATCTCCATATAGGGTGTCAAAATAATATACTTGTATTTTGGAAAAGGGTTTTCAAAATCATAGCTTTAGTGGCAACCACCACATAAATCACATATGCTCTTTATAAGTAAAACATGTGACCCAAAATAGATGTATAAAGATGCAAGCTCAGGGAATAGCTTGCCTGATTCCAGTATGATGTTCTTGGACTTCTTCTCACCGCTCAAGAAATAAATATCATCCTTCTCCGATAAATCCTCTCCAAATACCACTTCGGTAGCGTTTATATCTAGCGTCGCAAACATAAAAATAGAACAACACACAATAAGCAAACCATACCACAAGTGGTATACAAAAAGGTAATCAAACCACATCCTAGCACTATTTTAACCAAGCAACCAACTAAGATATATATTTACAAGGGCATTATATTAATCAGGAGTATAACACCATACACATGCCAAAAACAAGAGGGCACAAATACACCCTCAATTAGGGGTAATTCACAAACCCCTTTTCCTAACTAGGAAATACTTCAAACAAAAGTTAAGTCACCAATTAATCTCTATAATTTAAATACCTCACCAAGCTAAGGTGGATGCACTAACAAGATATTTAAGCTAGTATTCCACTCCAAGACTATCAAGTCCATCAAGCCATTGCAAACATATTACTCACCAATGTATCTAACAACTAACACTAACAGTACTAACATATTATAACATGCTAAACAACAACAACTAGCAAGCAACAGCAGCACAACAATCATTACAGCAATACAATCTTAAATGCTCTAAATAGTCACTTCATATATCAAGCAACACAATTTGGTTTCAATTTAATTGAATTAGCCATTATTTGATTATGTCTTAATTATGGCAGAAACTAGTTGAACATGTTTAATTGCATAACTTAAGTTCTGTTGGTCATAAAAATACAAACTAAACTTTTACAGAAAGCTACTGATGTGTAGAATACAACCCAATTAGATTTGGGTTAATTGGAGTTACCAAACTCCCTACACAATGTTTTGAATCCAGAAGCTAATTAATCAAGTTTTAGCTATTAACTAAATTCTGTTAATCTAAAAATCAAACCATTTTAGGGGTGACTAACCATGACTAATTGTGACTCAATAAAATTGGTCTCAACTAATTTGGACTAACAGAGTATCAGAAACAAACAAGTTTAGAATTTAAACCTTTCATGGTATTTTGAATAATGTATTTTTATTGTGTATCTAAATGGGGTGAAACCACTTGGGTTCGTTAGACAACTTCATAAGCTTTCCAGAACATTTTAATTTGATTTATTTGGAGTTATAAATCTCAAGATATTGAATATACAAAATGAGTCCAGTATTGATTTTCTAAATTCATTTTCTTTTCTACCCTTTTTCTTTATTTTAATGAAACATTATATAAACTAATTTATTTGGATAAATGAATTAGACCAAAAGGCAGTATTTACCTTTCTGAACATTTTGGTATTTTATTTGTAATTTTTGGACAAGTATTTAAAAAGTTATGGATTTTACAAATTCAATTCCTTTTCTGTTTTTAATATTTTCAAAAACATTCTCGGTGAAACGTTTTTCACCGAGGGGAGGGCTAGCCCGTGCCACTGCCACGCGGGCCCGAGGGCCACGCGGCGCTGATGCGGCTGGGTGCGGCTGTGCTGGCCTCCACGGTCACTGACCAGTGGGGGCCACATGTCAGTGCGCGAAAATAAACCAAAAGGCCGCGCGCTGGGGGGGGTTCGAACTCGGGATCTCGCGGGCGTGCGGTGCGGCTACGCTAGCCACTGGGTCGGGTGCTGTTTGGTACTAGAATACGGGTGCGGGTAAATAAGAGGTGAGGCTAGGGCACGGCGGCGACGCGCACGGCCGTGCCGTTCACCGGCGGCGAGGTGCATGGACTCGACGTTCTACGGCGCGAGGGGACGTGCTACGGTTGCTAACGACTCGCGCGAACGAGGCGAGCACGAAAACGGCGGCGACGCTACCTAAGGGTCGCCGGAGCGACGCGCGCATCGGCGCCCGACGGCGGCCGGCGGCGAGCTCACCTCGCCTCGGCGAAACACAGAGGCAGGGGAAGAACGGGGATGTCCAGGAGGTTCGTACGCTCACCCTCGACGCGTGCGTGCGACCCGTTGGTGCAGAGGTGCGGTGACGGCGTCGGAAACGAGCTCGGGGCGCGGCGGCCGGAGAGGAAGAAGACGGGGACGGCGCGGTCGAACCGTGGCTCCCCTCTTCAATTCCTTGCACGGAGATGAAGAGGACGGCGAGGCGGTGTCGATGACGGTCTCCGTTGGGCTCGGGGAGGCTCCAGTCGCCGGCGGTGTGCGACGGCGAGCTCGGTGCCGTGGGGAGGAGAAGAGAGGAAAGAGAGGGAGAGAGGGCCGGGGAGCAGAGGAGCGGCTCGGGGCTTCTTATCGCGCAGGGGAGAGGAGGGGGGTCCGGCAGTGGACGCTTGGGAGAGGGGCACGGCGGGAGGCGCACGTCGCCGTGTCGCCCGCGGACATGCCGCGCGGCGGCACGGGCGCGTGCCCAAAGGGAGGGGGGCGTGGCGTCGGTGTCTGCGCTCCAGGGAGCAGAGGGGCGAGGCGGAGAGGTGGGGGGTCCGGGCGGCGAGCGCTGCAGCGAGGGGGGGGGGGGGGGTCCGGGCGGCGAGCGCTGCAGCGAGGGGGGGGGGGGTCCGGGCGGCGACGGCGGCGTGCGGGAGCGAGGAGCACGGCAGCACTGGAGCCATGCCGTGCTACAGGAAGAAGACGATCTTCCGAAAACCCCCCTGGCAGAAATGTTTTCCATTCGCAAACAAGTCCTTTCCTGATTTTCTTTTGTTTCTTTAAATCCAGTAGCATTTCAAGGATTTTATTGAGGCACTAAAACATTTTAGAAAATTTTGAAAATATTCATGAGGCCTCCCATACACATGTAGAAGCTGCTCAAAAATTGGTGTTGCAAAATAAAATGTTTTGAACAACTTTTGTTCATAGAGTTTTAATTATAGCATTTTTCTCAAATACACTTTTATAATCTTTCAGAAATTTTTAAGCAAGTTCAAATATTATTTTGAACTCTTGGAACTTCCTTGACAAATATTTTAACTTCAATTATATTTTATTTTCATAATAAGGTATTTGTTTTGAAGAAAATAGAGAGTTGAACAGGGAGTCTAATTTATTTAGATCATTTCTTTAGCTCATGATCTAAATTCCCATTTGTTGATTAATTTGAGGAGTTTGTTTTCAAGTTAAGTCACATATCAAATTTGATATTAAGGGGATGTTACCCTTAGGTACAAGTAAGGAATTGTCCACACAAGCAACAAACACAATATGATCAACATCACAATCAAGGCCACACCATTCAAACCATAGAATTAATCATATCACCATTCAAATAATTAACAATACTTTCTAAAAAAAAAATGATCACACTTAGTTATGACAAGATGATGTTTAAAACTATCTCCACTTATAACTCAATAGTTTTCAAAAGATCTGAGAAAGGAAATATGTGGGATAATATAATTCCCACCAGTGTTAAGTTCAAATAGAGTGAAAATAAGAGTTTTATGAAGTGGGAGTGGTATACACCTGAAAAATATCAGGGTTGAGAAATAGGTAGGAGGTAGCATATAGATCCCCATATCCTTGGGAGCACATAGTTTTGGAAATGTTTTTACTTTCTCAAATACTGGATATTAGTTTTGGTTGTTGATAAATCAAAATATCATTGAAAAGGAGTTGGCCAAAATAAGAATGGAAAAGATATATATAGAATATTTTCTTGTCATAACATGATCACCAGAGTTGAATATATTTTCACCTTGGTTGGGTCTTATATTTACTAGTCAAACCACTTAAACAACAAGTCACACAAGTTCAAACATAGCAATGGGAAGGGAAACACAATCATCAATGAAACATTTCAAAAAGTTTTTGTTGGTTCTGAATTTTGGGTCTGGTAAAAATAAGTTTTTCTTGGTTCCAAAATTTGGGATGTGACAGATCCTTCCCCCCTTAAAATAAATCTCGTCCCGAGATTTGCAAGGTGGGGTAATAGGGGATTACGAGGGCCTGAGTTTTAGGCTGGTTATGCTTCCGAGGTTGTGGCTTCTTTAGTAAGGTCACCACGTGAGATCTTGACAAATTTATGTTGCGAGGCTTTCTATGTTGATAAACTTATGTGCTGAGTTCAGATCCTTTATGATGGGGTTATCTTGACGGTTGACTTGTATGGATAGTCTTGGTCGGATGTTTCCGGTTTTTACAGGGCCAAGGCGCACGGATCTCCTTACCACGTTCTGGTGTACCTATTGCAGGTCTTCCCCCCTTAAAAAGGGGTCTTGAACCGGTCTTGTGGAAAGTCGCAGCTGGAGTTGACTTGGAAGCAACCTTCTCCTGGAGTAGCTTGTCGACATTTGTCTTCATATTTGTCCTTCTTCAGCTGAATAAGGGAGGGACTTCATTGTTGACTTCATTGGTTCTTGATCTTCGTGAAGCTTTGGGAAGAATTGCAAGAGGCCCAATCTAGGGTATCGAGCTCCCAGAGGAGTCTAAAAGTCAATTCGAGTGTCCCGAGGTAGGTGATTTGGGGAGTGGATAGACGATTGTTCAAATGTTACGGGTTAGCGGATCTTAGAAAAAGTTAGTGAAGAACCTTCACACCCGTTGTTTTTCTCAAATGGTAACTTTTTCTGTTCTTGTTTTAGAAATCATATCCTTGGGGAAACACTATAAATCTCCATGTGACTTTCTTATTTGGAACTTGCATGTTTCCTAAGTTATACACTTGATTTAAGAAAATTATTATTTTCCTTTATTCGGGTTATAACATCATTTATCTCACCCATGTGGTGAAGGAATCCACTTAGTCCTAGCAAGGCTTTCTATTGGTTAGTTGTATAAGAATGTGGTTGTCTTTATGACATCGAATTGCCTTCGTCATACAAAAAGAATTTGTTAACAAGGTAGCTAGTCTTGTCATCAAACTACTTTTCATATTCCAGAGGCTGAGATGTGCTGGATTATCTGGCGTTCTCTTTAGTTTGGGTATGACACTCAAGTGTTTGAGCATATAAAAGTGATTTGTTAACAAGTTCATGAGGCTTGTTACCAAACTACTTGTATACAACACGAACATTGGAATATCACACTATTTTTAGAGAGATTAATAATAACGGCTTCTGATGTATGAGTTTCCGAATACTCAAGGATAGTCCGGTATATTAATTACTTGTTACCAATTTAAGAAATCTCTTTTTAATCTCTTTGTCGCAGTTCCTTCTTCTTGCGGTCTCTGAGTTCGAATCTTCCTAGCAGTTCCTCTTCGAGATCTTGACGCACTTGCTCCAGGGGGTGCTTGAAGGCCATTATCTGATTTTCCGGTTAGGTTGCAAAAATTTCAGGTTATTAGTTAAAGGTCGGGGGTCTTTTGTATCTTGCGAAACTGTCAGTTCTTATCGGAAGACGGTTGAGATAAGAGGAAGTTTCCAGAAAATATTTTCCTAAGAGGGTTTACATCTGCAACAAGGTGCAACTATGGCGAAGAGGTAAAAAAAATTAGTTTTTGTTGGGTGACAAAAAGGAGTTTTATAAAAAGGGAATTTTGGTTTACTTTGTGTTGCCATCAAGGCGTAATTGTGAACGCATAAGAAAAACAACACCCACACAGGGGACTCACCAACAACAACACACAACCAGAGTAAAGCACACCAACAACAACACACAAGGTACCTTTAGTACCAACGGACGTTTAATACTCGTGGTAGTCGGGTGGTACAATCAGGGTTCCTATCAGGTTTTATCCTATGGTCTCGGTTAAATATGGTTGGTGAGGTCTTCACTTTGTCGCCTTAGTCTTCAGCTGGAGAAATTGAGATTGTCGAAGGAGTAACTGAGTGGAATTGTTGATATTGAGTTGAGGTCTTCGGAGGTCTCTTGCTTTGTTGATATCGATAATATTGGTACTGGCGGATCCATCACCTCGATGTGGAATGTTGAGTACTTGTAATGGAAGCTTCTTCTTGTAGGTGCTAGCTAATTAGGTCTCACTTGGGTTCATCGTCAAGTATTTTGAACGGGTAAGAGGGATTAGAGAAATCCTTGGAAAATCTTAAAATAGAGGGATGAGACTCGGAAATATTTGAGAAGGTGAGAAGAGTGGAAGTCATTTTTGGACTTCCTTAGATAAAAATATGTTTTTGGTAACAATATATTTTTAACAAAATATTTCTTTCCTAACTAACGTCCATGCTAACTAAGGTCTGTTACAGTCAAGATGGCTCTGATACCAAGTCTGTGGGGACCCCGGACTAGCTGTCCGAAATACCCTTGTGCCTACAACATCAGCGATCCCGTGATCAGTCTGTCGCTGAGCACAATCGAACTGGTATCAAAAGAACATCCATAAATACCGAATGAATTACTTACTTGATTGAAGCCATAATCTTTAATAAGTTATTGCAGCGGAAAACACCAATCAACGTGGGGCCCGAGTCATTTGCCAAGACACCTACAGGCAGCTGACTGGGAAGACGGCCTAGTTCGCACAGACGTCATCGGTCTCTCGGTCTTCATCTTGCTTCTTCTTGAACTCTGGACATGGGAATATCCAGGGACACAGCCATGAGTACATTTACGTACTCGCAAACTACCCCAACATGAGCATGCGCTATTCTTTTATTTGTTTTAAATAAAACTTTGTTTGCCTTGAAAACTCTATATCTTTATTGAAAAAGGAAAGAAGGTCTTCAGAACTTTTCCCATAAATCTGCCTTTGTAAGGAGTCTCTTTAAAACTTTTTCCCAAAAGGGGCATCTTTGTTGAAAAAGGTAAGAAGTCTCTTTAATAAACATTTTATCGAAAATTCACCATTTTATCTGTTTCTCCAAAACTCCTCCTTTTCCTGACCATAAACCGTCATGATACATATTCTCCAACAACCTCATACCGATCCGTTGGTATAGGTGTATGGAACATTCTCCACTTCATTTTCTTTTTAAAACTCAAATCTTTTCCAAAACTTGCACATGGTCTAAGTAGGGCCTCTCAACTGTCCATATCCGAGGACTCGGCTATTCGAATAGTTTTAAACCCTCTGCAGAGGTAGCACGCTTTTCCCACACCCATCCGATAACTCATCGTGTCTGCCACGTCTCGCCATACCAGGGGTATGCGAAGTTGAGTCACCGACCCTAGTCTGTCCTTTGCTCATGCTAGTATAGGATCCTGCCCATATGATACTTTCCATCGACACTTAACCCAGCCCGTCGGAATCTAAGTGTGAGGACTCATAGGTTTTATCTGGCGGTGTATAGGGGACATCCTTCTATCCTCCTCCTTATCTACTCATAGAGTTTGAGCGAGGACCCAGGTCGGGGGTAGGTCATCAACCATCCCTCATGCATAACGGAGTCATCCCCGTTGATGAGGTATCCCATACTAATATGAGCAAATTATATGACTAAGCCCTTTCCCATATGTGGGTAAATGTGGTCGCACAGAGTATCGGTTGATTGACGTAAGTACAAAGACACAATGTGCGTTTTATCAAAACCACCATTCTCCTTTTCTCCAATTCATCACCACATCTTGGTGCTCCATGACCACACAAGTATTTTCAAAGGAGTTTTGAGTAAACAATATTTTTCCCATCCTATAGTTTGAAAAAGAATTTCCATCTAATATCTCCATATAGGGTGTCAAAATAATATACTTGTATTTTGGAAAAGGGTTTTCAAAATCATAGCTTTAGTGGCAACCACCACATAAATCACATATGCTCTTTATAAGTAAAACATGTGACCCAAAATAGATGTATAAAGATGCAAGCTCAGGGAATAGCTTGCCTGATTCCAGTATGATGTTCTTGGACTTCTTCTCACCGCTCAAGAAATAAATATCATCCTTCTCCGATAAATCCTCTCCAAATACCACTTCGGTAGCGTTTATATCTAGCGTCGCAAACATAAAAATAGAACAACACACAATAAGCAAACCATACCACAAGTGGTATACAAAAAGGTAATCAAACCACATCCTAGCACTATTTTAACCAAGCAACCAACTAAGATATATATTTACAAGGGCATTATATTAATCAGGAGTATAACACCATACACATGCCAAAAACAAGAGGGCACAAATACACCCTCAATTAGGGGTAATTCACAAACCCCTTTTCCTAACTAGGAAATACTTCAAACAAAAGTTAAGTCACCAATTAATCTCTATAATTTAAATACCTCACCAAGCTAAGGTGGATGCACTAACAAGATATTTAAGCTAGTATTCCACTCCAAGACTATCAAGTCCATCAAGCCATTGCAAACATATTACTCACCAATGTATCTAACAACTAACACTAACAGTACTAACATATTATAACATGCTAAACAACAACAACTAGCAAGCAACAGCAGCACAACAATCATTACAGCAATACAATCTTAAATGCTCTAAATAGTCACTTCATATATCAAGCAACACAATTTGGTTTCAATTTAATTGAATTAGCCATTATTTGATTATGTCTTAATTATGGCAGAAACTAGTTGAACATGTTTAATTGCATAACTTAAGTTCTGTTGGTCATAAAAATACAAACTAAACTTTTACAGAAAGCTACTGATGTGTAGAATACAACCCAATTAGATTTGGGTTAATTGGAGTTACCAAACTCCCTACACAATGTTTTGAATCCAGAAGCTAATTAATCAAGTTTTAGCTATTAACTAAATTCTGTTAATCTAAAAATCAAACCATTTTAGGGGTGACTAACCATGACTAATTGTGACTCAATAAAATTGGTCTCAACTAATTTGGACTAACAGAGTATCAGAAACAAACAAGTTTAGAATTTAAACCTTTCATGGTATTTTGAATAATGTATTTTTATTGTGTATCTAAATGGGGTGAAACCACTTGGGTTCGTTAGACAACTTCATAAGCTTTCCAGAACATTTTAATTTGATTTATTTGGAGTTATAAATCTCAAGATATTGAATATACAAAATGAGTCCAGTATTGATTTTCTAAATTCATTTTCTTTTCTACCCTTTTTCTTTATTTTAATGAAACATTATATAAACTAATTTATTTGGATAAATGAATTAGACCAAAAGGCAGTATTTACCTTTCTGAACATTTTGGTATTTTATTTGTAATTTTTGGACAAGTATTTAAAAAGTTATGGATTTTACAAATTCAATTCCTTTTCTGTTTTTAATATTTTCAAAAACATTCTCGGTGAAACGTTTTTCACCGAGGGGAGGGCTAGCCCGTGCCACTGCCACGCGGGCCCGAGGGCCACGCGGCGCTGATGCGGCTGGGTGCGGCTGTGCTGGCCTCCACGGTCACTGACCAGTGGGGGCCACATGTCAGTGCGCGAAAATAAACCAAAAGGCCGCGCGCTGGGGGGGGTTCGAACTCGGGATCTCGCGGGCGTGCGGTGCGGCTACGCTAGCCACTGGGTCGGGTGCTGTTTGGTACTAGAATACGGGTGCGGGTAAATAAGAGGTGAGGCTAGGGCACGGCGGCGACGCGCACGGCCGTGCCGTTCACCGGCGGCGAGGTGCATGGACTCGACGTTCTACGGCGCGAGGGGACGTGCTACGGTTGCTAACGACTCGCGCGAACGAGGCGAGCACGAAAACGGCGGCGACGCTACCTAAGGGTCGCCGGAGCGACGCGCGCATCGGCGCCCGACGGCGGCCGGCGGCGAGCTCACCTCGCCTCGGCGAAACACAGAGGCAGGGGAAGAACGGGGATGTCCAGGAGGTTCGTACGCTCACCCTCGACGCGTGCGTGCGACCCGTTGGTGCAGAGGTGCGGTGACGGCGTCGGAAACGAGCTCGGGGCGCGGCGGCCGGAGAGGAAGAAGACGGGGACGGCGCGGTCGAACCGTGGCTCCCCTCTTCAATTCCTTGCACGGAGATGAAGAGGACGGCGAGGCGGTGTCGATGACGGTCTCCGTTGGGCTCGGGGAGGCTCCAGTCGCCGGCGGTGTGCGACGGCGAGCTCGGTGCCGTGGGGAGGAGAAGAGAGGAAAGAGAGGGAGAGAGGGCCGGGGAGCAGAGGAGCGGCTCGGGGCTTCTTATCGCGCAGGGGAGAGGAGGGGGGTCCGGCAGTGGACGCTTGGGAGAGGGGCACGGCGGGAGGCGCACGTCGCCGTGTCGCCCGCGGACATGCCGCGCGGCGGCACGGGCGCGTGCCCAAAGGGAGGGGGGCGTGGCGTCGGTGTCTGCGCTCCAGGGAGCAGAGGGGCGAGGCGGAGAGGTGGGGGGTCCGGGCGGCGAGCGCTGCAGCGAGGGGGGGGGGGGGGTCCGGGCGGCGAGCGCTGCAGCGAGGGGGGGGGTCCGGGCGGCGACGGCGGCGTGCGGGAGCGAGGAGCACGGCAGCACTGGAGCCATGCCGTGCTACAGGAAGAAGACGATCTTCCGAAAACCCCCCTGGCAGAAATGTTTTCCATTCGCAAACAAGTCCTTTCCTGATTTTCTTTTGTTTCTTTAAATCCAGTAGCATTTCAAGGATTTTATTGAGGCACTAAAACATTTTAGAAAAATTTGAAAATATTCATGAGGCCTCCCATACACATGTAGAAGCTGCACAAAAATTGGTGTTGCAAAATAAAATGTTTTGAACAACTTTTGTTCATAGAGTTTTAATTATAGCATTTTTCTCAAATACACTTTTATAATCTTTCAGAAATTTTTAAGCAAGTTCAAATATTATTTTGAACTCTTGGAACTTCCTTGACAAATATTTTAACTTCAATTATATTTTATTTTCATAATAAGGTATTTGTTTTGAAGAAAATAGAGAGTTGAACAGGGAGTCTAATTTATTTAGATCATTTCTTTAGCTCATGATCTAAATTCCCATTTGTTGATTAATTTGAGGAGTTTGTTTTCAAGTTAAGTCACATATCAAATTTGATATTAAGGGGATGTAACCCTTAGGTACAAGTAAGGAATTGTCCACACAAGCAACAAACACAATATGATCAACATCACAATCAAGGCCACACCATTCAAACCATAGAATTAATCATATCACCATTCAAATAATTAACAATACTTTCTAAAAAAAAAATGATCACACTTAGTTATGACAAGATGATGTTTAAAACTATCTCCACTTATAACTCAATAGTTTTCAAAAGATCTGAGAAAGGAAATATGTGGGATAATATAATTCCCACCAGTGTTAAGTTCAAATAGAGTGAAAATAAGAGTTTTATGAAGTGGGAGTGGTATACACCTGAAAAATATCTGGGTTGAGAAATAGGTAGGAGGTAGCATATAGATCCCCATATCCTTGGGAGCACATAGTTTTGGAAATGTTTTTACTTTCTCAAATACTGGATATTAGTTTTGGTTGTTGATAAATCAAAATATCATTGAAAAGGAGTTGGCCAAAATAAGAATGGAAAAGATATATATAGAATATTTTCTTGTCATAACATGATCACCAGAGTTGAATATATTTTCACCTTGGTTGGGTCTTATATTTACTAGTCAAACCACTTAAACAACAAGTCACACAAGTTCAAACATAGCAATGGGAAGGGAAACACAATCATCAATGAAACATTTCAAAAAAGTTTTTGTTGGTTCTGAATTTTGGGTCTGGTAAAAATAAGTTTTTCTTGGTTCCAAAATTTGGGATGTGACAATCACTGAGGGAAATTTGCTGCTGCACTACTTCACACCTTCCTCTTGGGGTTTCCCAACAACACCACCACCCGGTGCATCAGCGGCGGAGCTACGAACCATTTCGTGGATGGAGGCTGATTGATTAGGTTTTTTTTACGTCGGGGGCAATATATGGGCGAAAGGGCGATGTCGGTGGGCGCCCAAGGGGCCCACACCACGTGGCGGCGCGGCCAGAGAGGGAACCGCGCCACCACATGGTGTGGCCTCCTCGGTGCCCTCCTTTGTCTCCTCTTCGGTCTTCTGGATCCTTCCGAGAAAAATAGGGATTTTGGCCTTTGTTTCGTCCAATTCCGAGAATATTTCCAGAACAACTTTTCTGAAACCAAAAACAGCAGAAAACAGGAACTGGCGTTGTGGCATCTTGTTAATAGGTTAGTCCCATAAAATGCATAAAAATGATATAAAGTGTGTATAAAATATGTTGCAATTGGTATAATATAAGCATGGAACAAAAGAAATTATGGATACGTTGGAGACGTATCACCGGGGCATCAACTTTAGCTAGTCATGCAAGAAGATGGAACCTATGCAACACATTGATAACGTTGAGAGAACCCGACAAACCAAAAAAAACTATGCCAAATCCATAGGTCCTGAGATGCAACTGCGCGAAAGAGATGAGGCGGATATGTGGGTAACTCGACGAAATAATCTCTCATGAGCTCGTTGTGCCCACGTATACCGTTCCGAGGGATGCAAAGCCGTCCTACGGTCGACCCCTTCCGCTTCTTCGGTATCACGTCTATGAGCTCCTTCGCCGCGAGGAGCACCACCATTTGCTCGATGTCATCATCCTTCAACTCCTCCAAGTCAGAGTCATCCGAGGAGGCAGAGTCATCCATCAAGAACACCTCGCTCGGGTCCATCTACAAGCGACCAGATCGAATGAAATTACTACTACCGACGGCGACGTAGGGTGGACTATTGACAAGAATCGAACAATGGCGACGGTTTCACATACCTTGGCGACGAATGATCACTCCTAATGACGTAGGTGGTACCTGTGTCAAAAGTATATGAGTTAGGTTGAGACTCCAAGTGCAGAGTATGTACTAAGGGCAAGACTATTTTCCCCACGAGGGGTGACTCGAGGGTTTATATCAAACTCTCGGGGAATTGTGCCAAAATAATTATCTCCTTATCCTTCTTTATGAGACTGATGGGCGTAAAGATAATACGCTTAGGTTGAGCTCCAAGTGCTGAGTTTGTAGATGTGGACGACTTGTTTTCCCCACAAGGGTGACTCGAGTGTTTATATCGAACTCTCCGGGAACTGTGTTTAGAAGATTTATCTTCTTATCCTTCTCTTGAATACCTACAAAACAAAACAAAATGTTTTGTGCCCTCAACCTCACCAAGTGGTTGTCAAGCACAAGGTGTGAGCAAAGAGATTAAAACAAAATAAATGTAAACCAAGAAAAATAAATATGCAATGATGGTAAATAAATATGCAAGGATGGTGTAAACGATGATGGATGATATTTTTGGGTTTTGTATTGTGTTTGCAATATATAAAAGTGTTTTTGTATTTTCGGATTTTTAAATGGCAGAAAATGTAAAGTGCTTATAAAGTGTTGGAAAGCTGTTTCTTATGATTAAAAATGGACCTGGGTTCATGGTTTCACAAATGCACTCTCTATTTTATATAGTGGTAGATAATGGAACATATGAATTGACATATGAGATTGCAACAAGATAAGTTATTAATAATATGGGCATCACATCCTAACATAGAGATCTTTTGGTTATTAACCTCTCTTATACTCCACCAAGATGCGAACTAAATCATAACACCTCAGTAATTAAGATAGAACAGAGTATAGCTTTAAGTTCAATGACATGAAGTTAAAATAAGAACATGCTAATCTAGTCATGGAGAATGTAGCAATGTCACCCACATCCCCGGTAGCATGGTATTTCCTTTATCCCTAGTGAGGCAATAAAGTAAGGTAAAAACCCAAATGGATCACGGCATTGTTGTCAACTTACCACAAAACCACCCACCGTTACTCCAACTAATGCACACAGTCCCCCTCACATGCCCTCATAACAAGTTTGATCAGAACAAGTAAATAAGAACGGGGTACATAATATGCATCTACTTTCATAACATAGACATAACAATTGCAATCTTTCAAACATATATCAACTTAAGAGATCCACCACAAAGGTATTACATAGATGATCATAATCATGTTCAACAGCTCATATGGCACTAATTAGTGAAGTTCAAAAGAGAGGAGAGATACATAAGTTACTTCCACAAACCCATAGCCTAGGGGTGTACTACTCCCTCTTCATCATGGAGACGGCGGAGGAGTTGTTGGAGAAGGTGGAGACCACACCGGCAGCGCCCCGCCGGAGTTTTCCCCCTCCAATCTGCAGCTCCAGGTCTCCGTTTCGTGGTTTCTGTGTTTCTACGGCGCTCCTCCCGAAAGGCGTCGGGGGAGTATTTTTATAGTCATTTTTAGGTCAAGACGGAGGCGTGGAGACGAAAATCGACGGCATCGGAGCCACGAGGCTCCATAAGGTGGGCCCCACGCGGCCAAGGAATCTGGCCGCGTGGGCCACCCCCTTTTGGGCCTCAGGCCTCCTCTCGTGCGCTTCCTTGGCTCCTACTCCTTCTTCCTTCCAAAAAATGATGTTCCCGAAGTTTCAGGTCATTTGGACGTCGTTTGGGTACCTGAAACATCAAAATATAGAAAAAGGGGTTTTCTAACAGTGCAGGGTTAATTCCAAATAAATAGGAAACTGTGAAATATTCCCAAAATCATTATAAAACATTGATATTCCCTTATATGATGCAAATATGATTGAATTATAAGTAATACAATGCAAAGTTCATGTATGCATTTTACATGCATCAGAGACCTGCATAACAAAGTAAATTGTTTTGTGCCCTCAACCTCACCAAGTGGTTGTCAAGCACAAGGTGTGAGCAAAAATATGAAAATATAATAAATGCAAAACATGAAATAAATATGCAATGATATGGATGATAGTGCAACGGTGCTAGAAAATGTCTTGTTGATGTGGTTATGCAATGATGGTGAAATAAATATGCAAGAATGATAAATATGAATAGTGATAGTGTTTTTGCGTTTTATATGATGAATGCAAGAATAAAAGTATTTTTGTATTTTCGGATTTTAAAATGGCTGAAAATGAAAAGCGCTTAAAAGTTGTTGGAAATGTGTTTCTTATGATTAAAAATGGACTGAGGTTCATGGTTTCACAAATGCACTTTCTCTTTAATAAAGTGGTAGATAATGGAACATAAGAATTGACATATTAGATTGCAACATAAAGGTTTCATAACAAGTTACTAATTATATGGGCATCACGTTCTAACATAGAGGTCTTTTGTTTATTAATCTCTCTTATACTCCACCAAGATACGAACTAAATCATAACACCCTAGTAATTAAGATAGATCAGAGTATAGCTGTAAGTTATATGAAATGAAGTTAAAATAAGAACATGCTAGATCTAGATAGATCAGAGCATAGCTGTAAGTTATATGACATGAAGTTAAAATAAGAACATGCTAGATCTAGTCATGGAGAAGTGGCAATGTCACGCCCAACATCTCCGGTAGTAAGGTATTTTTGTTCATCCCTAGTGAGGCAACAAAGTAAGGTAAAACACCCAAGTGGATCGCGAAACTTTCTCTCACGTTCACCGCACTAGCCACCCCCCGTTACTCCAACTAATGCACACGTTCCCCCTCACACGCCCTCATACATATGTTGGATCAGAACACATAAACAAGAACGGGGTACATAATATGCATCTACTTTCATAACTGAAACAAAACTATTGCAATCTCAAACATATATCAACTCATAAAAAGATCCACAACAAAGGTATTACATAGATGACCGTACGTAATCATGTTCGGCAGCTCAGATGCTAATTAGTGAAGCACAAAGAGAGGAGAGATACATAAGTTACTTCCACAAACCCATAGTCCAGGGGTGGACTACTCCTTCTTCATCATGGAGACGGTGGAGAAGTCGTTGGAGAAGATGGAGACCATGCCGGTAGCGCCCCGCCGGAGTTTTCCCCCTCCAATCTGCAGCTACATGTCTCTGTTTCGTGGTTTTGTGTTTCTGCTCCACACCCTTTCGAAAGGCATCGGGAGACTATTTTTATTGTCGTTTTTAGGTCAAGTGCTAAGCACGAAGACGAAGATCGACGGCATCGGAGCCACGAGGGGGGAGATGAGGTGCCCCACGCGGCCAAGGAATCTGGCCACGTGGGCCCCCCTCTTTTCCTCCTCGGACTTCCTTTTTTGTTGATCCTTGCTCGTACGTTTCCTTCCTTCCAAAAAATGATCCCCGTGAAATCTTAGGTCATTTGGACATCGTTTGGTCCTTGAAAGGTAAAAACATTGAAATATAGGGTTTCTGACTGTGCAGGGTTAATTCCAGAAAAATGAGGAAACTGCGAAATATTCCCAAAATCAATATAAAACAATGATATAACCCTTATATGATGCAAATATGATTGAAATATAAGTAATACAATGTAAAGTTCATGTATGCATTTTGCATGCATCAACGGCGAGGCTTCCGTGGCGTGGAGGAATCCGCGGATGATTCATGAGATTCCGCGGTCTTCGCGAGGAGCGAAAGGGAACATGTGCGGCGGGAGCGTTTCTGCTGGCCAGAATCGATAAGCGGCCTTGTGGCGGTCGGGATTTACGGTAGCGTGCGACCGCGGCGGAGTAGGAGAGCTGTGGCAGGCAGGGGCAAATGTCCTTCGCACCAACAAATTTTAGCGGACGGGGCTCTCGTTCGGGAGGGCTCGCGAACCCGGGTAGTTGGGGTTTTTGAGGCGCGGAACTGGATGGCCTGATTTTCTTTATCCGTATGCGGACTCGTTGCAGTATATGGACTGACCCCTTTTCGCCTCCAAATTTGCAAACTAACATTTATTATGCGGATACGGGTCCGATGGGGTCTGCTAGAGTTGCTGTTATATGGTTGGTTGCACAAAATGAAAACATAATAAACAAGATAATAAAAAAAATGCGACAGTTAATAGTACTATCACAAATTCACAAGGAAATATGACAAATACTAACACGTAAACCTGTTTGGGTGCTGTGTATGGTTTGTTAACTCAGCAGGTAGTGGGTTCAGTTTTCCTCTCCGTGTCTAATTTTACTAGGCCGAATTCAAGGCCACTTAAAAAAAGGCCGAATTCAGGGCCTGTTACCGACCCTCTTGATTGCGATTTGAGGATTAGTAAAATCTGGGTCGACTCTACAATCGTCCAATCTTACACGGAGATCCGTGTGAATTTTGTTACTATCAGTTTTTTTTTTTTTTGAAACAATCAGTTTTTTAGAAACAATACAACGCAAGCGCTCATATACACGCGCACACACTCACCACTATGACCGCACGCACGCACACCCTACCCGTATGAGCACCTCCGAGAGACTGAGCGGCGGATCAGGTCTTGAGATTGACGAAGTCACCACAGACGCTTCGCTGTCGACGGGAACGTCGCCTACCACTGAAGAATATTCCGCCTAAATGAGAAACACCAGCATCAAATCTGTGATTTGAACTCTGATGGGCTGGGGATACAACCACCCTCCTAACCATCTTGCCACGGACAAGTTCTCGAAACAATCAGTTTTTTGTGCTGATACTACGCAAGGTTCTTGCTAGGAAAAGGTGTGCGGATTCTGAAAGAAATACTCCTTCCAACGGTTTTGCTAAATATCACTCGAGTGAGATATAGGTTATGTCTCACTCACATCATCTGCCGTTAATTTTTCTGCTTGCGATTCCTGTTTTGTCCAGCATGTCTCTTTTTTTCTTGTGTGTGGCCTGTCAGGCTTTTTCGGTGGTCCAGTTTTGTTTGGACCATTTTTTTAGTCCATTTTTTTTGTTTTTTTAGTACAACGCTCTATTTTCTATTTCAAATTTTATTTTGTAGCTCATTTTCGGTATTTTACCTTTTCTATACTCACAAATACTATTTTTTTTGTGGATAAATCTAAGTTGCATGCGCAACTGATGCCACAGCGAAGTTGCATATGCAACTCAATTTTTTATTCTTCGAGATGTTTTAGGGATGTGTTTTTTAGAGTACTCTAACTTTACATGTGCAAGC
This sequence comes from Poa annua, assembly GCA_026929855.1. Lineage (NCBI taxonomy): Eukaryota > Viridiplantae > Streptophyta > Magnoliopsida > Poales > Poaceae > Poa > Poa annua. The sequence goes on along the minus strand of CM049435.1, from coordinate 41,780,396 downwards.
TACTCAGACCGAGTTTCAGTTGTAGTTGTTTTCTTTTTTCCTTTTAGTTGTTTCGGCGACACTAAGTTGCATGTGCAACTCACCTGTATATTCCACTATTTGTTTTTGACCTAGGTGAAACAAGTCGAGAGTAGTGTAAACTTAGGGGAATATGAGTTGCATGTGCAACTTACTCACACATAGTTGCACATGTAATTGATTTCTTTCCCACTTAGTTTTTTTGGCTACAGTTGCATGCGCAACCCCCCTATTGCACTATATGATTTTATCTTGTTTTGCACTAGTAGGTGACCGTAAGTTGCATGCGTAAATTTAGACGAGTTGCATGTGCAACTTACTCCCTAGTTGCACATGTAATTTTAATTTCCCCCTTAGTAAAACAAAACAACAAAAGAAATCAACAGGACAAGGAAAAGGAGTCCGAAATAAAAGAATGACGTAAGGTGAGTGAGACGTAGCTTATGTCTCACTCGAGTGAGTTGTAGACGCTCCCTCCTTCCAATGGTGCTTGGGTCTGCTACGGCATGCATATGTCTACGCATTAACACGTCACATCATCATGTTAATCGTCGGATGGGCGAAACCAACGGCTGATATTACCGGCGTGACGCGTCCAAGGCTGACTGGACAGACGACAACACGACCACGATGGGAGTCCGATCCTGACGCTGCAACTACGTCCCCTATAAACATCGCGGCCTCCTCGATCCTTGGCAAGCGAAACAGAGCAAACCAGTCGAGATGGCATTGGCTCGTGCGTCGATGTGGCTGTTCCCGATGCTCGTCGCCGCATTGCTTCTGGCGATGCCAAGTTCCGCTGCCGCTACCGACGGGGAGGCCCGCGGCAACACCGGCACCGTGATCGGTATCGACCTCGGCACCACCTACTCATGCGTCGGCGTCTACCGGAACGGCCGCGTCGAGATCATCGCCAACGACCAGGGCAACCGGATCACCCCTTCCCGGGTTGCCTTCACCGACGGCGGCGAGCGACTCATCGGCGAGGCCGCCAAGAACCAGGCGGCCGCCAACCCGGAACGCACAATCTACGACACCAAGCGCCTCATCGGCCGGGAGTTCGACGACGCCGTCGTCCAGCGGGACATCAAGCTGCTGCCATACTCCGTCGTCGATCGCAAGGGCAAGCCACACGTCCAGGTGCAGGTCAAGGACGGCGACGTGCGCGTGTTCAGCCCCGAGGAGATCAGCGCCATGGTGCTCACCAAGATGAAGGAGACCGCCGAAGCCTACCTCGGCGAGAAGGTCACGCACGCCGTCGTCACCGTGCCGGCCTACTTCAACGACGCGCAGCGCCAGGCCACCAAGGACGCCGGCGTCATCGCCGGTCTCAACGTCCTCCGCATCGTCAACGAGCCCACCGCGGCAGCGATCGCCTACGGCATCGACCAGAAGGGGTCTGAGAAGAACGTCCTGGTGTTCGATCTCGGCGGCGGCACCTTCGACGTCAGCGTGCTGGCCATCGACAATGGCGTCTTCGAGGTCCTGGCAACCAACGGGGACACTCACCTCGGCGGAGAGGATTTCGACCAACGCCTCATGGACTACTTCATCAAGCTGATCAAGCGGAAGCATGGCCGGGACATCACCGGCGACATGCGCGCACTGGGGAAGCTGCGCCGGGAGTGCGAGCGCGCCAAGCGTGCGCTCAGCAACCAGCACCAGGTGCGCGTCGAGATCGAGTCGCTCTTCGACGGCGTCGACTTCTCAGAGCCGCTCACCAGGGCGCGCTTCGAGGAGCTGAACAACGACCTCTTCCGGAAGACGATGGTGCCGGTGAAGAAGGCGATGGCGGACGCTGGGCTCAACAACGCTGACATCGACGAGATCGTGCTCGTGGGCGGCAGCACGAGGATCCCCAAGGTGCAGCAACTCCTCAAGGACTACTTCAACGGCAAGGAGCCCAACAAGGGGGTCAATCCCGACGAGGCCGTCGCGTACGGCGCCGCCGTGCAGGCCAGCATCGTGAGTGGACACGTCGACGAGAAGACGAAAGGCATGATCCTCATCGACGTCGCGCCGCTCACCCTAGGCATGGAGACAGTCGGCGGTGTGATGACGAAGCTGATCCCGAGGAACACAGTGGTGCCGTCGAAGAAGACGCAGGTGTTCACAACGTACCAGGACAAGCAGACGACCGTGTCCATCAAGGTGTACGAGGGCGAGAGAAGCATGACCAAGGACAACAGGCTCCTCGGCAAGTTTGATCTCTCTGGAATCCCGCCGGCTCCGAGGGGTACGCCGCAAATCGAGGTGACGTTCGAGGTGGACGTGAACGGCATCCTCCACGTGACGGCAGCGGACAAGGGCACCGGCAAGTCGGAGAAGATCACCATCACCAATGACGACCGTCGGCACAGCCAGGAGGAGATCGACCGGATGGTGCGCGAGGCGGAGGAGTTCGAGGAGGACCGGAAGGTCAGAGAGCGGGTCGACGCCAGGAACAAGCTGGAGACGTACGTGTACAACATCAAGAACACTGTGGAGGGTAAGATGGCCGACGCAATGGAAAGTGACGAGAAGGAGAAGGTCGAGGAGGCCGTGCGGGAAGCCAACGACTGGCTCGACAGCAATCCAGAGGCAGACAAGGAGGACTATGATGAGAAGCTCCGGGAGCTGGAAGACGCGTGCAACCCTGTCATCTCGGCGGTGTACCAGAGGTCTGGAGGTGCGCCGGATGATAACAACACTGAGGAGGAGGACGATCATGATGAGCTGTAGGGACGATGGGCTGTTAGAGTTTTATTTATTTCCTAGATATATATGTTAGACTTTGTATCTCAATTCTAGTTTAAATCACAATTATTTTTCCAGATTTTTTCAATTCATTTTATTACCAGTTACGTGCTGTGATCATGCAACTCCATTATTTTGTCAGAAATAGGTTACAACGTCGATTTATTGGTGTTACTGCATTGGTGCACTATCTGAATTATTCTGCCGATAGTACTGAACAAAGTTGCCAATTCGCAGGTCAAGAATTGTTAGCCTTTTTTTCAGATAGTATAGCATCTAGAGAACACAATCAGAACATGGAAATGTACTTAAGTTGGCAGCTCGACCCTTTAACTTTGTGCTTGATTCGAAATTGGTTTAGGTTTTGATTTTGAATCTCTATGTAACTTCGTATTTGTTTCATCCTTGCCGAATGACTGATGTACAATTTTATCACTGAAAATACAACTAGCTGACAATGAATGATATTTTTACTGCGTGAAGAGGATTAGAAAAGTTACCCATCTTCTCTTTGCCTGCTCGTCCTATTCAGAAATCTTCTTTCGCATACGTCCACCTTTTTCTAATTTTCCTTCCCGCTTCCTTGGAACTGCCTGCAGGAGTAAAATCACTTGATGGTTGTGTAGATGTCATTAGGGACGTGTTTGTTTCAAGAATGGTAATGGAAACGTAAACGTAATGCACTTACACCGTTAATGCATACCGTCAAAATAAAATACTTCACTAGTATCAATGTATATGAGACAAATGAAAAGCTTGAACTAGGTGCGGCTCCTGGAGTGGGCAGTGCGCTCGTCTTGGGGTCCAAGGACAAGAACTGAGTTTCTAGGACGACAATAGCAGAACAAAGCACCTCACAAGGCCTTCCACCGGTGCCTTAACATCAAGTGATTATTCCCATAAATAGAACATCATATTAAATCAAGTTGAACCCATCTATCCAACTAAGCAGGTGGAACATAAGACCAACTGACTCGCACACCAGAACTAAGCATGCACTACGACTCGCAAGACTAACAAATAAAATGTAACGGGGGATAGGTGGTGGAGGAAAAGTTGTATAATGGCTGCAAGGTATACATGTAGTAGGATCATGACCCAAAGATCGTAAACTAGCCTAGCAGAGATCAACGGCAATAATGAAAGGCAAAGTGTGTGTAACAAGCGAGTGTTTACTTGTCTGATATCTCGCATGGAAGAAGATCTTGTCGTTGCTCACATCATCTCAACGTCCTATTCACGAAGACACAACAAACACTGAAAGAACATCGAGTGCAATACTTACAACTACGGTAAAAGATTCAGCATGATCATGAGATGAAGCATGACATGGCAAGATGCAACTTAAGCCAAATTAAGCGAAGTCGGGTTCCAACAATTAATATTAAGATTCAAATTATTTATCTACACATCAAATTAAATGTTTATTAGCATGGCAAAACATCGCATGGATGATCTACACAAATTAAATGGAGTTAGGTAATTATTTATATTAATTACCCAAAATCCATAATTAATTTTTAAGTGTATTTAACAAATTGCACTAAGCAACTAAAATAAAATAGGCAACATGACAAATGAATGGCACATTAATGTCCCTTGCATTTTTTGATAATTATAGATATAAAATTTGTATTATTTGGAGTTATAAAATAAGAGATATGATTTATAGAAGAATTAAATATTTTCTAAAATTAACCGATTATGCTTATTTGACAAAAGAAAAATGGTCTTTTTTACCGGTAAGGAAATCGAACTTCGGTCTACCAGGTAGATAAGCATGGAAGGTAACCACTGGTCTACAGTGGTAGATGTGAAAAGGAACCGAAACGACATAAAGAGCAGCGGGCGCTAATTCTGAACAAAATAGGAAAAAGGGGGTGGAAAAATATGCAGGGATGGGGATCGAAATAGCGACCTGGGCGATGTGAAAGAGGGCGACCAGCCGTGGGCTGGATAGGTACTGGTGATTGTATTCAAACCCGACTGGACAAGATGTAACCTGCGACGTTAACTGAACATGAAAAAAGAAAGTTCATACTACTGAACCGAACGACGGCGACGAAACTTGCAGCGCCGCTGCTAGTATCATTGCGCGTTCCGGAGGTCGAGGGTGCAGTTGAGGGTGTGTAACACCCGGACTGACATTGGGCCGGACATATGTGGACTATGGGCCCAATGGACAGGAGTGGTGGAGTTGGTCACTGTCTACAAACTCTCTCTGTTCCCGTTAGTCTTTCCCGTTCCTTTATTCTTCGGTGGCCACTCTCCACAAGTGGCAATCCTATGGTGGCCACTCTCCACAAGCGGCATTATCATCTTCCTCACGCTCCGGTGATCTCCGGCAGCAACGGGGTGTGACATTTGGTATCATAGTCACAAATCCTCTCCACAAAAAAGAAAAAATCCCACAAAATTTCTCATCTGAAGATCTGATCTGGTGGTGTGAAGCAATGGAGGTGGCGACAACAACGACAGAGGCGACCATGAGCGCCATCCAGAGGAGCTTGCACCGGTTGAACTTGATGTTGGGCCTTATTGCCGCTAGGCAATACAAGATGCTCATGGATTTGAAGAAGATGACGGTGGCGTTGGCGCCCACCGCCACAACCACCCCGACTTTCATGCTGCGTCGATTACTGGAGCAGAAGGCCAAGCCCTCGTCATCGTCGCTCTTCTCGACGATTCAGGTCGTGGGTGCTGGTGCTCCACAAGAAAACGTTGTGTGCGCCGCCACCATGCCCACCACGTGTTCGACACTTGGCCCGGCTATCAACCTCAGCAACAACCCTGTCGTGATCGCGTTCCAGAGTAGTGGCACGACGCATCTGGCTGTTCCGACCTTGACTGGTACCGGAGAAAGAGTGTTGCACAGTCCAGGCGGTACTGGCGTACATGTTGTTCGACGCATGTTCTCTGCTGGCCGAGGGATGTTCCTGGTGCACGCGCTCGGCACCTTGACACCAGCATGTCTAGTGAGGTACTGACCCATGTTGGAGGTTTGTCCCTGTTTCAAGAGCTTGAGCTCAATTATGTAGGTGAGGTCCTCAATGACGGACCTTTCAAGGATGTGCTGTGGGACGAGGAGGTTGCCGACTGTGTTGTCACTCAGATGGATTTTTGGGTTTATTTTAAAAAATTGAAGGAGAGGGAGATGGATTTAATATTTGCAAAACCAAAAGAGAGTTTGCAACAAATAATATTTTTTAAGTTATTTAGTAAAATATGCAAGGTGAAATATGCATGAGGATGTCATGATGATGTAAAATATAAAAACAAACAATTTTGTAATTGGGGAAATCCCAGAGCGTTACAGTTGGATTCCTATGTCTCAATTACCGAGATAGCATTGGTGATGTAGAAGATAAGAGTTCACGATCATCCGAGCTTGACTCCAATAAGCACATGGTGATAACACCTTCCTTGTAAATGAGATAAGCGTCCCATGCATCTCCAATATACCTAAAAAAAATTCAAGTACGACATGGTGCCCAAACTCATTGGATCCAAAGTAGCTATAGAAACTATAATAGATATGACAAACTCCACATAAATATGTGCATATTTATATGAACTTGAATTTCATGCACATATTAACCATTTAGGATATGATGGAGTTTATCATATATATTGGATCAACGAAAGTAAGCATACCATAAGATATACATATGCATGCACAAAACTTTCAAGAACCAAACAAAGACACAATTTGGACAAAACACCAAGAAAATCAAGAAGCTACACAAAAATATGGCAAGAAAAGAATTCCCTAAATATTACAAAGATCCAAATCAACACATGATTGAAGATATCAATTTAAAAAGATAAAAAAATAAGATTGAAGACAAGCTTCTAGATCAACTTGGTCATCATGTAAGTTTCATGAATTTCAATTTTCCCATGGATAAGATTTATAAGGATATCTCGAAAAAAAGTCCTTAAGGATTGTCATAAATTACCGAAACCACACATGAGCACATGCACTTTCAAATGTGTCCACATAATAAACTATTTCGATCATTCATTTATCCATGCCATTCCATATTTATTTATAAACATCTATTCATACATGCAATCCATTCAAAAAAATTAGCCATAAAATTTCCACAAGATCAGTTGTTAGCAGTTAATATACAAACATTTCAGGATGATTAAATTTAGATTCTCGACCATTGTGGCAAATAGAATCCTCCATATTCTTGAATAAAAAACTATTTCATGCTCCATATATCCTTTATTTTATTATACAACTTTTTTATGAAATATCTCTATTATTACACGCGGGGTATCTTTCTACTTTTATGAATGAGAAATATATTACCTGCAAAGGTGCTTGCAATTGACGAGGCACCTATAGACTTGTCACGTGTACATATCTCTATGGCCTAAATCCAGTCTAACGGCTTACGTGCCCGCCTCCTCCGATTCCGCCCATCGAATCCGTCCTCCTTCTCGCTCCTGCTGCAGCCGGCGAAGGGAGCGTCCTAGGGTTCCGCGCCGGTCGCCGCCATCCGTCATCCATGGCGAAGCCGCCATCCGCTTCATCCCAGGCTGCTTCCGCCCCCCGTAAGCCCGTTTATCCACCCCGCCTTTCTGTACCTTCTCTTGGGTGTGTGAATTCAATTAGGGGCTGACAACTGGACCGTACATCGAATTTTATCTCGTCAGCAATCCTCACGTAGATCACTCTAAGGCAATCTTAATCTGTACAACACAATCTTGGATGAGATGGTTTGCTGTGCTACTGTGAAGAAATGCTCGGATCAGATGGCCACATTGTTGAATTATTTTACCAATTTGTTGACAGTATTTCGTTTCTGAAACAGCTGCTAAAGAACACAGGATAGTTATAACAAACAAGTATGGAGAGAAACTTGTGGGGCTACTGCATCCCACGAGTTCGAACAAGGTTGTAGTCCTGTGTCATGGCTTTACGGCCTCCAAGGTATGTAAATATGTCGCCACCAGAAGAAATTTAGCTTATCCTTTTTTTAAGATAAAGGTCTCTTAGTTTCCATGCTGCGATGTGAGATGCAGAGAAGTGAACTGTCTTGGTAGTAATTTCTGTCACCTGTATGGCTGTATAATGAAATTTAATGCCTGTTTACAGAAAAGTGGCGTCATTGTTGATCTAGCAGATGCAATTACAAAACAAGGAATTAGTATCTTTCGCTTTGATTTCAGTGGAAATGGGTAAGTTTCTAATAGAGATATCTTGTCTTAAGGTAGTCTTACCACTACATTAGTTGAGATTCATGTATATTTTTGCTTTGAGCTTCAGAATGTCACTTACTACCTCAGAGGGAGTAATTGTTAGACTTACAATTTTCTCATGGACCAATAAATTAATACAGTTATTTCGAATATCTGTTTCTTCATACATCGTTTTAGCTATGTAACTTAAATTCAACTAAACGTGTGTGGTTCATAACCTCATTCTGAATATGCCTTGGTCATATGTTTTCAGAGAAAGTGAAGGTGAATTCCAGTATGGCAACTACAGGAAAGAGGCTGACGACTTGTATTCTGTTGTCTCGTATCTTTCTCAGGACACCTATGATGTCACGGCTATTGTTGGTCACAGCAAGGGTACGTGATATACATTGTTTGTTTTGTATAGTTGTGTTTTTATTGCTGTTTTAAATTAGTTTAGCTGGAGTGCAATTAGAAGGTGAAAGAATTTCTTTAGTGCTTCAACAACTTTCAACTTAGACATACAGTCTATGCAGGATTTGAAATGGTAGAGCCCAAGAGATATTCTTGCCTGTTCGCGTACTAGTACATTACTCATAAATATCAAAGGCAAGTTGTCACATTTCTGTGCGTCAGATCGTTTTGTGATGCTGGCACTATCTGTATAATTTATTTGATGTCCTTATTCTTTGGGTACAAAACATATTCCTTTTGTGCGTCCTGGACTGCTGCCCTGTCCAATACGTGGAACATGTTTCATCCAGTATATTGCTCTGTTTGTATCCTTTTTTTGTTGCTCAGGCTCCATTACTAGCAAATTCTCCCTCCGTTCCATATTAGATGACTTTCATTTGTCAAAAAGTGGATGTATCTAGACTTGTAACATGTCTAGATACATCCACTTTTGTACAAATAGAAGTCATCCAATTCAGAACGGAGGGAATACCATGTAAGTTCCATAACAGTTGACCACAATACAATTGACATAAGTTTCCTATGTGTTCACTGAGACGTGCTAAACCTGATAGCCGTCCTAAGACCAAAGAACTTGACAAAACTGGGAGTACGACTCCGAGAAGTAAAGGTCAGCTGGCAGTGTTTCCGGGGATGATAGGGAGAGAAGGTTGGATACTGGTACGGGGATTAGATTGTTACTACTTTATTCTAGCTCTGGGATAATCCACATGCAGTACATGGTACCCTTGTGCCGAAAAGACTGAGTTGGCCCATGAGAATAGGCTCCCTAATTGCCTAATAGAATACTCTTATCATCATAACTAAATGGATCTCTGGCCTAACTAAATAAATATACTTCTTATCTCTCATTGACTGCCTTCAATGTTTACCATATTTTCATTGCACATTTTACACGCAATTTAGATAATTTAGCCATTGGATTTGTATCTTTTTTATCCAGGAGGGGATGTGGTTGTACTGTATGCTTCCCTGTATGACAATGTCCACATGGTTGTCAACTTGTCTGGCCGATTTCATTTGGAGAAAGGCATTGAAGAACGCCTAGGGAAAGAATTTATTGACAGGATAAACAAGGAAGGTTACATTGACGTCATAGGCAAGTCAGGTAAAGAATCTGTATGAGCATTTGCCCTTTTGAAGCTACTTTCTGATTCAATTACATATGCTGTATATATAGCATACTTGTCTTTCATGGTCTTATTGACTATATGTTGGTTGCAATGTAGGGAAGGTTTTATACAGGGTAACAAAAGACAGCTTGATGGAAAGATTGAATACTGATATGCGTGCTGCGAGCCTTTCCATCAGTAAAGAATGCAGGTCAGAAACTAATTTCGGCATCATTACCCTTATACTAACTGAAACAAGCGGCACCCATGCCGCATTTAGCTTCACTTAAGTTGTCGTACCCAGACATTCGCAGAATTGGAAACAAGAAATATCTTTTTTATCTGGGCCAAGGTTTCATATTGTGCTATAAACATTCTGTTTCAAATTTCCAGCTAATTTAACTGTCTTTTTTCAGCTTCTTCACAGGTCATGGTTCAGCTGATGAGATCGTTCCGGTGGAAGATGCATACAAGTTTGCAAAGCATATTCCAAATCACAAACTCAGGGTCATCGAGGGAGCAAATCACTGCTACACTGCACATCGCAAAGAACTCTCCGACGCTGTGGTGGATTTCATTATGTCCAACAAGGTATCTGCAAGTGGCATTTTCTCATTTGTTCTCTGGTATTGTTTGAGTAATATGTTCGCCGAGGCATTTAATGAGACGTGGCGTTGATTGTTCTTTCTTTGCAGGCAGGGGATACCTCGTTAGCAAAAAATGAATGACTTCTGATGAATTGCGGCTGCTGACTTTCGTACAACATTTATGCTTTACTGACGCTCCGCTCTCTGAGCAAGGCAGTTGAAGACCTTGACCGTTCTACTTTTTTTCGGTCAGGATGTCATATTCGGCAAGTCATGGAAAACCATGCAGTAGAAAAAAGATATATTTGACGCTCGTTCGCGTATGGTTGTCAGATGCTAAAGGCGTGGTTCTCACGTGGTGGGCCCTGCCGGAAGAATTGATCTTGTAGGGTTTACTGTTTTGGCAAATGAATACAAAAACGTATACTCTTTCTTCAGTTACGTTTATGGTTTGGTCAGAATACAAACACACGTTTAAGGCACACCTTGTCAGCTTGGAGGTTCACACCGATGTTGTCTAGCACGGTGCGCGAGTCAAGGGATGAAATATCACGGGAACGAGTAAAGTAGCACCTATCGAAATGAGATAATATTAGGTATCGTGATACGGTGCAAGTATCGTAGAAACAAAAGAAATAGGAATTTGATTATTGATCTTTACGCTTTAACAATAAAAGATCTTCGTGAACGCACATGGGTCATCATGGAGAGGGTTCACCCCTATAGATTTCTGCTTCACAGTTCTTTTAATTTTTAATTTCTGCTTCACAGTTCCTCTACAGATTTGTTTCTTCTCTCAAGTGTTTTGTGTTCCATTTAATAGAGTAATGTTCCTCTCTATTAGAGTTTTTTTTCCACTATAGCTTTTTATTCCTAATTCTATAGATCTAAAATTATTATGTTCCTCCAAATATACACTTTTGTTCAGTTTAATAGTGGTATGTTCTTCTCTCCGCTAATTTTGTTCCCGAAAAATGTGCAACACCACGGATGAGAAACAGTTTTGTTCCTCTAAGTTCCCAACTTGGAGGTTTCTTTATTCGTGTTCCCACTTATTTGTTCACAGAAATGTGCAGTAAACTGATCAAAGCTTCACGAAACAGGATTGTTCCTCCGTGTTCGCGAACAAGCGCACTTGTTGCTTCGTGTTCCCAACATGTTGTTCTTCTCGAGAAGTGTCTGCACAACACGCACACAGGGTATCAGACACATTTGTTTAGTCCCATCTCGGAAGTTGAATGACATCTGCACCAGCTAAAATAATTCGGTTTGCCTACCGTATATCAGCAACAGAAAGTCACACAATACCATCTAACAAGCAGACCCCACTGTAAAAGGAACCAGCTAAACAAAAAGGAACCAAAAACATCAAAAGGAAATTAACAATAACTAAATGGGCCACTCCAATCGGACGAAATGAGAGCAAGGGAATGCCTAGACGTGAGGAGGGGACCCAGAAGTACGGCGAGTGGGGGTCACTACGTGGAGGGAACCCTTTCAGAATAGCAGACTTTTGCGAGTGTGCCACGTGGCAGTGGAGAAACATCACGGCAGCAACCGCACGAGCCGAGCATCCCGCATGTTGAGTTGGATGCTCGCCCATCGCCCCCCCCCCCCCCCCCCCCCCCCGTGTCGCACTCCCCCTGAAGTAGAAGTTGTACTCCGTCGTGTGTTTGCACTTTTCGGCGAATAGTAGTAAGGCAGGTAGACAACGGAAGGGGATGTGCTGTAGGAAGGTGACGATTGTGGAGAGAAAGAAATTAAGGACTGAACCCATATATAAACGGGCATATCAAAAGGTTCTTTTTTGCTAAAATGCAGCCACCAATTATGAAGAAACTACAGGATATGCGATTGTTGTATCACAAGGTTCTTTTTTGGCAAAGGGCAGCCACCAATTTTTAAGAAAATGGGATAAATGGATGGCTAAGGCCTAGATGTCCAGGAGGTTGTACATTAGGCCTTTTTGTAAGAAAAAACTTAAAGAGCGGTTTCGCCAATCCGACTACCTCATACAGTTGCAGTTTAGTAGGCGATGTTAGGAGAGATATGTGACCTTGGGTGTCTCATTATTGGAAGCTCTCGGCGGGTTGTTTGGAGAAATGATCTGAAGTGTGGACATGAAGGATTGGGTTATGGCAGGGAAGGTAATGTTGATTTTGTGCTTGAAGTTTAAGCTCGGGTCTCAGATTTGATAGATGGGATCTGTTTGTGAAATATTGTTGATGAGATAACCAGATAAGTATGCAATTTTCGGTCAATTTCTGGAATTGAATTTGGACCTTTGGTTTTTCAACACCTGGTTCTGCTTATATTGAAAAAAATTCTCAGTTTAGTTTGTGTTGATAACTTCAGTACACAAATGACTTTTGCCTCTCATTGTAATGCCATATGCGATTTCATTATACTTTTACTCAAAGCATGACTTTAAATCCGCTTCCCACTTAAATGTATATACCATGCTAGGTCATATCTGTATTGCTGATTTCTCTTTATTGGTCCATATAGCTGCCTTTATTTTACACTTGTATGAGATGTATGCGTTTGTAGATGCACCTATTGGCAGGATAGTGGCCTAACTCTTACCATATTTGGATGGGCCAAGAAAGTTATTTGATTTGAAAAAATAAATCATTAAATTGTTCCATAACCCCGTAGCAGCGCACAAGCATTTTGCTAGTATATGATAGTACCACAAAACTCTGCTCGTACGCGCCGCCCGCTTGCTTTTACGTTCGCTGGTATGCGTAGCGTGTGTACAAAAGGTGCTAATATTAAACGTGAAATAAAAAGTACACAAACCCTGTTCGTACAACTACAAAAAAGTACACATTACCAGAAATTGGAAGTATAGAATACTATTGTACAAAGTACACAGAATAGAGAGCATAAACTACACAAAACACGGAATATAAAATTACACAAACACAACACATGTAGTACAACTATACAGAAACAAAGTAAAAAGGTATACATAACAGGAAGTACAAAAGTACATAAAGTGGGAGTACAATGTACACATAACAGAATGTACAAACTATACATAACCAGGAGTACAGAAAAGTTCGACAAGACCTATCCTAGTTTTGAAGATTTCGACGCGAGGAGCTCAACGGTTCGTAATTTGGATAAACATTACTCGAGATATTTCGTTTTAAAAATTCGGTGTAGAAACATAAAATGGAAAGTTGTACCACCGGTATCCCTGTCAGACATGCAAACAAGTATGGAGATCAAAGCAAACAGAATTACAGAAAATAACACTTGTCACGACGAGAACGAGTGTAAAGTTTCTTTACACTTTCTGTTCTTTAATATAAGATGTTTTATACTTTTTCAAATTCAAATGTTCAAACTTGTATCTAGACATGTTTTAATGTTCATATTTATTTTTGCGTGTATCTAAACAACATGTGCAATAGCTAAAACATCTTAGGTTAAAAAATGAAGAAGTAGTGATTATCACAACCAGTTTATTGAGGCTAGAATTCCATTTTTCTGGACCGGCCCGCGTGGCACGGCCCATATGACCAGCTATAGTTAGCGCCCACTAGCCAACTATTTTTATGTCAATCTGTCAAAAAATAAAATAGTAAAAAACTAGCCAGCTGATGACGCTGCCGAGTGCGTCCTCTGGGCTCCTTCCATTCCTTCCCCTCCCCCACTTGCCCGGCGAATCTTTCCTTGATCCTGCTCCTGCGGCAGCCGGCGGCGTGAGCAGCCTCAAGTCCCTACATCTTAACCGCACGAGGTCCCTGCCGCCATCCGTCATCCATGGCGCAGCCGCTCATCTCTTCCGCCCAGCACGCTTCCAGTCCCCGTAAGTCCTTTTCTTGATTTCACGTTCCGTACCTTCTCTTGGGTGCGCGGATGAGGCCTGAGGGGTAACTACTAGACCATACTTCAATTTGATCTAAACAATCTGTATAGGGAATTTTAGGCTAGATTCATTTCTTGTGCTGCTCTGGAGAAATGCTCAGATGGCCACATCGACCGAGATAATAGCGCATTACTACTAGTTTCCATGCCAAATTTACGGAATGGTACAAGTCGACGTCGCAATAGCATTTACATACCACATTTTGCTGGCGGCCGAGGTGGTCGGCGTGGAGGAGGCCGGCGGCGCGGCAAGCCACTCCGGCCGGCGTCCTCCACGTGTGGTGGCCTCCCAGCTGGCCATGGGCGCCGCCAGTTCTTATCTCAGTCAACAGGACTAGGGTTGGAATTAAAACTCGAAACTCATGAATTAAACGAGTAGCTCGTGACTCTGCTCGGCTCGGTGTCTAACGATCCAAGTTGAGTTTTGAATCTGAACTCGTTTGTTGATCAAGCTACTCGTTAATAGATCGCGAGTAGCTCGATAAATCGTTTAACACATTCTAAGTGTTCAAACATGCGCGCCCATGAAAAAGCAAGTAATTTTCCGAAATTCCGAACTATAATAATGATGATCATTTTGCAATTTTACATCTCTAATCAAAGGGTAGATCAATGTTGAAACATAGAACCTCCACACCATTATCGGTGCAAGCAATATTAACAGTTTGACACTAATATATCAAAAAAATTCATATTTTTTATTTGAGCGAGTTAAACGAGCTACTCATGACCTACTCGCGAGTTTACCGAGTCGAGCCAAGTTTCATTTCCGAACTCGTTTGTTGAACGAGTCGAGTCGAGCTTGACTCGTCAGTTAAACGAGTTTAAGCGAGTTCGCTCGGCTCGGCTTGAATTCCAGGCCTAAACGGGACAGCGAGAGTGAAAATGATCATGAGCTACTCGCGAGTTTACCGAGTCGAGCCAAGTTTCATTTCCGAACTCGTTTGTTGAATGAGTCGAGTCGAGTCGAGCTTAACTCGTCAGTTAAACGAGTTTAAGCGTGTTCGCTCGGCTCGGCTTGAATTCCAGGCCTAAACGGGACAGAGAGAGTGAAAATGAATTTCAGAATTTTATTTTCTCTGTTTTTTATTTATTTTTATTGGACTGACAAGTTGAACCCATAGATTAAGTGTTAATACTCCCGACAGGGGGATTGGGGTGTCAGCCGGCTGTGAATTTCACATCAGGCCGCGATTTGGGTTTTCTGAAAAAATTGGGTAAAATGTGGTATGTAAATGCTATTGCGACGTCGACTTGTAATTCCGTAAATTTGGCATGAAAATTAATAGTAATGCACTATTATCTAACATCAACCTAAGGTTTTGGAATTATTTTACTTAGCGAATCCACATGGTTTAAAATTTTAATAGTTTTAGTTAAAGGATGGCTTCTTGTGATATCAGTTACGATATTCTTGGCATAGAGTTGAAGATACGTCAGTCCAAATAGTTGACACTAAGTGGTTTTCTGAAACAGCAGCTACACACAGGGTATTGATAACGAACAAGCACGGAGAGAAACTTGTGGGACTGCTGCATCCCACGGGTTCGAACAAGATTGTAGTCTTGTGTCATGGCTTTACAGCCTCTAAGGTACATAGCCGTGTCTTCACCAGAAGAAATTTGCCTTCTCCTTGTTAAGATAAGGGTCTCCAAGTTTCATGTTGCTATGTGAGATGCAGCTAATAATAATATCCTAGAAGTAATTTCTATGACCTGTATAATGAAGTTTAATGCTTGTTTTCAGAGTGATAGCATCATTGTTGATCTAGCAGATGCAATAACAAAACAAGGAATTAGTATCTTCCGCTTTGATTTCAGTGGAAATGGGTAAGTGTTCATAGAATTATCTTCTCTAAAGGTAGTCTTACTTACAACTACAATTTTCTCCTGGACAAATAAATTAATATAAAAAATTACCATCTGTTTCTTGATACAAGTATTTTTACTATGTAACTTAAATTTAAACATGGATAGTTCATAACCTCATTCAGACTATGCCTTTGATCATACGTTTTCAGAGAAAGTGAAGGCGAGTTCCAGTACGGCAACTACAGGAAAGAGGCTGACGACTTGCATTCTGTTGTCTCATATCTTTATCAGGATAAGTACGATGTCACGGCTATTGTTGGTCACAGCAAGGGTAGGTGATATACTTTGTTTTTTGTATAGTTGTGTTTATTATTGCTGTCGTTAATTAGTTTTAACGAATATGTGTGATTAGAAGACGGAATAATTTGTTTAGTTCTTCAACAACTTGGTTATACAGTCTATGTGAGAGTTAAAATGGTAGAGCCGCAGATTTTTTTTTTCCTCTGTTCATAAACATCAAAGATGTTGGCACATCTGTGGGTTTAATCGGTTTGTGATGCTGGCACTGCTGCCCTGTCAAACACGTGGAACATGTCTTATAAATTTTACTGCTCTTTGTATCTTTTTTTTCCCTCAGATATCCATTATAAAGCAAGTGCTATGAAGTTCCATAACAGTTAAGCACAATATATTTGCCAGCAGTTCTCTATTCTTCTGTTTATTCTCGCTGCTTGGATAATCCATATGGAGTACATGTTATCCCTTCTACAGAAAATACTGACTTGGCCCCTAGAAATAGGATCCCTAACTGCCTAATAAACCACACCGTTATCATCATAAATAAATTGATCTCTTGCTGACCAAATATAGATCCTGCATATCTTTATTCTTTTCTATCATTAGCAGCGTTCAATGCTTATCATATTTGTCATTGCACATTTAGCTCGCAGTTTAGAAAATTTAGCCACTGAATTTGCAAAAAACATTCCCAGGAGGAGATGTGGTTGTTCTGTATGCTTCCCTGTATGACAATGTCCACATGGTTGTCAACTTGTCTGGCCGATTTTATTTGGAGAAAGGCATTGAAGAACGCCTAGGGAAAGAATTTATTGACAGGATAAACAAGGAAGGTTACATTGACGTCACAGACAAGTCAGGTATTTACACGTTTAGCTACTTTCTGAAACAATTCAAATATGCTGTGTTAATGACTGTGTATGAGCATTTACTTGTTTAAACCTACTTTCTGAAACAATTCCATTTGTTGTGTATAATTCCATATTTGTTGTTCATGGTCATATTGACTATCTGTTGGTTACAATGTAGGAAAGGTTTTATACAGGGTAACAAAAGACAGCTTGATGGAAAGATTAAATACTGATATGCGTGCAACGAGCCTTTCCATCAGCAAAGAATGCAGGTCAGAAACTAATTTTGGTATCATTACCCTTATATCTGAGCTACCAATCCATTTAGCTTCACTAAAGTTATCGTTCCCACCCATTTCCAGGATTGAAAACATGGTGTACATTTCCACTTAATTTTACTCTTGTTGTTCAGCTTCTTCACAGTTCATGGTTCAGCTGATGAGATCATTCCGGTGGAAGATGCATACGAATTTGCGAAACATATACCAACTCACAAACTGAGTGTCATCAACGGAGCAGATCACTGCTACACTGCACATCGTAAAGAACTTTCCGACGATGTGGTGGATTTCATTATGTCCAACAAGGTATCAGCAAATTGCATATTCTCGCTGTTCTTCGTGGTATTGTTTGTGAAGTAGGTTCACCGAGGCCACTAATGCGACCATGGCAATTATTTTTCTTTGCAGGCAGCAGATACCTAGCAAAAGATGAATGAGTACTGGTAAATTGCTACTTAAGACTTTTGTACAACTTCTATGCTTAAATGAAGCTCCACTCTCTGAGCAAGGCAGTTCCGGGGTGTAATGAGCAATAAAGTCTTACATGGCTTTAGGTTTGTGTTATTTTTCAATTAAGTAATAAGAAACATGTAACAGAAAGTATGGAACTCTTGTCCAATGTAAGGTGCTTAGAAAGGTGGTTACAAAAAGGAAATCGATTTTGCTTAACCAATTGTGCCTATTTATATAGGATAAGATGCTTCACCGCTGGGACAAATTTGACAAATCTAACCCTTTTTTGAATTCATCTCACAAAATGAACCAAATTTTAAATTAATTGCGGATCTGGCCCTTTTTCACGACGCCCGGGCCATGGTCTACTATACAACGCCTTGGTCAAAGGCGTCTTAGACCTGATCGCGTCACCCAAAAAGGGCCCGCGACCCGCAAGTATGGCACCCGAGGCCGCGGCGCCGTTCTACTGACCACGGTGTGTCGGGCCATGGCGCCGTACACTTATGTTTCGTTCGTTTGGATGTTTGCTTTCAGTCTCGATATTGGATATTCGCTATATTCAAAGCCCGAATATCCTGAAAGTCACCGTTTGGATGTGTCTGGTACTGTGGCTCGACTTTCGAACTCAATATTGAGTGTCCGAATATCTAACACATCCAAACAGAAAATATTAACATTCAATCTCAATATTAATATCCTGGATATTGGATATTCAGTCCAATATAATGTCTAGCCTCTCAATACAAACATCCAAACGGAGCATTAGGGTCATTCCAGATCGAGATCGACCAGTTTTTCCTCTCTCCCGTCCTCGTCCCCTTCTCTCTGTCCTTGCTCGCCCGGCCGCCGCCGCCAACACCCATGCTAGCCCCCACCATGGAGGTCGGGTGACTGAGCGCCCGCTCCGGTTTCGTGTTCCTGGACGCACCGGTTGTCCGGAGTCCGCATCCGCCACCTCTCCTTCCCGGTGAGGTGGTACAACGGGTCATAGTTTTAGACATCTAAATATAAACAAAAGAACAAATCCCACCACAACACAATTATATAACCGCAATATGCAAGCATTCAGAATTAAGCATTTACTACAAACCATAAGCATAACATTATATTTTCTAGGGTTAGGTTTGGACTTATCGAAATCCCTAGCCATGGCATACAAATCCTAAACCATAAACCTTAAAGATATGCCCCCCCCCCCCCCCCCCCCCCCCCCCCCCACTTTGTAGGGTTTCCCTGAAAATGAACAATGCAACAAAATCCTAAGATTTTAGTTGGAAAAAAACAAGGGGATCAGAGGAGAATACAACAATTCCACGGAGAAACCCCTCCGATCCGGAGGGATTTGAGTGGAAATGGAGTAGAGAAGAAAAAGGGAGTGCGTTAGAACTTCGGGTTAGAGGGGCAAGAAAGAGGGAGTGGTGGGGGAAGGCTGATGCGTGCAGGCTATTTTGGTGGTACGACGCCCCGTCCCGGGGGGGCCGTGGTAAGTAGTACGACACCCTGGCCTAGGGTGTCGTAATTGTGGCTAGTGGATCTACCATGGCTGACGTGACGCAGTCCATGACACTTTTGACCAAGTAATTATGTGGTAGATCACGGCGAAAGCTTGCATGAAGGATCCGATCGCGAAAAGATGCATGGTTTGGCAGGGCTTCCATCTGACGCCTTTGACCAAGTAGCTAAACACGATGGAAATCTGACGACGAAAGCTTGCATGAAGGATCCGATCGCCGAAAAGATGCATGGTTTGGCATTGCTTCCATCTGCAGTATGCAGGGAGGTAGGAAATATGAACTCTGGAACGCAAATACGAAATGCTGAGCTAAATGAAGGATCCGATCGCGAAAAGATGCATGGTTTGGCATTGCTTCCATCTGCAGTATGCAGGGAGGTAGGAAATATGAACTCTGGAACGCAAATACGAAATGCTGAGCTAAATCTGCAGGTTCAAGACTTGGAAAGGGTCATCCGCTTCAACTGCAGCCAAGCAACACCTTTCTCCCTACTCAGATCATCGCACTAGAAATGTTGATAGTTGTAGCCAAATTCAGATGCCTGGAGGTGAAATGTGGTCTCAGAATCTCAGGTACCAACCAAATACTACACCCGTGCTCATCTGCGACCACACCCCGGCCAGGCTATCAGAACCAAACATCCCTTTGGTATTGTTGTCCATAATACACCGTACCATAATTTTGCAACAGAAGGCAAAAAGCTTTCTGTAGACTGGAGTTGCTCAATATTTTTGCCATCAAATGCCGACGTATCAGCCTACTAAATCCATACTATTTGTGCCAGCTAACAACACTAGATCGAAAACACGCCCTTAGTGGAATTGCAGGAGGAGAAAATAACAAAGGCCAGCAGGAGAACCAGACGAAATCACCACAAACGAGGGAGAGACTCTGCTCGGATGATCTCTTTGAGAAGAGCCTTTTCTTCGTCGATTTTGGTTTTCTCAGCATTGTTCTGTGGTTTGATCTTCCGCTTCTCTTCCAGCATCCACTTGTAGACATGTCGCTGGTCATCTTGGGACAATAGTGGGAGCACTCTTTTGGGTGGAGGAGCAGGCTCTGCAGGCTTAGCAATTGTAGCAGGGGGGGATGATAATGCTGCAGCCGCAGCTGCTGCTGCAGCAGCGTCAGCATTTTTCTTGTCCTGGTCTCGTTTGTAGGTCTTTGCAAATACATAAACTGCATGTTACAAGGATGTCAAGTTAATAAAGATGTGGAGTAACCATCAGATAAAACAAGAGTGCTAGACTACATATCCCCAAACCACAATAGCTCTAAGATCCCGAACATTGACTACCCAGCAGTAAACAATACAGTGCATGTGTTTGATCATAAGACATCAGGTACTGCATAACCGCATGGATTAAGTATGTTAAGGTGTTTAGCGTGCCTCAGTAGACTAGATCACTGAATTATCATGTGAAATCATGATCAGGGAGAATAAGAGGAAAGGACATAGCGAAATGACAAAAACACCATGAACAGAAAATTGATACATATCACATAGAGCAGTATTTAGTTATCAGTGGACCTTCACAGGCATGAGCCAACTGACAGCAACACAACACTGCTCTAAATCATATAGTAGAAATGTTCTAGCTGCCATAAACTGGAGATTTGCAAATTGTTAACAGATAAAATCAATTTTATTTTTGGTGATCCTGTACAACAAACAGTAGCCTATAGATGTATTGTGTTTCTGACTCAACCACAGAAGTCCTTGGACTTCTATGGGTGTCTGTGTTTCCAAAACACAAGGGTACCCCTGACGCCATGAGGACGAACGTAGGAAAAGCAAAGGAAAGTTGTTCGTAAGGAACTGTCATCATCACACCGTTTGGAACGAACAAATCTCTCCTTAGTTACCCCCTGGAAAGTTCATCTCACATGCGTTTTCACCGGAAAAAAAATTCCGCGCCTACCACTTTTTTTATGCTGGCCCGGAAGAGAAATGCAGCCAAACCATGCATCTTGGGACAATGATGTGCTCATAAATGGCTGATATGTGCACATTGGAGCCCACATAGACACAAATTCAAGCATTGGTTCTGCTAAAATGAAAAATCGCTAGATGGGACTCACATGTCTTGATTTTCTTGGCCTTCCTTTTTTCTTCATTCCTACCACCAATTTTGTCATCCTTTACAATTTTTTATATTCATTTTTTTACATCCCTTTCCATTTCATATGTTTTATTCCAAACCTGTGTTTTCCCGTCCTTTGATCCAAACAGGCCCTATACGTTGCTACCAAATTGTTTTGTGCTTTCTGACCACATAATGTCAAACATGAACATGTGTGCAACAGTACTTTCCTTACTTTAACGACTAATCTATATGTTCTGCTAGTCTGCTACAGGTAAATTATATGTCTATCTCATCAATCTCAATCCACGATACACGTAAATCAAGCAAGCCAGCAAGCTGGCTCATACCTTTGCATGACAGGATTGCGAGTACTATGTACATTTAAGAACACCACAAGGAATGGTGACTAACATATAGGATCAATTCTAATAGTGAAGAAGATTAAACTCTGTAAGACAAGTATGTAATTTATCTATAAGAAATAAAAGCGAACTCGTTCATACCTTGAAGTCTCACCATTATGCAAGTGGAGTTTATGTCACCTATTAATTTCCTATTAAACAATAGAGTGACCACATGTTCCGTAATTTTTTACATACGAAAATTGAAATTTCACATAAACATTGTATTTAAATTCTAAAACAAGTGGTGGGCATAAAACTCATCACTGGCATGCGCTACTACCCCATTCCAACTGCTGGAGCATCAATATCCTTGCATTATTGAATTTCAATTGGCATGGAGATATGCCAAATCCTAATCCCATGTCTGTATTTTTTGTTCCACTGATCAGAATTGTTAGTTCTTATCGCAAGAATGGCTTAAACAAATCTCCACAAAATAATCAGTGATATCCTGCGAGAAGATTAACATCCAGTCACATTGATACATAGCATAAGACAAACTCTATCCACATTTCTTGTGTCGCATCAGGCTATCCCGGTTCAGACTATCTAGGCACGGAACTAACAAAGTCATGTCAAGTCACCCCATTCCGTCAGTCCCACAACTAGTATTTACACATGTCATCATAATCTTCTCACAATCATCATCTCACTGTTAGTGAAATATTAGATCCTTCCAGGAAAACACTCGGAGCAAACTGAGGTGGCCCAAATGCACAATCCCTATGCAAGCGGTTACAGCTACACGACGGGCACAAACCGATCCTAATCATATGTAGTAGCTTAAGAGTGTACTTGGCTGTGAGCTATCAAGATTTTGTCTTCCTTGCGCAAATCTACACAGGGAAGAACACCAAGAACCCTAGCAGACAGGCTAGCCGAGTAGCAAATATCACCGAACGAACCGCAGCGGGATCAACAACAGGTTGTTCAACAAATGTAGAGGCAGAAGACTGGGAATGAAGGAGATCGAGTAAGGGGTGTGGCCTCTGGTCACCTCCGATGAAGACGTTGGTGGCGAGGAGGAAGGGGAAGATGCGGCGCATCATGGCCCCCTTCACCACCGGCTGCGGCTGCGGCGCTTTCGGTGGCACGGCTGCCGGTTCGTGCTTGACGGGGGTGGCCATCACGACGAGGTAGCGGGAAGATCGCGGTCAGAAGCGACCGCAAGCGTGCCGGCGGCGGCGAGAAAGAGACGGGCTGCTTGAAGCTTCTTCCCCTTTCTCTCTCTCTCACACACTTTTTTTCCCTTTTGACGGGCAATACTCATCTCTCCTCTTCGCTTGGCTTTAACCGTGGCCGTTCATCGTGATCGTTTTTGTGTATGAGATACATCTTTTAAGGATCAGAATATTTATGGATCTGGTTTAGCTAACCGAAACATCATGTTGGGTAGAATTTTTAATTAATAATCAATCAAAAGCATTGTCCAGATTCGAAAAATAATAAATAGTCTCCCATCCAACAAAACGAACTCCCTACAAACGATCTGTATGAGCGCACCATATTCCAATCTATTATTTCTCTATGGTGTTTACTGGGTATGCACTGCTACGATTCATATTGATGAGTACATCTAGAACTTTCGAGTTTCACATGTTAGTAGCTTTTATCATCATTTTTAATATCCTGAAATGAACTTGAACTAATTATTACCTAATTATCCAATAGAACTTGAACTACAAACACAATAGTGCACTACCTAAAGAATTCATCAGTACGGCCTACCGATTCTATGTTCTACTCCCTCCCTTTCCAAATATAACACGTTTTAGTCTTCATCCATATTCACATGTATACAAATGTAATTAGACACGTTTTCATATGCATGTTCACTCATTTTTAGTGTTCATCTAAACAACATGTGTAACAAGTAAAAACATTTTACATTTAGAAACAAATAGAGTACATATAGTATTACATTATTATGGATCAGGAAGGCCACCGGTCCAACTGGCAAATTACGTATCACGACGGAGACATCAGCCAGATAAGGAACCCCGACGTGTTTGACATGCGTATATACTACCTTACCTGGGTATGCCCTGTCTTGTTCTTATCCACAAAATTTTATGATATGCATGGTGACACATACGCCATAGCATGGGTACGTAAGTGCTGTATTATTTCCCATGCATTATGCATACCGGAATGCTGCCACATACACAAGAAATTGATCTTTTGCTTACTAGAGAACATATGTTCAACAAGGGCGGGGTCATATGTTTGGCGTTTAGCATTTCTTCTCAATTTAACTTGCTAACGGCACAAAATTTAGTGCGCTAACCTGTAAATGGTCAAGTAAGCATAATGCTTTCTTCACGGCAGTGCTAAAATTTCGTGATTGGTGGACGTGTGACTTCGCTTTCTGAGAGAGGTCCACGCTGGATCAACATGCTGTGCAATCTTATCCCAATCGAAATAAAATCTTCATTGCCTGATGTTTGTTTACAGAATTGTCCCTTGCACCACCCAAAGAACACCAAACAATTGTTAGTCTAAAAAAATGTTTCCAGTGTAGCTATCACCGATGGGTGATTAGTCCAAGAAAGAATAACTTGGCTGAATGATTGGCCTCAACATCATGCCTCTCAGCAAGGTTTTCACTAAAAAAAATATACAGCGTTCATGGCTCATGCACGACAGTGTTGGCATTAAGATAGTTCCAAGAATGGACAACTGAAGCATTCAGAAGATTGTACATTATTGCAGGAAGGCACTTGAAAAAACTGGCTGGCACTTGTGGAACTTTGACTTGCTCACAAATGTATGTATGTATGTACAGCTGGTCAGCTGCCCTGTGCTTCTGAGACCTAGTGTATGTACACTCACAATATAATGCAGACCACCAATTAGTGTTGCCAAGTAGCCGTCATGAACGGGCCTCGCCGCCTCGGGTTTCTCCCAAATTGGATTTCAGATGGCTATCCTCAATCAACAGTGACCGATGACAGTTCTTCGGTAAGTGATCATGGCTAATGCTGTTTCTCAGCATCCCAATTTTCAACAGCATGATACAGCAAACTTATCACCATCCAGTACAAGTCTTGCAATGTCTAGTCTTCAACCGCAGTATTGAAGACAAAACTAGGGAAAGCAGTTGTGATATCCCTGAGGTTACAGATGGACAAGAAATCAGACAGCTGAGCACCCACTAATTTGTTTGAAAGAAATACCAATGTCTTTCTGACTAGTTCTAAACATGCCGCGTGCAAGTGGTAGACAATATATACAATTATTTAGCTTAGTTTTCAGATTCGAACCTTAGATAGGGTAGAGTCATGTTCTTCAACAGATTAGGGTGGCGTAATACAAATTCTTTCCATTCTTCTTGGCAAATTTTTCCATCCCTGTCGGTATCAGCATCTTCAAATGTCTGAAACCAGTCGAAACTTACATCCATGTAAAACAGAAAAAGTAACCAGAGAATCCCAAATAAATGATTGGTTACCTTATCTAGAATGGCCTCCAGAAGGTCATCCGACAATTCCACACGAGATTCCATCAAAATGGCAATAACCATTTGCATAACCTAAGAAACAGGCATTCCAACTGATCACCTTGCTGAGGATAAAGGAACTACATGCATGGTGCAGATAAAAATAGAACACCATCATGAACTAACCTCTTCACGCTCAATAAAGCCAGTTTGTCGCAAATCATACAGCCTAAATGCAACTGAAACAACCCAGAAACACAGCACGAACTGTAAATATATCTCAACACATTCATTCCCTCAATAAAAAAATATCTCAACACATTCATGTGGACCATGCAAATTCTGCAAGAACTGTACTTACAGTTGATCTTGTCTTCTACAGGTGCCAATGGATGGAAGACACTAAGAGCATGAATAAACTCATCAAACTCTATCACTCCATTTTTCTTTTCATCAAACAAATCGAAAACCTGGATCATATAGGGTAATTTTAGTTGGATGCTATAGGCACGATGCAATGTGAATAATTAAATAATCAGGAGAAATCAGGATTTTCACTATGACATTGTAAATAATGAACTTGCAGCATTTAAAGATAGGAAAATGAAGTTGTAAACACTTGCCCTATCGAGAAAAAGATTCTGTCCACAAGGAGTCTTGAATAATGCTAGCTGAAGTTCTTCCTATATAAAAATTCAACAGGCAACATAGGTAAGACGAAGAAATCTTTTTGAAGCTTCAATCATAGTATACAAAAAGAAAAGGCATTCAAACTTTTGTTTGTACCCTCTTATTTTTTCCACTGAATTATACTTTCATCCCCACACGTTATGTATACACACATAACAGATTGTCTGGGATTTAAAATTTAATAGTGGTTTGCTGTCTTTGACTTGCACACCAGTCAGACAAAATGTGAGATTACTACTGCAGTAGCTTAATAAAAAAGTTAGTCATGCCATGCATCAGTAATCAACATTAGGTTTGTAGATTGGCAGGGAGAAGAATTGTGACAGCCAATCATTCGAACATGCAGGCACTATACTATTGTCAAACAGCACATGGAAGCCACACAACATGCTGACCTGGCAAATAATTCTATGGGTCGTCGAACCAGATTTTAAATTACTCCACCTATACAGCTCATATAACAGTGTTTATTTAAACCATACATGTGATGCAGTACTTTCAGATCGATCTATGAAGTAATTTGTTAATGTACATCTATCAAATTATGACTATCTTGTTTATTTTTTCGGGGATATCAAATTATGACCCCAAATTAGACTGAAAAGCTGATGAATCCAGCTATTATGAATTAAGGAACATAAGAAAGGTAAGATTTGTTTTCTGGGTACCTTGTGTATGAGTCCGTCGTCAATGATGGAGCAGCTGATCTTCCTGTAGAGTTCGAACAGCGCCTCCACCTCGTTCACAGAGACTTGATTCCATTGCCAAGAAAAATGAAGAACCGTATCAGACGGCATTGCAAATAACGCCGGGGAAAAGAGAGAGGGCGTGGTTTCTTGTCAGTACAGCATCGGGACTCGTCTGCGAGGCGGGCGAGATTGCGGAAGTCCAAGGATATGCACCCCGGGCCGACGCGTCGGCGGAGGTGGGTCTTCTTGGCCGTGAGGAAGGAGGAAGCGGAGGGGTCCCTGTGGCTGCGGAGGCGCGAGGAGGAGGAGGTGGAGGGGCAGATGTCGGCGAGGCAGTCAGTGAGGGCGAAGAATACAAACTCCGCGACGGCGACGAAGGGCAGGATCACGGCGCAGAGCCGCTCTCCCAACGTCAGCGAGCTCCCGGATCTCTGCGGGAACAACCCAGAATGAAACAATACGACAAATCAGTGAAGATAAAAGATTTGGATTTCATCCAAGGGCGGCAGCCACCCACCACGTCCCCGGAGGAGAAGGGGAAGCCGAAGCGCGAGTCCATGGCGACAGATGCCACCTCCCTCCCCGTCCCTTGCTCGCTTGAACAAAACGGAACAAGAAATGATTTCTTGGAACAAGCATTTCCGTCTTTCTATAATGGACATGATTTGCATAGCGCCTGTATTCATTACCACTTTTTTTGTTGCTAAAATTTCATTATGTATGGAGTACTGGTAAGTCGCTTTCTTCGTGTAGTTTAACATCTGAAGGTTGAGTTCCATTTATACTGTAGATATACTGCTATCTCTGCATCCTTTATCTACTCCCTCGTTCCACACGATTTTAGGTGTAACACATGTTTTAGATTCGGACTAAAACAATGCACAATGTATACTAAAATATGTCTAGTACACAAAAAATGGTAAAGACATCTTATATAAGTATGTCTCCAACGAACCGACGCAAACGGACATGCCATTTACGTGTTTGTTTCGATCAGACGGGCGAACAACCCATATCTGCCCTTTGGTGGCGAATGCCCCAACGGGGCGATGCATTTTCGGTTTTTTCGAACATATCTTTTATAGACCATACATGGACCTAAATTGACTTATATAGGGGGCCTGGGCCACAAACGGCCACTTTACAGTACTAGATAATTTTTTTAAAAGAAAAGGTGGGCTAGCTAGGGCTAGGCCACGACTAGCCGCCGTTCGTCGGAGGAGGCT
Organism: Poa annua; assembly: GCA_026929855.1. Taxonomy (NCBI): domain Eukaryota; kingdom Viridiplantae; phylum Streptophyta; class Magnoliopsida; order Poales; family Poaceae; genus Poa; species Poa annua. The sequence goes on along the minus strand of CM049435.1, from coordinate 41,752,652 downwards.
ACTCCTCGTCATCTGATGCATCTAGGATGACGTAGTCCGACGGCTTGTAGAGATGTTGCGACGGCGCCAATGTAGCCCAGCACGGCGCCCCCTGGTTGAGCTCTGGGAGAAGGGCCTCGGCGTTGCCGGTCCACGTACAGCTCTAGCCATACATCGGCATGAATCAGTTTGGCATCGCAGCGCGCTCAGCCGCGAGCACTACTGATGCTCCGCCTTCTCCTCCTCAAGACGGCGCACCTCGTCTTCCTCTTGCCGGTGTGCCTCCTCCTCCTGCTGCTTGCGCTAGCGCGCCAAGTCTGACGACTCCCGGAGGGCCGGCCCGAGGCCTATCCACCGGCCAAGCTCGTCCGCGTCGACGGTGAGCATGGACTCTTCCAGCGCCGCCTTCAGCTCGGGGTCGTCCTCCTCCTCCATGGCCTCCTCCTCCTCCATCTTGACTGTCGGTTTATAGTCGCAAGGGACTAGCTTGGAGAGGATCGAACATAGAAGGCGAAGCTACGTCTGGTGACCTCGCTAAGCTAGACGACTAGGAGAAAGCACTACACTGCAGAGATGGCCACGACAACTACCCAAGTTCAGGCCACCGTGGAGGTGTAATGCCTTACTCCTGCTAGATTGTATTGCTCCTATAGCTTCAAGTGGTTACAATGGTGGATGCCGAGTGGCTCTAGTGTTTTGAGAATACAAGTCCGAACCCTTTGCTAGGTTGCGGCTCATCCCCTTTTATAGGCGTCCTCAGTCCCCAAATCCATGGCGGGAAAGGGTGGCCACAATGCGCCAAAGGAGGGGACAACCCTCGCCATATTCTGAAAAAGCCACCGTCCATGGCAGGCCCTGACCTCTACTTCGGTGGCGGGGCTCTTGTCTCTTCTGGTCTTTAGCGTCGTTCTTGGTTCCCTTTGCACAGAAGGAGCTAGCTTCGAAGCTGGCGGAGGGGGAAGCGCGGCCGGCAGGCCTTTCTTAGCACCAAAGAAGCAAGTCTTGGTTAAGGGGAAAATGGGGAGCACAGTTGGTCGGTGATGCATGTAAAATGCATACATGAACTTTGCACTTTATTACTTGATATTCCACAATGCGCCAAAGGAGGGGACAACCCTTCGCCATATTCTGAAACAGCCACCGTCCATGGCAGGCCCTGAACTCTACTTCGGTGGCAGGGCTCTTGTCTCTTCTGGTCTTTAGCGTCGTTCTTGGTTCCCTTTGCACAAAAGGAGGTAGCTTTGGAGCTGGCGGAGGGGGAAGCGCGGCCGGCAGGCCTTTCTTAGCACCAAAGAAGCAAGTCTTGGTTAAGGGGAAAATGGGGAGCACAGTTGGTCGGTGATGCATGTAAAATGCATACATGAACTTTGCACTTTATTACTTGATATTCCTATATATTTGCAACTTATATGATGCTATATTCATGCTTTATAATGATTTCGGGGATTTTCTAAACATTTCCCCCTCTTTTGGTTCTAACTATGTTTTCCAAAAAACTTCCTTTTTAGTGTTTTGGACTTTCCGGTAGATTCGGGACTCCAAAAAGGGCAAGGCCAAAGAGCACGGTTCAGAATTTTTGAGATGAACGCAATGAGCTAAAAATGGAGACCAGAAGCCCAGCCATCTGCAAACGAGAAGGCCAGGCGCTGTCAGATACCCTTGTCGTGCCGGGCAAGCTCGTTCGGCCGTCGGATCTCCGTTTCGCTTCATCTTTTCGCCAACAGACTTGTTTTGACCTAAAACCGCTATGTACCCCCCCCCCCCTTCGGTGATCCTCGACACGAATGGAGGCGGAGAACAGAAACACGAAACATGAGTCAGAAGGCTGCCGCCGGAGAAGATTGGAGGGGGAAACACCGCTGAAATCACCTCCGGAAGGCTCCTCCATCCCCCCTCTGACATCTCCATCAACACCACCGTCAAGACCAGCACCATCTCCATCGCCATATTCGTGATCCACTTCATCCCCCTAGATTGTTGAACCCTAGATAATTGTTTAAGTGCTATTCTACATGTGTATGATTGGCTACTTGTCATTGTTTTGTGGTGATATTATATTTTCAGATTGTGTTGTATCACTTATGCCACTGAACCATATCATGTCTTCGCATTGTGAGTAGTTCCCTCATGTTCCTGGGGCATAGGATGGATTGGCAATGATTTTCACTTAACGTTGAGTATTTGGTCAAGTTTTTATCTTTTATGTTGTTCTATGATGGTATTGTGCGAACGCCGACTGCACTTCACCTATATGGGCTCATAGCGCTGCACACTAGTGTAATGGAGTGGGTAGGACCATGGAGGACGCGTAAATCGGGATCTAATACATGAAGTTGCATTAGGAGGGAATATATATTAGGGACCTAGAGTTTATATCTATGGGACAATTATGTCTTAATAATTCTTGTGTTGCACATTAACTTGGCCATGAGATCCATCATAAGGGATTTAGTTTATTTATTTGGTTACACCTAATTAAGGCTCCGTTCAAATAAGATTAAAACTTGATAAATTATTTACCGTGTTGTTCTATAAATATTTATGCCATGAAGTCCATGTAGCTCTTGGGAACGTTTCCCACCTATAAGAAACACACTTGAGCTTGTCCTCTCCCTTTCCCCATACGCACTGACATGACAGCGTGGGGGAGGGTGATCGTCACACTACCACTGCTGAATGGGCCAGTGGGAAGATAAGGGCCGGAAGCAGAGTGGCTTTGATACGGTATACACGGACGCAAACCTGACCTAAATTTGGAGCATGAATGCCTTGAGCCGAATACGCGGCGAACTAAAATCGGATGCGTTTCGATTTTACATCTACCCGTTAGGTCGTGGTTTTAAGTTCGGATGGGCCTTAGGAGTACTTTTCTCGAGCCGAGGATCTGTGGTGCACCTTGCATGCAAGCTATTTTCCGTGCCAATAAACAAACGCCGATACCAGTTAAGCTTTTTTTCGTACCAATAAACAAACGCCGATACCAGTTACAAAAAAAAGCTGATCCTCTGCTAACCCTGCCAATCTGTCATGCTCATGGGGCTCACGTTCAAATCATTTGAACAAACTGTGTGGAGAGCTAACCCTCAATAGCACAGAGACTGAGATTTAACGGATATATAGATTTTGTTTAAAACTTGGCCCAGCAACGTAAGAGATCAAGAAATGGTTAAAACATCTTATATTTTGTCACAGATGGAGTATAAAATACGGGACAAATTTGTAATGTTGGTCGGCAAAACATTAAAAGTTGTTCATTTCAGACACACCCCTTTCACGTGCATCACTTTCTAATTAGTTAACCATCCTCATTCTGCCATAACAGAAAAGACTTTTGCATTGATAGACTTGTGAGCTACTCCCTCCGTTCCAAATTAATTGACTTCTATTTGCCCACATGACATACACATATGTGGACAAATAGAAGTCAATTAATTTGGAACGGAGGGAGTACATACGTAAATGTACAGGCTTATACAAAAGAGAAACTGTTTCTAACATGGACCCCATAAGACTATACAGCCGGGCCCAGATCTGGGTTACTATTCAACAACAAAAGGAACATTGCCGTTACAAGAGCCATCTCCAGCAATCTACTCCAGAACCGAGCTTCTTGTAAGGTGGAGCCAAAATGGAACGCAAAAAATTATCTACACCTGGCATTGAGGCGACTACAGTTAGCTTCAAAGCTGGGCAACGGGGAGCGCTATCATTCATACAGCTTCTCGAAAAAAAACACCTAGCAAAGCACAACAAGGCAGGAATTGGAAAATTGAAGCAAAATCTGGTAATCAGAAATTAAGTTAAGCTTGACACGGAAGTACTTTCGGAAGACGGCATACATCCAGCATTACCACGTCTTATATTCAGTTACACGAACATGATTAACTTGGCCTTTGCTATGCACTCCAAAACAAATAGTTAAATGGCGCATTTTCCTTTACAATTTTGAGCAAATTTTGTTTGTGGATATTTTTCATAGGACTATATTAGGTAAACTACATGATAACTGAGGCAATGTATTACCAAATGAAACTGTTCAAGGTGGTGTTTGTAAACTAGCCTAGGCCTATTACTTGTCAATGCGCCAAATCGGAAGTAGAGGGGAAATAAGAGCGGCTGGTATCAGTTCCATACTGGTTGAAAAAACTTATGGTGCACTGCAGTTGGTAATAAAACATGTGGATGCCATGCTTTTGAATTGAAGGAATAAAGAACAAACATGCTCAGGATTTGACCAAAACATCTAGCATCACACTTACACCAGCAATGTGGAATAACGTAAGATAAGAAGGGATACCTGTACAGTAACTTTACAAGGGAAAGCAATGTTCTGCAGAATGTATCGACCCCGAGTGATTCCATCATCACCCAGGTCCAGAATTTGAAAGGTGATCATATGCACTTCCTTGAACAACAGGTCTCTGCTGCTGAGTCTGAAGTTGCTGCCGAGCCTGCTGTTGCTGCCGCTGGGCACCAATAACACCCCCTGACATTTGCCTTTGCAGCATGCCTGACAACACTTCATTTTCGATAAGGGTATCTTGAGGCGAGCTGGCTAGCTGTGAGGTCGAGGTAGCTGCAGTTGGATCCTGAGGTGACTCTTGTTTCCACTGTTGTATAGATGAAATACCTGGGCTACCTGAATCTGTACTCCTTGCAATGGATGTAGACAGAATCACCTGATTAGGTTGAACTTGATCTACAGACAACTCTATCCTACCATCGGTGTTCATATGGCGGTTTTGTTGCATCATCAATCGTGGTATACTATTATGTGATGGATTCATGAGTCGCTGTTGTTGCTGCTGCTGTGTAGCCAGCTGCGATGGTGAAAAAACTGGAGCTTGATGAGGAGCTAACAGGGTCGGATTGGGAGAACCCTGTACTGAACCTTGACCGCCAATATCTGATGATTGTATTGGTGACTGTGGTACATGAGCAGCATATATTTTTGGTTGGTTCCCAGCTTGAGGCACTGATGGAAGCGATCCTTTATTGCCAGCAAAATACGCTGGGACCTGCTGCACCATATTTTTAGCAGAAACTTGGTTATTGGAGGTTGCACTAATGCTGCTGGGTTGAGTAGCATCAGCCGGAGAATTCTGCTGCATCATATTCCCTCGGCCTAAACTCTTCATAAGCTTAGCTTGCTGGCTACCTTGATTTCGTTGCTGTTGGTTTTGCCTAGACTGCTGATGAGCCTGTTGTTTCTTCTGCTTATGTGATGTATTATTGGCAGGCTGATTAGGATGCACTGAGCTATCTTGTGGAAGTTGCGCAGGGTTCTGCTTCTTATGATGTGAGTGTGAAGATGGGATAGCACTTACTGCAGATTGTGGTTGCATTTGAGAACCATTCTGAACAGTTGGCACTGCACCAGCTGCAGAAAGTGGGTGCTGTTGTTGGGGCATCATGCTTTGTTGAATGTGTCTCTCTTTAGCTAACCGCGCATAAGCCTGATGCTGTGGGCTTGACTGGGTTGCTCCTCGGATGTGAGAATGCTGTGTATTTCCAAACATGGGCATCTGCTGTGACATCTGATGAGGTTGGGGCTGCTGAACAGGAAATGACTGAACAGGTGAAGAAGTTCCAGCACTGGAAAATGGTGTGCTACCAAAAAGGGCAGCCTGGTTATTTCCCTGTGAGACTTGCATCTGAAACTCCTGCACCGTCATCTGCCTGTGCTCTTCCAAACTCTGGCCAGGCTGAAAGAAACACAGGTGTATTGTCAACAACTGCGTAGAAAAAAGAGCTCACCACAACTAGGTCAGGTGATGCAAACACCTTTAAGTGTGTCATATCAAAAGAACAAAAGATGCAAACTGCCAAAGGACATTGTAATGAAATAATAGCATCTCACATTCGAGTGCAGTTTTTTGTAGGACAGGCTACATGTAGGCCTTTTTTTGAAAATTTTAAAAATGATACTTGAAAGTAAAAAAAAACTGAAAATAATCCTAGATGTAGATGATTCCTTCTAGCAGTGTACAAAAAATCAATGAAAAATATTTTGTATTATGGGCTGTGTAAAAATGAATAATTTCTACATCTCACATGGCGAACAGTAAAAATTTCGATTTTTTTCAGATTTGCCAGAATTTTTCTTTTTTTTGTAGGCCGGAACAAAACATTTTGAGTTGAAATTTTGCAGCACACTAGAGTACGCCATTGTCAACCTCTATGATTTATCTTGGAATTTTTTGAAACTTTAAACTCTGGATTTAAAAAAAAAAGTCCTACATGTATACGCTGACTTTTTGCTTTCCTTCGTACTATCTAGATGAGATATCCTTTCAGAGTTGTAATGCACGATCTTGGGACTACTACCTTCTTACATCTAGGAATCACTTTTCTATACCAGAAAATTATTACAGAAATGAAAACAGTATTTTCGTTCATTCATAGTAGTCGTCTAGTCAATGAAGATTGAACAATAGTAGTAAGAAATTTGCTTGCCATGCTTAGATACATAAGAGGGCATAGACATAGCTTGGAGGGCGTTGGGGTGAAAGTGATATGTTCAGCATCACTTAAAAGATTACGAAGTGCCAATACACATTAAGTCCACAGGCTTCTCACCAGATGGAAAGATAATGCGAGCGTTTAGAAAACAACCAATTAACATGTCTACTGCAGGGAGTCTTGAACAGGTATCTGACTATATGGTAAACCAACCAGTTTTGGTATTACATGTTAACTCATTCCATGTGGAGTGTAATATGTCACAGTTCCAGTTTCTGCTCAAATTTTGGCAAGTGTGGTAACAGAACTACATAATTTCTAATCTAATGGAAATGAACGAAGTGTAATTCACATTGGTGCTTGTCAGAGATGACATATATTACGAGATAATTGTTAAGGATCATCAATCAACTAATACATCCATTTTTTGTGTCCACTGATCAGCAGGTAGCTTATGTGATGCTTTACATCATGTGGCTTATGTGATGCTTACATCTTGAAGGATTTTCGATCAGGTTTTGGATGTGAAAATATTGGTATGGCCAAGACTACCTTTCAGCCAACTGTTTGTCCATCATCCTGTAGGATCAGCTAACAAGAATAATGGTCACAGAGTTGTAATATTCTCCTATTTTTCAACAGTCACATATGGTCAAAATTGATAGTTGTAAAGCGAGATTTCAAACTAAGGGGTGAGTTATTTCGTCTGGAGAGCAGGAGGCAGACATGGAATAGAGACATCAACAGAATATCTTTTAGGATAAGATAATATAAAGGGAAAATGGGGTAACCTAGGACGCCCCGTTTCGGCGTTGGTTGGTTGGTTGGTTGGGGGAGAATAACTGAATGAGATGCCTCCCAAGATCTGGAGCCTCAGATCAAAATCGAACAGCCGTTGCATCCAAGAGTAATCGACACTGGATGCCTCCCAAAGTCGTTGGTCTCACGGTCTCATGTACCGCCAAAACTAACATTCAATAGCCGCCATTAACCTTTGCACAACATACCACCACACGTAAAACTACTCTAACGTTTGGTTTCTTAAACCACGGCCCCAAACATATGGTAAGAAAGAAATATAAATGGCACACACAATACTTGCTGCCACGGTGGTTCTACCACAACGGTCAATGCAAAGCAGTAGATGCACTGAAATTTTAAAATCTTAAGAGCATCTCTAACAGCTGCCCTATTTTAGCCTCCGTGCCCTAAAAACCGTTTTTTAGGGCACGAGAGGGCAAAAAACGCTCTCCAACAGCTGCCCTATTTTGGGGCAGCCCCAAATTTTGCTCCTCTTTGCCCCATATTTGGGGCAGAGAGGACCCCGGCGGGAGCTGCCCTATCCTTTCCAAATCAGCGCGCGCGAGTCCAACCGCCATCCTAAACCCGCCGATCCCCCTCCACCGCCGCCCGATTCTCCGCCGCCGCCGCCGATTCGCGCCATGGAAGGGGACGCCGCGGCCTTCCCCGAGCACCGCACGCCGCCGGCGACTCTCTCCGCCCCGTCTGCGCCCCTGGGAGCCGCCGCGAGCGCCACTGCGGCTGCGGCGAACCCTAGGGTTCTGCCTCTCCGCCGGCAGGTGTTCGCCGCGCCCCGCACCTCGTCTGCCCCGGTGAATCCGTCGCCGGCCGGCGCTGTGGAGCTCCCTGCGGCGGCCCCTCGTCCGAAGACAACAAGGAAACGAGCTCCATCGTAGGCGGCGTTCGCGGAGAAGAAGAAGACGACCGCCGCCCGCGGCCCGACGAGCTTCCACCACCGGCACCGGAAGAGCTCGATTTCGAGCCATCTCCGACCCCCACGCCGGCTGCCTCCCACGTGCCTCCCACGTGCTCGATAAAATTCCCGTGAGGTAATTTTCACCTCTTTCTTTGGCATCCAATTTTGAGTGTCTAATTGTTTCTTTTACAATTCGGTTGCAAATAAATATAGCATTGAGGATGACAAGTATATGAACACCATGGGTGTTGGGGCTCACTCTTTTGCCGCCTCCCACGAGGCGGCATCTCAAGAGTACGCCGAAGAGGAGGGGCTTGACAACGAGGACGAGGGTTTCGTGCCTAAAGGGAGAGCGGCAAACTACACCACCCTCGAAGACATCTTGATTTGTGATGCATTCAAGAAAGTGGGTATGGATGCCGGAGTGGGAGTGGAGCAACCCAAAGAGGCATATTGGTTGCGTACAGTGGCGGAGCCAGGAATTGAACCGAGCCGGGTCGAAGAAATAAGCACTATTTTTTTAACAAAAAGCAAGTGTATTCAAACAAAATGGTCCAAACTGACTTAATTTGCATATTTTGGCAAGTACAAGTACAAAACAACTACAAATAATTGTTGAGGAAGATGACCTCTACGGTTATTGTAGGAACGAAAACGTAGCACAATCTTCTTGTCATCAATTTTTGTAAATATCTCTTTCTTAACATAGCAAATCATCAAATCATTGAGCCAATCATCCCCTATTATGTTCCGAAGAGCTAAGTTTATAATATTCATGGTCGAGAAAACGATAAATCTTAGTAAGTGTAGTGAGCCTTGCTTGAAGTTCCTTCTTTACTTCTTAAACGATATATTAGATTTTATTGTCTTTCTCCTTCTCCTTCACCCTCATTTGTTGTATTTCAGCTAGAGTGTATGTCAAAGTTATCTTCCCATCCAAAACTGCATTCTCCATGTAAGAGAGCTGAGCTAGAATTTTTTGTCGACTGGCATCGAAAGAAGGAATGCTAGAACCGATATGGACATTGTCATCGTTGCCATCTTCTTGATCTTCAGTTCCAATTGTATGGTGTTGATCCTCGACATATTCAAACGTTGTCATCTTCTTCGACCTCCAAGGATCCTTCCATGAACCTCGGGAAAAGATTAGGCCTTTGGCACTTCATCAAACGGAGCAGGTACCGACTGCAACGCCGCCGCTTGCCGATCAACACATCCGACCTCAAAAACAACGCCCAAACCAACCAGCCCCAGTCCACCGCGTACGCCTTCCCCTCCTCCACCAGCCGCAAGGCCACGACGACCTCATCCGGCAACACCTGGTCATCCGCTGTTCCTCCCAGCAGCAGCCAGTCGCGGATGAACACCCTCAAGGCGGTGATCGCATCCACGGAACAGAACAAGGCCGCGTCCTCCGGAGTGAGGGAAATCGTGCCTATCGGCAGCGAGAGGGCTTCCACGATGTCGGCAGCGGAGCGTGGCGACGGAGGGAGAGGAGGCGCGGGCGGCGGCCGGCGAGCTCGCAGGCGGGCGGTGGATCGAGATCGACGCGGGATGCGGGGATTTTTCTCTTGTTCGACTCGGGTCAACTCGCACGAGACCCACGATCTGTGGGGCTGATTGTTTTCCGCCCCGAGCTGAGCCGGGTCGGTCAACCAGGCTCGACCCCCTACTGGCTACGCCTGTGGTTGCGTATGTGGGAGTATTTCGTTGCCCGAAACAAGAGTGGCATAGATAGGAACATGGGTTCCATTCGTCATCGGTGGAATGTGATCAACGCCGATTGCCAAAAGTGGGCGGGATGCTTGGCCAATGTTGACCGGTTGAACCCAAGTGGCACCAACGCCTCCGACCGAGTGAGTTCTTTTCTTGATTGTCATTTGTTACATGTCATTTTTTGTTCTATGTCATTTTTGCTAATTGCATCTATTGTCAACATTGTAGAACAACATGGCACAAAACATGTTCAAGGAGAGGGTCAAGAAGGGGCCAAAGGGGACAACCAAGGATAAGAAGGGAAATCATTCACCTTGCATCACGCATATGCACAACTTGAGAATGATGAGAAGTGGAAGACCCGTGATTTGCTCCAAGTACCCAACAAGAAGAAGGGCAAGGAGCCAATCAAGGTGAAGGATGCCACCATCCTACTTGGTGATGATGAAGAATCTAGTGACGAAGGAAAGAGAAGCCCAACCCCCCACTCCATCCCAAAATCCGGGAGGCCCGATGGAAGAAAGTATACCAAGGACAAGAAGAACTCAAGGAGGCAAATGAGCGCAAGGCCACGACCGAAGAGAGGAGAACGGCGGCCGAGGAGATGCGGGCGGAGGTCGAGAGGCGCAAGGTTATGATGGAGGAGAAGAAACTTGCTATTGAAGAGGCCAAGATTGAGATGGAGAATGAGCAAAAGCTCATGTTTATGGATACAAGCAAGATGGATGACAAGCAACGCCAATATGTTGAGCTATGCCGTGATCAACTCTTGGCAAAGAAGCAAATGGCCTACATGAGTACATTCAACTCCATGGGAGGAGGTGGCATGGGCTTCATGAGCTTCATGGGAGCAATGGGAGGAGGCATGGGCATGGGAGGTGGCATTGGCATGGGAGGAGTTGGAGCTATGGGAGTAGGAGTTGGAGCAATGGGAGGAGGAGGAGCCATGGGAGGTGACATTGGAGGTGGCACGAGTAGTGGTGGGATGGCCGGCTACATGACACCTCCTCCGGTGAATGCAAGTGGTGGGATCGAGGAAGCAACCGTCGAGGACAAGGGTGGTGATGCACACAACACCGATGTTTGATGTTGTGTCTTGTTTCATATGGTGAACTATGTCTCATTTTGCTTCGAACTATGTGATGAACTACGTCTCATTTTGTGAAACTATGCCATGAATTGTGCTAGGTTATGTTATGGATTGAACTAAATTCGTGTGTGCTATTTTTTTCATGTTTAAATATCATATTTGTGTGCATATGTCTATTTTTGTCTCTCAAATGTCGAATTTACATGTCATTTGGTATAGGATAGGGCAGCTAAAATAGGGCAGCTGTTGGAGAGGTAGTGCCCTAAAATAGGGCAGCTGGAAAAGTGGAAAACTGCTCGGTGCCCTATATGTGCTAAAACAGGTGCCCTATATGTGCTAAAACACCATATAGGATAGGGCAGCTGTTAGAGATGCTCTAATGCAGTATAAAAGAGAATGCGTACCCGAAGCAGCTGCATCGAATCACGTGGCCTCAACATCGTATTTCCAGGGCCAGGTACAGCACCAGGGTGAAGATTTACCGAATTTTGCATGGCCTGACCATTGCTGGATACCATGTTTCCAGGTGAAACCATATTAAGCATTCCTGGGGAACCAAGCCTTGGAAAGCCCGGTCTTGCAATAGGCGGACATCGACCTAGTCCAGTCATCATTCCCATACCATTAGCACCAGACATCATTCGAATACTACGGTCAACTCCAGCAGGCAACACACCAGGAACAGAAACTCCAGGCTGCTGAACATTTCTGCTGTTGAGCACATGATTAAACTGAATTCTTTGTTGTTCGTCACCCTGTAAAGAGGTAGGCCTAGGCACGCCATACCTCTGACCATCCCTACGACAAATATATTTGCAGAAACAAACATTATAAGATACATTTATTCAATATCAGCAAAAGAGGACAACCTGGTCATTTACCTAGAGGGAGCACTCAATGTTGAAGGCGATGGCAAACTGCTGCCCAGTACCATACCAGGAGAACCTGGTAGCCTAGCGTTCATATTTGAACTTGGAAGGGTAGGACCAAGTGAACCATGATGTGATCCCGGGTAACCAAGAGGTAGCGCATCCGGGCTTGAAGTTATGGTGTCACAAAGATCAAGTGGCCTATTAAAGCTTTGATAAATTAGATAGCAGCACAGAGCATAAAATGACCAGTACGAGCTGTATACAGATAAGAACGTATTGAGTAACAAAGTAGGTCCCAAGTAATATTCAAAACGGGAGGTTTGAAGGGTATGGCACATACGTCAAAACACCAGCAGAGAAGTTGCTTGGGCACACTTGAGAAAGTGCAAGAACATGAGAAGTGTGAAGCGGATTTATCGGCTTAAGCTCTTGGCTTTCCCCCTTAATGACCAAAAAGGAATATACACACAAAGACAGAGAAGAGAATCATGTCAGCAAGCAAATCCAAATAATACACTCATCAAAGGTGAGAGACAAAACACAAAAATTGTAGCAAATTAAGAGGAAACATTAAGAAAGATGATCAGACAACACATTAACAGGAAAAAAAATTGGTACTAGGTGCAAGGAAAATTATTACTATATATATAATACCTCACGCAAAATCAAGACAGTACAAGGTTCTACGAAGGAGGATAATACAAACCTTTCTACGACTTGGATGCAATCTCTGCCCAAGGAATATTATTTTCTCAAAATGTGTTTTAAGAGTCTCTTCCTCAAACGGTCCTTGAAGGCGCTGAAACAGCTGTCTGGCGCTGCCCTGGTATTCACATGGGGGTTCATAGTGTTAATTGTTGAAGAGTTGAAATATTTTGTGCATCTGCATGCACCTTATTAATCAAAAGAAAGGTGGCCTTATTCTTCAAATTTATAGCAATTTTGCTTAAAACTGATAGCAGATAAACAGAAATCCTACTGCCAAAAGATCGAGGATCTAGCATTTAACAACCTTTCCGTATACATGCTAAAAGGTATGACATAAATGGGAGCACAAACCTTCGGAATGCCAGGTAATGTGGATTGATAATGTTGAGATGAGCCTGAGTCATCTGCACTGTCAGCACCATCACCAGAGGTTTTATCCGTGAGAAGTTTGTGACGGCCCTTACACTCATCGGGCCTTCTATATATGCACTGCAAATATCAAGATGGAAGAATCCACTATTCAGTAATCAGTAAGCAATTAATAACTAGCCTTCCTGTAGCCACCAGAATATGGTGACAAATTTCATAGCACATAAGACCCACGTATAAGGAAGGAAGTAATATCCAGCACTTCTAAAAGACATTAACATAAATTCACAGAAATGTATAAATTGCTACAACAAAGTGAAAATAACAGTGATTGTGACAAAATGAATTACGCAAGGAGTACTTATGATATTGGGGAAATTTATAATATGTTGATATTGCCAGAAACATGGAAGTTGTAATCTGTTATTACCTTCAGTTGGACAATGCTGTTCAGTGCGTCGCTAACTAATTCCCAGTTTTGACCCATATCATGCACAAGCACAACAAGAGCCTGGCATATTTAAGATGTTAGCTGGTTCCCACAAAATGTAGCAAGATAGGAAAAATAAGTAATTTCAGACATAGAATAACCTGATCTTCGAAATTTGACCAAGGACATCCAGGACCGGAGTGGCCAGCAGCCATCTGACCAAGAGATCAACATTTCAGAAAGTAGTTGACGAGAAAAATGCCTAAGACGGAGGTGTTTTGCATGCTAAATAATTATCTTAGCTCAACTAAAACAGTTAGGCAGGTAAAATAATAGGTTACAGATCGACTCAAAGTTTTGGCTCAATCTAGAGTGGACAGCAGCCATCTAACCAAGAGATGAACATTTCAGGATGTTGTTGATGAGCAAAATGACGGAGGCGGCAGTGTTTGCGTGCTAAATAATCATCTTACCTCAAATGAAACTGTTAAGCAGGAAGAACAGGAAATTAAAGAAAGACTCAAAGGTTTGGCTCGGTCATATAAGGACCAGGGCCGAATGAGTTCATCTCTACTTGACCATGAAATAAAATTTGGGCTAATTTTGATTTCGAACAAGTTTGGCTTCTAGTCTCCTGGTGGCCATAACCTGACCCAACTTCTTGCCCTTACTCTAGAACAATTGATTTATGGTGTATCAACTGTCATTTCATGTGACCTTGATAACTTCCAGGTCCTCAAAAGGGACGGTCGACGAGCATGAAGTCATGGCTTCAATCCACACTCACATAGGAATGAAACACAGTTTCTCGAAACAGTGAAGTTTGGAAAATGAACAAATTTTCCATTTCTCTAGTTACAAAGCATGTGCATCATGTGAATATTATTCACTGATACTCCCTCCGTTCCACAGTATAAGCCTTTCTAGACCTTTTCTCTAGCCTTTCCAACTCTGTCCTGATAAGTACGTATATTGACATGTTTTATTGTGTTGATTCACTTATTTAGGAATGAATCAGGACAAGTCAGAAAGGCTAGAAAGTCTTATAATTAGGAACAAAGGGAGTACATTATATTGCCGAAATCTTAAAGAAGAACTACTATTGTGTTTGGTGCTATGTTTGGAGGTAACAATTCTAAACAAACCATTGACTCAATGCAAGCAACACAAAAGCTTGGCCAAGCTTCCCTCTAGTCGTGCTGGAGAACTTTATTCAAGCCAGAATATAAACTGAGGCAAGCTCATGGTAAGCCTGATGTCCTATCTAGCCAACACAAGTGGTAATGTGAGGAAGAGCGTGCTAAAATTCAGCAACCAATGACAAGGTAAAAGCTTCCATGGATAATTGGTTAGTCCATTCAGCTAAGATAGCTGAAAAAGCTTTTCGTCCTAATGCAAAATGCATAACAGGAAAAACAAAAACAAAAACAAAAAGGAAAAGGAAAAGCAATAAAAGCATAGGATGCAATGAATTGTTTCAATATGGACTACATACAGATTGAAATGGCTGAATCTACACACAAAAACGCGTCAAGGTACATCCGAGTCAGTAAAAAACTGAAACATCTTATATTTCGGAACGGAGGTAGTACTTGATTGCACAACAATCTGAACTCTATAAACTAAGCATAACATATGTATGGTTTTAGCAAATAATGAATCTAAACTCAAATGATTTTAACTGCAAGCAGAGAAAAGTAACATGTATGTGTGAACACATAAATGTTTTTATGGAAAAGATACAGTATGGTAAAATAGTGTATATGGCTATATGCAGATACAGGTGCAAAATACATATACTACAAAAATGTCAAAATATATGGATACCTTTAGGCCTTTAGTTTTTCTTCCACGATCCCGATTAGTGATGATCTTTATAATCTTTGTCGGGTTCACCATGTTACTCATTTGTGATGCCACCGGAGATACCAGTGGGCCAACTGGTGTAAGAGCCTCTAATGAAATATCAGGTGCTTGATGCAACAATTTAGTCTTCTTAGAAGCATGCTGACCATTTAGCGCTGTTTATAAATCAACATCTAACATGTGAGAAGTTAATCTTGTATCCTCTCAAATAAGAAGTATTTGTTCCCATGTTACATGCCGATACATATACAACATCTGAAGCGGAGACAAAGAAAGTTACCAAGATTCCCATTCGGATCAAACTGATAAGCCTCCTGTCTCGTCTTCAAATAATCCTTCTGGTATAGAAAAGATATAGTATCCATCAGAGATTAGTGAAACTACAAGCTTATTGTATTTCTATTCAGAAATGTTCGGTATTAGTCGAAATTTGGAGGTAACAATGTTGTGTAGGATTCACTAAACCCTACAGTACTCTCTTGCTCCACTACCACAATACATTAAAACCCAAGATCAACAGCAGCAACAAACAACAACAACAACAACAACAACAACAAACTACTACTAAGCATTTTGTCCAAAGAAAGTTGGGTAGGCTAGATATGAAACCCAACAGAAACATTAGAAACCAAAACATGAAACAGGGAAAAAAAGTAACAAAGTACAAGTAAACTACTATTTGGCACATGGATTGCTGATTTCCATGCAGTCCTATCAAGAGCCAAAAAAACAGGTGCATTCCAATTCCTCAAGTCCCTTTTTACCACCTCCTCCCATGCCAACTTTGATCGCCTCTGACCCTCCTCGTGTTTCCCTACCCTTCATAATCCCACTATTAACTGGTGCTTCGGAGGGCCTCGGCTGGATATGTCGGTGTTGTACTAGCTTCATTCAATGTGGTCCTTTCTCGTATGGCCACGCATTAAAACGTATGACATATAAAGGGATGACTAAAATTATGCTATGCCACACTTCAAATGATGGTCACTAGTTTGTTGCTGGAAAACGTATATCTAGCCACTACAAGGCTATTTGGAAGAATGGTACTTCTTGGTGAAGTGTTGGCATTTAGTTCGAATTTACCATGAGATACTCCTCTTCCAAGCAGGCCCTAGTGGATTGACCATAAGATTTTTTCTGATTAATCACATCACATATAGACAAACATAATACCTGAGCAATCAAATCAATTTGTGGTCTAGGATCATGGGCAACGCCCTGAAACATCAGCAGAATGGAACTAGCTCTACAAACAGTAAGCAAAATAATTAGGAGAGTCGGCATCGAGAATTTGACCTTTCCAGTCATCAAGGTATAGGACTCGTTCGCACTTTGGGGTGCCTTGTACCCCGGGTGCTTAGACTTTTTCTTCTTTTTAGACTTAGTAGACACCTCACTGCCATCATACATTAATTGTCTGTCAAAATCAACAGCGGATTCAATATCTGCATTCTTCCTGGAGAAAAATCCACCATTTAATGAACTCTGATCATCTTGGCAGGAGTTTGTGTCTCCACTAGAGGCATCTGTTTTACTTGTGAACTGAGGGGTTCCAGCAACACCAGCAGAGAAGGGGCTTGCAACTCGCTGTCTAGCAGCTGTCCGTATGCGTTTTGTAGGAACGGAAAGGAAATATGGAGGTCTTTTGCCATTCGATAAAAATGGTTGGTTTCCTGTCTTGCTCTCTAGGGATGGATCATAAGGCGGGTCAACACCATTATCATTCGGTCTTGTGACATTTATCCTCTGATGCATCTGTTGTTTCTTCTTATGACCCGATTTTGATGCCAAACTACCATCATATGTTCCAGGCAATAAATAAGTGTATGCCTCGCCTTCATCATCATACCCATTCTCCCTATGCACATCTAAAAAAACGAAGCATTGATAATAAAATTTCCTCATAATACAGGTCTCACGAAATAGTGTAGTGATATTTGTACCTGGAACAGAATCGCATGTAGATGGCTCATAAACCTCCTTGTATCCAGTGTTAGCAAACCTCTGGAATGCACAACTAGTTAATTTGACAGTACATGGATACAAGGAATTTAACTTTGGGATAAAAATCGAATGATGCCAGCAGTTAATATAAACATGGATACTATATGTGTGATTCCACGATTTATAGAACATTTTACAGAAGTGGCGGTCCAATATCCTTTGAGCCCACAATGCCAACTGGATTTTTGAAAACAACATGATGCTGAATTAAATGCGACAAGTCGAGAATTTTGTATATTTTGAGATTAAAGGCCAAGGCGAAACACTAAATAGTAACAGCCCCAATTAAATGCTCCAATGTATACTACAGTTTAACATTACATTTTTACAGAACACCTGAGATGGAAAAGGGGCATAAACTGTACTATAGTTCTTTGGTGCACTGAAAGCATTGTCTTACCTTATTATAAACAGATTGATATTCCACAGACTCTCTGTATGCATGCATTGCACCAGGGGCTACCTCGTAAAAGAGATTTGTCTGAAAATAAGAAATGTATCATTGAGCAGGTTCACACAGAATGAGACGGGATGCAAGAAGGTGTAAAGAAAGAAAAAATATATCAAAAGAATATAAAGTCAGATGGATTACATCTGAAAGTTCATCTGGCACTTTTAAAATGCCAAAATCATTCAGCCTCTCAGGAGTTGGTGGTGCTTCAGCTAATGAAACACAAGCGGACACATTACAGTTGTACTCCAGAAACCGAAGAGCATAACTCTGAATAGGAGATTGATGAGACCACTTAGACTTCTCGTGTTCAAAGGACTCGCCACCCTGTTCAAGTTCATTGATCATGTCAACCTTGCAGTTGCAACTTGCGAACATATCAAGCCCAACAATTCATGAACAATCTATGGAGCTTAAAAGGACATGGCCAGAGATGAAGTAACATTTACAGCTATTTCATACTGACACTTATCGGGATACATGAAATATAAAACCATTCAAGTACATGATACCATCAGAGCCAAAAAAAACTACAAAAACAATAATCATCAATGTTGTATTGATTTTTAATACCAGTTCTTTTTCAGCTTTGGTTCCAGCCAGCTTCATTTCTTCAAGCCCCTTCGATTTCTCTACTTGCAATGATTTAGGAATCTCACCACTAGTAGCTCGTACAGTTTCAGCTGAACGCCAAAAACTCACGATGCCCTTGGACAGAATTTTAGCAACAGATTTCTGCTTTCTGTGAACACTAGCTTCTTCAAAAGCTGCCAGGCCACTGGAGGCAATCCAGCAGCACATATGGGCTGCAGCTGCATTTCTCCACAGCCGCTCCTAATTAATAGAAAAGGTTAGCTTGTAAATACAGTAGAAGAATGTCACACAACAATGTAAGAAATTTTACAGGTCAATAAATAAACACAGATCACTTGGAAAGTACCTGCATGAAGTCATTTGCCATCCAAGCCATCTCCTCAAGAACGAACTCCCAGTGGCTTTTCCGCTTCTTCTCCAAAGAAATATTGCAGAGAACTCGTTCACCAGCTCTCTTAAGGTTCACCTGTCAAGCAATGACATCGTTTTCAGAAGCGAGAGCAGTGGCATAAAAGGAGAGCATATTATATAACCTAGTTGTACCTCTATAAACCGAGCCTTTCTAAGGATAGAATCTTCATATTCCTTCTTTGTCGTGACAGAATCTTCACATTCCTTCTTTGTCATTGTTGTGTCATTTCGGCTACATTTCGTAACATCATTTTCAAAGTTATGCACAGAATTTTTTGTTGATGGGACGGGATTAGGCATATGCTCTGTGAGCGACGCAGGGTGCACATCAACCAAAGGCAACTTATCAGAACTACTAAATGCACTAGAACATTTGTTGTTTCTATCCAAATCATAAGCTGCCTCCTTATCCACTGTGTCGCAATCAGCAGTAGCAATACGTCCTATATCCTTTACTGTGTCAGCTACAATGTTACAAACTTCAACTTCATCTTTCACAGCAGTGCTTACTTCTGGTTTTACTCGAGTAGAACTGCCAATCAGCATGCTATCGCCTTCCAATTGACCAGGTGCAGTGTTATACAATCCTTCATCAGAATTTCTACCAACCTTCATTGATAAGAAACTATCACTTTTACCTGGATGATCATCAACAATCTTGGTGGCATCTGCACACCTTAATTCCACTTCATTTTCACTAAAGCCAGCAGTTTGTATGGCAGGGTGCAGAACAGAAGCCTCAGTTCCCATATCATCTCCATGAGTACCAACCATACTTTTGTCAGAACAGTTATTACCTGCCTTTTCAGGAGAGTGTGCTTCTCTTACTATTTCGCTGTGTTTAGATGGGTAAGAAGTTGTCCTTGGAGAAGCTTCTTTTCGAATAGCACGAGGAGATTCTGCAAAAGCAGCTGCACTAGGCATCTGGCCACCTCCAGTATGCTGTGAATTACCAGACATGCTGTTTGATGAGATTTCAAGGGCTAGCATGCCAGCTTTGTTGTTCGTTATTTCATGCTTTTCCTCTTGCTTGCCCTCATGGATTGCTTGAACACCACTCATCTCCATTGCCACCTGATTGTTTAACGATGCATTCTTCAACATATCATTCTCATTTGAACTTTTTGGTTTTGGAGGCGCAATGGATGAGGCGCCATGATCATCATTTTTTGCTTCTTGTACAAACCTTGTTGCATCTCCCCCCTCAGAACTTAAAGGAGGAACTGGTGGAGACCTAACAGGCCCAGTACTCGCATAGTCCCTGCCTGACTTGGACTTGCGTCGAGCATACGCTTGGCTCTTTGCCCCAAGGGGGAACAAACAGGAATCTTCAACTTCTTTTACACTATTTTGACCATCATTGCATAAAGACAGCTCAGGCTGAGGCGTGAAAGTTCTTTTAGTACCTCTTTTGACAAGTTCCTCCCCACCTATGTTGCTGGTATCTCCATCTAAAAGCATAAGATTATCGGCTGTGTTTGCTTCACGACATGATGAACTTCCTGGTTTGCCACTACTTTCAATAGAATCTCCATGAGGTGATGCATCAAATGCAAAACTGCCTTTAGCTTCACTGCAGTCGGTGCAAGGAAGAACAAAAGGCTTAAATCAACCAATAATTACAACAATGTTATCACATGGCAGACCAGCAACTAATAATCACCTTATCACATTTTGTTCAGCTATCTGATCTGTGACAGAAGTGGACTGTACACTGAGCGACGCTACATGTCCAAGTTTGAAATCTAGGGGATTGCCTCCCTGCAGAAAAGGTGCATAAATCAGGGGAAGAAGACCCTGCACAAACCATAATAATGTCGTTTCCACATACCTTCACTAAAAACTCAAGCTCCCTTCTCCGTTCTTCACGGACATCATATTCCTGCCTGAAGTTTGTGCATATAAGAGTATCAGGTACCTACGGAAAAGGTAAACTAGTCAAAAGTAACATTGTGGTCAACATACCTCAGCTCCTCCTGAGCTTTCTCTATGGCAACACGGCGAGGGGAAGCTTTTGTGTCAGTGCTCACACCACATTCAACAATTCCTCCCATAGAGCGGCTCAGTATCCACTGGACCACAGAAGCAGGTTTTGCACGTACATCACTGCAAGCACATATCACTCAGAACACCGAGCCATCTAACGAGCATGCCGTCCTAGCGAACACACAAAATACCAAGATAAAAAAAACTGGCCAGACTGTCATACATCAAGTAAAGAAAATAATAATGACAGTATTAAACATGCAAATCTCATCAGAAGCAATCCTTATCCTTACTAAAAATAAAGGGATTTGGGAACCACGAGAAAATGTGGCCTTTACCCAACAAAATATGACATGTGCCTTCCGTTGCCCCATCAAACAATCACACGCATGACATGACAACATTTTGCATAATCAAACAAAGCGATCATAATGACAGATCATTAATGCAATAATTATAACCACTATCCATTAATAAACAGATCATGCCCCGCATAACATGGACAAAACATTACAGTTTTAGCTATTCGACGCCATCTCGCACGCTCGGAGCACGGACCGCTCAAAACTATGGCGCGCTTTAAGCCCATAGTGCCAACACACTGCTGAATATGTAGAGAAGATATTACAGTTTTAGCTAGTCGACACCATCCCCACACGCTTTAATTAAGCCCACAAGTGCCAACGGCTATCTTACGCACACTGCCGAATGTAGAGAAGACTAGCACGGGCAGCACAAATGAAGCAGAATTCAAGAGCAACAGCACAGTAAACATCTTGAGCAGCACCGCGCCTAGTCAACACATCTCAATTGTGACCCTATGCGACAACGCAAGGAAGAAGGGTACCGAAAGGAGCATTGGATTGAGCGGGGGACGCACCTAGGCAGCCCTGCGCTGGGAGCTAGGGTTAGGGTTTCGAACAGAGGAGGCAGGCAGAGACGGGCGGGCAGGTCCTGGCAGTTGGAGGGGCGCCAGAGGAGGCCACCGAGGAGCGGTTGGGCCGGTTTTTGGTTGCCGAAGGCCGTGGCGTCGCCGGAGATCGGAGCGCGGTGGGGTTGCTCGCTCGCGGTGATGGGGTACGTCGTGTGCAGGCAAGGCCAGGAGGAAGGAGGAAGGAGAAGGGCTTCCGTGCGAACTGGTGCAGCCTGACCCTGACCCGATCGGTCCGGACTCCGCCAGTCCGGACTCCGGAGTTTGGGCTCATTGGGCTTTTTTACCCTTTTGGCCCAGAGGAAGAGAAAGAAGCGCTCCGGGGGACAGCGGGAAGCAGACGCCGGCAAGTAACTCCCTCACCGACGGCGGCGGCGACGACGACGCAGGTGAGTTTCCCTTCCCATTCCCCTCTCTCTGGCCTCCTCACCCGCCCGGTGCATCTTCTCATCCTCTCGCGTGGAGCCTTTCGTTACCCCCGTGGCGCCTTTCCATCTCCCATCCCGTGGCATCCTCTTGCTTGTGTTGCTCCTAGTGACCTCTGCCTCATTGTCTCCTCCAGACCCTAGGATATGTGCACTCTCTTACACCCCTAATCCCCTTCTTGGATGCACAGACCCTTCTGCAGGTCTATTGGAGTTGCAGATCAGGTTTCAGTGGCGGGACAGGTCAAGTTTAATCTACTTTTAGTGGCGTCATCAGGGAAAATAGGAATTTACTAGTAATTCCTCATGGTTTCTTATGGTATTTACAGTGCTGCACGTCATCTTCGTGGCCATGTGTCTGAAATTTTGCTAAAGTTTTCTGAATACCAAGTGATGTCCTAAAAAGTGTGCTGTAATTGTGAAATTGCGTATTTCCATTGAATGGGTAAATGCTATATGTGTTGAAATGGAAGTATTACAAGGCCGGTAAATAACCTTATGTTGACATGTTCAAACTCTGAGAAGCAACAAGTCTGAAGAAGTGTGCCTCCAAACAGGAAATAAAATTTACAACCTGTGTTGAATTCACCAACCAATTCTGACTGTTAACCAAACAATATTGGAATTACATATCATCTTCATTTTGGTCTGTATCGAAATTGTCTCTTGATTCTCCAGACCATTTACAGTCCGACACCCAATGGAGCCCAAAACAAAATTACAGACTCTTATAGTCTGTTTTCTTTCCATGATCAAAATTCAAATCAGTACTTCCATCCTGAAAAATCATATTTTCTGCGCAGTGACATCTCCTCTCCACCATCCCTGGAGCTTCCGCTGCGCCGTAGCGGCACTACCGGTGCTTCACACCCCAAGCCCGTTTGCCTCTGAAGCGTGTTGCTTCCATCACCTTTCTTGTTCTACCTTCTCGTGACATCGAACGTCCCTGCTGTCTCCACCCGTAATCTTGGACATTGGTTGAGGTACAAGCTTTTAGCCGTCAGCTATTACTTAAACCCCTACAAAGTTCCACAAGCTCTTACCCATCAACTATTACTTAAACTCCTACAAAGTTCCACCATCTAGATCCTCTCTTGTTGTACAGATATGAACAATGAGATCAAGGAGGCTGTGGATATTATCAAGGCCGTTGAAGGCGCCAACAAGTTCAAGGGAGTGGAGGAACTTAGCGGTGTTCTCAGAGGTAAAGTACTCATTGCACGGCCGTTTATTGGCCACTGCTTATAAAACGTGCTATGACTCGTTTGTCTTACACGGCCAAATTATTTTCCCTTTTGGACTCGAGTAAGGTAATTGTGGAGCTATGATAAATATATTTTATATAATCGATATTCGTGTTCTAGTCCTAGTCTCTAAGGTGTTCTCATGGATTTATCTGAGGTTGATATATTTCATCTTATTGAGTTGGCTTAACGAGCTAACGATGTGTGAATTTATTTTGTACCCTTATGTGATATGCCCTGCCGCCAACGAGTCACACAACTCAATAGATTGTGGAAGCTGTTGCACTTTTTGCCCTTAATTTTCTGATGTTCTATGTAGTTTTGATGTAACAATGGATTGTAATAGTACTGCTTCTTACTCATTCAAGTACATCACAGGAGCCCAAAATGCATGGGATATGCTATCTGAGGAGCAATCGCAGAAACACATCACTACTGGTTCCAGTGACCTCAATGATATACTTGGTGGAGGGATTCACTGTAAAGAAGTTACCGAGATAGGTGTGCCTTTTTAACATTTCTAATGATGAAGAAATGAGTAGGAGCTCATGGTTAACCATATATATCAACTGGACCTTTTTAACATTTCTAATGATGAAGAAATGAGTAGGAGCTCATGGTTAACCATATATATCAACTGGACAATTTTTAGCCTGTTTGCATTTAGCTCTGTTTCTATAGCTTTTTTCTCGGTCTCCTGTCTGATAAGTCATTTTTTTATTGTTCTGATTAATTGTGGGTGGTTAGCGAGTCTTTTCTCAACTCTGGTTATTACCTTGTGCATAGACATCTGATGGTGCCTTTCATCTTTGTCTGCTGAGTTCGCATAAAATGGTCATGTTCATTGATATATCTGTGTTGACTAGGCTAATCAGCTACCAGTTTTATTCAGGTGGTGTTCCAGGAATCGGCAAAACTCAGTTGGGGTATGTTGCACCTACTTTTGAACCAATTGAATTTCAGTAGAAAACTACCGTACTAAATACCAATTTTGTAGGATTCAGCTAGCAATCAATGTCCAAATTCCAGTGGACTATGGTGGCCTTGGCGGCAAAGCAGTTTATATTGGTATAGTGGTGTCACAGAAAAGAATTGCTATCCTGTGTTTATTGAGAAACTTGTAGCAATATTTCCTTTCATTGAAATAGATACAGAAGGCAGTTTCATGGTTGAACGTGTCTATCAAATTGCCGAAGGGTGTATCAGTGACATAATGGAGTACTTTCCATACCACCATGACAAGGCTTCATCTGGCCTAGGAAGTCTCCAGCCCGAGCG
This sequence comes from Poa annua, assembly GCA_026929855.1. Taxonomy (NCBI): domain Eukaryota; kingdom Viridiplantae; phylum Streptophyta; class Magnoliopsida; order Poales; family Poaceae; genus Poa; species Poa annua. The sequence continues at coordinate 41,728,119 of CM049435.1, read as the reverse complement.
TTTCCTGGCAGGCATCTATTATTTCCGAATATGCAGCTACACTGAACAGATTGCGGTGATAAACTATCTGGAGAAATTCCTCGGGGAACATAAAGATGTAATATTCTTGAACAATTGGGTCTTCAAGTTTAATCACCTGAATAATGCTCATTATTTTTTACCTTCACCTCTATTTTGGCTTACGATTAGTTTTCCTGGCAGCTGTATTCTTACTCAAATTATTTTATGCCCTTCCCACGTTAATAGAATTAACCGCAGTTTTGACTCAGTGTTACCATATGACTGTTATTTTGTATTTCTTCTTTACAGGTGAGAATAGTTATTATTGATAGTGTTACTTTCCACTTTCGCCAAGATTTTGATGATCTGGCTTTGAGGACTAGAGTGCTCAGTGGATTATCATTGAAGTTGATGAAGCTTTCAAAGGACTACAACTTGGCCGTAAGTTGCATACCATATGTCTTGACATTGATGCATGTAATCCGGAGTGGGTTAATTTTTCAGACAGATGATTTTGATTTGTTTGTACTTATCTTCAACTTTTGCAAGATCTGTCGTGTCATTACGCCATCTGTTCCCATGGCCTGTTCTGTTAGGCATATTAGTAATCAAGGCTGTTGTTCCTGTTGCAGAATTCTACACTTCTATTATAGGTGCTGATTTAATATGATAGTACACATTTTCTTCGATTTTTATATTAAAATTCCGCTTATGAATGTTGCTAGTTCAGTTGAGAAAACCATATAGCAGCACCGATTCCTATAAATTTGCTGTGGTCTATTCTTATACTGAGGCAGTACCAGTAAATGTTCCTTTCTTTTCTTTGGTACATTCAAGACAATGTAATCCATATATACCATTGAGAATTTGGTCCGTTCCAGATAATGCCGCTCATAAAACCAGGTCCCAAGTATACTACCCAAATTTTGAGCCAGTTTCGAATACGCCGTCTTTGTAGCAGAGAATGTTCGGGAGAGAAGCTGGCACATGAAAAAAAGTCATTAAAGAAAGGTACCTTCATCAATATGGCAAAAAAACTGACAGTCAACACCCAGTCAACTGACATTAGTTTAATATTTGGATCTGCCACATGATTTGAGTGGTCTATTCGATATTGGGATTTCTTTGCAGTGGCTTATCTGGAACTGACCAAATTATCTGTGGTATATATGGATTTTTCTCTAGAAAACAACTCAATGATGACTTCCCTCAAGGTAGAGATACCCTACTCAATGAGCTAACATACTTGTCATTTTTGTTTGAGCAGGTTGTCTTGTTGAACCAAGTAACTACTAAATTTACTGAAGGATCATTTCAGTTAACTCTTGCTCTAGGTAATTTCCTATGTTTGCAATTATAACCCCTAATTTTACCTTTGTCTAATAAAAACTTCTGAAATCAACAATGCTATTTTCCTATCGTGATGGTTTTCTTAACAAGGTTACATTTGTTTGCTGCACTTGGGGTTCGGAGCATAAATTTGGTTGTTCTTCGCATAATCTATTTTCCAATCTGAATCAAATAGTAAAGCAATGCTAATATATAGATGTTCGGGACATCTCTATGGTTCTGCAAAAGCTTAATATTCCATCTTCTCTGAATATTTCATGAACCGGATAGTAAGATTGTAGTGGAAATTCTGATTTATGTAATCCAACGACTCATTCTAGGAAATGAACAGAATGCAATACTGTTATGCAGGTGACAGCTGGTCCCACTCATGCACAAACAGACTGATCCTGTACTGGAAAGGGGATGAGCGGTGTGCATACCTGGATAAGTCCCCTTCACTTCCGGTAGCTTCAACACCATATGCAGTGACAGGCAAAGGGGTGAGAAATGGTGTCAGTTCAAACTGCAAGCGGGTTAGGATAATGTAGCAACCTTGAAATGAACAGGTCTTTCATCCATACAATTGTGCTGCTCGCTTAAGACATTATATGCCATATTTAAGTAGATTCTGGAAAAGGGAAGTTCATCCCATTTGGTTGATCCATTTTTATCCAAAATGCACCCAGATGCACACCTGTTGCTTCATCTGTCCCGACATGTTAAATGTTATAAATGGCAGCCAGCATAACTGCATCTGCGGTGAACTCGTGATCAGCGAATGGCTGGTAGGGGCGGCTGTAATATCGTCCTGCTAGATGTGTTAAGATTGGTGAGGGAATTTGAAACAGGTTCATAAGCTGATTGGGACTCCGGATATTAATGCTACTCCCTCCGATCAACTAAAACTGTCGTGGAAAATGAACATACCCAGTATGGTTGCATAGTTGTCCTTGGGACACATTTTCTGAACCGGTGGGAGTACATATAATCACCGTTTTGCCATGGCCGGTGCTGCAATTTCTGATAGGAATTATGGGTTGTTGGTTTGAGAAATATCGTGTTGGTTTGTTTGTTTTCTTTGGTTAGTCATTTCTCGTCTGGTTTATGGAATCGTTCTTTTTGAATTTGTGATTGTCTTCGCCATGGGCAAGTCAACACATTGTATTCCATAGCCAGTTTATGTGTGACTTTGTTGGTTTGTGTTTGTTGTGTTGTGTCGTGCTTTTGTGGTGTTCCTCATGCCAAGTGTGCGTCGCCTCGTGGTTTCGGTTTGCCGAATGAGATTGGCTGTGTGTGTGTTGGTTTAAACCCGGTTTTCTGTTAATTAGCTACTCATCTTCTTAATTAATTAAAAAGGACAAAGCTTTTACCTTAATTTTTCTTGTAAGGAGGCAGCAGAGTATGTGATACTCGTTGAGGTAGTTACCCGATGCACAGGAGCAAGAACATACTCCCTCCGTTCCATAGTTCCATATTAGATGATTTCCATTTGTAAAAAAATGAATGTATCTAGACATATTATAAATGTTTAGATACATCCACTTTTATATAAAATGAAAGTCATCTAATTTAGAACGGATTGAGTAGAAGGGTAAATGCATCGTCACTAATTATTTGGTCCCTGTAATAATTGAGCCCCGCTCTTCAATCTGAATCACGGTAATCAATGATTACCTTTGCAAAGGAACCCCGTGTGGCTGTCAACAAGTGTTGCATTTTTCTTCACGCGGTCTCCCTATGGGGTGGTTGCACCGTGCGTCAAGTGTCAAAATCGGAATAAAAGTGGGAATGAGGATGAAAGAGAAAGAGATACGGAATGTGGGAAGGCAGTTTTTTCCTTTTATTTTTCTAAACCAAATTTTCAAAATAAAATATCTTGAGAACCATTTATCCAAATTACAAATCGTTTTCATATTTGACCTCCTCATGTCGAGATCTTCAAAACTAGATCCTATGTTGATAGGTTTTGATGAACTTTTTCTTACTTCCGATTATATATAGTTTGTAATGTGTTATTTGTACTCTGTACTCCTACTTTTATGTAATTTTATACTTCCTGTTTTGTGTACTTTTGTACTATTTCTTTTTGGTAGTTTTACTAAATGTGTTGTAGTTTTGTACTTTCTGTTCTTTGTAGTTTGTACTCCCTATTCTCTGTAGTTTGTACACCAATATTCTATACTTCTAGTTTCCAGTAATGTGTATATTATTTTCCGTATAGTTGTACTATCAGGTGTCTGTGTATTTTCTATTTTGTGTTGTGTTTAGTTTACACTCCCTGTTCTGTGTAGTTTATACATCGTCATTTATGTATTATGTACTCCTAGTTCTAGTACGGCGTACATTGTTTTCTGTGTAGTGTACTCCCTGGTTTGTGTCTACGTATTATCTACTTCTAGTTCTGATAATGTGTACACTGTTTTTAACACCCGTATTTTGTACCGTGCTTGTGTGTCTTTTTGCACTTCAGCGTACGACGCACGATCGCAGAGGGCTTCGTACATAGACATGTTGCGGGGGTTTCGTACAACATGTCGATGGGGGCTTACTCCATTCCGATCAAGCCACGCCCGGATAGGATTGCGATGAGGGGTACTAGTTCGCTAGCTCAGGAGTAGTTCCACGCGTCGGTCTTGCTAGCGGATGCTACCTTTAGAAAGGTACCCACTTGCTACTTGTAGTTCAACTCCCTCCAAGGGCGAAGCTAGGGCCAGGGGCCATGGTCCGGGTCGTGGGTGGTGAACCAATTCACAGTCCAACTATTCCTCCGCCTCTTTGCAGCACATTAGAGATATTAGTGTTTTCTCACACGGAGCGATCAATTTTAAGCACAAGACAGCTTTTAAGCACAAGGCATCAGTACTGATCCATCGGCCCATTAAATATTAACTTGATTTTTTTCTTCCATAATTCACGTTTGTCTCCCTAAGACATTGTTGGCATTCAGGAGGTGATTAAGTAAGACTTCTCTATCCAGGAGCTTCATGGGCTTAGTCCACACAACTTTGTGTGGCAATGGCTCCCTGCTAGTGGGCACTTTGGGGGATCCTCCTTGGGGTAAAGGAGGAGACCTTCAAGGTAGAGGATATGTACCGGGGCGAGTTCTTTGTGAGCATGGTACACAAACATAGGTAGACTACCTTCAGCTGGGAGGTTATCATTGTCTACAGCCCCGCATGCTACACTCGATCCCCGAAATTTCTTGCTGAGCTGAGCGCGAAGGTGGAGCAGTCATTGTCGTGGACTTCGACCTGATTCGGTCCCCAGATGACAAGAGCTCGGTGAACGTAGACCTCCGGAGGATGACGATGTTCAATGTTTGTATCGCAGATCTCGCTCTTAGAGAGATCATGCGGGTGGGGGCACGCTACATGTGGTCCAATAACCGTGTTGACCCTGTTCGGAGTGTGCTAGATAGGGTCTTTGTATCAGTAGACTGCGAAGTTGCTTTCCCGCTATGCTCCCTCCGTGCGATCACCTGGATTGGCGCCGACCATTCACATCTTCTGTTGTCGACAGGGGGGGCCCTACCACCTAGGTTGATCCGCTTCCAATTTAAGAATTTTTGGCTGGGTGAGCCATGATTTGTGGAGGCGGTTCGCTTAAAGTGGTCTTGGGCGGCCTCCCCCCCCCCCCCCCCCCCCCCTCGCGGAACTTCAACTCGGTGGAGATTTGGCACCACTGTGCTCAGATGGCGCGCTAATTTATGAGTTGTTGGGGCGTTAATTTGGGGTGTCGAGCTGAGACAACGGAAGGAGTCCCTTATGCGCGACATCCAGACGCTGGACCTTGCCTCAGACTCGGTCGTTGACTGAAGAGTGGGTACATCGTTATGCCCGGGAGAACTCCCTTTTGGAGATCTGCAAGGGCGACGAGAACTATTGGCGGCAACCTAGTCGCTAGAATTTCCTCATCAAGGGTGATGCGAATACGGCCTACTTCCATGAGATAGCTAATGGCCGTCGTAGGAAGTTCTCTATTCCGTGTCTGTGGGAGAATGATTGTCTTCTGGAGGCACCAGGTGAGATCTCCTCACGCATTTGTTCCTTCTATAAGGAGCTCTTCACGACGGGACCCTGCTCGGGGATCTCCCTATCAGTTGACCTGTGGCCAGCGAGGGCTAGGGTCTCTGATACTGAGAATGCGGATCTTAGCCACCCATTCCCGCCGGAGGAGGTGGCCAGGGGGCGGTGATGGAGATGAAGGCCACCTCGGCCCCAGGGCCACATGCCCTTCCAGTCCTGGGAGGCTATTAAGGCGGTGATTATGCCTATGTTCCAAGAATTTTATATTGGAACACTGGTTGTATCTCGCCTTAGCTTTGGCACGGTGACACTGATCCCCAAGGTAGTGGGGGCCACGGATATCCGCGAATTTAGACCCATCACCGTTCTTGACGTCATCTACGGGATCCTGTCTAAGGTGTGTGCCTCGAGGCTCGCTCCAATTTTGGAGCGGCTCACACACCCACACCAGTTTGCCTTCCTCAAGGGACGATACATTCACGATGGAATCCTAGCCCTCAATGAAATTATTCATGAGGTCAAAAGACACCGTCAGAATGGCGTGTTTCTTGAGATGGATTTCCAGAACGCGTATGACCGTCTAGTATGGGCCTTCCTCCGCTTGGTACTAGAGCGGAGGGGAGTTGATGATAGGATGGTAGGTTGTATCATGCATTTAGTCATGAGTGGCAACAACTCCATTAATGTAAAGGGGGAAGTGGGTCCCTATTTTCGGTCGACCTGCGGAGTTTGACAGGGGGATCCTATCTCCCCCTTGCTCTTCAACTCTGCGGTTGGTGCTCTTGCGGAGGTCTTAGAGGGAGATAAGACCGTCGGTCATATCTCTGCTGTGGTTGACATCTGGTCCCTGGGATTGGGGTGACGCACCTCCAGTACGCCGACGACACCATGATCATGGTGGAGGGGTCAGAACTTGATATCATCAACCTCAAGTTTCTACTCCTCTTCTTTGAGGCTATGTCTGGCCTCAAGATAAACTTTGAAAACAGTGAGGTTGTGGTTATGCGGTACTCGGAGGAGGACCAACAATGGATCACATACAACGTAAATTGTAGGCTGGCGTCATTCCCGGTTACTTATCTGGGAATGCCGATCCGGGACACGCAGATCCTTTTTAAGGATCTAGGCCCGCTAGTCGAGCGGGTTAAGTCCAAATCGGAACCGTCGCAAGGGTGATTTACATCCAAGGGTAGCAAGCGGTCTTGATTGACTCCCGCTTGTCTAACCTCCCCATGTATATGATGGGGCTGTATATCTTGCCGGAAGGAGTTCATGTCAGCTTTGACAAAAAGCTATCCAGATTTTTCTGGCAGGCAACCAATGGGAAGCAGAAGTACCATATGGTGAAGTGCGTAGTGAGGAAATAGGGATTTTGGCGTCACGTCACATGAACAAAGCCCTGATGCTCAAGTGGGTTTGGCGGATTCTGAGGGGAGACGGGGGAGCTCTGGCTCGATCTTGTGAGAGCCCAATACCTAAGGGTTGCCCTCCTTATGTCGTGTGAGCGCAAGGAGGGATCCCAGTTCCGGCGCTCCATCCAAACCATCAAACATGACATCAGACTAGGGGCCACCTCATCCGTAGGTAACAGAAGAGATACCATGTTCTGGTTAGACTCATGGGTTGGAGGGCGACCCCTACAGCATGAGTTCCAGAGCTCTTTGCAATCTGCTCAGACCCGTTTTTGCTGGTTTCATGGCGTTACAGCATGAGCGGTGAAGCATTGGTTCCGCCGCACATTTGGTCTAGCGGAGGCTGCTAGTTGGGGAAACCTGCTAGATATGCTACCCCTAGCCTTGTTGGACAGACCGGATAGTGTCTCGTGGGCCCTTTCGCCCGCGAGACACTTTACGATGGGCTCCGCTTAGCGGACCCTATTTAGAGGGCACGTGCTCTCGTGTACCTCCCACTTGTGGAAGGCTCCGCTACCACTTAAGATCAGGATCTTTACGTTGCAGCTCCTTAGAGGCCGCCTCCCCTTGGGGGTGGAGGTGGCAAAACGGTTGGGCCCATGTGATGACACCTGCCCCCTCTGTGCGGTCCCCGAGTCGGGGACCCATATCCCGTTCTCCTGTTCCGCAGCCCGCTTCTTATGGAGCTTTATTGCTGAGGCGGTGGGCTCGAGTGGCAGGCCCAAGACCTTGCGGAGTTCCTGGAAGTGCAGGCAAACCGTACTGGTAGGAGGAGGCGCCCCTTCTGGTTGGTATTTGCTGCGATTACCTGGACTTTATGGACTATTCGTAACAAGATGGTCATCGAGCGTGTCTTTCTGCGACGTGGCTCTGACTCCGTCTACAAATTCTTGGCTTTTCTGTAGTAGTGACATCTGCTTTCTACGCAGCAGGACAGAGAGCGGCTTGATGGCATGCTTGAGGATCTTCTGAAGGCGGCTCGCCTATTTTCTTCGCCTACCAGCTGTTGAGCTCTACTCTGTGTAGAGTTGTATCAGGACTTGTTAGGACGACTGCTAAAACTGTGGGTCTTTATCTATAAAGCGGTGCGAAAACCTGTTTCGATGAGTACTGCTAGCTGCGTCCGTGCCTATCGTGTCAGGCCTTCTGTTTTGGCGGCTGAAGAACTCTTTGGCAAGAGAGAATTTCACCAGCAAATGACTTATCGTTTCTGGTTCCTGATCGCGGAATAGATTAGATAAAACTCGCGGCAAATTGAGTTAGCGGCGGGATAACGGAAATAAAAACAAGAAGCAGAGATGCCTAGCTAGAACAGTCTAATCAGTTACATATTCTTCTTTACTCCAGGTCCAGGAGGAGGAGCAGAGCACTTGTCGTTGGCTTTGACAACGCCGTCGTTGCCGGCAAGCATGAGGTACTTGTCCTTCCTGGTGAGCATGGTGCACCCGTAGCCGAGCGCGTCCCCCATCTTCCTCTGCACGAGGTTGGCCAGGTCCCTGCTGGTTACCTCCCTCCCCGCGACCGCCGTGGTGCAGGCCCGCTCCAGGAACTGCACCGTGTAGCACATCCTCGGGTTGACCATATAGTAGAGCGCGTCGAGGCACTTGAACCCACCGGCGGTCGTCGCGTAGAACATGGCCGTCTCGACGGCGATGCCTACGGGAACCACGTCGTCGCTGAGCTCGGCGAACAGAGGGCTGAAGCGGAGCAGGTAGGGCTCGCGGCAGGTAGTGCCCTCGGGGCAGACGACTACGAGGTCGCCGCGGTCCAGGAGGCGCGCCATGGCGGCGCCGTCGCTTTCGCGATCGCGCGTCAGCCGCACGGTGCGGCCGATCGGGGAGATGAGCTCCGAGAGGCGGCTGAGGCTGTAGGACACGGCGCGCACCTGCCGGTCCAGCGCCACCGACACGTAGACCGGGTCGATGAGCGTGCGGTGGTTGCACACGAACAGCTGCCCGCGGCGGCCCGGCGGGGGCCCCGGCCGCTCTCCCTTGAGCCGCCACGACATGCCGGTGGACGCCAGGATGGCCGTGGCGTACCTGTACGGCACGGTGAGCGCGACGATGAGGCGGGCGGCGCCCAGGGCGACGCCGAAGGGTAGCCACATGAACATGGCGAGCGTGCTGGCGGCGGTTGGCCGGAATGCTAGGCGGCCGTCGTGGAACACCATGGCCTTGGGGTACTTGCCCCTCGGCAGCGCCTGCCGCCTGATCTTGTCCTCCTGCCTCACGTGGTACGTCTCCTGTTTGTATACGTACACAAGAGTAAACGGTCGTCACAGGTTCGTCTATTAATACTGTAACTAACTACTGTGCGAGGACACATGAGATGAGATCGAAAGTGTTGGACGAGTGTGTGATCACATGAGGACGACATAATCCCAATTTTCCAACCGTATGATCATGATGGTATCCGCGCGGCAACTTTTGCATGTACGAATAGAGTAATTAGCCTCGTGACCATGCATGCAACTTGTGGAAGAAACCAACTGTTTCATTGAAGAGGTGACAAGTACGTATATCATGCATGCTTACTTTGTTAGTTCAAGCATGAATTTAATTTTTTTCAAAAAAAAAAGCATGAATTTAATTATCACGAGTGAGATAGCAAAAATGTAAAGCAAGGCAATGTATAATATATAGGTAAATGGAATTGCAAGAAATTAATCTGCATAATATGCAATAAAAATATACTGCATATATTACAGTACCTTGCAGCACTGTGAGAGAGGATGTTGGAGAAACACCAAGGAGCCGGAGAAGGCCACAGCATCATCCTCCAAGTCCAAGGCCACCCGATCTTCCTCCTCCATGAGACCGGTGTAGAACCCACATAGCACCTTCATCCCCCTCCCGACAACCACCTCCGCCCCGAGATACTCCCTGAGGAAGCCGTCCACCATCACTCTAGGCATCCTGGTCACACACACCCTCCTCCGCGCGCCCCTCATGGCCTCGAATGCGTCCGCGGCCACGTCCTCCATGAACCACTTGGGCAGCACGGCGCGGCCGGCTCGGAGCCGGCTCTCCCGGAGGCCGCAGAAGGCCGCCATGGCCATGAGTTTCATCGCCGTGTCGTCGCCGCCGATGATGCCCACGCAGCAGAGCAGAGGGTAGAGGAGGAGGAGCACGGCGCCTCTAAGGAACCCTCCCGCCTCCAGCGCCACGAGCATGAAGTAGGGGAAGAGGCCCGCGGAGCGGAGCAGACCGCCGTCGACGTCGACGACGATGGTCCGCGACGCGGCGATCTTGTCATCCGCCATGGGAGGGTGCTGCAGCGGCGAGGAAGGAAATGCGGTTCTGCCGCACTTGCTGCTGGTGCCGGAGAGCCATGCATGCCTCCCGTGGAAGATGATGGAGAGCAAGGCGGAGAAGAGCCTGTGGGACAGCTTCTTCTTAACCATGGTCGACGTACGCACGCACGCTTGTTTGTGGCGCGCTCTCCTAGATATACAAGGAAGAGTCACCCAGAGTGTTTAATGTTGGTACTGGTGGCAGGAGGAATGCCCGGCCGGATTGAGTTGGAGAGAGGTCAGTGTATGTATGGATGATGGATTGCCCCTTGTATCGGACAACTCCCTCCCTAACTTATATCCAGCGCTAGCTCGTCGACGTCTCCCTGGTTGTGAGATCGATATGTACAAATATCAACGAGCAGGTCACGTGTATTTAAACCCCTGGTGTGCAAGAGGAGCTATCATGCGTCTGCCATGTGTTGATGGAAGCAGTTGACTAGCTGCTACTCCCTCCGTTCCAAATTAATTGATTTCTATTTACCCACATATGTGTATGTCATGTGGGTAAATAGAAGTCAATTAATTTGGAACGGAGGGAGTACGAGTAGTACCCTGAACGGAAACTGCACGGATCTTAAAGACACGTACCGGTCCGGTGTGGTAGTGCTCATTTTGTGGGATCATCTGATTGCCTTTTAGTGGGTGAGAGAAAGTAGCACGTACTGCAGGAGCACATTAGTATTTGGATCCGTCACGAAAACCTCAACTTGCTAGCCATGCTGCCATATGTAGGGGAGCATTTTCTTCTCCGGCGAGAGGGACATGTACGTGTTGATTAGGCCAGCACACTGCCACGGCGTGCATACGTCCCACCGGCTGGCCGGCCGGCGAGTTGAAGCTTGCGCCGTGGACGTGGAATTTCCGGGCCGAGCACACCTACCTACCTAACTATACCTACACGTGCATGGCCTTCAGTTTCTCCGTGATTTGCGTTCCAAAATAGCATCTGAATCGTGACAGAGCCGCCAAAAGGAGCCAGACTTTCAGTTGGTCTCAACTCTCATGGCAGGAGGCAGGAGCACGAACGCAAGATTCTGGACGAACTCCACATCGAGTTTTTCCTTGGAAAAAAGAAACAGAGGACAGTATCACAGAAGCAAAACAGAGGAAAGTACTTACAAGTGTCAAAACCCTACCGATGAAGGGTTTGGAAAGAAGCCTGCATTCGATATATATTTTGTTAAGACAAGCAACGAGTTTAATTGCTACAACTTCTGCATATCACAACAATTGTGAAAATTCATGAATGTTGACAGAAATGTGAAGTAAAACATGTTTTCTCTACTATCTAATTTTTTTTGGTTCCTCCTTCCCTCACTCTGGTTGTGTCCAACATTTTTTTTTCTCATTCCTGTTGCAATGAAAGAAATGATGAGGGATCCAAATCTCATAACCTCACACTGTCAACTGCACCATAGTCCATTGACGATTCGCCGGATAGATGTTCTATGGACGTGCCACTACTCAATTTTATTGCCACCTACATAGGCATTGAGCATTCTAGCCTAGGGAATTAATCTGGCGGAAACCATCAAGCAACAACTATATTCAGGAATTTAGTTGATTAGAAGTTTAGTTCACTCAAATAGCACTAACTTAATTCCCGAATAAAGGTCATACCAGAAGTTCAACATCTTTCAGCTTCCTAGACCAAACACCAGTTTAGCTTTCAGGCCGACTTTACCCACCTAAAGCATGGAAATTAATTTTCAATTCAAAATGAGACCTCAAAGTTTGTAAACCGAACATTATTTTTAGGTTTCCACAGTATCTGGCCCCAAAAGGGAATCCTTCACTATAGTAGAATAGAAACAAGCACTGGTCACCGGACACAACCAATCTAGGTTTGAGATTTACGAACTTTATAATGATTTTAATTAGAGTAGTTCTATATAAAATATCCTATATTTATTTGGTGGAACATTTTTCGTTCAAATAAAGTTTGAATGGGAGGCAGAGATAATTGGTGGATGAATTAGAAGTAAAACAAGAATTCAATAAACTATAATTGAGTTAGTGGAAAAAAGGAGAGAGAGGAAAATCGTAAATGAAGAGAATCAACTAACCGAAGACTGTGATTGATGATTAAAAAAATATCGACAATGTTGCTTGATATGCATGGTGATATAATTGTTGTTTGACACGACTAGTATTGAACTATTTGAACAGTTATATCCCGTAGCATCGCACGGGCATTTAGCCAGTTTCTTTAAAAAGGAGCTAAAAGCCCTAGCCTCTGCATCGCGAGGATGCACACAACTGTTTTATTGCTTTGTTTTAAGAAGTATCACATCCCAATTATTAAAACTCAAGCATCAAAAGTGTGGCAATAAACACTAACCAACAAAAAAATATATGAAACACTTACGCATCCTTTAGTCTATTAAAGATCTGCCAGCCAGGTATGTTGTAGAACACCCGATCGACCGCATCAAGCCGGCCACTTCCTCCCTTTGGTACAAGGGGAGGATGAAAGACCACGTGCCAAGTAGCCTTGTAAATTGACCTGCAAATAATTCATATGTTTTGTTTTGTTAAAAAACAAATCATTCTTGCACGTCCATAGGGACCAAAGTATAGCACACACGCCAACACGTACACATGGTTTATCATTTTTTTTCATCCCTCTACACCAATTCCCAAACATATTCGTGATATTGGTTGGTGGTGGTAAATTAAATGTGAATTCGATAATTCTCCAAATAAAATGTGCTAAAGGGCATGTTAAAAATAAATGTTGAATTGACTCTGTTGCGTCACAATATTCATATTTCGTGCATCCTTTCCATTTCTGTTTAGCCAAATTATGTTTGGTAAGGATTATTTTTTTATATAGCAACCACATAAAGATCTTAATATTTAGACGAACTTTTAGTTTCCAAATATATTTTCTCAAAAAAAAAAAACTGTATGATCATTCAACAGGTCATGATAGATTGATTTAACTGAAAAAATACCGGAAGGAGTGAATTTCCACACAAAAACATCCTTCACATCCAACAATCTAACCTCCATAAGGCATCGTACCAAGTGCACCCATCGGTCCCAATTCTGCCCAGTGAGATTACGTCTGAACTCAATGTTTAAAGGTTGTGCTGACAACACATGTGCTACCAAAATATTTTTTCGGTGCACTAAATTATAAAGAGAAGGATATTGAGCCGCTAGAAATGTCTTCCCTAACCAAATATCCTCCCAGATGCGCATGATCATGCCATTGCCTACAACAAATGACCACGGGACAAAAAATCATCCTTGACCGTCATGAGGCCTTTCGAAAATGGAATATGTTGGGCAAGTTGTCACTTGTGACAACGTTTTCTTACTGAGATACTTATTATGTAATAGTTCGTGCCACATCCCCTCCTCGTTTAGAACTGTAAAGCCATTTGGTTAGTAGATAATTATTCTTAATATCAAGTACCTCTAACCCCAAACCTCCCTGATCTTTTGGTAAACAAAATTATATTCCATTTAGTTAGGTGATACTTCTTTTTAATATGGTCACTATCCTAGAAAAAGCGAGACCTATAAAAATCCAGTCTTTTTCGTACCCCTATGGGTATTTAAAAGAAAGAAAGCATAAACATTCGTAGGCTTGTTAGCCTTGAATTAATGAGTATAAGCTATCTCCGTGTGAGAGTAGTTTACGTTACCAACACCCAAAGTTAGGTTCAAAACGATCTTCAACTGGTTTCCACTCACTATTGAGCAAACGCCTATAATGGATTCAAATACCTAAATATTTAAATGGTGGTGAACCACATGCACAACAAAAAATATCTCTATAGGAATTCACCTCATCTTGTGCCTTACCAAAACAAAAATCTCGCTTTTATGGAAATTTATCTTCAGACCGGATAGTTGTGCTAAGATGCAAATAATTAGATTCATGTTAACGTCTTTCTATAAGTCGTGTTTCAAAAAAAGCATCTACATATTGCAAAATAAAATTCCCCATCCACAAGATGAGGGACTAGTCAGCCGTCCAACATCCTTTGCTCCATTAATTAGAATAGCAAGCATATCTGCTACATCATTAAATAGAATGGGAGATAAAAGATCCTCTTGACGCAATCCTATATTAATTTGAAAATAGTGGCCAATGTTGTCGTGCACCCTTATTCCAACACTACCAAGCTGAACAAAATCCACATATTGCGAACTACTACAAAAAGTTAGAGCGTAGATTTTCGTGCGAGACGGAGGTGTGGTTAAAAGGGGAGAGCGAAACGATTCATGGCTGGCGCGGCCTGGAAGTGGGGCCGCGCCAGCTATGCTGTTTTATGGCTCGTGGCTCCCCTCCTCTGGATCTTTTACCCACGGTCGTTCTCCCGATGAAAAACTTGTTGTGCACTTTTCCCCGATTGAATTGACGTGCACAAGGTCCCTGCAAAATTAAAACATAGAAAAAGGGGTTTTCTGCCTCCCAGAAATTAAATATCAAAATAAAGGAATTTGTAAGAAAGTCTCAAAAATCATCTAAACATCCATAAATAATGATATAACAATGCAAATAACATTCTAATATGATAATATAAGTTGCTACTACTATGATGTAAAATGCATGTATCACCTCTTCGACCAAATAGGGCGCCGGTTGCCGTCGCGGGTCGGAGCCGTGCCTCGCTATGTTGATGAAGGTGAGGTTGGAGGTGCGCTTCCTGGCGTGCCAAATGTCGTAGAATAGTCGCAAGGGACTATGCTTGAAGAGGATCGAACACTGGGGCCTTTAAAGCAGCGTCAAATGATCTCGGTAAGCTCGACGAGCTAGGAGAAACACGACAGAGAGTGACACATGAGTTACCCAGGTTCATGTCACCTTGAAGGTGTAACACAATACTCCTGCTTTGTGGTATTGCTTATACAGCTTCACGAGGTTACAATGTAGTGTGTAGGATGGAATTAGGGTTCCGAGAACACAAGTGCGAACCCTTTGCAATGTAGATGCCCCTCCCCTTTTATAGGCGCGCTGGCTCCTCAGATCCCAAATTCATGGCGGGAAAGGGTAGGCACTATGTGCCAAAGGAGGGAGTCGGCTCACTGTCCTACGCTTATAAAGTCACCGTCCATGCCAGAAGGTGAGCTGCACAGTGGTGGTGGTGTTGTCGCTTCTAGTCTGCAGCACTGGTTTTGGCCCCCTTGCACCAAAGCGGCTGGCTTTGGAGCTAGCAGAGAAGGATAACACGGCTTGCCAGCCTGCCTTAGCACCGAAGGGTAAGTTTTGGTCGTGGAGGATGGGCGGTGCAGTTGGTCGGCACCTTTAATCACCGAAATGGCAAGCTTTGGTGACTAGCCTGTCGCACGTAGGTAGAAGACGTCACACCACAGAGGGGCACCTCTCTGCGGCAGGATCAACAGCACATGCCTTGTCGGGTTGGAGTTGGGTGCTTATCCTCGTGAAGGGGGCCTCGGAAGGCCTGCGCAGCTTGGTGCAATCCCTTGTATGCTCTGTATTCACTATCCTCTTCGGGAGGGGGATACTCGTGAGACGGGGCCTCGCGGGGCAATGATACACATCGCCTGAAGTTTGAATGGCCCCCTGTGACCGGCATCCTCCAGGCCGAAGGTGGACGGCCCAAGATACCGTGGTTTCCAATGGACCAACAAGTGTCCTTCCAATCACTATTAAGGAAGTTTTTTTAATGCATAGAACCCCCAAACATCAAAATGGGAACCCCCTTTTTTTACAAGCGAAAGTTTACGCATACTCATCTTTTTTCCTGAGCTACCCCAAAAAAGGACACCTCAGTTTTATGAAAAATCATTTGTTTTCCATTTGCTGCTCGAAAATACACAAGTAAACTTCAAGTTCCCAGTACTCTCCAGAGTATCTTCAAACATGAAATAGTTTCATCCGCATACTGGATGCTAGAAAACCAAGTCAGACATCAAACCTTTCTTAAACCACTCTCCTAGGCCCTTTTGATTAGGACAACCAGAAGATCTTAATAGAAATTTATGGTCTACATATATTGTTCAATTGGTTTGGTCGTGTTTTTCTAAGCTAAATATATCATATAAGTTATAGCGAATAAGAAGTTGATATATCTTGATGATATATACGTGTTATTGAAATACCATTGTTTATGACAATCACCGACGAATATAAAATAATATGTGTCTACTACTTTTGCAAACACAAAATTCGGTCAGTATATATGCTCCTCTGTATAACATGATGTATACATATGTTTGATTTGTTTATCAAATTTGAACTAATGTGTGAAATTGTTCATTTAAACTAATGTAGATTATCTATTCGGTATAAATAGTTAGTAGACTCTTATACGTGAAAGATTAAACATGTTTTAGTATTTGAGGCTCTCCTCTCTCAGGGCCCGGGGCGGTTACCCTGTTTGTCGGGCCCATGGCCCGACCTTATGTGCAATTGCGAAATGGAGTACCATTTGTGTCTTAGTGTAGGGACAATTGCTTCTGTGTCCTGGTTCTCTCTAGTTTATCCGTCTGTGCCATACCCACGTAGTTTCTCTCGTCCGTGCCCTGGCTGGCTCGCAAATCGCTCAAACGGTCAGTTTCCCTCTGGTACCGTCACTTGCCCTGACTGGTGGGGTCGGCCTGGTGCGGCTCGGTTCGAATTTCGTGGGGTCGGCTAGTGGGGTCGGACCTTTGACCTTAGATGTGGGCCCAGCGAAGTGTATGCTCGTCCTCATCCTCCTCCTCCTCCAAGTGGGACCGCTCAAGTGGGGACAGGAAGCGAGTCTCAAGTGGGGAGAGGAAGGGACGAGTCTGAGGCCCAGGTAGGTTATCTCGGTCCCAATTTACACGTGGTTAACACCGAATTAACTGAATTAACTGAGTTAACACTGAATTAACTGAATTAACACTGAAGTAACTCACAATTCGTTGATTAGTACGTCATTATTTAGTGAAACTGCTATTACTAATTGAAACTGCTACTACTACTAATTGAAACTCGATTTATAACTCGAATTGATTTATAATATAGGATTCATAACTCGATTTGAAAACTCAAATTCGATTTATAACTCGAATTGAAACTGCTACTACGAATTGAAAATCGATTTATAACTCTAATAGGAATTACAAAAGATTAGCAGTGCATGCAGCACTGCTACTACGCCGGCGGCGGCCTAATACTACTACTAATCAGCAGTGCAACTAAGGCACTACTGCTACTACGCCGGCCTCGGCCTACACGCGCCGCTTCTTGGCCGGCGGTTCGTCGTCGTCGGAGTCGGAGTCATCCTCCTCCTCCGCCTCCTCCTCCTCCTCGTCATCGTCGTCGTCCTCCTCCTCCTCGTCGTCCTTCACCAACTCCGGGTCCGAGTCCTCCTCCTCGGACCCGTCGTGTTCGTCGTTGTCGGAATCGCCGTCGGAGTCGTCGGGGTCAGAGCCGCCGCTCTGGTCGTCGTCGTCGCCCTCGCCGTCGTCGTCGGTGCCGGAGCCGCCGGCGTGCCCGTGGTCCTCATCCCACCACGGGATTGGGTTCCCCTCGCCGTCGGAGTCGCTCAGGATGGCTTCGTTCTGCCACCAGTGATCCATTGGAGAGCAGGGGTGGTTGGGGTTTTTCGGAATGGGGAGAAGAGAGAAACTGCAGAAGAGCGAGTGAACCACAATGCAATGGGATTGGGGTTTTTATTTGTGAAGGATAGTGATGAATTCACTGCCGTCGGCGCATAAATAGATAACCGCTTGGAGCACCGAACAGGCGCATCGTCTCGTTTTCTTACCAACACACTGTAACATGACAACTTACAGATTATATTCGCAATGATGACATCGTGTGACCGCGCGTCACGTCTAGTCGAACTGACATGCATGTAAATGTTTACCACGTCATCTGGTGCCCCTAGACGTGTCGAGTACAAGTGTCGAATAGTTGATGTGCGTCGTCGTTATGGTCAAATTTAATGCAGTTGGAGACGTTGTGAGAGATCTACACGTATCAGAAGCATTTTTTGCGAGAACTGACGCGATTTAATTTTCTTTTTACGTGCAAATATGCGTCGGTGCATCCGTGTCAACACACCAAGCGCGATCTGGACATGAAAAGGACGTGAACTGGCACCCACAATGCGCACTCTGTGTAGTTACGCGATCGAACGTGTGTAGACCTTGTTTATCAACTTGAATCGTTTGTAATATTTGTTATTGTATTTCTGTCGAACACCTTAAGTGCGCACTCTGTACGCGCCATGGCGTGCTCCGGACGCGCCACGACGTGCTCTGGGAGCGCACTGGCGCACATTTGGACGCGAACTAAGCCTAGACCATTCTTAGTCACTCCAAAATGATACTTTCATGAGTATTTTGAAATTACCATGTTGCAATTCTAAAACCACTTCTCTTCAACCTTAGACCTCATCGTTTGAGTTTTGCGATATCACATGAGATACATGCCCTTCTAATTTTGAATGTATGTAGACCATGTTTTTCAACTTGAGTCGTTAGTAAATGACATATATATGAAGACTATGTGCGTCGGTTTTTCAATTTTTCGATAATTTTTTAATTTATTATGGTTATTTCAAATTCGGTCAAACCTAAGTTTGACCAACATTTAAACAAGTTTAAAACATGAAAATGAAAAACTAAGCATGGATCCTTCTTAGTCACTCCAAAATGAAGCTTTTGTGAGGTTTTTGAAAATTTCATGTTGCAATTCCAAAACCACTTTTCTCTAACCTTAGACCTCATAGTTTGAGTTATGTAATATCACATGAGATCCATGCCCTTCTCCTTTTGAATGTATGTAGACCATGTTTTTCAACTTGAGTCGTTAGTATATGACATAATACGACTATGTGCGCATGATTTTCCTTTTTTTTTCATTTTTTTGAATATTCAAAGCTCATTCCAAATGTCGGTTAAACTGCAGCCGTCCGATTTCCTCTAGAAGGAATCTGCACGCAGACTCGGGGCGATCCGCGAGAACCTCATTCTGCGATCTGATTGGACGCGCGCGTAGGACAAGGGCTGTACACCCGCTGACGAGTGGATCACGGCGGACCCAACGGGGATTTTGGCTCGCCCACCCCCATTTGCCTCAATAACTTAAATGGGGATTTTGGCAAACCAAATGGGGATAGCCATGAGCTCGCTCAAATCTAGCTTGAATCCATATAAATTTTCAAATGAGCTTGAACTCGCTGAAAAATGAGTTTCAAATGAGGTCCAAAGGTAGGGTAAACGGCCCCGTTTCTAAGCAAAAATGGTGGACTCGCTGAAAAATGTGTTTTAAATGAGCTCCAAAGGTAGGGTAAAAGACCCCATTTCTTAGAAAAATGGTGGACTCGCTGAAAAATGTGTTTCAAATGAGCTCCAAAGGTAGGATAAACTGCCCCATTTGTAAGCAAAAATGGTGGACTCGCTGAAAAATGTGTTTCAAATGAGCTCCAAAGGTAGGGTACACGGCCTCATTTCTAAGCAAACTTTGCAAACTGAAGTGGATTCACACACACAATTGGAAACGTCAAGCACAAGGCCATTGCCAAATTTCATGGTAGTACAAAATGGACTTGCCCTTGCTAAATTATAAAATAGATCAACAACTAATAACTAAATTGACACTTGCCTTTAATAAAGCAACTAATCTAAAGAATAGAACCATGGGTAGTCACCGCGCCCTCCCAGCCATTTGGCGTTCCTGGCCGTTCGATCTTCACCGCGGTGCGATCTCGGCCGTCCGTTTTTGTGCTGACCTTTGACTCGAATTTTTGGGCCCACCCGTCATTGACTTAGTGGGTAGACAACTTGGTACACGCAGCTCGCTCCTCACTGATTGGTCACTCCGAGCCGTCCGATCCGAGGAACTCGGTTCCGCGTCAATCTCAACCGTCTGTTTGTCAAACAAAACCACCCCACTGGAAACCCTAGCCGCCACCCCCGTCGCTCCTCTCCCTCGCGCCTCCCCTTTCCTTTCGCTCGCTTCGTCTTGCGGCTCCTCTCCCTCGCGCCTCCACTCCGGCCCCTGGATTTCGCCGTCAGACGCTCTCGCCAGTCCATCCTCCGACAGAGCAGGTCGCATCGTCGCCGGCCGGATCAGATCACTCCGCCGCCGCCCGCCGTGCCGTCGAGGGGTCTCCAATGCGTGCGCGTCCCCGTCACCGTCACCTTCGTCCCTCGCGTTGAAGGTTGGCCGTGAGCTATCCCGGGTCTCCTCTGTCTCTCTCTCTCTCTCACCGTCGATTCACTTCTTTTGTAGCAGGAATTCGTCCCCTCCACACCCACCTGTCCAGATCCGCACTGCCCCCCACCTTGAGAGAGCATAGGGATGGGGAAACAGAAGGCTGAAGTAAGAGGAGAAGATGAAGAGCATGATGGTGGCTTGCACAGCTCAAACGGAGGAACTGGAGCACCACTAACGCCTCTCCTTCTTCGGTGTTGAACAGGAGGAGCACGAGAGTACGTCATTGTATATGCGGATGAAGAATTCGAGCTGAGGTGAGCTGCTCCAAGCACGCCCTTCTCCCCCATTATTTCTCTCTTTTTTCCTGAAATTTTGTTGTACCACATGTTGTTTCGTCACTGTAGCTCCAGATCCACCGCTGCTGCAGCTTGTGGTGTTCTGGTTTATTCGTCTTTTTTACCTTACGAAGTTGTGATGTTTTTGCCTTTTTTTGCAGGTCGTCGCAACACTGGAGATTGCTGCGTAAAGATTTATGATGTTGTTAGATTATAGAATTCATGTCCTTGCTGGTAAGGTTCAGAATCTCAAAGAATAATACACTGATATAGTTTGATCTGCGATTCTGTGTGCTAGATGAGTTTTGTGTGTGAATCTTACAGGTAGTTGTAGGTGTGAGCTATGTTCTTTATTAAATAGTATAATTTAGGTGGGAGGGTGAGCTGCACGTTGTTTATATTACAGAAATTCGGTTCATGTTGTTTATATTACAGAAATTCGGTTGGTCCTAATTCAGATCATATTCGTTTTTGATGTATGCCTAGACTATGGTTTATGGTGGCTATAGGGGCCTACATCCGTTGAATTGTATTTGCTTATACTATTTGTATCTATTGCTTAGTCAATTGATAGAAAGTTACTTGAACATGATAATCATGACATATATGCTTTGGTTACACAGCTAAATTGGCTTCTATGTTGTGATACCCTTTTTTATGTGTTTAATGGGCATCTGGTCTATCTGTTCAGATAGTTTCTCTTTTACCTTTACTTTAGTGGCTCATGGTGGAAATTACTACTGCGTAGTACTTACATCCACATGGAATTGTTTCTTTTGGTTTTGCTCACATGAAATTATCTGATAAGTATATTTTTTGTTTAGCTGCTATGTTGTGATTATCCTCATAAGTTATTCATCTTTTATAGATGTGTCTATTTGTCCTTTGAAAGACACCAGGTGGCAGCACTTCACTCGGTATCATCGCTTATTTGTTTATCTCGGCTGAATATCCTTTTGAAAGGACAAATAAACCAACAAGTGTCTCAAAAAATGTTGGATGCATATGTAAACTTTGTTTGGATCAGTATTCGGATGTGTTTGTTCTGGTCACGTGTTCAAAATTATTTCTCTAACATTTATTTGTAGTTTTGTAATGCATAATCCCTCTTAAGAAAAATCACAAATTACAAGTGTTGCAGAAATACAGATATAATAGAGACTAGCTGATGGTCACTTGATGCTTAGATGTAGTGTTATTTGTGGTAGCTGCACATAATAGTTTATTTGTGATTATCCTGACATGTTATTTATCTGTTCTAGCTGTGTCTATCTGTCCTTGCAAGTCATAGGACTAACTTTTAGATGCTTTGATGCTTTATGTTAGTTAGGGATGCTAGATTCTTATTCATCTCAGCATGTTAATAGTTAAATTGCTACGTTTCTTTTCTTAATGCAAGTCACATGATCAACTTTGCTTTTATTTCTTCAGGTGTGTTCCTATTGCGAGCCGGCGCTGCGGTCGTCTTTCTCCGCTCTGTATTTCCTTATTGCTTCTTTTGTGCCGAACACAAAGGAGCATTGGCTTAGGAATATTGATGGTGTTGTCCATTTCCAGTTATGTGTACCTGAAAGTTCCTCAGTAAAGAAAAGCCTTTTTCTCAACCCTGGGCTTAGTTACAGTTTTAGGACATCATTTTGTAATTGAGCTAGCCGAATAACTAGAATTTATATCGGTGATTTCGTCTGAGGCTTGCCAGCACTTGGCAGCAGCTGCTCATATTCTCATGTTTCATCTTCATTTTACATGCCAACTGACTTTTGTTTCACTGCTTCTAATTGAACTGTCAAGCTTACTAAACTGTTGTCGATATAGCTCATTTGTTTATGAGATTCGTAGCCCTATGGATTACCTGATACAAGAAAACTAATCTGATCAGGCCTTAAGTTGAAAGTTTTGAGTGCTCCACACCAAGGATGTTGCCTTTAGAAATAAAATAAAATATACTTATGATGATTATCACAATGTTACCCACCAATTCCAACTCTGAAAGATGTGGTTGGCGTGCCTATTTATTCTTTAGACCTATCTATACTGAAGACTCTAATGGCTGTAAAGTTGATGTGTGGAAGAGCATCATGTTTTGCTCTTAAACTATAATGCCACTACTATGTAGAGTACATGTCATATTATTCAAAAGAGGAAGTTCCTGTAATGTTCCATGTTTCTATCTTCGAGTCATTGACATTATTCTGATAGATTAGGTTAGCTTGGATAAATAGAGTAGTTTTTCTCATTGATACCATTCACCTTGATCATTTGATACTTTGTTGGAATCCACTAATAAACTAAATTTCTAGGTCGCTGCCTTGGTATAATTAACCTAGAACTAGGATAGTTTCTTTATGTGCCAACACATGGTTGTTTCCAAGACGCGCCAACAAAATGCTACCGATAAGAACAAATGTATGCATGTTAGCTGCTCCATGTTATTTACTAAGCCTTTGGAGGATTGGATCATGGTTGGTTTGATTTGAATACCTCCCTTCAGTTTTGGAGGTTTAGTAACCTTTTCAATTTCATACTCGGTCCGATCTAGAGATAATATCCCATGGATTTTAAACCGTCGTGATTGTGAGTCTCAGACTTAAAGGTGCAGTATGGTGATCATTGTGTCGTGCATTTCTCAGCTTTTGGTGGCCTTTATTTCTCTTGCTGTCAAAATGTGTTTCTATTATTTCTGCTTATATTACGAGCTTGAGTTATATTAGAAACTTCAAGCTTGACTATTCTTCTATCATGTTTCAGGATTTAACCTTATCTGGACTTGCATACATTTGTCACTTGCGAATTTAGTGAGAGTGAGTTAGAAAAAAGAGCTTGGGATGTTCCTTATCACATGCAGGTAATATTTATTACATTGAACTTCTTTTTATTTACAACCATTTGACAACAAGTTAATCTTGAAATAAATGTATTTTGTCACTTTATTTTACTGTTCTTTTTGTGAATAAGGGTGACATGGTTGGTCTGATGTGGTTCGTTTATTCCCTTTCCTGTAGTCCATCAAAGACTAGGGCAGCAGATAGTTTTCAGGAATCATTTTTCCTTTGACTTGGAGCACCGAACCAATCTGCTCTTTCAATCGTAAGCTGTGTAGTTCTGAAGTGGGTCAATACGTTCAACTAGAAGTACTGTTCTAAACCCAGTTGTGAAATTTGGTTATGTTTGCTCTCAATGGTCAGTTTAGTCACTGTCTATGACAGACATTTTGTTGCACAAAGTCATCTTTTGTGTAACGTTAGGCCTTCTAACATTCTAATTAAATTATGGCCTGAAAATGAAAATGCCTGGTGTTTGTTTCATACGAATTCTGTTGTTATGAAAAATGCCTGCCATGTTTAGTTCTACTTGGTTGTTCTTTATATTGTGCAAATGCTGAGAAAACAAGTTCCATTTTGTATGTTCCTTTCATAAGTTGTACGCTCCTTTCACAAATGGTTACTTCCAGCAATGGCTAGATATACAAATATTATCATGGTTTCTTTTGTAAGATGAAGAGGACCATCTCAAGTTCGGGATTGCTTTGTGCTCGTGCTTGCCTCTGGTCTGTCATTGATCTGCCTTCTAGGTAACTATTTTTACTTCCCTACCTCTGTTATTTATAAGATGTGCTATTATTTTCTGCTGTGTTTTCTATCCATTTGTTTGCCAGCTACTGATTCTGTTGTGTGTTACCTACTTTTTATATTGGTGTGGTCTCTAGGTTAGCATCAGTCTTAATCATGGTATTTTGGTTATCTTCTTGCATGCTATACCTCAAAGTGAATTTCACCATATAGATGTGTTGATGATATTGTGAGATTTTTGTTTGCAATTTACTCTAAAGCTTAACTATCGATCACTTGTGTTCGTTTCATGATTTTCAGCTGGTGTCGTACTGATTTGCTGATAATAATTGTTGTGCCAACTCTATTACACTAAGGCAAGCTGTGCTTGCACAGTTTGGTCAATTTAAATGATACTTTGTTGATTTTTATTTTGCCTTTAGATATTTATTTTCTGCATGGTCACCATTATTTTTCATCTAATTCAGCTGGTTTTTAGTGTTCTAATTGATGATCTTTTTGTAGAAAAGGAGTGCAATGTTTATTTGTGGGTTGTCCAACGGAAGAAAATAAGTGCCATGGATTAGTCACATGTCTTCAAATTTGCTACTCGCCAAGGTAGTTTGATTGTTTGTTATCTATTACTGTTGTAGATCAGGCAATAGATGTCATGTTTTCCAGGTTTGTGTCCATTACTATCCGGCCAATGTTATTTAAATTCTGCATGATTAATTCTTGGAGTGTAAGGAGCTTGTGTGATTCATGATAGTGAGGGCAGCCGAGAATATTCAAGATTTGTTATATGCAATATAAGGTAAACATATTTAAGGAACTGACGCCATTTCCCATTTCGTAATCCTAACATGGGCTATTTCCTTGAATACATATTGAACCTATTTTAGATTTGGTTCTCTTACATTTGTCCTGTTGCAATTGTTTTGAGCCTCTGTCTTATTAGAGGTGCATACTATTAATCCTGTGGCTAGATCGCACTAGCAGTTGCTCCTTATGCCTCTATGTCGGAGCCTCTTTTTTATTTCCTGCTCTAGCCTAAATTATATTGAGTCGTAGAACAACTGCGTTGTTCACTCTGGATGAAACCCTTTGTGTATTTCAGGACCATTTAATAGTACCTATATGTCATATACTTATCCACTTATTCCTTTGTGGAGTTCCCTATTAAACTAATTATAATTGTTCTTGTGATAGTGATGGCATCCTAAATTATATATTTGGTGAAACCTGACGGAACAACATATCCCTATATTGCTTGATCCACTGTGTGTCGGTGTCGTGCTATAGGCTGCTGCCTTCCCTTATTTGGCTCAGTTGTTTTTTCTATTCCCTCCTTATTCTATCCCTCCTTTGCCTAAATGCCTTAAGAAAGGAGCAGAGCAAGGGGAATCAAGATTTATTCATTATGATTTTTTTAATTCACATCTACCAAAAAGCCTATGATAGACAAGTTGGTTTTCCATATTAGAGCAAACTTACTAATTTGATACCAAACATGAGATTTACAAAATTTTGCTCCTATACTTTGTTTGATAAATTTGAATCCCCATCTCATAGTTTGAACACCTTTTGGTTGATATGTTTGTTCTGGTCTCTCCTTTTTTTTCCAGGTGGTCGTCTTTCTGGATGTGCTTGGGTTTGGGACACTAACTGTGAAGGTCTGTATTCAGTTTTTTATCCATCGCAGAAAGATTTGTTGTATCCGCAGTCCAATAAGAAGAACACCTAACCGGCTGAAAACTTTTTTGTATCTGCTGTCCAAGAAGAAGAATACCTAACCTACTGCCTTCAGGTTGTCGTGATGTGATGTAAGGTAACAGTTCAGATACACCATCAGAACCAAGTCAATTTCAAATATGCGTAGGAGTATCGTCTTTTGGTATTACAAATTGGTTCTTGGTATCACCCTATGACATTCACATGCTCTGGGCTATGAATATCTCGGTGTTCCCTGTTTTGATCTTCCAATCAGTTTGAACTATCTTTATACATACCATCTATGCCATTCTCCTGCTTGCTACTCCCTCCGTTCCAAATTAATTGACTTCTATTTGCCCACATATGTGTATGTCATATGGACAAATGGAAGTCAATTAATTTGGAACGGAGGGAGTATTTCTTACTTCCATTTGTAGGACTTATACAACCTCAGATCTGAAATAAAACATGCCAGTAGTTTACCATGGTTTCTGTTTGTTTGTTCATCTTATCCTTTTTCTGTGTATGAACATATCATAGATGGACTAGCAAAGACTTTCATGCATTTGTTGCATGAGAATGGTTTACTACCTTAAGAACTATTTGGTGAATTAACCGAACCCTTAGTCAGCTGAGCTACGTTGATTAGCACCTTCAACCAAATTATTTCAGTTCGATACTGTACTTATTAATTCAAAGTTCATCTGTAAAGGTGCTATTTTTGTGTTGCCTAAAAACTAATAAAGTAATAATTACATCACATGTGGTTTAAAATCTTACTGTCATTTTTTACTTTATTATGCTTCTTTTATTGGAGACAAAACAATCATTATCCTTACTTTAGATACAATAGTTATACAAAAGGATATTCTAAAGTATACTGACTTTGTCTAAGCGTAGCTAAAGTATACATACTGATATATGTTATGTATAGAAATAAGACAAAAGGTATAAAAAAGATAAGCTAAGCTATGTAACATTTTGTAAAATTGTTGTGCTTCCCTTGGTTTAATCCATCTAGCTCATGTCACTTGCACACCATACTAGCAGCTCAATGGAGATTATGACGGCCATACTCAAGAAAATGCAACTTCCACACCCTAAATATGAGACCCTTGCAACTAAAGGAGGCCAGATAGTTGCAAAAGTTGTGTTCTACCCCTCCGTACAGTACCCGCATCATTCATTTGGGACTCAGTCTCTATCTAGCTACCCATCAAACTCCATTGGGTTAGCAGCCAATGATGCTGTGGTCTAAGCAATCAGGTACATAGACCGTCCAGAAGAAGGTGCTGAAAGATTTAGGTTGAATGGCTTGCATGTGTGTTCCCTGTTAGAATTTGCCCGTGGAACCTGTAGAAGGCTCTTCTCTCTTAGAATGTACATGTAACAGAACAACCAAGTTATGTAATATATTTTCTTGATTTAGTCGGTTGAATTGAGATCGCATACATGTTACACTTTTACAATTTATAATAGCAGCTCTTATACAGTATTTATTTAAAAGATACTCATCAACATGATGTCAAACCACCAACTTTAATCTTAAAAGGAGAGCAAGAGCAAGGTGGCATGTGGGAAGCCGTGCCATCCGGCACCACCTAGATCGGCTTAATCATATGTTGTAGTATGGTATTTATACATTTTTGTAAATATCGATGTCTCGAAACAATAAGTACATGAATTCTTCTGTCAGCTGTGCAATAGACTAAGCCAATAGTTGGTGCATGTTTTAACAATCTAAGTTAGACTGTTTGCTAAGGCATGAATTTAACTTATGTAGCCTCCATCGTTTCTATCACAATATTTTCTACCTGTTTGTTAATGTGATTATCTATATCTATCGGCATATTGTTTTCAATCTGTTTTCAACCTATTAGCTTCCATGTCTGTGATATTTACATTGCCTACCAATGTACTTGAGCTTAAAATCTATTTTTTCTTTTCTTTATAATTATCCCTTTCATTGTTTTCATGATGTTGTACTAATGTCCAGAACCACCCCCTCCCCCTCTTCCTAATCAACATTGATGCATCGTGTTCGATTAATAGTCCGCTAACAGGGTGTTTCACCTTTTACCGATTTACTCTTTAAAAACTAGGTGGCGCGCGGCAGGCCGCGCCCCAAATCTAGTAACTAAAATGGACTACAACTCGTCCTCGTCATCGGAAAGCTCCACCGACTCGGCCTTGCCCTTGCCCCTGCCCTTGCCCTTGGCATCGACCTCTTCTGGGGTGATGCTGTTCGACGCCGACCACATGTCCTCCTTCTTTCCCTTGCTCTCCGAGTAGATATTGAGCCGTTGCTGCTCGGCGGTGGAATGCTTGGCCAGGTCCATGGCTTTCTGGTCGGCCATGGCCCAGGCCAAACCCGGGTCCAGGACCTCCGTGACCTCCTCCTTCCAGGCCATGGTCCAGTCCATACCCTGGTCGTCCTCGTCGTCCTCGTCGGACAGATCGATGAAGGGAATGGGATCGGGAGCAATGGCCCTGCCCCTGCCCCTTGGAGACTCCCCGTCCCATGCCGCTTTTCTCGCTCGCCTCCTGCTCGAACTTGGAGGAGTACGCGCATGCCCACGCCCACGCCCACTCCCCATGCCGCTTCCCTCGCTCGCCTCAAGAAACCAAGGATAGGGGACGTGGCGGCGGCGGCGGTTCGAGCTGGGAGTGGAGCTGTGATACGTCTCCAACGTATCTATAATTTCTTATGTTCCATGCTTATATTATGCCACTTGCTACATGTTTTATACACACCTTTATATCATTTTATGCATTTTTTGGAACTAACCTATTAACAAGATTCCACAGTGCCAGTTGCCTGTTTTCTGTTGTTTTTGGTTTCAGAAAAGTTGTTAAGGAAATATTCTCGGATTTGGACAAACGAAACGTCGAAGTTCCTATTTTTCCCGGGAGGTTCCAAAACACCGAAGAAGACACGGAGGGGAGCCACGAGGGGCCCACACCCCCTCCCGGCGCGGGTCCCCCTTCTGCCGCGCGGGGACAGGGTGTGGGGCCCTCGAGCCTCCACCGCCTTCGCCCTTTCGCCTACTTATACCCCCCATAAATCTAAGACCTAGGACGCGCACCTTTTTCCTCCACGAAGTCCAGAGCCGCCGCCGTCGTCAACCCTAGTTCGGGAGGGTTCAGAACCTCTTCCCGGCACCCTGCCGGAGAGGGGAATCATCACCGGAGGGCTCTACATCACCATGCCCGCCTCCGGACTGATGCGTGAGTAGTTCATCCTTGGACTACGGGTCCATAGCAGTAGCTAGATGGTTGTCTTCTCCTCTTGTGCTACCATGTTTAGATCTTCTGAGCTGCCTATCATGATCAAGATCATCTATATGTAATACTACATGTTGTGTTTGCTGGGATCCGATGAATATTGAGTACTATGTTATTGCTTCATAATATATCTTGTGAGTGCGTTATTTATGATCTTGTATGCTCTCCGTTGCTAGTAGATGCTCTGGCCAAGTAGATGCTTGTGACTCGAAGAGGGTGTATTTATGCTCGATAGTAGGTTCATGTCTCTATTTAATCTGGCGTGGTGACAGCTAGCTCTAAGATCGTAGATGTACTGTTGCTACTAGGGATAAAATAGTAGTACTTTATCTAAGGGTATTTGTATTACTTACATTACACACATTGCCTAATGCAATAATCTGTTGCTCGCAACTTAATACTGAAAGGGGTGCGGACGCTAACCGGAAGGTGGATTATCAGTCATAGATGCGGTTGGAACGGTCTATGTATATTGTTGTAATGCCCAAATGAATCTCACACTAGACATCATAACTATAGTATATGCATCATTATGCACTTCTTTATTCTGTCAATTGCCCAGCTGTAATTTGTTTACCCGCTTGTATGTTATTATTATTTATGGAGAGACACCACTAGTGAACTGTGGACCCCGATCCTTTTCTTTAAACTGATAAAACAACCTACTGCAATCCTGTTACTTTCATTCTCTGCAAACAAACATCATCATCCACACATACGTTTAATCCTTTTGTTACAGCAAGCCAGTGAGATTGACAACCTCACTGTCAAGTTGGGGCAAAATACTTTGATTGTGTTGTGTGCAGGTTCCACGTCAACTACACACATTCTCTTTTCTGGCGCCGTTGACACCTCCGGGAGAACTCTAGTTTCCTACTGGTTCGATAACCTTGGTTTCACAACTGAGGGAAACTTGCTGCTGCACTGCTTCATACCTTCCTCTTGGGGTTTCCCAACAACACCTCACCGGTGCATCAAGCATTTTTCTGGCGCCGTTGCCGGGGAAGCTAGATCCTTTTGTTCAGAAGACCTTGACATTCCCCCGTCAACTCAGCACCAGAATTTTTCTGGCGCCGTTGCCGGGGAAACAAGACTCTTCTGCGAGGGGAGTCTCTCACTTCCAATCTTTTTATTTTGTTATTGTCTTGCTTAGTTTATTTTTATTACTGTCTTGTTTGCTTAATATCAAAAATACAGAAAAATTAGTTACTTGCATTGTTATTTTTATTTCGGTTTAGTTATTTATTATTTCGGTTTTTATTATTGTTATTTCGGTTTGTCTTTTAATTTGCTAAAATGGGTACTGCTGAGAATACTAAGTTGTGTGATTTCACTAGCACCAATAATAATGATTTTATATGCACTCCTATTGTTCCAACTGCTTCTAAAGCAGAGTTCTTTGATATAAAACCTGCTTTGTTAAACCTTGTTGTGAGAGAGCAATTTTCTGGTGTTAGTACTGATGATGCTGATGCCCATCTAAATAATTTTGTTGAACTTTGTGAAATGCAAAAATATAAAGATGTAGATGGTGATATTATAAAACTGAAATTATTTCCTTTCTCTTTGAGAGGAGAGCTAAAGAATGGTTGCTTTCATTACCTAGGAATAGTATTGATTCATGGATTAAATGTAAAGATGCTTTTATTGGAAAATACTATCCTCCTGCTATTATTTCTCTAAGAAGTAGCATTATGAATTTTAAACAACTTGATAATGAACATGTTGCTCAAGCTTGGGAATGAAATCTTTGGTTAAAAATTGCCCTACCCATGGACTGACTGCTTGGATGATCATCCAAACCTTTTATGCAGGACTGAATTTTTCTTCAAGAAACCTTCTTGATTCGGCTGCTGGAGGTACCTTTATGTCCATCACTTTGGGGGCTGCAACAAAACTCTTGGATGATATGATGATGAATTATTCTGAGTGGCATACTGAAAGGACACCTCAAGGTAAGAAGGTAAATTCTGTTGAAGAAACCTCCTCTTTGAGTGAAAAGATTGATATTATTATGTCTATGCTTGTGAATGGTAAATCTCATGTTGATCCAAATAATGTTCCCTTATCTTCTTTAGTTGCACAAGAAGAGCATGTTGATGTGAACTTCATTAAAAATAACAATTTCAACAACAATGCCTAAAGGAACAATTATGGTAATAATAACTATAAGCCCTATCCTTCAAATAATGGTGGTGTTTATGTTAATTTTTATGGTAATTCTTATGGAAAAATGCCTAGTGAGGAAAGGATTTTAGAAATTGAAAGAGCTACTAATTTTTTTATGCAAACCCAATATGAGCAAAATAAAGTATTCACTAGGACTATGGAAGAACAATCTATTATGTTGAAAAATATTAGTCATCAAATGGAAAATTTAAATAGAGAAATTTTGGGTCTACAAGGGAAAATCACTAGTGCTGAAACTTGTATTTCCTCTATATCTGAAGCACAATCTTCTTTAATTAATAAAATAGCTGCTAAACCTGAAAATATTGATGATAATCCTTTTGCTACTGCTAATGCCATCCAAGTTAGAATTGATGAAAATGTTAGGATGATGGCCCAATTGCATGCTAGATGGGAAAGAGAGAAAGAACTAGCTAAGGAAGATAATATTGTTAAAGTTTTTACTATTACCACTACTGAAAATAATGTTACTTCACATGCTAGTAAGCCTCCTACTATTAATGGTAACATAGTTGGTGTTGGAAATATTTCTTCTACTTCTTCCAAAAAGTTAAAATTGCCTAAAACTGCTGAAACTGTTCTTGATAAAAGTGCTGAAATTTTTAAGAACATGGGGGATTGTGGTTCGGTTTGCTTTGATGATAATAATTTTGATTTTGATAATTGTAATATCACTGAAGTTATTAAGTTCTTGCAAAATTTGACCACAAGTCCTAATGCTAGTGCCATGAACATGGCATTTACAACTCATATTACAAATGCTCTCATTAAGGCTAGGGAAGAGAAATTAAAACTTGAATCTTCTATCCCTAAGAAGTTAGAAGATGGTTGGGAGCCCATCATTAAAATAAAAGTGGATAAATTTGATTGCAATGCTTTATGTGACCTAGGTGCAAGTATCTCTGTTATGCCTAAAAAGTTTATGATATGTTTGATTTGCCACCTTTGGAACATTGCTATTTGGATGTTTTTCTTGTTGATAATGCTATGGAGAAACCTTTGGGTAGAGTCAAT
Organism: Poa annua; assembly: GCA_026929855.1. Lineage (NCBI taxonomy): Eukaryota > Viridiplantae > Streptophyta > Magnoliopsida > Poales > Poaceae > Poa > Poa annua. Next base: position 41,695,856 of record CM049435.1, on the reverse strand, counting down.
GATGTTCTTATTATGGTTAACAATAATCTTGTCCCCGTTGATTTTATTGTCTTGGATATTGAATGCAACCCATCTTGTCCAATAGTGTTGGGAAGACCTTTTCTTAGAACTGTGGGTGCTACTATTGATATGAAAGAAGGAAATATTAGATACCAATTCCCACTCAAGAAATGTATGGAACACTTCCCTATAAAAAGAATGAAGCTACCTTTTGATTCTATCACTCGTATAAATTATGATGTTGATGCTTCATCTATTGGAAATACTTGAAAATCACTTTCTGTGCCTAGCCGAAAGGCGTTAAAGAAAAGCGCTTATGGGAGACAACCCACTTTTTATTTCTGTTATTTTATTTTATTGAGTCAAGGAACATGTCTACCTATGTAGCAATTCCTTTGTATCTTTACTTTATTGCATTGTTGTGTCAAGTTAAGCCTCTAGTAGAAAGTTGATGCTAGATGTGGATTGCTACGCAGAAACAATTTTCTGCTTTCCACCGTTAAATTCATAACTAATTACAGAAAAATTGAAATGACCTGGGATGTTTTGTGCGTGATCCTCAGATATGTATGCAACTTTCATTAGTTTTGAGTTTTCTGATTTGAGCAAGTTAAGTGCCTCGAAAAAATTCGTCTGTACAGACTGTTCTGTTTTTGACAGATTCTACCATTTATTTTGCAATGCCTCTTTTACTATTTTGAATGGATCTTTTTGTTCCATAAAGTATCAGTGGCTGTAGCTAATATCCAGTAGCATTGGTAGCAATTGTGTTCATGCAGAATATAAGAATTTTTTATTATGCACTAACCCTCTAATGAAGTCTACTTTGAGTTTGGTGTGGAGGAAGTATTCAAGGATCAAGAGAGAAGGATGATGTGATGTGATCAAGAAGATGAAAGAGCCAAAGCTTGGGGATGCCTCGTGGGTCACCCAAGCATATTTCAAGAAGACTCAAGCGTCAAAGCTTGGGGATGCCCAAGGCATCCCCTTTTTCATCAACAAACTATCAGGTTATCTCTAGTGAAACTATATTTTAATTCCGACACATCTTATGTGCTTTACTTGAAGCGTATGTTTGTTTTTGTTTTTGTTTTTGTTATTTTCATTCTCTGAATAAAATGGATCCTAGCATTCCTTTGTGGGAGAGAGACACGCTCCGCTTTTTCTTATGAATACTCGTATTCTTCACTTATATTTGTTGAGTATTCTTCTATGTTACTTCAATACTATTAGCTCTTGTTTTTCATGCATCTCTTATTGGAGCTGTTAGTTTTTCTTATGTTACACTCTCATATCTCATTGTTTAATACTTGGAGAGTTTATTTTTAAATAAGTTGATTGGTGTTTGGTTGGAAACAGAAAATGCTAAATGTGGTAGATGGAATAATGAAAAAAGATATGCATGCTCTTATGGATTGTTATCTTGTATGTTGTGGTGCTTGGCAATATTTTGAGCTCTCAAGTAGATCATGTTTAAGCTTTTACATCATGTAGTTAAAGCCTATTAGTGAAGAACTACCGTAAAGCTTGTTGAAATTTGGTTTGCATGTTTGGTATCTCTAAGGTCTAGATATTTTCTAGTAAAGGTGTTTGAATAACAAGGAAGACAATGTAGAGTTTTATAATACTTGCAATATGTTTTTATATATGTCTTGTTGTCATAGTTTATACTTGTGTTTGCTTCAAATAACCTTGCTAGCCAAAGCCTTGTACTGAGAGGGAATGCTTCTCGTGCATCCAAAACCTTGAGCCAAAAGCCATGCCATTTGTGTCCACCATACCTACCTACTACATGGTATTTCCTGCCATTCCAAGCAAATACTTCGTGTGCTACCTTTTATTCAAAACTTATTATCCCTTATTTGTGTCAATGTTTATTAGCTCATGAGGAAGTATGTGGTGTTACGGATATCAACATTGTCATTTGCTTTTAGACAGACTTTCACAACCGGACTAGTGGCATATACATCCGTTTATCCATTAACTTTGCAAAAAGAGCTGGCAAATGGGGTGCCCAGTCCCAATTAATTACAACTTTAACCGCTGCAATCTCTTCACATTTTTGGCCTGATCTAATCAGTCAAGCAATGACAACATTTTTTAACTATATGTGTAAACAAAAGAGATAAGAGGGATGATCTGCCTTGCTGGTAGAAATAACGTCCTTCATGGGAGCCGCTCTTGAAAGTCTGGTTGACAAGGGGGGTAGAGTGCCCATTACCATTCGTTGACAACAACAAACACCTCTCAAAGGTTACTTTTATGCTCTCTATATGATTTCAAAAACCTATAAAAACTAAAAAGCTCTAGCACATGTTTGTATCCCTGCTTCCCTCTGCGAAGGGCCTTTCTTTTACTTTATTATGAGTCAGTTTACCTACTTCTTTCTGTATTAGAAGCAAACACTTTTTAATCGTTTTACCTACTCGGGACGAGTAGAACTAAGCTTGGGGATGTTGATACGTTTTACAGATTATATTCGCAATGATGACATCGTGTGACCGCGCTTCACGTCTAGTCGAACTGACATGCCTGTAAATGTTTACCACGTCATCTGGTGCCCCTAGACGTGTCGAGTACAAGTGTCGAACAGTTGATGCGCGTCGTCGTTCTGGTCCAAGTTAATGCAGTTGCAGACGCTGTGAGACATCTACACGTATCAGAAGCATTTTTTGCGAGAACTGACGCGATTAATTTTCTTTTTACGTGCAAATATCCGGTCACGAACTGGACGTGAACTACACGTATCGGTGCATCCGTGTCAACACATCAAGCGCAATCTGGACACGAACTGGACGTGAACTGGCACCCACAATGCGCGCTCTGTGTAGTTACGCGATCTGAACGTGTGTAGACCTTGTTTATCAACTTGAATCGTTTGTAATTTTTGTTATTATACTTATGTCGAACACCTTAAGTGCGCAATTTGGACGCGCCATGGCGTGCTCCGGACGCGCCACGGCGTGCTCTGGGAGCGCACTGGCGCACATTTGGGCGCGAACTAAGCCTAGACCATTCTTAGTCACTCCAAAATGATACTTTCGTGAGTATTTTGAAATTACCATGTTGCAATTCCAAAACCACTTATCTTCAACCTTAGAACTCATTATTTGAGTTTTGCGATATCACATGAGATACATGCCCTTCTAATTTTAAATGTATGTAGACCAAGTTTTTCAATTTGAGTCGTTAGTATATGACATATGAAGACTATGTGCGTCTGTTTTTCAATTTTTCGATAATTTTTGAATTTATTATGGTTATTTCAAATTCGGTCAAACCTAAGTTTGACCAACATTTAAACAAGTTTAAAACATGAAAATGAAAAACTAAGCATGGATCCTTCTTAGTCACTCCAAAATGAAGCTTTTGTGAGGTTTTTGAAAATTTCATGTTGCCATTCCAAAACCACTTCTCTCTAATCTTAGACCTCATAGTTTGAGTTATGCAATATCAAGTGAGATCCATGCCCTTCTCCTTTTGAATGTACGTAGACCATGTTTTTCAACTTGAGTCGTTAGTATATGACATAATACGACTATGTGCGCATGATTTTCCTTTTTTGATTTTTTTTCAATATTTGAAGCTCATTTCAAATGTTAGTTAAACTGCAGCCGTCCGATTTCCTCTAGAAGGAATTTGCACGCAGACTCGGGGCGATCCGCGAGAAGCTCATTCTGCGATTTGATTGGACACGCGCGTAGGACAAGGGCTGTACACCCGCTGACGAGTGGACCACGGCGGACCCAACGGGGATTTTGGCTCGCCCACCCCCATTTGACTCAGTGACATAAAATGGCTATTTTGGCACACCAAATACGGATTTTGGCTGTTACCCGTCACCGTAACTTAAATGGGGATTTTGGCAAACCAAACGAGGATAGCCATGAGCTTGCTCAAATCTAGCTTGAATGCATATAAAGTTTCAAATGAGATTGGACTCGCTGAAAAATGTGTTTCGAATGAGGTCCAAAGGTAGGTTAAACGGCCCCGTTTCTAAGCAAAATTGGTGGACTCGCTGAAAAATGTGTTTCAAATGAGCTCCAAAGGTAGGGTAAAAGGCCCAATTTCTAAGCAAAAATGGTGGACTCGCTGAAAAATGTGTTTCAAATGAGCTCCAAAGGTAGGGTAAACGACCCCATTTGTAAGCAAAAATGGTGGACTCGCTGAAAAATGTGTTTCAAATGAGCTCCAAAGGTAGGGTAAACGGCCCCATTTCTAAGCAAACTTTGCAAACTGAAGTGGATTTATACACACAATTAGAAACGTCAAGCACAAGGCCATTGCCAAATTTCATGGTAGTACAAAATGGACTTGCCCTTGCTAAATTATAAAATAGATCAACAACTAATAACTAAATTGGCACTTACCCTTAATGAAGCAACTAATAACTAAAATGGACTACCACTCGTCCTCGTCATCGGAAACCTCCACCGACTCGGCCTTGCCCTTGCCCTTGGCATCGACCTCTTCTGAGGCGATGTTGTTCGACGCCGATCACATGTCCTCCTTCTTCCCCTTGCTCTCCGAGTAGATATTGAGCCGTTGCTGCTCGGCGGCGGAATGCTTGGCCAGGTCCATGGCTTTCTGGTCGGCCATGGCCCAGGCCAAACCCGGGTCCAGGACCTCCGTGACCTCCTCCTTCCAGGCCATGGTCCAGTCCATACCCTGGTCGTCCTCGTCGTACTCGTCGGATAGATCGATGAAGTGAATGGGATCGGGAGCAATGGCCCTGCCCCTGCCCCTGCCCCTTGGAGACTCCCCGTCCCATGCCGCTTCCCTCGCTCGTCTCCTGCTCGAACTTGGAGGAGTACGCGCACGCCCATGCCCACGCCCACTCCCCATGCCGCTTCCCTCGCTCGCCTCAAGAAACCAAGGATAGGGGACGTGGCGGCGGCGGCGGTTCGAGCTGGGAGTGGAGCTGCCATCACCACAAGGCATGGAGAGATACGGGACTGGGCAAAGGTGTCTAGGAGAGGAAGAGGGGATTTGTGAGCGCAATGGGCAAGGAGATGGCTCCTTTTAATGGTAGGAGCGGTCTGGACGGCGTCGCGGTCTAGACGGCAGTAATGGCGACCGGGCATTGATTCGGCTCCAGGCTACTCATCTTGCAGCAGGATAGAGTAGGTAAGAGAGACGCGAGGACGGCGGAGCAGATGCGCGTCCGGTCCGGCAGTGTAGGCGGCGAGGCAGCTTTTTGCCGGCCGGGGGGGGGGGGGGGGGGCACGCCATTGAAGGCGCGGCGAGCACAGGTGGAACGGCATGGACGCGCACGTACGGCCGCATGCATGCAAGTGGGACGGGGTGTATGCACTTCGCTGGGCCCACATCTAAGGTCAAAGGGCCGACCCCACTAAGCGACCCCAGGAAATCCCAACCGAGCCGCGACAGGCCGACCCCACCAGTCAGGCCAAGTGACGGTTACCAGAGGGAAACGGAGCGTTTGGCCGATTTCCGAGCCATCCAGGACACAGACGAGAGAAACTACACGGGTATGGCACGGATAAACTAGACAGAACCGGGGCACAGAAGCAATTGTCCCTATATCTTGTGAGTGCGTTATTTATGATCTTGCATGCTCTCCGTTGCTAGTAGGTGCTCTGGCCAAGTAGATGCTTGTGACTCCAATAGGGGGTATTTATGCTCGATAGTAGGTTCATGTCTCTATTTAATCTGGCGTGGTGACAGCTAGCTCTAAGATCGTAGATGTACTGTTGCTACTAGGGATAAAATAGTAGTACTTTATCTAAGGGTATTTGTATTACTTACATTACACACATTGCCTAATGCAATAATCTGTTGCTCGCAACTTAATACTGAAAGGGGTGCGGACGCTAACCGGAAGGTGGATTATTAGTCATAGATGCGGTTGGAACGGTCTATGTATATTGTTATAATGCCCAAATGAATCTCACACTAGACATCATAACTATAGTATATGCATCATTATCCACTTCTTTATTCTGTCAATTGCCCAGCTGTAATTTGTTTACCCGCATGTATGTTATTATTATTTATGGAGAGACACCACTACTGAACTGTGGACCCCGGTCCTTTCCTTTAAACTGATAAAACAACCTACTCCAATCCTGTTACTTTCATTCTCTGCAAACAAACATCATCATCCACACATACGTTTAATCCTTTTGTTACAGCAAGCCAGTGAGATTGACAACCTCACTGTCAAGTTGGGGCAAAATACTTTGATTATGTTGTGTGCAGGTTCCACGTCAACTACACGCAAGCTTTCTGGCGCCGTTGACACCTCCGGGAGAACTCTAGTTTCCTACTGGTTCCATAACCTTGGTTTCACAACTGAGAAAAACTTGCTGCTGCACTGCTTCATACCTTCCTCTTGGGGTTTCCCAACAACACCTCACCGGTGCATCAAGCTGCCATCACCACGAGGCATGGAGAGTTACGGGACTAGGCGAAGGTGTCTAGGAGAGTAAGAGGGGATTTGTGAGCGCAATGAGCAAGGAGATGGCTCCTTCTAATGTTAGGAGCGGTCTGGATGGCGTCGCGGTCTAGACGGCAGTAGTGGCGACCAGGCATTGATTCGGCTCCAGACTGCTCATCTTGCAGCAGGATAGAGTAGGCAAGAGAGACGTGAGGACGGCGGAGCAGATGCGCGTCCGTTCCGGCAGTGTAGGCGGCGAGGCAGCTTTTTGCCGACCAGGGGGGCACGCCATTGAAGGCGCGGCGAGCACAGGTGGAACGACATGGACGCGCACGTACGGCCGCATGCATGCAAGTGGGACGGGGTGCATGCACTTCGCTGGGCTCACATCTAAGGTCAAAGGGCCGACCCCACTAGCCGACCCCAGAAAATCCCAACCGAGCCGCGACAGGCCGACCCCACCAGTCAGGCCAAGTGACGGTTACCAGAGGGAAACAAAGCGTTTGGCCGATTTCCGAGCCATCCAAGGCACAGACGAGAGAAACTACGCGGGTATGGCACAGACGGACAATCTAGAGAGAACCAGGGCACAGAAGGAATTGTCCCCTTAGTGTATGTAGCTTCTTTGTCGTCCTTGCATGTAAGCCTCGACATCAATAGCGTTCCAGTAGTCGGCGAGACTGCTCATGTTGTCTCCGCATTGGGCGTCGATCACAGACCAATAAAGTATTGCTTCTTTCATTGTGATAACGAATATTAAACACTTATTGTTCCAATGCAAGTTTACTTATTCTTTATGGTATGTGAACTTGTCTCCACCTTGCAGTGTTGCAATATCTTTGGCAACTAGTGGTGAGGCATTAATCGTAATAGTAGAATCCACATTCTAGTGGGGGTTGTAGCTTTATTGTGCTCGATATGGCTATGTAGAAATGACATGGTTTATAGTGATGATCCATAAGTATCTTCGAGGGGAGTGAAACCCAAATTTATTGATTCGACACAGGGAGAGTTGAATAATAGTCTTAGCAGCTGAGTTGTCAGTTCAGCCACACATGGGAAAAGCACTAGAAACAAGATTAATGTGAGAGCAACAAGCGCCAGAAAATACTGACACCAGGAAATAGTTGATGACAATAGGAACAACAAAGTAGCAGCAGTAGAAGTAACAATAGAGAATAAATCATGTATCAATGCTTGGAAACAAGGCCTAGGGATCCTAATTTCACTAGTGGTAACTCTCAACAATGATAACATAGTTAAGCACATGATACTTTATCGCTTTTTTCTCAATCAATATGTAGATGTAAATGGTACTCGGAGGAAATTCTTCTGAGGATAAGAAACAAGACGACAACCACATAGGGATACGTAAGCACACCTTAAAGTTTGTCTTTCTAATCGAGAACACCCCACCGTGTCACTTTGAGCATCCAAAGATAGAACTAAACAAACACCACAATCCCATAATGCCATCCCACACCAAGAACAACTCATGATAAGTATCCCTCTAGTCGATAGTCCAATGGAGTCACACACGGCAACCCTATCACTTTGACAATCGTGACATCGGAGATAAAATCAATTGAGAAACATATCCATTGCATAAGGAAGGGGAATATCATATGAATTCAACTAGATAAACAATGCTCGCAATCACATAAAGATCACACCATGGGACACAAAAGATAAACCACATAGCTACTATAGACCCCTCAGCCCCGATGAAGGACTACTCCCTCGTTGTCATGGGAGGCAGCAACAACGATGAAGATGGCCTAAGGGTCGATTCCCCACTCCGGCAAGGTGCCGGAGAGGAGCTTTCTAACCCGTGAAACTAGGTTTTGCGACGACGACGCCTCGGGAAGTGTTTTGGAAAAAGGTCGAATCTTTTAGGGTTTCTATCCCGAGGGGAATAAATAGTCCTAAGGTCGAGAGGCGGTGGAGGAGGGCCTAGTGCAGGGTCCCGACGCAGCGTGCCTCTTGGCTGCGCCAGGGCCCTGGTGGCCCCCTCCTTGAGCCCTTTTGTGCAGTACTCCATCTCGATAAAAAAACTCTTCCACGAATTTTTCTAGATTGTTTTAATTTAGTTTCCAAAGAGATTTTCTGAAATAAAACGACAGTAGAAAACATGAACTGACACTGGGCATCTTGTGAATAAGTTAGTCCATAAAAATGTCTCAAAATTATATAATAATGCAATATAAATATGTAGCATTGGTATAAAACAAGCATGGAACATAAAAAATTATGAAAAGGTTTATTATGTATCACCTAGCTCTAAAAATATGTCTCCTTTTCTTATTGTTCACTGTGCCCTTTTGTACCGAAGCAGAAGTCCATTATATATTCTAGGAATATAGTCATTAATGAGTCCTTATAAGTTATTCGGTACGGTGACCCTATAGATCCATGAATGTATGAAACAAGTTGTCTCAGAACGCCCCTTTCAGAAGTATAAGTGATCTTGTTGCTACGTTAGGTGTAACCCTATAAGTTTGGATAGTATACCTCGAAAAGTTTGACCTGCAGTTGTTCTTGTCTAGGTTTGGCCAGATGGGACAGACGATTATTTTTTTTAGACAAGGGGAAGTCCCAGCCTACGAGGGAACGAATACCCGAGAGATCATGTTCAGCCCTTTTCTCCCTAGGTTAAGTGATCTTCTTTTTTTTATAAAAAGAACAGAGGTCGGACAGATGCTTTTTTTTTTGGAAAAGGGGAAGTCCCAGCCTACGATCCAACGAAGACCCGAGGGATCATGTTCAGCCCTTTTCTCCCTAGATAAGCGATCTGCTTTTTTTTTAAGAACAGAGGTAAAAGTTTTACCTCATCTCATTAATTAAGAAGGATTTTACATAAAGCAAAAACACAAAATCTCGGGATACAGAAGACTACTATACCAGCATGATTGACCACAAGTGTTTAGCACCCGCCCTACTCCACAAACCGGCCTCTACCTTGATCTCATGACGAATTATGGTCGACACGGTAGAGACCTGACGACGCCTTATAGAAAATTCTCATGTTGCACTCGTTTCTATTCCCCCAAGAAGTTAGCATGTTGAGGGAAGCCAACGATTTCCGCCTAGGTCATTGACGTAGATGAAAGATTCCCACACCTTCAACGACGAAAAGGAGGCCCAAGATGATGTATCCTCCCACGAAGCCCGAGTCAAGAAATTATGGAGTTTCAAATGCTCACGGAGTAATGACAGTTTAAAATAAGGCGTGCCACATACTCGCCTCCCTTTTGTAAAGTTGGCAAAGGCTGCAATTTGACCAACCACAATGTTGGAGGCCGTTGGCCGTCTACACCCGCTCTTGGAGGAGGACAAGCCGCATAGAGCACCGAGCCATCCCCTCGAACCGAGCCTTGTAGGTGCATCCGTGCATGATGGACTAGGCAACTTAGCGCGGCAATGCCGCGCCCGTGAAGTAAATAAAATTTAAATTTGGTGGTGTGCACATTTTAATATGTAGGTTTGAAAATGAGTGAAATTAAAAGAAATTTGCGTTTAAAAACTGTTTGGATGTCAAAAAATTGTTCAAGGTGAGACGTTTTTCGGATTCGAATCATTTGGACGCTTGTAAATGAGTAGATTTAAAAGATATGTGAAATTTTGAAATATGCAAATTTGAAATTCGGTTAGATGGCACAAATGATTCATTTATTTTTGCGAGGCTATTTGTAGAAATACTGTCAGGTTCTAGAAATTGTTCTAAAGAGGATGTGCATTAGGATTTTTTTTCAAATATTCACTAATTTGAAATTCAAGTATTTTTTTGACAACTTAGCGCAACAAACGGCGTGTCCGTCTTATGAGAAGAAGAAATATCGTGGCGTAAAATGTTATAGTAAGTTTGTATTTCCCCTTAAAATTTTAATTTGATTCCATAAGCAGATGAAATGCATTGTAGGAGCATTTATTATTTCCAATCTATAATTGGAGGAAATGAATGTAGGTTTTCTCTAAATATTCACCGTTTTAAAATCTCTGAATAGGTTTGCATTATGCAGTAAGTAATTAGTTTTTTTGGCGGTCGTTTTGATATTTTTTGTACATTTTTTGGGATATATTTAAAGATATGCCGAAATGAATTTGGATTTTCTCCAAATATTCACCATATTAAAAACTTTCAAATGTGTTGCATTGTGCCATAATTAATTAGGTTTTTTTGTGATCATTTTGATATTTTTTCATATTTTTCTGATAGATAGATTTAAAGATATTAGTTTTACAGAATTAAGCATTTTATGATTTTTTCTTGGGAAAAGGAAAAAAAATCGGCTGACAGGCTAGGCCCACCATGACGTCGGGCTGACGTCACCGGTGGCCGGATCTGCCACGGCGGCGCTGACCACGCCGGCGACGAACCAGCGCGAGCTGGAACGCGCTCGTGGCCACGGGGTGGCCAGGAGCGGTGGCGCCGCCGCTTCTGGGTCGCCGGAGCGTGGCCGGCGGCGTGCGGATGCGGCGGTGGAGGCCGAGCACTGCGCGGACGATTCTGGTGCGTGTGCGGCGTCGCGGCACGTGAAACTCGGCGAGGACGGAGTGGGCGTCGATTTGAGCGGGGAGGACCGTAGCGGCGGGGCTGCGCGGCGGCGGCGGCGACCTCGGGGTCGCGCGCGAGAGAGAAGGGGAAGGGGGTTTTTGCGAGGTCGTTTTGCAAAAAAAGCCTGTTCACGTGTAGGTCCCTCGCATTGGTAAATTGTGGACTGCGGGGCGTGGGCTCGATGCGCGGAGGGTTTTTCTACAAAAAGACACGGTGACCGGTGGAAACCGGGGCGACCGGCCGACGACCGGGCGACATGGCAGCATCTCATTGGCTATTGGCTAAAAATAGTGGATGAACAGTACCACCTCAATTTGATCCACAAATTGCAATCTAGGCCATCAAACGAGCATATTGGACGATCGGCGGAAAAGGAGCGACGTGGATAGCAGATTGGGTTGTGAATCCATCCAACTTTCATATATACTAGAATGAAAAGACGCGCGTTGCCGCGTCCGTTCTAATACGAACAAACGATAGATAAAAAAAATACTTTGAGCGAAACATACTTATAAAACAATATTAATGATGAAAAAATAGTACAACTCGATCACTACATGGAAGTAGAGAAGGGACATAATTATTTAGTTGTAATGTCATGAAATTTAAATTGTGTACATGTTTCTATAATGATTTGATCAAATATAGAGACACTGTATGATGAACATTGTAAACTCAAAGAGCTAGATTAGGCATCGAGGTCATTGATTTTAATATAATGAAGTTAAATATATTTTCCGACATAAATTATCCCAAAATCAATAATAGTTAGCATAATTATGTCCTAACATATTTAAATAAATTGCATCGAATACGTCCAATACTATATAAAAACATAGGAACATTTCACCAATAAATACTAAAGAATTCACAAAAATATAGAGCAAACTAAGAGATTAAATTGTTTACATGCAATATTAATCTGTGCATTAGATCTAGATTGTATAAAATAAATTATAAAAAATTAAATGGTCATACCACCAACCATTATATATTGAATTGTAGAAATACACTTCTTTTGACATATATTTTGAGCGCACGTAGCATGCAAGTTACTAATGGACTTGAGGGGCGGCATTAGGATCGGAGAGTCGACCACTACTAATAACAACGGTGATAGCGGTGGCCGGTGCGGGAGGCGACATGGGTGTTCGCATGCAACTACTGTGAGGATCGTAGAAGTCAGCTCAATGGCGTGTTTTCGATACAATACGACTCGAGAGAGGCGGAGGGAGACAAATGTTGTCACGTGGCATCAGGGATGAGGTGCCATGTAGTCCCAAGTGCTTCACGAAGCCAGAGGTGTGTGTGGAGAGAAGGGCAAACTTTGCGTAGAGATGTGTGGGGAGAGAAAGGCAAACTTTGCATAGGGACGGTTGTTTTCGGTACAATACGACTCGAGGGAGGCGGAGGGAGAGAAACGGTGTCGTTGTCGTGTGGCACAAGCGGCATGGCGCTATGGTGGACGCTAGGCAGAGATAAGAGAGAGGGTTATCGGATATCTCTCCGGTAGCTCCGAACTCACCACATGTCGTTTAAAAAAATCGAAACGACATGTTTAGCTTTCAATTTTTTGAAATAAAACATACCACTACGTGCACATATTCTACAAACTCTAGATTTTTTTTTGTATTTTTGTCTACACAGAAAGAGTAATTTTCAGGGGAAATGATTTTTGTTTTGTTGTTAATATAGGAATCCCTTCTTATTTCACAAAAATTTAGTAGATAAGTACAAACATATGTATATATAATATATCCAATAGAATATTTTTTAAACTAAATTTAAAATTGTGAACTATAACTAAATATAAAGTGAGATATGAGTGGGGTCCACCATGATGTGGACATGTCCCTTCTTATTTCACAAAAAATTAGTAGATAAGTACAAACATACGCATATATATAATATATCCAATAGAATATTTTTTAAACTAAATTTAAAATTGTGAACTATAACTAAATATAAAGTGAGATATGAGTGGGGTCCACCATGACGTGGACATGTGGGAGAAGGAGAAGCCTCTAGTCCTAGGGAGCTTATTATTCTTAGAGAGGGGTCCACCATGATGTGGACATGTGGGAGAAGGAGAAGGCTCTATTCCTAGGGAGCTTAGTATTCTTAGAGATATATAGGTGTATTGGTCAATTCCGTGGCAACGAATTGTCACCGCTGTTGGCTTGAAATACTTGCTCAAACCCGGCACTCCAGTGACAGCAACATATATGTGACAGCAACATATACATATGATTCCGTCGTCGCTGCGACTATAAGGTTAACATAGGAACACATGATCTAGACCGAATACAAACCAAAAAACACACCGTCAAGGGTGTTAACATCAACTTGGAGTTGGCATCCGTGGCAACGCTAAATTGATGAACGAACCTGCCAAGTGAGCCTAGCTCAACTGGTTTGGTTACTTGTGGTGGAACCAGCCCAGCTAAGTTCAAGTCCTGGCATGGGTGCTCGCATTTTCCTGATTTTTTCAGAATTTAACCGGCGCTATGTTTTCAGTGGTAGGTGACGTGCCCGTCAATAGCGAGACGCCCGTGGTGACTTCGTCAACCTCAAGATATGACGGACCAGTCTGTCGGAGGTGCTCATAGGGGTAGGGTTTGCGTGTATGCGGTCATATGGGTGTCTGTACGTACGTGTCTGTGTCTGCGTCTGTACTGTGTTTCTCAAAAAAAAAAAGATGAACGAACCTAAATGGCTGTCACTGTTAGGCTGTTCCGGCCGACTCAAACAGCGAGAAAAAAGGGCATGCATGATAAGCTTGTGATGATAATTAAAGGTTCTAGCTAAGTAGCTTGTTTGGTATGTGTCACCCATCGCCATGGCAGATTTCCTCTGAAGCGACGCAGCGGTCACTGCACGATTCGCGGTGTGATCGACGACGATGCATGCGTTCAAGTTGAAGGTTCTTCTCGCTCGCAGGTGGTATGTTTTTGACAGTTCGCTTGCTTCTCAGCTGGTTGCCCAGTACGGCCTCCCTACTGCAATACTAGAATACGATCAAGGTTTGCCGAGGGTTTTTTTTGACCCCATGTTTGTCTAGCTTCTTTTTACGTCCGTGAAAAAGTTTTCTCTCTTGCAACACTTGTCTGCAAGCAACAAGGCAATTTTGACCGCTCACTGGAGAAAGCGAAATGTCTCGAGTTCCGAACTGAACACGGACGGAGGATGTAAGATGTAACGCTCTTTTTATTCAGAAAACCTGAACCTTAGCAATCCCTTAGCTCACCTCACTACCAGTCCTTTCTAATAACTAAGCTCCCGGTGATTCTTTGAGCTGCGGAGCACTGTCGTCGTATGGTTCGCAGCGTCCAAAGATAGTCCCACGCTTCAGTGTCACATGGAATCCCAGCCAGCAGCAGCAAACCCTCGAGCGTGAGGTCGGTTTTGTGAGTCAAAAGGAAAACATTGACCTCTGTCCTCTCGCGTCTCTCATCTCCTTGACTCCTTCTCTCTAACGGTGGCGGTAGCGGCAGCGGTGACCATCAGCCGACGTAGGTGAAGAGAATAGGGATGGCAACGGGTCTGCTCCCCGCCGGGGAGTGCCATCTCATCCCCATCCCCATTTAACAATCGGGGAGCATTTTCTCCCATCCCCATCCCCGCTGGGTTCGGGGCGGGGATCGGGTTCCCCGTTAAGAAGCTAAATTCAAAAGATATTAACATAATCTCATGATTTTACACTCTCAAAACACAAATGTATGCAACTTGTGTATCACATATATGGTAAAATGACAAAAAAAAATAGTATCATATGTTGAATACTATTAAATAGACCACACTCAATATAATACTGCAACAACTTAAATATTAAAGTATACTAATTTATATGTATACGCGTACATAACGGGGAATGACGGGGAACGTGGATGAGGAGACCTTTTAATCCCCATCCCCGTTTAACATGGCGGGGATCAAAGTTCCCCATACCCATCCCCTAATAGATGAATTCCCCACGGGTATACGGGGAACGGGGCCCATTGCCATCCCTAGAAGAGAACGACGAGAGAAGGTCGGAGCGTCCTCTCCTCTCTCCGTGGTTTCTCGTCTCTCTATGTCTCTTTTCTCTCCTTTCTTTATCTTTGGCGGTGGGGAACGGCAATGGTTTCAGGCTGTTTAAGCGGTGGCGTCCTGTGGTACTCCCGTAGCCGAGCGTGCTTAGCCGTTGGCATCGAGAGCCTACATAAATTTATAACATAATTGTTAAAATTTTGGCCCATGAGTGGGAAGACCAATTAGCAATTTCTGAAATCTCAAAGCTCATGGAAAAATGGCAGCTCACATGTGAGTGGTGTGGGAGCTAAAGTTTAGTCCCACATTGCTAGTTTGAGAGGAGTGGCACCACCTTATATAGTGGAGTGTTGTGCTACTTGGTAAGCTTGTGAGAACATGAGGCTCTCTCACGCGCTCCTCCTCCTCCGCCGCCGCCCGCCCGCCCGCCCGCCCGCCCGCCCGCCCGTCCGTCTCGTCACGACGGGTTGCGGGTATATCTCGCCGAGCCGAGCTTTATTTTTGCAGTATAGGAAAACGGTTTTGACGGACGCGTCTTGATTAGTCGGTTCGGGTCGCTCCCGGATCGTGGGCTACCAACCGACCTAAACGTGTGCGACGTGGACTTGGCCCACTCCGTACCCATTAGGGTTTTCCTCCGAGCTGCGCTATATAATGCCCTGCACTGCGTGCGCTGCAAACACCCCTGAACCAATCTAGGTTTTGCCAAACTCGTGCCTTGCGCCGCCACCGTAGTCTACTCCATCCCGAGCGCTGGCGTGCACCGGCGAACGGGACAGCAGGTCTCCGGAACCGCTCGCCCTTGTGATCCTGTACGGGAGAGGACGAATAAGGTTTTTGGGAAGCGCTCCGCGCGACTGCTCTCAAGGTCTTCATCACGGCTCGACTTCCTGGACGATCTCCGGGTCCGCGGGCGACTCGTCTTCAGCGTCGTCTTCTTCGAGCTGCTACCGTTGCTGCTCAAGCTGCTGCCGCCGCTGCTCCGACAACTACTACAACGACTACGACTACAACTACTTCATCTACGATCGTTCGGTACGTTCGCCACGTTCCGATGTGCTGTTTTATTATGGCTGTGTTCGTAGATGTCATGCTGTTGTTCATGTTAATTAATACGTCTAGTATTTTCGAGGTTAACATGTTAGTAGCGTTTGCGATCATGCTTTATATACTGGAATTAATCATGAAAATTATGCCTAATACTTCAACAATCCAAAAACCTTATATGTGTTATAGGCAATTTTCTGAGTTAAACATGGGACATCTAGCTGATGCGCTGAGTCCGGATAAGTTTACCGGCGAGGGCTTTAAGAGATGGCAGTACAAGACCACGTTGTGATTGCAATCTCTGAAAGTGTTCGAGGCTAGTGCGGGTTTACCTGAAGGAACTATATCTGACGAGGATCAGAACAAGTTCAAGGAAACCAATACTGCCTTTGTGGGACTCGTTCTGAGTGCTCTTAGCAACAAGCTGTTTGATGTGTACATGCACTTCAAAGATGGCAAAGAGCTCTGGGAGGCACTGAACGCTAAGTTCGGTGTAGCAGATGCTGACAGTGAACTGTACATCATGGAGAGCTTCCATGAATACAGGATGGTTAACAACCGTTCTGTAGTCGAACAGGCTCATGAGGTACAGTGCATTGCAAAGGAGTTTGAGCACGCCAAGTGTGCCTTACCTGACAAGTTTGTAACTGGATGCATTATCGCAAAGTTGCCCCCTTCATGGAGGAACTTCGCCACAGCTCTCAAACACAAGAGACAAGAGATATCGGTTGAAAACCTGATAGCGTCTCTTGATGTTGAGGAGAAGGCTCGGGCTAAGGACACTGCTGAGAGAGGTGGTGAAGGTCAGTCTAGCGCCAACATGGTGCAGAAGAACCATAACCACGGCAAGAACAAAGGAAAGCTCAAGCCTGCGTTCAATGTACCTGTCAAGACTAATTCTTTTAAGAAGAAGAAGAAGAAGGTGAACAAATCTGAACTAGGTTGCTATACCTGTGGAGAGCTCGGCCACTTCTCTGTGGACTGCCCAGAACGTGCAGACAAGAAAGGGAAGAAGGCCAACAATGTCAACGTCGTGACCGCTAGCAATACTGATGGGTATGGTAATTTACCATTTGTGCTTTCAGTATTTCATTCTCCATGTTGGTGGATTGATACGGGTGCTAACGTTCATGTGTGCGCTGACATCTCTTTGTTCACTTCTTATCAGGTCGCTCGGGATTCTTCCGTCCTAATGGGGAATGGATCACATGCTACTGTTCGTGGTGTTGGCACGGTAGATCTGAAGTTTACTTCGGGGAAGATCGTGCAGCTGAGGAACGTGCAGCATGTCCCTACTATGAACAAGAATCTCGTTAGCGGTTCCCTTCTATGCAGAGATGGGTTTAAGTTAGTCTTGGAGTCCAATAAAGTAGTTGTGTCAAAATTTGGACAATTTATTGGTAAAGGTTATGAGTGCGGAGGTTTGTTCCGTTTTTCACTTTCAGATTTCTGTAATAAATCAGTAAACCATATTTGTGGCGGTGTTTCCGATGATACCAGCGTTTGGCATTCTCGTTTATGTCAGATTAATTTTGGTTTGATGTCTCAGTTGTCCAGTATGAGTTTAATTCCGAATTTCACTATTGCCAAAGGTTCAAAGTGCCATAGTTGTGTGCAATCAAAGCAACCTCGAAAGCCTCACAAGGCAGCCGAGGAGAGACACTTGGCACCGCTGGAACTCGTACATTCCGATCTATGTGAGATGAATGGCGTGTTGACAAAAGGTGGAAAGAAATATTTCATAACTTTAATTGATGATGCTACTAGGTTCTGTTATATATATTTGTTGCAAACTAAAGATGAAGCTTTAGAGTACTTTAAAATTTACAAAGCCGAAGTAGAAAATCAACTAGAGAGAAAGATCAAACGTCTCAGGTCGGATCGTGGTGGCGAGTATTTCTCTAAAATATTTGATGTATTCTGTGAGGAACACGGCATTATTCATGAGAGGACGCCTCCCTATTCTCCTCAATCAAACGGGGTTGCCGAGAGGAAAAACCGCACGCTGACCGACTTGGTGAACGCCATGTTGGACACTGCTGGTTTATCTAAGGCATGGTGGGGGGAGGCTTTATTGACTTCGTGTCATGTCCTGAATAGAGTTCCCAACAAGAATAAAGAGAAGACCCCTTACGAGGAGTGGTCTGGGGGAAAACCATCACTTTCTTATTTACGCACTTGGGGGTGCTTGGCGAAAGTCAATGTTCCAATACCTAAAAAACGTAAACTTGGACCAAAGACAATAGATTGTGTCTTTCTTGGTTATGCTCAGCGGAGCATCGGCTATAGATTTTTAGTGGTTAAATCTGAGGTACCTGACATGCATGTTGATACTATTATGGAATCTCGTGATGCAACATTTTTTGAGAACATGCATAGCACTGCTAGAATTTCTTCTGAGTTATTTACTGAATCTAGTACATCTGTTGATCATTCTGAACAACCACATGTTGAGGAAGTCCTTGAGAAGGATGACAATGAAGCTCCCAAGAGGAGCAAGAGACAGAGGATTGAAAAATCCTTTGGTGATGATTTCATTGTGTACCTTGTGGACAATACTCCTACGTCCATTGCAGAAGCATTTGCATCTCCTGGTGCGGATGACTGGAAAGAAGCTATCCATAATGAGATGGACTCGATTCTTTCTAATGGAACTTGGGAATTATCTGGACGACCCTACGGTTGCAAACCTGTGGGTTGTAAGTGGGTGTTCAAGAAAAAGCTAAGGCCTGATGGTACTATTGAGAAGTACAAGGCACGGCTTGTAGCCAAGGGCTACACCCAGCGTGAAGGCGAAGATTACTTTGACACCTATTCACCTGTTGCTAGACTGACCACCATTCGTGTACTACTTTCCCTGGCTGCCTCCTATGGTCTGATCGTTCATCAAATGGACGTAAAGACAGCTGAGGAAATCTATATGGATCAGCCTGATGGGTTTGTAGTAAAAGGTGAAAAGAGAAAGGTGTGCAAATTGTTAAAATCTTTGTATGGGCTGAAGCAAGCACCTAAGCAATGGCATGAGAAGTTTGACAGAACTTTAACTTCTGCGGGCTTTGCCATTAATGAGGCTGATAGGTGTGTGTATTATTGTCATGGTGGGGGCGATAGTGTCATATTATGCTTGTATTTTGACGATATACTAATTTTCGGTATAAGCATGATAGTGATAAATGAGGTCAAGTCTTTCCTGTCAAAGAGCTTTGATATGAAAGATCTGGGACAAGCTGATGTGATTCTGAACATTAAGCTGATTAGGGATGAGAGTGGGATTACGTTAACGCAATCACACTATGTTGAGAAGGTCTTGAGCCGATTCGGCTTTACAGACAGCAAGCCTTCTCCAACACCCTATGATCCCAGTGTGACACTCAGAAAGAACAAGAAAGAAACAAGAGATCAATTAAGATACTCTCAAGTGATCGGTTCATTCATGTACCTTGCGAGCGCGACGAGACCTGATATCTCTTTTCCTGTGAGCAAATTGAGCAGGTTCATGTCTAACCCGGGTACTGATCATTGGCATGCACTTGAAAGGGTCATGCGCTATCTCAACGGTACAATGAGTTATGGGATTCACTATTCAGGGCACCCTGCTGTGCTTGAGGGATATTGTGATTCGAACTGGATCTCAGATGTTGATGAGCTCTACGCCACCAGTGGATATGCGTTTATTCTTGGAGGTGGCGCAGTATCATGGAGGTCTTGCAAACAGACCATATTGACGAGGTCAACCATGGAAGCAGAACTTACTGCTTTAGATACAGCTTCTGTTGAGGCAGAATGGCTGCGTGAGCTCTTGATGGACTTGCCGGTGGTTGAGCAACCATTACCGGCCATCCTTATGAACTGTGACAACCAAACGGTTATCGTAAAAGTGAACAGTGCTAAGGATAACGCGAAGTCATCAAGACACGTTAAAAGTGAAGGGAATATGCCCTAGAGGCACTTAATAAAGATAGTTTATTGGTTATATTCCAATTGTTCATTATATGTTTTATACCATGCTATAACTGTATTAAGCGGAAACATTAATACACGTGTGGTAGATAAACAACCAGGTCCCTAGTTGCCTCTGCTAAGACTAGTTTCATTGCGCGATTGATGATCGAGGTTTCCCGATCATGAGACATGGCGTCTGTCGGCAATGGAGTCATATCGTTAGGTGGAACGATGTGATGGACTTACCCATAATTTGTAGGACGTAGTCATTACGCCTTCGACCGTGAGATCAACTCTTATTGTTATTCCTGGAAGATACTTTGATCGCACCAAACGTCATGTCTTATATAGTGTGACAATAACGGTGATACTTTTGGGTATCGGAAGGGGGTAGTTGAGACGAGGGGTCAAGAGCGGGATTTGTCAGTCCGTATAGCCGGATAGATACTCTAGGGCCCACTCGGCGAGATTATGTCAAATGAGTTTGCAAACATGTGACTAGGTCACCAGCTGACATAATATCATAGACGAGTAGAAGATAGTGTTGTCGGTAACGAGATCATGCTAGGTATGGAGATATCTATGAACGATGCTCGGACACGCTAAGTATCGCTATGGCAAAAGGTTTAAGACTCGACGTCCAGGTTTGATAGATGAAAGTCATTCGTTATATCACAGGGGTTAATTCATGGGGTCCAGGCCTACGAGTTAATCATTGATCGGAGAGGAGTCTCGATCATGTCTGTTATTATATCGAACCGCTAGGGTAACACACTTAAGGGGTTTCGACAAGACAACCGGAAAGGAAAGAGATCACCGGGAACGTCCCGGGAATGGTCCGATGGAGATCGGGCAGCGACGAAATAGTTTTCGGAGCTAGAATAAATTATATATAATATGTTTGATATTAATTAGTGTAATTAATGTTTAAATATGATTTTATATATTTATTTTTGAATTTTTAAAGGCTGATTTCCCTAAATGGGCCTTCTGGTGGAAAGAAGGCCCAAAAGGGGGGAAATTCCCCCTCAGGGCTTTGGATTGGATGGGGGCCGGCCTAGGTGGGCCAAATAGGGCCCACCTAGGGCCGGCACACTCCCCTAGCCGCACCAAGGCATGTGGGATAGTCCCACATTGCCTGGCTAGGGAGGTTGGCTCCCCCCGGGAGCCTATATAAGAAGGGGCACCCCTGGCCTTTTAATTCAACCAATTAATTTCTCTTTCTCTCCTCGATAACGTGATTCCCTTTGTCGGAGTTGCGCTGAGTTGAGAGGGGATCTCTCCACCATAGCCCGCTGCCGCGCTGCTGGTGTTCCGGTCCAAGTCTTCCGCTGCTCGTCCTGGACTGGAGCTTCGGAGGCCGTCGTCTCCACCGTATGTGTGTAACACCCTGCGAGGTGCTGCGCTAGCGGTACTCGGAGGCCTACTTCCTCCACCCGACCTCGAGGTCATCTTCGTCGTCTTCGTCGCGCCGAGTTCTTCGCGACCTAGAGGTCGGCTACGTCGTCTTCGTCGTCAACGCTTGTGCGGGAGCGTAATCCCCGCTTTTCGGTCTACAAGGGTATGTATTCCGATCTCCGCCGTACTTCTATATCTGCATAGTGTAGATCTTGGATAGTTTAAGGATATCGTTGGTAGGAATTTTTTTGTTTTCTGCCTGCGATCCCCTTCAAAAAGACGTTTGAAGTCTGTCAGGAAATTGAGAAACTCCGGAGTAATATCTGTTTCGTACATTCAAACAGACAAAAACCTGGCAGATCCCTTTACGAAGGGACTATCACGTAATGTGATAGAAAGTGCATCGAGGGAGATGGGGTTGAGACCCATAAGCGTTACTCCATAGTGGTAACCCAACCTATGTGATCGGAGATCCCGTGAATTAGGACCTGGGAAAAACAAGCTAGTGGTGTGATAGAGGAGAGTTATTACCTAACCCTCTCTATGATGCAAAACTCTCAAAATCTGTAAGGCAGGTTGGCAGCATGCCTTAATGTGTTTCTGTTGGCTATTCATAGCAAAGATGCTGTTCTACAGAGCATTCTTGAAAGAACACACCTATATGAGTCAGATTGTTAAAACGTCGCAATCTATGAGATTTGGGTGATCTCTAGTATACTCATGAAGAGACCAGGTAGTATGATGCATATGCTACACCCGCGGGGTAGGCTACTGGCAGCCAAGTACCAGTTATGATTTTGTGTGAAATCTAGAAGCACCAAACTTGCAATTCAAGGTTCGTCCATTGTTCAAGTTGTCGATAGACGTAGCTCAAGGTTCTACGCAGAAGTTCAACTTAACAGTCTCTGCTGAAACACTGGTATATAAACAAGACTCGAGGTCTGGCAAACATCTCTAAATGGGATTTGAGATCTGATGGGGGATTGTTAGAATTTGGGCCCATGAGTGGGAAGCCCAATTAGCAATTTCTGAAATCTCAAAGCCCATGGAAAAATGGCAGCTCACATGTGAGTGGTGTGGGAGCTAAAGTTTAGTCCCATATTGCTAGTTTGAGAGGAGTGGCACCACCTAATATAGTGGAGTGGAGTGCTACTTGGTAAGCTTGTGAGAACATGAGGCTCTCTCACGCGCTCCTCCTCCTCCGCCGCCGCTCGCACGCACGCACCGCCCGCCCGTCTCGTCACGACGCGCTGCGCCGCGGGTTGCGGGTTGCGGGTTGCAGGAATCTCACCGAGCCGAGCTTTATTTTTTGCAGACTTGCAGTACAGGAAAACGGTTTTGACGGACGCGTCTTGATTAGTCGGTTCGGGTCGCTCCCGGATCGTGGGTTACCAACCGACCTAAACGTGTGCGACGTGGACTTGGCCCACTCCGTACCCGTTAGGGTTTTCCTCCGAGCTGCGCTATATAATGCCCTGCACTGCGTGCGCTGCAAATACCCCTGAACCAATCTAGGTTTTGCCAAACTCGTGCCTTGCGCCGCCACCGTAGTCTACTCCATCCCGAGCGCTGGCGTGCACCGGCGAACGGGACAGCAGGTCTCCGAAACCGCTCGCCCTTGTGATCCTGTACGGGAGAGGACGAATAAGGTTTTTGGGAAGCGCTCCGCGCGACTGCTCTCAAGGTCTTCATCACGGCTCGACTTCCTGGACGATCTCCGGGTCCGCGAGCGACTCGTCTTCAACGTCGTCTTCTTCGAGCTGCTACCGTTGCTGCTCAAGCTGCTGCCGCCGCTGCTCCGACAACTACTACAACGACTACGACTACAACTACTTCATCTACTACGTTCGCCACGTTCCGATGTGCTGTTTTATTATGGCTGTGTTCGTAGATGTCATGTTGTTGTTCATGTTAATTAATACGTCTAGTATTTTTGAGGTTAACATGTTAGTAGCGTTTGCGATCATGCTTTATATACTGGAATTAATCATGAAAATTATGCCTAATACTTCAACAATAATGGGGAATGGTAAAAACAAAGACTTCTCCCTTGTTGGCAACTTTGCATTGGACCAGACGAAACAAGCTAGGCAGTTTGTTGATTTACATGACCATCGATCCAGCCCATTAACAATACTTCGATGAGTGCAGCTCAAATCCTGACAAGCTCCATGACTCCAGTCATCCTAACATCAATTACTGTATATTTCGTGTGCAAAATATTCTATGTCTCTATATTAAGAATAAGGGCACATACAAATTTTTGATACGTGAGGAACATAAGTATGAACTGAAACGCCATCAGTGCATAACATAAATGTTGTCTCCAAACGTGTTTTATCTTAATTTCTGTAGGTAGTAAAGATTTGCTTAACTAAGATATTCATTGCATAATGTAAGCACTATAAAGTTAGGAAAGATAGATGTCATATCCAATATGAGGTATTCTATAAGTTGATGAAAAAAAAAAAAACTCCCCCAGGGGCCTGGGACCTGCTCTTCCTCCGGCGTAGCTTAATTCTATATGTGGACCATATACAGAATATTATACGACGAAAAAGGAACTAGTACAAGATATTACTCCTATGTAGATGTTACGGTTAGCCCAAAGGCACTGTAAACTAAGTTGGAACTTTCTTTGAGAATGAGCTGATAGAAAAAAAGAGTTACGTCTACAAGTCTTTGAAAGGACCACACTCTTCGAAGCCATTCCCCGTTCAAAAAACAAAACATTAGTCCCTGTTTTAAATTAGATGACTTTCTATTTTTCTAAAATTAAATGTATTTAGACATATTAAATCTAGATACATCCTTATTTATATAATTGGAGATCATTTTATTTAGAGAAAATTCCTTATTTGACCCTGTTTTAAAACTTGTTTTTTTTTTTTTAATACAAAACTTGGTTTCTTATTTGGCCTTGAACTCATTTTCTTCGCTATATGACCTCTTCCTAAAATTTGTTTCCTTATTTGACACCCTAGTGTATTTTGTCCAGCAACAGTGTTAAAGAGAGGCGTGAAATGACTTTTTTACCCCTATGCAAATGTAAAAATATGAAATGATTATTGTTGCGGCAATGGAGGACGGCGGTCGACCGTGGCGGCGGGGAGCACCGCGGTGTCGAGCTTGAACCCGCGCGCGACGGCGCGGCAGCAGAGCGGGCCACGCATTGCGAGGAACGCGGCGAGCGCGGGGCCAGCCCACGGCGAGATCGACCTCGGTCACGGCCGCGTCGACCGTGCGGACATGCCAAAGTACGTCCGTAGCAGACACCGACGCGAGGATTAGACGAGCTACGCGGCGCGGGACCTGGCTCCGAAGGATTTCACGCAGGTGGGTCACCGCCAGTTGCCGCAGCCGCGTCAATTGCTCCGGCCGCCGCCTCGAGCGAGCTAATCCGGTCGCCGTCTCGCACGTGCTCGTCCATCCACAGGCTGCTCCGGCCTAAACCTCGTACGAGCCCGTCCAGCAGCGGGCTGCTCCGGCCGCCGCCTCGCGTGTGCTCGTCCAGCCTGCATCCTCGCCCAATCGCGCCCCCAGCAGTCCACGCTCGATGGATCTACGTACGCTAGCTGCTCTCCCGCTAGCAGTCCACGTGTCTAAAAAAAAGCAGTCCACGGCCACGCTCGTCGGCGATTCGAACGGAGCTGCGAGCTCGCTGCTTTCTCATAGCGTCCACGGCCACCGGCGGAGCAAATCCCTTGCTCCTTCCGTGGCTAACCCCAGCCATACTCTCGGTGACTAACCCCCGGCATCGTGATTTGGTAGTGGAAATTGGGGATTACAGGCTCACCGTGGGCTGGTCTCGTTTCTTTGGTCCAATCCACTTAGGGTAATTTTGTCCAGTCAAAAAATAATAACGGAACAGTGTAACGAGAGGTCAGATAAGGAAACAAATTTTAGGCGAAGTGAGCCTACCTCGACTGGTTTGGTTCCTTGTGGTGGAACCAGCCCACCCAGGTTAAGTTCTAAACTTGACATGGGTGCTCGCATTTTTCTGGATTTTTCAGGATTTAATCGGCGGTATGCTTTCAGTGGTAGGTGACGTGCCCGTCAACAGCGAGGAGCCCGTGGTGACTTCGTCAACCTCAAGATATACCGGACCAGTCTCTCAAAGGTGCTCATAGGGGTAGGGTGTGCGTGTGTGCGGTCATAGGGGTGTCTGTACGTGCGTATTTGTGAGCGTCTGCGTCTGTATGTTTCTCAAAAAAAAGGAAACAAATTTTAGGAAGAGGTAATATAGGGAAGAAAAATGAATTCAGGGCCAAATAAGGAACTAAGTTTTAAGCCAGGGCCGAATAAGGAATTTTCTCTTTCATTTAGAACGGAGGGAGTACAAAGACGATCTTGTCTAGATACACCAAGCCGCCAGCTTGATGATAGACGAAGTGCATTTCCTTAGCGCTGTGGGGATGGAATGAATGGTGTGCTCCTAACAGTTGACAAAGTCGGATCTGGTTATAAACATGGTGGCGGTCGAGCTAAGTCCACATTTTATGAAAGAAAATAAATAAAAGCAGACGGCATGATGGTATGGGACACACACCACACAGCTATCTTTGGTCAAACCCAAAAAAAATGATAGAGTGCAAACAGTCTCTTAATTAAGTAAGTTTCAGACTCTTTTGAATCCAAGAGGCCCTAAAGTATTTACTGGCTCGCTCGACGACGAAAATGTTAAGATTAATTATTTAAACTAATTATGGCGAGCGACGGCGTCGCTCCTGCGGAGCCCCTCTCCGGCCGTTTCTGGGACCGTGCAGTGGATCCGCCACCGGCAGCTACATGCGGAGGTCGCCGTCGGAAAACGCTCGCGCCTCCGGCATGGGGCGCGGGTTGCGCTGGCTCCCGCTTTTCTTGCCTCGGGGCGCTGGTTGCCATCCCTTCCGGCGACGACGATGGGATCGAGGAGCACGTTGCAGTCCGGGTTGCTTTGGAGTCGTTGGACGAAACAACGCCGCCGCCTCGTGTTGTGCAGCCATCCATCCTCCCTCCTCGCTCTGACACGGAGATCATTCAAGATTTTTGGGAGGATGCCGGTTTCCCGACCACGGCTAGCCGGTCGTGGGAGGCAAGGTCTCCGGAGACCTCAGGTGAGTTTTCTAACGGTGTGGACGTGTGCAGGTTTTCGGCAAGGGTGTCAGCGAGTAGCAGCGGCGTCTCTTCGCCGGCCGGGACTCGCCTGAAGAAGTCGCCACCGAGGATGGGTTCATGGCGCGGGCATCTTCCTCCGAAGCGCTATTCGCCGCCGCCGGTCCTTAGCGTGTTCCTCGACAGGGCCATGGAGACGAAGTCGGCTTCGCCGGCTCCGGCGAAGACGGTGCCTCCGGCGACCGGGATCACGGCGAGATCACAGCCCGATCCGCTTATTGCGCCCACGTCGGAGGGGGACGCGGTTCAAGTTTCAAATTGCATGCGCAGCGGGGCCCACATCCTGTCAGCGCATCGCGGACGTCCAAGCACCTGGGAGCATCTACACCGCCGGTTTGGAAGTATCGGGTCTCGTACCTGGTCGCCGCCTCCACGAGTCGCTTCGACAACCCTACCGCCTGCGCCGTCGCTACCTCTAGCGACACCGGCGCCGTCGTCTACGCCACTCGCCGGAGGACTCCGCTGCTTCCCGAGCTCGTCCTCCCCGCTGCATCCCCCTACGTTGGATCGGTCCTTTGCAGTGGTTGCGGCCGGCCCTCCTTCCTCGATACTCTCCATGGCCGGAGCTCCGCCGCTGCGGCCCCAGCCGGGAACCGCTCCGAGGAGTGGCGTGCCGCGGCCTCCTCCCCAGCCTGCACAGCCGCCGCGCCCTCAGTTGCCCGCCATGGCGCCCCGCCCGCAAATTCCGGCGACTACTTCCGTGGCGGGTGCATCCGTGGGGCAGAGTTTGCCCAGCCCCTACTTCTCCGGCGGGTCGTCGATGGGGATGGAGTTGCCTCAGTTCATGCCTCTCTAGCGACCCTTCATGCAGTATGGTCCTCCTGCATATATGCCGCCTCAGTTCCAGCCACCTCCGTTGGCTCCGTTCATCAACCCGGGATACCCGACATACCAACAGGTTCAGCAGCCCGTCGGTGCTCCGGGGCCTCAGTCTGCTCGTGCTAAGAGGAAGAAGAACAGGGGGGGGGGGGGGGGGGGGCAGCCGGGGACTCATTTGCAGCAGCCTCTCCCCGCTGCGCTGCCGCAGGTGCAAGCCCAGCAGTTTCAGTTTCAGCAGCCCTTGCAGCCTCCGTTCGTCCAGCCGCCTCCGGCACCGATTCCTACGGCTGTTGTTGACACGGACGCGGCGGTTACTGGTGCTCTGGTTCGTGATTCGGTTCAGGTTACTGAGACAGCTGCAGGGGGTAAAGGAAATGCAAAAAGGCCGCCAAATGTTGGAAGTGTGGGGTGGATTCTCACTCCTCGAATGCCTGTCCGGTTAAGCACTACTGTTTGATATGTGATACTGCAGCTCACCCTACCCTTCGGTTTCCAACCTTGAAGCTTCCGAAGCCCTCTTGCTTCACTTCGGGGTTGGGCAGGTCAGAGACTATGTTTGTGCAATTCCCTGATAGTGTTTACAAGCCTCACCTGATCCCGTCGTCTGCTCCTACTGCTTTGGTCACTGTTGTTGGTGAGTCTGTCCCGGCGAAAGCCATTGAGAGCCTGATGTCGAGGATGTGCCAGTCCTCTCAGTGGACTTGGGAGGCCATGCCCCATGGTGCCGATGCCTATCTCATTGGTTTTCCTTCCGTTGAGGATCTTCGGAGAGTGGATGGTATTCAGCTGAACATCCCCTCTTTTAAGGCTTAGGCTTCTATTTCGATGTGGAAGACTCAGGATATTGAGCCGACTAGAGTTTTGGAGAAGGTCTGGGTACACGTTCAGGGTGTGCCTTATGCTCTACGACATTTCCTTGGTTTTTGGGCTGTTGGTACTCTTTTGGGGACTACTCTTGATGTTGATCTTGTTACTTATCGGAGCCGTGGCATTGTTCGTATTCTGGTTGGTTTGTTGGACTCCAAAGTGCTTGAAAAGGAAATCAGTGATGATGACCCGTTTATTGGGGCTGCTTGTGTGGTGAAGCTCAAGGAGTATGGGTTCTATTTCCGTCGTGAGGCTGCGGACTTCACTCCTGACCCCAACTTTGTTCCCTTTTTCTGGCGACGAAGGAGCGATGGGGATGATGAGGAGGATGGACATGAGCCGAGCACGGAGGGCCCCTCTGATCAGCACTTCTCACAGAGTTCACATTCCACTAGCATGGAGGTTGATGCCAATCTCTCTGGCGGGTCTTTTACTGCGAGTAAGAGTGGCTCCTCTGGTGCTCAAGCTAGTTTGGTCATGGCGGTTACTCCTTATAACTCGTGTCCGACCACCGCACGTGGTAGGGAGATCGTAGAGATGATTCGGCATTCCTCGCCGAGTTTGTTGCGCCCCTGTCCTGTGTTGGAGGAGGTGACGAGTGAGTCCATGCAGGTGGAGGTGGAGCGCGAGACACCACAGTGCTCTTTGCTGGGTCATAGTGCCGCTGTTAGGGCTGCCGTTGGTCTTGGTGGACCTAGTGCGGCGGCTTTCGGTGGGCTAGACCGCGCAGCGGCCTGTCCCAGTCCGGATGGGGAGGCTGCTCTAGCCGGGCTGGGCTGCGAGGAGCGGGGCTGTAGCCCTGGCGTGCCGTGGCGGAGCAGGGGGGAGGATCCGACACGACCTTCGCCTCCCTCTCGCTCCACTGCCACGATCGATCTGCTATCGACAGGGGGCATGGCGGTCACGGTGGATGCGGCAGCGCCGGAGATCATCGGGCGGGCTTCTTCTCCAGCTCAGCCGCCCCCTGATGGTCCTATTTCGGCTGGTGCTGGGTTGGGTGTGGTCTCGACTACGACATTGACCACCCCGACTCGCACGCCTTCGCTGGAGGCGTTTGGGATGGCTGGGTTCGCTACTTCTTCACCTCACCCGACTCAGCCGTCCACTTCAGAGGGAGCTCCGCTCGTGGCTGCCCCACCTGTTACGACGTGCACCCCACCCCCCACTGTGACGGCTCCTGCTATTGGGGTTACTCCGACTCGTCGTAGTGGGAGGTTTGGTGTGGCCATCGACGGGGCGTCAGTGACGGATGAGGACTCCATGGGGAAGGCCATGCGTCGCAAAGCTGTGCGCAACCTGGACTACTCTGGTACGGATTTGTGTTCAAAGTCATTTCTTTATTTTTCTTCAAAGTCAATTAATACAAAGTTGTCTAGTGTACGCTTTAATCTTGGTAGTTCTTTAGATCAAGTAGCTGTTTCAACTAATGTCTTGAGACATATGGAATTTGACCGTCTTATGGTTATTCCTAAAGTTTCGACTAAGTTGGTTGCCACCTATACGGATGAGGAAGAAGCGATTGCCACATCAGATGGTCATCTTTTTCTCATCTTGTTGGTGAAGTGTTGGAAGGAGGTTTGGATGACGACGGTTTGAGCTCATTGTATGAGTTAAAAGCAACTGGTCGGAAATCTAAATCTTCTACTAGCAAATCCCGAAAACAGTCCAAGTTATCCAAATCCCCCATTGTTTCCAAATGAATGGAATGTTTGCGAATAGCAGAGATCTTGGTGACTTGGCTAAACATTTGCACTTCGCTGATTCGATTCGGGACCATAATTTGGATTTCTTAGCTATTTCGGAGACGGGTAGACGTGAGTTCTCGCAATCTCATGGAAGTGTTGGATGTTACGGATGGTGATTTTCATATTAAAATGCATATCCGTAACAAATCAGACAACTTCATTTGGAGTCTTGTTGCCGTGTATGGGCCTGCCCAGGAAGTGGCGAAGACCTCCTTTCTCTGTGAAATGGTCAACTTGGCAAAAGATAATCCACATCCACTTATCATTGGAGGGGATTTCAATTTGCTACGTTTTCCATTTGAGAAAAGTAGAGGGCGGTTTGACAACCGTTGGCCTCTCCTGTTCAATGCAGTCATTGACAGCTTGAACTTACGAGAGATTACAATGGTGGGGAGACAGTTCACTTGGGCTAATTCTCTTCCGGAACCTACATACGAGAAACTAGACCATGTACTGATGGATATGGAATGGGAATCTAAATTCCCATTGGTGTCGGTACGGGCTCTAGAGCGTATTGAGGGTCTGTCTGACCATGCTCCCATTCTGTTGACCACTGGAACTCCTAGACCACGGTGCAAACCACGTTTCAAGTTTGAACTTGGGTGGTTACACCGAGAGGGTTTCAATGAGATGGTTAAAAGAATTTGGGAAAGACCGGTTGTGGGTGATTCGCCTATCCAACGGTGGAACAACAAAATTCGTGCTCTTCGCACGCATCTTGTTGGTTGGGCGCGCCATACGACTGGTTTACTTAAAATTGAAAAGGCACGAATTTCCTCGATCATTGATGCTCTTGAAGTATTAGCAGAAGTTCGATTACTATCCACGCAAGAGATTGAGCTAAAGAGCCAATCCAATGCAAAGATAGCAACGATGTTGCGAGAGGAGGAGTTAAAATGGTATCAGCGTTCCAAAGCACAATTTATCCTAGAAGGGGACTCGAACACCCGCTATTTCCATAGTATTGCCAATGGCAGACACAGGAAAAAGCGTATTCATTCCCTAGTCTAGGTTGAAGGGACGATTGAGGGCCATGAACAACTAAAGTCGTACATTACAAATTATTACAAGAGCCTGTTCGGGCCCAGAGGAAGGAAATTTCGCTTTGGATGAGTCCCGAACAGAGGATATACCTCAGGTTTCAGATGCGGAAAATGCCCTCCTAACTAATCCCTACTCTGGGAAGAAGTGAGAAAGGCGGTTTTCCAAATGAAACATAATTCAGCTCCTGGACCTGATGGTTTCCCGGCCGAGTTCTATCAAAACTTCTGGGACATTATCAAGTCTGATCTAATGCAACTGTTCGCTAGTCTACATGTTGGACAACTAGAGTTGTTTCGGCTCAATTTTGGAGAGATAATTTTATTACCTAAGGTTAACGAGGCAGAAAGGATTCAACAATTTAGACCGATATGCCTCCTTAACGTTAGTTTTAAAATATTCATCAACGTAGCTACGATTCGACTAAACAGTGTGGCAGATCATGTGGTTCGCCCGTCTCAGACGGCATTTATGCAAGGACGTAACATCCTAGATGGAGTTGCGATACTACATGAAACTGTCCACGAGTTACATAGGAAAAAGCTGAATGGGGTAATCCTTAAAATTGACTTTGAGAAAGCTTATGATAAAGTCAAACGGGACTTTCTCCAGCAGACCCTTAGAATGAAAGGCTTCTCTGCGTTAATAGATAGCTTTGTCTCGGGAGGAAGTGTTGCCATTAAGGTCAATGAGGACTCTGGTAAATACTTCCAAACGAAAAAAGGACTCCGACAGGGTGACCCGTTATCGCCAATACTATTTAATATAGTGGCGGATATGTTGGCCATCTTGATTGAACGCGTAAAATCTGAGGGTCAACTTGAAGGAGTGATTCCACATCTTGTCGATGGTGGTTTATCGATTCTTCAATATGCCGATGACACAATCCTTTTTATGGAACGCGATATCGATAAGGCTCGTAACTTAAAGTTGATTTTGTCAGCCTTTGAGCAACTGTCGGGCCTTAAGATTAATTTCCATAAAAGTGAATTGTTTTGTTTTGGAGAGGCTCAAGAAAACGCCGCCTTGTATGCTGAGCTTTTTGGCTGCGAGCAAGGTCAATTTCCTATCAACTATTTGGGTATCCCGATTCATTATCGGAAGCTTACAAATGCTGAGTGGAAAAAGGTGGAGGAAAGGCTCCAATTACGTTTAAATAGCTAGAAAGGCAAACTCTTATCCCTTGGTGGAAGATTGGTTCTCATAAATTCAGTCCTAACGAATATGGTGCTGTACATGATTTCCTTCTTCCAGTTGCCCAAAGGAGTCTTAAAACGATTGGATTATTTCCGGTCGAGATTCTTTTGGCAAGGGGATAGTGAGAAGAAAAAATATCGACTGACTAAATGGAGTGTGGTTTGTTGCCCTAAAGAACAAGGAGGGCTCGTTGTTCATGACCTTGAGGTCAAGAACAAAGCCTTGCTTGGCAAGTGGCTCTTCAAGCTTCTTTCGGAAGATGGAGTTTGGCAAACCCTCCTTAGGAGAAAGTATGTGGGTAATCAAGCGGTATCTCAGGTTCTTTGGAAGCCTGGTGATTCACACTTTTGGGCTGGCCTCATGGCTACCAAAAAGTATTTTTTCCCACTTGGCTCTTTCTCAATTAGGGATGGATCGGAAATTCGCTTTTGGGAAGATAAATGGCTAGGCCAATACCCCCTCAAATAACAATATCCGGCTCTGTATGCAATCGTACGAAACAAGAGCGACACAATTGCTCAGGTGTTGGGTTCCTCCCCACCAAATGTTTCGTTCAGGCGAATTTTACTTGGAACAAGACAAGCATCTTGGAATGCTTTGCTTATCCGTTTGGTCTCCATCCAACTATCGGAAGGTCCGGATAAATTTCAGTGAAATCTTACGAAGAATGGTAAATTCTCGGTTGATTCCGTGTATAGAGCTTTAATCTTACCTGAAATTCCAGTTGATTTTAAAAATAATAATAAAATTTGGAAGATGAAGATCCCGCTAAAAACTAAAGTGTTTGCGTGGTATCTTCGTCGAGGGGTAATTCTCACAAAAGATAACCTTGCCAAACGAAATTGGCATGGAAGTAAGAAGTGTGTCTTCTGTCAGCACGACGAGACTATAACACACTTATTCTTTCAGTGCGAGTTCGATAGGTCTATATGGTCAGTCATCCAGATTAGTTCAACCTTACATCCCCCGACCTCGGTGGCCAACATTTTTGGCAGCTGGCTAAACGGGGTTGATCCTAGGTTTAAACTATTCAGTAGGATGGGAGCGATTGCCGTTGTTTGGTCGCTGTGGCTATGTAGAAATGACAAGGTTTTTAATGACAAAAATGTTTCTATTATGCAGGTTATCTACCGGTGTACAGCTACGCTACGAGCTTGGTCAGCCCTGCAGCGTGTGGAGCACCGGGATCTGTTCCTGGAGGTGGCGGGTCGTTTGGAGGCAGCAGTCAGGGAGTTTTTCTCCCGGCATGGATGGCAACATAGACTCCGGATCGGCCTACCGTCCTCTTAGGGGGTCTTTCATTTTCTATTCTCGACATGTACTGCGTCACGTTGTTTCTTTCAGACTAGAATTTTTCGTGTTCTAGTGAACTTCTAGCTGTATGCATCGTGGTTATGCAGAGGCCGGGTGTAATGCTTATATCTTTTAAGTAATAGAGCTCCCTTTATCTAAAAAAACTAATTAAGGGTTTAATGCCCACTTGTATTCCTGATGGCGGTTCTGGTTTGTGCAACCGTTGCATCTCTTTACATGTCTCTCCCGACAGGGTGCATCCCTTATTCGCATCTATTCGGATAGTATAAAGGGCTTTGGCCATCATCATGGAAATCTATAGTTAGATCATTTGACTCTTCACATCTCGATAGCATTCAACATGTTATCAGCACATGGATTATGCTAAGAATATGCATACACCTACGCTAATGGTAAGATCGAAAGAGGAATCGAATGCTTGAAGCGAGAAATGTAAGAACCCAGGGGGTCTTCTTGAATTCACGGTGTTCTTGCCAAACTTGATGACACCGGGCGTTCGACCGCAATTGCGGTTTGTGCAACCATCGAATCCCTAGGCATGTCTCTCCTGAACGGGAAATCGATACTTTGAATCATCCGCTTCTTTACATCTTGATTCCATCCAATAGAAACCATTGGTATCATCATAATGTAAAAAAAGATAAATACATGCACGGCCATAGCCATAAGAGACGACAATCTACATCCACACTTCTCAACACCTCAACCGTAATGGTAATTACTCTTGAAGCCGAAGGATGCCCATAAGATTCTCTCAAGTCCTATTGGTGATTTGGCTTCTTCCAATCTCTCAGCAAACCATTGAAGATGTTTGGTATGCATGGTCCAACATAAATACATGCACGGCCGTAGCACAAATCCTTCTTTCTAAAATTGACACATGAGGTGAGGTAAATGAAAGTATACGGAAGATATATAGGAGCCTGCATGGCTGCTTCCATGTCAGAAGCATTATTTGTATGGAAGCATATACATGGACTCGGGATGCATGAGCAAGATTTAGTGTAAACCGAAACACCATGCATGTGTGCTGAAGAAAAATGCATTCAGTTCTCATTTCCTTGCAGGACCAAATCAAATAAGCGTGCATGGACACTTGACGCTACCTGAGAGAACAAATTGCGCATTACACTACGGGAAAGATTACATACGCCTACGGCCTGGGCCTACGCCGACGGCCAAAAGTCGGGGCTGTCGGCGTAGGTACCTAGGCTGGCCCGTAAAAAGAAGATGCCGACGGCCCAAACTAACCGTCGGCATAGACGGTTACCGAGACGGCTTGCAAACAGGTCTTTGCCGTCGGCGTATGCCCTTATTTTTTAATATGAAATAATTTATATTTTTCAATTCGTAAATTGAAATTTAACAAATAAAATATCTAAATCGATTAGAAAAATGAGAGGAATCCAAATATGATAACTATATCATCTTTTGCATCATATTTTTTGTATTTGGTTCATAAAAAATCATTTTAGCACTTATAAAATGGAAAATGATATTTACGAAAATAATTTGAAAAAATTCTTCGGCTGGATTGTTTCCTATATCAAGATGCACCTATTTGTGGAATATGAGAACTTTATCACAAACTATGCCAAGGGAATGCCCATAATTTGATCATTTGGCTTGAAACTTGTAAATGTTTATACATGATATGATAGACCTTTTTGTGAAGACATTTTTTGGAAATTTCGTTAGAAATCAAGTTTATCATTTTCATAGAAACTAGTACACGTATAAAGATCCCATGTATAAAGATCCCATGTCAGAGGATATCTTTTTTGAGGTGTTTATCATTTTATTTCATTTTTTCGTAAAACAATCAAAATGGTCATCATGACTATTTATCAAAAGAGGTAATGTTTTCTAAAATTATTGATATTTCTGTGATATAACCACTAGTTGTGTACCTTAAAATGATTTTTTCAAAAAAATATATACCAAACCAACAGTTAGTTCAAATTTGAATTACTTTCCGAAAATCGGCATAAACTCATTTAACTAGGCGAAATCAGGTAGAAATAAAACAAACTCCTAATACTTGGGGATTATCTATCAAATGTGGACTACCAAATGTGGACTACTCTTTATGAAAATTGGATGGGTGCCATTTGGCACCATATTTTTTGTACTTGGTTCAAAAAATTCATTTTTGGCACTTAAAAAAATGGAAAATGATATTTATGAAAATAATTTGAAAAATTACTTCGGCATGATTTTTTTCTATACCAATATTCACCTATTTGTGGAATATGAGAACTTTGTCACAAACTATGCCATGGGAATGGCCATAACTTGATCATTTGGTTTGAAATCGTCAGTTTTGGCTAACAATAATTTAAAAAATCAGGACATATCGATGTTTCTGTAATGCAAAAGATGATTTGGATGTCATATTTGGATTCCTCTATTTTTCTAATCAATTTGGACATTTTATTTCTCAAATTCTGATTTAAGGATTTACAGATACGAATTATTCTATACTAAATGAAAAAGGCAAAATAAATTAAAATTAATTTTATCATTATTTATTTCATTATTATTATTATATTATCATTGTAGTTTATTCAACTTAATTTTTATAATTAAAACAATGAGGAAGTGTAACGTCATGACTGAGTGGTTAATATGATTGATAAGATACTAATATCAGTAAGTTCTCAATTCTCACTTAGTATCTAACTTGAAATGAACCAAAAAGTTAGGCGTGTTTGGGTTGGAGCAATTTAAGGATGGATTACCGAATGGCAAGTTTGACTAGATTAAATAGGTTGACCTGAGATTAAGTGTGTAGTTAGTGATGAAGTGTGTGGGCTGGTGGGTAATTAAGTGTGTGGTTAAGTGAGAAATTTCGAAATAGAAAATAATCCAAAAAAAATTCAATTTTTTTCAGAAAAACTGAAAAATGATTGGCCGACGGTAAAGCTGTCGGCGTAGATAAAGATAAGCCGACAGCAATGCCGTCGATGTAGCCTACGCCGACGAGTAAACCGATCTACATCTACGGGCTACTACGCCGACGGTGGCCGGCCATCGGCGTAATTTCTTTTTCCCGTTGTGTTAGCCTAAACAATGGAAACATCTAGCATAAAGATAGTATGATGCTTACAGATATTTCATCCTTGGGACCTCCCTGCAAGGATTCTTCATGATCAATAGAGATGCATGCAATTATGACACTCTTACTAGTCTAATCAAGTGTCACCAAAAAAAAAAAAAAAAAAAAAAAACTAGTCTAATCAAGTGACCGCTATCCATCATGTTCGTGTGTGGAGGTGGAGCGGACCACACAGAAGTAATACCATGCAGCACTGGTAAGAACCAAATACAATCACATACAGTTAATTACATCTTGGCTGATTGCTCGAGAAACCACTGGTCACCGGCTCGGAATCCTGACGGTGCATGTCAGGTTGACCCAAGATGGATGAGCGGACCAACATAAGTCGTCAGAGATTGTCTTAACTCGCAGAGGTACCCAGTTCGGAAATGAATAAATGGAGAGAGGGAACAAGAAGGGCTTGCAAAGGCGCAACTTGGGCAATAGAGCGGAGAAAAAGCTTAGAGAGGTCCTTGGAGAAAAGCGGCTACCTGGACAAATGGATCATGGCCTGCTGGCCCTGGTCGACTGCAAAGTCTCTTTTTTTTGCTAGAAAGGATGCGCTCAACTGCAAACTGGCTAGGAAGGGGTGATGATTGTGTGACCGTGCATATTCCATTCCATTGGATGAGAGTGAGTCGGCAGAACACCATCATTATTATTATTATTATTATTATTATTATTATTATTATTATTATTATTATTATTATTATTCTTCTTCTTCTTCTTCTAGAAAACAAAAAACCATAGAAAAGCTTGCTTATGACCTGTTTTTAGTTCACACTACATTATACCTAGACAAAATATCTGACCTACAGGCACAATGGTGGACACGAAATTACAGGAAACAACATCAGAACAATGGCTACAACCTTTCAAAAAAAAAAAAAAAAAACAATGGCTACAAAACCTTTAAACCTGGGTACTGAATATCAACGACTGTCAAATAGCAGGACCAGTTTATGAAAAACGAGCCTTGTACTCCCTTCGTCGTAAAATAAATGTCTCAACTCCGTTATTTTGGGACGGACGGAGTACTAGACTTCCTGGTTAGTTCTCCACCTCCTTGGTGCTTTCTAACCTGCATTCGCATGCAAATGCATCACACTTATTATACCTTAAAAACCAAAGAAAGAAATGACTAGAAGATTGTTGATGTTACCTCTTTCCTTTCCCTGGTAGTTGCATTCTACAAACCCCACCAAAATGTATTCTTTTTGTTGTCCGCCCACTGCATCAGGTGGATGAATATTGATGTCTTCTGAAAATGTTATTCCAGCAAATGACTCAATGGCGGAGGAACGAGGATTGTTTGATTCGATGGTGGACTGCGGGAGTCGGCATAGGCTGTCGTTGTTCGCAGATGACGTGGTGTTGTTCATCAAACCGACAGTGGAGGAAGCAGCCGTGGCGATGCAAATTATGAACTTGTTCGGTGGCGCCTCGGGGCTGCACTGCAATTTGGCGAAGAGTTCGGTGTCGCCAATACGCTGTGAGTGGTATAGACTTGCAGCCTGTTTTGGCAATCCTGGGCTGCCCAATCAAGCAATTCCCAATACAGTATTTGGGTCCACTAGTAGAAAACAGGCTAACAGTTCCGGTTGGTAAGGGCCTTCAGTCCCGGTTTACAAACCGGGACTGCGGAATCGGGACTAAACACCCCAACCTATAGTCGCGGTATGATCTGCAACCGGGACAAATAGGTATCCACGTGGGCGCGCAGGCGAGCTGCTCGGCGATGACCTTTTGTCCCGGTTTGTATAACAAACCGGGACTAATGAGTTCGAGGGGTTTTAGGTTTTAGCATTTTTTATTTTGTTTTCTGTTTTATTTATGATTTAAACTATTGTTTTTACGCTACAATTACACATCGATGCATATATTATATGAAGTGTCTAACGAGAATTGATCCATATATCACATATACAACGAGACTCGTATCAAGTTAAACATGTATCATATACATAAGTGTCGTTCCAACACGATCATTACATCAAAATCATTATTTACGTTTTATATTGTATTCTCCTGTTGGGGCTATGACCTCGTCAAGCAGAAATCCACAAATTTCCTCTTGAATTCCTCTAGAGCGTTGATATGCAGTGAGATGCTCACGTTGATTAATTTGCTGGATATATTAAGAGAAGACGGTCAATATAAATACGTCAAGAGTTAAATTGTGAATTGATATGTAAATGCTTTACTTACCACCATATCCAGCCGCTCATTAACATAGATGCGCATATACTCGCAAACGTAATATCCACATAGATTTGTCGTCGGTGGCTGTCTCTCGCACTTTACGAAAATAGAGTTCATCAAGTAATAATCAAGCATGACAATCCGATATTGAAACTAGAACTAAACAGAGTACTCTACTTCCGTCGATTTGCTGAAAGGTCAGCTCTGGTTTAAATTGACCTTCTCCGGCACGTTTTATGAACCGCTTCCATACCCTGCCCCGGCAAAGAAAATGTATAAAGAATATATTCATAACTGGAACTCAGGAAATGAAAAAAAGATGCCAATATAGTACCTCTGGAGCATTTCAATAATGTTCCAGTACTCCGTCATGGGTCGATGTAATGAGTTCTCGATCTGAACTTTGCCCAAGTCAATTTCAATGTTGAAGAGAATCCAGTGGTGGCTGCACACATCTGCACATAGAAGAGAATTCAGTAAATATTAAGTCTTAGCTAACTCATCAACTTAACGAACACGAGGAAAAATGAACGTGTAACACTCTAACCTAAAGTTGTACGGAAACAATATGCTCTTCTTGAAATGTTGTTTCTCCAAAAAATTGAGCAAGTTCTTCTCTGTTTCCTCCGGGTTTATTTTTAAGGTATGTATATGAACTCGATCTGGGTCAACGAACCCAACTTGATAAATCCATTTCCTCCTACACTCGAGAATCTTCATTCTGCATAGTAGCATAGAAAAGAATGTAGTGAGGACAATTATATTATAGGAAAATGATACGAGATTAGCTTTAGAGATAAATTAATCACTTACAAACAATAGCAGCTGACGATAGATTTGTCGAGGGCTTTCTGGTTGAATAACTGAAAGAGTTCGTCAAAGTCAATATGGATCGTCTGTTATCCCATGAAGTAATGCTCATCTCTAACTTGAACAGACAGTATCTCATCCCCGTCTGCTGAGGCATCCTTGTACCATTTATGTAATGCTCGCATTCTTGTAGGTAGGTTGGCCCAGTCCTCCTTCGTGACCAGATCCTTCCCAAGGCGATATTGCAATGCCTCGGGAGCCATGTCGGCCTCTATCAAATCCACCATTTCTTCGTAGGTCATACCAGGAATCTCATACCCTTCTGGTATCACAATCTTGGATGCCAACTTCAGCGGAGCAACGTCGCGTCTCTTCTGCTTTCTTTCCTCCAGCCCTGATACGTCCATTTTGCATCACTATTTTATATCATAATTTGCTGTTATTCATTGATATATTTCATATTTAGAGATGATACTTATGTTATTTCATCTCTTTTGCATGTTTGATGATTATTGGAGAATTGATCACCGGAGTCTGGAAACAGCTGGAAAAAGCACCGTCAAGATGCATTATCTGCGAAGATCAAAATATAAAACGAAGACCGTACAAGTTCCTATTTTACCAGATCATGGGGGAAGCCAAAAGGTGAGGCCAAGGTGGGGCCCAGGGGGCCCACACCCCCCCTCGCGCGGCAGGGCCTGGACCCGCGCGAGCACAGGGTCTGGCCGCCCTGGCTCACCTCTGGCCGAGCCCCTTCGCGTACTTCATCCCCCCGAAGACCTAAGGTGTCCTACGGAGAGTTAGAGTTATTCCGCCGCCGCCACGAGGCGGAAAACACCAGAGAGAAGAAAGCTCTCCGGCAGGCAGAAATCTGTCGGGGAAATCCCTTCCCGGAGGGGGGAAATCGTCGCCATCGTCACCGTCATCGAGCTGCACTTCATCGGGATCATCATCACCATCATCTCCACCGCCGTCACCGTCATCTCCACCGCTCCACTCCATTCCCGCTGTAACATCTAGGGCTAAATCTTGTGTGTTTGATAGGGGAAACTCTCCCGGTGTTAATTACTATTATTATTGATGCTATTGGGTGGAACCGTTGAATTAAGGTTTATGTTCAGATTGTTACCCATCATTATATCAAGTCTGATCATGTTCCAAATGATGTGTTGTGAGTAGTTCGTTTAGTTCTTGAGGACATGGGAGAAGTTTAGATGTTAGTAGTGAACTATGTTGAGTAATATTTAATGGTTTGATATTTAAGTTGTGGTGCTATTCTTCTAGTTGTGTCATGTGAACGTCGACTACATGACACTTCACCTTTACGGGCCTAGGGGAATGCATTGTGTATTCGAATATTAATTGTGGGGTTGCCGGAGTGACAGAAACCTAAACCCTCGTTAATATCTCAATGCATGAGGGATAGCAGGATCTCAGAGTTTAAGGCTGTGGTTAGATTTATCTTAATTACTTTCCTGTATTTGCGGATGCTTGCAAGGGGTATAATCACAAGTATGTATTAGTCCTAGTAAGGGCGGTGCATTAGCATAGGTTCACCCACACGACACTTATCAAAACACTAAAGATTAATCATCTATATGAAGCGAAAGCACTAGACATAAATCCCGTGTGTACTCAAGAACGCTTGGTCATCATAAGTAAACAAACCGGCTTGTCCTTTGCTCTAGAAAGGATTGGGCCCCTTGCTGCAATTATTATTGTTGCGCTTTATTTACTCGCACTTTATTTATCTGTTATATCAAAAGCTCCTAAAAACTTGTCTGCTAGTATTTACAGTGAAATCCTCATCAAAACTGCTTATCAGCACCTTCTGCTCCTCGTTGGGTTCGACACTCTTATTTATCGAAAGTACTACGATACACCCCCTATACTTGTGGGTCATCAAGAATATTTTCTGGCGCCGTTTCCGGGGAGTGAAGCGCTATTGGTAAATGGAATTGGTAAGGAAAACTTTAGCTGTAAGTGCTGTTTTATTTCTGTCTCCTAATTTGCTTAATTATGGAGAAACAAACTATTGCTTTCCTGTTTGGAAAGGCTTCTACCACTGCTGAGGAAGAAAATGAGGCGTCACCTGAAGAAATAGTGCCATTTAAAATACTTATGAAAATTATTGATCGTGTTATGGATAACCGCTATGAAGGGGATGGAACTGTCCACCCCGGTGATCATTTACTGTTTTTACATGAATTATGCGAGTTGTTCAAGTGTGCAGGTATTACAATGGACAAAGTCAGGAAGAAATTATTCTCCATATTACTTACTGGGAGAGCTGCGCATTGGTATAAATTGTTGAAGAACAGGAATTCTCTTGGATGGGAGGAAATTGTACCTCTCTTTTATTCTAAATTTTATCC
This sequence comes from Poa annua, assembly GCA_026929855.1. NCBI lineage: Eukaryota > Viridiplantae > Streptophyta > Magnoliopsida > Poales > Poaceae > Poa > Poa annua. The sequence goes on along the minus strand of CM049435.1, from coordinate 41,653,861 downwards.
TCCAAGTGAGATTCACCAAGATCGGAATTCTATATATAATTTCTGGCCTCATGATGGAGAAAGTATTGCCCAAGCTTGGGGGAGATTGAAGTCATTAATGCTCAAATGCCCCATTCATGAGCTTCCTGGCAATATTATTGTTGATAACTTCTATGCAAGACTCTCCTATGAAGATAAAACATTATTGGATACTTCTTGTGCTGGATCATTCACGAGTTTAAATGGGATCTTCTTGATCGTATTGAAGAGAATACTGAAGCATGGGAGAACGACAAAGGTAGGGAGTCAGGTATAAAATATGACTTTGAATGCATTAGAACTTTCATGAATACTGATGCATTTCGAAATATTAATAATGCCTATGGTCTTGACTCTCAAGTTGTTACAAATTATTATAAATCATTTGCTGCTTATTTTGGTTTGCCCAAGGAGGGCTTTGAAAAATATCATGAACCATATAAAGATAAATCTGTTACTCCTATAACTAAAAGCATTGAAGTTAATGTTGTTGATCATATTATTCCTGAGCCCTATATTGAAAAGGTTCCTTTTTCTGTTAAGGTGAAAGAACATTCTGTTATGGCTAGTGTTGTTAACAAGAGTGAAATGAAAGCTATAGAACCTGATGAACAAATTAAAATTGAACCTCCTATGGCTATAGTTAAAGATCTTGTTACTAAAAATGTTGGAGATGAGTACATTATATTTTTTGAGGATGCTTCTAATGTTGTTTCTCATCCTAAAAGTTCAAAGAAAACTAGTGTTCCTGTGCTATCTGTTAAAATTGGTGAGCATTGCTATTATGGTTTATGTGATATTGGTGTAAGTTCTAGTGCTATTCCTTATGAGCTTTACAGGGAAATTATGCATGAGATTGGTCCTTGTGAACTTGAAGAAATTGATGTAGTTATTCAACTTGCTAATAGAGAAACTATCTCTCCGATTGGTATTGTTAGAGATGTTGAAATTTTATGTGGTAAGACTAAATATCCTGCTGATTTTCTCGTACTTGGTGCTGCTGCTAGTAAGACTTGTCCTACCACTAGTAGAAAAAGGCTTATAGGTGGGATGCCCGTTTGTGGCGCACCCTAACCCTATGCGTCACAAAAAACATTTAGTGGCGCACCAAACCAGTGCGCCACAAACATCTGTGGCGCACAATATAAACATGCGCCACTGAAATGTACTTTTTTGTGGCGCACTGTGGAGCATGCGCCACAGAAAGTAGGTGGTCCCCGCCAGCCAGTTCGAATTTCGGAATCCGGGGCAGTTTCTGTGGCGCACCCTGCCCATGCGCCACAGAAAATAGATATTCTGTGGCGCACCTTGGCCCATGCGCCACAAAAAGTTGGCATTCTATGGCGCATGGTGGACGGTGCGCCACAGAATGTGAACTTTCTGTGGCGCATGGCATTGGTGAGCTACAGAATGTGGCTTTTCTGTGGCGCATGTGCCAGGTGCGCCACAAAAATATTATTTGGTGCGCCACAAAATGTCAACCAGGGCCCACAAAAGCATTCAATGCACTAAAATCTCAGATTCATTTGCAACCTTTCCCCTTCTCTCACACAGCTCGTATTTCTCCTCTTTCTCACCCAATTCTCCCCATTCTTTCTCCATTATTCCTCCATTTCTAGTAGGTTAAAACCTATTTTGTTCCATAGAGATTGGTTAGTAGGTAGGGAGGCTTCATATATACTCTCTCCTCCTCTTTTTGTCCACTAAATTCTCTCCAAACACACATCACACGATCATGGTCCGGGAGGAGCTCCAATCTACTAGGTGAGACATCTTCTCTTTTTGTTGTTGTGTGCATGCTTGTGCGGTGGTATGGCATCGGTTTATGGCCGGTGTATATGCCATCGGTGTATATATCCACCGATCATTTATGGGGCGCCGGGTGTATGGCCATCGGTGTAGGTGGACACATGCATATGCATGTTTGTTGTTTTTGTTGTTTCTTGCGGCGGCGTGGTGCATGTATGTTTGCCGAAATGTTGATTCATTTCCATTTCGGCAAATTTTTGCACCACCCATACGTCCGACTATTAGGAGAAGTCATGCCAAAATTTTCCGTCGAACATGCATGTGTGTGTATGTGTGTGTGCATATGTTGCGGTTCTAAATAACGTTTCTCGGTTGTGTGCTCTATGTAACCCGTGCGTAGGCAACCATGGTCGTCATGATGAGATCCGGTCAAATCAGTAGATACAAGGAAGAAGCGAAGGCGGAAATGATTCAGTGTAACAGACGCCAGATAAGATGTCCGTGTCGAAAATGTAATCTCGAGAGATGGATCGACCCTGATTCCGGACAATTGGAGGATCACCTGCTCAGGCAAGGTTTCATGCTAGGCTTGAACCAGGCACCGACAGCAAATGCGCCCGGACATGACGAAGGAGATGTCGGCGGACAAGATGATCATGACGAAGGAGATGTCGGCGGACAAGATGATCATGATGACCATGGGGGAGATGGCGGTGGAGAAGATGCGAACACGGAGAACACGCTAATGTCGGCCTTACGGGACTCTCATGTTCAAGAATTGCTCCTCCAGGAGACGAGCAACGCCAGAGAGAAAGCCAAACTGGCGCAAATGGAGATCGACGGGAAGACTCCGTTGTATCCTGGGTGCCGGCCAGAGGATACGCGCTTGCAAGTAACGCTTGATGCTCTGGAGATGAAGGCGCAAAGCAAGTGGACCGACGTGAGCTTCACGAAGAGCATGAAATTCATGCACGATCGTCTTCCCGAGGGGAACACATTGCCAAAAAGCATCGAGGAGGCCAAGAAAGTCGTGTGCCCACTTGACTTACCGCACGTCAAATACCATGCCTGCATCAATGATTGCGCAATTTACCGGGGAGAGTACAAGGACATAACCAAATGTCCGGTGTGCGACCAAGGACGGTACAAGGGTGCTAACAAGAAAGTTCCTCGAAAAGTGGTATGGTACTTTCCTATCACTCCCCGTCTGTAGCGGTACTTTGTGGACCATAAGGAAGCAAAGCTAATGCAATGGCACGCGGAAAGGGAGAAGCCCGAAGAAGATCCGGAGAAGGGAAGGATCCTGTCACACCCTTCAGATGCCCTCCAGTGGGAAGCATTGGACACCTTTCAAAATTTCGGAGGCGACGCAAGGAACGTCAGGCTGGGTATGAGCACCGATGGACTCAATCCGTTTGGCAACTAGAGTAGCACGCATAGCACCTGGCCCATGTTTGTATGGCCTTACAACCTTCCCCCTTGGCTGTGCACGAAGCAAAGGTACATACACATGAGCATTCTCATCCAGGGGCCGAAACAACCGGGTGTCGACATACATCTGTATCTCACACTGTTGAAAGAGGAGTTAGCCACGTTGTGGGACACGCCAGCCCGTACGTGGGATGCCTACACTAGAGAATATTTCGACATGAGAGCCGCCTTGTTCACGACGGTGCAGGACTATCCTGGTTGCTCATACGTATCAGCCCAGGTAGGCCACGGATTCTGTGCATGTGTCAGGTGCATGGATGGGACCCCGCATCTCCAGCTACCAAGGGATGGGTCTTCGAAAACCGTGTACCCAGGTGCTCGACGGTGGCTTCGCATGGATCACCCGTGGAGGAAACGCGGTGACCTGTTCGATGGTGAAAACGAGCTCGAAAGAGCCCCGGACGAGAGGACCGGCACTGAAATCGACGAGCTTTTGAGAAATTGGGAGGAGTGCCCTGCTCCTGGAAAGAAGCGACCGAGGGTTGATCCCCTGCTGGGTGTATGGAAAGCGAGGTCTGTTTTCCACGACTTGCCGTACTGGAAGGTCCTTAAAGCACCCCATAGCCTCGATATGATGCACATTACGAAGAATGTCACCGAGAGTCTACTTGGCACTCTTTCCAACATGCCGGAAAAGTCCAAGGATGGGATGAGAGCAAGATACGATCTGAAATGGCTTGGCATCAAGAAAGATCTACAGGCACCCAAAAGTGATGACGACGATGACGCTGATGATGATCAGACGGAAGGGACTCAAGGTCGCCGCAAAAGGGCAAACAAGAACACGGTGGTGCTTCCCCCTGCCTGCTACACTATGAGTCCGGTGGAGCTCGAGCAGTTCTACAAGTGCCTCGTAGGAGTCAAATTTCCTCACGGTTACGCGGGGAAGATCAGCAGATATCTGGACGCAACGAAGAAGAGGTTCACCGGGATGAAGTCTCACGATTGTCACGTGCTGATTACGCAGATAATTCCCGTTGCGATCCGAGGGATAATGGACGATCACGTCCGAGATACGCTGCTTGCCCTATGCAACTTTTTCGACGTCATCAACAGGAAGTCGATCGGCGTGAAGCAGCTCGACAGGCTACAGGAAGAGATCGTGCTGATACTATGCGAGCTCGAGATTTACTTCCCACCCTCTTTCTTTGATATCTGCGTGCATCTCCTTCTCCATGTTGTTGAGGACATCAAGCAGCTCGGGCCGACGTTCCTGCACTACATGATGCCGTTCGAAAGGCAGAACGGTGTCATGAAAGGATACGTTCGCAACAGGGCCCATCCGGACGCAAGCATGGCCAAGGGCTTTCTAACCTACGAGTGCATCTCCTTCTGCCAGAATTATCTAAGCACCGAGAACGAGGATGTTGGTCTGCCCACCAGGAAGCACCTCGGCAGGCTCGGTGGAGTTGGTCACCGCGAGGGCTGCCGCTCACTCTTGGGAAGTTGTCCTTGTCTACTGAGGAGTCTAAAAAATGGACCGAGTGGGGGAAGAAAATGCGGGACCTGAACCTAGGTAACCACCGTTTGGGAAGCGGTGGCTACCGAGGAAAACAGCCCGTTTGGGAAGCGGTGGCTACTGAGGAGGATGCCGAGGTTGAAAGACTAGGGAAAGAGAACCCGTGGCACAAAATCGCGGACGAGCAGGTCCGGAACTTTGTCCGGTCCCGCTACTATCTGGTCAAAGACACGGGGGAATTCGTTACGGACGATGACGATGTGAAGAGATTTGAGAAAGTGCTGGTAAGGAATTTAATTTACCGCGTAGCCATATTTTTCTACATGCATGGGTTCACCTAAATTTGCATTGTCTGCAGGAGGACGAGTTGAAGGCTGACGCTGAGGCCGGCCCGTCGTCCCAGGATTCGACGGAGCCCTGGGACAGTACTTTCAACAGGGCGATGAACGTTTACAAGGAGAGGGAGAAGACGGCGGCGCCGACGTCAGCAGGCCGTGTGTCCGGCTTTGGTATGAGCATGAAGTTCCTCCAGTACTACAGCACGGACGGCGGCGAGAAGAGAAGGCAGAGGAGGAAGCCGAGTAGGGATAGCGCCGAGGTTCTGGAGCTAAGGAAGAAGGTGGAATCACTGGAGCAGGAGAAAGTGGACTCCAGCACTGTGAGCCAGCTAGTGAAGGAGGGGATCCGGGATTTCTTACCCCCTGGGTTCATGGAGGGTATAGCTGCTTGGAATGCGGCAGGTCGACAGGGGCCGATACACGTGCCCAGCTACGCCGGCAGCACCTCCAGCCATATGGTGACCCCGCCGGACCAGATGGTGACCCCGCCGGCCAACACCGCTGCCGAGCCGCCGCTCCATACTGTGCCACAGGCGCCCCCTAGCGAGGCACAGGAGCCCCCCATGCAACCTCCGGCGCCAGAGAATGAGACGCCGGCCGCCGGCACCGGCGCCATTGTATCAACATTAGAGGAGCTCAACGCAATCGACAAGGTAACTAACTAGTTAGTTCACGACATCTTCTATAATTAACTATGCCTTTGATGACTGCCATCTCATGATGCCCAACATGCATGTGTTGACTCTCAGGGCACGCCTTGCATACTCCTGCATACGGTGCGGGCCGGCGGCGAGTTGGTGGATGTTGCTAAGGGCACGATCATACAACCAAAGAGTAGCCTAATGCACAACCAACGCATGAACGAGGTCGTGCTGAGAATCAAGTTGGATGAGGTATTGCCTCAGTTTCAACACATTGATCCCCCAATGCAACCTCCGGGAGCCGAGGATGAGCACATGGTCCTTGGAGCCTGCGTCAAGTGGCTCATGGAATGGCCGAAGAGCCAAATTCGTCTTGGGGGGGTCAGACGCACCTCCGGCGCCACCTCGAAGCCGCCACAAAAGGTTAGGCACTCTATCGTTCGGCCCTCGTCGAGGCCGCCACATATACCTGTTGTGAACGAGCCGGCGCCACAAGCACCCGTTGCCAGGACCCGGAAGGAAGTGCCGGTCGTCGCCACCACAAGCCGGCACCAAATACTATTGGGAGCGTCTACACCGCAACAAGCCAAAGACAAAGCCGTTGCGCCTCAACTTCCAGTCATCGACGATGATCATGATGATGATAATAATGGCGACGACGTTGATGGCTTCCTCTACACTGGCGCCTTGGATGGTTCGTACATGCCTCCTTTGGATGACGAACACTTCCGCGGCCCCCGCATTATGCCTATTCGTCCCACTTCATCCTCGCAGCGCCTGAACTTCCATGGTTTATCTCAAGACACGCCTCCGGAGGCCGGCGATCAAGCTGAACAGGCTAATATTTTCAGCCCTGGCACACTGCATAAGTCGATTCAAGATGTGCAATCCCCAGAGGTGAAGAAGAAATACAGGAAGAGAAGTAAGCCAGGTGCCTCAGCGAGCCAGCCAGCTCCTAGGACTGTCCGGGATGAACAAATGGTTCCACCACGTCGTGATGGCTTGACCCGAATGCATGAAGCTGGTAAACCGATACTGCCTCCGAAGCTGCTCCGCATCGCACAAGGATCCATGAAAGCTTTGCATGATGCTATCATGACGCTAGAGGGCATCCTTCTTAAAGACGAGGACCCAAATTACCCGGTGTTCACGTGCAAGGTGCCAAAGGGCGTGAACTTTGTCGATGAAGCCCCTGCGGATGTAATCTTTATAGCCTTCGAGGACGTCTTCAAGCTGTTTCACTCTAGACGGCTGGACTATAACTTGGTCTGTCTATACGCGCTCAATCTGGCGGTGAAGATCAAGAGAGAGACAAACCCGTACGTCGTGATAGCGGATCCCTACTACATGCGTGACAGCCAGCTGGTTGAAGGATCAGGGAGACGGATCATGGCGAGGGAGTACCTCCAAAGCTTCATGCTGAAAAACATGAGCAAGAACAGCCATCTTGTGCCTTTCTTTTGCAAGTAAGTACACATCCGCTCGTCGATGTCGTAACTTATGTTTTCCCATAGAGTCGTTCCATTGCTTATCATGAATTTCCTACATTCCGTTTGAATTGTGTTAAGCAGGGACAAGTACGCAGTACTCATCGCCGTAAACCCGAGGTGGTCCATTGCCACTTATTTCGACTCGGGGAGTTCGGTTATAGAGAAAGACTACACCCGAATAAAGAGTGTTCTCGATGAGGCTCTCGAGATCGACGCCCGTAATGGAGGCACCTTCGGAAAGAACTGTGAATTCTTCAACAAGAACAAGACACACAAGTTCAGGCATGTCACCAACTTCCCTTGCATCAAGGAGGACTCTGAGAGCGTGAAGGAGGGGTTCTACGTCATCCATCAACTTAAAGGGTATGTCGAGGAAACAGATGCCATGAGGTTTCCAAATAAACTCCGGGAATGGACCAAAAATATGGGGGAAATCTCTGATGCTGATCTTAGAGAAGACTTCCATCGCACCCAGATGAAGTTATCACATATCATCCTCCAGGATGTCATGGCAACCGCAGGGCCCCTCCACTACCCTAGAGGTAGGATGTATTACAAAACTGCGCCTAGCTAGCTGCTTGCCTCACTCGCAAGAAGTGTTTTCTTTATTGCACTTAGATGAATTATTCACACTCTATTTATGTTATTAACTGATACTTACCAATCCATCTCCAGGTTTGACTAAGAGGGAGATCGAAGAACGCCTAGCATTGCAGCAGGACACCAGGATGTGGACGACGAAGGAAATGTACAAACCGTTCCCGGCACCGATGCAGAACTAGGCTACGTGATCGTGCTCTCCCGCTGATCTTCCTCACCATCATCGCCGATATACTTTATTTGATAACTCTATATGTATGAAATGATGAGATGATGAACTTTTGTATTTCGAGCTCCATTTGTATCATGACTTGTGTAAGATTCGGCATTTGTAACTATATGTGATGTGTCAAATATATCATGTTTCTGTTATGTGTGTTTAAATCCTGTAATATATACATGTATTTTCGTTAATATACCTGTATTTGTACAGCGGGCAGAAATAAAATGAAAATTCCTGTAAATAATTCTGTGGCGCATGGCATAACTATGCTGTGGCGCACCTATTTCTGTGGCGCACAGTACAAGGATGCGCCACTGATAAATTTCTGTGGCGCACTAGGAAGGATGCGCCACAGAAATGTGCCACTTTCTGTGGCGCACCGACAGAGTGCGGGCACATTTCTGTGGCGCACCGACAGAGTGCGCCATAGAAATATAATTTAGTGGCGAGATTTCTGTGGCGCACCCCCCATTTCCCGTGGTGTGCCACAGAAAAGCTTTTTGGTGCGCCACTAGTAGCCCTTTTTCCATTAGTGTATCATTTTTGGTAGACCTTTTTATAAATACTTGTGGTGATGTTATAGATTGTAAGAAAGAGAAAATCTTTACTAAATTTGCTGGTGATTCATATGAATTCAATTTTTCGAAATTTGCTAAAGTCCCTAATAAAACCGAATTGCCTAATGAGGATTTTAAAGTAGAACAACTTGCCTCTATTGCTCTTGCTCCTAACAATGTTTTGCAGCAATTTATGGAAGATCATGAAAGTGAAGTCTTTATGGAAGAAAGGAATGAACTAGATGAAATATTTCTTCGTCAACCTATACTTAAACACAATTTAAAGGTGGGAGACTTGGGTAAAACACTTCCACCTAAAGAGGATCCTGTCTTTTATTTAAAACCTTTGCCTGATAATCTTAAGTATGCTCATATTGATGATAAGAAAAAATATCCTGTTATTATTAGTGCTAACCTTTCAGGTAAAGAAGAGGAAAGATTGTTGGAAGTATTGAAGAAACACCGTGGAGGTATGGGATATACTTTGGATGATTTAAAAGGGATTTCTCCTTCTATATGTCAGCATTCTATTAATATTGAGCCCGATGCAAAGCCAGTTGTTGAACATCAATGCCGTTTAATACCCAAAATGAAGGAAGTGGTAAGAAATGAGGTATTAAAACTTCTTGATGCTGGTATTATTTATCCTATTGCTGATAGTAGATGGGTTAGTCCTGTGCACTGTGTCCCTAAGAAAGGTGGAATTACTGTTGTGCCTAATGATAATGATGAGCTTATTCCTCAAAGAGTAGTAGTTGGTTATAGAGTGTGCATTGATTTTAGAAAGGTTAATAAAGTTACTAAGAAGGATCATTATCCATTACCCTTTATTGATCAAATGTTAGAGAGATTGGCTAATAAAACTCATTTTTGCTTTCTTGATGGTTATTCTGGTTTCTCTCAAATTGTTGTTAAAGCTCAAGATCAAGAGAAAAACACATTTACTTGTCCTTATGGTACTTATGCTTATAAACGTATGCCTTTTGGTTTATGTAATGCTCCTGCTACTTTTCAAAGATGTATGTCTGCTATCTTTCATGGCTTTTGTGAGGAAATTGTGGAAGTATTCATGGACGATTTTTCTGTCTATGGAACTTCCTTTGATAATTGCTTGCACAACCTTGATAAAGTTTTGCAGAGATGTGAAGAAACTAATCTTGTTCTTAATTGGGAGAAATGCCACTTTATGGTTAATGAAGGAATTGTTCTTGGACATAAGATCTCTGAAAGAGGTATTGAAGTTGATAGAGCTAAAGTGGAGGCAATTGAGAAAATGCCTTGCCCCCGAGATGTTAAAGGTATTCGTAGTATTCTTGGTCATGCTGGTTGAAGGTTTATTAAAGATTTTGCTAAGGTATCAAAGCCTCTTACTAATCTCTTGCAAAAAGATGTACCATTTGTTATTGATGATGATTGTAAGGTAGCTTTTGAGACTCTTAAGCAAGCTTTAATAAGTGCTCCTATTGTTCAACCACCTGATTGGAATTTACCATTTGAAATTATGTGTGATGCTAGTGATTTTTTTGTTGGTGCTGTTCTTGGACAAAGAATAGATAAGAAGTTAAATGTTATTCATTATGCTAGTAAGACTCTTGATCCTGCTCAAAAGAATTATCCTACAACTGAAAAAGAATTTCTAGCTGTTGTTTTTGCTTGTGATAAATTTAGACAATATATTGTTGATTCTAAAGTTATTATTCATACTGATCATGCTGCAATTACGTACCTTATGGAAAAGAAAGATGCAAAGCCTAGGGTATTACTTTTGCAAGAATTTGATTTGCATATTGTAGATAGGAAAGGTGCTGAAAATCCTGTTGCTGATAATTTGTCTAGATTGGAAAACATTGAGTATGATCCTATTCCTGTTAATGATAGTTTTCCAAATGAACAATTAGCTGCAATAAGGGTGAGTTCACGGGATAGTCCTTGGTATGCTGATTATGCTAACTTTATTGTTTCGAAGTATTTGCCTCCAACCTTTTCAGCTGAACAAAGAAGAAAATTATTTTATGACTTGAGGCATTATTTCTGAGATGACCCACACTTATATAAAGAAGGAGTGGATGGTATTATGCGAAGATGTGTTCCGGAGTATGAACAACAAGAGATATTGAGAAAATGCCATAGTAGTGCTTATGGAGGACATCACGCTGGAGATAGAACTACACAAAAGGTTTTACAATCAGGTTTTTATTGGCCTACTCTTTTTAAAGATGCAAGAAAGTTTATTCTATCTTGTGATCAATGTCAAAGAATTGGTAATATCTCTAGACGTAATGAAATGCCTATGAATTATTCTCTTGTTATTGAGCCATTTGATTGTTGGGGATTTGACTTTATGGGTCCTTTTCCTCCTTCAAAGGGGTATACTCATATACTTGTTGCTGTTGATTATGTTACTAAATAGGTAGAAGCTATACCTACTAAAAGTGTTGATGGTGAGACATCATTAAAAATGCTTCAAGATATTATTTTCCCTAGGTTTGGTGTTCCTAGATATCTAATGACTGATGGAGGTTCTCATTTTATTCATGGTGGTTTTAGAAAAGTTCTTGCTAAATATGTTGTTAATCATAGAATTGCCTCAGCTTATCATCCTCAAACTAGTGGGCAAGTAGAATTATCAAATAGAGAAATTAAAGCTATCTTGCAAAAGACTGTTAATAGAACGAGGAAGAATTGGGCTAGTAAATTAAATGATGCATTGTGCGCTTATAGAACTGCTTATAAAAATCCCATGGGTATGTCTCCTTATAAAATGGTCTATGGAAAATCTTGTCACTTGCCTTTAGAATTAGAAGACAAAGCTTATTGGGCAGTGAGAGAACTAAATAGAGATTTTAAACTTGCTGGTGACAAAAGATTGCTTGATTTGAGTTCTTTAGATGAATGGAGAAGTGAAGCCTATGAAAATGCTAAACTCTTTAAAGAGAAAGTTAAGAAATGGCATGATAGGAGAATCCTTAAGAGAGAGTTTCATGTTGGTGAAAAAGTTTTATTGTATAGCTGTCGTCTTAGATTCTTTGCAGGAAAATTACTCTCCAAGTGGGAAGGACCATATGTTATTGTTGAGGTGTTTCGTTCGGGTGCAATTAAAATTGTCTCACTTAAAGATGACTCTACACAAGTGGTGAATGGACAAAGACTCAAACATTATATTTCTGGAGATTCTTATAATGAAGATGTTGATATTATTCAAGTTATTGCTCCGGAAACTTTTATCAAAGAGAATTTTTCTGAGTCTGCAGAAGCTGAATTCGAAAAGGTACAGTTTCGGTAAGAAAAAGTTCGCGTTTTTAATTTTGGAAGACACAGAAATTATTTTTAGAAAATATGGAAAAATACAAGACGAAAACGAGCAGGACACGGAGCACGAGGCGCCGACACCACGTGCTCGCGCGGGCCCCATCCTGGCCACACGAGCAGGGGGTCTGGACGCCTCGGTGTCCGCCTCCTACTCAATCTCGTCCCGTTGCCTTCCTTTTGTCATGTAAATTTTTGCTATATAAACCCTCGGATACCCCGAGGTCCGTATAACGTGTTTTCGAAGTGTTTTTGTTTCGAGCTGTTTCTGTCAAGAATTTTGTTCCAGTTTTAGAAGCACCATGGTCTCCGCCAACGAGAAGGGAAGGAAGACTTTGAAGGATGAACCCCAGAATCCCAAGCTAGAGGAGGAAGTCAAGAGTGAAGATGAAGAAGAGGTGGAAGAAGGCCTGCGGCATCAACCTCGCGCCACGGTTGCGAGCATTGGAGTGGTGGCAAACCCCTCCAACCGCAAGATGGGCGCAAGGATGAGCACAGGAGGGAAGGTTCCACGTCTCTTTCTAGCTCCAAGGACATCCCCTTCGAGCAACAACAACAACAGCCCTTTCCACAACTTAATCTATTTGGATCAAATTGAAAAGCTTCCTGAGCCAATGCGGTCAAATCCTTGGAATATGTATCGTTTTAACAATGCAGGTCAAAGAAGTTCTAAGCCTGATGAGGAGTGGGGGAACAACTCCAAGAGCTGGGATTCACAAGCAGATATGATTATGAGCCGCATTGAGGGCAACACGGAGATGATTCGCGACCTCACCTACAGGATTGACGAGTTGAAGGAGCTTGTTATGAAGCTTATTAAGGATCAACCATCACCACCAAAGGAGTAATTCATCATCGGTATGGCATCTCCCTTAGCTTGTTCCAAGCTTGGGGGGAGTGCCGCGGTATCACACCATCATCTTTTACCTTTTACCTTTTAGTAGTGTCATATCATGAGTAGGGAAGTTATCTTATATGATGGTTTGCAATGTGGAAGTATCTCTCTTTTAGTTGGTTATCTATCTATGTATCCCTTGGTGTGAGTTGTCGTTATGGAATATTAATGAGAAGTTTTATCATTTATTCTCTGCACATCTTATTTTAGTTTGCAACTTCTATCATATATGATTGATCTTGTCATTGGTATTGTTATCACTTTGGGAACATATAGTAAATCTTTTGGTTTTGGCAAACTTAGCATTGGTCAGTAGCTACAATACTTTGAGACTTAAGTGGAGGAAAGAATTACATGTAGATATAGTTTTCAATGACCTTTCTCACTTGTAGATGATAAGCTTAGTATTCATAATTTAAAATTGTTTGTGCTTCCAAGTAAGAATTGCATGATTGTCTTTACTACATGTATATTTGTTTGTATCCATCAACTCTTATGCTTGCTACCAAACCTTGCTAGCCAAAGACCTGTATCGAGAGGGAATGCTTCTCACACTTCCAAACCTTAAGCCAAAACCCTTGCCACTTGTGTCCACCATACCTACCTACTATGTGGTATTTTGCGCCACTCCAAGTAAATACTTCATGTGCTATCTTTATTCAAAACTACTATCCCTTATTTGTGTCAATGTTTATTAGCTCATGGGGAAATAGTAGTTGAGTTTGTTATCTTCCATACTAATTAAGTAACCCTTGACTTGCATGCTTCATCTGCTCGTCACTAATATTGCAAAGGGCTGGTTAGACCACTATAATATCAAAAGGTTGAGAAAGTTTAAAATAGACACTCCTCCATGGTTTGAGATTGATTGGTAGGCACCTGAGGATTCGGTTAGCCATGGCTTGTGTAAGCAAAGGTTGGGAGGAGTGTCAAAGTTATCAAAATAGTTGTTTATTATAAAGGCTTGTTTTAAAATAATCGGAACCGCTCTCAACTTGCTTAGTATGGAAGATGACAAGGACCCTATTACCATTCGTTGACAACAACAAACACCACTCAAAAACTTACTTTTATGCTCTCTATATGATTTCAAAACCTATTAAACTAAAAGCTCTAGCACATGCTTGTATTTCTGCTTCCCTCTACGAAGGGCCTATCTTTTACTTTATGTTGAGTCAGTAAACCTATATCTTTCTGTCTTAAGCAAGCATTTGAGTTGATTGTGATTCAACCATCTATACATTCGTATTGTTAATCATGTCTCTTATTCTTCCTTGTTTGGCACATTGCTGTCATTTGATAAATATGACTTTGGGAGTTAGCAACTATTTAAGAGGGCTGTTTTGTAGAGTAAGCTCAATATGTTCATTGTTCTCTGACCAAGAACGAAGTTTGCCAACACCAACTATGGTTTTCTCTATGCACTTTATTGTGATTTTTCTTTACTTGTTACAAGTTGAGTTATATGAATGGAGTTGATATCTAAGATGACTTGTGTATTATTAAATGTGATGCTTCTTGTCCGTATATTCTTTATCGACACTTCACTCCATAAACCTGTGGTCATGTTTACTGAGTTCAGCTTTCGCTTGGGGACAAGCGAGGTCTAAGCATGGGGGGAGTTGATACGTCCATTTTGCATCACTATTTTATATCATAATTTGCTGTTATTCATTGATATATTTCATATTTAGAGATGATACTTATGTTATTTCATCTATTTTGCATGTTTGATGATTATTGGAGAATTGATCACCGGAGTCTAGAAACAGCTGGAAAAAGCACCGTCAAGATGCATTATCTGCGAAGATCAAAATATAAAACGAAGACCGTACAAGTTCCTATTTTACCAGATCATGGAGGAAGCCAAAAGGGGAGGCCAAGGTCTGGCCCACCACTGGCCAAGCCCCTTCGCGTACTTCATCCCCCCGAAAACCTAAGGTGTCCTAAGGAGAGTTAGAGTTATTCCGCCGCCGCCACGAGGCGGAAAACACCAGAGAGAAGAAAGCTCTCCGGCAGGCAGAAATCTTCCGGGGAAATCCCTTCCCGGAGGGGGGAAATCGTCACCATCGTCACCGTCATCGAGCTGCACTTCATTGGGATCATCATCGCCATCATCTCCACCGCCGTCACCGTCATCTCCACCGCTCCACTCCGTTCCCGCTGTAACATCTAGGGCTAAATCTTGTGTGTTTGATAGGGGAAATTCTCCCGGTGTTAATTACTATTGTTATTGATGCTATTGG
This sequence comes from Poa annua, assembly GCA_026929855.1. Lineage (NCBI taxonomy): Eukaryota > Viridiplantae > Streptophyta > Magnoliopsida > Poales > Poaceae > Poa > Poa annua. The sequence goes on along the minus strand of CM049435.1, from coordinate 41,638,848 downwards.
GTGGAACCGTTGAATTAAGATTTATGTTCAGATTGTTACCCATCATTATATCATCTCTGATCATGTTCCAAATGATGTGTTGTGATTAGTTCGTTTAGTTCTTGAGGACATGGGAGAAGTCTAGATGTTAGTAGTGAACTATGTTGAGTAATATTTAATGGTTTGATATTTAAGTTGTGGTGCTATTCTTCTAGTGGTGTCATGTGAACGTCGACTACATGACACTTCACCTTTACGGGCCTAGGGGAATGCATTGTGTATTCGAATATTAATTGTGGGGTTGCCGGAGTGACAGAAACCTAAAACCTCGTTAATATCTCGATGCATGAGGGATAGCAGGATCTCAGAGTTTAAGGCTGTGGTTAGATTTATCTTAATTACTTTCTTGTATTTGCGGATGCTTGCAAGGGGTATAATCACATGTATGTATTAGTCCTAGGAAGGGCGGTGCATTAGCATAGGTTCACCCACACGACACTTATGAAAACACTAAAGATTAATCATCTATATGAAGCGAAAGCACTAGACATAAATCATGTGTGTCCTCAAGAACGCTTGGTCATCATAAGTAAACAAACCGGCTTGTCCTTTGCTCTAGAAAGGATTGGGCCCCTCGCTGCAATTTTTATTGTTGCGCTTTATTTACTCGCACTTTATTTATCTGTTATATCAAAAGCTCCTAAAAACTTGTCTGCTAGTATTTACAGTGAAATCCTCATCAAAACTGCTTGTCAGCAGCTTCTGCTCCTCGTTGGGTCATCAAGCCCCTCATTATATGCCTTGTCAATAACACGATCATAGTCCGATAGTAAGTTTAAAACATATTGTGGTGGTTGAAAAAGGTTTTTCCTAAAGTACTCTCTTGTTTTCGGATCAATTGGAACGTCTGGACCGATTTCCACGGGGGTCTTATGGTAAGAAAACTTGGGAGGACTCTTGGGAACCTTTGGAAGCGGCGACAATTTCGCCTTAGTAGGCGGAGGCGGGCACTTAGTCAAGTTACCCCACTTGACCTGGCTGATCTTCCGCTTTCCCATCCTGTACTTATTGGGCGGAGGCGAAGATTCAGGCGAAGAAGGTTCAGGCTGCTGACGCGGCGGCGAAGATCGAGGTGGAGTCATGTAGGTGTCGTCGTCGTCCCTATCGAAGTTCAATGGACTTGGAGGTGGTGGAGGTGAGAGAGACCGTGGCCTCTGCGTCGAGCCTGGAAATATGATGTATTTCTTTTTCCATAAAATGATTCCATGCCTGACTTCTTCCAGGGTCGCCTCCCCTTCAGGGCTAGGGTGGTCAATCTCCAATGTCTCGCATCCAGGTACAATTTCCTCCACCCTGACACGAGCATACCCAGCTGGAACCTCGCGGCAATGCCAACGCACTTCAAGATCAACTTTTAAAGCAAAGCCGACGGCCACCTTCACGGATATGTTCTTCATTGGTTGGTGCAGCTCACAATCAGTCTTATCTTCGATATTATCCACGGGGTAGCGATCCGTCGGTGACGCATCAACTTCTCCATCATCGTCATGCAACCCCGTGGAAGCCACACTGCTCCTCTGGTTAAATGGGCCATCAGCTGCAGGATCTATGTAAATCTGATCGCCCTCTGGACGGCTTGAAAATTTCTCCTGCATCTTCGTATACATCGCAAAGAGCAGCTCGTTCCTTTCTTCCACCTTCTTCAGCCGGTCTGCCGCCTGCTGCTCCCTCCCTTCGTTGCTCTGGCTAGGCTTCTATAAGTCTGATAGTCCTCATGAAACCCCATCTTCCAAGGAACACCGCCATAGCCTCGTGTTCGTCCTCCCTTCTCAGGATTTCCGAGTGCCTTTGTCAGCTCGTCGTTCTCTCTATCCGGAATGAACGTTCCCGCCTCCACCTCGGCAACTGCTTTTTTAAGATCAGCGAAGGGAGTCAACACTGCTTTCTTCGTCGGATTACGAAGAACCAACTCCCCTGTTTCCTTCTCCAACGTCATACCATGCGCCATTAGGAAGTTTCCTGCTCTCTCGGGCACTTTCTCCGTAGCTGGAGTTAGACCTTTTGCCTTAATTTCAGCATTAAGTTTATCCTACTTAGGCATGGCAGTCCTGTAGCCACCTGGCCCCAAATTATGATGGTATACCTTTTTCTTGGCATTATCCGCATTCTTTTTCGACCTCTCAAGAGCTTCTTCCGATTCCTTGTACGTCTTGAAATCATCCTAGTGATCACGTAACCTCTCTTCTGTTCCCTTAAACTCCGGAGTAATTTTCCCACTCTTGACATACTTCGCCCACAATCTTTTTTTGTGGTTCTGGAATTGTTTGGCCATCTTTTTCAGGATCCACACCTTGACTTTGGCCTTCAAGGCCGTTGTTTGCTCCTCGGTGTCCATCGTCGACAGAGTGAAATGTGATATCAGCCTGTCCCAAATAGAAATTTTCAATTCGTTAGAGACAAAACTTATTCCATCAGCTCTTGGCTTCTTCCATTCTCGACAGGTGATCGGGATCATGTCCCTAACAAGAACTCCTGCTTGATTAGTAAATGATGTCACGCTGTTTTTTTGGCTCCAAAGGTTCCCCATCGGGACTGACTATGTCAATAATCATATGTGTCTTCTCGTTCCACTTTTTGATCGGGCCCCGTAACCTTGAAGTGGAGGACTAAAAAAACATTCATTAAATATATTCTCAATGTGGAGGTCTATATATATAATGAGCAGAGACTTAAATATTTACATCGGAGGACTTGGTTGAGGGCCCAGCGCTAGCATCGACATCATCATTACTTCTTTCCGGGTTGACTATGTTTTGTTCTTCTAACTGATCATCCGACAACCCATAACCATCTTCATTCAGATACTGTGAGCCGTCATCTACCTGATGATCTTCTTGGCCTTCCCGGTCATCTCTACCGTCGTGGTCTATAGCTTAACTATAAAGAATAAAGATTAAAAGTCGTAGTAGCAATAACAACAGAAGAGCAAGATTGAAAATACTAAAATAATATTTATACTAAAGCTATACTAGCAATACTAAACAATATTTATAGTAAGCAATACTAAAACAATATTTATACTAAAGCTATACTAGCAATAACACTAAATTTCACTAAATTCTAATCCATCAAAGTAATCAACTAAATTTCACTAAATTCTAATCCATCAAAGTAATCAACTAAATTTCACTAATTAAGTCCTAAAACACTAAATTCCTAAAAAAAATTGCTAAGACATTAAAATTTGCTAAGACACTAATTAAACCACTAAAACAGTTTACTAACAATCAACTAATTAACTAAATTATACTCTATCTAGCTAATCAACTAAATTATAACCCATCATCTTATCAACTAATCCACTAAATTTCACTAAGTCCTAATACACTAAATTCCTAAATCAACTAATACACTAAATCTTATCAACTAATACACTAATCCACTAAATTCTAACCCTAGCTAGATGAACTAATTATCCTAAAAAAAAGCTAGATGAACTAACCCTAGCTAACCGGCATGTGCTCACCACGCGCGATTCGGTCGGAGACGTCGACGGAGGAGCTTCGGGAACGGCGGGACGGCGTGGCGAGCTCGGCGGCGGCGCGGTGTGAGGGAGAGAGGAAGAGGAGCTGCCGCGGTGGCGGCCCACCGCGGCAGCGGTGAGGGAGAGGAGCGGGCGCGGCGGCGTAGCGGAAGCGGGCGGCCTGCGCGGCGACAGCGGACGGCGGTGAGGGAGAGGAGCGGGCGGCGAGCTCGGCGGCGCTCGATTTGGTCAGCCTGGCGGCGTCGCTGCAAGTCCTAAGCGCGAGGTCCCGGTTGGTGGCTCCAACCGGGATCCGCATCTGGCTTATATACCCCCCCCCTTTAGTCGCGGTTCGTGGCTCGCACCGGGACAAAAGGGGGGCCTTTAGTCGCGGTTGGAGGATCGAACCGCGACCCAGTGAATTTTTCGACTGCGCGCGCGCGTAACCCCTTTAGTCGCGGTTCGTGGCACCACTCGCGACCTAAGCGTTCTTTTTTGCGCCAAAACACATTTTTTTTCATTTCGCACTTTCAAAAGAGTTTGAATATACATTTTGAATAACTTTTGTATATTTTGGAATTTGACAAAACTTTCAATATGAAATGTGTTTGAATTCGACTAACTAATACAACACTATTTTCTGTTTTCTATAATAATTAGTTTAACTATTTTTAAAAGAGTTTGGATATGAATTTGAATAACTTTTGTATATTTTGGAATTTGACAAAACTTGCCATATGAAATGTGTTTGAATTTGACTAACTAATATAATACAATTTTCTGTTTTCTATAATAATCATTTTAACTATTTTTAATAGAGTTTGGATATGAATTTGAATAACTAATGTATATTTTGGAATTTGACAAAACTTGCAATATGAAATGTGTTTGAATTTGACTAACTAATATAAAACTGTTTTAAAAATAGTTTGGAGCTGTTGGATCAGCACTATCACTTTCAAACCGGGACTAGAGAAGCACACGGATCGTGTGTTTCTTTAGAGCACTTCTGAGCCATTAGATCAGGGGTGTGTTTCTTTTTAGGGCTTGTGAGCTGTTGGATCAACACTATCACTTCCGAACCGGGACTAAAGAAGCACACGTACAGATCGTGTGTTTCTTTCAAGCACTTGTGAGCCGTTGGATCAGGCTACGAAGAGATATCCAGTGAATTCTTCGACTGCGGGAGGTGTACAGTCTGCACATTTAGTCCCGGTTTGATACACGAACCGCGACTAAAACGCCTTTAGTCGCGGTTGGATGGCAAAGGTCAGGATGCCCTTTCGTGGGTGACAGTGGCCAAGATGCCTCCCCTGGTGATGCTATAAATAGACGCCCAGACCTTCTGTACAATCCAGGCAAAGGCAGAGGACTCCTCTAGGCACCAGCTTCTCGAAGATGTCCTTGTGAGCATACTAAGGACATCTTCGAGAGGCTGGGCTTAGAAGCATTCTCTCTTGTGAGGTAGGAGGATAAAGCAAACATGTCTAAGCTATGTCCCGGGGTGGACCGAGGTGATCCAGGCAAAGGCAGAGGACTCCTCTAGGCACCAGCTTCTCGAAGATGTCCTTGTGAGCATACTAAAGACATCTTCGAGAGGCTGGGCTTAGAAGCATTCTCTATCGTGAGGTAGGAGGAGGAAGCAGACATGTCTAAGCTATGTCCCGGGGTGGAGGTGATCTGAGACCGACATATGCCTATGTCGGGAGGAACTGACATATGCCTATGTCTTTGTGATATGTTTTTCTCTTGTGTGCAGGGAGTACCTACCGAGGATAATCCGGCATAGTCATGCCGGGTCATGAAGAGCATCCGACATATCCATAGGAGATTCATACTGCTCAAGATCCGGTGCTTGGCAAGATCTAGAGAAGAAGAGAAGAGAGAAGAGAGAGTGTTCATCTCGTGAATTCATATCCTCACTACCTCGTGAGTTCATCTCCATAGGAGATTCATACAGCTCAAAAGGAGCATCTTGTAACACTTGTGGTATACATCTAGAGAGAGACACAAGCAGGAGTAGGGGTGGTATTGGTTTGTGTTCTTGGTGTTCTTGTGTTCTTCTATATGTCAGAACCATGGAGCATCTTCTTCATCTGACACATGTCTGTCTTGTCCTCAACTCCCACGATGTTTCTTTTTCCTGAAAGAACTATGTGACGCTTCGGCTCATCGTATGATGTATTATTTCAACTCATTTTATTTCAACATGAAAAGTATTTGAATTTGAATAACTAATATAAATGCATTTTCTTTAAAAAAAATGAAGGGGTGTTTTTGCGCCAAAACTCTTTTTTTTTCATTTTGCATTTTCAGATGGGTTTCAATAGATATTTGAATACTGACAATACTATGGTATCAATCTTATTATCCTCTTGACTAGCTATGATGTCACATGCATATGATTTTTTAAATTCTAAACCTATATTAACAACAATACATGATATAAGATGGATATTAATCTACATGAAAATTTTGTAATTTCAAAAGAGTTTGAATATACATTTGAATAACTTCTGAATATATATTTGGATTCTGACAAAACTTTCAACATGAAAATTATTTGAATTTGAATAACTAATCTAAGTCGTTCATTTTCTTTTTATAAAAATAAAGGGGTGTTTTTCCTCGAAAAATCGATATTAATCTTATTGTTTCATAAAATCGGATGGAAAATAAAATACATATAATCCATAAAATCATATTAATCTTATTGTTTCATAAAATCGGATGGAAAATAAAATACATATAATCATATTAATCTTATTGTTTCATAAAATCGGATGGAAAATAAAAATACATATAATCCATATAATCATATTAACCTTATTGTTTCATAAAATCGGATGGAAAATAAAATACATATAACCCATATAATCATATTTTCCTTATTGTTTCATAAAATCGGATGGAAAATAAAATACATATAATCCATAGAATCATATTAATCTGTATATATAATCCATAAAATCGGATGAAAAATCATATATTAATCTCTGAATATGGAAATAATTATATCTTTCAACCGGTAACCGGAATTAATTAGAAATGGAAATATTTATATTAATAAATCGGTAACCGATATATAAGATTCCAAACATTTCCAATACAAGAGATAGATGAGACACACAACGGTCTACTAATCATATCAATCTAAATACCACTTCCGTGCAATCTCCAAGCCAAGGCGAGCGTCCAGAGCAGCATACACGACTCTCTCGTAGCTTAATGGAACCGCGGCCCATCCGAAAGTTAGGTCTTCTCCTTCGTCGTCGTCCCGTTTCTTGTCCTTCTTCTTTTTCTTCATCTCAAGTTTTGTCCCAACGACATCCTTGGAGAGAGCATACAGGCTCGGGGTAGGATTGTCGGTTGGGTTCCGGCTATTCCTCTAGAGGTCGACCGCTGACGGAATTGTAATTCCGTAGTATCGCAGCATCCGCACGTCATTCTGGATGGCGACGCCGAAGAAGTTGATAGTCTTGTCACCTAAGAAATCGACGAGTAGCTTCGGCACCCGATCAGCCCTGCAAATGTGGAAAATAAGAGTCTTGGTCGCCACCGAGAGTTGAATGACGGTGGCGCGCTGCTTATCCTCGACTGGAAGATCCCTCTAGCGATGACCCGGGAGTGCGTCGGTGAACTCGCAGTCGAGTCCAACCCCCTTGATCGGTGCGGCGTCGAGATACACCTTCTTCACATGTCGGATCCACCGCTCCACGCGCGATGTACGAAGGGTGACCCATACCTTGAAGTCCATGCCTTCCTTGGAGAAGAACAATAACCGAGACGCCGTGATGTGTCCGAGTGACTCCATTGGAATGGAAGAGAGCAAGGATGGAGAGGGAGATTTTGTGTGTGATTAGGCATGGATTACTGTAGCTTTTATAGCCAGCCGGAGAGGGAGGCCGGCGGGCGGCGGCGCTGCATGAAGCGATTAAATTCGTGTGTGTATCAACGCGCGCCGGCTGATCAGTTTCCAAAACGTAGACAAAACTGTTCTGTTTCCAAAACGCGCTCAAAACGCGATCGGGAGGTGTACAGTCTGCACATTTAGTCCCGGTTTGACACGAACCGCGACTAAAACCTTTAGTCGCGGTTCGTATATCAAACCGGGACTAAATGTTCTGCTGGAACCGGGACTGTAGGGTTTTGAGCTTGAGATGCCATCCTAACCGTTGGAACCGGGACTGAAGGTGGCATTAGTCCGGGTTCCAGGCATAACCGAGACTAGAGGTTCTCAGGGCTCAAAACCGAAGGGCTGTTTTCTACTAGTGGTCTACCGCTGACGGTGGGAAGGCTGTCGAAAACAGATCTGCAACCGGTGGTGGATAAACTTGCAGGGCACATCCCAACTTGGAAGGCGTCGTTGTTAGAAAAGAGCGGGCGACTAATTCTGATTGACTCAACACTCTCGGCGACGTCAATCTATCACATGCTTTCTTTGGACCTGACGCCGTGGTTCTTTTGTGTGCGGATAAGCTCCTGCAGGGTTTCTTTTGGTCAGCGAGCACGGAAGCAAGGAAAGGACAGCGCATGGTCGCATGGCGCACGGTCTGTCTTCCCAAAGAGATGGGCGGCCTCGGCATTAAGAACCTGAGGCTCATGAACCATGCACTGCGGGCGAGATGGCGGTGGATGCAAATGACGGATGCAAACAAGCCATGGCAAGGCCTTGATTTCTCCTAATCGGAGGAAGCGGAGGAGATTGCTAGGGCTTGCACCCGTTGCAAGCTGGGGAATGGGCAGCGGCTGCTGTTTTGGACCGACATATGGGTGGGGGGTCAGAGCATTGCGCAATTGGCCCCCAACCTAGTGGAGTTCGTCAATCCAGCAGCGATGAAGAAGACTATAGCGGAAGTTCTGTCCAATCACGCCTGGGTGGCGGAGATTCGAGGGGCGCCAACCATACCTGCCGTGGTGGAATTCATGAACTTGTGGGAGCTGCTGGCAGAGCGGCATTTGAGCGAAGAGGAGGACAAGTTTACGTGGTTACTGACGGCAAATGGCAAGTACTCATCTAAATCAGCGTACAAGGCTTTCCTGATGGGCAGAGAGGGGTTTCCTTGCGCTGACGAATTGTGGACCTCGAGAGCGCCCCTGAAGTACAAGCTACACATATGGTTCACGCTGCGGGGACGTTTGTGGACGGCGGATAGGCTAGCTCGCCGGAACTTGCAACATCCCGTGAGCTGTCCGCTTTGTTGCCAAGAACAGGAGACGGCGGAGCACTTGACGATGCAATGTTCTTTCGCCCGCGAGGTGTGGTACTCCATGCTGTTGCCGCTACGGTTACACCGGTTCACACCCACCCCGCAAACCACCATTGCTAGCTGGTGGCCTGGGATCTCCAACGCGACGACGAAACAACGAAGGAAGGAGGTGAACGCGCTCATAATTCTGGTGGCGAGATTCCTTTGGTTAGAGCGCAACAGTAGGGTTTTCGACAAAATCGCGTCGATGTCGTGGGTGGTTTGTAAGAGAATTAGAGAGGAACTAGAGCTTTGGTAAAAGGCCAAGCTGTGTGGAGTGGATATGCAATATGCAGATTAGCGAGAAGTCCGTTCGTGAGCTTTGGGTTGGGTCGAGGGAGTCAGCATGTGATTACCTTGGCAGTTCTTGTAATTGGCACTCCTTACTGTCTTAATAAGTTTGCGTGTTCTTGAAAAAGCAAATGACTCAACCTCTTGAGTCTTACCATGATCGCTCACCCGTCCCATATTCAACACATCAACAGTATCATTGAAGCGCTGAACCGTAGGGAAGGCCCCTACGGTCAATCATCAACAGTATCATCAACAGCCTTGCGCAGATATTTCATTTTCTCCTCACATTTTCTAGCAGCAGTCATGCCTGTGTTGAACTTGGAGCATGTCTCGGAGCATATATCGGAGCATATATCTGCTTAATGGCAGGTGAAGGTACATATGTAACTGGATCACAATCCAAGTCCAAAACGTAAAAGTCCAACTAGCGTCCAATCTAAATTGATCCAATCCATCTACATTCCACAATTAGTTACTATGTGTTACCCACATCCATCCAAACCCAAGTTATATTATCCAAATCCATCCAAGTCCAACTGGACTTTAGAAATCGTGACTTCTACCGGTAGCGGAGCAGCATGCGGGAGACGGCGCCGGGGTCGTCCTCAGCTACCACGGCGGCGTCGGCCAGATCGGACGTTCGCGCGGCACTCATGGACATTAATGGCCGCCACCACGCCGAGAATCTTGCCACAGGACACCGGGCAGCCTGAATCGGCCGAGCTCGGCCAAATCCGGCCGCCACCAGTTCACCGTGCCGTCGCAGCTTGAGTTGCCGGCATTCCTCGCCGTCGTGCGCTAGCTCCCAAACTGCCGACGATGCAGCCTGCCTGCAATATGCCCGAGTTCGCCCCAGACAGCCAGCAGCTCGCCATGGTTGACTTCGCTGCCTTCCCCCGCGAGATGTATTCGTTGCCGCACGCCGCGCCCATCAGCCGAAAGCAAACGGAGAAGAATCCGCGTCTGATGCAACTGCATCGGGGCCACTACATAATGTAGGCGGCCCTTCCAAGTTCCAAGACATGGCCATTGGTAATGGGCTAATGGCATTGAGGACTACCTTCCGTGTAGCCAGTTTAGTCCACCTTTCCAGTACATAAGGGCACCTCCAACGGGCCGGCGCATACGGACAGCTAAAATGGTCCGCATTTGTCCCTTTGGGGGCGGACAGCGGACACATTTTGGGACTTTGCCCGTTTGGGGTTGGGGTGCACCCAACGGTCTGGCGCAAAAAGAGGCCAAAAATGTAGAAACATCTAAATAAATTTAAAAATTGTTCAGCACAAATACAAATTGTTCAAAATTTAAATAGTTTAACACCTAATAAATTCTGCGGCGGTCTTCGATTTGCCACGCCGGCCCTCGACGGCAGTCGGGGTCAGGTTGAGGTCGAGGGACTTCGGCTCGGTTGGGACGGACGATATCTCCGGCGACTCCTCGCGGGAACCCAGCCGCGATACTGGGTGATTGGCGGCGGCCGGAGACGGCGTCGATAGGCCAGGGGACGCGGTTCTCGGCGGCCCGCCTTTGGCGGAGGAGACCGAGCTCTCCACGGACGGAACCGCGTCGGGGGAGAGGCCAGAGGCGGCAGCGTAGGCCCCTGCAAAGACCTCACCTTTGAGGAGAAGGACGGCTCGGGCGGCGGCCTGGGCGGCGATGAGGTCGGAGTTGGCCCGCTGCGCGATGGCGGCGAGCCGCTCCTTCTCCTTGGCCGCCTCGATGGCGGCCTTCTCCTCGGCCTTCTTCGAGCGAGTCCGCTCCCTCCGGCCTTGTCGTTTGATGGAGGCCGGCTTCGGCTCCTTCTTCACCGCGAGGAGGGCGGCGCCGGTAGCGGCCGTCGTTCTGGACAGTCCGTCCTCCATGAACGGCGGGGGCGGCGGCGGCTGGGGCGTCGGCGGCGAGGGCGGCGGCTGGGGAGGGGAATGGCGGCCGAGCGAGGGTTTGGGGGAGGGGATTTCTGTGGCTGGACCTTGGGCCCGACGCGGACAGGGAGGACATAGTGGCGGACCGGCCTGTCCGTCCCGCCCCAAAGCGGACACCAGCCCGTATGCGCCTGGCCGTTGGAGCCCCTCTTTTGTCCGTTCGGACAAAAGAGGACTGGACTGGTCCGTATGCGTCAGCCCGTTGGAGGTGCCCTAATGTGTAGGAATTTCATTGATGTTTTTCCTCTTAAGAACAATGATGATGTGAGAACAAGGAATTCCCACAGGGTCAAACAATTTGCAAGAACATTGTGCAACTTTAGTACATGTATTGTACATCACTATTCTAATCTTGCCACTTCCATCGCTTATACTCGTGGTTCTTACTTCACCAGTTTTCTCTATATTCTGTACATCACACTCATTCCTAGCAGCAATCACCTCAGCTTGGAAGAGGCTAAATATCGTGTGAGTAACTGAGTATAGGCATCCCTATCATGCATCACAATGCTCCCACTTGTCTCAAGTACATGGAGCGTATGGAGTGTGGTATTATCATCCTTCAACTCTTTTCGTCGTTCTTCCCCTAAATCAGTCTCCAGTCTTATCCAAAGCTTTAGCAAAGGGGGCCGTCGGGCTCCTAATGTGACCGAAGAAAGTGCTTCCACCTTCAGGTATCGATGTAGACTTACAAATTCCGCCAAGGTGTATTCCTAGAAATTATGCTGGTACCCATAAGGCCATAATTGCCGAATCTCGAACCTACTAGTCAACCATAAATGGAGTGTGGTTTGTATACTAAAGATGAAGGGTTGGGAATTCACGACCTTGATGTCAAGAATACAGCTCGTAAATGGTTGTTTAAGTTGCTGACCGAAAATGGACAGTGGCAAACCCTTCTTGTTACAAAAGATAGCACGAATACGACGAAGAGCGGAAAGATCAAACCAACGGGGACACGAGATTTAACGTGAAAAACCTCTCCAAACAAAGGAGAAGAAAAAACCACAAGCGCTTGCCAGCAATACTTCACTATATCGGGGTGAGGTTACAAACGCCGTGGGTTTACAATGTATGGCTTAGCCCAACCGGCGGCTTACAAGATGTATTTATAGTGGGCAAAACCCTAAGTCGGTTGCGATCCGACTCGGACACGATCTGTACCGTACCGCGACGGCCCAAGCCTACCGGCGACGGGCCTCCGCTTCGCTCCGAAGTTAGCCGCTCACTCCATATCGTCATATGAATTTGGATCACCATAAAACAACACTCCACCTTGAGACAAATTTCATATTGTAGCATGAACGAGAACCTTTACCCCTGAAACAACAAAGAGAACACTTTCGACGCCAAATAGCCTCTTGGGCTAGACAGTCATACCAACTAAGCCTGAGCATAACTCAAACTTAGTAACAGGAACAGGCTTTGTCATCATATCAGCCGGATTATCATGAGTACAAATCTTGCATACCTTCAGCTTACCTTGTGCAACAACATCACGCACATAATGATATTTGATGTCAATGTGCTTTGTTCTCTCATGCAACATCTGATCCTTAGTAAGTTAAATGGCACTCTGCCTATCACAAAACAGGTTAATGCAAGTATCAACTCCACAAAGCTCAGCAAATAAACCTTTCAACCAAACAATTTCTTTAACTGCTTCTGCAATGGCCATGTATTCAGCCTCCGTGGTGGATTGGGCAACAACCGACTGAAGTGTTGCCTTCCAACTAACAGCACAACCACCAATGGTGAACACATAATCTGTGAGGGACCTCCTCTTATCCAAATCGGCAGCAAAATCTGAATTCACATAGCCTACGAGTCCCTCACCAGCTCTGCCAAATTTCAAGCAAGCATCAGACCTGAAAATCCACTGAACAGCTTTCCAATGTTCTTTACCAGGATTAGCCATGTATCTACTCACCAAGCTCATAGCATATGACAAATCAGGATGAGAGCAGACCATAGCATACATCAAGGAACCAACAGCACTAGAATATGGGACTGTCGACATGTACTCAAAATCCTCATCCGTACTAGGACATTGTAAAGCTGACAATTTAAAATGAGAGGCAATAGGAGTACTAACAGACTTTGCATCATGCATGTTGAAACGATGAAGAACTTTCTTAATGTAACTTTGCTGACTAAGATATAAGAACCTAGACTTTCTGTCACGTGTAATTTCCATACCTAGGATTTTCTTAGCAGCACCAAGATCCTTCATCTCAAATTCGCTACTCAACTGTAACTTAAGAGCATCGACATCTTTCATGCTCTTGGCAGCAATCAACATATCATCAACATATAACAGCAAGTATATAGGCGATCCATTAACAAACTTAATGTACACACAGCTATCAAATTCAGACCTCTTAAAACCATGTGACAACATAAACGAATCAAACCTTTTATACCATTGTCGAGGAGATTGTTTCAAACCGTATAGGGACCTTTTCAACTTACACACAAGATCCTCCTTACCCGGCACTATGAACCCTTCTGGCTAGTCCATGTATATCTCCTCCTCCAACTCTCCATGCAGAAACGCAGTTTTAACATCTAACGGCCCAAGCCAACCGGCGACGGGACTCCGCTTCGCTCCGAAGTTAGCCGCTCACTCCATATCGTCATATGAATTTGGATCACCATAAAACAACACTTCTGAAACGGAAATATGTTGGCTCAAAACCGCTGTCTCAAGTTTTTTGGAAGCATGGTGATTCGCATTTTTGGGCTGGTCTAATGGCTGCAAAATCACGGTTCTTCAGATTTGGACATTTTTCGATAAATGATGGGTCTCAGATAAGGTTTTGGGAGAACTCGTGGCTAGGCAATACCCCTCTCCGAGAACAATATCCGGCATTATATAATATTGTTCGTTACAAAAGTGATACCATTAAGAACGTAATGGCAACCTCACATCCCGATGTAACGTTCAGAAGAGATTTGATTGGACAGCGGTTAGTTGCATGGCAAGCCCTTTTACAACGGTTGGCCAATTTACAACTCTCAGCCGAGGCAGACGAATTTCAATGGAACCTACAGAAGAATGGCAAATTCTCGGTAGACTCCATGTATAATGCTTTATCCCATTCTCATATACCGGTTGATAACAACAAGTTGCTTTGGAAGATGAAGATGCCACTTAAAACCAAGGTGTTTGGATGGTACCTCTTTGTCGTCGTGGAGTAATTCTAACAAAAGACAATCTTGCTAAACGGAACTGGCAGGGAAGTAAGAGTTGTGTTTTCTGTCATCAGAATGAAACAATAAAACATCTCTTTTTTCAATGTCGGTTCGCACGGTCTATATGGTCAATCATCCAAGTAGCATCTAACTTTTATCCCCCACGTAGTGTGACCAATATCTTTGGGAATTGGTTACATGGTATCGATAATAGGTTTAGGAAGCTTATTAGGGTGGAAGCGCTTGCCATCATTTGGTCGATATGGCTATTTAGAAATGATAAAGTGTTTAAAGATAAATTGTCTTCTCCCTTGCAGGTCATCTACCGGTGTACCGGTACACTCCGTTCATGGTCTTCTCTTCAGCGGGAGGAGCACCGAGACCTATTTACGGAGGTCCGTGCACGGTTGGAGTCTACGGCGAGGGATACTTTTGGGTGGCAGCATAATCTACGGATTGAGCCTCCTCCACCTCACGCGTAGTTGCATTTGCTCATTTTGATATGATATGTAATACGCCTTTATTCAGTTTCGGATTGTGTATTGTGAGACAGCTGTGTGCACCTTCGTTATGCAGAGGCTGGGTGTAAACGTTTAAACCTTTTAAGTAATAAAGCGCCCTTTATCGGAAAAAACTAGTCAACCATACATTCCAAATTGTGAAACTATTGAAGACCACTCAGCCTCAAACTCATATGGAGTCTATGAACTCCCCACACATACTTTCAACTGACTCTGAAAATCATCTTCATTGCTGTTTTGAACGCAAACTAGTAGTTCGTTCAGGATATGCACATAGAAAGTTGATGTACAATATTCGGGCATGAATCTCTAATTGCAGCTTTCACGTATAGATTTTCATTGGTGATGATTACTTTAGGTGCAATCCCTCCCATTGCTTCCATAAATGTTTTTAGTAGTCATGTCTTCTCATTTGCCATAAATGCAGCACCAAATGTAACAAGATACTTGTGGTGGTTCACTCCAGTGAAAGGGGCAAATATTAGGTCGTCGTGATTGGTGTGGTAAGTTGAATCAAAGAAAATCACATCACCAAATAGTGCATAATTCTTTCTCGAGGTACCATCAGCCCAGAAAATATGTGCTTGCTTGTTCTTATCAACTACTCCCTCCATAGACATATCTTACTGCAAGGTTCAACATCTTATATTTTGATGCCGAGAGAGTATTTAGTATTCAAAGAAGAAAGATGGACTGATCCTTTGCTTACTTTTCATAGTATCAATAATAGTTTGCGCATCCGTATCTTCAACTATTACCTTGAAATCAAGATAGTTGTTATGCAAATCTTGCTTCACCGATGCTTTTTGACGTCTTCTCCTCGTATCACTAGCAACTTCTACATTTAATTTGACGAATTGTTTCATACTTGAGGAGACAAGAAGATGTTTGTGTCGCTGAACAAACCGGGGGACCTCATACTTGCCGTCGTCTCTTCTCTTGAATCCATTCATGGCCTCACAACCACACCTAGTAAGCCTGACATTCCTTTTAGGCTTTCTAACTAAACTATTTACGATATCTTTCCTTTTCCTCCAGCCCTCCCTTGCACAAACAAAACGCTTCCACACCGGTACACCACCTTCTCCTTTCTATTGCGTATATGTACGAACTGAAAACCCCACCTCATGAGCATACCGTTCATAGAAAGCCTTACTATCCTCCCAACTATCAAATTCCATGTCAATTTTGGGTTGTAAACTTTCTGCGCACGTACGCTCAAAAGTGAACTCCTAGACAGAAACAATAAGTTATTCAACATAAGGTACAAACTACAAAGTAGATGGTGATGTAACAATATGAGATATTTACAGAAAATGCCATGCTACTTGTTCTCTTTGGTGTAATGCAACAATCTGCAGGAGTTTTCCCCCTCCAATCAGGCAGCTTCTTTCTCCGTTTTGGTGTTTCTGTTTTCTGTGACGCTGCTCCCAAGGATCGCGAAAAGACTTCTTTTATAGGAGGTTTTAGGTCACGAGTGATTTTTAGGGCAAAAGATCAACGGCAGGGGACGATCGAGGGGCAAACGAGCGGTGCTTGCACGGTCCCCCTTGTTGGTCGCGCGATCCTAGCTCGTTTGGCCCTCAGGCGTCTCCTCCCGAGCGTCTAAAGCCCATACGCCATCTTCCTTCCAAAAATAAATCGTCCTTGACAGGTCCATTTGACATCGTTTGAGTCGATGAAACTTAAAATTCGCAAAAACAAGGTTTCCCTGTTCTGTAGGGTTAAAACTTAAAACCAAAATAAGGGGAACAATGTGAATTATCCCCAAAATCATCATAATTCATAAACATAACCCTATAATAGTTGTAAATAAGTGGGAATATCAAGTACTAAAGTGCAAAGTTCATGTATGCATTTTACATGCATCACTCGCGCACGGGGAAATTGGCATCCGACTAGCTTTTCCCCTCAAATGTTTTTTACAAACCTTAATTACGACTGTCTCGCAACTTATTAGAGATTGTGCATGGAATGACAAAGCATCTGGAAATAAACAATTAATTTCTATCAATAAACCTGCTAAAGCACCAAACCATAGAGTACTTAGCACGGGTTGGCCATACAATCGCGATTCAATAATGGAAAGGAACATATACCTATTTACATAACAAATACTATGGTAGGTCTTAAATTGGGGGGATTCGTGTCTACTCGACATTTCACGAGTTATGAAAATGCACAACAAGCGATAAAACCAAAGACCGATAAAGCAGCTAAACTATAAGACAAGTAAGCTTCTCTATACCATACAAATGCACGTTGGAAAAATCGGTGCCCACATAAAAATACAAATAAAGTATCCCTGTCTTAGTCTGCAAGACCAATATAATTTCCCGTGGAACCCTAAAAACTTCTGCCGCAAAGAACGGTTGGATCGCATGAACTTCTAATATTAACCGCCCGACTCAGTGTTTTCAGGCAACGGATTTAGGTTCCACTTGGCGTGAAAGCGATCTTATTAGAGCCACCTTTTTTCTTTGGAGTCGGCTAATCTATAAAAGCCGCCTGAGGTGTAGCGTAGCGTATCGCATGCTCTTATTGTTTTAATTTCTCCAACCGCCGCTGATCTGTAATGCTCGTTTTTCTACTAGTGTCTCTTTCGACCAGCCATCCTCTCACGACGACTCCGACATACAGGACATGCTCAACGACGACGATAGTGGGGAGCCGATCCTCATCCTCGCCGTGAGGAGCTTGAGGACAGGCGGAAGATGATGAATAGGCGGCAGGGCTCGATTCACGGCCGTGCTTATATCCTACACAAACGTGGCCTCGGCCATCACCAGCTATGCAAGATTACGTTGCACATGTACCGACGTACCCTCGGCATCTTTGTCGTAGAAGAGATACAACGCAGTTTGTTCGTCAAAATTGTTCAAGCATGTGAGGCCAACTGCTGCTATTTCACTCGCCGTAGAAACGCGGACGGCACTCTTGGGTTTAGTGCATATAAGAAAATATCGGCAACATTGCGAGTGATCGCATATGGCGCCCCCGAAGACTATACCGATGAGTACCTTCGCGTTGGTGAAGATACGACCACTAAGGTTGTGCGGATATTTGCCAAGGTGATCATCTGCGTGTTTGGTCCCGTCTATCTTCGCAGCCCGAATGAAGAAGACACCATAGATTGATGGCTGCCAATGAGAAGAGAGGCTGGCCGGGCATGCTAGGTAGTGTAGTGTAGATTGTATGCATTTGCAATGAAAAAATTGCCCAAAAGCCTGGCACGACCAATACTAAGGTAAAATTCATGATCCAACAATTGTTCTCAAGGCTGTAGCATCTAAGAATTTGTGAACTTGGCATTGTTTTTTTGATTACCGAGTGATTCAGTGACATCATTGTCTTGCATGGATCTAATTTATTTTCGAAACTAGCAAGTGGAGATGCTCCGGCGTGCAATTACAAAGTCATGGACCATGAGTACACCAAGGGCTACTATTTAGCCGATGGCGTATAGCCTAATTGGGCAACTCTAGTGAAGACCATTCGTGAGCCAAAAAGCACGAAAGAAGTGAATTTGTCAAGGTGCATGAGGCATGTCGAAAGGATATTGAAAGAGCCTTCGGTGTTTTGCAAGCTATATTTGCTATTGTGCGGGACCTGACACGTTTTTGGGATAAGAACATCATTACATGTTATGTAATTCTACACAACATGATCACTGAAGAGGAGAGAGGGTTAGACTTGAAGATTTTCTATGACAATGTCGGAGGCCGAGTGAAACCACAAAGAAACCCCGATCGCAGTCAAGGATTTCTTGATGCCTACAGAGAAATTGAATGTGGGAAAACTCATGGACAACTCCAGAAGGATCTTATCGATCATATGTGGGCAAGGCATGGCCGTCATTGACTATCATTTCATCCCCCATTTGTGTATGTGAGAAGAATTTCTTTATCCATTTGATTGGCACTATGTGTGAGAACAATTATTTGTAATTTGATTATTTTCTTGGAGCAATTTGTTGTAATTGGGTTATTTGCTTCAAACTATTTTTTGTGATTTGATTATTTGGATGATATGGGTGATGCATCAAATTGTTGAAAGCACCATTTTTGTAGTTCGGAAAACAGTGACGCCGATCAGCACCTGCAAACTGGACCCATGAAAGATCTACGTCACCACTTTCCGAACGGCAAAGTGGTTTTCCGGAGACTGTTATTTACAGTTCGTGCGTCTGCTAGAGATGCTTTTAGGGACTCCTCTCTCCTGATTTTTAAGGGAAAATGATTCCACCATATACAAAATACTCACGTACTAATATTCGTACAAGAAAACTATACACTTTACATTCAGAAACGGTGGGAGTATTATGATATGCATCAACTTTTGGTTTCTAAACGAAGTAAGAGAGGTTCCACCTTACCCTGTGCGCTTATGAATGCAAAGTGTAAATAATTTATTTCATGGAAGTCCTTCCCTTAATTTTTAGAAACAGAGGTAATTTAAAGGCATCATATGTGTCATATTAAGAAGCTCTGCAACCCAAACCTAGTGGGAAATAAGAGAAATAACATGTAACAAACACCATCATCAGGCACATTCTCTTCAGCCAGAGCAAACGTCGAAGGCACACCAAAGTAGAAGTCATCAACTCAGATAGGTGGTACAGGGATATATATCAACAAATGAACACCTTAAGTTCTCCTTTCGGAGGTGTTTGATGATGAGTTATTGATGAAATGGAGAACCCTGAGCAAATTACCACAGACCTCGTGCTTAGTGAGGACCGAGACATAATGATGTGGAAATTACATAGTTCTGAGATTTACCCATCCCAATCGGTTAGTACCAAGTCTCTCGACTAAAATGTACTCTCCCCAAGCTGAGACATAATGATGTGGAGAAGCTAAAATGTACTCTCCTCAAACTAAGCCTTCTATTGTTGGGCCAGAGCCTTTTCATCGAAAAAACATAAAGAGGCATGCAGAATTTATTTTCGGGTTGTTCAGGCGAGGAGAGTTAACAATTCAGTAGAGTTAACTTGTCGACTACTCCATTGTGAACAATGCAGTAGGTTGAGGTCAATTGGCCACGACGAGACCCCACCCATCATGGTTAACTCCGGCGACGTCGATGGGGCGCCTCCAAATCGGGACAACGCGTGGACCTTGTCGCAACAGTGGAACATGGGGTTCCCCTAGCGCTGCCCAAGTGGGTCCACCGCCTGTGGGCCCAACACCAAGACGAACAAGGCCAAGACTTGACGCAAGGCTTGGCGTGTGCACCCTCGCCACCAGCCTCCCTTTGGGTACGCAGGACCCCCGGGTCTCCTGCACCCCGGAAGGGGGAGAAGACCCCGAGAGCGCGAGTCCCCAGCAGGACCGGGCTCCCTCTCGGGGACAAGGCCGTACAAGGAGAAGATAAGGTTTCCACCACCCTCCAGAAGACGGTAGAAGACTCTAGAAGGCTTGGGAAGCAAGGCGCGGCCAGGGGACACCACCTACCCACTGTCAGCCCCAAAGGTGGCAGAGATCCCACCAACCCGGCGACGGATACTTGGAGGAGGAGAGGCCACGTCGCCGTCTCCACCACGGAGAGGGGTTGCCTCCCGCCAAAACCCCTCACGCTCCTCGCATGACCTCTGTGGGATCCCCTTTCCCTATAAAAGGAGGACCAAGGCCATGGCGAAGGAGGAGGAGCCTTTGGATCCGAGATAGCTTAGTAGGCAAGCAAGCTCCAGCCGACTCGCCGTCGACCCAAGGAGGAAGACAACCACCAAGCTAGGCTAGAGAGAGAGAGAGGAAGGGAAGGAAGGTGATCTCCTCCGGGCAAGGATCTGTCCTTCTCCTTCCTCCTAGACGAAGGACCCTGCCGGGTACCTCGTCGGGCAACACCATTGTAGCCACACCATGGTCCGATCATCTATCCAGACATGCAGGAGTAGGGCTGTTAGCCTCCGGGCGGCCTGAACCTGGGTAGATCGTGGTGTGCTTTCCTTGTTTGTCCACCACGTCGAGATCGGAGAGCGAGTGAGGAACTTGTCCGGCGATCGTCCCCCGAGAGACGTTTCCAGCCTCCTTCGCGCCCCTACCGAATCTACAAAGGGAGTGCCTCGCATCCCCGGTGTCCGTCCTTCGAGATGCGACATCTGGCGCACCAGGTAGCGGGCGCAAGCGCTGGATTCGTTTCAATCTTAAGCTACAACGAGTTCTTACTCGTCAAGATCTACTTCGAGTTCTTCTTCAATGAAAACGCTTTACACCTCGAGCTCTTCTTCCTACGCAAGAACTGCGCCAAGATCTTCGCCCAACGACGAGATCAGCCCTCGGAGACTACATCACCGAGCAGAGGCTTGATACGCCCAAAACGTATCTATAATTTTTGATTGTTTCATGCCATTTTTATGCTTTTAGTACTTGTTTTTATATTAAGTTTCTTATTTATTTGGACTAACCTACTAATGGTTGCAAAAGTGCACAATGTTCTTATTTTACACTTTGATGTGTAGAAATTATCAAGAATACAAGAGGAAACCTTGTTGGAGTCGAATCGGGACTTTTCAGAAATCTGTCTGAAAACTATTTTTCGAAGATTGTCACGTTTGGGCCTGAAGACGATGTCAAATGAAGGTGACACAGAAGAGTAAATTGTAGGCAATTTTAATTGAATAAACCTGGACTAAAAATTCGGCCCAATCCGAGTCCGGATGCTCCAGATATGCCCGTTTTCGTGGAGCCCAAGAGGGGTTGACGGAAATCCGAGAGTCCATATAAAGAGGGAAACCCTAGGTCGTGGGAGCCTCCTCCAACCACGAATTTCCAGCCACCAAAGCCACGTTTTTGCCTCCCCCATGGATCCCATCTCCATGGGGGAGGGATCCCAAGAAGCCATGAAGGAGGGAGGCTAAGGGGCGGCGCTCCCCCATGATGCCGGCGGCGGGGAAGCAACTCCCCGCGCCGCCGGCGCCGCCACCGCTACCATGCCCTCCTCGCTGCCCTCTTCGCCGTCCTCACCGCTATCTCCATCACCAACTCCTACTTGTATTCAGTGGTTCATCCTCCCACAAACCTTTGTACCGTCCTATGTAAACATGGTGTTTGATGCTATAATATTTATCCTATGATCTATGTCATGTTTCCGTAGTTTATTTGTCTTTTGATTGCTTTGTTGAATGCATGAGGTTCATTAGAGTTGTATGTCTATATGGTACTGTCCTTTGGTGTCCATTATATTTGTGCGCGCATGGATTAACACCCTAGGGTTAGTAGTATGTGCAAAGGAAGGGGGTAGTTCTGCCGGAGTGACAGAAACCTGAGGACTCGAACTAGGTTGGGGAAACCTTAATGCATTGTTAGTATTTACGGATGTTTGCTAACAATCCAATCATATAGTACTTGTAATCCCAAGTAGTGGAGTGCATGTATATTTAGCCTCTCCCACATAGAAAACTACATCGAAGACCATGAAACCAATATCTTCACTACTTAATCTTGGACAAAGCCACCACAATTACCACAACTTTTCCACACTCATGGTACTGTTAGTTTATGGTTACTTAGTATATCTTATTGCTGCAGCACTAACATTTACTTTCTTGTATTTATTATCTTGCAAAGCTACCTCTCATACCCGTATTATTGCTTTAGTTTTATTTCCTAGATAATTCAAACGTTTGGTGTGCGTAGAGTTGTATCAGTGGTTGATAAAACTTGAGAGAACATTCATCCTACCTTTAGCTTCTCGTTGGGTTCGACACTCTTATTTATCGAAAAGGCTACACACGATCCCCTATACTTGTGGGATATCAAGACCTTTTCTGACGCCATTGCCGGGGAGCAATAACGTGGGGGTGACTATTGTTGTGTGCACTTGTTTGTTTTATCTCTAAGTAGTTTTTACTTTCAGTTTTAAGTTGTTCTCTATCTTAGAATGGATAGGGAATGCGAATTACAAAAAAAATTAGTTGTACTTGTTATCTAAAAACGTTTTCAAAAAGGAAAGTGATTGGAAAGATGAGTAATGGTTAAGTGGGGGTCGACCTTGAACACTTGTGTTCATGCCTATAAAACCAAAACAATTCTTTCCATGGAAGCTTTTCAGTTAAAAACTTGTATATATTGTACATATTTCTCTATACCATAAAAATAAAATATATAGATAACCTCTAATTTGTTTATGATGCAAGTTTGCCACTTTGCTGCCTAGAAATAGATTTCTGTGCTTCACCGTATAAAATGTTTAAAATCACCAGAACGTGATATTGATCTGAAATTTCTTGAGTGCAAAGTACTGCCTATTAACTTACTTTCATTAGTTTTGACTTTTCTGATTTGAGGTACGTAGATAGGTCTAATAATTCGATCTTTACTGACTGATTCTGGTTAGACAGATTTCCTGTGCTTCACTGTAAAAAATCGTGATAAATCTCAGAACATTATTTTGACCTGAAATTTTTTGTGCATAAACCTGAGATCATGATCTGTCTTTCATTAGTTTTAAGTTTTTTTTTGATTTGAGCTACGTAACTATCTCGTTGAGTGTCATCTTTACAGACTGTTCAGTTTTGGCAGATTTCTATTCTGTTTATTTAATATTATACTTAGGGTCAAAAGTTTCCTTAGTTTTTCGACGGACGACGGAAATAATAATAAGCCTTGGTATTACAGTGGCTAATGTTTAATAAATATTATGAGATTTGAGAATACATGAACATGAGTGGATTTTATTTAATGAGTACTAACCCTACTAATGAGTTTTGTGAAGTTTTATGTGGATGTAGCTTATAAGTTCTAATCAATATGGTGATATGAGATGAATAAGAAGACACAAGAGCTCAAGCTTGGGGATGTGTAGGTGCATCCCAAGAACATATTCAAGAAGATACAATCATCTAAGCTTGGGGATGCCCGAGTCATCCCCCTATTCATAACATGAGGTTATCTCGTTCATACTCTATATTACCCATCCACATGATATGTCCTAACTTGTATTATAGTTACTTTTATATGTCTTGGTTTTATCTTCGTTAGTTTTATTAGGCTCTTTATTTCCTTTTTATTGCTTTACTTCAATTATAAATTGAAAACAACAAAAATAGTTTCTTTTCTTTTGTTTTGTTTTTTTTGTTTGGTTCTCTATTTTGATTTCATTTGGTTTTTACTTTTGATTTTTATTTAGAGTTTTCCTTGCTGTAGCTAGCATGTTTAAGTATTGCTTAGTGATGTCTACGCACGCTTCTATTCTCGTAGACAGTGTTGGGCCTCCAAGAGCAGAGGTTTGTAGAATAGCAGCAAGTTTCCCTTAAGTGAATCACCCAAGGTGTATCGAACTCAGGGAGGTAGAGGTCAAAGATAACCCTCTCAAGCAACTCTACAGTTAAGATACAAAAAGTCTCTTGTGTCCCCAACACACCCAATACACTTGTCAGATGTATATGTGCACTAGTTATGCGAAGAGATGGTGAAATACAAGTAATATGGATGATTGTAAGTAGTAATTGCAATCTGTAATAAAAATGGCAGCAAGCAAACATGTAGCAGAACTTGTTAGAAACGGTGTTTCAATGCTTAGAAACAAGGCCTAGGGATCCTACTTTCACTAGTGGACATTCTCAACAATGACATCAAAGTTAAATAAATAAACACTACTCTCAAACACTCTCATGTTGGATAACAAACACCATTCATTGTGTAGGGCTACAAGAGCACCCTCAAAGTCAGAGTAAACTAACACCAACAACGTCATAAAGGAATCACACACGGTGCACACACTGTCACCGTTACAACCGTGAATAACCCCGGAGTTCATATTAAAGTAACCTCTAGAGTGCATAATAGATAAAGAGTAGTGATACGTCTCCAACGTATCTATAATTTCTTATGTTCCATGCTATATTATACCAAGTTATTACATGTTTTATATGCATTTTATATAGTTTTATGCATTTTCTGGGACTAACCTATTAACAAGATGCCACAGTGCCAGTTCCCTGTTTTCTGCTGCTTTTGGTTTCAGAAAAGTACTTAAGGAAATATTCTCGGAATTGGACGATTTCTTTTCAGAAGTCAGTTTTTATTTGGGAACGTTCCAGAGCACCGAAGAGGAGTCGAAGACGGAGCCCGAGGGGCCGACACCACCCCCAGGCGCGGGAGACCTCCTGGCCGCGCGAGCACGTGGTGTGGGACCCACGGAGCTCCACCGCCTTCGCCCTTTCGCCTACATATACCCCCCAGACCAAAAACCCTAGCACGGTGTTCATATTTTCCTCCACGGGTGCCGAGCCGCCGCCGTCATCAACACCAATTCGGGAGAGATCAGAACTCCTCCCCGGCACCCTGCCGGGAGGGGGAATCGTCACCGGAGGCCTCTACGTCGCCATGACCGCCTCCGGACTGATGCGTGAGTAGTCTACCCTTGGACTACGGGTCCATAGCAGTAGCTAGATGGTTGTCTTCTCCTCTTGTGCTACCATGTTTAGATCTTGTGAGCTGTCTATCATGATCAAGATCACCGTTATGTAATACTTCATGTTGTGTTTGCTGGGATCCGATGAATATTGAGTACTAAAGTTATTGCTTCATAATATATCATGTGTGTGCTATTTAATGATCTTGCATGCTCTCCGTTACTTGTGTATGCTCTGGCCAAGTAGATGCTTGTGACTCCAAGAGGGGGTATTTATGCTCGATAATAGGTTCATGTCTCTATTAAATCTGGGGTGGTGACAGCTAGCTCTAAGGTTGTAGATGTACTGTTGCTACTAGGGATAAAACAGTAGTACTTTATCTAAGGATGATGTTACTTACTTACTTTACACACAGTGCTTAAGGCGATAATCTGTTGCATGCAACTTAATACTGAAAGGGGTGCGGACGCTAACCGGAAGGTGGATTATTAGTCATAGATGCGGTTGGAACGGTCTATGTATGTCGGAGAGTGACTCCCACGGAACAGGGGTGGTCACGCCCTGAAGAGAGGTTCGAAGGGGGGATTGAACGCGGAGGTCAAACGACCCACGAGAGGCACGACGACGGTGCTCGCCGGGACTGGAGAGGGACAACCACGACAGAGAAGGACGCCGGCCCGTACCCAGGTTCACGGCCCTCAGGAGGAGGTAACACCGCTACTCCGGCTTGTCTGTATTGCACTGTGGAAGTTACAGAACAATGAGCTTGCCGAGGGCTCTCTTGAGGCAGTTTGGTGCTTGGAGAGGGACACAATGGTCGTCTTCCTCCTCCAGCAGTTGGCTATTCTATGCGCTTGGCTAAGGTTCCCTGAGTCTAGGGAGCAATCAGCCGATTGGAGATCAATCCGTTTCTATGGTGGAGCTCCTGCTCCTTTTATAGGCGCCCCGGGCTCCATCCTCGTGCTGGTGGGTTCCCACATGCCGGTGGCGCGAAGGAGCGGGAGTCCACCGCGGCTCATCCGTCCATGGACGCGGTCCATCCGTACTAAAGTTGCGCGCCGTGGCCGACAGGCTGCAGACGGTGCAGAGCGGCTCGCAGGCGCGGCAGAGGTCGTGGTGGAGCCCACGATGACGATCTTCTTGGAGCGTTGCGCCGTCCAGCCGCTTTATCACCAAAGAGGAAAGTCCTGGCTGTCCTGGCGCAGGCGGCGCGGCTTTGTTGACTCCTTTATCACCATAATGGCAACTGGGATGCTCGCGTCACCCTGCTGCTGCAGGGGCCATGTGCGCCCTGCAGCGCTTGCTTAGCCGCGAAGTGTCTCCACAGGGCCGTGGTGGCCTGTGGAGAGGTTTCCTGCTGACCTCTCTCCAGGCGTGGTGAGCCTTGGGGAGTCTCTTGAAGCGCGGTGTCCTCTTCAGGCCCTCAAGAGGAGATGCCTCTCGAGGGTCTCTCCAAGCGGTAGCTTGGTCCTTAGTCGTTTTGTCGAATCTGTCGCGGGCGAGGCCTATAGGGAGTGGGCTATGCACACCCCGGTCCTCATTGGGCCGACAGTAGCCCCCGGGCCCGCGATGGGCACGGCTGAGCCCATGACCGCAGCCGAAACGTCGTGGGCCCAAAGTGTCCGGCCGGGCCGAGCCACGCGTCACTCAGGCGAGCAACGGTTGCGCACGATCTGGGGCGTGCGTCGTGGGGGGTCCCACCACGCCCCGGTAAGTGCTCCTCGACGGGACATAAAGCCTTCGCGCCGGAGCAGGGAGCCGTTACTGCTTCCATTCTCTCTCGCAGAAGCCATCCGCCCCGAGCTCTCCGCTCCTGCTCTCCGGCGCGCTCTTCTCCTTTCTCCTCCAGTTTCCCCTCGCGCCGCGCTCACCCCTTCTCGGACGATGAGTCCGGCCAAGAACAAGGGCAAGGCGGCCGCGGGGTCTTCTTCGCAGGCGGCGCCTGCTGAGGTCGCGCATGGCGCGGCACTGCTAGGGGTGCGCGTCAACGACAAGGCCCTCGACAAGGTCCGCTTCCTAGTGGCGGACCGGACCAACGAGCACGGCGCCACCGCGCTCAAGGCCGCGGCGCACGGGAAACGCCCGCGAGGGTTTTTCCCCGTCTTCCAGCACTGTGTTGCTGCGGGGCTGGTGCCGCCATTCTCTCCGTTCTTCGAGGCGGTGCTAGCCTTCTACCAGATCCAGCTGCTGCACTTCCACCCCAACTCCGTGCTCATCCTCGCCGTCTTCGCCTACCTCTGCGAGGCGTACCTGGGCCTGGAGCCCACGGTGGACCTCTTCCGGTGCTTCTACGCGCTCCGGAACACGGCGAAGAATGAGCGCTCTGGATGCGTCTCATTCCGCATCGTGGATGGCATGGGGAGCCTTTACATTCCCATGTCGTGGAACGAGGGCAAGGCCATCACCTCGGTGACGAAAAAGGTGGACGACTTCCGCCAGCGGTGGTTCTTCGTCGGGGTGGAGCAGCCCTGCGCCTTCCTCGAGGTCCCTGACGCGCCGCCCGTGAAGAACTCGAACTGGGGCAAGGCCCCCTTCAGCGGCGCGCAGAACGCAATGTTGATGGGCCGCCTGAGCTACCTTCGGGAGGAGGGCCTCACGGGGCAGATCATCGTCGCGGACTTCGTGACGCGCCGCATCGCTCCACTCCAGGCGCACGCGACGCCCATGTGGATGTACTCCGGCCCCCAGGACAAGATGCGGCTCCACCGCGAGGACAACGACAAGGACGCCTTCGACAACGTCCTGTCCGCGCTCTTCATCAACCCGGCGATGCCCGCCATGGACGAGCTCCCTATCGCGCTCCGGCCTCTGCACCAGTACAACATGACCGAGCGCCTGGCCATTCTGGAGGGGATGCCCTCGTTCACCCCGTCGGGCCCGGCGGGGAAAGTGGTGCCTGTGCCGGTGGTGCAGGAGGCGGAGGGAGCAGAGACGCCCTCTGCCTCAGGAGCTGGGCAAGGCGAGGAGGAGGCCGCAGCAGGGGAGGAGTCCTCTTCGAGGGCCGGGCCCCTTACTGACGAGATTTGCGACATCTCGTCCGGCGATGATGACGACGCCTTCGTGGTGGTGCCCACGCGCCATGCGGAGGAGGAGGAGGCCGAGGAGGAGGCCTCGCCAGGGCGTCGCGAGCCCCGCTCCAAGGCGGCTGTGACCGGTCCGGGGCGAAGCCGTCAGACGTCCCCTCCAAGAGGAAAGCCGAGGCGCCTCCGGAGGGGTCAGGTGCTAAGGCCAAGCCCTCCTGGCGCTCGCCAGGCTTGGCGTGGGTCGACACCGGCGCCAAGCAGTCCGGGTAAGTGTTTTAGGCTTTTGGCCAATCGATTCTTGTTCTTTCTCTTTCCACCCATTTCTGAAGATCTTTTCCTGGTGCCTGCCAGTGACCTTGTGCCTGTGAAGCGTCGCAAGCTTCGCAAGGCGGCAGAGGTGAAGAAAGCCATGGCTGAGGTCGTGGTTGAGGAGGAGGCCGCGAGGCCTGTGGAGACGGCCTCCACAGGCCCAACCGAAGAGATGCCTCAAGCGGAGGCAGCTGGGCCTCTAGCGGGGGCAGCAGCGCCTCAGGCGGAGGCTGCCGCGCCGCCCCCCGAGCCGATGGTGGTGGAGGAGCGGGTTGCTAGCCCTCCTCGCGCCCCTACTCCGCCTCGCGCGGCCACGCCACCGCGTGAGCCAACTCCGGCCCGCGAGGCTACTCCACCTCGCGCGACCACGCCTCCCGCGCAGCCAGAGGCCGGGACGGACCAGGGCCCACCAAGCGCGGGCGCATCTGCAGGGGGAGCTCCTCCATCTCCGCCACGCCCCGCCGCAGGGAGCGAGTCGCAGGAGATGACGCGCCAGGGCGACGAGGGCGGCGAGGCCAGCTTGGGCGCCGCGTGGGACGGAGCGCGGCGTAGCCCCCAGGCACGCCCAGAGGCCCAGTTCTCCAGGCTCGGCGCAGGGGCAGGCACCTCCACATGCCGCGACCTGGTCCTTGGCGGCTGGGACTGGAGCAAGGGGCACCGCGAGGTTGCCTTCCGCGTCGTGAGGGAGTCCCTGGAGGGCTTGGAGGCGCAACTTGCCCTCGAGGACGCTCAGCTCACCCAGCAGCGCGACGAGCTTGCGGGGGCGTGGGCGCGCTTCCACGCCGCGGTCGAGGCCCGCCGCCAGGAGGATCTGGCCCTCCAGGCTGCACGCGAGGAGGCCGTCCGCTTCGCCAAGGAGGTCCGCGAGGGGGCCATCCGCGACGCTGACGAGCTCCTCGCCCCTCTCCAAGACGAGCGCAACGCGGCCGCCGATCTCCTCGCCGAGGTGAGGGCCGAGCGCGAAGCTGTGGAGGGCTCGCTGGCGCAGAAACGTCGCGAGCTGGCCCAGCTGGAGTCCCAGCTCCTTTCCGTCCATCGGGTCGCGCAGGAGACTCTGGAGGAGGACCGCAAGAGCCTTGCCGAGCGCGAGCGGCTGCTGGCCTCCAGGGAGAAGGACGTGCTGCAGCGCGACGAGTAGCGGCTCCAGGCGGAGGGCGAGCTCGCCACCAAGCGCGAAGAGCTTGAGGCACGCGAGGGGGACCTGGCTCAGGCGCTCCAGAGGCATGACGAGAACGTCACCGCCCAGAAGCAAACCCTGGAGCGCTTCCAGCAGCGGTTCGCCGAGAAGAAGAAGGAGGCGGAGGCGGCCCTCGCGGAGCGCGAGAAGGAGTTCAGGCGGACCACCTCCAAGGAGTACCGCGACAAGGCCAAGAAGCAGGAGGACCGCTTCAGGGCCAAGCACGCTACCGATGCCAAGCGGATCGCGGAGCTCGAGAAGGCCAACTCCAAGCTCGAGGCCCACCTCCAGCGCGCCAAGGAGGCCTATCGCCAGGCGGAGGATGGTCGCAGGGCAGCTGTCCTGGAACTGGACGCCCTTGTCAAGGACATGGAGGGGCAGGCGGGCTCAGCGGCCAAGCAGGTGACGGAGGCTGTGGACACCGCGCAGGCGGCTCGCGTGCTCACGAAGCAGCGGGAGCGTATGTTCCAGGCGCTGGTGGCCAGGGGCAACGAGCTTGCAGCTCAGCTTGGCGCGGAGGCGCCGCACGCTGAGGTGCGCGGCCGTGGCGACGCTGCCATGTATCTGGTCTACTTCGACCAGCTCTTCACGGCCCTCGAGAGCCCCGTCGCCGATCTCCGCGAGGTGATCGAGGTCGAGAGCCGCCAGCTCCTAGGGGTGGTTGTTGACCGCATCTTCACCAACCTCCGGCTCCTCACACCCGGCTTCGACCTCTCCACGGTGACCGAGGAGCGCACGGGCGAGGAGGTCTTGCGGGTCTCCAACTCCCTCCGCGAGCAGGTCGAGGCCTTCTGCAATCGCTTCAGGCGCGCAGAGGTGGCTGCGGAGGACAGCGAGGAGGAGGCCGCCCTTGCCGAGGAGGAAGACGCTGAGGAGGAGGAGCATGCTGGCGCGGACTCCGCCTGAGCCCTTGATTCGTTGCGCCTTTGAGCGCCTGTATCTGAAACAGTTTTATGTTTAGACACTATGCATTTTGGGCATGTAATATATTCCTTGAGTACTTGATGTTAACTTGTGTGCCCCTCGAGAGGCCCTTTCTGCCTTATTTTCATGTCTATGTTTTCTCTGCGTCGTTAGGACCCATCTCTTCGCGCTATGACTCCGCCACTGCGGTATGCTAGAGCAATGACTCAGCAAGGCCGGGGGGAGTTTAAGGCTTGGAGAGGTAAGAGCCCTGAGTCGCGATGCTCAAGTGCCCCCCTTAGACGTGCGAGTAGCCCATGAAGCACAAGGGAGAATGAAATCGCTCGAGGGGCAAACGTGCGCTTGGGGAGAAAAAGGCTCTCGAGTCACGAGTGTGGGACTTAGCTTCTCGAGGCTTTTGCCCTGTAGAGGTTTTTTAGCCTGGCGAGGAGGTCTTCTTCAAGGGTTTTGCCCTGCTGCCTCCTCAGGCTTGTAGAGACGCTTGTTCCCTATAGATGTTAGAGGGGCAAACCCAAACGCTTGTGCACGGTATAAGGGACTAATGCGTGCTTATAGGTCCCCTCAGGCGTTCCTTGCGAGGAGAGAGAGTACCAAGGTCCTTTGTAGAGATGGCGTGTTTGTGGGAGCTTGCCCTCCAGCCAGAGCTCGGATCCTTGGGTTTTGCAGTGCTGCTGGTGTGTCATTTGAGGCACTGGCACCGTACTCAGCCCCCGCTCGCGAGGTGCGCATGTGGAGAGATATAAGTGCCCATTTTCAACAAAAATAATAATGCTGGAATAAACTCACCACCGAAATATTACATAGCGGCGCCGTAGCGCATAGTTCACTTAGGAACGAAATTGTTTCATTATGCTTGGAGTTGCCAAGTTAATGTATTTGACCATGTCGAGGCATGGGGACCACCCATTAGTGGCAGAGACTCTCAACGGCCTGAGGCGGCTCGTTACATGGAGAGCTCGGAGGGTTGACCCTCGAGAGAAGCCTTTGGGGCCTGGAGGTTTAAGCCGTGAGCTTTTAACCTCTAGAGACAAAAAATGCTTGGAGGTGGAGCCGTAAGCTGCCTCTTCAGCCAGATGTCTTGACGTGACAATGATCACGGGCGTGACAATGATCACGGGTAGAACTTGCGCAGGTGCGCGATGTTCCACGGGTTCTTGACGGGGATGCCGTCTTCGGTCTCGAGGCGTACTGCGCCAGGCCTGGCGACGTGGGAGACCCTGTAGGGACCTTCCCACATCGGCGAGAGCTTGTGGAGGCCTTCCCTGGAGAGAATTCGCCTGAGGACGAGGTCGCCCGCCTCAAGGGTGCGTGAGCGCACATGGCGGCTGTGGTAGCGTCGCAGGTCTTGCTGGTACCCTGCCGCTCTGAGGGCGGCCTGACGGCGCAGTCCCTCGAGGAATAGCAGGTCATCGTTGTGGAGGCCCTCTTGGATGTCCTCATTGAAGGCAAGGACCCGTGGTGATCCATGCTTGATTTCTGCGGGGAGGACTGCCTCAGCTCCGTAGACCAGGGCGAACGGCGTTTCGCCTGTAGGCCTTGAGGAAGTTGTGGGTATGGACCAGAGCACTGAAGGGAGCTCGTCGATCCAGCCCTTGCCGTGGCCCTTGAGGATGTTGAAGCTTCTGGTCTTGAGGCCCTTGAGGACTTCTGCGTTCGCTCGCTCGGCTTGACCGTTACTGCGTGGAAGAGCCACCGAGGCGAAGCAGACCTTGACGCCGAGCTTGTCGCAGTAGGCTCGGAAGATGCCGCTGGTGCATTGCGAGCCATTGTCAGTGATGATGCGGTTGGGCACGCCGAAGCGGCAGACCAAGCACCTGATGAATTTCACCGCGGCCCCAGCTGGTATGGTGCGCACTGGCTCAACTTCGGTCCACTTGGTGAACTTGTCGATGGCCACGAAGAGGAAGCGATAGCCCCCCTGCGACCTTGGGAAGGGGCCCAAGATGTCCAGCCCCCAGACCGCAAACGGCCAGGAGAGCGGGATGGTTTGAAGCCCCAGCGCCGGCTGATGAATTTGCTTGGCGTGGAATTGGCAGGCGTCGCAGGTTTGCACAATGGCGAGCGCATCTTGAAGCACTTGAGGCCAGTAGAAGCCGCCCCTGAAGACCTTGCCTGCGAGGGTGCGCGCACATGAGTGGTGGCCGCACTCCCCGCTGTGGATGTCCTTGATCAGCTCTCGGCCTTCCTCTGGAGGGACGCACTTGAGCGCGATACCATTTGGGCGCTTGCGGTAGAGGTTTCCCTCGAGGATGCAGTAGGATTTCGCCTGTCGAGCGATTCGCTCTGCGTCAGCATCTTCTTCAGGGAGGATTCCTTTCACCAAGTAGTCCTTGAGCTCATCAATCCAGCCTGAGGCCTGGTGGGTTGCCGTCAGCAACAGGCGCTCCCCTGTGCTGGGACCGCAATCGGGTGCCCCAGACTCAGGAGGCGGTGGGAGCTCTTCGTCTGCGCTTGCGGCTGTGGTCTCTCGAGGCTGCTTGATGGATGCCTTGGCGAGTCTCTCTTCAAAGACGCCGGCCTGCTGGGGTTGCCTTCGCGAGGCTCGCTTGGCGATGTCGTCAGCCTCTTGGTTTTCCTTCCTCGGTATGTGCATGAGCTCCATGCCCCTGAAGTGCTTCTCGAGCTTGCGGACCTCTTCAAGGTATGAGGCCATGTGGTCGTCTTTTGGCGTGTAGCTCTTGTTGGAGAAGTTGACGAGCAGCTGGGAGTCTCCTTTGACGAGTAGGTGCTTGACGCCTAGAGCGATGGCGGCCCTTAAGCCGGCGAGGAGGCCTTCGTATTCGGCGATGTTGTTGGAGATCTTGTCGATCGTGAAGCACAGCTGGACAGCGTAGTATAGCTTGTCACCCTTGGGCGAAGTTAGGACAACGCCTGCTCCGCCATTGCGGCAAGCGAAGGCTCCGTCGAAGTGCATGGTCCAGTGGCTAGGCACTGTGCCTCCAGAGGGCTCGGCTTCTTCCTCGCGAGGCTCCTCAGGGCTTGGGTCAGTCCATTCGGCGACGAAGTCAGCCAGCGCTCTTCCTTTTATGACCCTCGTGGTGTCGAAGCGCAAGTTGAATGGCTGTAGCTCGATATTCCATCCTGCGACACGATCAGTGGCGTTGGGGTTGCGCAGGATTTGCTCCAGGGGGAAAGCGGTGACCACCGTGATGGGGTGGCCCTGGAAGTAGTGTCTCAACTTCCTGGAGGCGATGAGGAGCGCGACGAGGAGCTTCTGCTGCATTGGATACCTCTCGCGAGCGTCCCGCAGCACTGTGCTGACGAAGTAGACGGGGTGCTCGACGAGGGTTGCCTGAGGTGGCGCAGCGTCAGCCCTCTGTGGGGGCTCTTCAGGGCCCTTGTCGAGATCTGCCTGTGGAGGCGTCTCGACAGGGGTGGTGGGAGCAGACTCGACTTGAGGCGGTGGGCCTGGCAGTGGGTCTGTGGAGGCTGCTCCTTCGACGGGGTCTTTGTCGGGGGGTTCTGGGCTTGGAGTGGCAGTGCTCTTCTTGGGGAGGACAGGCTCTTCCCTCTCGACCACCAAGACGGCGCTTGCGGTCTGAGGGGTGGCTGAGAGGTACAGCTTCAGGTGCTCGCCTGCCCTGGGGGCCACCAAGACTGGAGGGCTGGCCAGATACTTTTTTAAGTCCTCGAAGGCTTTGTCCGCCTCAGGGGTCCACTTGAACGTGCCCGATCTCTTCATGATCTTGAAAAATGGCAGGGCTCTCTCGCCAAACTTAGAGATGAAACGACCAAGGCTGGCCATGCAGCCCGCTAAGCGCTGCATGTCCTTGAGTCGGCGGGGAGGCTGCATTTCCTCTATGGCCTTGATCTTGTCAGAATTTGCCTCTATGCCACGGTGGGACACGAGGAATCCGAGGAGCTTGCCTGAAGGGACCCCGAAGTCGCACTTGGCGGGGTTCAGCTTGATGTTCACCTTTCTCAGGCTGGCGAAGGTTTCCTCGAGATCCCTCAAGAGGGTGTCTCTCTCTCGAGACTTGACCACGATATCATCGACGTAGGCCTCAGCGTTTCTGCCCATCTGTGCCCCCAAGGCTATCCTCATGAGCCTCTGGAAAGTGGCTCCAGCGTTCTTCAGGCCGAAGGGCATGCATGTGTAGCAGTACACACCACAAGGGGTGAGGAATGCCGTCTTTTCCTCGTCCTCTTTAGACATCTTGATCTGGTGATAACCAGAGAAGGCGTCCAGAAAACAGAGGAGGTCGCAGCCAGCGGTGGAGTCCACGATCTGGTCTATCCTCGGCATAGGGTATGGGTCCTTGGGGCAGGCCTTGTTGACATCGGTGTAGTCGATGCAGATTCGGCCTCCACCAGCGGGTTTAGGAACAACCACGCCGTTGGAGAGCCAAGTGGGGTGCACGACTTCGCGGACGACATTTGCCGCCTTGAGCTTCTCTACTTCCTTGACGATGAATGCTTGCTTCTCGGGGGCTTGCTTTCGTGCTTTTTGCCTGACGGGGCGTGCGTCTGGACACACGGCTAAGTGGTGCTCGATCACCTCCCTTGGTACACCGGACATATCTGACGGAGTCCACGCGAACATGTCAGAGTTTGCCCGAAGGAAGGCGACGAGCGCGCTTTCCTATTTGGGAGGCAGGGCAGCGCCTATGGTGACGCTAGCCCCCGAGCCTTCAGCCCCCGAGCTGGTGGTGTCCAGCGACACCTTCTTCGTGGCCGCTTGCTCCTGAGAGAACACTTGCTTCTTCTTCTTGGGCCTCTCGAGAGGCTCCATGTCCTCGTCAGCCGGGAAAGCCATGGCGGCTGCCTTGTAGGCGCTCTCGACAGCGCGCGTGGCGTCCAGGATATGACCATGGATGGCAATGGTGCTAGCGCTGCCGGGGATCTTGACCATGTTGTAGGCGTGGTGCGTGACGGCCATGAACTTCGCGAGGGCGGGGTAGCCGATGATGGCGTTGTACGGCAGGCCGATGTGGGCGACATCGAAGTCGATCAGCTCCGTGCGATAGTTCTTCTGCGTGCCGAAGGTGACCGCCAGCCGGACCTGACCCAGGGGCTCGATTGAACCACTGGTGACGCCCGTGAACGGCCTGGAGGGTATAAGCCACTCGTAGGGCACTTGAAGCGTCTCGAAGGTCTCGACAGAGATGACGTTCAGGCCCGCTCCCCCATCGATGAGCGTCTTGGAGACGGTGATGT
Organism: Poa annua; assembly: GCA_026929855.1. Lineage (NCBI taxonomy): Eukaryota > Viridiplantae > Streptophyta > Magnoliopsida > Poales > Poaceae > Poa > Poa annua. Next base: position 41,603,218 of record CM049435.1, on the reverse strand, counting down.
TGTTGATGGTGGGGGAGCAGACCAGGGGGAGGGTTCCAACGGTCTTGGTCGACTTGGGGTGGTCCTTGGCGTCGAAGGCGATGGTGTACTGGGACCACTTGAGGGGCCTGGAGGTCTCGGTGCTCGGGAGCGCGGCGTTGAGCTCGCGGGCGAACTGCTTGAACTGATTGTTCGACTTGGGCGCATGAGCCCCGCCGAGGATGCAGGCCATGGCCCCCCTTGGGGCCTGGTATCCTCCATCTTCTTCGTCGGGGAGGTTGTTGTTCCTCTCAGCGACGTTGGCCTGAGTGCCTTGCGGCCTCTAGTAGCCGCCAGCGCGTCCGCCTCTGCTGTCGCGGCGGTAGCCGCGGCCTCTGCCGCGGCTCCCGCTGGCTTTTTCTCGCTCGCGCTCCCTGCTCAGCCTCTTGAGGTCGTGGCAGTTCTCGGTGGCATGGCCGCGCCTGTTGTGGTAGACGCAGAATGGGCGGTGGTCCACCTCCTTGTCGCCGCGCTCGGGAGAACCCCTGCGGGAGCCCTTCGCGTCAGGCTCTGCCGCGAGGACTGCGGTGGCCTTGCGCTTGGGCTCCTCCTTCTTCTTGTGGCTCTTGGACCCCTCGCCAGGGTCGTCCCCTCGCGCGCTCATCTTGACGAAGAGGAGTCCCTCTTCAGCCTTGGCGCACTTATCCGCCAGATCGAACAGCTTCACCACAGAGGTGAGCTTGTCGTGGATGCCGAGCTTCTCGAGCATCCTGCGGTTCGTGACGCCCTCGCGGAAGGCAGCGATGACCTGGGTGTCGGGGATGTTCGGAATCTTGTTCCACACCTGGCTGAAGCGCTGGATGTACTTGCGAAGAGTCTCATCCTTCTTCTGCACCACAGCGCGCAAGTCGTTGTGGGTGAGTGCGCGCTCGTACGTGCCCTTGAAGTTGGCGACGAACTGCTTGCAGAGCTCCTCCCAGGAGTCGATGGAGTCCTCAGGCAGGTTGAGGAGCCAGGACAGCGCGGAGTCCCTGAGGGCGTGGGAGAACCAGTTGGCCATGACCTTGTCGTCTCCCCCTGCAGCCTGGATGGAGGTGGTGTAGAGCTGCAGGAACTCGAGAGCGTTGGTGGACCCGTCGAAGCCCTTGGGGAGCGCTGGCCTGAACTTCTGCGGCCAGACCACGCGACGAAGGGCGCGCGTGAAGGCCATGCAGCCGGTGGCGTAGGTGGCCGTTCCTCCCTGGAGGGCCCTGCGGTTTTGTTGCCCTGCTTGGCCGAGCTCCTCGACGAGGTGGTTTTGGAGGTCGCGGCGCCGCTCCATGCCCACACGCGCGTCAGGCGCGGTGCGCTGCACGATCTGGCAGTCGTGCGGCGAAGAAGCATGGGAGGGAGCCCTCTGTGCAGGGCCGGAGTGGTGGACGATGGAGCGCGACGGAGCAGGGCGCGTGGTCGCGATGTCGACGAGGTGGTGGAGGCGGTCCAACCACTGGTCGTGTGCCTCGGCACTTGGCCGGTAGCGGAGGAGCTCCTGGGCCATGAGCAGCGCGGTGTGCGGGTTGGGCTCCTGGTGCTCCCGCGTGGACACGCTCTGGCGCCGGGACGGGTGCGAGGACTCAGCGTCCTCACGGCGCTCAGAGAGGTCCTCGTCGTCGCGCTGATCTCCGCCGCGGTGCTCCTCGCTCTCTGGTTCCTCCACACGCGGGCCGGTGCCAGCGCGCTCGGCCGCGCGGGGGCGACCACGGCGGCCACGGGTGGCAGCAGTGCCGGGCTCGGTGTGAGCTCTCTCAGAGGCACGCCGGTTGGCGCGCGTCGCGCGGGTGTCCGTCATGGCGCGGAGTTCGGAGGTCGAAGACGCGCCTCAGTCCCCTACCTGGCGCGCCAAATGTCGGAGAGTGACTCCCACGGAACAGGGGTGGTCACGCCCTGAAGAGAGGTTCGAAGGGGGGACTGAACGCGGAGGTCAAACGACCCACGAGCGGCACGACGACGGTGCTCGCCGGGCCTGGAGAGGGACAACCACGACAGAGAAGGACGCCGGCCCGTACCCAGGTTCACGGCCCTCAGGAGGAGGTAACACCGCTACTCCTGCTTGTCTGTATTGCACTGTGGAAGTTATAGAACAATGAGCTTGCCGAGGGCTCTCTTGAGGCAGTTTGGTGCTTGGAGAGGGACACAATGGTCGTCTTGCTCCTCCAGCAGTTGGCTATTCTATGCGCTTGGCTAAGGTTCCCTGAGTCTAGGGAGCAATCAGCCGATTGGAGATCAATCCGTTTCTATGGTGGAGCTCCTGCTCCTTTTATAGGCGCCCCGGGCTCCATCCTCGTGCTGGTGGGTTCCCACATGCCGGTGGCGCGAAGGAGCAGGAGTCCACCGCGGCTCATCCGTCCATGGACGCGGTCCATCCGTGCTAAAGTTGCGCGCCGTGGCCGACAGGCTGCAGACGGTGCAGAGCGGCTCGCAGGCGTGGCAGAGGTCGTGGTGGAGCCCACGATGACGATCTTCTTGGAGCGTTGCGCCGTCCAGCCGCTTTATCACCAAAGAGGAAAGTCCTGGCTGTCCTGGCGCAGGCGGCGCGGCTTTGTTGACTCCTTTATCACCAGAATGGCAACTGGGATGCTCGCGTCACCCTGCAGCTGCTGCAGGGGCCATGTGCGCCCTGCAGCGCTTGGTTAGCCGCGAAGTGTCTCCACAGGGCCGTGGTGGCCTGTGGAGAGGTTTCCTGCTGACCTCTCTCCAGGCGTGGTGAGCCTTGGGGAGTCTCTTGAAGCGCGGTGTCCTCTTCAGGCCCTGACTTCCTCTTCAGGCCCTCAAGAGGAGATGCCTCTCGAGGGTCTCTCCAAGCGGTAGCTTGGTCCTTAGTCGTTTTGTCGAATATGTCGCGGGCGAGGCCTATAGGGAGTGGGCTATGCACACCCCGGTCCTCATTGGGCCGACAATGTATATTGTTGTAATGCCCGAATGAATCTCACACTAGACATCATAACATTGGTATATGCATTGGTTTGCTCATCATTATTCTATCAATTGCCCAGCTGTAATTTGTTTACCCGCATGAATGTTATTATTATTTATGGAGAGACACCACTAGTGAATTGTGGACCCCGGTCCTTCTCTTTAACCTGATAAACCACAAACTGCAAACCTGTTACTTTCTGCAAACAAACATCTTTCTTCCACACATACGTTTAATCCTTTGTTACAGCAAGCCGGTGAGATTGACAACCTCACCGTTAAGTTGGGGCAAAGTATCTTGATTGTGTTGTGTGCAGGTTCCACGTCACTTACGTCGCAGACTTTTCTGGCGCCGTTGACACCTCGGGGGAATTCATTATTTCCTACTGGTTCGATAACCTTGGTTTCACAACTGAGGGAAACTTGCTGCTGCACTACTTCATACCTTCCTCTTGGGGTCTCCCAACAACACACCCACCGTGTGCATCAAGCAATTTTTCTGGCGCCGTTGCCGGGGAAATAAGAGTTCCTTTGAAGACCTTCACACTCCTCCGTCAACTTCGTTGCCGGTGATTTGAAGATTCTTCTACGAGGGGAGTTTTCGCACTTCCAATCTTTTTATTTTGTTATTGTCTTGCTTAGTTTATTTTTATTATTGTCTTGTTTGCTTAATATCAAAAATACAAAAAAATTAGTTACTTGCATTACTTTGGTTATTTCGGTTTGTTAATTTGCTAAAATGAGTACTGCTGAGAATACTAAGTTGTGTGACTTTACTAGCACCAACAACAATGATTTTATATGCACACCTATTGCTCCACCTGCATCTAAAGCTGAATTCTTTGAAATTAAACCCGCTTTGTTGAACCTTGTTATGAGAGAGCAATTTTCTGGTGTTAGTTCTGATGATGTTGCTGCCCATCTAAATAATTTTGTTGAACTATGTGAAATGCAAAAATATAAGGATATAGATGGTGATATTATAAAACTGAAATTATTTCCTTTCTCCTTGAGAGGAAGAGCTAAAGAATGGTTGCTTTCATTGCCTAGGAATAGTATTGATTCATGGATTAAATGTAAAGATGCTTTTATTGGAAAATACTATCCTCCTGCTAAGATTATTTCTCTAAGAAGTAGCATCATGAATTTTAAACAACTTGATAATGAACATGTTGCTCAAGCTTGGGAAAGAATGAAATGTTTGATAAAGAATTGCCCAACCCATGGACTGACTGCTTGGATGATCATCCAAACCTTTTATGCAGGACTGAATTTTTCTTCAAGAAACCTATTGGATTCAGCTGCTGGAGGTACCTTTATGTCCATCACTTTGGGGGCTGCAACAAAACTTCTAGATGATATGATGGTGAATTATTCTGAATGGCATACTGAAAGGACACCTCAAGGTAAGAAGGTAAATTATGTTGAAGAAACCTCCTCCTTGAGTGAAAAGATTGATATTATTATGTCTATGCTTGCAAATGGTAAATCCCATGTTGATCCAAATAATGTTCCCTTAGCTTCTTTAGTTGCACAAGAAGAGCATGTTGATGTGAACTTTATTAAAAACAACAATTTCAACAACAATGCCTATAGGAACAATTATGGTAATAACAACTATAAACCCTATCCTCCTAATAATGGGAACTCTTATGGTAATTCTTATAACAATAATAGGACTACCACCTCTGAACTTGAAACCATGTTAAAAGATTTTATCACTACACAAACTCTGTTTAATAAAACTGTTGAGGAAAAGCTTGGGAAAATTGATATACTTGCCTCTAAAGTTCATAGTCTTGTCCTTGATGTTGATCTTTTAAAATCTAAAATCATGCCTACTGAAACTAAAGAGAGTAATCCCTTTGCTAAAATTAATGCCATCCAAGTTCAAATAGATGAAAATGTTAGGATGATGGCCCAATTACGTGCTAGATGGGAAAGAGAGAAAGAACTAGATAAAGAGGCTAATATTGTTAAAGTTTTTACTATTACTACCTCTGAAAATAATGGTGTTTCACATGCTAGTAAGCCTCCTATTATCAATGGTAACATAGTTGGTGTTGGAAATGTCTCCTCTACTACTTCCAAAAATTTAAAATTGCCCAAAACTGCTGAAACTAGTGTTGATAAAAGTGCTGAAATTTTTAAGAACATGGGAGAATGTGGTTCGGTTTGCTTTGATGATAATAATTTTGATTTTGATAATTGTAATATCTCTGAAGTTATTAAGTTCTTGCAAAAGTTGGCCACAAGTCCTAATGCTAGCTCTCTTAATTTGGCTTTTACTACTCATATTACAAATGCTCTCATTAAAGCTAGGGAAGATAAATTAAGACTTGAAGCTTCTATCCCTAGGAAGTTAGAAGATGGTTGGGAGCCTATCATTAAAATGAAAGTAGATAAATTTGATTGCAATGCTTTGTGTGACCTTGGTGCAAGTATTTCTGTTATGCCTAAAAAGCTTTATGATATGTTTGATTTGCCACCATTGGAACATTGCTATTTGGATGTTTTTCATGCTGATAATGCTTTGAAGAAACCTTTGGGGAGAGTTAATGATGTTCCCATTATGGTTAATAATACCCTGGTCCCCGTTGATTTCATTGTCTTGGATATTGAATGCAATCCATCTTGTCCAATTGTGTTGAGAAGGCCTTTTCTTAGAACTGTGGGTGCTATTATTGATATGAAAGAAGGTACCATCAAGTACCAATTCCCACTCAAGAAAGGTATGGAACACTTCCCTAGGAAGAGAATGAAGCTACCTTTTGATTCTATTGTTCGTTCAAATTATGTTGTTGATGCTTCATCTCTTGATAATACTTAAGTTTTGCTTTCTGTGCCTAGCTGAAAGGCGTTAAACAAAAGCGCTTATGGGAGACAACCCACTTTTTATTCATGTTATTTTATTTTGTTGTGTCAAGGATTTGTCCTACCTCTGTAGCAATTCCTTTGTATCTTTACTTTATTGCATTGTTGTGTCAAGATAAGCCTCTAGTTGAAAGTTCATGCTAAATTTGGATTGCTGTGCTGAAACAGTTTTCTGCTGTCCACCGTTAAATTCATAACTCTTTACAGAAAAATCGGATGGACCTGTGATTTTTTGTGCGTAATCCTCAGATATATATGCAACTTTCATTAGTTTTGAGTTTTCTGATTTGAGCAAGTTAAGTGCCTCGAAAAAAATTCGTCTTTACGGACTGTTCTGTTTTTGACAGATTCTGCCATTTATTTTGCAATGCCTCTTTTGCTATTTTGATTGGATCTTTTTATCCTATGAAGTATCAGTGGCTGTAGCTAATGTCCAGTAGCATTGGTAGCAATTGTGTTCCTACATAATATCATAATTTTTCGTGCACTAACCCTCTAATGAAGTTTACTCTAAGTTTGGTGTGGAGGAAGTTTTCAAGGATCAAGAGAGAAGGATGATATGATGTGATCAAGAGGATAGTAAAGCCAAAGCTTGGGGATGCCCCGGTGGTTCATCACCAACATATTTCAAGAAGACTCAAGCGTCAAAGCTTGGGGATGCCCAAGGCATCCCCTTCTTCATCAACAAACTATCAGGTCCTTTCTAGTGAAACTATATTTTAATTCCGCCACTTCTTATGTGCTTTTCTTGAAGCGTCGGTTTGTTTTTGTTATTTTCATTCGCTGAATAAAATGGATCCTAGCATTCCTTTGTGGGAGAGAGACACGCTCCGCTTTTTCTTATGAATACTCGTATTCTTCACTTATATTTGTTGAGTATTCTTCTATGTTACTTCAATGCTTTCTAGCTCTTGTTTTTCATATATCTCTTGCTAGATCTGTTAGCTTTATTATATCATACTCTCATATCTCATTGTTTAATTACTTGGAGAGTTTATCTTTTAAATAAGTTGATTGGTGTTTGGTTGGAAACAGAAAATGCTAAATGTTGTAAATGGTATAAAGAAAGATATACATGATCGTATGGATTGTTATCTTGCATGTTGTGGTGCTTGGCAATTGTTTTGAGCTCTCAAGTAGATCATGTTTAAGCTTTTACATCATGTAGTTAAAACCTATTAGTAAGGAACTACCGTAAAACTTGCTGAAATTTGGTTTGCATGTTTGGTATCTCTAAGGTCTAGATATTTTCTAGTTAAAGTGTTTGAACAACAAGGAAGACAATGTAGAGTTTTATAATGCTTGCAATATGTTTTTATATACGTCTTGTTGTCATAGTTTATACTTGTGTTTGTTTCAAACAACCTTGCTAGCCAAAGCCTTGTACTGAGAGGGAATGCTTCTCGTGCATCCATAATCCTTGAGCCAAAACCTATGCCATTTGTGTCCACCATACCTACCTACTACATGGTATTTCCTGCCATTCCAAGCAAATACTTCGTGTGCTACCTTTTATTATTCAAAACATATTATCTCTTATTTGTGTCAATGTTTATTAGCTCATGAGGAAGTATGTGGTGTTACGGATATCAACCTTGTCATTTGCTTTTAGACAGACTTTCACAACCGGACTAGTGGCATATACATCCGCTTATCCGTTAACTTTGCAAAAAGAGCTGGCAAATGGGGTGCCCAGTCCCAATTAATTACAACTTTAACCGCTGCAATCTCTTCACATTTTTACCCTGATCCAATCAGTCAAGCAATGACAACAGTTTTTAACTATATGTGTAAACAAAAGAGATAAGAGGGATGATCTACCTTGCTGGTAGAAATAACGTCCTTCATGGGAGCCGCTCTTGAAAGTCTGGTTGACAAGGGGGGTAGAGTGCCAATTACCATTCATTGACAACGACAAACACCGCTCAAAAATTACTTTTATGCTCTCTATATGATTTCAAAAACCTATAAAACTAAGAAGCTCTAGCACATACTTGTATCCCTGCTTCCCTCTGCGAAGGGCCTATCTTTTACTTTATGTTGAGTCAGTTTACCTACTTCTTTCTATCCCCGAAGCAAACACTTGTGTCAACTGTGTGCAACAATTCTTATATGCTTACTTATTGCACTTGTTATATTTCTTTGTGTTGACAACTATCTATATGATATACATGTTGAAAAGTTGAAAGCCAATGCTGAAACTTATATCTTCCTTTGTGTTGCTTCAATACTCTTTTGCTTAGATAATATTGCTTTATGAGTTAACTCTTATGCAAATCTTTTTGATGCTTGTTTGAAAGTACTATTCATGAAAAGTTTTACTTATATGATGTAGTTGTTTACTCCTTGTCTATTTGTTAGCAAACTATAGATCATTGCCTTGAGTCACTTCATTCATAACATGAGCCTTACATTATATTATGATCAAGATTGTGTTTAAGCATGTCACTTCAGAAATTATTCTTCTTTTCTCGTTCTTGCCTACTCGGGACGAGTAGAACTAAGCTTGGGGATGTTGATACGTCTCCAACGTATCTATAATTTCTTATGTTCCATGCTATATTATACCAAGTTATTACATGTTTTATATGCATTTTATATAGTTTTATGCATTTTCTGGGACTAACCTATTAACAAGATGCCACAGTGCCAGTTCCCTGTTTTCTGCTGCTTTTGGTTTCAGAAAAGTACTTAAGGAAATATTCTCGGAATTGGACGATTTGTTTTCAGAAGTCAGTTTTTATTTGGGAACGTTCCAGAGCACCGAAGAGGAGTCGAAGACGGAGCCCGAGGGGCCCACACCACCCCCAGGCGCGGGAACCCTCCTGGCCGCGCGAGCACGTGGTGTGGGACCCACGGAGCTCCACCGCCTTCGCCCTTTCGCCTACATATACCCCCCAGACCAAAAACCCTAGCACGGTGTTCATATTTTCCTCCACGGGTGCCGAGCCGCCGCCGTCGCCAACAGCAATTCGGGAGAGATCAGAACTCCTCCCCGGCACCCTGCCGGGAGGGGGAATCGTCACCGGAGGCCTCTACGTCGCCATGACCGCCTCCGGACTAATGCGTGAGTAGTCTACCCTTGGACTACGGGTCCATAGCAGTAGCTAGATGGTTGTCTTCTCCTCTTGTGCTATCATGTTTAGATCTTGTGAGCTGCCTATCATGATCAAGATCACCGTTATGTAATACTTCATGTTGTGTTTGCTGGGATCCGATGAATATTGAGTACTAAAGTTATTGCTTCATAATATATCATGTGTGTGCTATTTAATGATCTTGCATGCTCTCCGTTACTTGTGTATGCTCTGGCCAAGTAGATGCTTGTGACTCCAAGAGGGGGTATTTATGCTCGATAGTAGGTTCATGTCTCTATTAAATCTGGGGTGGTGACAGCTAGCTCTAAGGTTGTAGATGTACTGTTGCTACTAGGGATAAAACAGTAGTACTTTATCTAAGGTTGATGTTACTTACTTACTTTACACACAGTGCTTAAGGCGATAATCTGTTGCATGCAACTTAATACTGAAAGGGGTGCGGACGCTAACCGGAAGATGGATTATTAGTCATAGATGCGGTTGGAACGGTCTATGTATATTGTTGTAATGCCCGAATGAATCTCACACTAGACATCATAACATTGGTATATGCATTGGTTTGCTCATCATTATTCTATCAATTGCCCAGCTGTAATTTGTTTACCCGCATGAATGTTATTATTATTTATGGAGAGACACCACGAGTGAACTGTGGACCCCGGTCCTTCTCCTTAACCTGTTAAACCACAAACTGCAAACCTGTTACTTTCTGCAAACAAACATCTTTCTTCCACACATACGTTTAATCCTTTGTTACAGCAAGCCGGTGAGATTGACAACCTCACCGTTAAGTTGGGGCAAAGTATCTTGATTGTGTTGTGTGCAGGTTCCACGTCACTTACGTCGCAGACTTTTCTGGCGCCGTTGACACCTCGGGGGAATTCATTATTTCCTACTGGTTCGATAACCTTGGTTTCACAACTGAGGGAAACTTGCTGCTGCACTACTTCATACCTTCCTCTTGGGGTCTCCCAACAACACACCCACCGTGTGCATCAAGCAGCATCACATATTCAACTAGATTACAAAGCTCATGATCACATAAAAGATCACATCATGGGAGAAAGAGATAGACCACATAGCTACCGTAGATCCCGCAGCCCCGGGGGAGAACTACTCACTCCTCATCGTAGGAGTCAGCAACGGCGATGGAGATGGCGGTGGAGTCGATGGAGATGGCTCCGGGGGCAATTCCCCGTCCTGGCAGGGTGCCGAAACAGAGACTTCTGTCCCCCGAATCTTGTCTTCGATGGCGGCGGCGCTCTGGACCCGTGGAGGAAATATCGAACACCGTCCTAGGGTTTTTAGTCTAGGGGGTATATGTAGGCGAAAGGGCGAGGTCGGTGGCGCCCCGAGGGGCCCACATCACCTGCTGGCGCGGCCCAGGCTCCTGCCGCGCCACGAGGTGGTGTGGCCGCCTCGGTCGCCCACTTCGTCTCGTCTTCGGTTTTCTGGAACGTTCCCAAATAAAAACTGACTTCTGAAAAGAAATCGTCCAATTCCGAGAATATTTCCTTAAGTACTTTTCTGAAAACAAAAACAGCAGAAAACAGGGAACTGGCACTGTGGCATCTTGTTAATAGGTTAGTCCCAGAAAATGCATAAAACTATATAAAATGCATATAAAACATGTAATAAGTTGGTATAATATAGCATGGAACATAAGAAATTATAGATACGTTGGAGACGTATCAACATCCCCAAGCTTAGTTCTACTCGTCCCGAGTAGGCAAGAACGATAAAAGAAGAATAATTTCTGAAGTGACATGCTTTCACACAATCTTGATCACATAATAATGTAAGGCATGTAAACTGAGATCAAATGAATAAGGGCTGTAGTTTATATTGATATCAAATGAGTAATAAATAAACAAGTAGGCAAAGCAAAGTAAAGCTTTCAATGATATAGTACTAGATAGCAATCAACTGTGCAAAGTAGATATTAGAGATGATTTAAGCTTCAAGCACAACAATATAATCATCTAATGCTTCCAACAAAAATGACAACTTTGTGAAAGGATCAAGTCAAGCAATATCAATATGCATGTAGAAGATCAACTCTTTATTTGTTCAAAAGAAACAAGCAAGCGTTCAACGTTGGTTCCTGGCACCAGGATGTTTTGGCTAAGAGAATGTTAAGGGGGGTTTGGAAGGCCAACAGAAGAAAGTCTCACAAAGCTGCAAGTGATCATTAGACAAGAGGAAGTCTTATAATCGAAGCTATGCAAGGAGTAGTGACTGCCACACAACGGATGCACATGGAGCTATAAGTATATGAAAGCTCTCCAATGGAACTAGTGGGGGTGCATCCAACTTGCTTGCTCACGAAGACCTAGAGCACTTTTGAGGAGGCTCATCATTGGAATATACAAGCCAAGTTCTATAGTGTAAAGTTCCCCACATAATTATGCAAGTAAGACATGAAAACTCTCTCATATGGAGTAAAGGTGCTAAACATGAGCACAAATGATGATCATAAATGACATGGTGCTATAACATGAGCACAAGTGATGACTATAAATGATATGGTGCTATAACATGAGCACAAGTGTGTGATAAAGAATAGTAATGCTGCCCCCTTTTTTTTTCTTTTTTTTTTCTGTTTCTCTTTTCAATGGCCTCCATGGCTCTTTTCACTTTTAGGGGCAAGCATCCTAATATGATGATATGACAACACACTAATGATGATATGACAACATACTGATGATACAAGTAGCTAATATGAATGAGACATAATATGTATATGACAACGGTGCCTCTGCCAGTGTAGCAGGTTATGCAATGATCTAGCGTAACATGGGTAAAACCACACATCAGCTTTATAGAATCATGCAAAGCAATATATGAGTAATGAATGACAACAAGTCATGTAATGTAAGATGGATGTTGCATGGCAATATATCTCGGAACAGCTATGGAAATGCTGTAGTAGGTAGGTATGGTGGATGTTTTGAGGAAGATATTTGGCTTATGTGTAGGAGAACAAGATGAAGATCTCCCATGAGTTTCGATGTACCCGCGAAGTATGCACCAACTCTCAATGTGAGAAAGGGCAATGCAAAGTACCGAAGAGGCTAGCAATATGGTGGTGGAAGTGCCATGAAAACCGCAGCTTTAGAACTCACAAGTAAAAAGATTCCAAATAAAAATATGATCTTACAAGGCATAATGAAAATCACTCCAAGAGGTGCTGTGGCAAATGAACAAGTCACTGTTGGGGACCCGACCGTAGCGCATAACACAAAGTCAATACGGTTGCCATTAGCAAATAGAAGTCATATATCATTATGCTATCAACTGGAAATTTAAGTGTGGCACAGCTTTAAGTTTGGCTTTACTACCTTCTTGATCACATCATATCATCCTTCTCTCTTGATCCTTGAAACCTTCCTCCACACCAAACTTAGAGTAAACTTCATTAGAGGGTTAGTGCACAAAAAACTATGATATTCTGTAGGAACACAATCGCTACCAATGCTAATATACATTAGCTACAGCCACTGATACTTCATGGAACAAAAAGATCCAATCAAAATAGCAAAAGAGGCATTGCAAAATAAATGGCAGAATCTGTCAAAAACAGAACAGTCCGTAAAGACGAATTTTTCCTAGGCACTTAACTTGCTCAAATCAGAAAACTCAAAACTATTGAAAGTTGCATATATATCTGAGGATTACGCACAAAAAATCCCAGGTCCATCCGGTTTTTCTGTAAAGAGTTATGAATTTAACGGTAGACAGCAGAAAACAGTTTCAGCACAGCAATCCAAATCTAGCATCAACTTTCTACTAGAGGCTTAACTTGACACAACAATGAAATAAAGTAATGATACAAAGGATTTGCTACAGAGGTAGACATGTTCCTTGACTCAAAAAAATAAAATAACAGGAATAAAATATTGGGTTGTCTCCCAAAAGCTCTTTCTTTATAGCCATTAAGATAAGCATAGTGATTTTTATGATGCTCTCATAAAGATGAGAGTTGAAAAACAAAGGAGAGCATCAAGAGGTAAAAACATCAAACACATTTAACTCTAACCCACTTCCTATGCAAAGGAATTTTGTAAAGAAACAAGTCATGAAAGCACAAAGCAACAATCATAGGAAAGCAAAACAAGTGCAACTTCAAAAATTTCAACATAAAGAGAGGTGCTTTAGTATCATGAAAACTTCTACAACCATATTCTCCTCTCTCATAATAACTTTCAGTAGCATAATTGATAAAATCCACAATATAACCATCACATGAAACATTCTTATCATGATCTATATGCATAAAAGTATCATTATTTCCCTCATAAGAAAAGTTCTTCTCATTAATAACAATGGGAGCAGGATCACCATAAAGAACTTGAACATGATAGACAAGTTGTGTATTAAAAGGGTTGGTTTGAGTAATTCCCCTATAACTATGACAAGTTTCAAAAGGATAATTGTAATTATAACCCATGTCATAGTATTCTTTATAATTATCAAAGACTAGAGGCATAGTATCATCATAAGCAATAGAATAGTTATCCTCCAAGGTGCGTTTATTTGTAAACATATCATCATTTTTACTAGGAGGAGAGGTATCAAATATATAATCATTGGTAGCAAAAGGATTTTCAAACACCTCATCCATAAACTCAGAGCTTTCTATATCATCATGGGAAGAAGCATGGATAGTACTAATAGTGTAGCAATTATTAACATTATCATTTTCAGAATTAGTGTCCCAGAGATTTTCAATATCAAAAGAGGTGTGCTTTTCCCAATCGTGATCACTAATATAAATAATAGGCATAGGTTCATCATCAAGTTCAGAATCATCAAATTCAGAATTATAAATATCAATTGTAACAGGAGCAACAAGTTTGGGAGAAGATACCGTTTCCTCTCTCCTTTTACTCCTCTTCTTCTTCTTCCTCTTTCCCTTTTTCTTCTTCTTTTCCTCTTTAGGAGGGAGAGGCTTGAAAGGAAGCTTCTCCACATAACCTGGTTTAGTATTAGAGACAATGGAAGAAACTTGTGGGAATTCCCCTCTTTCATTAATAAGATGAAAACACATATTAGTCCTGTCATACTTTGGTAAAGTCTCATACTTTATAATATTTTGTATGTAAGTGTTAGCATGGCAATTATTAACACAATAGAGATAACATCCATGCAACAAATCATTCATATCAATATCACTCATATTTAACAAAGAAGTTTTTCTTGATAACTCTTCACACCCCAAAAATAATGTAAGTTCATCATGTTGATTAGGAGTGATCATGTTATCACAAAAGTCTCCTGCAATATCTTTATTAGAACCTGAGCATTGAAATTCGAAATGACCCTCTTCATAGCAAAGTTCACAAATAAAAGGATAGGTGGCACAAATCGTTTTACCAAGATCTCCTAGAACCTTGTACCAACCTCTAGTATTTTCATTCCTATGATGGATACAATATTCATCTTCAATTTGATTAATTCCACAAGGTCTATGTATCCCACAAAAATTAACATGCTTATAAGAAATAGTATTTTGAGAAGTTTGAGCATGTTTATTGCAATCATTAACAACAATTTCATTTTCCATGCAAGTGTCTTTGAAAGGTTCATGATACACATCCCAATTTTCTTTAGGAACATTAATATGAGAAGCAAAGGTTCTAAAACAATCAACAATAATATGAGAATCAAGACCATATTTAGCACTAAGCTCTTGAAAACCAACAGTTTCAACGGAAGACTTAATGCAATCATATTCATAGTTTATACCTGATTCTTTACCTTTGTCATTTTCCCAATCTTCAGCATTGTTTCGAATTGTTTCAAGAAGATCCCATCTAGCTTCAACCTTCTTACTTGTGAAAGAGCCCTCCGAACAGGCATCTAGATAATCCTTGCAATGTCCTGAAAGCCTTGCATAAAAATTATTAACAATTATTTTATCGGGAAGCTCATGGTTAGGACATTTGAGTATTAATGTTTTCAGCCTTCCCCAAGTTTGAGCAATGCTTTCTCCTTCATGAGGCCAGAAATTATATATAGAATTACGATCTTGGTGAATCTCACTTGGAGGATAAAATTTAGAATAAAAGAGAGATACAACTTCCTCCCATCCAAGAGAGTGCCTATTGTTCAACAATTTATACCAATGCGCAGCTCTTCCACCAAGTGAGATAGAAAATAATTTCTTCTTAACTTTGTCCATTGAAATACCTGCACACTTGAACAACTCGCATAATTCATGTAAGAATAGCAAATGATCACCAGGATGGACAGTTCCATCCCCTACATAGCGGTTATCCATAACACGATCAATAATTTTCATAGGTATTTTAAATGGCACTATTTCTTCAGGTGGCTTTAGAATATCACAAGCATCATTAGAATTATCACATATTGGAGGCAAAGCATTATCAAGGCAAAATAATTCCTCCAAAGCAGAGGAGCAAATAAGATTATTTTTATTTAAACTAGCTTCCCCAAGCTTAGGCTTTTCCATAGCCTTAGTAATAATGGTGTCCAAAGAATTTATACTAATAACATTACTACCATTATAATGCAAACAAAATTCCATAGGTTTTTTAATTTTCTCATCAAAAGTATCATGTCCTAATGCAATATAAACTTCATAGAGATCCCTAAATTTTTTGTTGTTTTCCATTTAGCCTAACTAGTGAAATAAAAACAAGAAACAAAAAGTAATAACTGCAGAATCTAAAGGGGATACCTTCCAACGCTTACCTCCCCGGCAACGGCGCCAGAAAATAGCTTGATGTCTACGCACGCTTCTATTCTCGTAGACAGTGTTGGGCCTCCAAGAGCAGAGGTTTGTAGAACAGCAGCAAGTTTCCCTTAAGTGAATCACCCAAGGTATATCGAACTCAGGGAGGTAGAGGTCAAAGATAACCCTCTCAAGCAACTCTGCAGTTAAGATACAAAAAGTCTCTTGTGTCCCCAACACACCCAATACACTTGTCAGATGTATAGGTGCACTAGTTATGCGAAGAGATAGTGAAATACAAGTAATATGGATGATTATAAGTAGTAATTGCAATCTGTAATAAAAATGGCAGCAAGCAAACATGTAGCAGAACTTGTTGGAAACGGTGTTTCAATGCTTAGAAACAAGGCCTAGGGATCCTACTTTCACCAGTGGACATTCTCAACAATGACATCAAAGTTAAATAAATAAACACTACTCTCAAACACTCTCATGTTGGATAACAAACACCATTCATTGTGTAGGGCTACAAGAGCACACTCAAAGTCAGAGTAAACTAACACCAACAACGTCATAAAGGAATCACACACGGTGCACACACGGTCACCATTACATCCGTGAATAACCCCGGAGTTCATATTAAAGTAACCTCTAGAGTGCATAATAGATAAAGAGTAGCATCACATATTCAACTAGATTACAAAGCTCATGATCACATAAAAGATCACATCATGGGAGAGAGAGATAGACCACATAGCTACCGTAGATCCCGCAGCCCCGGGGGAGAACTACTCACTCCTCATCGTAGGAGTCAGCAACGGCGATGGAGATGGCGGTGGAGTCGATGGAGATGGCTCCGGGGGCAATTCCCCGTCCCGGCAGGGTGCCGAAACAGAGACTTATGTCCCCCGAATCTTGTCTTCGATGGCGGCGGCGCTCTGGACCCGTGGAGGAAATATCGAACACCGTCCTAGGGTTTTTAGTCTGGGGGTATATGTAGGCGAAAGGGCGAGGTCGGTGGCGCCCCGATCGGCCCACATCGCCTGCTGGCGCGGCCCAGGCTCCTGCCGCGCCACGAGGTGGTGTGGCCGCCTCGGTCGCCCACTTCGTCTCGTCTTCGGTTTTCTGGAACGTTCCCAAATAAAAACCGACTTCTGAAAAGAAATCGTCCAATTCCGAGAATATTTCCTTAAGTACTTTTCTGAAACCAAAAACAGCAGAAAACAGGGAACTGGCACTGTGGCATCTTGTTAATAGGTTAGTCCCAGAAAATGCATAAAACTATATAAAATGCATATAAAACATGTAATAAGTTGGTATAATATAGCATGGAACATAAAAAATTATAGATACGTTGGAGACGTATCACTTAGCCTCTGGTCTCTTAGTTTATCAAAAATAAAATACCAAGTTTTGCCCATTTAGCTTAGTTGATACATATGGTGTCTAGCTGAAAGGCGCTAAAGAAAAGCGCTTATGGGAGACAACCCACTTTTTATTCCTGTTGTTTTCTTTTATATTGAGTCAAGGAACATGCCTACCTCTATAGCAATTCATTTGTATCTTTATTTTATCGCATTGTTGTGTCAAGTAAAGCCTCTAGTAGTAAGTTGATGCTAGATTTGAATTCCTGCACAGGAACAGTTCTCCGATGTCCACCGTTTAATTCATAAGAGTTCATAGAAAAATCAAAATGACCTGGGATTTTTTGTGCGTAACCTCAGATATGTATGCAACTTTCATTAGTTTTGAGTTTTCTGATCTGAGCAAGTTAAGTGCCTCGAAAAAATTCGTCTTTATCGACTGTTCTGTTTTTGACAGATTCTGCCATTTATTTTGCATTGCCTCTTTTGCTGTTTTTGAGTGGATCTTTTTGCTCCACAAAATACCAGTGGCTGTAGATAATGTCCAGTAGCAACTGTGATGATTGTGTCCATGCAGAATATGAGAATTTTTGATTATGCACAAACCCTCTAATGAAATTTATTTTGAGTTTGGTGTGGAGAAAGTTTTCAACGATCAAGAGAGAGGATGATATGATGTGATCAAGAAGATGAAAAAGCCTAAGCTTGGAGATGCCCCTGTGGGTCACACAAGTGTCGATGTGTGATTCCCACGGAACAGGGATAACTACACTCGAGGGGGAAGTTCGTGAGGGGGACTGAATACGTTAGTTAACATCCCTCAGCCGGCACGGCGACGGTGCTCGTCGTGCCTGCAGCGGGACAGCACGACAGAGATGGAGTCCGGCCCGTACCCAGGTTCACGGCCCTCAGGGTGAGGTAAAACGGCTACTCCTGCCTGTCGGTATTGCACTGCGGTAGGAACAGTACAATGAGCTTGCCGAGGGCTCTCGAGCGGCTATGCGGAGCTTGGAGGGGGAAGGATGAGCTCTTCTTCCTCCTCGAGCTCGCTAAGCTTGGCTCGGCTATGGTCCGGTGTACACGGATGAGTGGTTGATTTTTCGATCCTTCGCTACGGTGGCGCTCCTGCTCCTTATATAGGCACCCCGGGCCTCATCCCTGCGCGCTGCGCAGTGGAAGGGTTCCCACATGGCGACGAAATGGTGGAGCGGGGTGCACCACAGCTGAGGTGCCCATGGACTCGGTCCATGGTCGCAAAGCATGCCTTCGTGGCAGGGCAGCCGCCGTCTTTGCAGAGCGGCCAGCTGGTACTGCAGAGACCGTGGGGGTGCCCATGGTGACGTCGCCGTTGGAGCGTTGCGCCGGCCACCTGCTTTATCACCAAAGAGGAAAGCCTTGGTGGCGGCGCAGGGGACACAGCGCTTTGTTGACTCCTTTTATCACCAGAACGGCAACTGTGGCGCCGTCGTCATCGCGCGCAGACGCGCGCGTCACTCTGCGGCTGCTGCAGAGGCCATGTGCGCTCTGCAGCGGTTCCTTCGTAGCGAAGTATCCCCGCAGGGCCCGGGAGGCCCTATGGAGGGTGTTGCGTTGACTTCTCTCCAAGGGGGAGAAGGCCCTGTAGGGGGGGCGGCCTCAGGGTGAGCCCCTTCAGGCCCTTCGCTGCCCCCTCAAGTCCTCTCGAGAGAGCTCTCCCCTCGGGGGTCTCCCCAAGCGTTCCGCTTGGTCCTTAGTTGTTTCGTCAGCATCGATGCGTGTGTGGGCCGTGGAGACTGGGCTCTGCAAACCCTAGAATCCACTGGGCCGACAGTAGCCCCCGGGCCCACGACGGGCACGGCGAGGCCCATCGGGCCCAGACGAAGCGTCGCGGGTCCAAAACGTCCGGCCTGCCCGTGACACGCGTCACTTGGTGGTGAGTTCGCGATGACTCGGTTTCTCCGGACGATCGTGCATAGTGGGGGGTCCCGCCACGACTCCCATGACCACGCCTTGGTAACTGCTCGGACGGGGCATAAAGCTGCGCGCCGGTCCGAATCGCAGTCATTGCTTCCCATTCTGCGCCTCCATTCTCCCAACTCTCAACCTCCTAGCTCTCCTTCTCCGGCGAACTCTTTTCCTGTCCGACGAGCATTCCCCTTTCCTTCGCTCTCCCGCGCCTCCGTCTTGCACCGCCAATGGGGGGATCCAAAGGCAAGGCGGCGATGGCCTCAGCCCGCCAGGATGCGCAGGAGGATGAGACGCTCGGCCCCGCCCTGATTGGGACGCGCGTCGATGCGGCAGCGCTGGACAAGATTCAGCACCTGGTCGCCGGGAAGAACAATGAGCACGGCGCCACCGCCATCCGGGCCGCGAGGTTCGGCCGTCTTCCGGCGGGTTTTTACCCCATCTTCCTCCAGACTCTCTTTGCAGGGCTGGTGCCTCCGTACTCGCCATTCTTCGAGGCCGTTTTAGAGTTCTATCAGATCCACCTCCTGCACCTTCACCCCAACTCCGTTCTCATCCTCTCCATCTTCGCCTTCCTGTGTGAGGCTTATTTGGGGGTGAGGCCATCGGTGGCCCTCTTCCGGAGCTTCTACGCGCTCCGGAACACCGCGAAGACCGAGCGGACGGGCTGCGTGTCCTTTCGCATCGTGGACGGCATGGGGGATCTCTACATCCCCATGTCCTGGAGCGGCGAGAGGCCCGTGACGGCGGTGTCGAAGAAAGTGGACGACTTCAGGCAGAAGTGGTTCCTCATCGGCGTCCCGTCGCAGAGCTCCCTCCTCGACGTCCCAGAAGCGCCGCCCGTGAAGAACACCCACTGGGGCAAGCGGGCTCTCGAGGGCCCTCAGGTAGCGGGCCTCGTGGGCCACTTGAGGATGCTCCGGGAACACGGCCTCACCGGCCAAATGGTGGCGGAGGAGTTTGTGAGGCGCCGCATCGCCCCCCTTCAGGCGCACAAGAAGCCGATGTGGGCGTACTCAGGGCTCATGGACCCGATGCGGCTCCACCCCTGCGATCCTCGCCCCGCCGTCGTCGCCATCATCATGGGCGGCCTCTTCGTCAACCCCGACGTGCCCGCGGCGGTCGCTGTGGCGATAAGGCCTCTGTACCAGGTTCCGGACCAGCGCCAGGCCACCCTGGCGCAGATGCCCACATTCACCGCGCTGGGCCTGGCGGGGGAGGAGGAAGAGGAGGAGGGGCCAATGCCCATGGCGAGGGACGGGGACGCTGTCGAGTCTCCGTACGCGTCAGAGGCGGAGCATGGCGACGCGGAGCAAGGTGACGCGGAGGCGGAGGCGGTGCCCTCCGCAGGCGGGGCGAGCTCGTCCCAAGCCGCGCCACCCACAGCGGAGGTCTACGAGCTTTCGTCCAGCGACGGCGAGGAGGCCGAGGCTGGGCGCCGAGAGCCTCGGACTAAGGCGGCCCATGATAGGCCTGCCGGGGAGCCCCCAAGCGCTTCCCTCAAGAGGAAGGCTGAGGCGGCTCCTGAAGGGTCAGGAGTCCGGACCGCGCCCTCATGGCGCGCGTCTGGTATGGCGTGGGTCGACACCCGCGCGAAGAAGTCCAAGTAAGTGCTCTTGGGTTCTGTCGTTTTCCTTCGGTTTTCTGCCTGTCTCCTCCCCTGACCGGTCTCCTCGTCTCACGCCAGCGACCCAGCGCCAGCGAAGCGCCGCAGGCTCCGCAAGGCTGCGGATGTGAAGAAGGCCGCTCCCGAGGCCGCGCCCGAGGCCGAAGCGGGCGAGGCCGCGGCAGATGAGGCCGCGAGGCCTAAGGAGGAGGCTTCTGCAGGCCCTCAGGTGGACATGCCTCCGGAGGAGGAGCACATGGAGGAGCAGCTGGAGATGGCACCCACTCCGCCCCGCGCGGCAACCCCCCCGGCGCAACCTGAAGCAGCGGCTGGCGCTGCGTCGGCCCCGAGCGCGCCTGAGGCCAGCAGGGAGGATATTCCGCCATCCCCGCCATCCGCTAGGATGGAGGAGGCAACGGCGATGGGGCAGACCTCCTCTGCCCCGGAAGCAACTGAGGTGGTGCCGCCTGAGCGAGGCGACACCGAGGCGCAGGGCACAGGCGCCGAGGCGGAGGATTTGCCTCCAAGCCCCCAGGCCCACGCGGAGGCTTCCTCCTCCAAGCTCGACACCGGCGCTGGGCCCTCCGCGCCACGCAAGGCATCCCAGGCCCTATCTCTCAGCGGCTGGGACTGGAGTCGGGGGCGACGCGATGTCGCCTTCCGCCTGGTGAGAGAGTCGCTGGAGGGCCTGGAGGCCCACCTCGCTCTCGAGGACGGGAAGCTCGCCCAGCAGCGGGACGAGCTTGCGGGGGCCTGGGCCTCTCTCCACGCAGCTGTGGAGGCCCGCAGGCATAGCGACCAGGCTCTGCAGGCGGGTCGCGAGGAGGCGCTGCGGTTCGCCAAGGAGGTGCGCGAGGGCGCCATGCGCGATGCGGAGGAACTCCTGGAACCCCTCCGGGCCGAGCGCGAGGCAGCGGCGGAGGATCTGGCCGCGGCAAGGGCGGAGCGCGAAGCGGTGGAGCACTCGCTGGCAGACAAACGCCGCGAGCTCGCCCATCTCGAAGCCAAGATCATCGCCAACTCCGAGACTGTGCGGACCAGCCTGGAGGGGATCCGCACGAGCTTGGAGGCCAGGGGACAGAGCCTGGGCGAGCGTGAGGAGGATGTGCGCTGCCGCGACGAGCAGCTGGCTCTGCGGGAGCAGGAGCTGTCGGGGCAGCGTGCTGCCCTCGAGGCCCGCGACGAGAGCCTGGCTGCGGCTCTCGTCAAGTATTAACGCGAGGTGGCTACCCACAAGGGGCATGTGGAGCGCTTCAACAAGAGGTTCGCCGAGCAGAAGAAAGACGCTGAGGAGGAGTTCCAAGCCCGGGAGAAGGCGTACCGCGCCGCTGTCTCCCGCGACTATGCCGAGAAGTTCACCAAGCAGGAGGGCCGCTTCAAGGCGAGGCTTGGCGAGAGCGGCGCCCGGATGCATCAGCTCGAGAACATGAACGCCACCCTCGTCGCCAAGGTGAAGCGCGAAATGGATCGCCGCCGCGTCGCTGAGGAGGCCCGCAAGCGCGTGGAGCAGGACCTCGCCTCCCTCATGGCCGACATGGAGGACATGAACCAGCAGGTGGGTCCTGCCGTGGAGAAGGCGGTGGAGGCCGCTGAGAGCGCCAAGGCGGCGCAGGTGCTGTCGCAGCAGCAGGAGCGCATGTTCCTGACCCTGGCGGGCCGGGGCCGCGAGCTCGCTGCGAAGTTGGGAGCAGAAGCGCCGTCTGTCCCGGCTCAAGGCCACGCCGACGCCGCCACCTACCTCCTGTACTTCGAGCAGCTCTTCACGGCGCTCAAGGGCCCCGCCGCGGAGCTCCGCGACGTGGTCGAGGAGGAGTGCCGCCAGCTCCTGGCGGTGGCGATGGACCGCATCTTCTCCAACCTCGTGCACCTCCAGCCCGGGTTCGACCTTGCGACGGTGACCGAGCCCCTCGAGGGGGAGGAAAGGTGGAAAGCCTCCAACTCCGTCCGCGACCAAGTGGACGACTTCTGCAGCCGCTTTAAGCGGGCCGCAGCGGAGGACGAGGACGACGACGAGGGGAGCGAGCTTGAAGAGGAGGGATCCGGCCAGGACGACGACGAGGCCGCTGCCTAACTTCCTCCTGAGACCCTCTCCTGCAGTGCAGTGCGCTTGTAGCGCTGTAGGGATGTTTATCTTAAAGACTTTTGTTGTTCAGTCTATAATATACTTCTTATTTTAAGCATGTGCCGCTAAGTCTGTGTGTGCTCCCCTCGAGGAGCCTTTGCTTCAACTCCGTGTCTTTTTCGCTCTGCGTCGCCGGACCCTTCTCTTCGCGCTATGACTCCGCCGCTGCGGTATGCTCGAGCAATGACTCGGCAAGGCCGGGGGGAGTTTAAGGCTTAGAGAGGTAAGAACCCTCGAGTCGCGATGCTGAGGGCCCCCCTTTGACGCGCAAGCAGCCCATGGAGAGTGAGGGAAAAGACCACTCGAGGGACGCAGAGTGCTCGTGAGAGAGATGCAAGGGTTCTCTTGATGTGAACAGGGAACTTAGCTCCGCGAGGCTTTTCGCCCTGCGGGGGATTCCTCTGGCGATGTCCTTCCCTTCAGGGGCCGAGTTTTTCCTCCACAGGCCTGGAGAGGCTCTCGTTCCCTGTGGACGTTAGAGAGGCGAACCAAAACGCTAGAGCATAGTAGTAAGGACTTATGCGCGCTTATAGGTTTCCTCATGGGTGCCTCGCGAGGAGAGAGAGTACCAAGGTCCTTTGGGAAGGTGGCGTGTATCCGGGAGCATGCCCTTTAGCCAGAGCTCAGGATCCCTTGGATTTTGCAGTGCTGCTGGGGTGCTCTTGGGCACAGGCACCGTACTCAGCCCCCGCTCGCGAGGTGCGCATGGGAAGAATATAAGCGCACATTTGAGAGTAAGGGATGAGAGTAAAACTTGCCATCGAAATATTACATAGCGGCACCTTGGCGCAAAGTTCACTTGGAACGAAAACGGTGCCTGAGCGCAAAGTTCACTTGGAACGAAAATGGCGCCTGAGCGCAAAGTTCACTTGGAACGAAAATGGCGCCTGAGCGCAAAGTTCACTTGGAACGAGAATCGGTTCATTACACTTGCGTTTGCCAAGCTAACGTTCCTTCCATGTCGAGGCATGGGGACCACCCATTAGTGGCAGAGGTTCACTGCGGCCTGCGGTGGCTCATTTGCAGGAGAGCTCGGAGGGCTGAGCCTCGGGAGAAGCTTTGAGAAGCTTGGAGGTGAAGCCGTGAGCTTCCCTCTAGAGACAAAAAATGCCTGGCGTGGCAATGATCACGGGTAGAACTTGCGCAGATGCGCGATGTTCCACGGGTTCTTGACGGGGATGCCTTCTTCGGTCTCGAGGCGTACTGCGCCAGGCCTGGCGACGTGGGAGACCCTGTAGGGACCTTCCCACGTCGGCGAGAGCTTGTGGAGGCCTTCCCTGGAGAGGATTCGCCTGAGGACGAGGTCGCCCGCCTCAAGGGTGCGTGAGCGCACATGGCAGCTGTGGTAGCGTCGCAGATCTTGCTGGTACCTTGCCGCTCTGAGGGCGGCATGGCGGCGCAGGCCCTCGAGGAACAGCAGGTCGTCGTTGTGGAGGCCCTCTTGGATGTCCTCGTTGAAGGCAAGGACCCGTGGGGATCCATGCCTGATTTCTGCAGGGAGGACTGCTTCAGCTCCGTAGACCAGGGCAAACGGCGTTTCGCCTATAGGCCTTGAGGAAGTTGTGCGCATGGACCAGAGCACGGAAGGGAGCTCGTCGATCCAGCCCTTGCCGTGGCCCTTGAGGATGTTGAAGCTTCTGGTCTTGAGGCCCTTGAGGACCTCTGCGTTCGCTCGCTCGGCTTGACCGTTGCTGCGTGGGTGAGCCACTGAGGCGAAGCAGATCTTGACGCCAAGCTTGTCGCAGTAGGCTCGGAAGATGCCACTGGTGAATTGCGAGCCATTATCGGTGATGATGCGGTTAGGCACACCGAAGCGGCAGACCAGGCTCCTGATGAACTTCACCGCGGCACCGGCCGGAATGGTGCGCACTGGTTCAACCTCGGGCCACTTGGTGAACTTGTCGATGGCCACGAAGAGGAAGCGATAGCCCCCCTGCGACTTTGGGAAGGGGCCCAAGATGTCCAGCCCCCAGACCGCGAACGGCCAGGAGAGCGGGATGGTTTGGAGCCCCAGCGCTGGCTGATGAATTTGCTTGGCGTGGAACTGGCAGGCGTCGCAGGTTTGTACGATGGCAACCGCATCTTGAAGCACTTGAGGCCAGTAGAAGCCGCTCCTGAGGACCTTGCCTGCGAGGGTGCGCGCACACGAGTGGTGGCCGCACTCCCCGCTGTGGATGTCCTTGATCAGCGATCGGCCTTCCTCGGGGGGACGCATTTGAGCGCGATGCCGTTCGGGCGCTTGCGATAGAGGTCTCCCTCAAGGATGCAGTAGGCTTTCGCCTGTCGAGCGATTCGCTCTGTTTCTGCATCTTCTTCAGGGAGGATCCCCTTCACCAAGTAGTCCTTGAGCTCGTCAATCCAGCCTGTGGCTTGGTGGGCTGCCGTCAGCAACAGACGCTCCCCTGTGCTGGGGCCGCAATCGGGGGCCCCAGACTCAGGAGGTGGTGGGAGCGCTGCATCTGTGCTTGCGGCTGTGGCCTCTTGAGGCTGCTTGATGGATGCCTTGGCGAGTCTTTCCTCAAAGACGCCGGCCTGCTGGGGTTGCCTCCGCGAGGCCCGCTTGGCGATGTCATCAGCCTCCTGGTTCTCTTTCCTTGGGATGTGCATGAGTTCCATGCCCCTGAAGTGCTTCTCAAGCTTGCAGACCTCTTCAAGGTATGCTGCCATGTGGTCGTCTTTAGGCGTGTAGCTCTTGTTGGAGAAGTTGACGAGCAACTGGGAGTCGCCCTTGATGAGTAGGTGCTTGACGCCTAGAGCGATGGCGGCCCTTAAGCCGGCGAGGAGGCCCTCGTATTCAGCGATGTTGTTGGAGATCTTGTCAATCGTGAAGCATAACTGGACAGCATAGTAGAGCTTGTCGCCTTTGGGCGAAGTCAGGACGACGCCTGCCCCGCCATTGCGGCAGGCAAAGGCTACGTCGAAGTGCATGGTCCAGTGGCTGGGCATTGTGTCTCCAGCGGGCTCAGCCTCTTCCCCCCGAGGCTCTTCAGGGCTTGGGTCGGTCCATTCGGCGACGAAATCAGCCAGCGCTCGCCCCTTGATGACTCTTGTGGTGTCGAAGCGCAAGTTGAATGGCTGCAGCTCTATGTTCCACCCCGCGACACGATCTGTGGCGTTGGGGTTGCACAGGATCTGCTCCAGGGGGAAAGCAGTGACCACCGTGATGGGGTGGCCCTGGAAGTAGTGTCTCAGCTTCCTGGAGGCGATGAGGAGAGCGACGAGAAGCTTCTGCTGCATCGGGTACCGCTCCCGAGCATCCCGCAGCACCGTGCTGACGAAGTAGACGGGGTGCTCGACAAGGGTTGTCGGTGGGGCTGCAGCGTCAGCCCCCTGCGTAGGCTCCTCAGGGCCCTTGTCGAGATCCGCCTGCAGGGGGGTCTCGACAGGGGTGCCGGGAGCAGGCTCGACTTGAGGCTGTGGGCCTGGCAGTGGGTCTGTGGAGGCTGCTCCTTCGACGAGATCCTTGTCGGGGGGCTTTGGGCTTGGAGTGGCAGTGCTCTTCTTGGGGAGGACAGGCTCTTCCCTCTCGGCCACCAGGACGGCGCTTGCGGTCTGAGGAGTGGCTGAAAGATACAGCTCCAGATGTTCGCCTGTCCTGGGGGCCACCAAGACTGGTGGGCTGGCCAGATACCTCTTTAAGTCCTCGAAGGTCTTGTCCGCCTCAGGGGTCCACTTGAACGTGCCAGACCTCTTCATGATCTTGAAGAATGGCAGGGCTCTCTCGCCGAACTTGGAGATGAATCGGCCCAGGCTAGCCATGCAGCCTGCTAAGCGCTGCATTTCCTTGAGCCGGCGAGGAGGTTGCATTCCTTCTATGGCCTTGATTTTGTCAGGGTTTGCTTCTATGCCGCGGTGGGACACCAGGAACCCGAGGAGCTTGCCTGAAGGGACCCCGAAGACGCATTTGGCGGGGTTCAGCTTGATGTTCACCTTGCGCAGGCTGGCGAAGGTTTCCTCGAGATCCTTCAAGAGGGTGCCTCCCACTCGAGACTTGACCACTATGTCATCGACGTAGGCCTCAGCGTTCCTGCCCATCTGTGCCCCCAAGGCAATCCTCATGAGCCTCTGGAAAGTGGCGCCAGCATTCTTCAGGCCGAAGGGCATGCATGTGTAGCAATACACGCAACAAGGGGTGAGGAACGTTGTCTTCTCCTCGTCCTCTTTAGCCATTTTGATCTGGTGATAACCAGAGAAGGCGTCCAGAAAACAGAGGAGGTCGCAGCCAGCGGTGGAGTCCACGACCTGGTCTATCCTCGGCATGGGGTATGGGTCCTTGGGGCAGGCCTTGTTGACATCGGTGTAGTCGATGCAGAGTCGGCCTCCTCCAGCGGGTTTAGGGACAACCACGCCGTTGGAGAGCCAAGTGGGGTGCGCGAATTCGCGGACGACTTTCGCCGCCTTTAGCTTCTCTACTTCCTTGACGATGAATGCTTGCTTCTCGGGGGCTTGCTTGCGTGCTTTTTGCTTGACGGGGCGTGCGTCTGGACACACGGCTAAGTGGTGCTCGATCACCTCCCTTGGTACACCAGACATATCTGACGGAGTCCATGCGAACATGTCAGAGTTTGCCTGAAGGAAGGCGACGAGCGCGCTTTCCTATTTAGGAGGCAGGGCAGCGCCTATGGTGACGCTAGCCCCCGAGCCTTCGGCCCCCGAGCCACTGGTACCCAGTGGCACCTTCTTTGTGGCAGCTTGCTCCTGAGAGAACACTTGTTTCTTCTTCTTGGGCCTCTCGAGAGGCTCCATGTCCTCGTCGGCCGGGAATGCCATGGCACCTGCCTTGTAGGCGCTCTCGACAGCGCGCGTGGCGTCCAGGATATGACCATGGATGGCGATGGTGCCAGCGCTGCCGGGGATCTTGACCATGTTGTAGGCATGGTGCGTGACGGCCATGAATTTCGCGAGAGCGGGGTAGCCGAGGATGGCATTGTACGGCAGGCCGATGTGGGCGACGTCGAAGTCGATCAGCTCTGTGTGATAGTCCTTCTGCGTGCCGAAGGTGACGGCGAGCCGGACCTGGCCCAGGGGTTCGATGGAACCACTGGTGACCCCGGTGAACGGCCTGGAGGGCATAAGCCACTCGTAGGGCACTTGAAGCGTCTCGAAGGTCTCGACAGAGATGACGTTCAGGCCAGCTCCCCCATCAATGAGCGTCTTGGAGACAGTGATGTTGTTGATGCTGGGGGAGCAGACCAGGGGGAGGGTCCCAACAGTCTTGGTCGACTTGGGGTGGTCCTTGGCGTCGAAAGCGATGGTGTACTGGGACCACTTGAGGGGCCAGGCTCGGGGGAGCTTCTGCGGGCGTTCTTGGTGGCTGGCTCTGCCGCTAGGACAGCAGTGGTCTTGCGCTTGGTCTCCTCGCGCTTCTTGTGGCTCTTGGAGCCCTCAGCCTGGTCGTCCCCTCGCTGGCTCATCTTGACGAAGAGGAGTCCCTCTTCGGCCTTGGCGCACTTGTCCGCGAGGTCGAACAGCTTCACTACAGAGGTGAGCTTGTCGTGAATGCCCAGCTTCTCGAGCATCCTGCGGTTCGTGACGCCCTCTCTGAAGGCGGCGATGACCTGCGTGTCAGGGATGTTCGGGATCTTGTTGCGCACTTGGCTGAAGTGCTGGATGTACTTGCGGAGGGTCTCATCCTTCTTCTGCACCACAGCGCGCAGGTCGTTGTGGGTGAGTGCGCGCTCGTACGTGCCCTTGAAGTTGGCGACGAACTGCTTGCAGAGCTCCTCCCAGGAGTCAATGGAGTCCTCGGGCAGGTTGAGGAGCCAGGACAGCGCGGAGTCCCTGAGCGCGTGGGAGAACCAGTTGGCCATGACCTTGTCGTCTCCCCCCGCAGCCTGGATGGAGGTGGTGTAGAGCTGCAGGAACTCGAGAGGGTTGGTAGACCCGTCGAAGCCCTTGGGGAGGGCTGGCCTGAACTTCTGTGGCCAGACCACGCGACGCAGAGCGCGGGTGAAGGCCAGGCAGCCAGAGGCGTACGTGGCGATTCCTCCTTGGAGAGCTCTGCGGTTCTGCTGCCCTGCCTGGCCGAGCTCCTCAACGAGGCGATTCTGGAGGTCTCTGCGGCGCTCCATGCCCACCCGTGCGTCAGGCGAAGTACGCTGCACGATCTGGCAGTCGTGCGGCGAGGAGGCGTGAGAGGGAGCCCTCTGCGCTGCGGCCGGAGGCGGTCCTGGCGGCGGCGGAGGCGCATCTGGTGCAGCCGTTCCCGCGCGGCCGGAGTGCTGGACCATGGAGCGCGACGGGGCGGGGCGCGTGGTGGCGACGTCGACGAGGTGGTGGAGACGGTCCAACCACTGGTCGTGGGCCTCAGCGCTAGGCCGGTAGCGCAGGAGCTCCTGGGCCATGAGAAGCGCGGTGTGCGGCGTGGGCTCTGGGCGTCCCTGAGAGGACGCGCCTTGGCGCCGCGACGGATGCGAAGACTCGGCATCGTCGTTGCGCTCCGGGGGGCCGTCCCCGTCGGCGCGGTGGCCGCTGTCGTTGTACTCTTCGCTCTCAGGCTCCTCCACATGCGGGCCGGTGTTGGCGCGCTCGGCAGCGCGAGGGCGGCCGCGGCGGCCGCAGGTGGGAGCTGTGTCGGGCTCGGTGTGAGCCCTGTCAGCTGCGCGCCTGTTGGCGCGCGTTGCGCGGGTGTCCGTCATGGCGGAAAGCCGGCTGGAGGTTGAAGACGCGCCTCAGTCCCCCTACCTGGCGCGCCAAATGTCGATGTGTGATTCCCACGGAACAGGGATGACTACACTCGAGGGGGAAGTTCGTGAGGGGGACTGAATACGTTAGTCAACAACCCTCAGCCGGCACGGCGACGGTGCTCGTCGTGCCTGCAGCGGGACAGCACGACAGAGATGGAGTCCGGCCCGTACCCAGGTTCACGGCCCTCAGGGTGAGGTAAAACCGCTACTCCTGCCTGTCTGTATTGCACTGCGGTAGGAACAGTACAATGAGCTTGCCGAGGGCTCTCGAGCGGCTATGCGGAGCTTGGAGGGGGAAGGATGAGCTCTTCTTCCTCCTCGAGCTCGCTAAGCTTGGCTCGGCTATGGTCCGGTGTACACGGATGAGTGGTTGATTTTTCGATCCTTCGCTACGGTGGCGCTCCTGCTCCTTATATAGGCGCCCCGGGCCTCATCCCTGCGCGCTGCGCAGTGGAAGGGTTCCCACATGGCGACGAAATGGTGGAGCGGGGTGCACCGCAGCTGAGGTGCCCATGGACTCGGTCCATGGTCGCAAAGCATGCCTTCGTGGCAGGGCAGCCGCCGTCTTTGCAGAGCGGCCAGCTGGTACTGCAGAGACCGTGGGGGTGCCCATGGTGACGTCGCCGTTGGAGCGTTGCGCCGGCCACCTGCTTTATCACCAAAGAGGAAAGCCTTGGTGGCGGCGCAGGGGACACAGCGCTTTGTTGACTCCTTTTATCACCAGAACGGCAACTGTGGCGCCATCGTCATCGCGCGCAGACGCGCGCGTCACTCTGCGGCTGCTGCAGAGGCCATGTGCGCTCTGCAGCGGTTCCTTCGTAGCGAAGTATCCCCGCAGGGCCCGGGAGGCCCTGTGGAGGGTGTTGCGTTGACTTCTCTCCAAGGGGGAGAAGGCCCTGTAGGGGGGGCGGCCTCAGGGGGAGCCCCTTCAGGCCCTTCGCTTCCCCCTCAAGTCCTCTCGAGAGAGCTCTCCCCTCGGGGGTCTCCCCAAGCGTTCCGCTTGGTCCTTAGTTGTTTCGTCAGCATCGATGCGTGTGAGGGCCGTGGAGAGTGGGCTCTGCACACCCTAGAATCCACTGGGCCGACAACAAGCATATTTTAAGAGGACTCAAGCGTCTAAGTTTGGGGATGCCCAAAGCATCCCCTTCTTCACAACAAACTATCAGGTCATCTCTAGTGAAAATATATTTTAATTCCGTCACATCTTATGTGTTTTACTTGAAGCGCATGTTTGCTTTTATTTTTGTTTTGTTATTTTCATGCTCTGAATAAAATGGATCCTAGCATTCTTTTGTGGGAGAGAGACACGCTCCGCTTTTTCTTATGAATACTCGTATTCTACACTTATATTCGTTGAGTATATTCGTTGAGTATTCTTTTTGCTTTTCGCTCCTGTTTTTCATGCATCTCTTGTTTAGAGCTGTTAACTCTTATATGATATACTCTCTTGTTTCATTGTTAAGTATTTGGAGGGTTTATGTTAAAATAAGTTGATCGTCACATCTTTTATTCATCTCCTGTTTGAAGAGGTGGTTCAAAGTTTGGTAAACTTAAAAATGATGTGTAAATGATATTGTTTAGTAGTTTATGTTTTCTTATGGTTAGTTTCAACTAGCTAATAGTGCGTATTATGTCATTTTGATCTTAACATGCATTGTTTGTTCATAAGATAGTATGGCATTGTGGTATCCTCCTCTGAATGATTTACTTGAATCGACTTGGCACATGCTCACACATGTTTATGACTCAAACAAAAGTCAATCAAAGCCTCGATGATTTATTTTGCCTCGGAGTTCTAGTATAATTTTTATGCCACTGTTAATTTTATTTTGTCGCAAGTATGATTATGATGGTTATTGCTCTCTTGATTGTCGCTCCCCAGTCTATTGCTAGCCTCCACTTGTACTAAGCGGTATTACTGCTTGTGCTTCCAAATCCCTAAAAACCAAGTTATCCCAAAGAGTCCACTATAAATTCCTATGCATGGCATTTCAAACCATTCAAATAAATTTGCATGTGCTACTTTTAAAACCTTCAAAATACTTCTCATTTTGTGACACTGTTTTAGCTCATGAGGAAGTAGTGGTTGGGCTTGTTATGTTCCATACTAATTAAGTAAACCTCGACTTGCATGCTTCATCTGCTTGTCATTAATTTTGCAAAGAGCTGGTTAGACCACTATAATATCCAAAAGATTTAAGAAAGTAAAAATAGACACTCCTCCATGGTATGTGATTGTTGGTGGGCACCGAGGATTCGGTTAGCCATGGTTTGTGTTAAGCAGAGGTTGGGAGGAGTGTCAAGCCATATATAAAGAGCATACTATAAAATGCATGTTTTTAATAAATCGGAACCGCTCTCAACTTGTTTAGTATGGAAGATAAGAAGAACTCTATTGCCATTCATTGACA
The DNA here is from genome assembly GCA_026929855.1 of Poa annua. NCBI lineage: Eukaryota > Viridiplantae > Streptophyta > Magnoliopsida > Poales > Poaceae > Poa > Poa annua. The sequence goes on along the minus strand of CM049435.1, from coordinate 41,571,503 downwards.
GAACAACCACCACTCAAAAACAATTTTACTCCTGTTTTATAAATGAAAAGCTCTAGCACATGATAAATGCCGGCTTCCCTCTACGAAGGGTCTATCTTTTATTTTAATGTTGAGTCACCATTCTTTTTTTGAGCACTTTTTCGAGATCATAGATGTCATTCTTAGTGAAATGTACTTGTTCCAGAATACGGTTATCCGTGACATAGCTTGATGCTTTTATCTTTGATATCTTTATATCTAGTCTTCATTTAAAACTTCAGAGGTGCCCGGGCATTTATGTTTTGCTGTACAAATTCAGGCAAGCGAGATACCACTCTACCATGTTTTATTATGATCATTACAATCTTGTTAATGTTTATAAATTTCATGTTATGAGCTCTTGGTTGGTTGATACTCTCCATTGGGTAACATGATTGCTAAGTTTTACTATCCATACATCATGCAATTGTTAAAAACCTGATCATAGCATTTACAATCAAATATTATTATGTTATCATTTACCTACTCGAGAACGAGCAGGAATTAAGCTTGGGGATGTTGATACACCCAAAACGTATCTATAATTTTTGATTGTTTCATGCCATTTTTATGCTTTTAGTACTTGTTTTTATATTAAGTTTCTTATTTATTTGGACTAACCTACTAATGGTTGGAAAAGTGCACAATGTTCTTGTTTTACTCTTTGATGTGTAGAAATTATAAAGAATACAAGAGGAAACCTTGTTGGAGTCGAATTGGGACTTTCCAGAAATCTGTCTGAAAACTATTTTCGAAGATTGTCACGTTTGGGCCTGAAGACGATGTCAAATGAAGGTGACACAGAAGAGTAAATTGTAGGCAATTTTATTTGAATAAACCTGGTCTAACAATTCGGCCCCATCCGAGTCCGGATGCTACAGATATGTCCGTTTTCGTAGAGCCCAATAGGGGTTGACGGAAATCCGAGAGTCCATATAAAGAGGGAAACCCTAGGTCGTGGGAGCCTCCTCCAACCACGAATTTCCAGCCACCAAAGCCACGTTTTTGCCTCCCCCACGGATCCCATCTCCATGGGGGAGGGCTCCCAAGAAGCCATGAAGGAGGGAGGCTAAGGGGCGGCGCTCCCCCATGATGCCGGCGGCGGGGAAGCAACTCCCCGCGCCGCCGGCGCCGCCGCCGCTGCCCTGCGCTCCTCGCTGCCCTCTCCGCCGTCTTCACCGCCATCTCCATCACCAACTCCTCCTTGTATTCAGTGGTTTATCCTCCCACAAACCTCTGTACCGTCCTATGTAAACATGGTGTTTGATGCTATAATATTTATCCTATGATCTATGTCATTTTTCCGTAGTTTATTTGTCTTTTGATTGCTTTGTTGAATGCATGAGGTTCAGTAGAGTTGTATGTCTATATGGTACTGTCCTTTGGTGTCCATTATATTTGTGCGCGCATGGATCAACACCCTAGGGTTAGTAGTATGTGCAAAGGAAGGGGGTAGTTCTGCCGGAGTGATAGAAACCTGAGGACTCGAACCGGTTAGTTGCACGTATGCGAGTAAGAGGACCATGAACTTAAGGCTATGGTTGGGGAAACCTTAATGCATTGTTAGTATTTACGGATGTTTGCTAACAATCCAATCATATAGTACTTGTAATACCAAGTAGTGGAGTGCATGTATATTTAGCCTCTTCCACATAGAAAACTGCATCGAAGACAATGAAACCAATATCTTCACTAATTAATCTTGGACAAAGCCACCACAATTACCACCACTTTTCCACACTCATGGTACTGTTAGTTTATGGTTACTTAGTATATCTTATTGCTGAAGCACTAACATTTACTTTCTTGTATTTATTATCTTGCAAAGCTACCTCTCATACCCGTATTATTGCTTTAGTTTTATTTTCTAGATAATTCAAATGTTTGGTGTGCGTAGAGTTGTATCAGTGGTTGATAAAACTTGAGAGAACATTCATCCTACCTTTAGCTCCTCGTTGGGTTCGACACTCTTACTTATCAAAAAGGCTACACACGATCCCCTATACTTGTGGGATATCAAGGCTCTCATCGTCCATAACTCAGGCGCCGAATTCGCCTCCCTCCCCTCGGTACGTCTCGGAGGCCACAAGACATTCGAACATGGCTCGGAAGAGAAAGGGGACACGCCCACGGATATGTTACGATACCCTGGCCTCGGCTATATCCTCGAGGGATCTTCTCCTCCGCCGGCAGAAGACCAGACATTCGGAATCAAGTTCATTCCATCGGCTGACTGCGTTGGCCCTCTGGTCGGCAAAGGTGAACCCGAGGAGCTCGCTCCGGACGCCGAGTCTCACCCTTCTCCACTAGAGCAACGGGGCTCCGTGGAGACTCACCCGGCAACACAGCCCGTCGAGTCGCCCCCAATGAACGGGGATTTTGGCCAAAACAAGGAAGAGGACCCATCAGAAGAAGATATCAACGAGTACACGCCTCAAGAGATCTACATCCCTCCCAAAAGAAGTGGCAAGCCGGGAGTCTGGTGCGGATACCATCAGTCGGGCAACCACAGCCTTGAGGATTGCCGCCAGTTTAGAAACGATAGTTGCCTCAGGAGCAACAGAGGAGAGTGCTACACCTGCGGAGAACTCGGACACCTTAGCCGAGAGTGCCTTTTCAAATCAGCACGGAAGGCCAAGTCGGTCTCCCGGATACTCGAGAAAGGAAGGTCGCCTTGAACTTCCTCCGATGCCTCCACGCAAACGGATGACTCCCCGGAAAGCAGCCTGCCGACCTTCCGGCAGCCCACTCAAAGCACCGCCTCCATTCGGGATTTTGCCTCGGGAAGCGTCTCAGACGGACAGTGGGAGCTCCCTGGTCGCGTGGTCACCATTCAGGCTGGACTAGAAGCACCTCCCCAGAAATATTGGATTTCTCGATGGATGGCCTTAGAGGAATCTAAGCCTGACACCTCTACAATTATGGACCCGGCACCTGTGCCCCATCAATAAAAATGAGATTGGTTTTCGCATCTCAAGCCTGAGTCCCCGGATTAAAATGGATTTTTCTGATTGGTCTCCGGACCGACGTCCTCTAATACGTCAGCAAGTATTTCTAGGTCTTCTCGCCGGAAGGATTTCTATATCTGGAAAAGGAACCCTGAGGTCTCTGGACCGACGTCTCCATTACGTCAGCAAGTATTTCCGGGTCTTCTCACCGGAAGGTTTTCTATGTCTGGAGAAGAAGTCAAGAGGTCTCCGGACCGACGTCTTCACTACGTCAGCAAATATTTCCGGGTCTTCTCGCCGGAAGAATCTCTATATTTGGAGAAGAAGTCTAGAGGTCTCCGGACCGGCATCATCACTACGCCAGCTAGCTGTCGGATCGTCCGAGTGGCGAGCTCCGAGTATTGGAAGAAAAATGAAGGTCCCTGGACCGGCGTCTTCACTACGCCAGCAAGCTAGCCAGTTCACCCATGTGGTGGTCTCCGGGTTCCTGGGGAACAAAAAAGATCTCTGGACCGGCTCCGGCCAGTAACAGCCGTGCCTAGGATGGCACTACCGGTCAGACCCGGGAATCGGCTATCTCGGCTGAAGACTCTGTTTCCTGCCGTATTGGGCAGACAGAAAAGAATTGCGCCCGAAATACGGCGTTGAAGACCCGCCACGGTGGCAGCGCAACTAAATACCGAGATAGCCGGGGGACTCCACGAATCGAGCTAAGTGCCTTTACCTTAATTGTTTTATCTCTTTATACTTTGGCTAAAGCGAATGCGGGCGTAAACCTGGGGCAGCGCCTTCCCCGACACCGCTGTCCGTTTCCCTCTGGCAGCGGAGTCGTGGGCTGAGGATTGTGCGGTCAGGAACGGTGGTTCTTTTGGGGGGTTGCGCCCTGTATCGGCCCACCAGATAATCTGGGGGTACACGGCTGGTTAGCGCTCTGGCCGGAAAAACCTTCCCGAGAGCGTCAAGCCTCCACGGGTATAATGCAGATCACTCAATGCAAGGAAAGGATACATACAGTCAAAAGCATTAAACGTCAAGTTTGCCCTCAGGCGATACGCAGAAACACAGTTCACGACACCCGGTTATTGTCATCCTTAATGTTTCAGGGTATCCGGCAGCTCACAGCTCGCCTTCAACGGAGAAGCGCTCCATGATCTTCTCCACCTCGTCAACAATACCCGGGAGAGGCGCCGCTCCTGGGGCCACATCCTCCATCTCTGCAAGCAGGGAAATAGCGGGATACCGCCTCTTGAGGGCGGTGACGAGGTGGTTCACCGCGAGCCGCGCGGCCTTCTCCCGGCCAGGCAAATAGCTTGGTCCGCGCATGGGCGAATCACATGAAGAAGCTCGGCGACGCGCTCCAGAAACGCTGGATAACTCTTGCAGGAGCCGGAGAAGTTGCTCGTGACACTGGGAGCCGGGACAACCGCAGCCCTCTGAGCTCCTGAACGATCTTCTCCGCAAACACGTTCATAGCCGGCAGAGGACTCGTCGTGTCACGTAGGACAGCCCTCGCTTGGTCCCGCTCACCCAGGGCCACCTTCAATTGCCCGGACAGCTCATCCTGACGCACCCGGGCAGCATGGGCGGAGGAGTTGGAAAACCCTACGGCCTCTTTCGCTGCCGCAAGATCAGCCTTCATGATTTCAAACTCCTGTTTCTCCTTCTTGTGGAGGACGGCGCCACGCGCGAGCTGACTCTCACGGTCATCTACCACTCCTTTCAGCCTGGCGACTCGGGTCGCCAGCCAGCTTCTTCTGCTTATCCCGTTCATCCCGGGCTTTCCGAAGATCGCGCCGAGCGGCGTCCCGGTCCCGCTTCATGTCCTCGAGATCCTTTGACAACCAGTCAACCTGATCAGAAAGCCGGGAGGCCTGCCTACTCTTGTCGCTCACCTCTTGGCGTGCCCAGGCATCCACATTCGCCATACTTTGGTCCAGGCGAGCTTCGCTTTCCTCCAGCTTCAGGCTAAGCTGTGAGTCCCTCTCCCAGTTTCGAGCCTCCGCACTGTCCAGCGCCGCTATCCGAACCTCCAGCTCCCGTTCGCGCTCGGAGAGTCGTCACTCCCGATCGTTCAAGTCTGCGGTCAGCTCCCCCTCCCGGGGCACGGGGACCCCTGCACCCGGCGTCTTGGCATGCTCCAAGGGCCTCGCCTTGCCTTCGCAGCGAGACGCGGGAACCGCCAACAGTCGCAGCTGAGCTCCTACAAAGGACAGGAGATCTTCAGCGTTGGCGAACGTTCCGGGTGGGGTCGATCCTGCCCCGGCATGGGTCGGCTCACCCGCCGGGACCCTCGCTCCTGGTGTTGCACCCGCCGCGGAACCAGAAGTTTCCCGGGGGTCTACGTCGCGCCCTCCCCCGGGGGCTCCGGGGCTCGGTGCCCGGTCCACGCAAGCCATCAGGGGGCCCACCGCCGGACCCGCGAGCGGTTGACCAAGCCCAGAATCAGGGGCGTTCTTCACATCATCGGGCTCGTCCAGCGTGCCACTCTCGCGCTCCGGGGAGCGCCCCGCCGGGGTCACCGCCTCAACCGCCGCATCGCCATCCCTGCAAATGCGTTTGCTGGTGCACTCAGGCTATTGGCTCCTGCACAAGAAGAAAAATGTCAGGGGCAGCACCACTTGAGATCCTCCCTACTTTCGGGGCGGTGCACATCAATAATACTCACCGGGTTCGCTTCTTAGGGACAGAGAAGGTCCACTTTCTGTCCAGCAAATCTCCAAAGATGCCTGGCGAACCCAACAACTTAGACTCGGCGCTGGCTTCCGGGGAAGGGATGCTCACGGACAGTGAACCAGGGCTCATGGCCGGCCGGGAACCTGAAGAAGCCTGCCTCCCGGGCGAGCCGGCACCAACGGGAGATGCGGATTGGGAGCCTTGGGGCCCCACTCGGATTTCATCTTCGTCTCCTTCCGAGTCTCCGCCTTCCTCCGGGGAGACATCTCCTTGCTCCGGGCCCGACACTTGCAGGCTGGCCCCGAGTGGCCCTTGATCTCTGGGCACGGGAGGGGGATTGATCTCGGTGGTACCAGACAGACCGTACTCATTGCACTGAGGCATAGAAACAACAATCTCATCGGCTAGGGGGTCCTCAAACAAAGGAAGGATGCCACTTGGGAGGGTGACTGGCTGGCTTGGCATCAGCTTCCCCACGATCTTCTTCCAATTGCTCTCCGACAAATAGAACTTCGGCCTTCGGGTATTGCGCCCTGCTCGATAGGCCTCCCACAGTGGGCGGTCCAGGTGTTGCAGCGGTGCAATCCCTCTACGCAGAAAGTCCGCCGCAATCATGGAGCACGTCACTCCTCGTTCCCGAAGCAAGGTCAGCCGAGACACCATCAAGAACAAGGCTCCATCTTGAGCACTCTTATTCTTGGAGTATGCCAGACGCTGGGCGGGATAGCTTGGAACCAGCAGACTGGCGCTCACCCCGCTCACCCGGACTGAGTACCATCCTCCACGCCATTCGTCTTGAGGAGCCGACGCGAGCATCTCCGGGTACTGGCTCATAACTTCCTCCCGGAGACGGAAAGTCACGCCTCCGGCTATCCACTTGGACTCGCCCAGGCGCGGCACGAAGAAGTGCCGGAACAAGGCCACAGATGGCCTGACCCCCACAAATGCCTCACAGGCATAGGCGAATACTGCGAGGATCAACACCGCGCGGAGATGCAGGTGCATCATGGATAGCCCATAGGCCTCCAAGATGGCCGAGAAAAACTCAGAAAAAGGGGGCAGGTGGCCAGCGGTCGAGAAAGCATGAAAGGTAATCACCCCACCTTCGCGCTCTCCTCCTGACCCGGGGTACACCTCCACCTCTGCTCCCCGGAAACGTGAAGACATAGCACGACGGACGAATACCAGGGCCTCCTCATCGTGAAACTCGCTCGGGAACAGCAGCGCTTGCGAAAGCCGAGCCGCAGCCGTCGAAGCCTGCTCCGCTGCCACCGAGGCTTGCTCCGCCGCCGCCAGGGCTTGCTTGGTCGTCGCCGATGCCTTGCCCACCTTCGCCGCCGCCCGACGAATCTTCTAGGGGGCCATTGGATGAGCCGAACTCCGTCCTACGCCGGAGGAGAAGGAGAGGGCTGGCGGTTGATTCGGCGGAGAAAGGCGGAGATCTGGAGGCGATGGCTGGGGGGAGAATGGCGAATAGGGATGGCAATGGGGCCCCGTTCCCCGTATACCCGTGGGGAATTCATCTATTAGGGGACGGGTATGGGAAACTTTAATCCCCGCCATGTTAAACGGGGATGGGGATGAAAAGGTCTCCCCATCCCCGTTCCCCGCTATTCCCCGTTATATACATATATACATATCAATCAGTATACTTTTATATTTATTATGGTGTACTATTGTATTTATTATGGTCTGTTTTAATATTATTCAACACATGAACTATGTTTTTGTCATTTACCACATATGAGATACACAAGTTGCATTATTTTGTGTTATGAGAGTTTAAGATTATGAGATTATCACAATATCATTTGAATTTAGCGTTGTCACGGGGAACCCGATCCCCACCCTGAACCCGGTGGGGATGGGGATGGGAAAAAATACTCCCCGATTATTAAATGGGGATGGGGATGAGATGGCACTCCCCGGCGGGGAGCAGACCCGTTGCCATCCCTAATGGCGAAGGCTAGAAGGCAGCCGCTCAAGGAACCACTAAGTCAAGGCTTGCAGGCCCCACGCGTCATGTCGCGGCCCCATTACTCCGACTGGTGCGGGGATCGAGGGGGCGTGCCGACTTTGGCGCGACCCGACCGTTGATGCACGACCACGTCCGAAGCCCGCACGAATCGCAACGTGCGTCACGATGCGGCCACGTCCAAGTCCCGCACTAACCGCAACGTGCGGCACGACGCGGTCGCACAAGATTCAGGGGCTCGCATCTACTTCGACGCGGCGGGCCCCACGAACGACCAGGCGCCGGACCCATTTTGACCTTTTTGGTCATAGCCCCGGCAGCCTCAGAAGACCAAAGCCACCGGGACCATGCCCGGGGGCTACTGTCGCAGCAGTGGAACATGGGGTTCCCCTAGCGTTGCCCAAGTGGGTCCACCGCCTGTGGGCCCAACACCAAGACGAACAAGGCCAAGACTCGACGCAAGGCTTGGCGGGTGCACCCTCGCCACCAGCCTCCCTTCGGGTACGCAGGACCCCCGGGTCTCCTGCACCCCAGAAGGGGGAGAAGACCCCGAGAGCGCGAGTCCCCGGCAGGACCGGGCTCCCTCTCGGGGACAAGGCCGTACAAGGAGAAGATAAGGTTTCCACCACCCTCCAGAAGACGGTAGAAGACTCCAGAAGGCTTGGGAAGCAAGGCGCGGCCAGGGGACACCACCTACCCACTGTCAGCCCCTGTCCGCGGCTTTCCCCAAAGGTGGCAGAAATCCCACCAACCCGGCGGCAGATACTTGGAGGAGAAGAGGCCACGTCGCCGTCTCCACCACGGAGAGGGGTTGCCTCCTGCCAAAACCCCTCACGCTCCTCGCATGACCTCTGTGGGATCCCCTTTCCCTATAAAAGGAGGACCAAGGCCATGGCGAAGGAGGAGGAGCCTTTGGATCCGAGATAGCTTAGTAGGCAAGAAAGCTCCGGCCGACTCGCCGTCGACCCAAGGAGGAAGACAACCACCAAGCTAGGCTAGAGAGAGAGAGGAAGGGAAGGAAGGTGATCTCTTCCGGGCAAGGATCTGTCCTTCTCCTTCCTCCTAGACGAAGGACCCTGCCGGGTACCTCGTCGGGCAACACCATTGTAGCCACACCATGTTCCGATCATCTATCCAGACATGCAGGAGTAGGGCTGTTAGCCTCCGGGCGGCCTGAACCTGGGTAGATCGTGGTGTGCTTTCCTTGTTTGTCCACCACGTCGAGATCGGAGAGCGAGTGAGGAACTTGTCCGGCGATCGTCCCGCGGGAGACGTTTCCAGCCTCCTTCGCGCCCCTACCGAATCTACAAAGGGGGTGCCTCGCATCCCCGGTGTCCGTCCTTCGAGACACGACAGACCTGCTGAACCGGCGTTCCCTGCCGCTTGGCGTTCTCGGCAATCCTCTCCTCCGCGATCAGCGGCTCCTTCTCCTTCTCCTTCTTCACCCATACCCTTGCCTTCCCGGCTGCGTCGGTTGCCGTGCTCGCGGAAGGCGCGGAGGCCGCGACAGCGCCGGTCATGACCACGTCGCCGTCGGAGCGGCGTTCTCCATCGGTGCCGGAGGAGGGTTTTGGATTTGGAGCGCGGGGAAATTTGGCAAATGGTGGGAGTGGAGAGTGGTGTTCGAGACATTGCCAGACGGGTCGGGCATATAAGGGGCGGACATCGCGCGGACAGCGCGGTCCGTCCGTGGCGACGCAAGCTGAGCCTAAATTTGAGCGCGGTTTGCGTCGACGCGGACAACTCAGACATTTTACGTCGGTCCATTGGGCTGGGTTTTTTAAGGTGCCTGACATTTCCGGACAGAAACGGTCCGTTTGCGTCGGCCGCTGAAGATGCCCTAATGATGTGCATAAGCTAAAACGTACTCTCCTCAAACTAAGCCTTCTATTGCTAGGCCATACACATTAAAACATGTCTACATACATAGACATATATGTGAATCTAGTCAAACGGTAAAACATCTTATATTAGAAAACGGAGGGAGTATGTCCGAACATTGCATAAATCACGTGCGATCTGCTCGTGTCAAACAACACCGTGGTACAGAAGGTCAACAGAAACAATATCTCACTTCCATGTCCTGGCAATGGTATGGCCTGTATCACTGATGATTAGATTCCTCTTGCGGCCTTCACACTGTCGCGTGTCGGAGGGCCCTGCACTCTGCCCGCCGATTGATGAGCACTGAATGAAAATTGGTGCAGACAGCTGGCACGACCGGATGCTCGTCGACGGCGAGAACGGCCCGGTGGCGTTGCGCCGGCCGGAAGCAGTGCTACACCCCGACGCGGTCAACCACGGTGGAGACGAAGGCATGGAACGCCCGACTGTTCGCCTGCACCACGCAAAATGTTCCCACCAACGCGAGCTGACATGCGAGGCCCAGTTTCGGCTCACGGGGTCACCCATTATTTACTCGTCTTCCACCTCGAACACCTCACCCCTGCACGCTCTTGTCTCCTTCCCTCCCATCTCCTCGCCCACCAAGAACGGGGTCGCCACTCGCCATCCAGCGAGAGCACCTGCGCGGCAACGGCAATGGCCTCCGCCCGCCTCCTCGCGCTCGTAGCAATGGTGGTCGTATGCCGCTCTCTGCTAGGCCCAGCCTCCGCGGCGGACGACGGGGAGCTGCGTGCGTTGCTGGCGCTCAAGGCGTCCCTGGACCCGACGGGGCGCCTGCTGCCGTCGTGGGCGCCCGGGCGGGACCCGTGCAGCGGGTTCGAGGGCGTCGCGTGCGATGGCCGCGGCGGCGGCGTCGCCAACGTCTCGCTGCAGGGGAAGGGCCTGGCGGGGACGCTCTCCCCGGCCGTCGCGGGCCTCCGCTCGCTCACCGGCCTCTACCTCCACTACAACGCGCTCCACGGCGCCCTGCCCCGGGAGCTCGCCAGCCTCACCCGGCTCACCGACGTCTATCTCAACGTCAACAACTTCTCAGGGCCCATCCCGCCCGAGATCGGCGCCATGGCCTCGCTGCAAGGTACTAGAGCTAGGAGCTCTGCTTCTTCTTCTACTATTGCTCGCATTGTCTGTCTGCGCCGGCCATGCCATCGTCGTGTGCGTGCATTTCCTGGAAGATTCTTGCTCGTCCAGTTGCATGTGGACAGTGGAGTCTCTCTCTATCACTTACAAAGCATTGCTTGGATTGATTCGATTCTTTCCTTTTTATTTATTTATTCATTCCAGTCTACTTTGTTTGGGCTACATTTTCCTGAATACTCTTCCTGAATGCTGCTGTTAATGGATTGATTGATTTACCCTCTTCCTGAATGCTGCTGATCTGCTGTTAATGGTGTTGTGTACAGTGTTGCAGCTGTGCTATAATCAGCTGACGGGAAGCATCCCCACGCAGCTCGGGCTCTTGACCAGGATCACCGTGCTAGCCCTGCAGTCCAACCACCTCAATGGCGCCATCCCTGCCAGCCTCGGCGACCTGCCGGAGCTGATGCGGCTAGACTTGAGCTTCAACCACCTCTTCGGCTCCATCCCCGTGAGGCTGGCCAGGCTGCCTCGCCTCGCGGCTCTCGATGTCAGGAACAACTCCCTCACAGGCAGCGTGCCCTCTGGTAATTAATCCATACGACGCAAAAAAAAAAAAAACATCTGAATCCCATTCTTGAGCAAGTAATGTGTGTTCTGCTCATTTTGGCTAATTATGTATGGGTGGTTTGGTTTGTTTTGCTGCCAGAACTGGCGAGGCTGGAGGGTGGATTCCAGTACGGGAACAACACTGATCTCTGCGGCACCGGGCTCCAAGATCTCCGGCCGTGCACTCCGTCAGACCTCATCGACCCCGACAGGCCCCAGCCGTTCAGCGCCGGTATCCCGCCGCAGAACAACTCCGGTGAGGGCCATTGCAGCGGAACCCACTGCTCCCCTTCGACGAAGGCGCTCGCCGCCGTCGTCGTTCTCGCAGTGATCCTCCTCGCGGCGACGGCGGCCGGTCTCTTCGCGTTCTCGTGGTACCGGTGGCGCAAGCAGAGGACCGCCGCATGCGCACCGCCGATGACGGCCGTCGGCGGCCGGTGCAGCACCGAGGCGACGACCACCACCAAGGAGTCGTTCCGCAAGAGCGCGTCGTCCACGCTGGTGAGCCTGGAGTACTCCAACGGATGGGACCCGCTGGCCGACGGGCGCAGCGGCGTCGGGTTCTCGCAGGAGGTGTCACCGAGCCTCCGGTTCAACATGGAGGAGGTGGAGTCCGCGACGCAGTACTTCTCGGAGCTGAACCTCCTGGGGAAGAAGAGCTCCAAGGGCGGCGGCAGCTTCGCGGCCACGTACAGGGGCACGCTGCGCGACGGCACGCCCGTCGTAGTCACGCGGCTCGGCAAGACCTGCTGCAAGCAGGAGGAGGCGGAGTTCCTCAAGGGCCTCAAGCTGCTCGCCGAGCTGCGCCACGACAACGTCGTGGGGCTCAGGGGGTTCTGCTGCTCCAGGGCCAGGGGGGAGTGCTTCCTCGTGCACGACTTCGTGCCCAACGGGAGCCTGTCGGAGTTCTTGGGCGTCGGAGGTGAAGACGGCGGCGGTGGCCATGGCGGCCACGTCCTTGAGTGGTCCACGAGGGTGTCCATCATCAAGGGCATTGCTAAAGGTAATTGTGGTAGTGGAGCTCCACTCATCCCCTTGTCACTACCTAGCTATCACCTCTCGAACACCGCTAGAGTGCTCTAGTACCAGCCAGTAGATGGTGCTAATGACCAAATCTTTGTGCATTCATACTGTCCACAAAAGTACAAAATTGCTCAAATGCTGGCCAGTTGCTGCTAGTTGTTTTCTTTTTCGAAACACAGTATAACGTAAGCGCTCATATACACGCATGTACATTCACCCCTATTAACGCACACACGCACACCCTACCCATACGAGCACCTTCGACCTCCGAGAGACTGAACCGACAGATCAGGTTTTGAGATTGACGAAGTCACCACAGGCGCCTCGCTGTCGATGGGAACGTCGCCTCCCACTGAAAAATATTCCGTTTAAATGAGAAATATCAGCGTCAAATCTGAGATTTGAACTTTGATGGCTGGGGGTACAACCACCCTTCTAACCATCTTGCCACAGGTAAGTTCTCGCTGCTATTTGTTTTCTATGCATTTGGCATGCAACATTTGGGCTCAGAATTGTCTTATGCACAGATGTGAGACATTGCCAACTTAATTTTACTCCAAAAACATTGAAACAAATAGCTGAGAAATGGCAAGTTGGTGCTAGTTGTTATCTCTTACTCAGAAGTGGCAAGCAACATTGCCGGCTCAGATTAGCAGAATTGCCTTCTGCGTAGATGTGAGGCATTGCCGTAGTACATTTTACTGCAAACACACCGCAACAAATAGCCTATCTGTTTATCCATGCTAGGACTGTCCTGATTGTTCACATGTTTTTGAGGAAATCTGTGATACGACGTAGCATAGTCACATTTTGGAACTGGGTGGCTTGTAGGTAAGAGCATCCACAGTGTGTGCTATGCTGTACTATGCTGGCAGTACTTGACAATGTTAGTATTCTTCCAACGCAATGTTGCTTACCGATGTTTGTTTTACAGGAATTGGGTATCTGCACAGCAACATAGTAAGCAAGCCTCCTCTTGTTCACCAAAATATATCCGCGGACAAAGTTCTGGTGGATTACACCTACAAGCCTCTGATATCTGGTTCCGGCCTGCACAAGCTCCTCGTTGACGACCTGGTCTTCTCGACCCTTAAGGCGAGCGCCGCCATGGGGTACCTTGCACCTGAGTACACCACCGTCGGTAGGTTCACAGAGAAGAGTGATGTCTATGCGTTCGGGGTGATTGTGTTCCAGATACTCACGGGTAAAAGCAAGACGATGCAGCTGCCATTCGACTCCGGTAGCGTCGATGAGCTCATTGACGGTAACCTCAAAGGATGTTACTCAGCAGCCGAAGCGGCCAAACTGGCGAAGATTGCATTGGTGAGCACCAGTGAAAACCCTGACCAAAGACCAACGATGGAAGAGCTGCTTCACGAATTGGACATCTTGTGAAGTTGTGATGGATGGGCACACAATGTAAACTTGTTCTGCTAGTCACATGCCTGACAGTGCTGCCCAATGCCTAGTCTACTTATCTAGGATCACTAATCGCTGATCTTAGAAGCAAATGAGGTACCAATTAATTACCTATGATCAATCTTAACATCTTGAATTATGCCAATGTTGTATTCTTGATGTTGCTAAGTAAACCCTGCGTTAATAGCTAGCTTGGATTGGGTGTGCTCTTAGGTGTTAGGTGAATGCAACCATTTCTTGCAACTCTTTTCGTTCAGCCCTTGTTTTCCTACACAGTACTCAGCCTTGTGTCTCCAAGTGTACAATCAATCCTGTATTCCTGTGCACAAGTTTGGATCAATCCTGTGCGGCTGTGATGCCTCTATCCAGAGAAGAAAATCCAAAGCCCTGGAGGCCTGAAGAGCATGTGAGCTATAGGTTGTAGCATTGTATCGTTTGTTCCTCATGTTTGTCCAGTACAGACTCCAGCCCTGTGATCATACACGCTCATGCAATCTCACAGGCAAAAAGATGTGCAGGGTGGTCCTTAGATTCTGTATGCTAGCTGAGTGAATTACACAAAAAACTACAATAATTGTCGGCCAAATGACGGATTAGTATTACTTTTGGTTATTTTTTCATGTGAGTACCAATTCTGAGGCGTGGTCTTACAAAGATAACAAATCCGTGTTGAAAAGCAAGAGGCCCATTTGTTAGGATTGACAGCAGTGGGGCTCGCCTCGCACAACTCCCCGTGCGCCTGTGTGGTAAGCCGCCGCCCCGTCCTGACCGCCGGTCTATCCTAAAGAGCGCGACACGCGCGGTGCTCGTCCGTGAGCACGATGTGGACGTGCCGGACTCGTCGGAGCAGCGGGGTTGGGGAAGAATCTGGAGGTTGCCATGTTGGCTGACGTCGCCGAGCTCGTAGTGTAGCCGCCGTATCTCGGACCTCTGGGCAGCTCGGTGACGCGGACGAGGTTGGACGTCACGGGCGCGGGGCGGTCAGCTGGTGTGGTCATATACGCAGTCGTGAGGTCCTCGGGGACCGTTGCGAGAGAGGATTGCGAGCCTTCATGGCCAGCACATCGGGGATGAGGTGAAGAACAGAGGAGGAGCACAGACCAGTGGATTGGAGCTCGTCCCGTCGGTCAGCCGGGGTCGGGTTTGATGCACTGGATCGGTGAGGCTGGGCGGCGCGGCTCGGCTCGGTGAATGTTGACGAGGAGTGGGAAGATGGAGGAGATGGGAGGAGTGGGAAGATGGAGGAGATAGGGCGTGAGGATCAGTCAACGCTGACGCATCTGGGGCTGATAGGTGGGCCCCACTGCCACCTCAGCTACTCTCCACGTGTGCAGCCATCAGTCATGACAAATAGGCCTCACCAGTCAGTGCGATGACGCTCACTCGCACGGATGCTGGCGCGCTCGCGACCAGAGGAGAGAGCAGCGAGGCAGCGACGGCGATCGCCGAGTTTGGCCTCCACAGAGTTGCTCGCTTTTTTCTTTACCGTGGTCAGCCGAGATGGAGGAGTAAAAAAGATGTGGGGCTAACAGGTGGGCCCCACTACCACCTCAGCTACTTTACACGTGTGTAGGTGATAGTGATGCTACATCACACGATTAAGCACATTTTCACAGGACCATTTTATCCAAATGAGCCTTTTAAAGTATATGGTCTCTTTGAGATGCTTCTCTTGAATTTGCACTTCAACCATGATTACGATCACTACTTGACGCCATCCTCCATAGCTATGTGAATTCTTCATTTGATGCAAGCCCACCGAAAGATATAGATGGTTGATGACACGTCCTCTTGTTGGGACTCAGAGAGGAGGGCTTTTCCCACGAGGTGACTCGAGGGTTATATCGTACACTTGGAGAGTTGTGTGTAGAGAAGTTTATATTCTTATCCTTCTTCGGGCAACCTACAAATAGTTATAGATTGTTTTGTGCCCCTAACTCCACCGTGTGGTTGTCAAGCACAAGGTGTGTATATTAGTAAAGCTGAAATAAAATATAACGAAAATAAAATGCAATGCAATAATAAAACTAGAGTATGCAATGATAATAAAAATAGTAAAAGATATTTGTTGGGGTTTTGGTTTGTAATTGCAAGAAAGAAATATGTTTTTGGATTTTTTTTAATGGCTGAAAATGAAAAGTACTCTAAAAGTGTTGGAAAGTATATTTTAATGTTTAAAAATTGACCGGGGTTCGTGGTTTCACTTATGCACTCTCTCTAACAGTTGTGGTGGACACGGGGCTACTCTAGATGACATAAATATTGGTGCAACATATTTATGTATAAAATAGCATTTATATGAGCATCACGTTCTAACATAGAGATAATGGGTCAATCATCTCTCTTATACTCCACTAGAAAGGGATCTCCAAGCAATCTAATATTAAGAAATAAATCAGAGTATAGCCTTGAGTTCTATGACATGAAGTTAGAATTAGAACACGCTAGATCTAGTCATGGATATCTTGCAAAGGTTGTTCAAAACATCCGGTAGCGTGGAAATCTCTTTATCCCTAGTGAGGTAACTATAGTAAGGTAAAAATCCATCTAATGAACACGTTCCCCCTCACACGCCCTCTCATACATGCTTGATCATAACAAGTAATAAAGAGCGGGGTACATACTATGCATCTATCCATACATCTCATACTCAAAATAATTTCAATCTCAAATATCAACTATAAATAAAAGATCCACCACACAAATAATATATAGATGACCGTAATCATGTTAGTCAGCTCATACGGTGCTAATACAACGAAGAATGTGCTAATACAATGAAGAACGAGAGAGAGAGAGGGAGAGAGAGAGAGAGAGAGAGAGAGAGAGAGAGAGAGAGAGAGAGAGAGAGAGAGAGAGAGAGAGACATACAATAGCTACTTCCACAAACTCATAGTCCAGAGGTGGACTACTCCCCCTTCATCATGGTGACGATGGTGGAGACGTTGGAGAAGATGGAGACCACGCCGACAGTGCCGCGCCGGAGTTTCTCCCCTCCAATCTGGCAGTTTCTGTCTCTGTTTCGTGTTTTCTCTGTTTCTACGGTGCTCCTCTCCGAGACTCGTCGCGGGGCTATTTTTTGATTTTAGGTCACTACGGATTTTTAGAGCCAAAGATCGACGACTGTACTCATTCTTTCCTCGGACTTCCTTTTTTGCTGATCCTTGACTCATATGCTTCCTTTCTTCCAAAAATAAATCGTAAAAAATTGGCAGGTCCATTTGACGTCGTTTAGGTCCCTGAAACTTAAAATAGGGTTTTCCTGGTCTATAGGGTTAAATCCAAATAAATGGGGACGATCTGAATTATCCACTAAAACATTATAATTCATTAACATATCCCCTCATATGTTGCAAATAAGTTAGAATATCAAATAGAAAAGTTCAAAGTTCATATATGCATTTTACATGCATCACATACCTAACCCCGCATAGACATATTACACACATAGATTACGGTAGCTAAAAAAAAAATGGACAAGTGCTTACCATATCAAGAGATACATGATCCCACTTGGTACATGTTGCAGCTTTGTGTGTTGATCAATATCCTGATCAACCAATAGATCTTGTACCACATGCATATCTCTCCAATGCATGCAATCAATGTTCCAAGCATCCCAGGAAATCCTCTTGTTGCATTGGTGGCTAGGATCCGAGAAGTTTCTTCTGCATTGGATGTTCGCAGATACTTCAGGCCAAACACCTCCACCACTGTCCTGCAGAACTTGTTCAAAGTTTCAATGGCGATGGACTTGGACATGCGTAGATAATCATCTTGTGCATCACCGCGAGCACCATATGCAAGCATCATCATCGCCACTTCTGAAGGGAGGTGAATCCAACCGTGACCGTGCAATCCTTCTTGCACTTGAAGTAGGAGTCAAACTCCCGAATGGCATGAACAATCTCGAGTAAGAGCGTCCGTTTCATCCTGAAACGACGCCAAGACATCACCTCACCCTAGATTGGATCGTCGGCGAAGTAGTCGGCTTAGAGGATGCAATAGGCCTCCATCCTCTGCATCGACCTTGCTTTCCGGCAACCTGGCTTCGAGCCACCTCGTCATGGCTGCGCCTGCTAGGCAATGAGGCCGGCGAGAGAGGCAAGGATCATCAAGTGCTCCTCGTCTTCGTCCTCAGCGGAAGCTTCTTCTTCTAGAAGATTGGTGAGCATCTCTTCATCGTCGGAGTCCATGGCCGAGCATGCAAAACGCCAAACACCTTGTGGGCGGCGTGGGCGCGTGGAAGCGGCAGAACTTGCTTTGCACCTGAATCGCGGCGGAGGAGCACGGGGTGGTTCCGGCGGCGAGGTCAAGCAAGGCGATGACCTTCCTACAGGCTTGCTTGCGGCAGAGGGGGAGGGGTGTGGCCGGCGCGACATGGCGTCGAGGGGTCGGTGGCGCGAGAAAGCGAGAAAGGTGTGGGGAATGTGCTTGCTTAGTCGACAGGTCTGGCCCACGCTCTCCTTTCTCTCCGCTAGAGCCCCAAATCGCCCCCAACAGTCTGGGTTCGGCCTGGGGCGCCGGATGGAAAAACGGTCAAATCTGACGCTTTTTGGGTTTCTGTGGGCGCGACTGGGTAGAATTCGGTGCTATTTGGCGCTCTAGAGCACAAAAAGCGGCCTGGGGTGGGAAGGGGCGCTCTTGGGGGGCACAACTGGAGATGCCCTAACCCCGCGGCGATCTCCTCCACCTTCTACCGCGTCAAACCCATCAAGTCTCCAACCGCGCCCTCTCCAATAATCGTGTCACGCGAGTGGGCCGTCCAGCTATGGCTCCGCACGAGCTATTTCAGCCCCAGCAGATTGTGAACGCCGCCTCGCGGGCTCCTGTGCGGAAATTTTGTTGCGTGTCAGGATTTTTGTTACTTGTCCATATGGGAGTATATATAGAGGTGCAACTCTATTAGACACCCTAGGTGCAGAATACTAATTCTGCTCCCGGGTCGATTCGACCAAACCGGACCGCATGTGGCTCGATCGCACCCGGTGCGGCCCGATAAAAAATTCCCTACGTCGCGGCCACCCACGATCCCGTAAAAAAAATTCTTTTACATCGACGGTTTCTTTCCCTTAGCTAGCCCGGTCCTCGTCCTCTAATCCGTGCGTGACCGGCGGTTCTAGGATTTTGGCGACCGACTACACTGGCGATTACGGTTCACGGCGAGCGGCTGGCGGAGAGAGCATGCAGCTTGGATTTGCAGCGGGCGGCGAACGGCCGGCGCACCTGGGATTGTGGCCGTTGGCGGTCCTCTGCATCTGCTGATTTCGACGGCTTGAGACGTGGTCGGCGGCCGTGATCTCGACGGTGCCGTCGTTGAATCCACTTCTTGCGGAGCGGCCTGCTGCCCCGGTGTTGGGCAGCGCGGCATGTGGCAGGTGCGGGTGGCGCCGGCGTCGTCGTGAGCGGGAGGCAGCCACGGCGTCGGCGCTGCTGTGGATGGAGCACGGCCGCGGGCTTCGACGTAAGGTACGTTGAGGCTAGGCATCTAGCTTTCCAATTTGCGAACGACGGCATAATGATTTGACTTCTCCTTTTGAAAGCAGGAGATTCGATCTATATTTGACGCCTGCTGATCTGGAATCCACGAACCAGCGCACGAGGGATTCCTCTTCTTACCTAGCTTACTCCCCTTGAATGAGGTAAAATTATTGGTGCCCAACAGCGGTACTACTTTGGTTTATCTGTGTTTATGTTCTGCTAAAAGATTACTATTTTGAGCCGTATTTCCTGCAATGGATCTATGATCCAATACTGGTGTGGAGAAATTTATTTGAGTTAATGTAGGCTTTCTGGATATATTAATCTCCAATTTTGGATGTAAAGTTACCGACTAAATTATGATTTGATTGTTGATTAGTTATTTTATGCAATTAAAAGATAGTGTGTAGCACTGACAAGCACCACCGATGCCCCTAATGTAATTTCAGCTGTAGTGCTATACATCTTTCTACTAACTAGTCCATTTTGCAAAAAAAGAAGTCTTATGCCGTTGTACTCTGTGATTGAAAGGACAATGATGTCGCCTAGAGGGGGGGGGGGTGAATAGGCGGTTTAAAACTTTTCCGGTTTAGGCTTGATAATTGCGGAATAAAACTAGATGTTTAAATTAACAAGCCGACAACCTAAATAAACTAGGCTCACCTATGTGCACCAACAACTTATGCTAAGCAAGACAAACAACAAGGTGATAGCAATATAGAATACTTCAAGCACGAAGGCTATCACAATGTAAAGTGCATAAGTAAAAGCTCGGGTATAGAAATAACCGAGGCACGCGGAGACGAGGATGTATTCCCGAGTTCCTCCTTGTTAAGGGAGTACGTCTCGTTGGAGAGGTGTGAACCGACACAACGGTTCAACAACCACAAAGGTTTCACCTTCTTCTCCGATGAACCGCACCACAAAGGCTTGGTTCACCTTCCACTATCGGAATTCCTTCGAGGCGGAATCCGGAGCCTTTCAACAACAATCCGGGGCACAACCCACAATGGGATTGGGGGCTCCCGAACGGCTTTCAACAACAATCCGGGGCACAACCCACAATGGGATTGGGGGCTCCCGAACGGCTTCAAGTGACCACACAAGGGTCCAACCACCACAAAGGCGTCTAGGGTCCGAGAACCCAAGAGAACAAGTTCACAAGCTTTCAACTTCCACGAATCCTCGTGGAGAGCACACCGATGCACCAAATGCAAGAGGCAAGAGCACAAGTGCTCAAATCCTTCACTCTCAAATCCCACCACAAGCAACTAATGCTTATGGGGGGAGAAGAGAGGAAGAACAAAGAAGAACACAACAAATGGAACTCCAAGACCTAGATCGAAAGGGTTCCCCTCACTTAGAGAAGATATGGTTTGGTGGAAATGTAGATCTAGGTCTTCTCCTTCAATTCTCCAAAGATCAAAGAGTTTGGGTGGAGGGATTGGGAGATATCAAGGAAATGAGCTTGCAACAATGGAGGAGAGAGAAATCAAAACTTAGAGGGCAGAGCTAAGTGGCTGGAGGTAGGTGGAGGGGTATTTATACCCCTCCCAGAAAAAGAGCCGTTGCAGTCCACTTAGACCGGAGACTCCGGTCTGGAAGGCCGGAGACTCCGGCCTGGCCGGAGACTCTGGTCCCTGAGACCGGAGACTCCGGCCTCGAAAGAGCAGGGAAAAAGTCGACGCAGGAAAAAAACACCGGAGACTCCGGACCTCATAGGCCGGAGACTCCGGCCCCCCCAGAGACTCCGGGGTCACTCCGGACCTACTCCGGACCCCTATACCGTAAGCGCCGTCCGCTGGAACAAAAATCGATTCGCGAGGACCGGAGACTCCGGTCTAGGACCGGAGACTCCGGCCTAGGTAAAAACTGCAGCAAAACCGAACACGAAAACGTCAATATCTTTTCCATCCGGACTCCGTTTTCGATGATTTTTGGCTCGTTGGAATCGTTACAACGAGCTCTACTTGAATGTGCATAGAAACATCACAGTCCATCATGTGAGGATAAAACCAAATGAGGAAAGGTTGAACTTTACTAAACAATGCAAACCGGTAAAACCTCCTTCATCAAAAACGCAACAAGATATTCATACGAAATCTGTTTTTGATGAACTAGAGCTTAGTATGGAGATAAACCAAGCTCTAAATCCTCACATGGATAAAAGGCAACAAGTTTTCCAAAGTAAAACCATTTTCGAAGGACTTTGTCTTGTCATGAAGATCACGACAAGGACCGAAACCCAACACGGAGAAAAACCAAATAAGAACCAAGAAAGATGATATGCCAAGCATGCAAAGGTTTGAGCTCTCCACAAAGATGCGATCAAGTTACTCACTCGAGAGCCCCTCTTGATAGTACGCCATCTATCCTAAAACCCGGTCTCCCACTAACACCATGAGACCGGTAAAATAGAAAACCTATCAAGATCATACCTTTGCCTTGCGCATTCCACTTGAGCTCGATGATGACGATCTTGACTCTCTCAAGTTGAAACACCTTTCTTGATTGTGCTTGCTAGCACATGCTTGATGAGGACTTCTCCAAATGCTCCCCCATACTCCATTATGGGAGGGCCTCGCTAAGCTTCGTCTTCATGTCTCCTTTGCAAGCTTCAATCAAAAGATATCTTCCGAGATGCATCATATTGAACTTGCACTTCATCTTCTTCTCTTGATATGTATGATGGCTTGGGGGTAAACATGATTGTTCACTCAATCTTCTATTCCAAGCCATACTTGCGATGAGCTCAACTCTATACATGACCATTCTTCATATTAACCCTTGAATAGAGCATTGGTCATTATGTCATCTTGAAGAGTCCAACACATGAACTCCTATATTTTCCCATGGACAAGATCTATAAGAATATCTCAATGTAAACATTAGTCCATAAGGATTGTCATTAATTACCAAAACCACGCATGGGGGCAACCATGCACTTTCAATCTCCCCCATTTTGGTAATTGATGACAATCCCTTTTACGAGGGTTTATATAATGAATTTAAGCAGCCATGCAACACAAAGAGTAAGGATGCAAGATAACCGCAAGAGAACAAACCCATATTCCCTTAAACCCTCTAAACTTCTCCCCCATTGGCATCGATTGCCGAAATGGGAGGAAAATTTAGAAGGCCAATATAGTAAGAGCTCCCCCATAATGTGTGCATTTCTCATAATATGAGTGAAATCAAATGCACATATCCAATAACGAATAGTTGGAAAGGAGATCAAACTATATTGAGAATCCAAAGATTGCAAAAGAATATCAAGGAGAAAGATACTTCAACAAAAGAAGCAAGCAATCAAAAAGATCCAAAAAAAAATGTTCTAAATATCAAGAGGGAACTCCCCAAGGTACGTGCACAAATAGGATTTGTATTTCAATATAGTGTGCACAACATGGAATCCTCACTCCCTCCTAGATAAAATCGAACACAAGCACATGCAAGAGAATATAAATGAGAAAAGAAGCAAAACAATTTGCAACAAATAAAATGTTTTGCAACATGAGCAAGGAGCGGCAAATAAAAGGATGGATGTGAGATATAAAGACATTTTAGGAGACTAATACAAGGATGAGCAAACACATCAACATAGTCTTTCAAAAAGAGTTGCACATGGTGCATATCATGTCTTCACCATACTCACACACCAAAGGAGATATAGCAAGTAGCTCCACAAGCTTATTAAAACTCAAAAAGCATAACACATGAAAATAAAGCTTGTGCCTTTAATTAGAAACCACCAAAGAAACAAAAGCAATAAGAGGTGGTCACTAAGGAATTGGAATACCAAATAAAGATGTACTATTTTCATGTGTATAAGTTTCTAAGTAGACACGAATCACTAAGATATGGGTCTACAAATAAACATGTACACACACGATAGATACAAAGGTAGAGGTCATGATATCCAAGAGGAAGTCATAAATACACCAATAAGATCTTTGCTTAAAAGCATAGCACAAAGCTCAATTTTATCTTAAAGGGATATAGATGAACTTCAAACACACACTCATCATAGCATCAAACGTATCCACAAGGGATAAGGTGATAAACGGGATGCTCCGAGTAAGATAACAAGTCTCACAAAAGGCAAATGATTTTGAAACACATCAATATTACATATGCGAGACATAGAGTAGAAAGTGCTAGATTAACATATTTGGGATTGGTGAATCATGAAAATGATTATATATATTCCTCCCTTGATATGTAATCATCCCGGCTTACTCACATTTGCAATAAAGACGTTTTGCAAGAATCAAAAGAATTGCAACCAAAGAGATTCATGCCATGAAATCAACCTACACAAGGTTGAAAGCTAGAAAAGTATGCATGAGGTAGATACTTGTTACCGAGATAGCATTGGTGATGTAGAAGATAAGAGCTCATGATCATCCAAACTTGGCTCCAATAGGCACATGGTGACAACACCTTCCTTTTAGATGAGACAAGCTTCCAATGCATCTCCAATATACCTAAAACAAATTCAAGTACAAAAAGGTACCCAAACTCATTGGGTCCAAAGTAGTTAGAGCAAGTACAATACATAGGACAAACTCCACATAAATATGTGCATATTGATATGAAATTGAATTTCATGCACATCTTAGCCATTTAGCATTTGATGGAGTTTATTCTATATATTGGATCAACGAAAGTACGCATGCCATAAGATATACATATAGTAAGTATGCATGCACAAGACTTTCAAGAACCAAATGAGATATAATTTGGAAAAAACACCAATTAAACCATGAAATCACACACAAGTGTGACAAGAAAAGGAATTGTCCAAATAATATCAAAGACCCAAATCAACACATGATTGAAGAAACCACTTTGAAAAGATAACAAATGAAAGCAAGAAACCAATTGAAGAAAATACCATCAAATAATAAACCAAACCCTCTACACTTTTCATGATGGCACAAAGTGCCAAGACGAAAAATGTTTGTCTTCCAAAGAGACACGTCATCGGGATCAAATACCAAATGAAGACAACTAATGTTCGAAAGCATATAGGATTGCTCCCCCAAGATGTGTGCATTATTTATGATCTTGCATTTGAATACAAAATGCACACAAATGAGATCATCACTCTCCATATATATAAACACTAGTCATATTCAAGAAAGGCAAGAAATTGCAATACCAATCTAAAGAATGATGTTCCACTCAAAGTAGGATAGCTTCCCAAAGAATAGTGCATTATCAAAAAGTATGACTTTTGAATGTCAACACACAAGAATTGGACCATTGCTTTTCCCAACTCAAGGAAGCACAAAACAAATTTCAAGTAGAGCAATAAAGGATCCAAAGGATACAAGGAAGACAAATAAGAGTTAGATCAAAAATAAATCCTTGGCAATTAAATAAGGCAATACAAAGCAAGAGCCAAAGTGAATATGATCAACATATATACCACAAAATATGATTATCACTTGTCACGACAAGTAATGTATGGAGATATTTCTCGGGGGTGGATTGCAAAGATATATTCAAGACCATATTCACAAAACATAAGCATGTGGCAAAGGATAGGAATTAAAAGCCATGCTTAGATAGATAGTTATTCTTGATAGCTTAAAAAATCATGTGATAATGCAAAGCAACTCCAAGGAGTAGCTTGAATCAATTGGCTTCCCAAAAAGATATATGAGAACATATTTAGGGAAAGCCATATCAAGAACATCCTCCACAAACAAGATCCAAAAGAGTGAGAGACAAAGAGCATTTAAGTAAATGGGAACTTGTTTGAGCAACATGCCACATAGGAACAAGATAATTAGCAATATCAATTCTAGGTGGCAAAACCTCACATTTTCACACTTTCTAGTCTTGTAATATGCACATAGCTTATTACTCCCCCATAATGTGATAATCCATTTATTTTAACACAAGAGGCAAACAAAAACAACTAGGGAAATTAATGGACATTATATAATTTGAATTTCTCATGAGCATGACATACCACAAAGAGAATAGATAATATTGATATATCAACACTAAGTGGTATTCCTCATGTACACACATTTTTTGGATTGTAAAGTGCACGAAGCATATCACTCTCCAAAAATGGATAGTCGATTTATCTCTCAAAGAGAGCCAACAAGATAAGATAGCAAATAAAAGCAATAGGGCTCAAAACAAGTAGATGGTGTGCAAACCAAAATACACATACTTGATTTCTCAAGATAAGTAAGTAGAGAGCACAACACATACAAACACTAGCAAGGTACAAAACCTAACACATGCAAGGGTGCAAGCAACTTTCAATGTATATATGATTTAAATAAAAGTTACCGCAAGGAGGAACATTGGATATGAGATAGAACAATATAATCCATATGACTTGACTTGAGAGAATATAATTGATGAAGATCCCTTAATTCTTCATAGTGTAGCCAAGTCTCCAATGTCCTCCAACAACACCTATTGATCAAGTTTTAGCTTGTTGGTCCCCAACCACGTTGGGTCCTAAGAGGTTAGTCACAATAGGTTTGGCAACCCAAATGGTTCTTTTCTTGACACCACTTTGAGTACCAACATATTTGGCAAACACATTGCCAACCTTATCCTTCCGAAGAGAATAAACATCATCAACTATAATGGGGTTGGATAAGGTACCATTTGTGCATGAAGAAGCAAGGTGACCCTTCTCACGGCATAGGTAGCAACATCGACTTCCTCCTCTCTTCTTAGTTGGAGTCTTGACTTGAGGAGGGGTAGCTTGATTCTTCTTGGGAAGAGACCGTTCTTCAACTTGAGGAGCTTGAGTTTGAACTTGAGGCTTCTTCCCTTGTTGCTTCTCACTAAGAGCCTTCTTCTTCAAAGGGCAAGATCTAACATGGTGCCCTTCAACTTTGCACTTGAAGCAAACAATCTTGGCCGAGTCTTTGACTTGTTCTTGGCCCTTTTTCTTCTTAATGATCTTGGACTTGTTCTTGTTGTTTGAGTTGAATCCAAGTCCACTCTTATCATTGGGGCGTCTTTGAACACTCAACATATTGTCAAGTGTGGACTTCCCAACATGACGCTTTTCCAAGTCTTTCTTCAAAGAAGTGACTTGGGCCTTGAGCTCATTTAATTCCTCTACATGGTTAGTATCAACAAAAACACTAGAGGAAGTAGACGCTTCATTGTTAGAGCAACAAGGTATGGAAAGTAATTCATCACAAGATGTAGAAGCATTGTGAGTGGATGAATCACTCGGACTAGCACATGGCAATAAGGCATTTCTAGAAGAAGTTGTGCCAATATCCACATGAGGCTCACAAGATGTTACCTTTGTAGAGATAGCCTCATGAGCTAACTTTAGCCTAGCATGGGATGCTAGAAGATCATCATTAGAGGTAGAAAGCTTTTCATGACTTTCTTCCAATTTCCCATACTTACTAGATAGCAACTCAAGTTGAGCCCTTAGCTCAACATTCTCCTTCAAAATAGATGCTTCACAAGAAGTGGAGTTAGTAGCACAAGCATCATTATCATTAGAAATGGAAGAACACAATTTTGCAAGCTTATCATTATTAGATAGTTGAGTTTGGAGTTGATCATGAGACTTGATGAGGAGAGAGTGTTCACTTTCTAAAGCCTTGTGAGCTTTGTCAAGTTTCTCTATGTCCTCACTTAGTCTAGCATTGCCAACACCAAATTCAACTTTTTCCTTTTTAAACACTTTATATTTAGCAATAGCATGATCTCTTTCCTTAATGATTTTAGTAATGATAAGATCATTTGATTCATCAAGAGATTCGAGTCTCTCCTCAAGAG
Organism: Poa annua; assembly: GCA_026929855.1. NCBI lineage: Eukaryota > Viridiplantae > Streptophyta > Magnoliopsida > Poales > Poaceae > Poa > Poa annua. Next base: position 41,544,593 of record CM049435.1, on the reverse strand, counting down.
ACACTCGAAGCTCTTGCTCTTCGTTAAGGGCATTCTCTAAGGATGCTTTTTCAATAGCATCTTCTCTCTCAATTTTACATTTTTGCTCAAATTGAGTATCCAAATCCTCAATGGTTTCTATACATTTAATACCATGAGCAACAATTTCACATAGAGAAGAGATAGCTTCACTACCTTTGGGAAGAGCACCAAGAACAATCTCACCCTTCTTGGTTAAGGTTTCAATGTCAAAATCTTCTCCATGAGCATCCTCAACCACATCATCACATATCTCGGGATTCGAGGTAGAAGTTACCTTGGAATCCTTAGCCATGAGGCAAACATGATTAATGGGTGAGGAGGATGAAGAATTACTTGAAGCACCATTGGGGTCCATGTCTTGTTCCAACAAATGTTGGGATTCCTCTACATTGTTAATCATGCAAATACTAGAGGATATGGAAGCATTATTTTCATGACAACAAGACATAGAGAGCATATCATTATTATATTTAGCTAAGTAACTATTACTTGATATGCAAGGACCATCAACTCTAGCATGTATGACATTTGGAGTGCTAGAAGAGTTTAGGTCCAAAGATAGAACATTGCAATGTGATAGAGAAGAGGTATAATCAATAGTAAGTTCACCATCACCAATGCAATTTCTATCACCACTCACCATATCATTATCTTGTGACAAATCACATGTTGGTGGAGTGGAAGAAGTTGTGAACTCATCACGGCCGGAGGTGGAGGGAAAACAATCATCCTCAATAATTTTGGACACTTCATATATATCTTGAAGCTTGGTCCAAAGCTCATGTGCATTTCGAAAAGGCATGATTGAAGCAAGAACTACATCGGTCAAAGCACATATAAGAACATTAGTAACTTGAGTCTCGAGATGAGAGTTTATCTCATCCTCTAAAGATAATTCTTGGGAATCCTTTGGAGGCGGTAAACTCACATCTACAATCCTCTTCATATAATTTGGACCCATGGCCCTAAAAAGATTAAGCATGCGAATTTTCCAAACATCATAATTTGTGCCATCGAATATGAAAGTGGGATCGTGCACTAATTCTCTAAACGACATCTTTTACTCTCTAGGCGGTAAAGCCCAACAAGAGAGCCCTGGCTCTGATACCAATTGAAAGGACAATGATGTCGCCTAGAGGGGGGGGGGGGTGAATAGGCGGTTTAAAACTTTTCCGGTTTAGGCTTGATAATTGCGGAATAAAACTAGATGTTTAAATTAACAAGCCGACAACCTAAATAAACTAGGCTCACCTATGTGCACCAACAACTTATGCTAAGCAAGACAAACAACAAGGTGATAGCAATATAGAATACTTCAAGCACGAAGGCTATCACAATGTAAAGTGCATAAGTAAAAGCTCGGGTATAGAAATAACCGAGGCACGCGGAGACGAGGATGTATTCCCGAGTTCCTCCTTGTTAAGGGAGTACGTCTCGTTGGAGAGGTGTGAACCGACACAACGGTTCAACAACCACAAAGGTTTCACCTTCTTCTCCGATGAACCGCACCACAAAGGCTTGGTTCACCTTCCACTATCGGAATTCCTTCGAGGCGGAATCCGGAGCCTTTCAACAACAATCCGGGGCACAACCCACAATGGGATTGGGGGCTCCCGAACGGCTTTCAACAACAATCCGGGGCACAACCCACAATGGGATTGGGGGCTCCCGAACGGCTTCAAGTGACCACACAAGGGTCCAACCACCACAAAGGCGTCTAGGGTCCGAGAACCCAAGAGAACAAGTTCACAAGCTTTCAACTTCCACAAATCCTCGTGGAGAGCACACCGATGCACCAAATGCAAGAGGCAAGAGCACAAGTGCTCAAATCCTTCACTCTCAAATCCCACCACAAGCAACTAATGCTTATGGGGGGAGAAGAGAGGAAGAACAAAGAAGAACACAACAAATGGAACTCCAAGACCTAGATCGAAAGGGTTCCCCTCACTTAGAGAAGATATGGTTTGGTGGAAATGTAGATCTAGGTCTTCTCCTTCAATTCTCCAAAGATCAAAGAGTTTGGGTGGAGGGATTGGGAGATATCAAGGAAATGAGCTTGCAACAATGGAGGAGAGAGAAATCAAAACTTAGAGGGCAGAGCTAAGTGGCTGGAGGTAGGTGGAGGGGTATTTATACCCCTCCCAGAAAAAGAGCCGTTGCAGTCCACTTAGACCGGAGACTCCGGTCTGGAAGGCCGGAGACTCCGGCCTGGCCGGAGACTCTGGTCCCTGAGACCGGAGACTCCGGCCTCGAAAGAGCAGGGAAAAAGTCGACGCAGGAAAAAAACACCGGAGACTCCGGACCGCATAGGCCGGAGACTCCGGCCCCCCCCAGAGACTCCGGGGTCACTCCGGACCTACTCCGGACCCCTATACCGTAAGCGCCGTCCGCTGGAACAAAAATCGATTCGCGAGGACCGGAGACTCCGGTCTAGGACCGGAGACTCCGGCCTAGGTAAAAACTGCAGCAAAACCGAACACGAAAACGTCAATATCTTTTCCATCCGGACTCCGTTTTCGATGATTTTTGGCTCGTTGGAATCGTTACAACGAGCTCTACTTGAATGTGCATAGAAACATCACAGTCCATCATGTGAGGATAAAACCAAATGGGGAAAGGTTGAACTTTACTAAACAATGCAAACCGGTAAAACCTCCTTCATCAAAAACGCAACAAGATATTCATACGAAATCTGTTTTTGATGAACTAGAGCTTAGTATGGAGATAAACCAAGCTCTAAATCCTCACATGGATAAAAGGCAACAAGTTTTCCAAAGTAAAACCATTTTCGAAGGACTTTGTCTTGTCATGAAGATCACGACAAGGACCGAAACCCAACACGGAGAAAAACCAAATAAGAACCAAGAAAGATGATATGCCAAGCATGCAAAGGTTTGAGCTCTCCACAAAGATGCGATCAAGTTACTCACTCGAGAGCCCCTCTTGATAGTACGCCATCTATCCTAAAACCCGGTCTCCCACTAACACCATGAGACCGGTAAAATAGAAAACCTATCAAGATCATACCTTTGCCTTGCGCATTCCACTTGAGCTCGATGATGACGATCTTGACTCTCTCAAGTTGAAACACCTTTCTTGATTGTGCTTGCTAGCACATGCTTGATGAGGACTTCTCCAAATGCTCCCCCATACTCCATTATGGGAGGGCCTCGCTAAGCTTCGTCTTCATGTCTCCTTTGCAAGCTTCAATCAAAAGATATCTTCCGAGATGCATCATATTGAACTTGCACTTCATCTTCTTCTCTTGATATGTATGATGGCTTGGGGGTAAACATGATTGTTCACTCAATCTTCTATTCCAAGCCATACTTGCGATGAGCTCAACTCTATACATGACCATTCTTCATATTAACCCTTGAATAGAGCATTGGTCATTATGTCATCTTGAAGAGTCCAACACATGAACTCCTATATTTTCCCATGGACAAGATCTATAAGAATATCTCAATGTAAACATTAGTCCATAAGGATTGTCATTAATTACCAAAACCACGCATGGGGGCAACCATGCACTTTCAGTGATATACAATGCTTTCTGTTTTATTTTTATTTTCCAATTGAGTGGAAAATGAGTGGATGCTAGATGGCGGATTAGTGAAGAACTTTTAAAGTATATGTCATGGAGCACCAATCATTTCACCTTGGTTAAGCTTGTAGTCCAACTTTCTTCAGATTCTGAACACTTACTTAAATTGTGTATCCTATGGCGTTGTTCTCCTGAAGTTAACATGTAAATCCTGTGCATTCATAAGCTACGTGTTGCACTGATTGCCTGCATTCGACCAGTTATTTCAGGCATAACTAAACTTCAAGTTTAGTACTCAAAATTTTATTTTATGAATCCATGGATATTCAGTGTTACATTAAAATCTGGAAATGGATGGAGGGTAACCTTAAGATGTACATGGCTGTTTGCGAGGAACAATTGGATTAGTTTTCTTGCAAAATAGGGGCTGCTTGCCGTTTTACTTAACAATCTGCAAGAATATGAAACAGAGTTGTACATGTCCATCAGAATCCATATATTACTTGGCAATAAAGATTGGAGTAACTTGCAGCCTATAGGGAAGGCCAATTCTTTTGATATTGGAAAAAAGCATAACAACTACTGACGAAACTGGTTGTTAGTCACCCAAAGAACTAGAATTCTCTTGCTTCGATTACGTTAATCTTGGTATTGACATTTTGTGTTCATTTTTTCCTCATGACATTTTGGGCAAAGATGACACTAGTTAGTTGCAACTGTTCTATTTATTTTTTACCGTGTTCCAGTATGTTACTTTATTAAAATATCGTGACAAAATGTACAGCATGTATACTGTTTCTCCCATGTTTAAACCAGGTTGCTCTGAAATTTTTCTTTCAGTCTGAGATATGGCGTCCCTTGCAACCTCGTAAATGTACTGCATGTTGTACAATGCGATCTTTTGTATTTTGCTTGTCAAATTGAGTGTATATTGAGTTAATGCTAGATGGGGGAGTGGGGCAGAACTTGTAAAGTTCATGTTGCGGATTTATTTGTATCACCAGTAGCTATAAGCGAGTCAATAGTTCGTAAACTTTGCCTGGCAATTATTTTTCTATTTGGCAGCTTCTGATTGGCTTTGGCGACGGGCAGCAGTGACTGGCTTCGTTGGGCGTGTGGCCTTCCCATTCTAGATTTAAGTTGGTCCGAAAGGTTGAAGTAGGCAATTTGTTAATTTCTTCATGTGTTGCCATACATGGATATGTTAATCTGTTCCTTTATTTTCTAATGGGTGAAGTTAATTTACAAAAAATGCTAGGTGTCTCACTCCAAAAACCCGTCCTCAGTTCGGATTGCAGACTACACGATTATATGACACACAACTATTGTCCATCAGTCCATGTCTCTGATGTGAATGTGGCACCTGAAGAAGTTTCCATGGCCAGTTTGCCCGCAAAGCGTACCACGTTTTCTAACTGAATCCCGGCTTTCGTGTCATTTTGTTTGTTTACCCTTTCTCAATGTATCTCACAGAAATTTGCTGCTATTTCAGGCATCAAACGAGAACTACTCAACTAGGAAACAAGGAAGGCATGACTTATCCTCTCAACTAGCAATTCTGGCAAATGGAAAGAAACTAGCATGTTGTCAATTGTTAACAGTACGACGTCCGTCTTTTTCACTCCACAGATGATCATGCCATCTGGAGAATGTAATTCGTTTTTTTGTCTTTTTGGTTAATGAGGCAGGTTGTTGTTCTTTTTTTAGAGAGGGTAGGCAGTTCATAAGGAAACACGTTTGTACATCACCGGATCTTATTTACTAAAATGCTACCAGAGTTCATGCATTGGAGTTGTGTCGGAGTACCATTATGCCAGGATTCCTGGTATACGCTGGCACCTGAAATTCTTAGGTGACAGAATGTACTCTACTTGAAATTTTATGGGAAACAATGCATTGGAAATATGTGGGCATCCATGTGTTTCTTTCGGCCGTAGTGTTATGCCATTTCTATTTAGGCTAGCACCTAGCAGTGGCCGTAGTGTTATGCTATTTCTACTTAAGCTAGCACCTAGCAGTCAGCTGAAGGAGATGCAAATATTGGCAGTATTTTTCGCTGGTGCAGCGCGTGCCAAATGCAAGGCCGGAGTTTTTGTTACGACTGCATGTGCATGTGTCGTTTTCTTACGTTGGCTGGTATATACGCGCACGGCCGGAGTTTGTGGCACAGGCTCGGGTGGGGTTTCCCACCGCTGCACGATGGACGGACGGTTTCTTAGGATGGGCGGGATTGGGACGTGGGCTGAAACGTTTTTTTCCAATTCTTTCTTACGTCGCGCGTATTGCCTCGTGTGGATCGGGCTGGGTGCAGAATAATATTCTGCTCCCAGGAGTCAAATAGCGCTACCCTATATATATATATATATATATATAGGTTAAATGGTTTCTACTCCCGGGTGTAACTACACCCACGTCTCGAAGTATTTGTCATATTTTATCGGTTTGAGTATGTTCATATACCATATATAAGATACCCCAAAACAAGTTTCATGAAAAAGTTGCAACTGTGCTAATATTTTACACTATATACCCGAAATATCGATATATGTGCATATAAAAGAGAAGTATGTAGAAATTTTCTACATACTACCAAAAAAGAAGAATCTATAGTACTAAAATAGCATTATATACTCCATACTACATGTTACATACCTCCCGGTATGATAGATACTCCATACATGTGTGAAACACACATGGGTGTAGTTACACCCGGGAGTAGTATGAATATATATATATAGGGAAAAATAGAAGTATGTTGCAACACTCCAGAGGTGGTAATCGGTGCCGTCCGTGTGCTTCAAGATCTGTGCAGATGCGCGGTCCAAACTTTACCTCTTCTGCTTTTGTTGATTTTTCGGACGCCCAATTTTATTTCCTGTTTGAAAGGCATAGGCCACTAGCACTGCATCTAGATTCTCTCCCGTGACCCCAACCAACCACACCCCTGGACCACACGCAGCAGACAGCACCCACCACCGCTCGATCCCCCACCCCTCTCTCCTCGTTCCCTACCCTCCTACCTCGACACCCAGGCCACCACGGCTGCCGGCCGCCGGCCAACCGCCGTCCTCGCGCTCCACGGATCCCACATCCATCTGGGTCCTGTCCTCGCGCTCCACGGAGGGAGCCGCGACCACGTCTCGCTGCCGCTCCGGTCCACCGACGACCTCGGCCCGCAGGAGGCCGCGCTGCGGGTTGCTGCCGCTCCGGCACCGGAGGCCAGATCCACCGCCGCCACTGGGCCCTGGCGGCGCCGTTCCTCCATCCCCCCACCGCGCGCGCCTCCGTCGAGCTCTGCCACGGGCGCACCAACGACCTCCGTCCCAGATGCGGAAGAGCTGCCGTGCTGCAGTGGCACCGGAATGGAGGGAGGTGGGCACCGGAGTGGAGGCGGGTGGGCACCGGAGGCTCCGAGCTGCTGTGCTGCCGCGCGCCCGGCCTCCCCCTCCTCTTCGTCACGGCACCGGAAGTTGGACGCGGCGGCACCGGAGGCTCCCCCACGCCCCCGCGCCCGCAGCGACCGACGCTCCCGCGCCCCCGATTCCTTCCTGCTTTTGGAAGATGGGCCGGAGGTGTCCTTGCCAACTGCCTACGGGAGCTCCTCCTGCTTTTCATTTTGCTCGCTCCGGTCTTAGATGCAGCGGCACCGGAGCCCATGGGTGATTTTGTTTGTATAGCAGTATTAGGATTTCTGCGCTTTTGGACTGAAGAACTCGCTGGCTCCGTCCATGCTGTTTTTGGTGAATCGAGTGCAAGTTCTTGTTTTGTTCCATCCACAATCAGCTTCGTCTGTGTTGGCTTTTATTTTTGAAAAGGCACCGAATCCCTTCTGTGTATATTTGTGATGATCTGTACAGGCACCTTTCATTTAATCGGAGAGCACCGTTTGTGTTTTAGCATAGGCGCAGATAGATTCCGATTGATACCGACGTAAATGACATGTTTTAAAAATTAAAACGTGCAATAGCTATATAAACAGCCATATAAACGCGCTTTACTAGCTTACAACTTTTTGCTTTTTTTGGAAGGACTCCGCAGCAGCGTATGGGACCACTTGAAAGCGTCTGTCCACCAGTTTCCATTTTTGTTAAGCTAGGCACCAAAGGAGCATTCTCCCATTCCTTTTTGGTAATTCCCTCAAAAGAGTCCACTCAAAATAGAACCATATATATATTGTGGTACCAAATGCGAGATTCGTCACGGATTAAGAGCAGTTTCGAATATACATGGTTTTGTTTTCCGGATTTTAGATCTGGGACAGTTTTTTCTCAATTACTTTTATACCGCTTATTGAAAAAACAGAAATGATATCGCGTTGCAAAGCTGTTGAGTAGGCGTAACTTTTTTACTTTAATCATTTTTCCAAATTACGCACGGATTAAGAGTAATTTTAAACTTAATTAAAACGTTGACACACCTCATCACGGGATTTTTTTAAAATTTGCTATCATGTTGTTGTTTAAGTCGAAGGTTCGAACAATCGGTGGCCAAATTAGACTCATTTAGTTGCTTATTGCATTTTAGATGTGATCATTTGAATAAACAAACCTCATAGATTTGACTTTTATGTGTAGAATTTCCGCCCGAACCGACTAATACGATAGTGAACTTCTTTTTATGTGTTAGTGAACTTTCAATCGTAGAGTAGTTTTATGTTTTGTTCATAAACTGTAGAATTTTTTTGAAGTGAACCTTTTTTTCAGAACTAGGTGAACCTTTTTTTCGCAACTACACGTGAACTTTTTTTCTGGATCAAGTGAACCTTTTTTATGAATGATGTAAAACTTTTTTCTAAACTTTTTTGGAATGAGTCTTTTCTGAACTGTCTCATCAATGATATATGAACCTTCTCGCGCATGATATGTGAACCTTCAGAAGAAATATGAACTTTTTTCCTGAACTTTTTTTGGAACGAGGTGAACTTTTCTGAACTTCCTCGTGACCGTTGTGTGAACCTTCTCGCGCATGACATGTGAACCTTCAGACGGAGCATGAAGTGAACTTTTTTCCTGAACTTTTTTTTTTCAGAATTAGGTGAACTTTTTTCGCAACTGCACGTGAACTTTTTTTCTGTGCTAAGTGAACCTTTTTTATGAATGAAGTGAACTTTTTTTCTAAACTTTTTTGGAACTTTTTTCTTGAACATTTTTTCGGAACAAGGTAAACTTTCTAAACTTCCTCACGACTGCTATGTGAACCTTCTCGCGCATTCCAAGTGAACCTCAAAAATAAATCAGGGCGTTGGGGGAAGGACGACGTGCACGAGGTGAAGGAAGGGCGGGGCATAGTACGTTGGAGAGGTCCACGGTGGGCAGGAGCTTGCCGGAGGAGCACCACGCCGGGAAGGAGGTGGCCGGAGCCGCCCTGGAAGGTGGTGGTTGGGGGTGCGCCGTGCCGGGCAGGAGGTGTAGGGTGTCGTGCCGATAGGAGGTGGCTGGGGCGGCGCGGGGCAGTAGGTCGCCACGGTGCGGCGGCCGGCAGGAGGTGGCCAGGGCGGCGCAGGGCGCGAGGTCGCCGGGGTGCGACAACCGGCAGGAGGTGGCCGGGGCGGCGTTGGGGGCGAGGTCGACAGGGCGGCGCGCGGTAGGAGGTGGCCGGGGTGCGGCGGCCGGTAGGAGGTGGTTGGGGCGGCGCGGAGCGCGAGGTCGCCGGGACGGCGCGCGGCAGGAGGTGGCCGGGGTGCGGCGGCCGGCATGAGGTGGCCGGGGCGGCGCGGGGCGCGAGGTGGCCAGGACGGCGCGCGACAGGAGGTCGTCGGGGCGATGCGGGGCGCAAGGTCGCCGGCGCCGGAGGGAAGGAGGCGGTGGGGGATCGGGGGTGGGGGAGGCCTCGGGACGGGGTGGGGTGGGGAAATATGTCGGGTCGGGGTCGAGGTGCGGGTCGATTCCCTGTCTCCTTCCCTAAATAGGATAGTTCCTATTTAAGCTAAATAGGAATCTCTTAACGGGGGTTCCTGTTTAGTCCTGCCCTATATATATGTGTGTAAACGTACGGGAGTATAAGGTATGTATATGGTTTGGTATTAGAGAGAATGGCACAAGTAGAGATATGAGAAAGTTGGAGTGGCAGTTTTCGTAATGATATTTATTCAACGGTTTTGCTAATTCTCAATCGACTGAAAATTAACTTAATTCTCAGACACATGACGTGATCACTTGCAACTGTTTCAGACCATTTTATTTGCATGATTCATGCGTTAGTTGCAAGTCAACTTGCAACTGGGATTAGATGACATCATGCAAATGAGAATTAAGCTAATTCTCAATCAACTGGGGAAGAAGAGGAGAGCCCTTCGAAGAACCTGTTCTAATAGGGAAGTCCTATATCTTCAAATTAATTCATCAAATTGATGAAAAAATTCATGGGCGTTCTACTGGGCCCTACTCACTTGTTACACAACAACCCGAGCCAAGCAAGGGGGACAACAAGTAGGAGAAACTGGACCATTTGATTGGCTTCATGATTCGTGCTAATGATGAGTTACGACTTTACTTCTAATTGCAATTGCTGACGTCATCTGACCGAGAATTAAGTCAGCTGAGCTCTAGAGACTCTTTCTTCAATTCACGAAAGTTACGATGGCATAGATCCAATTAACCCATCAATTAACTAGCATGCGCACTTCTAATTAGGAGCTAAAATAAAGACTACACCTTAATTTGATACATATCCTCATTTCAAGACTCTTCAAAAAATTAATTGCAATTAATTTGGTATTGATATAATTCCTATCTCAAAAGCACGCATTAATATCAGCATCACTATATAAGACGAGTTTGTACTCTGCAACTCGAAGGCATAGAAACCAGACAAAACTTGCTAACTCGCAAAGATGAAGACTGCAAAGAAGCTGTTCTTCACACTTGCGTTTGTCTTCCTAGCATCAGGTATTGTTTGATGTTTTGCTTCGTCCACTTCTCCACCATACTACCTATGATATGGCTAACTCATTTATTTTATCCATTTTTTTAAGATGTTGTAATTAAGGCATCGACAGTGACTGGCATTGAGAATTGCAGATCAATACTTCAGTCACCACTTAATAACAAGTGTGATCGTCCAAATTGCCTGCACATTTGTCGTGCGTTTGCGAATTATCCTAGTGGGTGTAACGCGTGTAACTGGACAGCTGAGTGCACAAACAGAGGATGCATATGTAATGTGTGCGGGCCAGAACAACGAGAATGAGACTGATACTCTTCGTTCTAAATTAAATGATTTATAGTCTAAAAATATATGTATCTAGACATGCTATAAATAAATGTAAGTCATTTAATTTGAAACAGAGTGAGTAATCGTTAGCTTGCATATTTTTTTGGGTAGGTGATCGCTGAAATCATAAGTATAGAGGATCGTTGAAATCTTCGAATTGAAGTATTACTCAAATTTATAGTTCTACTCAAGAACACCGAAGGGAGGCGACGTTCGAAGGCCCAACGGTGGCCACGTGGGGCATGCTCGTTTGGTCCTCGGACACCCCCTCGTGTCCGTCCAATGCTCGAGAACTCCTTCTTTTCATTAAAAAGTGGCGTAGTATTTATTTAGGCGTGAAAGAATCACTGTTTAGATTCTCTGATATGACAGAGAAGGAGATGAGCTCAACCTGTATCAAAGGCTTCACCCTTGCTTTCCCAACCGTCAACTAGTGGGCTTCGGTGAAGGAAAGAATGGCATTGGGTAAGAATTTAGCCCCACCCCCTGCAAGCTCGTCAAATAACTCTGAGATGACTGAGTTTCGGCATCCCTCTTTTCTATATATTTTGGAAAGCAATCAAGAAAAAGATAAGCTCACACGCAATCATGTGGTGCAAAGTCTATTTCAATAAGCATAGAGTCAAACATACACTTGCACAAGGATGAAGCATGTATATGACATAAGATAAGCAATAAGCAGAAGTCCAAATTATGAAGCAAAGTGTTTGGAAAAGTAGATGCATTTGTGGTGCATCAAATCCCCCAAGCTTAGCTCCTTGTCTGTCCTCGAACAACTCAAACGCAGTACAAAACGATAAAAAGAGTTTGACAAGAACTTTGCATTGCATATGAATCACCTTTTAATACTAACAAGTACTCAGAACATAATCTCCGTAACAAACAACAAAATGATAGCAAAGGTGTATCTAATCAGTCTTCAAGAATTTATATTCGTTGCAAGGAAGATGAAAGAAAGTGTCACCACTTAGATGAGTTTGACTGATGATAGAATTAAACAAAGGTTCTTGCATCGCTTTTGATCGAATCATGGATAAGATTTTTTAGATCTTTCGATTCTTTCAGTTGTCGACTAATAAAATCATTGTGCTTACAACCTTGCTCTTAGATTTATCAAAACATTTGGAAAGGCTGTTATGACTCATATGCTTGACCAACTATAGGTTGAATGCCTCATGCCCCGTGAATATGAGTACCTACACCACATGTTACTCAACTTAAGACCCAAAAAAAGTTCTTGTTATTGTAAGCATAAAAGTATCATCAAGAGACTCAATTGGGGTACCTCTTGCCTCATGACATGGGAGCTTTCCCATACCAAAATGACAAGACAAATAGACAACAAACATCTCAACAACTCTTTCATTTACTATTTGCATAGTTTTTCATTGAAGGTGTTTCATAGAATGTGCATTATGGGATGTTGTAAATTTCCACCATGAATGATGCATGGCTTAGGTTAGCGGCCCAGGTATCCCTCTAAGAAATATACAAACTCCATGACCTCACAAATGGTTCCCTTTTATTTCACACATGATAGGCATCCATAACAAACGAACATGATATCAACTAAATATAAGTGCAATGTTGAAAACGTGTCCTATGACAGCATAGATGAGCTAACTCCCAACCCAGAGTTTTTCAAGCATATAACTTCATGTTTAATATTTGAAAGACTCTTTTATTTTTGCTTTTGGGTGGCAAGTTTAGCAAGCACAATGGGATGCGTAGACTTTTGTTCAAAACGACAGCTACTCAACCACAACCAAGTGTTGTCACTTAATAAAACATCCCTCGCATCATCATATAACATAAAAGAACACAAAGTAGATAAACATTTGCTAGCACTTCTCTAGATGTTAAAGAAACGATGAAATGCACAATTGTTGTTATTAAAATGTCCAAATAAACACGGAAAAGGTGTCATACCTTTCATCAAGATTCTTGCACAATAAGTCATCATAGTTGTTCTCCTCTCCCCACTTGAACTGCGTAATAAAAACTCATTTCTGCTAGAAAACATCACTGCAATTCGGTATTGTTTTTACCCTACTTAAACACCTCTATAAGGTCTTATATTTTAAGGGTGTGTAGGTTATGAAAAGTTGCAGTAGTGGTTTCAGCTCATTCGGAGTTACAGAAAAAAATGAAACAGTGAACAACTTTCAGCAAATTTCTGCACCTCCGTTTTTGCATTGAATTCAAGAAAACGAAAATATTTTTGTTCTTTTTTATTTTAAGACGAACAAAGTAAATAACCAGAAGTAAATAATCAAAAGAAACAACTAAAATATTTTTATGTTTTCATGATTTTCAGAATAAAGAAACTAAAAACATAGCAAGATAACACATGGTATAAAATAATGGATGAAAAGGGAGAGAAGTACTCCCCCACTAGTAGAAAACTTGCTTTTAGTACCGGTCCATAAGGGTTTTTAGTACCGGTTGGGCAAAACCCGGTACTAAAAGTGGGACTAAAAACCCCCCACCTTTAGTACCGGTTGGGAAAAACCCGGTACTAAAAGGGCCTCCACTTGGGCGCGGTGCATCAGCTCGTGTGGAAAACCTTTAGTACCGGTCCGGTACTAAAGGTTTTCCAAATATTTTTGATTTTTTTTTATTTTTTTTAAAAAACTAAACTTTTTTTTGGAATTTCAAAATTTCTCACTTAGCCACACACTTAATTACCCACTAACCCACACACTTCATCTCATGTCAAACTATTTAATCTAGTCAAACTTCTCATTCGGTCATCCATCCTCAAATTGCTCCAACCCAAGCACGCTTAATATTTAGGTTCCTTTCAAATTAGATACTAAGTGAGAACTGAGAACTTACTGACATTACTATCTTCTCAATCATATTAACCACTCGGTCATGATGTTATAATTTTTCATTGCTTGAATTATAAAAATTTAGTTGAATAAACAACAATGATTATATAATAATAATATTGAAATAAATAATGATAAAATAAATTTTACTTTATTTTTGCCTTTTTCATTTAGTATGGAATAATTCGTATCTTTAAATCCTTAAATCTGAATTTAACAAATAAAATGTCTAAATTAATTAAAAGAATTAGAGGAATCCAAATATGACATCCAAATCATCTTTTGCATTACAGAAACATTGATAGGTCCTTATTTTTGAAATTATTGTAATCCAAAACTAACGATTTCAAGTCAAATGATCAAGTTATGGTCATTCCCATAGCATAGCTTGTGATAAATTTCTCATAATCCAAAAATAGGCGCATCTTGGTATAGGAAACAATCATGCCGAAGGGATTTTTCATTTTTTTTCATGAATATCATTTTCCATTTTTGAAGTGCCAAATATGACTTTTTTTAACCAAGTACAATAAATATGATGTAAAATGGCACCCATATAATTTCTACAAAGAGTAGTACACATTTGATGGAAAATCCCCAAAAAAATATGAATTTTCTTGATTTCTATCAAATTTCGCCTACTTAAATGAGTTTATGTCGATTTTCCAAAAGTAATTCAAATTTGAACTAAAAGTGTTTGATAGTTTGGTCTGAATTTTTCAAAAAAAATCATTTTAATATACACAACTAGTGGTTATATCACAGAAACATTGATAATTTTAGAAAATCTTACCTCTTTCGACGAATAGTCATGGTGACCATTTTGATCGTTTTTACGAAAAAATGAAATAAAATGATAAATACCTCAAAAAAGGATATCCTTTGGCATGGGGTCCTTATATGTGTACTAGTTGCTATGAAAAATGATAAACTTGATTTTGACAAAATTTTCAAAAAAAGTTTTCACAAAAAGGTCTATCATCTATAAACATCTAGATGTTTCAAGCCAAATTATTAAGTTATGGTCATTTCCACGACATAGTTTGTGATAAAGATATCATATTCCACAAATAGGTGCATCTTGGTATAGGAAACAATCATACCGAAGGGATTCTTCAAATTATTTTCATAAATATCATTTTTCATTTTTTTTAAGTGCCAAAAATGACTTTTTTGTGAACCTAGTACAATAAATATGATGCAAAATGGCACCCATCTAGTTTCCACAAAGAGTAGTACACATGTGATGGACAATCCCAAAGATTATGAGTTTTCTTGATTTCTATCTAATTTCGCCTACTTAAATGATTTTATGTCGATTTTTCAAACGTAATTCAAATTTGAACTACAACTATTTGATAGTTTGGTCTGAATTTTTGGAAAAAATCATTTTAAGATACACAACTAGTGGTTATATCACATAAATATTGATAATGTTAGAAAATCTTACATCTTTCGATGAATAGTCATGGTGACCATTTTGATCGTTTTTACGAAAAAATGAAATAAAATGAGAAACATCTCAAAAAAGGATATCATTTGGCATGGGGTCCTTATATGTGTACTAGTTGCTATGAAAATTATAAACTTGATTTCTGACAAAATTTCCAAAAAAAATCTTCACAAAAAGGTCTATCATATATAAACATTTAGAAGTTTCAAGTCAAATGATCAAGTTATGGTCATTTCCACGGCATAGTTTGTGATAAAGATCTCATATTCCACAAATAGGTGCATCTTGGTATAGGAAACAAGCATGCCGAAGGGATTCTTCAAATTATTTTCATAAATATCATTTTCCATTATTTTAAGTGCCAAAAATGACTTTTTTTGTGAACCAAGTACAACAAATATGATGCAAAATGGCACCCATCTAATTTCCACAAAGAGTAGTACACATTTTATGTACAATACCAAAACATTATGAGTTTTCTTGATTTCTATCTAATTTCGCCTACTTAAATGAGTTTATGTAGATTTTTCAAAAGTAATTCAAATTTGAATTACAACTGTTTGATTGGTTGGTCCGAATTTTTGGAAGAAATCATTTTAAGATACACAACCATTGGTTATATCACAGAAACATTTATAATTTTTGGAAAATCTTACCTCTTTCGATGAATAGTCATGGTGACCATTTTAATAATTTTTACGAAAAAATGAAATAAAATGATAAACACCTCAAAAAGGATATCCTTTGGCATGAGGTCCTTATATGTGTACTAGTTGATATGAAAAATGATATACTTGATTTTTGACAAAATTTCCAAAAAAATCTTCACAAAAAGGTCTATCATCTATAAACATCTAGAAGTTTCAAGCCAAATGATCAAGTTATGGTCATTTCCACGGCATAGTTTGTGATAAAGATTTCATATTCCACAAATAGGTGCATATTGGTATAGGAAACAATCATGCCGAAGGGATTCTTCAAATTATTTTCATAAATATCACTTTCCATTTTTAAGTGCTAAAAATGACTTTTTTGTGAACCAAGTACAATAAATATGATGGAAAATGGCACCCATCTAATTTCCATATAGAGTAGTACACATTTGATGGAAAATACCAAAAGATTATAAGTTTTCTTGATCTCTACCTAATTTCGCCTACTTAAATGAGTTTTTGTCGATTTTTTTAAAAATAATTCAAAAGATGGAATTTATAGCCGAAACCTTTAGTACCGGTTCGTGTGTGGAACCGGTACTAAAAGTCCCCCTTTAGTACCGGTTCTAGGTACTAAAGGTTTTGGAACATTTAGTACCGGTCCATGTCACGAACCGGCACTAAAGGTTCGTCACGGATAGATACTAATGCCCACGGCCAAAACGGCCGTTGGGACTGGTACTAATGCCACATTAGTACCGGCCTCCAACCCGACCGGGACAAATGGTCTGGACCAAAGGTCCTTTTTCTACTAGTGCCCCAAGCTCGAGGTGAAGCTAGTATCCCGGGCAGTAGTCGCTCCAACCACCTACGCCTCTGTCGTAGTAGGGTGGTGCACTCCTTGAAGTATCTCCATTGAAGGAGGAAGTGTCATCCCATTGGTGCCCTCCCATTTGCGGCGCCTTTGCATCCCATGGATGGTCGTGTGCCCCTTGATCTTCGGGTTCCTACTGCGGTTGTGCTTCCTCCACTATCCACCTTCCGGCGCTCCTATCAAAAAGGTCAGGACGAGGGGACCTAATGGACACAAATTTTCCATCAATCCGCGTATAACAATACATGAAGTGATCACTGCGCCTAATTAGCATATCCATGTGTGCAAGTAAATTAACATCAAGCAAGTTTGATTCTTGCACATTTGTGCCAATGTGGTTGGAGAAACATCTTTCCTCCCTAGTGTGCTCATAGATTAATGTAGCAATTGCACCAGCACAAATAGGAGTTCCACGTACATTGTTCCTAACAACAAAGTGCAAGGACCTAGCAAGAATTACCCCCAAATTATATTCACACCTTCTCCCCTCTTTTGCACACTTAAGTAAATAAACAATAGGTGCGGTTCAAGCAGAAGAGTTATTCCTAGCAAGAAAACCTCTAGCTAGAAACAAAGCAAAATACCTTAGTGCAGGATGTTGGATGTGAGTGAGTTTTCCCCTATTAATTCTAGGAGGCACATTAACACTAATACTTTGCCAAAAGGTAACAAGAGCATGATTTGAGTCGCCCTGGATTTCATCCCAACTCCCCGAGTTCTCAACACGTATAGCTCTACAGAACTCCTCTAATGACATGACAAACCGCTGATTTCTCATATTAAACTTTATGGTAAAAGTGGGTACCGATTCCTTACCCCTCTTACTATCTTTGTAGTTGCAGAGGTACTCGAACTGGAAGGTGGAGAGGAACTCCCGCGTGATTTCCACGAACGTCTCCCGTGGATGACGGGAGAACTCAAGCAACCCCGCTGAGGTTGCGAAGGCGTTGAAGTCCTCTTGCATCCCCCACGCTTGGAGGACATATGTATCTTGCCATCTTGTGGCATGAATACTAAGTGACTCCCCCGCGTACAATGCATCATCTTCCCATTGTTGTGCCTCCTCTAGATTTCTGGAGACACTCATGGCACTCCTGTTTGTCCTAGTGGACATGCCAAAGAGTCCCTTCCCTTTGTGCATGATGAATACCTTGCTGCCCAAAAATAAAATTCACTAAAAATTAAGGTGTAGCACACTAAGACAACATTAAGCTAACCATATATAGTCTCCTCATCAATACTATGCATCAATATCAACTAGAAAATTCAAATCCATGGATTTCTCAAGCATATTAGGTGTCACCTAGTGCAGTAAAATACTTAACATATAAAGCATAAGAACAAAAAGTAATTGGATGTGTGGAGGAGTCACATACCAAGAAGCAATTACACCAAACAGATTTGAAAAATCTGCCCTAAACTTAGAGATCCAAGAATGGAAGGAAGGGAGCACGGGATTTTTTTTCTGAAAAATACCTTGGAGTGTTTTGAGTCGGGAGGAAGGAGAGGGGCACAAGATGCTCACCTAACTCCACCTGTGGGCCCAATGGGCATGCCCCACACGGCCAAGGAATCTGGCCGCGTGGGGTGTGCTCTTTTGGCTCCTGGTAGCTTTTTGGCACCCCTTTTGGCTGTTGGTCCCTTTGGTAAAGTTACTGACCCCTGATTTTTTTTGGAATTTTTCGAGAAAACTTTCTGTAGAGAATTTTTCAAACTTCATATTCTGTTAATTCTAAACTTTTGGAAAAATTATGTTTATGCAAATAAGATAGAAATCTAAGATAAATAAAATTAAAATGCAACTATAATTTTTATGGGAATCAAGTTTCCATCATTTTCACATTAGTAATGAGGTTGATCAAGTCTCATTTATAGTATGGTAAAGATAAAATACATGATTCATATTTCAGATATATAAAAGAAAAACTCAAGATACCTCATATTTGATTGGAATGGTTCCAATCATCAAGGTAGCATATTTTCGTGCAGGAGGTGGTAGTGCAAATTCAAAGCTCCCAATCATAAAAGTATTTATTTGAATAGAATTCACACATTTCTTCATGAATGTTACATGCTTCTTCTTGGGAAAATAAATGGTATGCTCATTTCCTTCGATATTGAATGTCACTTTGCTCTCAGTGCAATTTATCACAGCCCCTGTAGTGTTCATAAAGGGCCTCCCAAGAATAATAGATAGATTATCATCTTCAGACATTTCTAATATAACAAAGTCTATAGGGATTAACACATTTGCAATAGAAATAGGAACGTCCTCACATATGCCTACATGAATAGCAGTGGATTTATCAGCCATTTGCAATGAAACCTCAGTTGGAACCAATATGTTTAGGTTAAGTTTCTTATTTAAAGAGAAAGACATAACACTAACACCAGCTCCCAAATCACATAATGCATATTTCACATAAGTTTATTTAGTATGGCAACTTGGAATACCAGGATCTCCACGCTTCTCAGGCATTTTTCTTTCAAAAGAGTAATTAGCAAGCATAACAGTAATAGCATCATCATGTACTTTCTTTTATTACTGATAATATCCTTCATTTATTTTGAATATGGAGGAATTTTAATAGCATCAACAAGAGGAATTTGTAAACATAATTTTTTAATCAATTCAAGGAACTTCTCAAACCTAGCATCATCCAAAGATTTCATTACCTCTTGGGGATATGGTATGGGCCTTTGTACCCATAGATTCCTTTCTTTTCCTTTTTGTTGATTTGGATGATTCTTCTTTTTGTTCTTCTCAATAGATGGTTGAGGGTATTCTTTTGCAGGAGGTTCAGCAACGTCATGTTGTTATTCATCTGGTGGAGATAATTCCTCCTCCTCTTCATTATTATTATCATCTTCAGTCTCAGCATCAGAAATAGAAATATGCTTATTTTGTTCTTCATGATTAAAGGACCTTTTTTTAGCGGTGGTGTGTGTCTCCTGACGTTGAGGGCTAGTGGACCTTTTTTTTACGACGGTTGTGGTAAACGTATTTGACAATCGGTTGGCTCTGGGCGTCGGATCTCGGATATGTAAGGCTAAGATTGTTTGGATCTGCCTCACTGGATCTTTTTTT